>CM059602.1:28010000-29260000 GCA_030412105.1 Cyclura pinguis | reverse complement strand
GGTAGTATTTCCACATGGTTCAATACTCTTGGTTGTATAACAGATAATGAGATAAAACTTCTGCTACCAGGGCAGCACCAAAACAGATAGATAGACATACGCTACCCTTCTGGCATTTTATAACAGGGTCTCTGTAAATATTGTGAAGGCATGGCCTGAAATTGCAGGGCCTCTCTTATATGAACTGTCACCTCAAAGCAATAATTCCCAAATCCTTACTCAGATGGAAGTATCTTGTGCTAAATTGATATTACTCCCAAGTGGGCTGAGAATTCCAGCCTAAGAATCTAAGCAGATATGATGTCTGCAAGCTTGAAAAATCCTTTCTTGCTTCTGCAGGGGAACAGAGCTGTCTTTCATTCATGATGATGGAAACCTCCAAAATAGTCATTCTATTTATGAATAAGCAGCCTCACATGCAAATAATGAACACATATTTTGGAAACAGGGAAGCAAGGCTGGACATCTCAGTATTCCCTGTCTGCAAAATTTTGGTGTGACACCTTTAGTCATCAGTGAGAGCATATGCTCCACTTCTTGGTTGCTATTGATATGAATGTGTGAGAATTTAGTTTCATTTTGTTTGTGATAAAGGTTACAAATGCTTGCTAATGGAAAGAACCTGAGATTGAAAAACTGGAAAGAAAGTGAAATTGAGTTTTATCCAAAAAGGTCCAGGGCTGGCAATCTGTATCACAGTTATAGATTTGCAGCCTAGAGTTATGGATTTGTAACTGCTCTGTATTCAGTAAGACCATGTAGTCTTTCTGCAAGACTATGCAGTCTTACTGTAAGACTACAGTATGCCTTCCCTTGCCATGACCTCCACATGCATGAATGTTGCATCGCATTATAGTTAATGGGTGCAGTGGGTGTGTGCCCATGCTCTTGCAGGTGCACATATGCATGTCCATTGACTATAATGGGAAACAGCACGTTGTGGTTTTTGTTTTATGTGGGAGTACCATGAACAGAACCCTTGTGTGATACAGAGAGCACACTATACTTAAATGCCCTCTTAGTCCTCCTTAACAGCCAGGAGCCATATTGGACAAAGAAGGTCTGTTCAGCTGCCAATCAGGGCAAAGGAGGATTACATTTCCAGCCGCTCCCACCCGTGAGTGTGGCTGTGACCATCATAAGCAGAAATGCTATTGAAACGCCTTAAGGCAGCCTCATTTGCTGGTCACAGAGGGTTGGAAATATGATCCTCCTTGTATCACAATAGACAGCCGAACAGATCTCCTCTGCCCAGTGCGGCTGCTGGTTGTTAAAGAGGGTTGGGGGGGGGTGAATTCGGGCTGGAGACTCTACTTATTTATACATTTCTAACTAAATAACAGGCGTAGAATATCAGTGCAGGTCTTTTGAGTGTTTAATCCTTAAAAATCTGTGTTTGAATTCCTGTGGATTCAACCATGTTGGTACTGAACTAACCACCTTATGGTTTCATCTAATATATAAAAGTCAAAGTTTGTCTGTTTGTCTGTCAGGCAAAGACCTCATATAATTGCCTGTCTAAGAAGATTCTATGAAATCCTGGGGTTTGCAGTTTAGGGAGAGGTCTTTAGAATTCTCATCTGGAGAGCTCTTGGGCCTCAGGACAGTTGCTATGGAGACAAGGCCTAGCAGCAAGGAGGAGGGTAGTGTATTCCCTCAGGAACCCAACCTCTGTATGTTAATAACTCTGAATACAGATTGGATTGGGGAGTGTGGGGAAAAGTTACAGATACTGGACAAGACAGTTTGGGGAATCAGAAACACAGGATCTCAAATCTTTCTAACAAGTGTTACCTATGAGAAAATAAAATCCTGGGCAACACTGGGTATATACGCTAGTATGCTATAAACGCAGCCTGCTACAAGACATACATGGGTAACATGGCCTTCTGTGTGCTGGGGATATTGCACTAATTGACTGTGTCCAGTGAAGACGGAAAAGTATTTTGATTCACATTGCTTTAGAAGAGTTTATCAAAATTCACAAATAATGTATTTGGGACAGATGAAATCTTGAAATTTTGAAAATCTTAATCTGAGAAAAAAAAGAAAACTGTCAGTTTCCCTCATTCCTATCTGCTATCAAGTACAGTTCTTGCATTTGTGATGCACAATGCTTTTACAAGTTGTATGAGCTAATATTAGCACTAATATTAATAATGGCACTAGTATAAGAAAAACAGCATGATGGTAGTTATTAACATGCAGTGTGGCAATTTCCTTTTGCTTTTCTCTTCTTGGAGTTCACAGCTGGAATATGCTATGTATGTACCATTCCAGAGTGGGCTAATTACTTCTGGAAGTTTTCAGGCCCTTCAGCGTCACCCAGAAACCCCAGCTGTTCCACAAGGATTGAGAATGTTTGCAAAATCTGCTAACTTATAGACCTCATTATAGACTTTCTGTAAACTTTAGAGAAAGCTCAGTCTTCTTTAATCTCCACAGAGTTTGAACATCTGAGACTAAAATACTGTGAGCTATCCCAATAAGAAGGTCATCTGTTCAGTGCTAATTTCTTGTTGTTCTTACTATACTGGGGTTGATAACTTTGGCCCTCCAGGTGTTTTGGGCCTGCAACTCCCACAAACCCTCACCATTTGATATGCTGGCTCAGGCTGTTGGAAGCTATAGGTTAAAAACATCCAGAAAACCACTGTCACCCACTCCTGGAATGGAATATATATATATACTAGAAGTGGATATGATGCTGTCTAGACACCAGAATGTGCATTGGTGAGATTTTTTATGAGTACAATGTATCAAAATATTCTGTTTATTTAACTTTGACCGTTCATGGTTGGGGACAAATAAAAAAGAAACTGCATTTGAAAATTAGGAAATGTGGTGACAAATACTTCAGAATGCAGGGTTGTGAATCTTCCATGCTTACTCCACTTTAATGAGGCAGCAGTGGGCATGTGTGTTTGTGTGTGTGCTTTATTTTGCAACTTGTGTGCCATTCCCATGTACTTTCTAGCCTCCCTGGCTTCCGGAAAAACTCTCTAGAGGACCTAACATTGTGGTCTGCTCCCTTGGGACTTTCCACAGCACTGCTTCCTTGCTAGGTGTCTAAAAACTGAATGGGATCTTGTTGATGGTTGATGTAAAATGACCCTTTTGGCCAATCTTTTTTGGCTTATCATCAGCAACAAGACTTGCTCATCTTTCAGTTACTCAACAGCAATGGGAAGAGGAGTGTAAATCATATTGTTTATCCTCACATACTTAAGATGAATATTTTCCCCATTATTCTACCTATTGTGGGAGAATATGAAATTCTTTGCACAGTATTTTCTAGATATTCACACTTTGAGGTGTCTTTTGGAGAACTAGTTTTACAGAAATACATGAGGTTTTCTTATGCAAAACCCTGATTTTGTATGTGTGTGTTTGTGTGTGTGTAGGAAACAGTATTTTCCATGCAAAGCTTGCTGTTTCCTGCACAGGAAACCATTTTTTTGTAAGAAACCCTTTTTTGCAGAGAAGACCTGATTTCTAAGTAAAAAATGGTTGTCTGTGCAGAAAATCCACATGTATTTTTGTGTAGAACAATTTCTCCAAAGACTTCATAGCAAAGAATATTTTCCACTACTCTTGTTTTTCCTGCAAGGGTTTCTTGAGCATCAGAAAAACCCTTTTTTCTTCCTGGAAGTGAATAATGACAAGCATTTTTCCCTCTGTAAGTGGAAACCCCCAAGAGAGGAAGCTGTGAGGCTATATCTTGTACAGGGGTTTCCAACCAACAAAGCAGCTATGAAGGCCATAAAATGTATAACAACAGCCCCTTACTTGTAAAATAAAGAGTACACACATCCAGTCTTATTAAGATAATGCAGGTGTGTTCAAATCAAGCCTGAACTCTCCTTAGAAACCAAGATGACTGCACAAGGCTATTGTACTTTGGGCATATCATGAGAAGACATGACTCATTAGAAAAGGGCATGATGCTTGGAAACGTAGAAGGCAGTAGAAAAAAAGAGGAAGACCACTTTATAGGTGGATGGCCTCAGTCAGCTAGACTATTGCGGCTTGTCCAACACTACATCTGTGCAGTTATGGTGCACTAAATGGTTAGGTTCTCTCTATCAGCTGGTACTTGGCCTTGGTAGCAGGAAAGTGTAAGAAGCATAGCCACAGAAGTGGTAAATGCTCTTGGCTTTTTTTTCTCCAACATATCAAATAACATCTTCCATTGAATACAAGACAGGTAACTATGGCAGGGGAAAGGCAGGAAATTACAGTAAGTGATTTATCAGATGTGATTCATAAATCTGATACAGGCAAAAGACAGAACTTATGTTGCTTTTAACCAGCCATTGACCATTAAAAAAGCTGAAGATGTTTAAATGTTGCAGGCTATTTTCAGCATATAGGTATTTGTTACAGTTAGGAGTTTCTCCATGTACAAATTGATTGAAAAGACAAGCTACTTGTCTTAAAACATTGGAAGAGAGTCAGATCTTTATTAAATGATTTATGTCTATTGAGCATAAAGTATGAAGCTTATTTTGTCATATAGTGGTGTAGATGTATTCTAAACTTTTATTTATGTACATGGCAATTTTCTTGTTCTGTTTCATGAATTCTCAGCAAGTATTATATTAATGGAAAATGTAATAATATTAAAAACAAACTCACTGTTCTAAAAAGTAACTTGAAGATGAACAGAAATCCTTTCTTCCTATGAAAGCCCATGAAGCCAGCCAGATAATTGTCTGCACAATCTTGTAGATACTTAACAGCTAGACAGCTCTCTCTCGATTTTCTCCAACTTCCTTTTAAAAGTAGACAAATGCACCCGCTGTTGCTGGAGACTTTGTTCAGGCTTGAGATTCCTTCTGGCGCATTTTGGGTACACAAAGAAACTATAAACTGGACACGCCTAGCATTTTTATGACATGAAATCTCAAAGGACAAATACTTCACACTATCTACAACCATCTCATTATGATGTATTTGCAAATGCCAGTGTATTCCCAATGGAATTGGGAATCATTTCCATTTTAGACTGCAGCTGAAGGCAGGCTAGTTTCTGTTAATGTTTCATACTATGCAGCAAATTCAACTGTTAATCCAGTCTGCTGCCCAGATTTGTGGCTATGCTTAATCACTTCATAAATGTGCAAGTTTGTGACACTTCTCCTGTTTGTGACACTTGTCCTTTTACTCCTCTAAACATTTTGTCATCTACTACCCTATCAAAAAAGAAACAATCCCTCCATTTGTAATAGCCAGCACTAGCCTTACCATTAAGCAAAAGGAAACAGTCACTTCACACTTCAGACAATGAGAAACAGAAACAGATTATGGATAAAAAGAGCTATGTACCACACTGGCCAGTCTACCTCCCTTAAAATAACCTGTGTGGGAGAAGATGCTGTCTTGTTGTGAATGCCAAGGAATGATTCAACTGTTGGCTTTAGTACCTAAAATAATGGGCAGTGACAGCTGTTGCTTTCCATGTCAGGGTACAGTGAATCCACATTGGGTTTTGCACCAGATTTTAAGGAACTACCCAAGGTGCTGAGCCTATTTGGAGGTGTAGAATTCAGCACCTTGGATGGCTCCTTAAAACTTTAGAATAAAACTCAGAGCAGATTCACTGAGCCTCCAACATGGAAGCCGTCAGCTGTGACTGAGTAGGGCATTATCTTGTTCTTTGCCTCAGGCATCTATGTTTTGAGCTGACCGTACTAACAGCTACTTTCAGCTAACAGTACTTTCTGTCTTCATATAACAAATGGCCAAAAAAAATTCCTTTTCTAAGCAACCCTAGTGTTAGTATGATGAAAGCTCCTTGGGTCAATTTAAGCTTAGCTCTATCTAATTCAGTTCCCTCTTGTTTATTTCTTATAATACAAAGCTGTTTTCTTTACAAGAGAAAATAAGAGTAAAGGAGAATTCCCACAAGAACCAAGAGCACTTGATCTTTCAACTCTGAAGAGCTCATGTGCTCTTTTTTTGATTCCATTTTCTTTCTTAGTGTGAAAGATGCCAGACTATGACCAAGAGGTCACTTTGTCACCAGATTTCTTTTTACTTCTGTTAATATGCTGTACGGTCTTATGGACTGTAAATTTTTGCTGGAGAATGAATATAAAAGGTTGTATTGATTAGTCATAGCTATAGCAATTATTATGATTTACAGGCTGTGTAAATATTAGCTTCCATTCAGTCCAAACTTCCCATGATTTTCTCCTCTCCCCTTTAATGCTTTATACAGAAACTTTACACCACCATTAAAGATAAAGAAGCACTGTTCTCCTTTACACTGGAACTTCTAATCAGTATATAATCAGGTCAGCCATTTGTTCTTTAGCATGTACTAGCAGAGAGGAGCAGTAAGATCAGATGCACTAAAGAAACAGGGGGTGTATTAGGGAACACTGTTGGAACCATCTTCCTCCCTCTGGTAGTTCTCCTGCATGGCACATAAAGTAGTGGCAAGATTTTGCTCTACCTAATTAACTGATTAATCAATCAGCTAATAAACAGAATAGTTAATTGACTAATCAGTCAACAGCTCTATTTTGTACTCAGTTTCAATGAACTGTTTTAATTAAAGATGAGGGAGCAAAAAGCAGTAAAGGATGAAAGTGAAATGCAATGCGAGGGCTCTAATAAACTCTTAATAATGCAATCCTACACACATTTGCTAGGCAGTAAGCTCTATGGAGCTCAGTGAGATTCTGGAATAAACTTACTTGGGATTTACTGTCTATGCCATAAAACAGCATTATATGGCAATACTACCAAATATTGCAATTAGGTGGTTCATTGGTAGAATCTAGTATGTCAAGGGTAAAGGAAATGTCCTTGTGCAAGTCTTATACTTTCTTTATTGCTTTCCAGAGCACAAGAAGTCTCTTTGGCTGTATTCCTGGAAGGCAAATGCATTGGTTAGAAGCACTCACGTTTTCCAGAAATAAACCTACTTTCTACAATCAGTTTCTGCTACAGAGCTTTTTAATGCTGCTGAGACACTGACTTTCCTCAAGTAGCTCCAAGTAAAATTATAATGGAAGTTCCACACTGTAGTTCAATATAGTGCTGTATTAACAGCGTTCCTTCCAATCACGAAGATCAACATCTAATGACTCTGAATAGACTATGTAGCAGTAGGCCACATTTAGCAAAAGTTCTTGGCAATTTCAGTTTGCAGTTGTACTGTTTGCAATTTCAGTCTGTTTCATTGTCTCCTGTTTATCTCAGCTGTGATTAAGATTATAGAAATACCAGTATGATTTCTTAATTGCACCTGCTAGAGCCTCCCAGAAAGCCAGTGTGGTGTAGTAGCTTGAGCATTACACTATGAATCTGGAGACCAGGTTCTAATACCTGCTCAGCCATTGAACCCACTGGGTGGCCTTCGACAAGTCATACTCTCTCAGCCTCAGAGGAAGGCAAAGGCAACTCCCCTCTGAACAAATCTTGTCAAGAAAATCCCGTGATAGCTTCATTGTAGGAATGCCATAAGTCAGAAATGACTTGAAGGCACACAACAAACAACAGCCTCTCTCAATCATATCTGCGTCTTTTTTGTAAGTTGCAATTTACCCTGAGAGTTTTGCTGTGAGACAGGGTATAAAGGCATGAAACAAATGCCTATTCTGCCATATTTCCACCATACTGTCTTTTGAGTCTTCTCTTGACAACTTCTCTTGTCAGAATATTTGGGCATTATTCTGACACAGATTCTCTATATACAAGGAAATGAGTGGGAGCCACATGCGACTCCATACATAACTCAACACCTGTATCAACATCTCTATCAATGATTTAGATGAGGGAATAGTGGGCATTCTTATCAAATGTGCAAATGACATCATATTAAGAGGGGTAGCTGACACCTCAGAGGACAGGCTCAGAATTCAAAATTATCTTAACATATTAGACCCAAAACTAACAAAATGAATTTGAACAGGGAGAAGTGTAAGGTACTACACTTGGCAGAAAAAAATGAAATGCACAGATATAAGATGAGTGACACCTGCCTTGACCACAAATACATATGAATAAGATCTAGGGCCATTTCTGCACTACACTGTTATAGTGCTATTATTCCAATTTCAATATCCTATGGAATCCTGGGGCTTGCAGTTTAGGGAAGGACATTTAGAATTCTCAGCCAGAGAGCTCTTTGGCCTCAGTAAACTACAAATCTCAGAATTCCACAGGATATTGAAAGTGGAATAATAGCACTGTAGAAGTCTAGTGTGGAAACGGCCTGGGAGTCTTAGCAGACCACAAGCTGAACATGAGACAGTGGTGTGATGCAGCAGCTAAAAAAAGTCAATGCGATTCTGAGTTGCATCAGTAGGCATATAGTGTCTAGGTCAAGGGAAGTAATAATACCTCTCTCTTCTGCTTTGGTCGGACCTGACCTGGAATACTGTGTCCAGTTTTGAGCACCACAATTCAGGAAGGATATTGACAAGCTGGAACATGTCCTAAGGAGGGTGACCAAAATGGTAGAAGGTTTGGAAACCATGCCCTGTGAGGAGTTGCTTAGAGATCTGGCTATGTTTAGCCTAGAGAAGAGAAGGTTAAGAGGTGACATGATATTTATGTTCGAATATTTGAAGGGGTGTCATATGAAGGATGGAACAAGCCTGTTTTCTGCTGCACCAGAGACTAGGACATGGATGAGTGGCTTCAAACTTCAGGAAAAGAGATTCCATCTAAACATTAGAAAGAACTTCCTGATGGTAAGAGCAGTTTGACAGTGGAATATGCTACCTGGGAGTGTGGTGGAATATTTTTCCTTGGTGGTTTTGAAACAGTCTAAATGGCCATCTGTCAGAAATTCTTTGATGGTGTATTCCTGCATGGTGTATTCCCCAATGGCCCTTGTGGTCTCTTCCAGCTCTGTGATTCTGTGAACTCTGCTCCCTTTCCTCTTTTCTTCTAGTCATACTGATGGGAACAGAGGCTGTCTTCCAGATGTTAACATAGCATGGCTAGTTGCATACTGAGGCCCTTTCCACATGGGGCAATTGAAACGGTGCAGAGCGACCTCTGATGGAGGTCTTCTGCACCGTAGGGTGGACTGGGGCGGACTACTTTTTGTAGTTCCACACCTCAGTCAGCTCCGAAGCGACCGGAACTGGTCACGCAGCGTGCTTTTTAAAAACCTCTTTCTAGAGGTTTTTAAAAGCACGGTGCGCGCAACTCCGTGTTGCTCCGTCCCTGCGCTCCGGTGCAGATTTGCAGGCGCTCACTAGTGCGTGCCTGCAGATCTGCTGGGGGCGGGCTTTAGGCTGGCGAGCTTCTCCGGTTGGTGGAGAGCCTCCACCAACCGGAAGCCGCCATTTTGGATGCTGGAGCAGTGCGGAGCGACGAGCTCGCACTGCTCCTCATCCCGACGGACTCGCCTGGACGCTGAAGAAGTCCGGTGAGTAGCATTTTCGCGCGGCTCCTCCCCCACGTCTGGAAAGGGCCTGACTGGAGGATTCTGAGAGTTGTAGTCCAAAACATAAGTTTTTTGAATTCTGGGTTTAAACTTCTTATGTTTTCTTCTTATGATTTCCCTGGTAATGTCCATATAGCCTTGAAGATGGCTGTTTCACCCATGATGAAAATAACTTTTATGGACACAGTGATTTGTGTTTGTGAGGAGATTCATATTCTCCATATGCAAAGGGTTCCAGCCACAGTCTTCTGATTTTCCAGTTCAAAGAATCATAGACAGTAGAAATGGAGAAGATCTTTCTTTACTTGAAACCTCAGGGAGCTTCTGCTCCAATTTAATTCTATCCATAACTGAACTGGATGGATTAATAGTCTGACTCAATAAAATAGCTTAATATGTCAATGACTGATGTATATAGCAGTTGGAGTAGGACTCAAAAGTCTGAGTACCAGTCCTCACATATTCATTCACTGGGTAGAATTGGCTAGTGACTCTTTGTCATTTTGATTTACTTCACAAGGTTATTGTAAAGATAAAAGGCCATTATTCATTCTTATTTTACTAACAGTCACAGTGTCGTGTTAAATTTCTCCACCTTTGGACTTCTAGAGGTTTTCAACTTCAATTGTCAGCAGTGGTTCCCTCCAGATGGTTTCAAACTCCAGTTGCCATAATTCTTGATCATTGGGCATGCTACCTGGGGCTTCTGGGAACCAATGAACTTCAAAACATCTGGAGACTCAAAAGCTGAGAACACCATTATTTGTGTCCATTATCATGTGCTTGCAGAAGAATGAGACACTGACTTGACAATGTGTGTGTTCTTTGCTATGTTGAATGGTGTTTGTATGAAGCCATATTACTAAGAAATACTTCAGCATATTATTCTCAGTTGCTTAGACAAACATCTCTTAATAAAACAATCAGGAGCTACTGGAATCATAAAATGAAGCATAAGCACACCTCATCTGCATGATATCTTCATCTCTGCACAGGCCCTTGTGACCTACTTTGCAATATCTCTCCCACTACACCCCGTTATTTGTCTGCTGAGTTAAAAAATATCTACAGGTATGAGGCACTTGCTAATGTGTTCCAATCTATTAAATAATTTATTATTCTCATTTAAGGCAAATAACCATCTTTTTGATTAAACTACTTCAAAGTGCTGTCTAGCAGTCCTAAGAAGGAAAGCTTACAGCACGTTTTTTCACTGTCTGGTTTTTTATATACAGTGTATTATTCTTCACAATTACCCAGCTGGAAGCATTTTATATATTGCTTTTGCAGGGCTGTTTACTGGGAAATGAAAAGGGGAAAACAGAATTCTAAATCAATACCAAGCTAGCTTGTATTTCCATGTGCACTCTCTTCCTTTCCCTCTCCATATACATACATACATATATGAAAAATTGCTCTCATAATGAGATCAAGGTAGGGTTATGTAACTTGCTTAACAATAAGGACTATACTGGAACTATATCATCAGTTTCAGGACTGTTTGTACATTACAGTATCATTTCATTGGCCTGCTATTTTTGTGAAGATGACAAAGTGGAGTTTGGAAGATACTACATAAAAGATGCCCTACCGAAGAACACTAAAGGTCAATTTACAATGTTGTTGTTGTGTGCCTTCAAGTCTTTCCCGACTTATGGTGACACTAAGGTGAAGCTATCATGAAGTTTTCTGGCACTAAGAATGTGTGATGTGCCCAAGGTCACCCAGTGGATTTCCATGTCTGAGTGGGGAATCAAACCTGGGTTTCCAGGGTTGTACTGCCAACACTCAAACCCCTATACCGTCCTGGCTCTCAATTTACAATGCAAACCTATAAAAGTTTACTCAAATGTAAGTCCCATTCATTTCAATGAGGTTAACTCTTAGGCCATTTCTGCACTAGACTGTTATAGCGCTATTATTCCACTTTCAACATCCTATGGAATCCTGGGGTTTGCAGTTTAGGGAGGGGCCGGCAGTCTAGACTCCTCCTCACTCCTCATCTTCACAACAGATCATGAAGCTGCCCCATGCACTGCACAGAGGTGGTTTTGGTGGATACAAAGAAACAGTGCTCCCCTCCTTCTCTCTTTCCTCCTCATTTCCCTCTCACCCAGCCATTTGATCCAAGCCAAGGCACTTCAGGCGTAGAGAAAAACACCCTTTCCTTCTCTAGACACTTTTTCACAGCTCACACCAACCCATCCCATCTATATGCATACCCTATGCCTCTATTTGGAGCAGCCAGCTTGGCTAGACAGCCTTCTTTTCCTACCTGGCCCTCCATACACTGAAATGTTAGTATGGTTTCGTGTGTGTGTCTGTGCACTTTTTTCTACCAAAAAAAGTATTAATTTTAGCAGTCTTCAAAAATTTTGAATAGATACTTGCATACTGAAATGTGGATCTAATTAATGTTTTCCCTTCTTTTTCACACATCATAATAGGGACATACCTGTAATAGGCCTCTTTTCACCTCAAGAATGTTCAACCAATGCTATTAGTCAGTGCTTAAGGTCCTGTTCCATCTGTTTGGTGTCATGATTACTTAATCTGCCAGAACCTGTTATCCCACTGTATTCCATTTGTTGTATATTTATTTTATATATTAAAATGATTATATTCTACCCTATATCTAGATATTTCAGGGTGCTATGTACACCATAATGCAACATTAAACAATTATAAAGCAATACAATAATATTTAAATAGCAAGGAAACCCATAACTTATCAAGTCAAAGCCCTGGGTCCCCCTCCAAAAAACTTGGAGCATAACTGAGGAGGGAGCTCTGGGGAGCAAATGCCTTTGGCCTGACTTTTGGAGAGCATGGGCCTCTGGATACCGGGACAGTGGGAAAAAATCCAATACATTACAAAATAAATGTTGATGTCTTCCTAGACCCAATATTTGTTGCTAAATTTATGGTGGGAACTCCAATCATGCATTTCAGCCTAGCTCTAGTGCCAGGTCTCAGCAGCCCTGGAGTCAGCTTTTAACTTAACAGCTAGAATGCAGTCAATTTTGGTGTCAGTTGGACTGCAAGGGAAGGGTGTGCTCCTTGGCAGATTTTACCCTTTAGGTAGGTATATAGTATATTTTAATCTTCTGGTAAAGATACATATCAGTCATAATATTGTCTGATATTTGTTACCCCAAAATGTGGGTGGCTCAGGGATCTACCCGCAATGCCAGGACACCTCAGCAACTACATATCCTCCATTTGTCCCAGTTTGATAGGGATTGCAGTTGCTGTTGTGTGCTGCAGCTTTTTCTGGTTTGCCTGGGCCTATTGGGGAGGGCAAAACTCCATTGCTTCTTCTCTTCTCCCCACATCTGAGTTGATTGAACACAAACTACTTTTGCCCTTTGAACTCCATTTTCAGCAACTGAAGTAAACTGAAGACAAAGGAGAACCCACTGGGTGACGTAAGATGCGTCACACATGCTTAGCTTCATTCAAACCCATGATAGGTTGGCCTTAGTGTCGCCATAAGTCAGAAATGACTTGAAGGCATGCAACAGCAACAGTAATCTCTATCAAACTGGGATAACTAAATGTTGATTCTTAAGATTTAGGGATTACAATCAGTTTGCTTGGATCACTATAAGTGAAGATATTCTAAAGTACATCGAGGGATAGCCCCTGTCCCACTGTATAGGATTTCAATTTATAGCTGCCTGAGGTAGCTTTTTAAAATAATATTTTAGTATTTATCTTGTTGTTTGTCTTCAAGTTGTTTCCAATTTATGATGACCATATCATGGGGGGTTTCTTGGCAAGATTTTTTCAGGGGCATTTGCCTTTGTCCTCCTCCAAGGCTAAGAGTGTGTGACTGGCCCAAGATAACTCAGTGGGCATCCATGGCTGAGTGGGTATTTGAACCCTGGTCTCTGAAGTCATAGTCCAATACTCAAAACACTCCACTGGCTCTTGTTATTTATCATACTATATCATTTTATATCTAAATGACCTTGAGTCACCCTGAGAAATGTAGCCAAACTGGCAGGGATATTATGGGGCTTGTAATCCAAAAAAGTAACACTCTATATGAAGACCGCTAGTCTGGTCTGAGGGTGGGAGGAAGGCTTCTGCCAGCCAACCAAAACTGCCAACACCACCTTCACCTCATCCTTGCTATGAAAGAGGGAGGATGAAAAAGACATCAGTGGTGGCTCTAGCAGTTTTTGCATGGTGAGAGAGAAGGATGTCTCCCTTCTTTCTTGGTGGAGTATTAAGGGTCTTAGACCTTCTGTCATTGCCTCCTTCTCCTCCTTTTCCTCCTTCCCTGGCAGGAAAGGTACAGAACTGTGTGCATGTGTACAAAAGACCTCCCATAATCGCTCCACTTTAAAAATAATGTGGCCACTCCTAGAGTAGCAAGGAGAGGGCCATTTCCACTTTTTGCACTTGGGCCACCAACCTCGAAATTACTTACTTGACCATGAGCAAGAGAATGTCAGTTGCTTTGAGCATATCACTGGGTTAAAGAACTGATCTTCTTCTTCTCTCTTCTCCTTCTGTTCCTTTCCTGTTTTATGTCTTCTAAGCTTGAAGGCAAGGCCTCTCTCTCTCCTCTTTTATTGACATGATTTGCTTTAGGAGGCAATAATTGCCTGAAACTCTGCAATAAATAAAAACAGAAATGCTTAGGCTGAAGGTGCAATGACAGTCTAGTGTAAGAACATCTTTGAACACTTGTTTCAAAGCATACACATCTGCAGTTCTATTTTTAAATGTTTGAAAAATAAAGAGCAAGTGGAGTTGTCTATGGTGCATGTAATGATATAATTTGCGCACAGAGAAGGAATATATGAATGTTTAGACATCATTTGCATTCCATTACTTACCTATTTACATCAAATGCTATGCGCTGAATTAAAATGGAGAAGCTCTGTCAAGTTTAATCTTTTTAAATTTCTCTTTTATTCCTTGATTTGTTTTAGTTTTCACACTGACCGTGTTTTAATCATTACTTTGTATTTGCCTGTGTATTCTTATTTTCTTGTATTCTTATTTGCATTTTGTTTCTAGATCTTTGTTATTTTGCTGCGTCCATTGTTCTATTTAAAAAATTGTAGATAAACTAGAAAATGTGTTTTATAGGTGTCTTACAAAAACTATATAAAATAATACATTATTTCTAAGGTTTTTCCAATTAGTCTGACATTTAAATCAATACCTTTAATAAGGTATACTCTCCACCAACATTGGCCGTACAAATACTGAAGGATGAACAGCAATACTCTTTTACACAAATTTACTACAACACTAGGTAACATTGTATATGCGTTGAATTTGGATAACTAAAGACAATAGTTCAAATGTATTCCAATGTTTCAAAAGATGTGGGGAAAAAAATTGAGGGCACTGTGGCAGTTTGATTTTTTCTCTTTCAGTTCCACTTGCCACCTTCTGCTATTCATAGTTAGGTGGTACTTTGGCTAGAGATTGTCTTCCGTGTTATTTCTTTGCAGGACCCAGTAAATTTATAGTGCCTAAGAAAAAATGAATAAACAAAATCTGCTTAAAATCAAATGAGACAGTTAAAACAAATTATTTTACTTACTTAAAAACATTTTATCATGCCTTTCTACATACTTTGCCCAAGGCATCTTACATTAAAATACTACAAAATTAATTTTAAAATGACAAGCCAAAAGAACCACATGTAATATACCCCAGAGCTGTCTTTTTTAAAAAAGAAAAGATTACCAGTAAACTATTAGCAATTATGAGCAGTAAAATATGAAGTCAGTTACAGAGAGCATGAGAAAATAAAATAGTTTTCATGTTGTCTAGTGCCTAAGTGATAAAAGTAGAGATGCCAATTTGATATTTTGGTGATGGAATGCTAGCACAAAAAAGATCCTTCTTCCAGTTGCTACACACATGCTGTGTAGGGTCTCGGGCCTTCTGTGACCTGTTAAATATTTTGAAACACTTACAGTCACTGTGCCTCTTATCCTACTCCTCTCCGTTAGCCAAATCACCCTCTTTCTACTCTCTAGTTTGTCACAAAAATAAGGGTTTTAAGATTTACCCTTTAAGACATGAAAGAGGAAGGTGGAAACATGGTCTTGTGGAGGGACAGAATGGGAGATGCAGCAACTGATCACAGTGGTGATGGTCATTAGGTTGGTGACCACATGCTGATGTCATGCTGATGTGGTCAAAAGTGGTGAGAAGGACTGTTATACTCATGGCCAAGGCTAGTTCCCCCCCACAACCCTCTTACTTCCACTCATGGGCATGTACACTTTCTCATCATCTGAGTTCACATTGTTACTCCACCCAGCCTTGATCAGTGAAGATATATATGAGATATATGAGCTAAATGGGGAACAGAGCCCCTGGAGATGTTCTTTTAGGTTGTCTTCTGAAGTACATTCTTGGTGGAGGAGGAGGTGACCTGCACACTTACACTAAGCTGCACTGAATGTTTTAAAGGACCACATGTGGCCAGTGAACTGTAGTGGACCGCATATACATACCTTGCTTTTAAGATTTATAAGATATGCAAATATTTTTTTGCATACCTCATAAGATATAAGATATTTGTGAGGAATACAAACAACTATTTGGGTATCTTATACATCCCATATCTAATATCTATCTTTTTCTTTTTTCAAACAGTTTTAAGAACTATGCCTTCTTTAAGCATCCATTTCATGTCCAAATACCAGCAGCCTAATTCAAAATTTGCTATTGCTTTCCTAGTGACTCAGCAGCTGAAACTTTAATCGATCTTGGATCTGAAATTAACTGCAAAATGCAAAATAGACAGCTCATAGCAATGAGAAGGTAAGCAGTAAGCATATTTTCCAACATAAAAGGCATGTTTAGATGTAAATCATATTGGGTAGACAGCTAACTGTCTGGAGAAGCAATTTTCATATATGATGCTATGCAGCAGCTGAATTCTCTTAGAATTTATATCAGAGAATCCACTGCTTATTACAGTATACTGGGGACCTTTTTGATATCCACTGACATTGAGCTTGAAATATGAAAAGACACTTGAGCAGTTTGTGACACTAGAGAGAAATAATGTGACTAAAATGATAGCTGATACAAAGAACAAGGGAACAGTATGTTTGAAAGGATTTGGATTATTATCACAGTTATGTCTCTTAAAAAGAAAAATAAAACTGGCAAGACCAAAGTGTTCCAGTCCATTCATCTTCAACTGCTGGAAATGAACCTGCAAGTGGGAGGCTTCTTGACATAATGTGGTCCCCACTGCCAGCACTACTGCCACTTTTGAAGGTTTTAGGGTTTTTCTGAAAAGAGTGTAGCAGTGTAGGAACATGGGAAGCTGTCTTATGCTGATCGAGACCATTTGTCCAAAAGCTCAATATTACCAATTCTGACTGACTGGGTTTCATGCAGGATTCTTTTCTGGTCCTACCTGGAGATCCCTGTTCATCTCTGGTTTCCCACCCAACTATGTTCTATCCTTCTTATCTTCCAAAATCAGATGAAATTGGGTATGCTTGAGGTGATATGGTGGTTAAGAAGAAAGACAGCAAGGAGAGCAAAAGAGAGAGACTACCAAGCACAGTAGAAAATTTAAGTGGGTTACATATCAAACATTACAGCTGAAGCCTCCAAATCTTAACAATTTCTAGTCTCACTTTTAAAACAAATAATTCCAAGAACTTGGTATTACAGTGCCAAAATCTTTAAAATCTTTTAAAGACAGTACTAGAATGTTATAAATCTAGAACTTTATTTACAGATCCATATGCAGTAATAACTCCTACATTGCACCTATCTTCTTGTTACTATTTGCAAATCTGCTATGGGAAGGGCCATTGGGCAGTTGTAAATCACATTCATGACATCATGAAAGTTCCATGTTCAATACCTGACAGGGCCAAGACTTGTTGAAGTCTTGATTTAACCTGTTGTGACTTGGCTTTGCCTACTTTAACTGAATTTTCTCTGTCTTGATTTGACTCCATCAGATATGTACTACTCTCTTAAGTCAAAGAAACCACCTATCTGTTGGATGGGCTTTGCTCAAGATCTGGCTCTTAGTTTTGCTTTCTGTCTCTCTCCCCCCACCCTCATCAATATGTAGATATACCTGTATCATTTCTATCCATGCAAATATATCTATCTTTTACAGCTTAGTTCAATTACCATGTATACCTACAACTTGTAATGCTAGTGTCAGTCATGTGTTTTGATATTTAATGGAAGGATAAAGAATGGAGCATAAAACCAATAATCATTAACTGCTACACTGCTTAGTCCTATTGGGTGGCCGGGGATAGGTAGGCAGGGGAGTGGGTTTACAGTGATATGCAGAAGGATTAGACTCCCAATTGCAGCATCCAACAAGGAGGTCTCTTGGATGTCAGTGGGATTATCCATGCTCCTAGTTGTGCATCACCATTGAAATGGATTTTGCTTAAGTGCTTCATTAGGGTGAAACACTATCTGGGTAGACAACGTAGGCAGATAGTGCAAGCAAGCAGGAAAGTTCCATTTCTGGTCCACCATTTCCTAAGCAACCAAGACAACAATTTGCTGATGGGCAGTTGAGAACCTAGAACTTCCAGCTAGCACTGAAATACACTAATTTAGTAACCTGGTACCTCTGCTCAGAAAATGGCACCTGTCATTTTATTCACCTATAAATCTTCTCTGTAGTTACCACTGTGGTTTTTGTTTTTCTAGTACATTTAATCTGGGATTCTTGAATTCTGTTTGATTCCAAGAAACCATTCTTGCTGGCAGGCAAACAGTCTGACTTACTCTTAGAACTACCACTTCAGATGCCCAACAATATCCCTCGTCATCCTACAGTTCTCGTCCAGTAAAAGATTTGCCTTCTAGCTTGGCCTTATTTTGGATTTAGTCTCAAAAATTAGATCCTTACTCTCGCTTCCTCTGACATGTTCTTGACAGAGGACAGGAAAATATCTCTATCTTTCTTTTCTCTTTCTTGTCGTCTCCCCAGGTTTCCCCTCTCCTTTTGCCCTAAATAATGAAATACCACTAAAGAATTGCTCTTGGTCTATTACCTCAGCTCTTTGTGTTTCTGTTTCTCTCTCCTTGTGGGACAAACCTTCACTATTTACGTTGCAATTTTATTTTTACTTGATCAATAAAACCTTTTTGGGCACTGAATCTAGCCAATAGTCTCTTAAGCTACAATCCTTTACTGCATTCTAAACTCAGTGAGTTTATAGCTGAGAAGGTACATATACTAAGCCACAATGATACATACGTGACACACACACAACTCAGTAAGCACGTTTAGCAATTAACAACAGTGATAACTAGAAGGAAGAATACAGATGGCTGCCATATTCTGAAAAAGGAATGCTTATTGCTAGATGAATATGTCTCGATTCTAGTTGGAAGGTCTAGGTTCTAGACAGCCTATTGGCCTTTATCTGTTCTAGATCTGCTCCTTCACCAAACTTCTGTTGTAACTTATGCTATACATCTATTAATCTGGTTAAATGTGGTGGTTTCTGGACCAATTCTGCTGTGTGGTCTCTGTCAGAATATAGCCAGGACTGCGGAGGAAGAGGTTTCATTAGCACTAGAATGATTTACTTCAATCACCAATGAAACCAAAAAGCTTATTCAGACATGTTATCATTTTGTGGTGAGTAATTACATTTACTCATATTAATTTAATTTCTCATCATTTTCTTCAAAGTGTTAAAATCAGAATCCCAGACTTAATCTTTTTATGCCTTTTGATTAACCACCACCACCACCTTGCAAATATTCACACATAATTTGATTAAAAAAATCAAGCAAGAATAGAAAGGGAAGGATATGTATTTTTCTCATAAGAAGGACTAATATTCAATGATTTTCAAAAACCTAACGTTTCAGATGTTTTGATTTCAGGGAAAAAAATATAATTATTTGTTGTTTAGATGTTTCACCATTTCCACAAATGCTTTGGTCAATGTTTTGTAACTATCTTGCAAAGTCAGAGGGGGATTTACATAATACTGAAGGATTGGTTTGGGGCTGCAGAAGGGAGATTGCTAACTCTTTTTCCAGTACTGTACTACCACTACCATGTGAATGACACTGTATATTGAATAAAACTTAAACTGTGCAAACTGTACTCCTATAACATGTAAATATGCAGACATAGTACTAAATAAATAACAACTGTTTGGAGAAATCCACATAATGGTGGCGTAAGCTGCAGAGATTTTGAGCAGAGGTCTCACCTCTACAAGTTAATACAGTTCAGCTGAAGAAGCTATGATGGTGAAAAGGAAAGAACAATTCCTGGGATCTTCTGTTCTGCTGACAGTGGTCTTATTATCCTGATAGCGGTCTTGTCTTTGCCAAAAGGAGTATCATTGTAACATAACTGCCTACAGTGGTCTTATCTTTGTCAGAAGGTGTACTCTTGTAAAATATTGCTTTGAAACAGAACATTTTGATGTACATGCATACATGTGGGAACAATTGTTATGCTTCTAATTCTACCGTGTGTTTGTAATTGTGGATTGTCTCTATTAGGTGTCTGTGACACCTGAATTTATTATTATTATTAGCATCTAATTTTTTTAATGTGATTTTTGATGTTTTGCTATTTGTTTATGCCAGTTTGTTGGCATTAACATTTTGACATAATACATACTCATGTACAAACAGTTGTTATTTATTTAGTACTATGTCTGCATATTTATATGTTATTGTTTATAATTCTGTTTAGGGGATAGTTTGTACAGTCTACTTTTTGTTCAAGATACAGTGTTATTCATCTGGTAGTGGTTGTACAGTGCAGGGTAGTAGAGGAAAGCTGTTTCTACCCACATGATTTCCCCAATCAACATCTTTCCCTGAATCCATTTTTATGTGGTGGTACGGGAAGCCATGTGCCCATGTTCTAGCTGACTGTTTCCCTCTCCAATTGAGTGAAGAGTATCTTTTTTGGAGTAGGGTGTCATTTTGACTAAGGAAACAGCATAGTAGAAAGTGATAAACTCTCCTTCAGTACAACTGCCTCGTGCAAATTTCTCCCTCTTCCCATGACTATACATGCACTTTAAAATAGGTGCTCTGCAATCTGATAATGGTTCTTCTGTGTCATACACAGTCTGAGCCTGAACATCGTAAGAGAAGGGTTTTGTATACGGGATACTGACTTATAAACCCAGCACTCAAACACAGCACTTTTACGGCTTTTTGCTACTCCAAAGACTTCTGATTAACCCTAAAATCCCATTTATTAGCAAGTAAGCCCTGGAAGATTTACTGGTATGGATCAATTTGTTTTCTATGAAGGTCAGTTTTGCATATATTCAATCTCAGGTATATTATTTGCAGCAATTTTCACTTGTCCTAAGGTTTTTTTTTTAAGGCATGTGAGTCATATTTATTTTCATGTGCAAGTTTCCATATTTATGTACCTGAAGTTTTCAATCAAAGCTTTCAAACCATGACTTCACTAAGTGGCTTAAGGTTGAATATGATGGTATTGTGTACTGACCTCTCAAACATGGCAAGAATCTAGAACAGAATACACTGAAAATTGTCAAGACCATGGACTGGGAAACTGGTTACAAGGTCAATTTAGATGCCCACCTACTTCTAAGCAAAGAGGTTGAAAGTCTGCTTATGGAGACTGGGGGTATAAATAGTCTTGCAGCAAGCTCAGTGTCTTAAACATGGCCTTTCTAAAAAAGTGAAGGAATCATGCCCTTGTTCTAAAAGTATCTATTCTGGCACTGTTGGGAGCAGAACAAATACCAAAAACCTGCTATTTTACAGATGTACAAAAATTCAGTGCAGGCCACTTTTGTCCGTGTTTACTCCTAAGTAAATATCACTGTTTTTAATGGAGGCTACTCCTTAGATCAGCCTTCCTCAACTTGCCCTTCAAAATGTTTTGGACTTCAGGTCCCATGATCCCTCAGCATTGGCCATGTTAGCTGGAGCTGATTGAAGTTTAGGCCAAAATATCTGAAGATCACCAGTTTGGGAAAGGCTGCTCTAGCAAATATGCTTGGGATTGCAGCCTCAGTCTTTAAAACCTTGTTCTTAAGTCTTGTTAGCTATTAAGTGATTAGACTACTCAGCTTTTGTTTAGTGATACTCTTACCTATTAAAGACTGTTTTCCCAATTGTTCTATAAATATTTATTCCGCCTGCTGTCCTCCATTAATTGCTCAAGTACTTTGGCAAGTGGGAATAGGAGACTTGAATCTCAAGTGGCTGTCTGTCATGGCCAGGACTTGAAAGTACAATTCTCATATAAATTTTAAAGATGTGTACCATTCTCAGAGGGCTATATGATTAGGTGCACATGTGTGGCACAAGTACCAAACATTACAAATTTAGAAAGAAACCCTGGAAAATAGAAATATTCCACCACTGAGAATTCCCTGAGAAATCTCATAGGTGCTGAGTGGCCAATGTCAAAAGGGGAGCTAAAGGGGAATTTGTCCATCCTTATTTACAATATTCTGGCCTGAATTCTACTCTTAATTCTAACTAGAGAAGGTCTATTGGATCAGGGAAATTGACACAAGTTACTATTGATTGACTGGGTTTACTGTAGTTGAACATGATTTAGGTTTCTATAGGTATCTGGGTGACTTTCAGAACAATCAGGATGTTTCCTGTGTTTACTTCTGCATGTCTTTTTTTTCTTGCCTGTCAGATACATAATGAAATTGCATGAGCAGTTAAAAACTGATGGCAACCTCAAGGCTTTCCTTTGGAAAAGAGTTTATCTTCTGGAAGAAAGCTTATTTTCTTTAATGTCTGCCTTGGGGTCCGTGCCGTGCCTGGTTGACATCTCATCACCAACACAATTTACTGGGGTACCAGATTCTACCAACCTTTCATAACTCTAATTACATACACTTTCCTTCCTAGTCCAATTATCTCTACTGTAGTTGACACAATTTTGCATGCATGTTTCCCAAGGAAATGCTAATATTAAGGTGCATTCTGATTCACGCCACCACCAGTTTTATTTAAGTCTTTATCCCACACCTCTAAATTTTTCATTAAGTAAATATTACAGCTATTTGCTCTCCTTGTTATGCAGTATTCTCAAGTATCAACCTAATTCTGCTTTGATTGCTGAAAACACAAATGCAATGCATTATTAAAAATTTAGATGAGCTTTTGTACATTTGTAAATGCCTTTTCACTTACAGATGGAGCACAAGAAGATTTACTAATGAGCTTGAAGTTGCTAACAGATTTTGATAACAGACATGACAATTAGTGGCTTATCTTTACAAACAGAAATGATTCCTCCTTCTTATCTACCAAGAAAAGAACAAATAGATTCCGCTAATCACATTCTGATTTGCATTACATTAGGTGGAGGAGGAGAAACAGGATGGAATTTCCTGTTGATGTAGCAGAACTGTTTCCATGATTTAGGATGGCCAGCAACAAAGAGAGATCTAAAGTAATAAAGCTCTAGAGCAAATATAGCTGGGAATGTGACACTTCCACACTACTGAGGACTATTTTCAACTCGCATATTTACACAGTGTTGCCCGGGATTTTATTTTCCTCTTAAGAACTCACCCAACTGTCTTCTCCAGTACCTGTAACTTTTCCTTGTATTTCCCAATGCAATACAGAGTTATTTACCTACACAGTTTGGGTTCCTGAGAGAATACACTGTTCTCTTCCTTGCTGCTAGGCCTCATCTTCATAGCTACTGGCCTATTCCTGTACCTGTAAATTTTTCCCATATTCCCCGATCCAATCTTTATTCAGAGTTGTTAACATTCAGAGGTTAGGTTCCTGAGGGAATACACTGTCCTCCTCCTTGCTGCTAGGTCTCATCTCCATAGCATAGCAACTGGCCTATTCCAGTAACTGTAACTTTTCCCCATAGTCCCCAATCCAATTAGTCTTTGGTGATGTTGACGTACTGGCTATTTTTTTTTTTTTTTTTTGCTTTTTGTTGAATTTTTGCAATGAGTTTGTTTTTCTGGAAGCATTTTTTGTTTTGAATTTCAATTTTGAGATTCTTCACATATGGAACCCATATGTGTGATGTGAGAAGATCTTGTAACTATGGCCTTCTCTGCACTAGACTGTTATAGTGCTATTATTCCACTTTCAAT
This sequence comes from Cyclura pinguis, assembly GCA_030412105.1. Taxonomy (NCBI): domain Eukaryota; kingdom Metazoa; phylum Chordata; class Lepidosauria; order Squamata; family Iguanidae; genus Cyclura; species Cyclura pinguis. The sequence continues at coordinate 29,236,495 of CM059602.1, read as the reverse complement.
ATCCTGTGGAATTCTGGGGTTTATAGTTTACTGAGGCGAAAGAGCTCAGTGACTGAGAATTCTTAAATGCCGCTCTTTAAACTACAAATCTCAGGATTCCATAGAATGTTGAAAGAGGAACAATAGCACTATCACAGTGTAGTGTGGAAATGGGCTATGTTGTGTATGTGACTTTAATTTTTCTCACATATGCCTCCCACATGTTTTCTGGCATCCTTATTGATGGTAGGCCTCATCTCCATAGCAACCAACCTGAAGCCCAAGAGCTCTCTGGCTGAGAATTCTAAAGGCCCCTCCCTAAACTGCCAACCCCAGGATTGCATGGAATCTTCACAGCCAGCCAATCATATGAAGTCTTCTTGCCTCACTCAGCCAATTGTATGAGGTCTTCACATGCCTGACGCAGACAAACAGACAAACTCACAAACTCACAGACAAATACTGAGTTTTATATAGTAGAAGAAGATAAGACTGGGGGAGGGGGGACAAGGGGGAATCAGAATCAGAGTGAATATGGTCTCTTCACACTTCTGTTGATGATGCTAATGCCTGCCTGTAACGTTTGGATAACCTGAGAGTGCCTAAAGTGTGCAATACACAGCTTGGGGCCACCGGTACAATCCTGGGATCCAAGATATCCTGTCACATTCTTTCCCAATCTGCTGATTTCCTGCCATTTTTATACTGACCAATCTTTCTTGCTGCTAGCTGTAAGGAAAGGGCAATCTGGATCAGGATAACTGGGGATGCGATAGAGACAGGTTTATCTACTCCCCCAAAGATCTAGATACAGATCACTCTCTCCATGCTAGGATAAATAGTGGAAAGAAGACCCTCTTTTACCTGCCACCAAGATCTTCATAACAGTTTCTTTTTCCTCAGCAGAAAAAGTAATGTTTCACAGGAGACAAATCTTTCTACCTGCAGGCAGCAAGGAAAGAGAGTCACCAGGTGGGGATTGCATGTGTGTACACATATATTTATATACTGTACATGTACATGCCGGCCTGGGAAGGTAATGTCTGTACAAATTAGAAGAGCTCATAGGTCCAGAAGAGGCCCTGGGACCCAGCTATGTTTCATATGTTTTTATCTTTCTTATAGTGGATGGGTTGAAATTTGAGAAAATAGGGAGCATGCAAAACATACATGGTTTGGGACCAGGATTTCTGAAAGACCTACTCTTCCCTTATGAGCCTGCCCAAAATCTAAGATCATCAGTGGAGAACCTGTTATATATCCCACCACCCTACGAGGCTAGGCTGATGGAAAGCTAGGGCTGTCATGCAGCAGCACCAAGTGTGTGAAATTATTTTCTGAGAGAGATCAGGTTGGGTGCGTTCTACTTAGTTCCTGATGGGCAGTGAAGACTGTGCTCTTTCACACAGTCTTTGGTGCTTCAAGTTATGGATGTTTGCTCTGACAGCTTTTTAACAGTTTCTGACTGTTTCTCTAGTTTTAGAAGTCTTTTAAAGAGAGGTTTGGATTGTTTTTAATTGGTTTTTAATTATTTATTTAATGTTTTTCACACATTTTAATTGATTGTGCTGTACTTCAGTTGGGTTGAGAGATGATAAATAAATGTCTTGGATAAATAATTATGGACCCATTTCCTCTTGCATATTTGGACAATAAGCCTTGCCAGTTTCCTGGATGTGGAAGCAACCTTGGTGAGTTTTTGGTAATGATTTTCAGGGATAGAAAAGATGAGAACAAAATGGCTGCCCATACCTTCTTTGTTTTTAGAGATTCAAAAGGAAACATGAAGGGTTTTTGTTCCATGAGTAGCTCATAGCGGAAGAGTATGGTGTCTGAAGAATGGGCTAGAATCCTCTAGGTGCATTATACAAATGTAACAATGCTGGCATAACTAGTAGCACTAGGGAAAACAGTCCAAGTGCAGTTGCTCTAAAAAGAATGAGGCACTACAGTAATAATCTGATATTTCTCCAATTCTAACAGGATTCTCTCATCACTGCTGCACAAACCAGGAAAAAGTGCAACTGCCATCAGAGTGGATGAACAGGATTCCAAACATGATTTTTACTTATCCTCATAGCTAAGGTTTGGACAACAACAGAAAACTATTTTTAAAAGCATAAAATTCAGGGAACAAGAATTCTAGAATAATAGAGTTGAAAGGGGCCTCATGGACCGTCAAGTCCAGCCTCTTGGTCAATTCAGGATCTCCAGCTAAAGCAGCCAAAGCACATAGCTGCCCAGCCTCTTTCTGGAGACATCCAGAGGAGGAGACCCCGTCACCCCTCTATGCAATTGGATCCATTGCGAAATTGCTCTTCTAATGTTCAACTGAAATCCATACTCTTGTAACTTAAAATCATTAGACATGGTTCTTCCTCTGGGGCTTCCCTCTGAGAACAGGCCTGCCCCTTCCGTTCTGTGATAGGCCTTGAGGTATTTAAAGAGTACAATCATATCACCCCTCAGTCTTCTTTTCACCAAGCTGAATATGCCCAGCTCCTTCAAACCTGTCCTCATATGTTTTGTTCTCCATAGTTGTCACCCATAGTTATCTCTGAACTTGCTCCAGCCTACCTGCCCATATTCTTCTTAAAATGAGGCAGCCAGCACTGAACAAGGGTTTGGTGATACCAGACGAAACCACAGGGAAAAACAAAACCTGTGTGATGGTGATTGAAGCTGGAAAGAACTGGGTGTGATCAACTCACTGGGAGCTCAACTATCTGATTTGGATATGCCAAGAGGGGGCATGTGATGTGGGAGGGGCAGCCTCTTGAAACAGGTCAAAAAGTGAAGTACAACTTCACTGGTTGTGATGAGCAGTGCTGGTGTGTTCCTTTCCTCCCCACAAATACTCAGCAGACCTTGAGGGAAGAAGCAAACTTTCAAGGCCTGAAAAATCTTTATTGGGTCTAAACTTACTCTTGGTGGCTTTTCATACACTGCATGCAGGGAGGGCTTCTGAGCCAATATCATATGAACTGTAAGTGTCACCTCTTCTATTCTGGCTTATTCTGCCAATTTGAACAATCTGTAGACTGAATCCACAAATGCTTATGCTACAGACTGTTTTAAATCTGCAGTGCAGGATGGATCCTTTGCTGCCCATGTGGAATAATTGCTGTAGATGTGAATGAAAGGAATATGAAGATGTGGGTCAGAATGAGCTCTATATATGCGTTCTTCCCACAATTTCATCTCCGTCAAGTGCAGGAGGTAAAATAAAGATTTCATCATGGGTCTGCGAATGCAGCCAAAGAAAGCTTTGTCTGTGACCAACACTGTTTGTTTTTGTTTGAAAGAGTGGCTGGAAAATCCTTTGGCTGTTGGCTCTTTTTCAATATCCACTGACTTGCTTCATTGGAAGCAAAACCTGAAGTGTACGACTCAGTGTCTGGGTTTTAGATCAAGGAGGGAATGCAGTAATCTTTTCCCCCAAATAAACTGAGATGGTTTAATGCTGGCTCCCTGTAGTTTTTGAGACGATGGGGGAGGCTTTCAAAACTGCGCGTCCCATAGAGAGATGTTCTGTCTAGATCATCTGTTTTATATTTGAACACCTCTCTTATTGAGCTATGAGCTTGGGACTTTGCTTGATGCCTTCCAAGTTCTTACATCTCACTTGGCTATTACTCTGTCTTCAGGGACTCATCCTTTTCTTCAAAGGATTATTTTCCTTCTTTAGATGTCAAGTTCTTTCTGCTTTCTTGTTTTAAACTCATCCATACCACCATCACCTGTTTTGTGTAACCACTTTTCAAGTTAGGTCTTCTTTTTTTAGTTTGGCATTTCAGAAGATCATAAAACAGAAGATATAACCTAGAGAGGAATGCTGGGTAAAGACTGCTCTAAAATTGTCTTTGCCATCCCTTTAGGCTAAGCTGCAAATCATCTCCAGCCTGAGTTAGAACAGAACTTTCTCACAGGTTGATTTACTGGGAACCTTGGGACATCTTTTCTGCTGCTTTAATCATTATCATGTTGAGTGCTAGCTTATGAACATATTCCCAAATCAGCATTTGGAACAGAAGTTCCATAATACAATTTTATTGTAGTTTCATGATACTCCTATAGAGCAAAATTTAAACTATTGTGACTCATGTAGTGCCAAACCTCATGTTAACATTGCAGATGGAAACCAAATGTAGATTCCTAGGCAGGAGGTTGAAAACAAAGACCTCCAAGATAGCTTTCTCTAAAACACTATTCTCTCATATATGGCCGATCCAGGAACGTCCTACCAAGGATAAGACATCAGCAGTATGGTTAATGAGGACTGCCCTAGGAAGCTATTAAAGAAGGGTTCCTTCAGGACATGGAAGTGTTGCCCATGAAAAGAGAATGAAAAGGAATGGAAACTTGTGCATAAGAAATGCAACGAGACAATAAGGAATGATCAACAGGCTGGATAATTCCTCTACGAGGAAAAGTTAAACACTTGTGACTTTTTTTAGTTTAGAAAATTTTTTAAGGAGGAGCATGTTAAGATGTATGTACACTTATGCAATACAGTGTAGACAAATTGTATATCACAAAAGGTCTCCCCTCCTAATACTTGAACCTGGAATTAGCTAATAAAAGTTGAATGATGAAAAATCTGGAACAGAAAACCCCCCCCAGAGTATTTGTACTACTACAGAGCATACTGAAACTATGGAATACCCTACTACAGGATGCCATGGTAGTTACTGATGTGGATAGCTTTGGACAGGTGTTAGACAGATTAATAGAAGATGAGAATATAGTGGCTACTAGTTATGATGGCTATATCATACCTCCAGGATTGGAGGGACCATGGCTCTGAATGCCAGTCACTGGAGAACATTAGTAGCAAACAAATATTACAATCATCCAACATGGACTTGAAGACTATGGCCATTTCCATACCGGGCTTCTAAAACGGTGTACAGCGACCTCTAACGGAGGTCTTCTACACCGTAGAGTGGACTGGCGTGGACTACTTTTCGTAGTTCCACACCAGAATCCACTCAGGAGTGGCAGGAACTAGCCGTGCTGCAGGTTTTTAGGAACCTCTTTTTCGAGGTTTTTAAAAAGCACGGAGCGTGCAGCCCCGTGCCACTCCGTCGGCCAGCTCTAAAGTGGATCTGCAAGCGCGCGCAAGTGCGTGCCTGCAGATCTGCCAGGGGCGGGCTTCCGGCTGGCGAGCTTCTCCGGTTGGTGGAGAGCCTCCACCAACCGGAAGCTGCCATCTGGGATGCCGGAGGAGTGTGGAGCAGCGAGCTCGCACTGCTCCACGGGGCGACGGACTTACCCAGCTGCGGGTAAGCTCCGTTTTAGCGTGTTTTCACCCGTTCCCCCCCCCCACATGTGAAAAGGGCCTATATCTAGTCCAGGATTTTGTTCCCAAGCAATGCAAATTATAGAATTACCAAAGATGCCTTTGGGAAGGCAACTAGACCACTGTAGCAATAGATCACTTAACTAAATCAGTTGGTCAGTTTTCTAGGTCATATAAAGTAGTTTCCTCCTACTTTTATGGCCCAGCATCCCATTTTTTAGAAATTAATTGCCAAGAATAAGTACCCATATAGAATACAGGACATGTATTTTAAGTCAGTGGGACTCCATTATTTACTGTCTGTCTGTTCAATATATTTACTGCAGATTCATGTAAAAGTTGATATTTGGTAATATATATATGAAAAATCATCTCTTCATGTTGTTGCAGATCAAAGTAAGCACTCTGTGTTATCAGGAGGTTTTCATGAAGTGTGATATATAATCTGTCATTTCAGAGGCAATGCACTTGTTTCATTTTCTCTGGGATAATAAGATTCTTAAGATTTCCACAATGATAGTGTTAGCACCACTTAACCACCAATTCAAGCTAACATGTGTTTTCATTCGTCTTTTTATTCTTTCAAAAGAAATACAAGAATAAAAGAAATTAAAGAATTTGTTGGGATATTGTTAATTCTCAAAAATTATTCTTTAAAGGGCAGCTCACTTGCTTTTGTACACTTCACAATCTTCAAAATTGGCTAATTAAAAAAAACCTGTTCAGTGTCAATGCAGTCCATCTTTAAAGCAGATGATGATTCCTCTTCAAAATCTGTTTTGGTCTTTCAAGTCAAATGACCCAAGAGACATTTTGGATCTCCTATTGTTTTGATTTACATTTTACAGCTTTAATGGTTTACAATCAGTTATAGGTTTAGAGCCATATTTCTAAGTCCTCTTACTCAGCAGAAAAGTCCCTTTTCTTAGGAATAAACTTGCATATTACTTTGTTGTTAAACATTAAATATCCTGTTGAAAGATCTTTTACATTTGGATGCTATACATGGCCACGTTATCTGTTTTATAGACAAAATCTGTAACTGGCCTTTGCATTTCCGTAAGTCCTTTGTAAGACCCTTCATGCTTCAAAATTCTAAGTTAATGTTTCTATCATTTACTGTTTGTATGAAAGAAAAATACACTGTATATCATACAGAGAATGTAAAATTCAAATGTTCTTTTTCATAATATATAGCAGTACAGTAGATGATGAAGAGTACAGGCATGGTTCCCCATTCCTAGGTCTTAGAATGAGGGTTTGAGGTCCTTGCCATTTGTTAGCTAATCTGTATGATGATGATTAGACCAGACAGGCCGAGTTAACATCAACAGTCCACTTAAACATTCTTAAGTGTTGGAATCTAAAGATGTTTACATGGGAAATCAGCAGGCTCTTTGGTATTATTTTGGCTATTATATGCACTTATAGATATACAAATATATATATTCCTCTTAGGGAGAAACACAATCTATTGGCATTGAGCTTTCGTTACATTGCGTTACATGGCATGTAAGGCATCGTACCTTCATTACATTATGTCATATGACTATTAGGATGTTATACTTTCATAAGGACTTTCATAAAACATCCTTTATCACTCTATATCTTTTTAACAGGCTTTGTGATAGTTAACACATGTAGGAACATGACTCTTCTAAACAATGTAGCTAAGTCATGTATCTATCATCATCCTTATCAGGTTCCTTCATGTTTTCCATAGTGTCTGTTAAGATATTATACAGACATTTCATAAAGGCTTTTACATATACAAGATTCAATCTCTTGTATCATATCCATAACCATGTATCCATTTAAGGATGCTGTTTCATCTGTTGAGGCATATATATCTATTTTATCATAGTCTTGCCAGTACCAGCATATACCAGTGTACTGAAACAGCTTACCAGCTTATTAGTCTGTCAGGAACAGTGTGACTGTCTGAGACAGCAATCTTTCCTATTGAAGACATGCCACAAAAATCATTCTGGCCTGAGATTCTATCTTAACTGCTTTTATTCTCACCTTAGCCTCACCCACCTTATCAATTATCCAATCAAAACAAAGGTATGCATGTTGCTTATATTTAGCCAATCGAAACAGACTCTTATCTATGATTCATCTCTGATTCCAACCCCTTACTCTTGGAATCTTTTGGCTGCTTGCCATTGTGATTTCATCACTCTGTGTACTGGCAAGTAAGGTTATTCAATCTATTGGACATCTGCTTAGGATTATTGTAGGTCACCTTTGCTCGTGTCTCACAGACTTTGGCTAGAAGTGCTGACATTGTTGCCTCTTATCTTATTTACAATCCCATGAGCATTTTCCCCAGACTTAGGCTGAAACCAGTTTTCTGCTGATGCCTATACAGACTCTTACAGATCTAACTTTTCGTAATAGATAGATAGATAGATAGATAGATAGATAGATAGATAGATAATTATGTACTCTACTCTATAGAACAGTGATTCCTCCAGGGAGCCATGATGTCTTCACAGGGGGTCTAGGAAGGCTTGAAGAAATGTAATGAACTTTTGCAGTTAAAAAAGAGAGAAAGAAAAGAAGAAGGGAAAAAAGACAAAACTGTACAGAATCATTCCAATAAATATACTGTAATTGTAGTATGTATGCTTACTTTTCTCCCTTCTCTCCAAATCTGAAGACCCTTGATAAGCAACTTTACATAAATATTTGATGCAATTTAGGGTTTTAAATCTTGAGTTAAGTCTTGGTGGTCTGTGACAACAAAATATATTTAAGCGGGGGAAGGGGGGTCCATGGTAAGGAAAAGATTAAAAACCACAGCTATATAGGGCTCCTTTTGGCAAATGGACTCTTCTGTGTAAAATTTTTAATACATTGCTTTGACATTTCAACTACATTTTGTATTGAACAGGTATAAAGGTGCATATTAAAACCTTATCTGAAAAGGCTAACTCTGTTTTCTCATATTTATATTCTATCATTTCTGTGCCTACATTTCAAAAACAAAACAAAACAAAAAGGCTTTTTCCATGTATTACAGTGCCAACCATTTTCTTTTTTATAAAAGCATTTAGTCAAAATCTAGTTTCCTCCCATTTATTTATTTATTTACCTATTGTAATCAATTTAGATCCTGCGTTTCTTCTGCCACAGAACTCAAGTCAGCTCATAATTTGAGAGCGAAACCAGATGTGACGTGGAAGATCCATGAAAAGAATCTTCTGTACTTTATTACAGTAATATCCATAATAATCTCTATTATGCTCTATTATGCTTGGAAACATGACACTTGAGGAACAGAATTTAACATTTTCCCCACAGTATTGTCCTGAGGAAATTTAGAGTCCTGAAGATACTGGTCCTTAGGTTGTCAAAGATATACAGTTTCAGGAGTAGTAGTGGTTATTCTTCATCAGCTGAAATGGCATAGGAGAAGGGTGGTCAACCTCAGAGAGTCTGAGCATCCTGCTCTTAACAACAAACAAGGCTGAGAGTTCCTGAGTCAGTAAGCCAAGGAAGTAAGAGTCAAGAGTCAAGAAAGCCATTATTCAGAGTCAGGATTCTAGGGTGCCATGGTAGCTGAGTTGTTAAACAGTCCAGGGATTGTAAATCTGATAGGCATACTTTCTGCAAGCAGATCAGTCAGAGAGAGAAGACTGAAGTTGTACTCAGCACGGCAGCTTGTGGTTGTAACTTCCTTTTGTAGGTAGCATGTTCAATCAATGCTCAGATCCCAGGCTGTATTTAGAGAGAGCATTTCACATCTATTCTCCTCATAATGCCTTGTTTGCAGCCTCTCACATCATCTGCAGAGAATGGTCTGGGCCAGACTCCTGAGCCTCTACCTTTCTCTGAGACTGGCAGGGGAACTCTTGTTCATCTCCTGTTCCTGCTCTAAGTCCAATCTGCACTACTAAACAGAAGGAAGACTTGGCTGGCTATCAGGAATCTGCTGTGACTTCTCCATCAGTAAGTCTGGTTCATCATTCCAATGAAGATGAAATCTCAAAGAGGGGCATGATATTGGGAATGCTTTTTTCCCCTACCATATCTTGACTTACAATGGGCTGCCCCAGCCACTGCTCATGAATGTATATACCTCAGATATGTCTGAAGTAAACATGGAGCCCACACATTTTGTGCTAACTAGATGCTTTCAGAGATTGGATTCAACCCTTTAAAAGATTTCTTTTCAGCAATGAGGAGCCACAAAAACTGCCTAGATTTCTTAGGTGGAAATAATAATTAGAAATGTCAGATGGAATAAAAATGGAAAAATCTGAGGCAAGAAAAATTTCAAAACAGCAGCCATATAACAGAAAGTGAAAATTGGGTGGTGGTACAAATATCCTGGGTGGATTAACTCAGAGTGGGATAGAAAGACTTTGTTCCTGTTCAAGCCACAGGAGAGAACACTGAAACTCTTGACAAATTCTTGTTTAGCTGTTTCCTAATAAAGTCTGTCATTTAAGTCCTTTTGTTCTTTGATAGCCATATTGAGGCTGGAGACTTAGGCAAAAGAACCTATCCAATGCAACAGAACATAAAGCTTATGCAGGGGTAATTTTCTGGGAGCTGTTCCAGTAGCCTTTCCTGGCCAATCTGGTTCTGATCTGGATTGTGGCAGCATGAACCTGTGTTATGTGGTGAAATGGCCTTTGAGCGAATGCATTGTGCTGGCTTGAATTGGGATCTCCTTGCACAAGGAAGTACTAGATGCCTTCTTATACAAGTATGTAAATATAAAACTGATACTGTAACCTGAAGCCAGCACAATGCCCCAGGAGGTTTAAAGCTGGAACATTCTTTGAGACTGAAGTGTTTCCTCACAGGTTTTGCATTTCTCATCCACTTGGCCTTTCTGATCACTGTCTTCACCCGCAAGAGTTTATGCAGAAGTTAAATTCTGTCTAATACAATTTCATTAGGTTGAGACTTTTTATCACCATACATGTGTGGATGTGCTTGTGTATGCTTGGATGTCTTCTCATCTCCCAGCTACCATTTGGAAGTTACCACTTTTAACATCATCATTCATATTTTTTTTGCGAGGGTGGTGGAATCCTGTTGGTGTCATGCATATATGTAAGTTCCCTTACAGACCTATTTGTACATTTTTGAATATTGTGCAATAGATATATTCAGTTCTCAGTTTCATTAGGGAAGTTCCATGAGTGTGACCATTTCACATGGATCTAAAGCCTATTGTTAATCCTGTTAAGTGTAGAACCATTGAATCAGTTGGATTTACCCTCATATTGACTCATCATTCAACAATTGGATCTAACCAACAGAATTTCAGTCATCTATATTCAAATTCTTGGGTGCTATGCAAGTATTCACCAGCATCTTCATTCATTGGGGCTGCGGAAACAGCAACTGTACATTCTGCATGGCAAATGGAACAATAAGCACACATTTGAAAAATGCACAATTGATAACACAATGTTGGTATACAGCAGAAGTGGAGGCACAACCATCATGTAACTACTTAAATATAGATTTACACTACATAAGAATGATGTGGAATCTTGGCCTTTGCCTTTCTGTTCCCCTACCATGTGTTGTTGAGTTCTGACAGTTAGAATCTCCGTTGAGTCATGAAAACCCACTGGGTGACTTTTGGCAAGTAATCCTGCCTCAGCCTCAGAGGAAGGCAAAGGTGAATCCTCTCTGAACAAATCTTGCCAATAAAAACCCCTGATAGGTTCACCTTTGAATCATTGTAAGTTGGAAATGACTTGAAGGCACACAAAAACAACCATGTATGTACAGTGGCCCCTCTCTTACTGTGACTTCTGCATGTATGAATGTGAGGTCATGTGAAGGGTGACATCTCATTATAGTCCATAGATTCAGTGGGCGTGTGCCTGTGTTGCTGCAGGTGTGTGCACATCATGTCCATTGACTTCACTAGGAAGTGACTCTTATGCTTTTTGTTTTACATGGGAGTTCCTGGAATGGAACCCCCACATATACAGAGGGTACACTCTAAGTATTTGCCTGCTCAGGTAACACTCCACAGAGGTTAGATGGGCATCTTTCAGGAGTGCTTTAGTTGTGTATTCATGCATCACAGGTATTGGACTAGATGGTTCTTGTGTTCTGTTCCAACTCTATGAGATTCTTTGCATCTGATGAAATGGGACTGCAGTCCACAAAAGCTTATGCTAAAGACAATGTGATTATTTTTCAGGTGCTACAAAAGTTTTTGTTGCTACAGGTCAAGCTTTTGATAAGCATACTATTATTACTGTGTTATTTAATGAAGGTACATGATAGCAATTGATATTTTGATCCTACTTAGTTTGGTGTATATATAAAAAAGGTCACAAATTACATATAGTTTTGTTTTGAAGCAATATGTGCCTGTAATGGAAATTTATATTTTAGGGTTGTGCCTTTTCTCTTTCTTTTCTCCTTGTATTATCAGTCTTAGACTCTTAACATACCTTCCATCTAGTATGCCACCAGAGGAAGCAAATTAGATTAGCAAAAGTTTTATGCAAAACTTTAACATTCAGGAAATTACTCCTGAGATCAGCTGTATTTCATAAATTATGTCCCTATGAGACAAAACAGACTGTTCAAGCTATGCCAGCTGCATGTGTTAAAGCATTTAGCAGCTCTCTAAATTACATTAAAGAGCTACCACAATGCTAAACAAACTCTTCATTAACCATTTATTTGACAGAATGAATTTTTTTCTCTTGCTGTTTAGCATTCATTTCGGCACAAACAGAACCAAACAATAATCAATAATTTGTGCTAGGTAAATACTAGGCAAATTTGAGAAAATAGAAAGTATGCAATGCATGCATGGCTTGAGACCAGGATTTCTGAGAGACTCCCATATGAATCTGCCCCAAATCTAAGGTCATCAGTGGAAGACCTATTTGTATCCCACCACTCAATGAAGCTAGGTTGGTGGGTACACCTGAAGGGCTTTCTTGTAGTAGTACTGAGTTTGTGAAATTGTCCTCTGAGAGGCTGGCTCCGTTCTCCTTAGTTGCTGATGGGCAGTGAAGACTGTGCCCTTTCACATGGTCTTTGGCTTTTCAAATTATGGATGTTTGCTCTGGCAGCTTTTAAAACAGTTTCTCTAAAAGTTTGGGTGGTTTTTAATTGGTTTTTAGTTATTTATTTGACATTTTTCAAGTATTTTAATTGATTGTGCTCTACCTTAGGACCCTTGGGTTGAAAGGTGATAAATAAACGCCTTGAATAAATAATTATGGGCCCATTACCACTTGCACAGTAACCCTTGTCAGTTTCCTGGATGTGGAAGCAACCTTGGTGAGCTTTTAGTAATGACATTCAGGGACAGAAAAGAGAACAAAATGGCTGCCTATACCTTCTTTGTTTTCAGAGATTCAACAGGAAACACAACAGTATTTTGTTCGATGAACACCTTATAGCAGAAGAGTGTGGTGTGTGAAGAATGTGGCTGGAATCCTCTTAATGCATATGTAATGATGCTAGCATAACTGGTGATAGCAGAAGGGAAAACACTCTAAGTGCAGTTGCCCTAAAGAGAGTAAGGCACTGAAGAAACAGGTTGCTGTATCTCCAATTCTGACAGGATTCTCTCATCAGTGCTGCACAACCCAGGAAGAAATGCAACTGCCATCAGAGTGGACCAGCTGAATTCCAAACCTGATTTTTACTGATCCTCATAGCTGAGTTTTGGACAACAGCAGAAGACCATTTTTTAAAAAATGTAACGTTCAGCTTTGGAATGTCAATGATACTAGCATGTTCTAAGGTCATCTTTGTTTGTCACTAACACAACTACAGACCAAAAATCATAGCTTTGGAGCCATGTTTGTCACTGAGCTGCACTACAGTTCAGAAATGAGACCCCAGAAAGCACTGGTGACAAACAACTGGTTATTTAGAATTTATATTACCTTATTATGTTATATGTGTAACTTAATGAAGGACAATGTTGTTTCTCCCATGGTATAGCTGTAATCTTAACTACTTTTATAGCTGTGAGAGGCACTCACTGTGGCCATTTCCACATGGGGTAAATAAAACGGTGCAGTGCGTCCTCCACAGAGGACGTCTGCACCTTGGAGCAGACGGGGTCCAAACTACTTACTGTAGATCCGCACCTCAGTCCACTCCGGAACGACCCCAAGTGGTCCTCCATCGTGTTTTTGAAAGACCTGATTTTACAGGTCTTTCAAAATGCCGGCACGTGCCATTGCGTGCCTGCTCTCCGATGCAGATTCGCAGGCTCGCACCAATGCGAGCCTGCGATCTGCGGAGGGTGGGCTTTAGGCTGGCGAGCTTCAGCAGTTGGTCGAGACCCACGACCAACCGGAAGCCGCCATTTTGAATGTCAGAGCAGTGCAGATCTACGATCACGGACTGCTCCTCCTCACCCCGGACCGGACTGGACCCACAAGAGATCCGGTGAGTAGCGGCAGGGAGCGATTCCCTCACCGCGTGTGGAAATGGCCTGTATAGTGGAGAAGGAATATTACATGTTAGAAGTGGTGGATTTTCCTGCTGTTGTCAGCACTGAAGTTAGAAAAGGTAGGCCAGTCTCTTGTTCAGATTTAAAACAAAAGCAAAAAAACACAAAAATGACTAAAAGACTATCCTAATTAATTTTGTGCTCTTTTTTTAAAAAAATGCAACTACAATAGTAACAGGCTACTTGAGGGCTTTAGATCTCTCACTGTAATTAATTACTTAAGAATGTAACATTTCAAACACTGTGAAAAATCACATGGCTGGGTGGTCAAAATGGCATGAAGCAAACTCCTTTGAGACCTCTTGCGTGCCTTCTGTCTTCCTTGATAATTGTGTTCTTAGTCAACCAGTGAAAAGCAATTAGCTAAAGCAATCATTTCAATGCTACCATTTAATGATACTTTTGCCAGTTTCTTTTTCATAATGGAAGTATTGTGGCTTATTGGAGGCTTCTGGCTGGCTGGGTATCAGTTTGCACTTGCCTAGATTGTTTGATTACATTTATTCTTGGGAAAAAATCCGCCTCCATACCTAGATTAGCCTGCAAATGAAAAAATGAGCAGGACAAGCTGGCCTGAAATTAAAAAATGCCCCAGCATTCTTATCTAACTTTGGGTGGGGGTCCAGAGTGCATGAAAATCATAATGGTTGAAAAGTTCAGAAAGGGAGAAAATCTGTGGATGAAAATCTATTAGGCAGTGTCTTTTCCTCAAAGAGCATTAGAACTATTAAAACTAAAGCACAGAGCAACCCTGTGTACTACTGCAGTGTGTGTGTGTGTGTGTGTGTGTGATGAGGTGGCTTTATTTGCCAATTCCCAGCTTTGTTCGCTTGTGCTACCCAAGAAGATGGAAGGATAGTATTGAGAATTTTGCTGTGATTTTTGTCCTGGTAGAATCCTATGTTTACAATTTTCTGACAACCCCTACTCCCACCCCGCTGCAGCAGCTGGGAAAAATTACCTAGGCCAGACTCTGGGGCTTTCATAAATGAAGGACCATATCAATTTTTGGGAAATGGAGCAGATTTAGATTTAATCAATACAAAGCTGACTACTCCTCATACCCGAAATGCTCTGTTGTCACGTCAGGGGCAAAGACTGGCCATACCATTTTTATATGTATTCAGTTTTGTTCTGATATTGACAAGCATTTGTCTGTCCAGTAGTATTTTACCAAAAATTCTCGACAGTTATTCATTGTCTGAAACTTTTACTTTTGTTCTAGAAACTAAATTTGTTCATGGATCGTTTTTAGCCATTTAATTGTTCCGGGAAGGCACAAAGGCAAGTGAACATGCTTTATTTTTTAAAAAAAGAGTCTTTGCCTTTATTTGACTGAAAAACATGCTAATTTTATAATTAAAGCAATTCAATCCTGACCAAATTGTAGAAGAAACCCCTGTGGTTTTATTGGACAAGTTAATTACACTGATCAAGAAATAAATTCATTAGTTTATTTTTTTATATTTCATTCAGTAGTGCCGACTCAGTTCTTAGGGAAGGAGAACTATAGTGGCTGTTGTTTTAAAAGGGCACTGCTAATATCCACTGGTCTAAAGAATGGTTGCATTGTTCTTTTTCTTAGTGACAATGATTTGGACTGCAATGAAAATAAAGTGTATATTTTGGTAGCTTTTTTAAAAAAACGGTTTGTGATGGGAAAAAAGAATGATGTTACAAGTGAATATGGCTCTTTTCAAGGTTGCTTCAGAAGCTACTTTGATGATTGTTTTGCCAATCAGGTTCTGTTTAACCCTTGAAACCTTTGAACTTGGTAATTGATAAATAATTGGTTGATCCTAAAGCTGCTTGTTGAAAAATAAGGTCTAAATTGGATGAATTAAGCCATTTCTATTGCTGATGCATTAAAAAAAAAAGAACTATATAATCAATAGTGAGGCCAACATCATCAGCAAGTCTCTGTTCCCATGTGAATGGTCTGCCTGATTGGCCATTAGGAACAAAGGTTTCATTTAAACTTGATTTAAGACTGGCTAATTGGTGCAAATACAGATGTAAAGTAAGAGAACAGATGAACGCCTCTTATGGATTATCCAGAGCAGGCTAGCCTTTGGCTTAACTAGAGTTTCACCAACTTTAATGACCTCAATGAATTACATATTCTCTTTCTATCAGTTCCCCGATACTGGATGAGGATACTGTTTACACCAGGACTGTTAAGTAACAAACTCCATAGTCTTATCTTTGGCAAGTGCTGAATGATTTCCTGCCAAACTTAAAAACGGGATATGGGAAAGCTCTGATAAGAATTATATGCAGTGCGGGCAGGAAAAGAAAAATGAAAATGAAGAAAGTTGGTGGCTTCTTGAAGTTCTTTGGGAACTGGCTGTGGAGTTCACTTGATACACTATACAGAAAAAAAAAGTAATGACTTTGCAAGTAATTAGGGTTAATGATATAAGCAGCAGATTCAGTGTAGCAAGAGCTTTACAATCTTAATTTGGTTCACATTTACAAGAGGAAATAGAGAGTATTTCTGATTTGATGGGTAGAGAATTGCGAGTAGGAAAGTATGACAGAGAATATCTCCAGATCTAAGCAGGTATTAAAATCCAGATCTCACAGATTTGAGTCCAACGTTTACAAAAAAAATATGAAAAGCTTATTTAGTCCAGATTTCTCTTCCCACGATGGCTAACCAGATGCCTATGAGAAGTTCACAAGAAGGTCATGAGAGCAATAATACCTTCTTGCACATGTTTCTCAGGTATTAACAGCCACGCTATCTCTATGATACACAAAATTAATATATAGCCTCCATGAAGTTTTTAAACCTCATTTAAAAAAACAAGTTGCAGGCCATCACTCTATCTTGTAGTAGTGAATTCCATTATATATTATGTAAAGAAGTGCTTCCTTTTGTCTGCTCTGAATTTCCCACTTTTCAATTTCATTTGATGATTCTGGGTTCCAGTACTGTGAGTATTTTATTTACACTATGCATAATTGTATCTAACACATCATGTGCTGCAATTATTCACTCCTCCCCAGCTATAAAGTCCCAAAGTATGTAACATTTCATCATAAGGAATTTGCTCCAGCCCCTTCATCAGTTTCTGAACTTTTTCTATTCATTTGTAACTTTTACACTATCCTTTTCAAGGAGCAGTGACCAGAACGATAAAATATTACAAGTGTCATCATACCAAGTGTCATCATTTATATAAATCCATTATGATACTGGCAATTTCATTTCTGATTCCTTTCCTAATGATCCACACAGAGAATTACTAATTCCTTTTCTAATGACCCAAACATAGAATTTGTTTTTTCAGAAGGGGTGGCATAGCTATTACCACCACCACCACTCATATAGGTATCATCTGTTTGTTTATTCAGCTTCTGGGACATATCTAATGGGTTCACTTGGTATAATTTTTGAAACAGATTTGGTTCCCTCTCCCTTATGGCTGTGTTGATACCATTTGTAGTGGGGATTGGGAACATGTAGCCCTCCAAATGTTACAGGAATATAGTACCCATCATTCCTTACCACTGGTTGTGCTGGCTGACACCAATTTAATATCAGCTCAAAAGACTGGGCTCAAGGTGCTCGTGATGTCTATGTATAGTTATTCATAGGCAAGCACATATTTCACAGCCTTCTCAGTAGTGGCACACCGGCTGAAATTACACTTGTTTGTACAGTCCTTTGGAGAATAGTTGAGTGTAACATTTGTTTAGCTGGCAATTCTTACAGAATAGCTATTTCTAGAGGGTTGTGTATGCCTCACCTATGACTTATTGTGATCTGCCTTGGGTCTCATACTGGGAGAAAGGTAGGGTATAAATTAAATACATACATACATGCATGCATACTCATATCTTTGCAGATTTCTTTCTCCCTCACCTCTCTTCCTCAGTTGTTAGCAGACTTACTTCCCGCAGCCCCCGGCCAAATAAAATAAAATAAAAATAATTATTGATGTAGTTTAAAAATCTTAGCATGCAGTAAAAATAACTTTTACTGCTATCATTCTTCCTAAAGTAAAAGAGATGCAGCAGACTGAAATATATTGCCTGAAAAGAAGAACATTCAGGCATTGCTGATTTACTTGTTTTTCAGGCACATAAATTCCTGTACCGTCCTTGGCAAGTGTCAGCTATAGATAGGATGATGAAAGAATAAATCTACACTTAAGCAAAGATTTTTCTCTCTGCTTCCAGTGCTTTTCATGAAATGTTCCAGAAGGAATGTTCTGTAACTGGTAGTTAAAAACATAGCAGTTGTTGCTGTTCTTATTCAAATTTCTTTTCAAAATCCAGTGCTGAAACTGTGTGTGTGTGTATGCGCGCGCGCGCACGCCTTGAAGTCTCCTGTAAACTTTGGGCAACTCCATGAATTTCATAGGGTTTTCTTAGGCAAGTAGTACAAGGGTGGTTTGCCATTGCCTTCCTCTGAAATATAGCTTATAGCACCTGATATTACTTGGCTTTCTGTCATCCAAATAATTACTCTGGCTGATCCCACTTAATTTCCAATATCAGATTGGATTTTGTGCCTTCAGGGTGATTTAAGCTGGGTCTGAAACTATATAATTGTTTAAACATACACACATATTGAGATGGGGTGGAATATGGGATTCATTTTCCATCATTGTGTATGTGTATGTATCTTGAGTGAAAGGATGCAAAGATGTGTCTAGAGCAGTATCTCCCAACCTTGTGTCCCAGATATTGATGTACCTCAATTTCCAGAATCTCTAGCCATCATGGGCAGTGGTGAGTGATTTGGAATACCACAGTCCAACAACATCTGAGTACATAAACATTGGGAATCACTGGTCTGGAGCACTATCCAGTTGTTTTGCTCCTGGAATTGTGCCCAGAAAGATATCAGGAAGGAGTTTGAAACCTGTTCCTTTAACAGCCACTCAGGTCTGCCATCAGGAATTGGTATCACTAGTACCTGCTGAGATCCACAGCTGGATCTCTATTGTCAACCTCCAGATTTCTGTGCTGCTTGTGTTCTTTGCTGTCATTTCTGGTTCATCTGCTCTGTGTGAGGAAGCAAGGATGGGATCAAGAGGGAAAAAGTAGCATCAGACTCCACTTCCCTTTCTCTTTCCCTCCATGTTGTGGTATTGATTGATCTACAGTAGCAGGGGATTATCGGGCTACAGCCGCACATATGTTTCTCCCAAGGCTGGTTTTGTACAGAAATGGACACCCCCCCCCCATGGCTTTCTTTTAAAGCAGGCCACTGTTCCTCCCCCAATCCTCTGGAAACCAACTCCTTACTAGAAGTGGACTTTCAGTTTTAAGCATTTTTTTTTAATTTATAGGAGATGATTGAAGAAACAGCAACTTCTGCACTTGTTCTTGCTGCTGTCTTGTCCGTCAGGATGAGATAGCTCAGACAGAAAGGTATTAGGATCTTTTGTCTTCCTTTCCTGCTTGCCTTCAGAGTGACCTTATCCATTAAGTACTTTAGGCACAGTGCCTAGAGCCTATGAAAATTTTAGGCCCTGTGAAAACTTCCCTAGAGATACATTGAGGTGAGATGGGGAGTCAAATAGAAGAGTGGCTAGGGCATATGAAAACCTTAATGTGACCCTGTTTGCTTTTTCTTCCTCTGTCAGCCACTTATCCCAAAACCAGTATGGGCAGATAACTTTGTCTGGTTCAGTGAGGGTTACTTAGATGACTGCCCTCTGTTGTGAAAGAAAAAGAGTCGACCCAGACTGAACCCTTCTGCTCTCTTCCCGTCTGCTCTTTGATAAGGATGGAGATGCCACAACATGTCTCCCTCCCATCTTTTTGTCTTTTAGATTATCTTAGAAAGGATCGGGCTATTGCTATCCAAGAATGTATTTCCTTAATCAATGTTCCTCCTGTTGAGGACTCTAAACTTAGTTTTCTGCATACAATTTGTTTTTTTCAAATTCACCATCCTAAGATGGGCACCTCCACTATGGCTTGAGTAAAGGGTCTAACAGGACTTTCATTCTAATAATAATCTCTCATGATCCTTCCCTTCTAACACGATGGTGGGTCACAGAAGCAAAAAAATGCACTCGGGACCATCCAAAGTTGCCCATCTGTGGCATGGAGAAAGTGAGCAAAGGTGGTGGAAACAGCAGTAAGCAAGAGAGGAAGCACTCCAGACTACTTGGGCCCACCAAAATTTGGAGCTGGTCCTGGGGCTTCCCTTTGTCAGGAGTGAGCAAATTATGGACTCCCAGCTGCTGCTGTATAGGAACTGTCATAATTCATCACCACTGATAAGGCTGGCTGGGGATGATGAGAGTTGCAATCAAACAACAGATTGGTCTGCTCTGGTTTGAAGGGTATGAGCTCAATGGAAAGTGAAATAACTGCACGCAAGCACTCATCTTGCAATTGTCATCTGCAGTCATCACAATATAGGTACTGCTAATGTATTGACTTTAGGTCATTGTTCTGCTTCTGTGAATTATAGAATCCAGATCTCTTCTTTTGTGAATTTCTTTTTCAGACTGGTGAATAAAACTATATAATAGGCAGACTCTAAGACAGGAGTACTGCCCTTCATTGGATCTCTTCAGGAGGCACAATTGCCAAGGACAAAAACAACCTGTATACATCTGTTGGAAAGTTTGTACCAGTGCCTATTATTATTATGTTACTGATGTATTTCTATGTCAATAGTAGAATTAGAAGGTTGTGAAACACTGTGCTTATCTTTTATGTCTTTCAGTTCACAACACTTGGCTTATTATCATTCTCATGAAAAAGCAATAGACAGCACCTGCTTGACCTTCCTTTATAGTAGGAAGGAATTGTATTTCACTAATTTATATCTACTGAAGGAGAACATGCAAAGCTTGTGCGGTGCTTCTTTCGCTTTATAAAATTGGAAGATTTAGAAGTGATTTCCTGGGCCAGCTAGCAGCTGGCCAACTAGTCCAATTATCTGCAGTGAAAGTGTTCTCTATATATTCAGCAATCTGGAATTAAAGTATTCTCTAGATGTCAGTCTTTTACTTAGCTCCCTTACCAATTATATTCTGTTTTCAAATAAAATAATTGGTTTAAAAAAATGAGAAGTATCACCAATGAAGTCATTTTCAGCAAAAACTATAGAAACCTCTCTTAAAATTGCGTATAGACAGTATTGTACATAGGTGCTTGCATGGCATCTGCCAACTCAAAACTTTGTTTAAGGTGTGCAAATATAGGCACATAAGAGCCAGTGTTGTGGTTTGTGCATTGGACTATGACCCTAGAGACCAAGGTGAAATTCTCCACTCGGCCATGGAAACCCACTGGGTGACCTTGGGTGTGTGTCACACTCTCAGCCTGAGAAAACCCATGGTACGGTAAGGTAAAACCTTAGGGTCTCCATAAGTCAGAAGTGACTTGAAGGCACACCACCATCACCACCACAACCACAAGGGTGGGAGTGCCACGAAATCTGTAATTTTTGGAGGAAAATATATTTTGAAATAGGTGCAATTACTAACCAAACATTTTCTTTAGAACCAGATCTTGTTGTTTTTAAACACTTTTCAAGGTCAAGATTAAGTTGTGTTCCAGAAGAACCTCATTAGATTTCTTTTATTAGGTACCAGAGAGGAAATAGGCCCAAACTGGAAAGTAGGCACCTCACTGTCATTGAACAGTTGGTATAACTCTGCCTGGGACCTAGTACTTTTGGGAAATTTAACATAAAAACTCAACAGGAATGCACATACAAAGACTCACACTCAGATTCAGCTCCAGTTGAAGAAACATGATTTATTCTTATATGCTATGCAAAGCATGGGACAGAAGACCTTCACTATGTTCCTTCATCACATGGTTATATCTCAAGAAATGCCTTTGGTTAACAACACACTTAAAATAAACATTTGCACATTTTTAGCTCTTCAAAAGGACGGAATAATTATCCTATACCTTGTTAAGGTACATAATTAGTATTGCATTGTTTTTATAACTTCAATTAAAAAGGATGTAAAAAAAAGGCAACAAAAAAGAGAACTCAATATTTGACTTAATTCAGGTGCACAGTGTTCAATCCAAGTGTTCATCCCAAGCCATTCAACCCAAAATCTCTTGTACAAGCAACATCTAACTCTGCATGCAGAGATCTGCATTACATAGCCCCAGTGTAGAATCTTAGCTCTCAATGGCTCCTAACCTCCGCTGAAAACTGAATGCATTCCCTTCTATTTCTCCCTGCTTTGCACCTTTGAGCTTGCCCAAAGAGGTGGTATATAACAAGCTGACAGAAAATAAACTTGTTTAAAATCTGGTGCTGGAGAAGAGTTCTATGGATACCAAAGACTCTTACGTGGGCAAATGAATGAGTTGTACAGCAAGACTCACCAGAAGCCAGAATGACTAAACTGAGACCTATCATAAGAAAAGAAAAGATGCTTACCGAGGTGGAAGGCAGTAGGAAGAGGGGAAGACCATGCTACAGGTTAATTGATTCAATCAAGGCTACATCCTTGAGCAAGCCAGTTAATGACTGGAGCTCTTGGAAGTCTCTCATTTATAGGTTCACCATGAGTCAAGGTCAACTTGATGACAATTGAAGAACTTCAATGTGGTATTACAAAGAGCCCTGCCTAGGCATTCTAAAACCCCGACAGGCATCCTGTTGACATACCCCAGTTGTTCTTTGGGTGGCATCCACATACAGTGGAATTACACTGCATATTGCACATCATCATGCTTTTCATGTCATACATTGTGAGTCATTGTGCTTTCTTGCACAGTTTCCTCCAATGGGACATTGAACTGCTCAGCCATGTAGTCATGCCTTCTGATGTTGCACATAGCATGTCAGCAGGAGACTTTTACACAGACTGGAAACATTTGAAGTGAGAAAGCTTTTTTTTCATGCAGCTCCATGAGCCAGGGAAGGAGTAGAGAGAGATGTCTTATGCATGACATCAGAGGTTGAGGTTGCACGATGCAACCTTGCTAATGTGTGCATGTGGAACATTTAATAATGTCTGAAATGAATTATTTATTTATTTTACTCTCTCTCTCTCTCTCTCTCTCTCTCTCCCTCTGTCTTTTAAAGGACAACCTGCTTCCTGCTTGCTTGTTGCATGCTGAGGTCATTGATCCTGCATCTCATGGAGACATAGCATAAAAGTTCTCCTGTCTCCTTTCCCTGTAAATCTACATTTTCATGGTGCCCACCCCCAGCACAGCCAAGTAGTGGCCAGTGGAGAGTGGGAAAGAAACATCTGCCTACTTCCCTATAGCTAGATGTTGAGGGTCTCTTCTAGGACCTCCCAGGGCACCTCTGGAAGTCCTAGAGGAGGATGTCATCATTATGCTTCTGGCTATGGAGGCAGATGTTTCTTAGGTGTTTTCCCACTCTTCAGTGGCCACTACACAGCTGTGTTGGGGGCAGGCAGCATGAAAAATGTGGGTTTTCAGAGGGGGTAGGTCATTGGGTGAGGGTGGTGGGCAATGCAGACCTCTGCAATATAAGTTACACAGGGGTAAATTGGATATCTGCATGACTCAATAACATGATGGCAGCCTCTGTTTCCTGAATTGTTTCAATCCACATTTGTTTAACTGATAGCTTTGGAAACTCCCAGATTTCTAGTAACACATTGTCCACACCTGTGCCACTGTATACAGTAGCTTAAAAAGTCTTTATACAGGCTTCATTAGATTCACAATGCTAAAAAAACCCATAGCTTTAAGCTTCATCTTAACCAACAACTTATCCAGTCTGTTCTGGAACATTTCTAGAGAAGGAGATTCGTAGTATCCCTGGGTGCAACAGTGTCCACTTAGTCACATCTTGCTTTGCAGGTGGCTGGCATCTTGAGAAAGAGCAAAAAGTCACTCACAACCTCATGCACTCAAGATGCTCTTTGCTTTGCATTCAGATAGATGACTGCCATATCAAATAATTGTCTGTAGCTTTACCTTGCTCCTGCCTCCAGATTTGTTTATTTATTTAGCTATTTATATGTTTCCTTGAACAGAAGCTATTTGAGCAGTTTCAAAATAAGAAGAAAATTAAAACAATCACTGTTACAATAAAAATACAATAAATGAAGCAAATTAAAAATAGAATTATAGAGTCAGAAAGCCCACCATAAAAATAGAAATCAGAGAAACACAACCCTGCAGTGTTAAAATAGATTAAAATCACAAAGCATGAGGCTAGGGCTTGAGCCAGTCAGTCTTCCACGGGAAGAATATCCCATACTTCACCCAGAGGTTGTCACTGGGTAAGCATAGCCAAGGGAGGACCAGTGAGAGCTGATATGGGGATCTCAAAGACTGGTGAGGCTGAGATGGGAAGGTACTTACCATGCCCTATTCTGAGCATGACTTCAACTTTCCTTAGTGTGGCTTGGACCCACATGTACAAACAGCATAAAACCACAGGAATACATGTTCCATCTGACTATCGATACATATTTTTGTTCTTTTTGTCTTTACTTCCTTGGATGCTACATTATAAAATATTGAATTATTGTTTCTTTTTTTTAAAAAAAATCTTGAACTGAGGGATGGAGCAAAATAGAAATTTCACTTATTTTCTCTAGAGATAAAATAATGGTAGTTATAGTCAACTTCTATCCGGGTGGCACCCATCTTGGGCAATTACTTAGCTTTCAGTAGCGCTTCTCTGAATTATTAATGTTGCTTATTGCTTCACACAGCATTTAGTTCTCAAACCCACTCCCACCAATGCTGGTTGCTGCTTAGTCGATTCTGATGACAAAAATAACAAATTGGAGGTATAGCTTTTGTTTACCCACAGAACATTAGGCTGGTAGTTATCAAATAAGAACTGTATTACCACCTTAAATTACACTGAAAATAAAATCAATAGCTTATTTAAACACTGGGAAAACATTCACAACAAATATACAAAATATTGCCCTAGGAAAACCAGGCAACAGCTTGTAATAAGAAAGACTGTGGACAAAGTCACAAAAAGAAAAGACACAGATGCAATGCTAGTTTTAGGATGGCATGATTTCTCTAGTTGTAGTGTGGTTTCCTTCTTTCTCATTTAAGATGCTTTATGTCACACCAAGAGAGAAGAAGTATGCTGGTGATTCACTGTGTTATAAAAGCAGCTGCTGGATTCCAAGTGTCCCTTAATTGTTTCCCCCTGACAATGTATTTTAACTTAGAAAAACTCCACCTGGTAGACTGACAGTTCATCAATACTTCTTTGCAGAGGATGTGAAAAAGCAGGTTCTTCTATAACTCAGACTCCAGTTTGGTCATTTTGGTCAGCTTCAGCCTGTTCCAAAGTGTTTGTCATCTGAATCAATAGATTTTACTCAAATTACCCAATGTGGCAAATGGTTATAGTTCCAAAGAGGAGTATGCAAATCTTGAGAAAACTGATTTTTAGGAGTGGCTAGGGGATTCTGGGAGTTGTAATCCAAAGAAGTAATTTTTCCAAGCTCTGAGGATGTGAGGCAAACTCTCAAAGCTATAATCTTATCAAACAATTCATAATATGGTTGGATGAGGGGTGTGTGTGGTGGTGGCGGTCAGTCTCTCTGAGTTCTTTGTTCAGCAAGAACTAGGGAGGTAGATTTGCAGTAGTATATCAAGATTCCATCTGCATGCCAAAAGCGTAAGGTGCCTTATCCTACAGCTTTCTGGGTTTACCTGAAGCTTGGTGGCTGGAATAGCTTAGGGATTCTGTTGATGCAATGCCCACTCCCCTGTTCAACAGTTTCTCTTCCTGAGCTAGCTGGAGTAGTCTCAGGGTTGGTGTTGGAATCCCCTTGTAGTGCTGGGGGATTTCAACATCCATGCTGATCCTGTCCTGTTGGGAGCACCTGAGGACTTCATGTCTGCCGTTACAACCATGTGTTTATCCCAGGTGATACCTGGCCTTACTGCTGGGCACATGCTGGACCTTATTTTCTGTACTAGATGGGGTAACAGTGGTCTGGGAGTTAAGGAACTGTTTACAGTTCCATTGTCATGAAGTGGAGCCAAACTGGCTTCCTGGTTTTCCAGAGAGCTGGTGGTGATGAAACTAGTGAGAAGACAACTAAACAAACAGTGGCAGATTGAACACAGGCTAAAGCTTATTTGAGGGCCTAATTTATGATAATACAGGCAGCAAGGACAAATTTCTTCCCTGACTCTATTGTGTCCACAAGGAGAGTTGTTTTGAGTGGTCAGGAGTCTTTTACAAACAGGCCCAAGAGAGGAAAATTTGCCCAGAACTTTGCACATAACCTCGCTTGGATCCGCTCTAACTTGGAAGCCATAACTGTTGCAGATATAACTGTGGCCCCTGCTTGTCCAGTGACAATGGATAGTTTTCAATTTGTGTAATCTGAGGATGTGGACAGGATTCTTGGAGAGGTAAGAGCCAACACATCTGGTTTAGATCCTTGCCCTTCCTGGTTTATTTAAAAATGCTAGAGGAGGAGTGGCTGAATGGGTTGCTAAAGCAAGGCAGAGTTCCAGTTTGCCTGAAGGAGGCTGTAATAAAACCATTACTTTAAAAAAAGTATGGCCTTGATCTTGCTTTTTTTTTTTTTTAATTTTTAGAGACTGGCCAATAATTATCTCATCTGGATAATTATTGGTCAGTCTTTAACATTCCATTTTTAGACAAGGTTCTGGAGCCTATGGTGTCCCTCCAGCTCCAGTGGTTTCTGGATGAGATGAATTATCTAAATCCATTTCAATCTGATTTCAGGTATCATTTCCTTGATAAATGACCTACACCAGGAAATAGGCAAGGGGAATGTGTCTCTTTTGATTCTGCTTGACCTCTTGGTGGCTTTCAGTACTATCAACCACGATATCCTTCCTGGGATAGGACTTGAGGGCACTGTTTTACAGTGGCTTCGTCCTTCCTGGAGAAGTGAATCCAGAAGATCATGCTGGGGGGACTCCTGCTTGACCCTGTGGGGTCCCTGGAGGCTCAGTTCTATCTCCCATGCTATTTAACATATACATGAAACTGCTGGGAGAGGTTGTTGGGAGAAGTTGTGTGGATGGACTGTATTTGGCTGATGCCAAATGAAACATCTTAATCTTCAAGGTGTTACAAGATTATTTGTTCATATGATATATTAGTTTCATTTATATTATATACTAGCATAGTTACCTGGTGTTGCCCAGGGTTTTTATTTTCCTCTTAAGAACTCACCAAACTGTCTTCTCCATTTCCTGGAGCTTTGCTCCATATTTCCCAATGCAATCTGTATTCAGAGTTATTTACATACACAGTTTGGGTTCCTGAGGGAGTACACTGTCCTCTTCTTTGCTGCTAGGCCTTGTTTCCATAGCAACCGGCCTATTCCAGTACCTATAACTTATCCCCATATTTCCCAATCCAATCTGTATTCAGAGTTGTTAACATTCAGAGGTTGGGTTTCTGAGGTTGGGTTCCTGTCCACCTTGCTGCTAGGCATTGTCTCCATAGCAACTGGCCTATTCCATTACCTGTAACTTTTCCCTGGTGATGTTGATGTACTGGCTTTTGATTTTTTTGCTTTCTGTTGAATTTGTGCAATGGCTTTACGTTTTTCTAGAAGCCTTTTTTGTTTTGAATTTCAACTCTAAGATTCCTCACATATGGAACCCATACAATCTACTGTGTGAGGCGAGAAGACCTTGTAACTATGTTGTGCATGTCACTTTAATTTTTCTCACATATGCCTCCCAAAAGTTTTCTGGCATCCTTATTGATGGTAGGCCTCATCTCCATAGCAATCGACCTGAGACCCAAGAGCTCTTCGCCGAGGATTCTAAAGTCCCCTCCCTAAACTGCCAACCCCAGGATTCCATAGAATCTTCACATCCAGCCAATCATATGAGGTCTTCTCACTTCACACAGCCAATTGTATGAGGTCTTTGCTTACCTGACAGACAAACAAACAGACAAACATTGACTTTTATATTGTAGATTAGTTGCATATCAGTATCCTGTGTTTTTTTCCAGTGAGCTCAAGGTAGTGTACAGCAAAGGTGTAGTAATAAGGTGGCAAAAGAGGGCATTGACCCCCTCAAAACAATTCCCCTCCCACCACAAAATTTCCTTCAATTCCCAGATTTCTAGCATTGTAGTTTGAGTATTTAGAAATACAGTTTAGGAATCTGAAGAAGATATAATAGGATCCTGCAAAAGCCCAACACCAACATTTCATCAGCTTCATGAAGTATCGGTCATGTACTAGGAAACTCTTCCATGCATTGCACTGTTAGCATGCTGCAGGATTCACCTCTAGTGCCTCTACAGCTGCATGTGACAGTTCGTTCTCAACTTTGATGCATGTGCTGATGCCATACAGGCATCCAATGCATCAGCAGAGAAAAATAAATTAGTCATCTTGGCTTGTCAAAATAACATATTGGAAGGAATTTCTCTGCAAGTTTGCAGTGGAATTTCTGCTCATTAGACTTTATTAATAGTTCATACCATTACAATAGGATGACAGGCACTTGCGTGATCAGGGGCGATGGCCGCCCAAATAAAACACATACACAAATTGGAGAAAAAAGGCCACAACTTTATTGGCTACAAGGGCAGATGGGGTTAGCGTACGCATGGGTATGGATCCAGGCATCGATCAATCTGCCTGTTGACCGATGAACCCAACATACCAGCCCGGAGCCTAGTACCTTCCCAATGGATGAGGCACTCCCACCACCAGGGGGTGCCTGTTGCATGCCCACCCGAGCTTGGCATGCTTGCTGCCCAATGCACCCCCTGAGCCCAATGGGGACCCAAGACGTCCCCTTCCATGTGGCAAAGCAACCAGCTGTCCCAGATCCAATATCCATGCGACCGCCTGCAAGCTGTGATGAAAAAGAACAAAAAACCAAACATCCTACAAGGTGGGTGGGCTGGGGTGCCGATGAGACTGGACTGGCGCGCTGCCAGAGCTTGCCTCGGCTAAATGCTGAGGGAGCGGACCTGAGGGAGACCCGCAAACTCCCTCCAGCCCCCAGATCAGTCAGCCAATGAATTCAAAGCCCGGCGCCTTGAACTCATTGGCTGACCCCAAGACAAAAGGGGGAAAGTTTTTGGGCATGCGCAGGGGCGTGCCTGCCAGAAAACATGGCCGCCATGACCACGCTGGGGAAGGAGAAGCCGCCCAGCAGCCCCTCGCATCTCGACACACAAGAGTGCCGAACGGTGAGTCGTTCAGCACAATTACTTCCTAGTCTCTGTTACTTAGATTACACAACCATTTTTTTTATTTTAATTGATTGGCTTTTTGAGGAGCGTCATAACATATCTTCTAAGTAAAATGCATTAACTGGAAGTTATTTTTGTCATTACCCATGAAGTCTCTTCTCCACAGAAACCTCTTTTATAATGACTGATGCCCCAAACTTTCTGCCCTCCCATTTTTGTCTCTGCCTGCCCCCAGTGAAATCTGTCTCACTACATACCTGCATAGTTGGCTCTCATCCTCCTTCTTTTATCCTTGCAACAAATTTTTGAGGAGGCCAGATGGACAGAGATTAAATGACCCAGAGTGTTTTGTGAAGATCTAGTATGACACCACACTGTAATAGTAGTTTCCGCATGCCAAGATACACTTTGTTGAAGGATGGAAATGTGACCAAACATCTTCAAACTGGATGCTTTCCAGCTAGCCCTTCAACACAGTTTCTCTGGTGGCTAAATGGGATATTCATACAAATGATTTAGTTATTTATTTTGCTCCTGTGAACAGGTGACTGCAAGGCACATGCACACCACAGCCACACCACACACCACACTCAATACATAAATATAAATATAAAGGAGAGACTGGAAAGGTGGACGATCAAGAGGCGAGATATCATGAAAAGTCTTGAGGAAAATCCCATGTATTTTACTTCAGTCCTGAAGCCTTTCCAAACTGAACATAGGAAAAGCTGCAGCTGAAGGATTTGGCCCCTTAGTGTTTGTTATAAGCTTAATATGTGCCAAGGCCTTCTGAAGAACTGAGTGATGAGACTTCCTGCTGTTTTATTTTGCAAGAGCTGATGATGTTGGCACTTTATTTTGCCAAGGGACAGAAATATAGTAAACTGACACAGTGGGTTATGGGCTCACTATGTCAAACCAGAGACTGAGAATGCCTATTAGTATTGCTCATGTTAATCACCCCTTAAAGGGTAATCATATTTTGTTTTTAGCTGCCAAGCCTCTGCTGTCTACAGAGATTAAAGGTATAATAACAGTACACAATGGCAACCTGTGTAAATTGCCTTATATGGTGTACACAGGGAGAAAACACCCAAGGCTATGACAACAACAAACACTGGAAGTTAAAACAGTCTAAAAATACCTGATGGATATACAGAAGTAGATGTTTCCCTTCCTGAACAACTAGGTCTCAATAAAGAATCCCTACAGATTTAACCATTTTTGCTCTTTTATACTTACATATTACACATTGCATATTGATTGAGGGAAGGCTGGAAGCAAGAGGCATGAAATTACAGAGGAGAGACTGAAGTGTTGAAATCGCAACTGGAGATCTAAGGGGCAGGAGTAGCTGAATTGAAAACTGTGATGTGTTGTGCTGATATCTGTTGGAATCCCATTAGTACATTGTAATAAAAGAATTTTACATGACTGGATACTTATATGTAGATATTATTTACTATAATACTGATAAACCAGCTGGCAGTGAGAGTGGCAGCTGTAAGACCAGGTAGCGATGGAAGCACAATTTGGTACCATCTAGTAAGTTATAAGGGTTCACCTTAGTGTGAGTAAGGTTATGCTGTACTACTCAGTTTTTTAAACCTAGTATATACACTTTGGGAATCATTGTCTAGTCATTTTTAAATCTGTATCCATGTGTTGTTAATTGTTATAGTTAATTGCATATTCTATATCTACTGTTATTTCAGCATCGCTTATATGAGCAGAATGGGTAAAGGAAATGAGAGGGCAATATAAGTTGTCCAGAGCAAAGGGAGATATGGTAATGACAGGATGACATGTCATTACAGAGGAGGGGGAGAGATGTTTAATACCATTTTTACCTTCCAGTCATCCTACCATTCTCAGGAATTTGGAGAGTGAACTAAGCCACTTCATCTACTAAACTAGTAACTCCTATTAAAAAAAAGAGATAAAATTAGTCAGGAATGACTTGTTTTTTGAGAAACCCATGTTGACTTTTAGTGATCATGTTGTTCCTTTCTAAGTGCTTACAGATTGTTTAATGATCTGTTCTAGAATTTTTTCCAGTATTGATGTCAGGCTGGCTAGGTGATAATTGTTCATGTCCTTTTTATTATCCTTTTTGAAGATAGGTACACTATTTGCCTTCCTCCAGTCTTCAGGCACTATTCCCATTCTCCAGGAATTCTCTGCAATTATTGGCAGTGATTCTGAGATGACTTCTGGCAGTTCTTTTAATACCCTTGGATGTAGTTCATCTGGTCCTGGAGACTTGAATTCATTTAGAGTAGCCAGGCATTTCTGTACTACTTCTTCTCCTATACTGTGCTGTGTTTCCACTACTGTATCGTCAGCACCATTGTACCCAGGCAGAGCATTGTTTACCTTCTGGGAGAAGACTGAGGCAAAGAAGGTGTTGAGTAGCTCTGCCTTTTCTGTTGTGACCTATTAGCAATTCACCATCTTCTCCATGCAGAGGCCCTACCATTTCCTTCTTCTTGGTTTTGCTATGGACATAACCAAAAAAGCCCTTCTTATTGTTTTTAACCTCTCTAGTAAGCCTGAGCTTGTTCTGCAGTTTTGGTTTTTTATCTTTTTCTCTACACTTCCTGGCTATATGTTTGAATTCCTCTTTGGTGATTTCCCCCTTTTTCCATTTCTTGTAAATGTCCCTTTTAAATCTTAGTGCTACTGAAAGTTCCTTAGACATCCATCCTGGATTCTTTAGACACCTCTCATTTTTTCCTCCTCATTGGAATTGTTAGAAATTGTGCCCTCAATATCTCACTTTTAAGAAACTTCCATCCATAATGAACTCCCTTCTCCTTTAGTATTCCTGACCACTCCTATTATTTTCTAAGTTTTCTGAAATCAGCTTTCTGAAAGTATAGAATGTGTGTCTGACTATGCTTGGCTTCTCTTTTCTGCTGTACAATAAACTCCAGGAGAACATGGTCACTTTCACCTAAGGATCCAGCCACACACACACACACACACACACACCACCATTAACCAGGTCATCATTGTTGGTTAGTATCAGATCTAAAAAAGCTGTTCCCCTTGTTCCCTCTTCCACCTTCTGGACTATGAAATTGTCTGCAAGGCAAGTGAGAAATTTGTTGGATCTGATACTCTTGACAGAGTTTGACATCCAACAAATATCAGGATAGTTGAAATCTCCCATGAGTGCTGTATCTCTCTTTTCTGAATGTTCATCTGTTCTAGTAAGGCATCATCCAAGTCCTCAGTCTGGCTTTGGTGGTGGTGGTGGTGGTCTTTAGTAGACCCCCACAATGACATCATCGTTGTTTCTTTCCCCTTTAATTTTTACCTAGATGATCTCAACCTGGCTTTCAAGTTGGAGACTCAAAAGTAAATGGTTAAGCTCCTTCTATACATAGTTGAAACTTGATGTTCATAGCTAAAGATATCTTGATTATTAAATTATAGCCCTCCCACACATCAAAATAGTATACTTTATAACATCTTGGATTGTATCTGTACCAAATTTCATGGTATAATGGATCATATTAAATTACAGAACCAAGCTACAAATAATTTATCTCTGATTTATTTAAACTATATAGCCTTTCCATTGTCTTCTTGTCAAGAAACACTATTCACGCTCTTATCATGAATTTTTAATAGATTCTTGGGCTGAAATATATTTTGTACAGGAAAAACTTAGCTCCTCTTGAGATCATTAAATGAGCAAGGCAGTTGCCAGTTATCAAAGTTCAGACCATTAGTAAAATATTTACACAGTTTTAAGGAAAAAAGGCTGAAATGTTATGCACAACTCCCTGGAAATATGCTTCAAGAACTATGCTTATGGTACTTCCATAAACAATAGGCTAGTAACATGTAACATTTGTAATGCATGGAATATGCTGTTTTGCTGATGAGCACAGAAAACTGCTCCTGTTCTAGGATTTCATATGTCCGCCACCAGGTTGGCTACGCAACTTTCCAATGTCATTCCTGAGCAGCAATTAAAATACACAAGTCACATCTAAGAGAAATGTATGAGAAATATCTCAATAATAACACTTTAATTCTTCTGTCCTGGGATGAATGTGTGTCAATAACTCAACTTTGTGCCTGGGACCTGAAATAGTGTAACTTTCCACTTGGACCTGAAAATTCTTCTTATTTCACATTTTGGCTAGTCTACATTTTTGCCCTAAAATGGCAAAGATTGTAAACAAGTTCCCTCTTAACTTTATTCCTGACACAGTTTCACCAGATCAAATGTCATTTCATGTTTTGGAAAAATATGATGTTAATTTCTTTAGAATTCTTATTAGGAGCATCTATTGAGCAATCAAAACATCTATGCCTGTAATGTCTACATCATTTTCTTGACTATCTGTTATACTGATGTTTATCTTTCTGCTGATGCTATAATGAATGTTCTAATTGTAACCAGTTGTGCTAATGGAACATTAGAATGTTATGGTGACACCACAGTAGTCATGCAGTATACTGTTTATAAGCGAAACAAGTCCTGGGATCATATTACACTTCAGCAAAGAAATGTCAGTAAGATTCAGTACAGAATTCCTGTACTGTAGTAGCCTATGTATTTAGCATGTTTATAGATGCATCATTCAAAATCACCATAATAGAAGACAAAAGACAATAGAGATGTGCATACGCCAATTACACATAGATGCCAATGTGGAAATAATTACTATAATTTACACAGAAGCACAATACCTCTCATCATCGTGGGGATGAGAGTGACCTGTATTCTCAACTGAGCTTGGAAATAATTAATTAAGTCATTTTGCTATTACTTTGGTAGTTTTTTTCTAGTGATATGACTTAATTTACTAAATTTCCTGATCAATGTTGCTGAAATCAGTCCTCGTATCCTAAGGAGGTAAATGGTTTTTTTTTTAAGTGTTAAAATTCTTTTGAGTGAATGGCTCTTCCTCTGGCAGATTCAGTAAGACAAGAAGGTCTGAGGAGGAGGAAGAGGACAGGGACTGCAGGAAATACGTCACATGAATCTGTTCCTGGGCAGCAGAATCAAACAGAAGAAGAACTGGGAAGCAATTGAAGTGAGCATTGTAGAGCAAGTGAACAAGACAGAATATAAGGGAATGGCTCCTAGAAAAGAATGGGGTGACTTTTTTTTAGTGATTAAGTGGCCATGGCCACTACAGCATGTCAGACTTTTAGGCCTGAAAGTATGGCATCCCTTCACCACACATACTGGGTGTTTCTGAGTGTTGACAGTTGCACCGTGACTATCTTCACTTTTCCCTCTGTGTTATTTTGGTTTCATCATCATCATCATCATCATCATCATCATTGAACTACAATAACACCTTTTGTAATCCTTCATCTGGAGAGCCATAATTGTCCACTGCTGATGTAGATTAATGATGAGCTAATGATCCAAGGCAGTTTTAATAATGCTACTAAGCCCTAAAATTTAACCCCTTCCTCATAAAGACCTTTGAACTCACTACTACATATGTTTGAAGGAGCCTTTTAACAATTACTTTTATTGCTTACTTCAATTTAGGCATATAATTCTTCACTAAGTTTCTTCCTGAAGGAAGCAAGGAGTAATTTTAGCAATCTTCTTCCTGCTGTGAGAAATTCTTTGAAAACCGCACAGTTTTTGAAGGTTATTTGCAATTTGGGACTTATTCTATGCAAAATTTGCATATGATTGGTTTCTGCACAACAAAACCAGCATTGTTTTGCACAGGAGATACTATTCCTGCATAGAAATATTATTTTCCTGTGAAGAAAATGTGTTTCCTACACAGAAAAATATTCTCTGCACAAGAAAACTTTGTGCAAATTTTGCACAAAGTAAGTCCTGAACTATGAAGATTCTTGTCAGTCCAAGATTCTTCTCATCATGGTTTCTTGACACTTAAAACATGTTTTTCAAACAGTTTTCAAATCCTTAAATGTTTTTGTATGTTCTTTCCATTCCTACTGCAGCTAAAGATAGTTTTTCTTTTAGGGATAAAACTTATTTACTTTCTTTTACCAGACAATACATTTCTAATGAATCACAACACTCTAGAATATGAAGTCTATAAAACACACTAACACTTTGCTCCAAAAAAAAAGTGAGCTCACAAATCACCTTTGCTGTTTTATTTCTCACTTCCTCTTGTCATCTTTTGGTTTAGTGATGGACTGATGAGTTCCATTTCTGTCACATTCAGCTGTTCAAGCAACAAGAAGGCAACAGTTTCCCCAGTAAGCTTCAGCCCTATAGAGAAGAACTATGAACATGTTAAAAAGAAAGGGAGAAAGATTCCTATAGAGACTTACCTGTGAACTTCCCATATCTTGTGTTAATTCCAGAAGAAATAACACTGAATGTGTTGACAGGCAGTGTACATTTGATGGTGTGCTGGTAGAAGTGGCATAGTGTTAAATTATCACTAAACACAAGGTGCTTTTTGATGTGAAAGGCTAAAGGTTCCAAAACACATCCCGTGAGGGCTTGGCTGAAACATACTTTTTTATTGATTTAGACACAATTTGTATTTCTTTTCTTCTACTTT
Source organism: Cyclura pinguis (assembly GCA_030412105.1). Lineage (NCBI taxonomy): Eukaryota > Metazoa > Chordata > Lepidosauria > Squamata > Iguanidae > Cyclura > Cyclura pinguis. The sequence goes on along the minus strand of CM059602.1, from coordinate 29,201,084 downwards.
CTAATTAGGCAGCCACCACATTGCAGCATCTTCCACTGTCATTTTGAGTTAGCTTGGGGCACCAAGGGCAGAATATTTTGGAAAACATTTTCGAGCATTCTCATGATCCCAATTTGCAGCTTGAGGTGAAGTCTTCAGTCCTCATTATCATTGAGCCAATCTTGGCTCCCTTGCCAGCTATGTATAACACACTTGGCACAACTGTGATGATCTAAACAGAGAAATATACTTTCAGCAATTGATAGTCATTCTTCATTCCATAAGCCAACCATGCAGTTAGGAAAGGAGAAAGTGTGTGTATATGTGCCTTCAAGTTGCCAGTCAACCCCATGAATGTCATAGGGTTTTCTTAGGCAAGAAACACTCAGAGGTGGTTTTGCCTATACCTTCTTTTGAAATATAGCGCACAGCACCTGGAATTCATTGACAGGCTCCCATCCAAGTACTAATCAGGGGTGACCCTGCTTAGCTTCCAATATGAGAAGGGGTGTGGTGCCTTCAGGATATTTAGAACCCGAAAGGAAAATGGTATTGATTAATTTTTTTGGTCTGCATATTGCTTTGAAAAGGTAAGTATTAAAACAGTATGTTCTGTAAAGATACCTCTCATTACACTAGTTCAGTTGAGATCATTCAGTATCTGTTTCTAAAATTTGTTCATGGAGTGCTAATATTACTAGGAATTCTATGGGAAATATAATATTTCCCTTTGAAAGAGAAGTGATGGGGATTTTTTTTGATGATGCATATGAGAGAATAAACTATGTGTTTGCCTCTGTATCGTAGCAGGGAACTATAACTGGTCTTGATGTGGAGATAAATTTGAAAGAGTTTACAGCTAAGATCTTTTTTTAAAAAAAAAAACCCTATAATTTCCCTTTCATGCAATTTCTATGAAATGAAAATCCACCTTAGTCAAACCTTAACCAGGAACATTTTCTATTCCGATTTTGCAGCTCAGTTTTGTTGTAGGTGGAGATCAACAACTGCTGCTTTGGGACAATGGAAAAATGTTTTGAAGAATTCATATTGTGTAAATAGTGGTGCCACAGATGCATTCCTATGGAGCTCACTTTTCATCCTGTGGTTTATGTTTTTATTTTACCATCTATTTTGGAACTAGTTGGGTGTGGGTCCTATTCCATTGCTCATTGCCAAGTATTGATCATTCTGTATACAAAATGGGCAACTTCTTAAGCATGGTGGGGACTGTATGCCTTTGCATGTAGGTGCAAGAGAAGACCTTTAGCACTGAGGAAATGTCTAAGTTTTTCTCTTTAAGAGCCTGGGTTTCATAGAAGAAGAACTGTAGCTAGGTTGTGGAGGTAGAGGAAATGATTCCCCACAATGAAGCCAATTTGCTTCTGTCTGGAACTGAGGTCTAAGATGCTTAGAATCATGGAACTGGACAAAATCACCTGTAGGACTAGATATGCCCTATGAGTTGCCAGTTGGCCATCTCTGTTTGATGTTGTAAGTCAATTATGTGTTGACTTGCTGTGGCTGCTTTGGAGTTTTCACTTTCCACTTTTAATAAGTTCTTCCTGTCATTGCCTGTGACTAGGCATGTAGCTTAGAGACCAGCACTCCAGGGGAAAGAAACAAAAATGTCCTTCATACCTCCTCACCGCCATCCCAGGAGGGCTTGCTGACACCCATATGTTACCCTGTGTACTGGGGGTCCTGGGAGGGACACCAAAATGTGCTCAACTAAAGGTGGGGAAAATTAGCTCAGAGCACCGCTTAGCATTACGAGAGGCAGGGTAAGATAGCGAGATCTTGAACCCTATGTCTACAGGGTCAGGTCGAGTCAAGGAGCACACAAAAGTTCAAACAATAAATGATGTTTTATTAAACCCAAGCAAAACAGTGTGTGCGACACATTCACACAAGATAACTAAAGAAAATAAAGGTTGGAGTGGTATAGAGGGATTTTTAGAGGGATTGCTGATTTGGGTGATCCTTCACCTGTCCTGAAACCCAGAAAAATAGAGAGCGAGGCTGGGGTGCGACGTAGCTCAGCACGTGGAGCTGAGGGGAGGCTCGCCAAGCAAAGCGGCAGCAAGGAGGGATGAAACTCGGGAACGTTCCGAGGAAAGTCTCGGAATCAAGGGTTTTTATAAGGAGAATGTGACTGCAGGCTATGCCGTACTTGGGGGAAAACAATAGATTTGGAGTTGGAGACAAAGCCTCCGAAAGGTCAGAATCTGAATGATTGAGTTATTGTAGAGGTTCTCAATAGAGTAGCCAGTATGCAAACGCAGAGTACTTGGGTATTGTATAGTTAACCGATCAAGCTGCCAGCGCGGGGCAGAGGCTCTTTTGTAGGTTGCGTGCATACCTAATTAGAGTACTTGCCTGGAGGTCTCCTAAAGCAGTGAGTCGGCTATTTTCTGGCCTGCCTGTATTGTATTAGGAATATTACGGCAATTAACGGCCGAGCTTGTTTACGTGCTTGTCCGGTGGCCTCGCAAGCACGTGGAAGGGAATAGAAAAGTGAAGCCGAATTATGATATCAAGAGGATATCTTTTAATATCCCCAAAGCTCGGACTAGCCAGGGCAGTAACAATCCCCCCCCCCCAAAATGGGCGATGTTGGGGACAATATCGGACATTTTCCAATCAAAAAGCAAAAATCAATTTAGAGTCGAATAGGGGCTTGCAGGTTGGTAGCCGTATCACTCCTCAGGAAAGGGAACTTTGGGAAGAGCAAAAGGATTACTATCTTATAAAGACAGTCCTAACTAAAACCTAAACCTAAACACACACACACACCAATGTCAATATCGCAATAACAAACAATTAACCAATAAACAATGTCCATTGTCCCATCAATAGGGAACTGTCGAAAAATGAGCAATGGTAGTAAATAGCAAATGCAATTCAATGAAATACGGTAAGTCCAAAGCATGGTCTGGCAATGAAAGCAATCCAAGGAGCAAACAGTTCAATGTGGAATGAAAGTTCGTAGTCTGGGGGAGGTGAGGTGCAAGCAACAGTCTTGGCACCCCTCCCTCGCAACAGGAAAAGTCTCTTAGCTGGAGCGGGCGAGCAAAGCATAAGTCCATCCAGCAACGGAGCAGGAACAACAACAAAATGTCCAAGTCAGTGCAGCCTGGCTTGCTGCAAGTCAGAAGCAAAGAGTCTTTGCAGAATTTGGAGCCTGGAATAGTCCATAGGTTTCCTTGGGTTAGCAAACGGTAGCAGGAATGGCAAAAAGTCCGTCTTTGTAATTGGAAGGCTGTGTGGTCACCTTCCCTGACAGTCACGGGTGTCGTCGAAGAACCAGGAATCTCCAAGCCTTGGCCATCAGATGGAGCGGCAACTTTCTTCGTCACCCCTCCCACGGTACTTGGGGGCGATGGTACGACCTTGGGATCTTCCCAATCTTCTGGATCAATTGACCTATTAGGGTTTTAACAGAAAAACTGACATGATTAGTAGCCAATGTATACCATAAATGCAAATGGCTGGCTCAAAGCCTACTGGGAATGAGATCTGTTTGAAAATGGAGCTACTGGGGCAACTGATGGATGGGATCAGATCTTAAAGCCATACCAGGAGAGGCAATGTTAAGGCCACTGCAGACCATGGTCACCCTAGGCTGGTGACACATCTGCCAGAGCTTGGGGAGTCGAGTGCCCAACTGTAGTTCACTCTGAGTACGACCGAGCCTGCAAAGTTCAGGGGTCAGATGGACCAACCAAGGTCAGCGCTTTATTTAAACAGCCACACCTAAGTTGCCCCTGCCGACGCCCCATCTGCAATGGCAGCGGTACACACATGCTCAGACTGAACCAGGTTAGGCTCTGACCCCCCCCTTTTTTTGTTTTTTTTGCTCTGCCTGGCGGCGGGGCTCCCAAACTGGTGAAAAAGACAGAATAAACCAAATCAGAGACAAGCGAGTGTACGCTTGCTCGTTGCCAGAGCGGACGCTGACTCTCTCGGTGATTGGTCAGGATGGTTGGACGTACGTATGCAAATGTCCTCCTAACATATGCAAATGAGACACAATGCACAGGGGCCGGGTGTCAGGCCAATTGTGTGGGTCTCCGGCCCTTTTGGGGTGTCAGAGAGTGGTTCTAAATTGGTGAAATCAAAACTGAAGGGAGTAACAAGCAAAATAGCGGTGCCGATTGTTCTCACCCTAACAATCCAAGCACACAAAAGAAGAGGGGAGGAGGCCCTCGATGTGATGAGGGACGTGCCTGGGCAGTAGACCGGGAGTCCAGAGTCAGACCTGGTTCTCCTGAGAGGGTCGTGAGGCCCCCTTCGTCTCACCCTAACCCCACTAGGACGCCATTGCACAAGGAGTGAGAGAATGCCGGCGTTCAGAGTGAGAAAAAGTCGGTACTCCAGTCCGACTCATTTCCCTTCCTCAGGGTATCAGGGCTGACTCTGTAGACCAGATCTACTTCAGAGTATAAGCAGATCTTGGGACAGCCATCCCAAGAACCTGTTTCCTCCAAAAACAAAAACCCTTCTACCTTAAAGAGGTTAAAGGATAGATTCAAACACACTATACCAACTATATTCTACAGGAAACAACTATTTACAAATGGGGGAACCTCTTCCCTTAATAAAAACGGACGGCTTGCAACATGAGGATCTGTTTCTTTATCCAAAATACCAAACCAACAAGACTGACTACAAAATGATCTGAAACACCACTAAGATGATTACAGGGTGGAGAGCGAAATGTGCTATGGCCTGGCCCGTGGAGGACCAACTAAAGACATCCCACCAGGATTGTGTAGCGTTGGATTTCAAGTCCTCTGAAGTGCTGACTATTATCTGGGGAGAATGATTAACAGTCAGGGTAATCTGGTGGAGGGAGTGCGAGACCTCCTTTACTCGTTGAGACAAACGGGTGAGATTCCTGAGCCATAGGGATGCAGGGATCTTGGTTTCAAGGTGGAATCCGACCAACTCGGATTCGGTGGGTGCATAGGCACTTTCCAACACATAATCTCGTATCTCCCGCTGGAGATAGAAGTTCTGGCCAAAACAGTCTTGGAGCATCTGTGAACAAAAACAGGGGTTCCCAGCGGTGCAATTTACTCTTACAGTCGCACCACTAGGCAGTACTATCAAATTGGTACAAGGAGTCCTTAAACAGAAGCACTCACGGTTAATCTGGGCCATGACTGTGGTATTTACCGGTACTACCAAATATTCGGAGGTATCGCCGTGGCTGAGACCATTAAGGTTGTGGAAACACTGGATCCAATGGCGGTTGAATAGGCAGCCAGCTAAATCAAAAGAGTGTGTACCGTTGGACCAATGGTACATCAGTGGGGGCAGCAAAGTGGCATTGGCGGCTATGAGAGGGAGTTCTAAATGGGATACTGGATGCAGAATTACCGGATCCAGAATCTGTTCATGGGCAATATCCACCGTGAGAGTTAGGCTTTTCCACGTGGCGTGCCGTATTTGCGCCAAAGCAGCAGGGTGTTCCAGTGATTCCGGATATCGCTCTCGGAGTAGGCTCAGGATCTCGGGGTGCATTAATCCCATGAGGCTGGCCTGGATCACCTGAGTGGCAAAGGTGATCACGGTGTTCTGCTGTTGCGTGCACTGTATCGCTACTGACAAATCGTGGGTCGTGATCTGTAGAACACGGCCAAGGTCAGATATTATGTCTCGCTCGACGCCAACTCACTGTGGAAGCAATTGACTAATCAGATCTACTCCTCTTGCTACGTTGGCTAGGCCAGCAGTGGAGAATATTCCCATGTCTCTAGTTTTGGTGCCAATTACGCCTAATTTGTTTGCTAGGATTTCGTTGTCTATAGTGTTGATGAACGCGCCACCAGTTCCAATTCCGCCTAAAGCGGTTCCTAAGACACTTCGCTTAGGGCGAGTGTGTGGGTGGGAGAAAGACAGCCATCGTTTCTCCCAGTGCTCCCACTGTGTCCATGCTAGTTTTAGGTACAGTTGGCAAGTTGGAATTACTCTGGAGATATTGACAACCGTGAAATTTAGTATCATTTTAGTTATTATGGGTTGGATGTTCGAGTAGGCAACCATTCCTATATCTTTGCGAACTACGGAACCACCCACATACATAGCCGGGTGATGTTCAGGAGGAGGAGGGGTGTGGATATCGGAATTGGGACACCACTTCTTCCCGCAGGAGAACTTACAACCTGTCGGGGTCAGGGTGACATTCTGGCAATGAAACATGTATGTCTTCCATACCCATGTAGGGCGGCAGTCTTCAAAAGTGAAGCTAAGCACTAGTAGGGCTGCATAGCTGTGGTCGCCCCAGACTATTCTGGCGGTCATGGGAGCGGCTGTTGTGGCCATGCTGGGGTTGAGTTTAACCTCTTCGCTGGCAACAGCCATCCTTAACTCTGCACTCAGTCTATTTCTAGAATGTATATGGAAATTCGTGGATAGTTCGGAGGGGTACCTTTTCTTGAACCAGGGGAGCAGCTGCATCCCCGTCAACAAGGCTTCCACTTCTGGATATGGGTTCCAATAACACACTGCCTGGACATTGAACTGCCAATCTGTGTAAACTTGGCTGAATTTGGGCAAGGTTCAACGGGCGTATCCAATCACGAAAAACAAAACTGCAATCCTCAAGAGCGATCCCATTCCGTCTCCCTGTAGGGAACACAGAGATCAGGGCTCCGTTACTACAACAGAAAGGGTCTATTTACAAGGGAAGGGGGAAGGAGAGGAGAGCTGGAGCAACCACCTTTTCATTGGGGTTGCCATCCCGTGAAGGGAAGCAAAGCCCATCCGTCACGCTGTCGTGCTAACAAAAGGGCGTCCCCATCTGGGGGTTTCCCTTTCCAATCCTTCTTTTGGGTCTCCGTACTTAACGGCAAGAGCGGCAATGCCTGCTCCTGGTTTGGGACCCACATTCTCAATTCAGTATGGAGGCTGGTCCTGGACCCATGTGCCCCCGGGGAACACTTATCGCTAGTCCAAATGGTAACTGCAATGGAGCCGTAGCTAGCCATGGCCCCTTTTACAATTACCAGCGTCACAATTAAGACGGTGCCATGGCCCTTGAGGACAAGGTGACACCAGAGCATCTGCACGGAGGGTGAGGCGGTAGCCAAATTCACCTCCGGGTGGGAACATACATGTTGCTTATTTGTTACTGGGGTAGGGGCAGGAGCTTTAAGGGCGGCACGGTGGTGCACTGCCAAGATCTCTACTGGTCCCTGATCTAGCTGCCATAGAAACCCATTGTGAGCCTGTTTCCCCGGAGAAAACCGATGCCCAAAAGGCCGTCGTCTTCTCCCCGGTTCTTGCACGCCTACAACTGAAAACGAAATGTCTCTATAGACATTGGGATGCCTGTCCATGCCCTAGCTTGGTGACCCCCCCCCGCCATATCCAGAAAGCCAGACATGCTCGGGCGTGGGTTCACTGTACCTCACAAGTTTCGGGTGCAGCACGTTTACTGCTGCACCAGAGTCTACAAGAAGGGTGGCAGGAGTCTTGTCCCTTTCGGTCCCTATGCCTGCCTTCACCCAGAACCTTCCCCACCTGTCTGGCTTCAACCTAGCCACCACATTGCGGGGAAGCTTCTTGGACCGAGGGCACCCCTATGCTTGCAGTTCCAGGTTAGGGTAGTATCCGACCGGAGGTGGGCCGTCGGTCACGGCCTGGACCGGCTGTTTACTTTCCCCCTGAAGCTGCTTGTCTAGAGCTTTCAAAAGCTCTGATGTTGGCCGCATGTCGAACTGGTCATGTCCAGCCCAAATCTTCTGAGCATGCCCAGACCCTTACTCTGTCCGAGGAGTATGTCTGGGCCGTGGGATCATACCCGCCAGACGTTTCCCGGGGAGAGCCTGAGTCAGAGGGTTGTTTGGGGGCAGTTGGCTGCTGCCTTGCTGGGCTGGCTGCGGAAATCCTATCCCTGCCACTGCCTGTTGTCCTGTCTGGGTGGCGGTCTCGAGTTCCAATTCCCTCATGGAATGGAATTCAGAACTGTTTTCCTATGCTGGGAATGGGGCGCATAGTTCGAGTAGGTAACCTCGGCTATCGGTTCCCAATTCCCGGTGTCCTTCCTATGTGTCTTGGGGGGAGGTCTTAGGGATCCTGCCTCACGGAGCAGGTCGGAGACCCGTTGGAGGTTATTCCCAAATTCTTCCCAGTGGGTGGTGGCTGGATCCACCAAACCTAAGGCCATCTTGGTCTCGTGATTAAGACCTCCGTACAAGAGCGTCTTAAACTCGAGGCTGTTAAAGTCATATCCACGGGGCGTCAAGGGGACCTTCTGGGCCAGAATGGCGAGGAGCTGCTTCCGTGCCACGTAAGCCTCAGGGTTCTCACAAGGAGCCTATTGCTCCATGCCAGACAGCACACTCGCACTCTGTCCAGGCCACAAAATCCTCACTACCTCTCTCATCCAGTCGTAGGCCTCGAGCCTAACCAAGCCTCGAGCTGCCATGGCTGACTCAAGAGTAGGGAGCTCAGAGGGGGACATACAAAGCCGAGCCAGCTGAGTCAGCTCCTCACCATTGGCTGTCGGGTGAGAATGGATCCCTGCGTTTAGCCACATGATGCCGGTGGTTCTGTTTAATGGACCTAACTGGTCTGCAATAGCTTTGGCCTCAGTAACACGCCAGTGGACCCTAGTCTTAGTGACCTGCGTCTCCTGCGTCTCTTGCCTATCCGAACTGCCTTCTCCAAGGGGGGTGGTCCGTTTCATCATGGACCGTGTCTCTACAGGGTTGACTGGGACCTTAGGGTCACTCCAGTCTGAATTGTGGGGAACGGTTGCCTGAGCATCCTCGGGCAGTGTCTCCCCAGAAAAGTCCTCTGCAAACGTTGGGAGCAGCTCCGGGCACACAGCCGAAATTAAGGCTTTGCGCGTTTGGAGCTGGCTCTTCAGCGCAGCTATCTATTTCTGGTAACCTACTGCTGTTCTCTTAGTTGCCCTACCATGAACTTGGCCACAGACCAGGCATGATCCAGCTCAGCCTCTAAGGCGTGGGCTTTCTCCTCCCAAGTTTGCGCCACTACCGTGATGTGGTTAAGCCTCTGTGCTGACGCCTGCGCTACGGATGCAAAAGTTACCTTGTCCGCAAGCAGCGTCTCGACCTCGGCCTGAAGCCGGGCATTCTCCTTCTCTACGCTCACTAATTTCTCTCTGGTCTCTACCAGGGCACTAGTAGCATCTCTGGCTGTAAGCCAAAGTCCCCAAGCGGCCAAAGCATCCTTAGACGGCCCGAATGGGTTCTTTGATTTACGCGCCAGGGTATATGCTTCCTGGAGTGTGGCAAAGGGATCGGCCGTCTGGAAGATGGTGTCCTTCCAGGGGCATTTCCCCTTACTCAACACCCATCTCTCTAGTTTATCTTTGACTTCTTCCTCCAACATGAGGTCCTTGATGGTGACTTTACTAACCTCAGCCATTTTACACACAAACCACGACTATCTCTAACACTACCTACAAGCTACGACCTACAAACCACAACCTATAAATGGGACCAGGAACTGGAGTGACGGGAAGGATCACCTAGACCCCTGGGGGACTGAAGGAAAAGGAACTTTGTGGAACTTCTCTAGGAAAGAGGGATAGGAATCTATCTCCAGCCTGCCCAAACAAAGTCACTTTGGTACTCCCAGGCCCGGTTTTCCACCTCGACAGCACTGGGGACCAAAGAACGAGGAAATGGTTCAGGGACAGGGAGGTCACCTAGACCCAGGGAACCCTCAGGAGTACTCCGCCTGCCTGAAGGGGGGAAACGAACCCTGAGGAACTTACTATGCCGCCTGGCCAAGCAGCGGGGGAAAAGGGCAAGGAGCCAAAACCAAACCGTACCTAACTGGTTTTCTGGGTGAGAGGTACCTTCCTCTACCACGGGCCAAACCTCTAAACCCTAGGCTAGGTCGGGAATCACCACCCGCACCTAGTCGGCTAGCCAATCGGCATGCACCCGAAATTACACAGCGGGACGCACCCGCACTTTTCACAACTACTAGCGGGACACACCCACATTCTCTAACTCCTAACAAGGGCGGGATGCACCCGTATACTACTCTAAGGGGGGGAATTTCTTCCCTAAGTGCTATTTTGCCTTGCCACTATGGTGTTGGATGAGTGTAGACTGTTCCTAGCGTGCTAACACCCTAACACTTCGGGTCCCAGCCCACAATAGACCCCAAGTTAGGGATGTGATTCCCAGGACAGCTTGTGCACACCCCTTGCTATCGGACGATGGTTCACTGCCTAGTGCTAGTGACCAGGCCGGGGCGGCTGACATACACAAACCAAGCAAGAAAGGGGAGCAGATTTCCACCCAGATAGAATTGCTCTAGAGCTCACACGCACACACTCCACACACACATGTTCCTGCCTAACTGCACTCTAACGACTTGACCGACCGTCACCTAAGTCAGTACCAGCCTGCTTTGAGGAGGTTCACGACTCCTTCTCAAATTAGGGGTACCGGGGATGCCAGCGTTGCTCCACCACTCTGTTACCCTGTGTACTGGGGACACCAAAATGTGCTCAACTAAAGGTGGGGAAAATTAGCTCAGAGCACTGCTTAGCATTACGAGAGGCAGGGAACGTAGCGAGATCTTGAACCCTATGTCTACGGGGTCGGGTCGAGTCAAGGAGCACACAAAAGTTCAAACAATAAATGATGTTTTATTAAACCCAAGCAAAACAGTGTATGTGACACATTCACACAAGATAACTAAAGAAAATAAAGGTTGGAGTGGTATAGAGGGATTTTTAGAGGGATTGCTGGTTTGGGTGATCCTTCACCTGTCCTGAAGCTCAGAAAAATAGAGAGCGAGGCTGGGGTGCGACGTAGCTCAGCACGTGGAGCTGAGGGGAGGCGCGTCAAGCAAAGCGGCAGCAAGGCGGGATGAAACTCGGGAGCGTTCCGAGGAAGGTCTCGGAATCAAGGGTTTTTATAAGGAGAATGTGACTGCAGGCTATGCCGTACTTGGGGGAAAACAATAGATTTGGAGTTGGAGACAAAGCCTCCGAAAGGTCAGAATCTGAATGACTGAGTTATCGTAGAGGATCTCAGTAGAGTAGCCAGGATGCAAATGCAGAGTACTTGGGTATTGTATAGTTAACCCATCAAGCTGCCAGCGCGAGGCAGAGGCTCTTTTGTAGGTTGCGTGCATATCTAATTAGAGTACTTGCCTGGAGGTCTCCTAAAGCAGTGAGTCGGCTATTTCCTGGCCTGCCTGTATTGTATTAGGAATATTACGGCAATTAATGGCCGAGCTTGTTTACGTGCTTGTCCGGTGGCCTCACAAGCACGTGGAAGGGAATAGAAAAGTGAAGCCGAATTATGATATCAAGAGGATATCTTTTAATATCCCCAAAGCTCGGACTAGCCAGGGCAGTAACACATACCTCTGCACTGTTTCTACCATGGAAGGAGAAGAATGAGGGACAGATGGTAGTGACAGTTCTAACAGGTCTCATGATGAGAACAGGGAATTTTCCATTTGTCTTGGCCTGAGAGGACTGCTGAAACATGCCATTGCCACATTCCTTATTCTCCTCTCTTCATCCTTCCTTGGCAGGGACTGTGGAGCCAAAACAAGTGGTATACAGTAGCCAGGATTGGCTGGTAGCCCTGGAGGTTTGTCCCCCGCCAGATTAGTCATCACGCTACATGCTTGCCTATGGCCAAACATCAATGCTAATTCAAGGTTCTCAGAAGTGCTGCTTATAAACAGGTCAATAGCTGTCAGAGAACATCTTTTGCTTATGACAGAAGTATGAGAGAATGCTTGCAAAGATTTGCTAAATCATCATCTGGAACTGTGACAGTTATATCAGGTTCTTTCTGTCATCTCTAACTGAAAGCCTACTGATGCACATACTTGTGATGGTGCATAGCGCAACAGAAGCTAGTATAACTTTTGATTGATTGATAGATTGAATTTCTACCCCATCTTTCTCCTGAGATGGGAGAACATCTTTTCACACACTTAAAGATGGCTATTATGTCACCTTTTAGTTTTCCCTTCTCCAAGCTAAACATACCCAGCTTTGTAAATTGTTCTTTGTAGGGCTTGGTTTACAAAATGTGAGAGGAGAGACTGTTGCCTTGAGGAATCTACTGTTTCATCTGTAGTCTCATCTTCACTGCAAGGGGAGCAACAGTGGACAAGAAGGGAAATGTGAGGGTAGAGATGTGAGGGTAGGACGAAAGGCTAGTACTATCACCTGACATCCTTGCACAGCTGTCAGGACCCCAGCACCCTGGCAGGTGCTCTAAATAGTGCATAGCAGCTGGGCCTCACTGCCTATGATTTCTTCTGCTCTAGCATTCCACAATATTGTGTGACTGTGAGACCTGCTATTATAATTTTGCCCCAATGTAGGGTTACCCTGAGGCACTGTGGGAAATGAAAATGAATTCATTATAATTTCATTAGGATCCTGTGCATGGCATGTGAGAAAGCTGATCACAACTGCTAAACAAGTTGCAGTGCTCCTCTGACAGCTTACCAACAGATGTTAAACATATAGGTATTTATTGGTATAGCTGAGACTGATTACAAACGCCTTTCATAATATTTCTGCCTATTTCCCTTTTAGAGTAATGGAAGCATTTTAGAGTAATTCAAGATTGCATAGTCATATAAACTACTTCCAAATGATACTAAATGAACTTGCAGATGTAATCTCAGAGACTCTGTCAATAATCTTTGAGAATACTTGGAGAACAGGAGAGGGTCCAACAAATGGAAGGAGGTTTTGTTTTGATTCCTATTCTCAAAGAGAGGGAAGGATCCAAGCAAATACTGACCAGTCAGCTTGACAGTAACACCAGAAAAGATTCTAGAAGTTGTTTTATCAGCACTTAGAAAGGAATGCTGTGAATCCTAAGATCCAGTCTGAATTTTTCAAAAGCAATTCATACCAGACTAACAGTTTTCCTTTTTGAGAGAGAGTTACAAGCTTGATAGATTGGGAAATTCTGTGGGTATGGAATGTCTTGATTTCAGTAAGGCATTTGACAAGGTCTTGCAGACAAGCTGTTAAAATATGGGCTAGACAATACTACAGTTAAGTGGATTTGTTGCTGGTTGACTGATTGAACCCAAAGAGTCCTCACCAATGGGCCCTCTTCATCCTGGAGAGAAGCGAATTGTGATTGGCCTTGGGTTCCATCCTGGGCCCAATTGGTCAACTTCTTTAGGAATATGATAAAGATGATATCAAATTAGGAGGGGTAGCTAACATCCTGCAGAACAAAATTAAGATTCAAAATTACCTTAACAGGTGGGAGGGCTGGGCCAAAACTAACAAAATGAATTTCAACATGGATACATGTGAAGTACTATATTTAAACAGGAGAAAATGAAATACATGCATGTAGGAAGACTGATACTTGGCATGGAAACAGTATATGTGAAAAATATCTAGGGGTTTTAGTAGACCACTAGCTAAACACGAATCAGCAATATGATGCAGTGGTTAAAAAAGGTCTATGCAATTATAGGCTGTGTCAACAGGAGTTTAGTGACCAGATCAAGGGAAGTAATAGTCCTATTCTATTCTGCTTTGGTCAGAGCTAACCTGAAATATAATATCCAGGTCTGGGCACCACAGTTCAGGAACACTGACATGGTGGACCACGTCCACAGAAGGATGACCTAGATGGTAAAAAAAATCTGGGATCCAATTAAAAAAAAGACTGAGAAGTGATATGGCATGTTTAAATATCTAAAGGGATGTGATGTAAAGATGGAACAAGTTATTTTTCTGCTGCTTGAGAGACTAGGACAAGAAAAGAGATTTCACCTAATGCTTAGAAAGAACTTCCTGAAGGTAAGAGTTGATCAGCAGTGAAATAGACTGCCTCAGGAGGTAGTGATTTGTTCTATAACTGGAGATATTTAAACAGGTTGGGCAGCACTGGGGATGCTTTAGCTGCACATTTCTTCATGGCAAGAAATTGTGACAGATTGCCCTTATGGTCTCTTCCCACCTCTATGATTCTGTGATTCTAACAGCCAATTGCCAGTCAGATTAACTTCTGTACTTGAACTGCAGCGGGCATCATCCTTTGCCTCAGGGGGCAAAATATCTTAGGACAGTCTCCATTTGAAGATCTTCTCAAGTTTCCCTTAGAGCACGCCTTTCCAAACAGTGTGTTGCCTCCCTGGCAGAGAAGGCCCCCCCATAAGCCTGACTTGCTGATGCCACTCTCACTGGAACCTTTCCCCGGCAAAAGTGATGGCAGCGAGCAAGGGCCGGGTGGGAGGAGGCTGCTTTTCCCTCTGCCATCAATCTTGCTGGGGCGTTTCTCTGGCAAGAACGATGGCACTGGGCAAGGGCCAGGTGGGAGGGGGCTGCCTTTCCCCCTGCCGTCGCTCTTTCTGTGGCCTTCCCTGGTGAGGGAAATGGCAGTGGGCCAGGATTGAGGGGGGCTGCATTTCCCCACCCTACATATCCCTCTGGGTATCTCTGATTTGCTAGTGAAGCTGAATTACTGTGTTGCAAAATGATGCCTGTTGAAAAAGTGTGTCACCAACATGAAAAGGTTGGAAAGCTCTGCCTTAGAGTATTTCTTGACCATAGCTATAGACAATCTGTAAGATCAGATCTGAGGTATACCAGTGTAATTCCAGTTTCTTTAGAATCTCATCCTAGGTCTAATGAGTAGAATCAGCTTCCACTGCAGTACTGGCTATAGGTATTTTCACACCAGAAGCAAGTCAGCACTCCTGATACACAGAAATGGACACTGCAGGTAAAAACCAGTGTCATCTCTGTCATCTACTACAGAAGTCAACTTGGACTGACATTGCTTCATGGTAAAAGGTTCCAAGTTTAATTCCACGTGTATTTAGGATTATGGTGTAAGTGTGTCATTTTAAGAGTGCATATGTGCTTGGGTAGTTACTGACACATTTGCATTGCACAGTTCTGTGCCATCAGGCTATTCATTGTGATTATTGTCAAGTCTGGCAGCCCACAGTGCCTCACACATGCCTAAGTATGCATACAAATGAATCCTAAATGAAAACTTGGAAAATTACCCCCCTGCATTTTATAATGTCTCTGTTTACCTTCGCTAGGCACTTAGTTTACTTGTTTTGGCAACAGCAAAGCTGTTGCAGTTAGCATGTTTTAAAAATCAAGCTGTTAAGAGTATAGGTTCTGGTGGTTTTACTAGAAGACAGTTTGTCCTGTATTAGTTTGTGATGGAAGAATGTATTGGCTAATAAAATATACAAGCTCTGTTAAGAGAGAGTAAAAGTCAGATTGTATTAGATTTTGTGCTGGATACTATTCTGAAGTTTTATTCATTTTTTCCTTGAGTGAGGATGTAGAAAGAGGTTAAATGCCTGAATTCTGGAGAGAGAAGTTTTTGTCTGCTGATAGTTTAGTACCGTTTCAAATGTCATGGCTCCATTCTAAAGAATCCAAGATTTTTTAAAAAAAATTTCTGGAGATACTTAAAAATCTCTGCTACAACGCGGTGGTGCTGTACTTAGCAGTTTAGAGCTCTCTAACAGATAATTCTAAGCCTCTCACCAAATGAAAAAACATAGGATTTCACAGGATGGGCCCATAACAGTTGAACTGGGATCACCTTACTATGATTGCAGAGTGAAATACAATTGCATGAGAAGTGTTCTGTTGGATCAGAGGATAGCCTATGTAGTCCAGAATTATACCCCAATGGTGGCTAACCAGATACTCATGGAAGTCCAAAAGCAGAACATGTGAGCAGTAACCTTTCTCCCCTCTCATTCCTCAGTGACTTCTGTTGAAAGGGATGTTCCTCCAGTCATGGAATGAGAATATAACTATCATAATGAGCAGCTATTGATAGCTTTATCCTTGATGAACTTGTCTAAATTGTTTTAAACCATTGTAAAGGAATTTTAAAATATATTTCATTGTACATTGCTTTGGAGGCCCTGCTAGGCAGAAAAATGATTAATAATGTGATTGTGAATGAATGGATGGAGCAGTGGTTAAATGCCAGTACTGCAACCACAACGTTGTGAGTTCAATCCTGCAGGGTTCAAAGTTGATTCAGCCTTTTATTCCGCTGCAGGTTGGTAAAATGAGTACCCAGCTTCATGGGAATAATTAGCTAAAAAAACCCCCCACACATTGTAAACCACTTAGGGAGTGCTTAGCACTGATAAGTGGTATAGAAATGTAACTGCTAACTGTTATTAATCAATCTCCTTTTAAAGCCATCCAAGTTGGTGACCTTCACTACATCTTTGATGGCAAATTCCATTGATCAGCACAAACATAGTTAAGAACTACTTCTTTTTATTTGTCCTGAATATCCCTATCACTTTGCTTCACTACATGATCCCAGATACCATCAAGGACCAAGGAGGGTTTCCCTATCTACTCTCTGTAAACAATGTATAATTTCGTATACCTTAGCTTTATATATCTTCCCCTACTTGCTTTTTTTTTTTTTTGGAAGCTAAAAAGTGAGGCAACCTCCCTATAGGAAGAATTGCTTCAGTTTCATTGAACATTTCAGTTGCCCTTTTCTTGCATGTTTTCCAGTCCTTTTCACGTTTGCTGACTGCAGATAGTATTTGAGATATGGTCATACTATGCATTTGTACAAGGGCAATATGATATTGGCATTTTATTTAAACCGGTCCAAAATCCTGTAACTTGTACATTCAGGAGAGCAGAGAGCAGAATAGGAAGAAACACTAGATTGCAAAATTAATTCAAGTAGAATAACAACAGAGTTAACACACAATTCAATAAGCATCTGCAAATCTCACTTACTGTCGGCTGAGTCACCGCATGGACAGGGAAAGAGCAATTGAATCACCACCTGCTACTTTATGTAGTCAACTCACTGAATGCCTCTTGACTGCTGGCACACGTATTTCAAAGCAGGCCTCTGCTTGTTGAATGAATTTGGCAAAGAGATAACTCATTGATTAAAGGCATCACCTACCTGGCTAGCTGCCTCTTGCCATCAGACTAGAAAGATTCTGAATTGAACCAGTGAATGTCAGTGAAGGTTTGTTCAGTCTCACACAATTCTGTTTGCCTGTTCTTTGGGTGAATATAGACATTAAGAATATAGACCTGTCTTAGTTGCCCAGAGAGCAATAGCTGCTGAAGTACTGTGGGAATGTGGTAAGAGAGCCGTACTCCAATGCAGTTTCAGTAAGCAGATGTCTATTATCTTTGTTTAGTGAGAAGACGACAGCCTTGGCAAGCAGAAAGGCCTCAGTCTCACCTGTTCTGTATTTCCATTGGCTCCTCTTTCAGTATTTTCATAGTGTTGCTATCTTACCATCTAATCTTGTGGAAAGACAGGTGTGGCCTAATGCCATAGATCATGCCAAAGCAGATGGAGTCAAGCTGAAAGTAAAACAAATCCATGCATATCTTTGTTGCCTCTTGTCGAGCCAAGTCAGAGGTTGGCCACAGTAGCTAGGAGATTCTTGAAGTTATGATTTTTTTAAAAAAAAAACTTTTCCAAGCTCTGGGCCAAATGATAGAGAACCTGGGTATTATCTTTAAAATGAGAGAAGCATCTAGAACTAGTTGTATTAACCTGTCAGAGGCAGGTAATGAAATCTGGCTGGTGGATATCTGCATTGCCTTGTTAAATTGATAGCAGCTGTAGTAGTTTGGCAGTGAGGCAGACAAACTCTTCTGCCCAACTGTTACTTTGCTAGGAGCATTGGGCAGATTCTATAGCAGGATTGGCTTCCCTTCTAGGGGGACCTTCCTTGGGAATCTGAGTTTTAGAGCGGTGCCTACTCCAATTCACAATCTGTTATGCTTGCTATGTGTATGTGTTGATGGTTCTGGTTTTACAGTGAGCCTGGGCTAAGCATTCAACCCAGCTGCATTTAATTCCCAGCATGTTGGCTGAGTGGTTGTTATCAGTTAGCATCTCAGTTATGCCATGTCTAGATCTCTGTTGCTCTGCACCACATTAAACTATATAAGCTGTAACTAATAAAGCTGTGGCTGTTTTTTTAACAGCTAGTGTAATTCTTGCTGTTCCACAACACTCTTGTTCCATGCCATGGGTACAAACTTGAGATGTGATTACTACAGATAGGAATAAAATGCAAACAATATGGAGTCAGGCTAACCTGGCAAGCAAGAATTTGCCAGCACACACAAAATATTATTCCCAAATAACCTGCAGATACTTACGCATTTTCCTCTGAGACAGATCTGGGAAATACTAAAACCAAAAGAAATTACTTTCCCAGGAAACTGGAATGGATACCTCCTTGAAAACGATCCATCTATTGTCAGTTTCTAGTTTTTTAATATGTATTGGTATTTTAAAAAAGTAGTAGTTGGATTATTGATTCAAGACTCAGGGAAGTTCAGTCATGGTTTAGATGTAAGAATGTCATAATGTGGGAGCATTCTTGTACTGCAGAAGTATTACACATGGCAAAAAAAGTGGTGAGTAGATATCAATAGTGCCCCAGTAATTAGTAACAATGACCTGGTTTTTTCTGACCCCAAAGACTGGGATAAAGCAGATTTTCTAGACAGAAAGTGTTCCTTCCTTAGGCTGTTTCTCACCTTTGTTCTGAGATTCTGGCATGCTCTTGGTTCCAGGGTATCAAAATGTGAAATAATATCTATATGGACATTAGAATTTAGATCATCCCTGAGACTCATTTACAGCCAAAAGTTGTGGGGTGCCAAACCCGAGGAATTTTGGATGCAAATATCAGTGGGGTCTTTCTGGAGTTTGTTGAGAGTTCTGGCCCCATTAAGCCAATAAAGACATCAGTAAAGGTTGGGAAATGGACTACAGCCCTATAAACACTTAGGACAAGAGTGGGTACTTAGTCGTTATTGTATTTCTGATTTATGATAGCCCTGACACTAATCTATCACAGGGTTTCCTTGTTCAGAGGGGGTTTGTCTTTTACTTTCCTCAGAGGCTGAAAGATTGTGATTTGCTCAAGATCGCCCAGTGGGTTTTCCTGATCAGGTGGGGATTTGAACTCTGATCTCCAGAGTTGTAGCCCAACATTCAAGCTACTACATCATGCTGTACACCCCTGAAAATACCCAGTGGTATGGAACCATAATCTCTTACCTTCAGCAGATAGTTTATGTGTGTTCAGTTCCCCCATGGCAGATTCTTGGGCTGTTTCCTTATATGCCATACACAGTTCAATGGAAGCACATAGAATGCAATTATATTACAAAATTGTAATAATTTGATACCACTAAGTGCTCCATGCTCTGAAAACCTGAGGTTTGTAGTTCGTTGAAGTACTTAGCATTCTCTGTTGGAGAACTGTAGTAAACCTCAAAGCTCTGTACCAGAGAAGCTAAGTAACTCATCAGACTACAAATGCCTCCAGGATGGAGCCATGAATGGTATCAAAGTTGGTGTGATTGTAGTTTTCATTCAGTTGTATAGATTTTAACGGCTGCATCCTCCTTACTTAAAATGAAATGAAATAGATTCCAACCCTCAAATCCCCAAAATGCAGTTGGGCAGAATATATGGGGTGGAATTTATGAAGTCAAATTAAATAAGCACACCTAGTTGCTGGTCTTATTTTTTTGTTTAATTGGACCTATTCTGACTTTTAGGATAAACTTGCACACAGAAGCTCTTCTAGTATCTAACCACTACTATTGATCAATGAGGAATATCACCCTGCATAGTTTACCAGTGCCAGAGGTGCTGAAAATAGGCAGTGAAAGGGTTATTCTAATTCGATTAGAAAGAAGACAGTACTCATTAATAAATAATCCAAATAATCAAACTCATATGGTCTCTGAATCCAATATAGCTGTGTGGTCTTTCTCTGCCTACAGCAAACCAAAGGCAGATGGGCAACACATGCCAAAAGTGGTAATGTCACAGCAATTACTTTGTCTAACTTCCCGTTTTTGGCACAGAAAGGAGATGAAGAACCAATACTGGGATCCAGTTGGCTATGGGAAAACTGGCAGACAGCAGTCATAAGCAAGTGAGCTCTTGCTCAAATGCCCTGAAGGTCTTGCAGGACAGTGTTTGGCAGAGTTTCTCCACCTCCAGGAAGACTGTTTTGCTAGGCTTTGGAAACTCTGTGCTGAGAGAGCATATGTTGAGTGTTGTGCAGTTACAGATGGTGGAAGCTAGGTGCAATCTGTAAACTTTCAATTGCTCACACATTAGCATGAGGAGGAGGAATGAAATGCTAACAGAACATTATGAGTTGCTAAAGACACACCAGACAAAGAATTTTTGCAGGAAAAGTGAGCTAATGGAATATTCAAGCTTCTTTAAAAAGGTAACCCTCCCAAGAAGGACCACACAGCTGAAAGTATTTGTAAACCTTTTGACTCTGAAAAGGACTTTGAAGACAACATACAAAACAGTGCAGTTCTAGGTGTGCTTACTCAGAAGTAAATCCCTCTGACTTCAAGTGAATTTACATCCATGTAAGTGAGTAAAAGACTGCTCTAGCTCTATTCTTTAGAATCCTAGGACAGGTAGTTTGGGATGGTACTTAGAATTCTCTGCTGTAGTTCAAAGTGTACCAGAGCGCCTGAGCAGAAAATTCTAAGTACTCCAGCAAATTATGGATTCCAGGAATCCATGAAAACCTGACATTTTAAGTGGAATCAAATTGATAGAAATGTGCAGTGTGGATACACCCAGATTTAAGAAGGGGAAGCAATGTGTGACAATAGCACAAGTGGCCGCCTCCATGGACAGTGTTCTTTGTTACCCCAAAAGATAGGGAAACTTGAGGTCCCTCAGCAGTTCCAGTGTCTTCTTAGAAAGATGGAGAATTAAAGCTCAAAGGAGGCCTGCAAGAAGTAGATAACTATGGAACTTTTTCTCCTTTTCTCCACAGCTACTAACTGTGAGACGCCAGTTGAGACTCCAAAGAATGCCTTTATTGGGGGATTCACAGACACATTCAAGCTGTAAAGCAGTTTCATGAACCATACAAGCCTAGTGAAGGTAAAGGTGAGAAAGGTTGAATAGTGAGAGATTTTGGGGTGAAGTAGGTGATAATTTCCATTCCAGAAGTAGAAGATCTAAGCAAGATGGCTCAAACAAGAGTTTGAGGGTAGCACAGGGCACAAGAACTAGGGGGCCAACAGACAGAATGACATGCCTATGTCCATCCAAGGTACTATGAATTGTTGGGCTTGGGGCTGGGGTTTAAATACCCTGTGGTAGAGCAAACAAAAGAGGTCTAGAACAGGTGAATGGTCTTAACTTAGATGACAAAGCATTGATGGAAGTCGTGATAGCCTATTAATGCCTGGACAGGTGAGCAAACAAAGGAAGGTTTCCACAGGAAGAGGTTACAGGATGATGACCATTGGTTGCTTCATCAGAGCAGTCTCATTTGCTGTTGTATTTGAATGTTGGGTTGTTAAGAGGATTATCAATAAGCCCATCAGTGTTGGGGCTTTCCTATCTAATCCTCTTGAACTTATGACCTGGCCATGCTGAGATCATCTCTCTTAGCATGCAGCTTCCAACTAGAGTCTTTTTCCACATGCCTTCTAGCCATAAGTGTATGATTTTTATATTAAAAATGATATCTCTCACCAATTAAATGATATTTATCACCAATTACACTGTACCATGGAGTGGGAATGTGCAGCATGGTAACAGTCTTTGTCTAAGTGAAGACAACAAAACTTACAACAGATAAAGTATATCCCAGGGCAGTGAGGAAGTGAGCCATCAAAGTCAAAAAGATATTCCATGTACAAATGCTTCTGCAGCTTCCACATGAGAAGAAAGCAAAAGCAGTAGGAGGAGAATCTTGTGAACACTTCCAGAGCATAAATGTCTTCCCACTAATGTTCAAATGCATCCCATCATTTTAATCCCTGGGGTATGCTTAGAATGGGAGCTTCCACAGAGTTACCACTGAGGGGAAAAAAAATCACTCCAAAGTACCCCTCCACCTGCAGAAATATTGAAATCTTCCACCCCCCCACCATTTTGTGGGGGGGGACAGTGGATTTGGTTCAGCCATAATCCAGTTGCCCTTCTCACATGAAAGCTGCTTTTTGAAGTGTCAGTTCTAAAGGAAAGACTTATGGGATTTATGTGTAGCCCTCAAATGTTATGATGTTACATTACAGTTGTGTCCCCCTTCCCTGGAAAAACCCTCTTGTGGAGGATAAAAATATACAGAAAATACTTTTCTTCATCCTATGGAATGCTTCTCTTCATCCTTTCCAGCTTAGACTGTGTTTGTGATGGCTGAATATACTGTCTCCTACTATTACACAGCTATATAAAGCCTTTCCTCTTCAAAACAAATGTCACAGGCTAACTGGGATTAATTTTGCTCCCTGTGACTGGAGCATAGGCTAGGACTTTGCTTTACAACATTAGACACAATAAAGCATATCAAGGTACTATGACAAAGCTGAGAAAGAATGTATGCCTGCAAAATTCACACACACTCATGCAAACTAGTGAGGGAGGCTTTCTTTTTCTGTAAAGATAAAAAAAAAATTCCGCCTACAAAGTGAGTACTGATGGATCAATATGCCTGTTTCATTTTCAATAAAGTCAGAATTTTATCAAACTCAGTTTCATTCCTTTCTGTTTCTGTATCAGTCTGCAGATTTTTTAAAAAGTCCACACTAAAATTCATATGCCTTTTTGTGCCCATTTGGATACAACATGAGCATTCATACCTATTTTTAAATGTTCCTCTAATTTATGCCTTTTTGGAAACACTTTCTCCTAACGGTATGCTATTTTCCTTAATAGATGTCTTTTTATATGCTACTTTGCCTAATGTATGTATTTTCACATTTGCACATTTTTTGATCAGAGAAGTGGACAGTCAAATTCAGAAGAGTGTAAAAACTGAAGGACGAATAAGCTTCACGTCACATATTAATTTGGAAAGTGCAAAATTCTTGTTAAACAGGAACAAAGCGATTTTATCCCCATCCCTAGAAATGACCTCATGCAGTGTGTAAAACATCTGGAGCTTTTATGTCAATCATGCAAGATTCAATGCAAACATATGTATGTGTGTGTGTACACACACACACACACACACACACACACATATATTTACAATCTTCAATACAATCTTCAACACAGTTATAATGCTGGCTTATTATAATTATTAACTCATATATATTAAATCAAGGCAGAAAGTTCAAAAGCAAGTTTATGGTTGAACATTAAGGAAAAAAATAATGACCACAGATGATTTATATAACCTTTAAGTCGGTGATGAAGACACTGAAATAGTACCAGATTTTCCATACTTTGACTCAGTTATTAATCAGAATGGAGACTGCAGTCAAGAAATCAAAAGAAGACTAGGATTTGCAAGGGCAACTATGCAGGACTTAGGCAAGATTCTGAAGTGCAAAGATATATAATTGAATAAAGTTAGGACTGTCCATGCTATTATATTTACAATTTCTATGTATGGTTGTGAAGGCTGGACAGTGAAGAAAGCGAAGAGGAAGAAAATCAGCTCATTTGAAGTGTGATGCTGGAGAAGAATTCTACAGATACTATGGATGGCTAAAAAGACCAGTCTTCCTGATTTTATTCTTCATCTTAAGACCTCATGAGCATTTTGGTCCAGGAAACAATAGCGTATTGTTTTCAGTTACTTTTGGTGCTTGGTACTTGTCACTCATGTTGGCTATGTGGTGGAATTAGCCCCTTCAGAGGTCTCTGGCTTAATTAACACAAACCCCTTCCTAAAATACCCAACAATACTACCTCCAGTATGCCCTTTCCTATTTTTTCCTATAGAGTTTGTATCCAAAGATGAATTTATTCTATTGGTCCCTCCCATTGCACCAAATTTCTCTTATATCTGTGTTTTCCCATAAAATTAAGCATTCTAGCTCCATTTCTGGCATTGGCATGGAAACACTTGTATGCATTGTCCCTTTTCAAATGTCTCTGACCCATGCATTTTACTCAGATAATTTGTTGCTGGCTCTGTGGGTACTTAGCTTCCTTTCATTTGATGCTTCATCATTGTACTTCCCTCCTTGAATTCTGGAACTGGTTCACTTGCAACACTATCTTATATAGGCCAGTCTGACTTACTGCCATATATGTGAGTTTAGGATTGTGGCTATTCTCTGGCTGCAAAGGTTAGGATTATTGTAATTTACTGGCAAATATTTTTGAGAGGAAGCTCTATACTTCAGTGGTAAAAAAGTGCTTCAGTTTCAGAAGGTATTATCTTTCATTCCTGATATTTCCAGGTAAAAAGATATTGTATAGCAAGGAAGGTGGAAAATCTTCTCTTTGTAAGATTTTGGAGTGCTGCTAACAGTCAGGATGGGCTAGGAACCAGTACTTTGACTCAATGCATGGAAGCCTCATACATTAAAAACCCCCCCCCACAAAGATGGAAATGTAAGCAGTTGAGCTTTGTGAAGCTGACTGAATCTAGGAATTTCCACAAGCATAATCAAGATTCTTCAATGAAAGAATCGTCAGTTCACTTTATTATCTTTGTTTCCTGGCATGTATACAACTGAGTTATGCTTTTCTGATCATCTTTTAATGTCTGCCTAGTTTTCTTTTCCTCATGCTGCAAAGCACATGTCTATTATTGTTCCTCAGTGCATTTCCAATAGATTAGCAAGTCACAGGTGGCGCAAAAGCTCCCAGACGTTTTCTTATTTCAAGGGCACATTGCCCTATTGGTCCTCTTAAAAGAAGCTTAAGGACCCTGCATTTAAAACAAAAGCGGAAACAAAGCAAAAGATGGCACTGTGCAGCCAGCTGGTTTATATGTTATCAAAAGCCTTTCTTCTTTCCTAGTTAAGATTCTCTACTGGTCTTCAGTGCTTTGTAATTCTGCTTTTGCCCACAGCTTGCCCAGATTCCCCAATGGGTGCTCCACTCCAGATGACTTGCCCGCAAATAGGGCTTAGCTTCCTACTATTCCCCTTAGTCTGTTCTCTCAGGTTTAGCCTGATGTTGTCTTTTCACAGACCACTGCCTGCTTGCCCAACCATTCCTGAAGCCAGACTTTCAAGAATTTTATGCATACAGAAAAGAGAGAGGAGATGGTGCACATGCTAATAGGCTCCTCTGTCCCCTCTTCCTCACTCCTCATAAACTACTGCAGAAAATATCTTGGCCCAATAACAATGTGTACACTTGCAGTAACATCAGTCAGAGATTAGAATGCTTGAATAGGATGGTACATATGAAACTACCCCCCTGTTACTTTTCTATTTATCAAAAGTAACTAAAATAGTCAGGTAAGGTAGGGCTACAATGATTTTGACAGTTGTCTCAGGTGCCACTGTTGCTGTCTTATCCCTTGGCTCCTTCTCAAACAGTGACACTGCCAAGGCATCCACCTATGTAGGGCTCCATGGCTAAAATACATTCTTCCCAGGTTTCTTAGCAACACATGCGCACGCACACACACAACCATTGGCCACAACTCTATCAAGTACTGTGGTTTTGCTTTCCTATACAGACACATAATGTTTCTCTATATGGATCTGTGCAATACTAGCATATTTACCCGGTGTTGCTTGGGATTTTATTTCCCTGTTAAAAACTCACCAAACTGTCTTCTCCAGTATCTGTAACTTTTTCTCATATTTTCCAGTGCAATCTGTATTCAGAGTTGTTTACATATACAGTTTGGGTTCCTGAGGGAGTACACTGTTCTCCTCCTTGCTGCTAGGCCTCATCTCCATAGCTACCAGCCTTTTCCAGTACCTGAAACTTTTCCCCACATTTCCCAATCCAATCTGAATTCATAGTTGTTAACATACAGAGATCCTGAGGGAATACGCTGTCCTCCTCTTTGCTGCTAGGCATCATCTTCATAGCAACTGGCTTATTCTAGTACCTGTAACTTTTCCCCAAACTCCCCAATCCAATCTGTGTTGTCTGGTGACGTTGATGTACTGGCTTTTTATTTTTTTTTTGGTTTTCTGTTGAATTTGTGCAATGGCTTTACATTTTTCTGGAAGCATTTATTGTTTTGATTTCAACTTCAAGATTCCGCACATATGGAACATATACAATCTACTGTGTGAAGCGAGAAGACCTTGTAACTATGTTGTGTATGTCACTTTAATTTTTCTCCCATATGTCTCCCAAATGTTTTCTAGCATCTTTATTGATGCTAGGCCTCATCCCCATAGCAACTGGCCTGAGGCCCAAGAGCTCTCTGGCTGAGAATTCTAAAAGCCCCTCCCTAAACTGCCAACCCCAAGATTCCATAGAATCTTCACAGCCAGCCAATCATATGAGGTCTTTTCACCTTACACGGCCAATCGTATGAGGTCTTCGCCTGCCTGACACAGACAAACAGACAAACTCACAGACAAACTTTGACTTTTATATAGTAGATAGTATGCTTGTGAAAAAGCTCAAGCTAAAACACATGAGATTGTCAAAGTGATGAAACTCTACTGAGGGACAGAATGTCACCTAGTGCAGGGTGATGGGACAGCAATTTGTTTGATGCCCAGCCTGGAATGACAAGGCCAGACACATGACATCAGATTAATTAAGAGCCACTTTTATTTTTTAACATTACTAATAGCTAACTAATAACTATTTACATTGCATTGGACTGGAGATGGAGCAGTGAGGGGGAACAACCCAATGTGGGTCCAGCTGAGGCCAGGTGAGACTCCCATGTCCACCTCCTCAGCCTTCCCTTGGGTGAGCCACCTGAGCCCCTAGAGCAATCCAGTTATTTGGGTTGCCCCCCAGCAGCCCAAAAAGGGGGCAACTAAACCCAGGAGGAGCTCCCAATGAAGTCCCAGGACCCTGCAGGCAAGAGTGCCATTCCTAGGTTAGACTCAATGATGACCTCTTTCCCCACCCTCTGGGTCTCAAGACCTTAAAGAAGTGGCTTCAGAGTCTTACCCTACACCCAAAGGGGGTGCCCAAGGCATCCTCCATAAGCTTATACTTCCCCCTTACTTGCCAGATGACCACATAATTACTGACCCACTGTAAGTCAATTGCCAAAGTCCAGTCAATGCAGTATGGGGTAACAGCAATAGCAGTAACATTTCTGTACTGCTTGTCAGTATGAAGCACTCCCTAAGCGGTTTACATGTATTTAGCTAATTGCCCCCAACAAGCTGGGTACTCATTTTACCACTCTATGGAAGGATGGAAGGCTGAACCAACCTGGAGCCCTGAAGGATTGAACTCACAACGTTGTGGCTGCAGTACCAGCATTTAACCACTGCACCACCAGGGTTCCCCACTCCACCCCCTCAAAACCAGGGGAAAAAGTACCTACGTGGCCCCGAAGCAACCTGATCCTGGACCTTGCACTGAGGTCAGGGGAGGTGGGTCACACTGCGTGATTTGAGCAGTGACTACATGCAGGGTGAGCGGGGCTTAAATAGGCTGCCACTGCCCCCATCATGCAGCGCATTCTGGCTTGCACTGTGCCGGCTGCAGGGTTGTCCAGCTTTTTCTTGAGGGGCCATCAAAATCTTCTCTTCCCATGCAGTGATGGAGCCACATGTGTCCAGGTAAGCCTTCCCACCACAGGTGTGGGACAGCTTGGAGGCAGCCCTGTTAAGACTCCAGAGGCTATAGTAACATCAGCTGCTGAGTCTATAGAAATGTCCTCCAAATGACTGGATAAGAGAGACTAGGGATGAGTATCTATTACCTCCAGTCCCTCTGTTGCCATCAGTGTGCCTCTCTGTAATTTGTAGAATGAATGTCCACACTAGGGAACCAGCTCAATTTGTATAGGCTGGCTATGTGGTAGAATATTTTAGTTTTAGATTTCTAGTCCATGCAGATATCCTACCCATAGCACACTGTTTCCCTACTTCAGTTGATTGGCCTTCAGTTTCTGGAAGTAAATAGGATGACTCATTCCCCTCCCAAATCTGGAAGTGTTACTTTTGGGAGAATAGTACCCAGAACCACCCAACCAACATGATCTCTAACTATGCTGGCTGGGGAATTGTTTGGAGTTGTCTCCAAAAAAGTAACTTTCCAAGCTTCTACTCATTCCCCTTTGTACAACTTCTATAGTGTTGGTCAGAAATAAGAATGCTTGAATAGGATTGTATCTCCAAAACCATCTTGCGTTGGCCAGACCATTTTTCTGTCTAACCCAGTATTATCTATTCTTATGAGCAGATGAATTGTAAGCTATTGGGCACAGCAGTTTCCCACACCTGATATCTATATTTTTAACTGGAAGTGGCAGGGAATTTCTTCCTCCAAAACACATCCACTGTCACTAAACTACAACTCACCACTCTTTGAAAACAGTCTGTTCCCATATCACATGCAACTGAACAAAGACAATCAGCTATAAGTTGATTCAGAAATCTTATTTAGCTTTTAATTGATGCACATTACCTCTTTTCATGCTAGATGCTATTGCAAAGCATGCTGACACATAGCATTTTTACAAATGAAGAATAATTATTTATCTTTTAGAATACTGCCTCTTAAGCTATTTTATGCTGGAAACCAGTAGGGCCTTGTAAAAAATAACAACACTATACTGCATATACTGTCATAGAACTAAGCAAGCCAAATAACCAAATTTGGACAACAACTTGTATTTTGGGGAAAAAAATCCACTGGGGTATAGGCAAATAGTTTATGCTACAATTTTAATATTTTCATAAACATATGAAACTGTTTTTATCTAAATGTCTTTATGAAAGAGTTTACCTTTTCTTTAGGGCCAGACACAGCTCAAATGCTTCTTTTTGTTTTCTGCATCTTTGCTTGATCTCACTTCCCAATCTTAACACAACCATTTGTTTACTTAAAGGGTAAAGTGCCTTCTGGAAATCTCTAGTTAATTTTCAAGTGATTAATTTCACTGACAGTAAGATGAATGCCTGATGAAGGATATGCATGTGTAACATGATCACTAGCATGACTCACCTCATACAGGTTATATTTATTAGCAAATTAACTTTTTTTTCATAATGTGGAAGCTTTGGAAGTTAGCAGAACCAATGCCAGGCTTGAAGGTACATCATATTGGAATATATAATTGACACAGGCAGGCAGGAGTGAATAAATTTCATTCCATTGCTTGGGGACTAATGTTAATAAGGGCAACAAGATCAGAGACATGCACTGTAAGCATCTACAGTATAATGTTTTAGCTATGTTGGCCCCATAAAGAGGAGAGATGAATGATAATTCAGTCTGGTATGTTTTTTGATATGACTTCTAAAAATGTGCAGCTTCCCCCCGTAAATGGGGCAGAAAGAACTTAAGATCAAATAAAAAGCAGAAAGCTGTAGAAAAGCAAATTGAGAGATCCATCCATTCAAAATTTGAAGTGCTTAGGACTTAAAATAAGGGTTTGAATCCCCGTGTTATTTAACCATGTTTGTGATGCTGAATTAGAGTTGCCACCTCTTTTTTGTGTTTGAGAAGCTCCCTTTCTTTAACAGCTGACAAGCACAGCTATGGTTGCCATATTGAAAACTCGAGAGGGCTTCTGTACCTTTAATGATTGTGCAAAAGAGGAAAGTTCAGCAGATGTTGCTTGTCAAGCATCATGATACCAAGAAACACCTGCTGAAATTCACTCTTCTAAACAATCTTGGCAAGTACAGGAGTCCTCTCCAGTTTTCACTCTGGCAGCCCTTAGCACAACATAGTCTTTTCCATGCACAGAGTTGTCATGCTCTTCCCCGAGGACACAGACTTCCAGGATCCAGACAAGTCCCTTCCCAGCAGCCACACCCCAGAAACATGAAAAGGCAGTACTTATGGCAGCCAGTGCAGGAGGTAAAGTGTTACCCTGATTTCTGGGGTTCCCGGGAGGGATACCTAAATGTGCTCACAACAATGGGGAGGGAATTAGCACAAAGCACAAGTTGGCAATGCAAGAGGCAGGGTAACGTAGCGAGATCTTGAACCCTATGTCTACGGGGTCAGGCTGAGTCAAGGATGAGGCAGATGTTGAAATTAATAATTGTTTTATTTAAGCACAATCAAACAAACGTATGCAACACACTCACACAAGAAACTATAGAAATAAAGGCAGGAGCGGATAGAGGGATTTTTGAGGAGGTTTGGTATGGGAAATACTATACCTGTCCTGAAGCCCGGTTAGAAGCGGAGAAGCTGGGGAGTGTGGATCTCAGCACGTGGAGCTGAGGGGAAGGCTCGCTGGACAAAGCGACAGCAAGGTGGGATGGAAGCCAAGAGCGATCCGAGGAAGCGCTCAAAGTCAGTGGTTCTTATAGGGAAAATTGTGGCCGCAGGCTAGCTCATGCTTGGGGAAAACAATGAGTTTGGGGCTGGACACAAAGCCTCCGAAAGGTCAGTATTTGAATGATTGAGTTATAGCCAAATTGTCAATAGAGCAGCCAGTATGCAAACACGGAGTGCTTGAGCGTTGTATGGTCCGCTCATCAAGCTGCCTGCGCAGGGCAGGGGATCTTTTGAAAGTTGCATGCACGCATAATGTGGTACTTGCCTTGAGGTCTCCTGAAGCTGCGAGTTGGCTATTTCTGGCCTGCCTGTATTTGTTTGGAATATTACAGCGATTATCGGCCGAGCCCGTGTGCGTGCTTGTCCGGGGGCCTCGCAAGCATGTGGAGAGGAATGGGTATAGAAGGCCGAATTATTGATATCAAAAGATATCTTAATATCCCACAAGCTCGGGCTAGCAATGGCGGTAACAAAAGGGAGAGCCTAGGCCTCAGGCAGTACTTATATGAGAAGGGCTTATTAATAAGGACACAGCTGGCCATGATGCTGAGGCTATATAATCATAGGCCTCAACAACAGAAGGTTGTTGGAAATTACTGAAGCTATTGGTGGTGATTCTCACATTCTCTATCTGCGCGCTTTGGACCTTGACACTTTGCCTGGATTATCAGTTTGGCTTTTGGACAATTCTCTTTCTAGACTGTAGCTTTTTACTGAGAGCTTACTTCAGTGCTGAGGCTGCTTTGCAGAGCTGCCATTATCTAGCTAATTAGGCAGCTGAGGAATCTTGGCGGGCTGCTAAGCTCAGGACAAGAGTATGTGTGTGCACGCCTATTGCATTCGGCCAAGGCAAATGGCTGAGAATTTCATGTGAGTTAATGTATGAGAAAAATTTACTAGAATGTTCAAATTTCTGCAATAATGGAACATGGAGAATTTGAGATTTAATTTGAGATTAAATCTCGAGATTTAACAAATTAGAATGTGGAAGAGAGCGAAATTAACATATTTGTCCATTGCTACATAAAATCCCAATCATGTCACACAGTAGCAAATTGACTTAATGAAGATTAAAAGACTGAAAGGTAGTTAGCATGGATGCCTTCTTCGGGAAGAGCTGTTCAGAAAGTGAAAACAATCTTTAAAAATAAAAAAAATCCTCCCCATCTGTAACAGTAACATACAGTAGCTACAAATCATGGTTTAGCATTGCTTTAAGGTCATTCTGAGATAAACTATCAACTGCAAAGTAAAGCTATGCAGGCATAATTCCATTGCTGTTACCACTGGTAATAAACTCTCCACAAATCTATTTTTTTTAACTGAGTTGTCTTCAAACGTTTGCCATATGGAATGGGGCCAAAGG
This sequence comes from Cyclura pinguis, assembly GCA_030412105.1. NCBI lineage: Eukaryota > Metazoa > Chordata > Lepidosauria > Squamata > Iguanidae > Cyclura > Cyclura pinguis. The sequence goes on along the minus strand of CM059602.1, from coordinate 29,169,590 downwards.
GCTTGTGTGAGGGCACATGCTGCAGTCTCTTTGTTGAAGTTATAATGGTTTAGGTCTGTTTTGTGCCTGGCTGGGATACCGTCTAGGAATCTCATGTACTCTGCACATTTTTATGGAAGAAATGCATGCTATCAATTCATTAAAATAAAATATAAATGTGGTAGCCCAAAGTCAGAGCTATTTCACAACAGCACCCCTAATTTATACCAGTTCTATCCAATGCAGAGGTTCTACACTGGATATCAGTAGCCAGAGGGCTTAGCATTCCCTTCCTGATTGTCTTCTTTAGCCGGAAAGGGTCTTTTCTAGCTGCAAAGTTCACACAGTCTCAGATATATCAAGGGACTAAACCTCTCAGGCTGAAGAGGCCAGCTGAAATTTTAGAGCCTTTTATGATCACATATGTTCAGTACAACTACTTTTCCTTACAGTTGGTAGAGGAATATGGGACTGTTCTTTCCTTTGAATAATTTCCCAAGCAGGTAATACTAATGCTAATATACCAGAGGACAGGATCAAAATTCAAAATGACCTTGACAGATTGGAGAGGTGGGCCAAAGCTAACAAAATTAATTTCAACAGAGAGAAATGTAAGGTCCTACACTTAGACAGAAAAAATGAAATGCACAAATATAGGATGGGAGACACGTGGCTGGATAACAGTACATGTGAAAGGGATATAGGAGTCTTGGTAGATTGGAAGCTGAACATGAGTCAGCAGTGTGATGTGGCAGCCAAGAAAGCCAACATGACCTTTGGTTGCATCAATAGGAGTATGGTGTCTAGATCGAGGGACGTAATGGTACCACTATATTCTGCACTGGTTAGACCTCATTTGGAGTACTGTCCAGTTTTGGGTACCTCAGTTCAAGAAGGATATTGACAAGCTGGAATGTGTCCAGAGGAGGACGACCAAAATGGTGAAGGGTCTGGAAGCCATGCCCTGTGAGGAGCGGCTTAGGGAGCTGGATATGTTTAGTCTGCAGAAGAGAAGGTTAAGAGGGGATATGATAGCCATGTTTAAATATTTGAAGGGATGTCATGTTGAGGAGGGAGCGGGCTTGTTTTCCGCTGGTCCAGAGACTTGGACAAGGAGCAATTGATTCAAGCTGCAGGAAAGGAGATTCCACCTGAATCTCAGGAAGAACTTCCTGACGGTCAGAGCTGTCTGGCAGTGGAATATGCTGCCTCAGAGTGTGGTGGAGTCTACTTTTTTGGAGGTTTTTAATCAGAGGCTGGATGGCCATCTGTTGGGAATGCTTTGATGTGTGTTCCTGCATAGCAGTGGGTTGGACTGGATGGCCCCTGGGGTCTCTTCCAACTCTGTGATTCTATAGGTACAGGGCCTCTCGACTTTTGCAAGGGTTTGGGGTACAGACCCCTCACAAAAGTCAAAAAACTATGAATAACCCCCCACCTGAGTGGGCCTCCCCCTCCCATTCACTTCCAGTGCTCCCCAGTCCATTTGCCTGCCTGTCACTTGTGCACCCTGCCGTCTTTCTGTGGGGTGGGCAAAAGGCAGGCAAATGGAGAAGGAAACATTTTCCTCCTGCTTCGTTCACCTGGCTGTCACCCACGCACCCTACTTTCTTTTTGCCCACGCAGATGACAGGCAAGTGAATGGAGGGGGAAACACTTCCGTCCTCCATTCACATGGTTGTCGCCCGTGTACCTGCCTTCTTTCTGCCGGTATGGGTGACAGCCAGGTAAATGGAGGGAGAAAGGCCTAGAGAAAGGCTTGGAGGGGAAGAATGGGGAGGGGGGAGGCAAGCACCTACCTCGCAAATAATCAAATTCACAAAAGTCAAACCTGTGAAGGTGGAAGGAATATATATTTCATTTATATCCCACCTTTCTCCCAATAATAGCCATTTCTGCACTACACTGTTATAATACTATTATTCCATTTTCAACATCCTGTGGAATTCTGGGTTTTGTAGTTTACTGAGGCCAAAGAGTCTTTGGCTGAGAATTCTAAAAGCCCCTCTCTAAACTGCAAACCCCAGGATTCCACAGGATGTTGATAGCGGAGTGATATCACTATAACAGTGTAGTCCAGAAATGGTCAACGACATTTAAGGTGGCTAACAACATATTTTTAAACAGTACAGATTAAAATGTATTGTTAACATTTTTTAGCTATTATAATCTGCAATGATTATGTAGCCTGCCTGAGATCTTGGGAAAAGTTGGATCACAACTCCCACAGCTCCTCAGCCAGCATGTCCAGTAGATGTTCTGGGTCTTGTCGTCTCAAAAGGTAACATTTCCAGAGTCTGGAAAAATAATATATGGCCATGTTCGTCATCTGATTATGAATGAGGAGTTCACTTTTAGATATTGCTCTAGGAATGCAAAGGGGGAAAAAGCCCTTTCAAATAAAAAAGACAGAAAGATGCAATTGTGAAAGCTAATCAATATCTCTAGCATCAGGGAATAATATCTGAGCACATGTTCAATTTATTTTTCTTGAGCATATTATTTTCTAGTTTATCAAGTAGTTGGAATATCATTGATTGAATACTTGCAGTAGAATACAAGAAAGGTCCATTTTCTTTTTTCCCCCAGAAAATGAAACAAAACAAAATGTTGTACAAAGGATATTGGGTGGAAATGTGAGGTGATTTGGTTATATGGGCAGCCTGTGGCCTTTAGCCTAATTTCAAAAGCCCTGTGAAAGTGAGCAGTGAACACCTCTAGCAGGACTTATCTCCTCCAGTCCTGACAACATGAAGGGGAAAAAGAGAGAGAGGGAGAATGAGGAGAGGAGAGGGCAGAAAGAGAGAAAAATGGTGGTTTGGTCCACTTTAGGGTTTGGCCTTGCCCACAAATTGTTTTCGGCTCCTTCCACAAAAAGGATACCTCCCCTCAACAGACTGAGGCATTTGGCATTTAGGGAAGAAAAAAGTAAGAATGCATTCAACAGGACCTGCAAGATTGTAAATTCTATGACTACAATATTTTAAATCTGGGCAGGATATGGAATTTGTGATTATTTGTGATGTTGTGGCAAAGCCACCCTCCAAGTCCAGAAAAGTTCTGATTGCGAATCTAGGACAGTCCTAGGCCATTTCTGCAGCTTACTTCTGTCCCAGCAGTGTCCAGTGACGATGGCAGCAGTGGCTCTCCTGGGAGAGGAGCACAATGAAGCACTCCTCTCAGCACCTGCTACCTGCAGAAACCAGGAAGTGTTGTTACCCTGACTTCTGGGGGTCCTGTGGGGGATACCTTGATTTGCTCCAAGTTATAAAGGTTGGGGAAATTAGCAGGGCACTGGCAATAGCAAAACAAGGGGCAGGGTAACCCAGCAGGATCTTTTACCCAACTTTACGGGATCAGGCCAAGCCAAAAAACCAGACAAACATATTGAATAAATGGATTTTATTGAATGAAAATGTTCTCGCACACCAACACACTCACTCACACACACACACAAGGCCTATTGAGAAGGAAAAGAGGTGGAAAATGGATAGGGGATATAGCAAAGGGATTGTAGAGGTGGTGATACTGCACCTATCTTGAAGTCTTCGGTCCGGGAAGCAGCAAGTCGAACGGAGCTCAGCAAAGAGATGGCTGAGGGGATCACTCAACTAACAGAGTGCTGGTCTGTTAACGTGGTGGGGAGTTCTCCAAAGAGACCCTCAAAAACTAGGACTACTTATAGGGCAGAATGTAACTCAAGGGCAGACCCTCTCCCAGGGAGAACAATGGTCACAGCAAAGGAAGGAATGCCAAACAATGGCAACTTGGTCATTTGCATGATTGGTTTATATTGGGTTGCAAGTGTTCAGAGTTGTGGTTGCAAAGGTTGCAGTGTAAGTTTATGTAAATGGACCTCTCCTTGTAGGATTTTTCCAGAATCACAGTTGATCAACCTGGGGAAAACACATTAATCCCCCGAAGTTGGCTACTCTTGGCTGAGGACCCTTTGTCTATGTAGATGTGTACTGCCTTTGGTCTCCTTGGGCTACATGACTAGGGATTTTTCTGGTCTTGACCTGTTTTCAGTTGTTCGACCTCTTTGGCTATGTGCCCATCTGGGCAACCTCTCTGGCACAGTGGGCATATCTGATATCAAATTTATAGTCCCCAGGATAGGGTATGCCAATGGGGTAACAGTGTGATGGCAATGCCTCTTCCTGCTGCAGCACAGCCAGGCTGCACTGGACCTCCGCAGGACCTCCAGGACCTCTGCAGTGAATGTAAGTGCGGGCACACGGCAGAGGGCAGCGCGATTGCTGGTCATTGATGGGGAAAACCCATCAATGATTTGCGGCAAGATCGCACTGCCTAGGGACAAGAGAAGGACAGGTCCAGGGCAACATGCAGAAGTGTCATCCCACCCCCATCCTCCTCTCATCCTCATGGATGCATCATGCAGAAAGGGCCCTATAGTCTGTTATAATTGTGCTGCTGAGGTTAAATTAGTGATTGACTTGTTATGTCTCTCAAGAAATAAGAAGGAAAGAAAGAAAGAAAACAAACAAACCATGAGCAGAGAAAAGAAGTTTATTCAACACACTTGAAATGAAATTCAAAACAAAGGTAGTCTATTGTCAAATTTTTATTTCAGGTATACTAGTTTTGACTTAGACGGGCTGGGCATTTTAAAGCAGCAAATGCCCCCTTGCCACTCCATGCTATTGAATGTTCTCCTTGCACACTGTAATTAAAGTAAATAATGTGTATTACCCTTTCTCAGCTTGTGTGTGTATCTCCTGGTATTAAGCATATCCCACTATAAGCCCAAATAAATCAACAAGCTAAAGATAGAAAGCCCTTCTGTGAATCTGTTGTCCGGAGTGCAACCTGAGCCAAGTTTTGTTCACAGGGGATCCAACAGAGCATAAAATATGGCCAGCGTGTGTTGCTTTGCTCTGTGCTGTTATTATCTCGTGCACATTATCTGAGGCTCCCCATCTTGCACCGTGTGTCTCTCAAATAGCCCCCTGCTGTCAAGTGGATTCATGCCTGCTGTTCATTTTTGAAAAGTCATTTCATACAATTATCCTGGTACATATTGATAGCTTTCACCACTCCAGCCACACTAATTAAAAGACATACTGTGTAAAATTTTAATTAGGATTTGTGTTAGGCTAATGCATTTTTTTAAAAGAAAGGACAAAAGTGCTTTGCATTGAGGGAAGGGTAGGGGAGGAGTAGCTGTTTATTTATGACCTGCTCCTTTGACATTTAAAGCTTTTTGTCTCTCCTGCTATCTGAAAATAATGGAAAAAAACCAAAGGACTAATGAGGGAGGGTGGCAGTCTGAGATCTGCATTATAATAATGGTTTTGGTGTAAAGAGAGAAAGAGAGCAAGAGAAAGGGGGAGAGATTTAGAAGATATATCTAGGTTTTATTGCAGAGGTGGGAACCTGTTGCCCTCCAGATATTGATGAACTCTTCCAGATTGATGCAGAGAAGTGTGAATTTTTGAGTTATGGGTCCTTGAGTTTTGCCAGTTGTTGTCATCACATCCATGCCCACTTCTTCCATCCTTTTTGGGCCTGTTTGTAACAATTTTTGAATCTGTACCTCAAAGGCCGTTTCCCCACAATGTTGCTATAGTGCAACAGCAGCAGGTTGTTTCTGGTCCAGGAGTCATGCTACTGCATGACGTTGTTGCTATCCAATTGCTATCACCTCCAAGCATCACCACATTGCCTTATACTATTTCCAGAAAAAAAATCCATTAAGAGCCTCCCTTAGCACTTCAATCCTGTCAGCTGGGTCAGCTTCCTGTCCTCCCAGATGCAGGTGTGGAAGGAGAGTGGACATACCCAGCTGGTCCCTCCCCCAGCTACACCCATGGTGCGGTAATTTCTAAATCTATCATCTCTCTGTGCTTATTTTAAATTTCTCCTTTGAGTTAAAACTTTTTATTCTTTTAAATACATTTTTAAGCATGACAACGCAAAAGTGAAATAGTGTATTGGCATGTCATGCTGTTACAACATTGCTAAACTACTGCAGCTTTCAAAAAAACCCACCCCCAAACAACAAAAAAGCCCAGTGAGGGGCTGTGGGGCAGAGTGAAGATGGGGCAACGGAGTGGGCAAGGACACTGTAATGTGAAAGGAACATCGGTGGCAATACAGCTACTCATCCACTTAAGGTGGAAGGGTGTGGAAAAGAGCGTTCGTAACCCAATGGCATTGTGTGAATGGCAATGCCGGGATTGTAACACTACAACGCGCTAACGGTGTCTAGTGTGGAAATGGCCAAAGTGGTGGTGGTGTTTTTTTAAAGAAAGAACTGGGAGATGGTTTGATGAGTGGCCTTATAATATGAAGGGCAAATTCTTTTCATCTCTGAATTTTTAGTTTTTAGTGTAATTCTTTAAATTACATTTTTTCAGAGTTACAGAGTTGTAGTGCAAAGGTGTAATTTCACTAACACTCTATAGCAGTGCTTCTTAAGTCATCTATTGTGGAGACTGACAAAAAAACTTTTCCCCCAATATGCCAGGCACTAGTGTCATATTTGTGCCCATTGACTACTATACAACTGTTTCCAGAGACTAGGACAAGGAGCAATGGATTCAAACTAAAGGAAAAGAGGTTCCACCTCAGGAAGCACTTCCTGATGGTCAGAGCTGTTTGGCAGTGGAATATGCTGCCTCACAGTGTGGTGGAGTCTCCTTCTTTGGAGGTTTTTAAGCAGAGGCTGGATGGCCATCTGTCAGGAGTGCTCTGATGTGTGTTCCTGCATGGCAGGGGGTTGGACTGGATGACCCCTGTGGTGTCTTCCAACTCTACGATTCTATTATTTATTTTCTCAAAACTCACTATGGACCAGCAGGCCATAGCTGCCAGTACTAGTCCCTGAATCACCACTTTGAACAGCAGTGCTCTATAGCACTACAACTTGGAATAAAATAGAATAAAATCAAACAAGATGGAGAAAAAGAATAGAACATATTGTTCTGGTATGTCTCAGAAAGCAAAGGAAACCCACTTGACAATGGGAATAAAATATTGCAGCTGGTGCCAGGAATTCCTAGAAAATAGACAATAGAAACATCAATCTGATGGAGCCCTAGACCATTTCCACACTTTACTGTTATAGTGCTATTATTCCACTTTCAACATCCTATGGAATTCTGGGGTTTGTCATTTAGAGAAGGGTACTTAGAATTCTCAGCCAGAAAGCTCTTTGGCTGCAGTAAACTATAAACCACAGAATTCCACAGGATGTTGAAAGTGGAATAACAGCATTATAATAGTGTAGTGCGGAAATGGCCCTCTGTTACCCTGAATTCTGGGGGTCCCGGGAGGGACACCTAATTGTGCTCAAACAATGGGGAGGGATTTACCACAGACGACAAGCTGGCAATGTGAGAGGCAGGGTAACGTAGCGAGATCTTGAACCCTATGTCTATGGGGTCAGGCCGAGTCAAGGATGAGGCAGATGCTGAAATTAATAATAATTATTTTATTGAAACACAATCAAACAAATGTATGCAGCACACTCACACAAGAGGCTATAGAAATAAAGGTAGGAGTGGATAGCGGGATTTTTAGAGGTTTGGTATGGGAAATACTATACCTGTCCTGAAGCCTGGTTGGAAGCAGAGAAGCTGGGTAGTGTGGATTCTCAGCACGTGGAGCTGAGGGGAAAGCTCGCTGGACAAAGCAACAGCAAGGCGGGATGGAAGCCAAGAGCGATCCGAGGAAGCGCTCAAAGTCAGGGGTTCTTATAGGGAAAATTGTGGCCACAGGCTAGTCCGTACTTGGGGAAAACAGTGAGTTTGGGGCTGGAGACAAAGTCAGTATTTTGAATGATTGAGTTATCAAAAGAGTAGCCAGTATGCAAACATGGAGTGCTTGAGCATTATATGGTCCGCTCATCAAGCTGCCTGTGCGGGGCAGGGGATCTTTTGAAAGTAGCATGCATACATAATGTGGTACTTGCCTTGAGGTCTCCTGAAGCTGCATTAGGCAATGACTGGCCTGCCTAGACTGGGATATGAATGGTTCAGCTATTGTCGGCCGCGCCTGTGTGCGTGCTTGTTGGGGGGCCTCGCAAGCACATGGGCAGGAATGGTTAGAGAAGGCCGAATTATTGATATCAAAGTGATATCTTACTATCCCACAAGCTCAGGCTAGCAATGGTGGTGACACCTAGTAATACCATTATCCCTTACCACAGAGAAGCCTGGCTGGGTCTGATCAAGAGTCCAGCATCTTACAAAGGACCACAGTTTCCCTAGACATGTTATACTGTACATGATATTTTATTGCAAATATATTTAACCTATTCCTCCTATAGAAAGCTTAGAGCAATGGTTTCTGATACAGGCACTGATTTGTTCATCTTTGATAAGAATATAGCAATGGACATTCTTAAACTATTATCTTGGCCCTTCAGAGTTGATACTGTGGTTTATATTACAAATTTATAGAGTAGATTCAGCAACCTGCATTATATCAAAGCTTTCCTATCAATTAGAGAATAAAGACAGAAGCACACAGCATTTTCCTGCAGCTGATGATCAGCTAGGCAGGTTGATGATCCACAGCATAGGCAACCATCATTAAGCTCAATTGGACATTAATTACCAAGGAAGCGTCCTACACTCAGCATTTTATTGTTTTTATGGACCATTAGTAGTGAAGAAGAGGGGGAGAAAATTCCCTTTCCACCATTGAGCAAATATATTTATTTCCTTAGCGATGGCTGCAAGAAAATCATCCCTTTTGACGATGGAGAAAATATTCATTTAGAATTTAAATATCAGACCAGTTTTCTTAATTCTTGAATAGTTCAATATTTTGTTTTCCTAATTCTTGAGTATCTCAGCATTTTAAAAAACTGATTAATGAATCACCAGACTTGTTACAAGTATGCCTTACTTAATGAAATAGCTAATGTATGTGGGCATTACTTCTTTAACTAAAATACACTGGTACCATAGATAGAAATAACATGGGAATATAAGGGTAGGTTCCTATAGCACAAAAAAAAAGATCAGTTCAACAAGTTTCAGCAAACTTTTTATTCAGAAATAAACATATGGACACGTAGCCTGTCTCTTTGTTCTCTGTTAACACACACATTTTCTAATACACAAGGCTTTTTGCTTTCTATTTTAGACCTTACAGTTTATCTATCTTCTGAATGTGCCAAAATGAGCCAGCATGGTATAGTGGTTTGAGCATGGACCTTGGAGACCAGGGTTTAATTCCTTGCTTGGTAATGGAAACCCACTAGTGGGAATATGGAAAAGGGCCTTCTCAGTGGCTTCTTCCATGAACTACTGCCTTCCAAGGGTGATGTCACTGGCACCTTCCTTGCTGTCCTTTCATAGGCAGGTGAAGATCTTTTTGCTTTGGACTTTGAGGATGGACTGTGCCATGTTCTTCATATTTGTTGTTCTTTTTAATGGCTATGCCTTAATAGCTTTTACTTTTATTGATAGTTTAATTGTATTTTTAACTTTTTATGGTGTCATTGTGTTCAGCTGTGTCTGTTTTTATCTTTTGTAAGTCCTGGATTGGGGAAAAGGTGGGGGGATGATGATGATGTGGATGACGATAACAGTAGTGGTGATTATGATTTTCTTTACTTCACAAGAAGGCAGGTAGCAAGGAGATGCTTCTTCAGTCCACCCAATCCAACCAGCACTATGTGTTCTTTTGCATGACAGTGCTGTGTAACTTAGAAGATACAAAATAACACAAGCTGCTAGTGGATTGGGGAGGACCATCCCCATGGTACATATCTTCTGACTTCTTGTGCAGTGACAGAGATAGGTTCGACAAGACATGGACTGAAGACACCTTGGCACTGCCCGTGAGCTGTGATGGTACTACGAAGCAAACCAGACTGAAAAGGAAAAATAGTCTTTTAAATTTTCTATTTATCTTCTTATTACCCTTTTGTTTTAAGAAATAAATTGCTTCTGGTTAAAGCTCATATCACTAATTCCACAAAAACCTGTTTCGCACTGACATTTTATTTTCCAGCTATACAGAATGCATCCAGCTATCCACCAAAATAATGCCAGCAGGATCCCAAATAGATTTGCAGGTCTGCCACAGTGCGATGGGACCAGAGATGGCCTGAAGTAGGTAGAGTAATTTTTCTCACATCCAGTCTTGCATTTACATCCCTCACATGTCATACAAGTAGGATATCTATCTAAATTATCTATCTATCTATCTATCTATCTATCTATCTATCTATCTATCTATCTATCTATCTATTCAGGCTATAGTAACTGTGTCAGAAGTAGGATGAAGGCACTTAATAAGCACTGAGGGCCTATTGCTTTAGGAATGGAGCAAACTTATTTTTTAAATATCTCATTATAATAAATGTGCTATGTGAACTATAACATAATGCCTACCAATGCATCAGTTGCAGAAGGTATACTAGAAACCAATCATGTAAATGTAAGTTTTGTATCTTTAAGGAAAGAAGTCTTTGCAAAAATATAGCAATGTAACTGCTGGCCTAAATAAATCATTTCAATAAAACATTATTTTAACACTGAGCAATAAATAATTGAGAAATACACATGCATTCTAATTTAGTATATTGAACAATAAATTTCTGCTTTGTGTTACCATCCAACTTTTCTGCTTACAAGAGCTGCTTGGTCAGAGTGCGACACACTTTTCATTTAAAAGCATATCTGATCTTTTATTACAGTTTAAAATATTTTTACTTTGTAATTTCATAGCCCCAATAAACATTTTTAGAAATATCTACGGCAGCTAGGAATTTGGTTTAAAATGTTTTTTAAAGAAAAAGTGAAAACATTGATAAACAATAAATCCCTTCAAATTTCATCTCACTTTCAATTACACTAGGGTATGTTAATTAGCTACATGAAAGTACAAAAAAACCTCTGGATATGTTTCATTGGTTTACGAATTGTAGAGTCTATTAGCTGATGTATTTCTTAGCATGAATTATAATTTGGGAAATAATGTTAAAAGGAGTAAAAAGAAAGACTGCACACAACAATACTACTTAATGGGGAAGGAAACCCATTGATTACAATTATTGGTATACCATGGATGAATCTGTGGCATAATTAGACTATTGGGAGCCTGTCCTTGTGTACCAATGTAGAGTGTAATCATAACTGGCTAATAACTGGCTAAGGGCCAGCTGAGCTGACACTAAGCCAAATGAAGTCATGCTGAATCCAATCTTCTCCCAGCCTAGCAATATGAAGACATGAATTATTTAAGACTACAGGTACATTCTGTAAGGCCCCGCTTTGGGGGTCCCCAATATCAGTATGGTTTGGATGGGCACCATACATTTTATTGGCTCTGATATCAAATTCAAGCCTGAGAGGTGACAGAGAGGTCAAACTGAGCGAGGGAAAGAATTTCAGTGTAAATGTGAGAAGGATAGGTCAACTCAAAACTTCCTCCAGGTAAGACTGAGTCATTTGTCAGGCAAATACACACATTCCTGTGGATAATAGGCTTAAATGGAAGCTGGAATTTTCCAGGGAATCCAACTGTGAGGAGCCCTCCAGGACACTTTCCTCACAGTACCCACAATAGACAGCTATTACAACATCCATCATGTCTTTGTCAATCAAAGCACTAAGCCCATCAACAGGCAAAAGACCCATTGTCCACAATAGGTTCCCTTTGTCTTGCATCTGGAAACTTCACAGCCACAAACCATTTTCAGGGTACAAATACCCCTGATTTCAGGATGCCCAGTGCAGTCTCTTGAAGGTCTACCTGTCACTCTGTGCGTCTGACTCCTGAATGAGAACTGTCCTTAGGTTTGTTACCCTGTGTACTGGGGGTCCCGGGAGGGACACCAAAATGTGCTCAACTAAAGGTGGGGAAAATTAGCTCAGAGCACTGCTTAGCGTTACGAGAGGCAGGGTAACGTAGCGAGATCTCGAACCCTATGTCTACGGGGTCGGGTCGAGTCAAGGAGCACACAGAAGTTCAAACAATAAATGATGTTTTATTACAAACACAAGCAGAACAGTGTATGCGACACACTCACACAGATAACTAAAGAAATAAAGGTTGGAGTGATATAGAGGGATTTTTAGAAGGGTTGCTGGTTTGGGTGATCCTTCACCTGTCCTGAAGCCTGGAAAAATGGAGAGCGAGGCTGGGGTGCAATGTAGCTCAGCACATGGAGCTGAGGGGAGGCTCGCCAAGCAAAGCGGCAGCAAGGAGGGATGAAACTCGGTAGCGATCCGAGGAAGGTCTCGGAATCAAGGGTTTTTATAAGGAGAATGTGACTGCAGGCTATGCCGTACTTGGGGGAAAACAATAGATTTGGAGTTGGAGACAAAGCCTCCGAAAGGTCAGAATCCGAATGATTGAGTTATCGCAGAGGTTCTCGATAGAGTAGCCAGTATGTAAACGCAGAATACTTGAGTGTTGTATAGCTCGATCATCAAGCTGCCAGCGCGAGGCAGAGGCTCTTTTGTAGGTTGCGTGCATACCTAATTAGAGTACTTGCCTGGAGGTCTCCTAAAGCGGCGAGTCGGCTGTTTTCTGGCCTGCCTGTATTGTCTAGGAATATTACGGTGATAATTGGCCGAGCCTGTACGTGTGCTTGCCCGGGGGCCTCGCAAGCACATGGAAGGGAATAGATAAGTGAAGCCAAATTATGATATCAAAAGGATATCTTTTAATATCCCAAAAGCTCAGACTAGTCAGGGCAGTAACAGGTCCTACCTAAGCCAAAACACATTTCTGCTCTTCACTACTCTTCTGGACTGGTAATTATAAATTCCCCAAACCCCTCAGCCTCTCTATGATTTTTCTTCCCTTTCTCTTTCAGATAGCTCTTGTGTGAATGTGTGATTGTGTGTATCTTATGTGCATGCATGAGTGAATTCCTCTCAATAAAACACATTTTTAGCTTACTTCTGAGTCTCTGGCTGGTTCTTTTCCTGCGTGTGCCCGTAAACACTGGTAGAAAAGATCTTGCTAAGTTGCCCCCCTCTCGCAGCCTCCTGATTTGGAGCTAATTAACTCCCCACTTTTTCAAGGAGGTATTTGCCATTACAGGGTGGCCCTTGTGGCACCTATGTTTTGGGGTAACAGTTCATCCTAAGAGAGCCAGTGTGGTATAGTGGTTTGAATGTCGGACTAGCACACTGGGAGACCAGAGTTCAAATTCCTGTTTGGCCATGGAAACCCACTGGGTGGACATAAAGAAATCATACTCTCTCAGCCTCAGAGGAAAGCAAGAGCAACCCCCCTTTGAACAGATTTTGCAGAGAAAACTCTGTGATAGGGTCATCATAAATCAGAAATTGCTTGAAGGCACACAACAACAACTCCACCTTAGACTTTGTGGCTGCATTTTGTCTGTGTTCCTTGGCTGGAGAAAGTTGAATCTGGAATAACTCAGCTCGTCCCTCATCCCACTGTTCTTGGCAACTTTGCCAACAGATCTTACTCAGCACAGTTTTTCCAGCTGATTTCTCTTTTTGTAGATCTCTAAAATAAGCCAGCAAAAAGAGTTCTGCCATCACTTTTCTGCCAGCAGAAGATTTCTGGCAATAGAGGTGTAAGCCTAATCCTAACCTACTACAGGCAATGCATATTTGGGTTAGAACTCAATGTTACGTTTCAAGTCCAACAAGCAAAAACTTTAAAAAAAGGAAAAGCAAAAAAAAGAAGACACTTTAAAAAAATGCAGTGGTGCCATGATTTCTCTTCTGCATGGAGGCATTTCAAGCTTCTAAACATCCCACTCGTCTGGTAATAGAGTCTAAAGTTGCATATTGCACAGAATGGGTTGAAAAGCAGGGGATTTAGGCCAGTAAAGGCGAGGTGCTGAAGCATCTGATCTGTGATTCATTCTGTGTTGGTTTTGTATGATTTGAACTGAGCCTGAAATCTTGACAGTAACTCAGTAATACAGGCAACTAGAATCCTTCTCTCCCGCCCTATCTTTTCCACTTGCTCTGGCAGCAAGGGAATATTATGGACAGATACGATTACTGTACAGCAACAACAACAAAACTGTACTGAACATAAACACAAAGAATGGTTGTATGTTTATTATCCCTGTAACAAACCCATATATTGTTGATTTCACAGCAGAGTAAAAGTCTCTGTTATACCTATAAAGTCATATTTACCTTCCTGCACTAGGACTTCAAGCTCATCTTGTTTGTTTCCCAAACACTGTGCATTAGTGTATAGACATCTAAAGTAAACATCTAAGGTAATATGGGTACTCATCTTTTATTTTACTGCAAGCCTATTTGAAGTTCAACAGCAGATGCAAAGCTTTCCTCACCCTGATCTACACTGACTGAAAGCAGTTCTCAGAACTTTTGCAGCCTGTCTGGAGATGCAGGGAATTGGGCCGTGTGTATGCAAATGATGGCTGGTATTCTGCTAATAATTTGATGTGTTTGCAAGTCCCTTTCTGGATGGGGCACAAAGGGCTTTTCTTGCCCTTACACTCCATCCAAAAATTTCCCACGTCTAGCAGTTGTACAACACACAAGGGGTTGTTGCTGATCCTCCTTACCAGAAAGAAGGGGAAAGAGGACCATGAAGACCCAGTCACTTTGAGGTCTTGAGGGAAGGAAACAGAGGTACAATACACCTCTATTTCTTCCCCACTCCACCAAGTTGTGACCAGTTGTTTTTCTATGGTTTGAATGGCCTCTTTCCTTCTTTCCCCACCAGCAAGCAAAAGCAGCAGGGGCCCCTCCCAGGGCTTAACAATTGCTGGATAGTGAGAGCATGTGAAACTGCATGTGTGGAGGTACATACATATGTAGGATCTCAGACCACGTGTACTGCAATCCTTGGAGATGAGAGCCAGTGCCATCATAGCCAATGGTAAGGGATGATGGGACTAAACGTAGGGCTATCTCATCCATGCTCTGCTCCATCTAGGTGTTATTATATAGCTTGCCTGAATTTGCAAGTGCCTTCAGTTTTGGAGGAAGCTGGCTATAACTTATCTTTGTAATACATTATTATTGCCATGGAGGCAGTCATTTTTCACGAAACAGGGCTGAGTGATGTGTGGCAATTTTATGAAGAAATGAGGATTAGGGACTTGGAACTGTACTCATTTTCCTTAGAGTCACATATTGGCCTTGAACCATGGTTCACGGACCAGGCTGATAAAAGCAAATGATTTCATTTCATTCACATTAAATTCAAGCATGAGGCCCTGAAGAGCTCCTCCACCCCACCCCAGTATTAACACTTATCTTACAGAGCTGAATTCTACAAGGAATAGTCATCCTTCAGCCAGCGCATGTGAAGAAGTGAAAATACTATGCCATTTTAGGAGTTTGAAATCTGTATTGTATTAGGAATAAAGTGAAATGAAGTGTTAAAAGCTTAGAAAGTACAGTTGCTAACAGTTGTAAATTCCAGCAACATTGCCAGTAGTGCTGTATATGCTCCCCAAACACACCTTTATATACCAGTCCGTCATTTGCTATCAAAGGGAGAAGTGACTGTCTTGAGAATTTTTTCATTGACTCCAATAGATTAAGGAGCAAATAAAAATAGTATTTACATTTCTGTGTATTGCAAAAAAGATGTGCAGTGGAATATAGCATCACTGCAATGCTGACATTTACTCTGCTAGTAGAGTCTTCCCCCTTTGTGGTTTCTTACACTCTTCTCAAATGCACATTAAAAAATTCCACATCATACAGACTCTAGCATAACATCGAATATGTCCCTGTGTGATAGCTTAAAATAAAGAGATGAATACTGAATCGTTGAGTGAATGGGAGAGGAAATACACATTTCCTCCACATAGCCAATTCTTGTTCTCTTGGCCTTCTCTTAGCCTTTCACATCGGTTGTCCCCACTGCCCAAGCCTCCTGTCTCTGTATGCTGTACCATTTGACTATGTTCGTGTAATGGCATCTAGCACTGATAAATGATAGCAGTGACCTATAGCAGGTAGCAGAGAACTTACAACATTTTATATGTGATGTCTATCGAAATGAATCAGGAGATGCTAGTAAGTCTAGATCTTGGCATTTAAAGCTGGGAATTTTATTTTGACTAGAACTGTTAATATCTCCCAATGAGTGTGGCTGCTAGTGCTGACAAATAATGTTTTGTCTCTATAAATATCCTCTCTGGTCTGCTATTTTCTCTGCAAATGTCTGATTTAGACATTTCTGATCTCAGACTTCTGAAATCAGAAATGTCTGATGTTTGATTTAGAGATTTCACATCATGTCTGATTTAGACATTTCAGGTCAATCCTTTTTAGTCCTTTTCAGACTAGCGGTAACCACGAGAAGAAAAACTCTAATCTCAATTTTGTTCTATTTCTCTAAATCCAACCTTCCTTCCCTTCCCACCCTTTCTCACGTCAGTTTATGAGACTTTGACTGGCTTTCTCTTAAATTAGTTATGACGTTGTAAGCTAGACTTAGGACATTATAAATGCTTTCCATTCTCATCTGCGATTGGGGCAGTGTTGCCACAACCACACTGAAATCCCCCAAAAAAGCAAGTCAGCTGTCTGGGGCAATGGCGATCTGCTGGCAAGGGGGATACTGCAGGATGATGTGACCAGCCCTCTCCTGCCAGCGAGCCAGGCTGCAAGTAGATGAAACAAGTCTTCATTGCAGCATTGCTTGCTGATGGATGAGGCTGGTTGCACCATCTTCCTGAAAGCTGCTGAGAGGTGTATTTAAAATCTTGCATGAAAAACTCAGTGAGATGGATGGTAAGAAAAGACTGGCAGGTAGGAGAAGATTCTGTTTAAAATACTAATTCTGAAGTAATAATTTTCCTTGCATAAAATACATCCTGCTATATGATCACTAGTTAAAATTTCAGAATAGAATTGTTAATTTGTACAGTGCCTAGTCACAATGAAGAGACTTTTTTTTTTTAACATATGCAATTTAAACTGCCTCCAAAGCAAGCTGGACAGATGCTAGCTCATATTACATGCATTGCAGCTGGTACACTCTTGAACCTGGTACTCATAGTATACAGCTCTATCTGTTTTGTGTGTTTGTTTTCCAGCCCAGCTCTTCTGATGCCTGAATTCCTAGGCCTAAATCCAATTGCTAGACCCAGCTAGGGTAGATCCATTAAATCAATTGCTCGGTGATAAGTCAACACATACACAAATCCCAGTAAGTCAATGAGTCTATTGTGGTTAGGACTAGCAATTGCATTTAGGCCTAGGAAACAATCCAATTTAGGCTTGTGCACAAAGATATTGTATTTGGACTAATTTTCCTTTCCTCCTCCTTTGGAAGCAAATGTGACCACTTGTTAGCAGCAAAGCTTTTAAAATTTGTTATTCAAATTTTGAAAACATGAAAGCATAGTCAAAGGAGAACCTTACACTCGTCTTTATCAGTTTCTTGCTCTGACTAGGGCATAATAAAAACCCAGCTGGGGAGGAAGAGATTGCATTTGAATGTTAATCTATCTCCCTCATCCATTCTCTCCCCCATTACTTTCCACAAGCATGTCACACAATTCAATATACAAAGGAAAGAGTTGTGCTGAAGTTTTCCCACAAGTTGGTGCACATAAACTTTGTTGTTATCCTCCTGGGTACGAATGAAATACTGTTAGTGTGATTGCTATGGAAATTTTATAGGAAAAAGACAGAAATAATTGTTTTATAAAAAACAAAAACAGGCAGGTCAGTGAAAGGACAGCGAGAAGTCTGAGATCAGAAATGTTAGCAGCTGAGGGGTTACTTGCAGAGTGCTTCCTAGTAGCATGAACACATACATTTTGCGAAAGGAAGCATGATAGGATCTCCTTAGGATTGCCATAAGTTGGAAATGACTTGAAGGCACACAACAATAGCAAAGCTATTGCAGAAAGCCAGCAAGGTATAGTGATGTAAGTGTTGGACTCAACTTAAAATCTCCATTGAGTTGCAGAAACCCACTGGATGACCTTGGGCAAATCACACTTTCTCAGACTAAGCAGCAAACCTCCTCTAAATAAATTTGCCAAGAAAACACTATTAGAGGATTGCTGTAAGTCAGAGTCAACCTGAAGGCACATAAAACAACATGGCTATTGCAGAAAAACCAAGAGAAAGGTCTATGGCACTTTAAAGATTAGCAAATTTATTATCGCAGAAGCAGATGATGAGTGTGCTGATGTGTCTGTTTGGACGAAACAACAAAAGCCTTCCTAAGATGGCAGCCATGGGGAAATAACATCCTGTATACACAGTGTCAGAACAATGTTGCATAACACAGTGGAACATCTCATGTTGATTTCACATTGTAGTGGTTAAAATCAAAAAGCAGAACTTTGAAAATCTAAGCAGGTAAAGAGAATGAAGTTCATTAATTTTTTTTTTCAGCTGTGTCTCTGAAGTTGAGGAAGAGTGAAAAGTTTATGGTGTTTTTTTACTTTTTAACCAGAAGCTGTAGAGATTTAGGCAATTCTCAAAATTTCAAAGTTTTCTTGACTTGTCAGCAGTGTAAACAGGAAGGAAAAGATATTAATCTATCTTGCTGTTCCACCACTCAAAGCCAGTATGGAAAATGGTAAGGGATCATGGAACTGTGGCCCTTCAGATGTTTTGAACTAAAGGTTCCCATCCCTACAATAAATGAACTATTTGTCTATATATTTATAAATACTATAGCTGTACTGCAGCAGGCCCCCTTTTACACAGTTACATGGATTTGTAACATTATACTAAGCTGGATCCCAGTAATCTAGAGTTTTTAAGGCACGTGGTATCTGAGCCAGAGACACAGTGCTATAGTATAATTTCTGCATTATCATGGTAGAGTGACAGAGGGGGGAACTGTTAACTCATCCTCTACCACTCTACAGCACCCCCATTGTGAATTGTCACCAATTGCTCTGTAGCGACTAACATAACAAATACCAGGTAACAGAAGCCCCCACTCAGATCCAGCTGGTTTTGTTAAGCTGCTAAGCCTGCCCTGGCTTCTCACACATAATTTTGGCACAAACTGGACTGTTACCACATTCCTAACTACTCCATCTTCTTACTTGTCCCTCCCGCCCCTTTCCTCCCTCCAAACCATCAGTCCAGAACCTATGTACTTTAAGTACTCTTGGTGAGAATGCAAATTCCCAAGCAAGGATCAATTCATGTGTCTCTGCACCACAAATCATTTTTAAGCCAGTTTCTTTATGAATGTATTTAACTAGCACATTAACTGCATCATAAAGCGAAGCTTCCTTTGATCAAGACACATGTATGTCCTGGAGACTATTCTATCGTGTTAGATACAGTTCTGTGCTAAAGTCTTTTCTTCGGTTTGTTTGCTGCTAACATTTCCTTTTCAGGGGATGTTCCATTTATTTCCTTCAGCTGAAGGAAGGTAAATGCCATTCAAGGCTTCATTGTTTCTGTGCCCACCAGTTTTCAAAACATAAATGTAATTTACTGATTAAATGTAATTTAGGTAAAACCCATTAAAGGGATTAGAGGGGCTACCTCAATCACTCAGTGCTCCCTTTTTCACCGAATGCTCCCTCATTTCCATTGACCATTGGTACATGCTCACTACCTGTGTAATTATCTTTTATTCTTCAGTTCTCTAATAACATAGAGTGGATTCAATCCATTCTCAACAGAGCATGACTAGAGATAATGATGCTTAATAGCACACTATTGAACAGTTACTTTACAAATATTTTTAGAAACCACCTTTTATTGCAATTGTAATAAGAAAGTGCAAAATCATATTAATGGCCTGACCTTGAGGTTTGCTGCATCAATATGTAGGAGTTTGGAAATGATGTGTGCTAGCAGTTATGTTTGCATTGTTACGGAACGTTACACTTTGCATGAAAACTGCAGGCCTCAGAATGCCCCTTCTGGCTCAGCAACCAGCGGTGCGGCAACCTATGCCCTTGGTAACTTTGGCTACCCCCTTTCTTTGGATGTTTAGCCTGTATTTCTAAATGTTCAACTGAAGTTTTGAGTTACTTCTGTGCTTTAAATTTGGGAACGGAAAGAAAATTTCATTTTTGGGAGTGGGTGGGTGGGGAGAATTCTTGTTTGGAGGGCAGCCCCTGCATTTTGCCTCCATCCTCCCATAGCTAATACCCTTGTCAGAAACTGAGAGTGTTCAGCTTTATGCTTTCCCCAGTAGTCACCAGGCAACACAGCATGTTCCGATCTGTTCAGGAGAGTAGGTCCTGCATTCTTTGTACACTAATACCTGGGTCAGAACTTTAAAAAGTTGCCTTTTGGACTATAATATCCAGAATCCCAGAGCTACCACATTCAAAGACATTCAGGAGGTTGTAGTTCATTTAAAAAAAAAAATCCCCATGATCTGAAGCAGTATAAAAATCATGGAAAGAAACAATGAACCTGGGCTTGTTTCTGGGTTCTAGTAGTTTCTAAAGTTTATCTCAAAACTACTGAGGTCAGCAGCTTCCATGTGAGAGAGAATGAACCACACTGGCTTTCAGTCTGAACTTTAACAGAACTATCCAAGCACTGATCCTATTTAGGGATCAAGCTCAATACCTTGAAAGTTGTTGTTGTGCAGTGGTGGAGCTTGGAGTGTGTGGAGGCGGATGGGTAGAGGGGCAGGCAGGGGCGTGGCTACAGTGCACCATAAAGAATTACAAAACTGTTATTCCACTTTAACTGTCATGGTTCCATTCTATGGAATCCTGGGATTGGCAGTTAAGGGAGGGCCTTGGCCAGAGTGGAAAGCCCAGGTTTCCATAGCATGGAACCCTGTCAGTTAAAGTGGAATAATATTGATATAATTGCATAGAGTAAATTGGCCCCTAACAAGGACTGGAAAGCCCTTAATCCTTTTACAGCCTGGATTACTTTCTGTGAAGAATTCCCAGCTGCTCTCTACTCACCTTGGTAGCTTTCTCAAGCCCCTAATTACTCTCCCTTTCCCTTTAAAGCCTTACCAGTTGAAGTGATAGGAGCAGCAGGAAGAAAGAGGGAAAGTTTTGCCCTTCCTACCATGCTTCCCCCTCCTTCCCAACACTGCTATGGTTTTTTGAAACAAATCTTCAAAGGATAAAATAATTGTGTTTATTAATGCAAGGTTTATGTTATGTTGGGTTTGAATGCAAAGTTACACATTATGTTAAGTTACATTATGTTGAATGTTTGCATGTAAAGTTTGCTGATAGATGTTGAACTGCTCTTCAGTTTTGTGCTGTAGGACCTACCTACCCCTCTTCTTTTCATATTATTTCTGCCTATGGTTCCAAATTTTCTGTTAAAGAAATAACAACCAGGAAAAAATATATTGTCCACCCTCCACATTTACAGGTTTGACCTTTGCAAAGATCCTTGCCTCCCCCCACCCCTCCATATTCCTCCTCCCATTCCCTTGCATTCCTCACCCCAGGCTTGCCAGGCTTGTATTTAAAATGGCCCCTTCCCCACTGCTGGAGGCATGGCGACTGTCAGGGTCAGCAACCTGGGCAGCAAGACAGCCCAGAGAAGGCAGCTGGAGAGCTAGCAGAGTCCTGCCAGGAGTAGTCAAGGAAGCACTTACTCAAGGGAAGTCCATTTACCTATGCCAGAGCAACAAGCAAAAGCCATAGTCAGAGTTCCAAAAGCCAGGGGTCTGGAGCTAAGAGATCAATCCAAGGTATCAGGTGCTGGAAGCAAGGAGAAGGCTTATAAAAAGTTTGCCATAAGCAAAGGAAAGCTTCCAGGCAGGCAGTTATATAGCTCAAGACACAGGTGTGGCTAGTCACTGCTTCTTGAACTTCATCAAGGAAACCTCCCTTTGCTCAGCTCTCTTGAGTCTCCGCCTTGTTTGTGGGCTGATTGGCACAGGCTCCAAACCATCTTCAGAATCGGATCCCTGTTGCCCTAAAGGAGCAGGCAGAGGAACGTCCAAGCCTACTCGGTCCATGGCAGCAGGGGGAGCTCTTCAGCTGCAGGACTCATCTCTAGCCGGAGCCACAGGGACCAACAGCTGCTGCTCGTAATCTCCACCCTGAGCAACAGGGACCAACAGCTGCTGCTTGTCATCAGCAGCTCTGACAGGGGCTTCAGTTATCACAGCTGTACCTTCTGGAGTATAATGGCTGCTGATTGGTCAGGTGCTCTCTTTGCTCCTACGTCTCCTTTCTCAAGATGGCTACTGTAAGTAGCTGGAACACCAGAACTCTACTCTTCTCCATCTGAGGGAAAGTACTGGTAGGCCCTTTACCTTGTGTTTTTTCTTTCCCCAGGAATGCTGGGGCTAGGGACAAGGGAATGGAAGGGGGAAGCAAATGGGGGGAGCTCCAGAGGAGAATGGGAGGTGGATTATGGGGAGTGGAGTTATTTGTGGTTTTTCCACTTTTGCTAAGGTTCTGTGACCTGAACCCTCACAAATGTGGAGGGGCTACTATATTGTGTTAAATGAAGTATACTTTATTCCTACTATTGTTATTGCTATTACTGCTGATTTTATTCATTTATTCTGTTTTTATCATCCAGTTCAGGATATACCAGACAGCAGCAGCATTTGCTCGGTAAAATGTAAAAAGAAAAAGCAAAGCAAGAGCAGGCAGCATCTCCTGCAGTTGTTATCTGTGGTGTGGATTGGCAGGGAAAGGTAAGGTACTATCAAGGGATGAAACTGAGTATGCGTGGATGGTGGGGATACAGCTTTGTCCTTGCTGAAATTCTCACCAGGCCGATGTGTCTTCAGATGTGCGATACATGCTTGCTGAGAGAGCAAAGACTACTCCCTCCCCCATACAAACCTCTGTGGCTTTGAAATCATCACTGCTGTGGTAGCTCTAAATTTTGAACAGAACTCCCTCTCTTTAACAAGAAAGGAATTATAATAATATAGTACAAGCTGCCAGATGGATTGTGCTTTCTGAGAAGCTGCATTAGGAGGGATTCATGTAGGCAGCATCTGGCAACATGCAGCTGTGAAATCACCTCTGAAGAAGGGCAAAGGCAAAACTTACCTTTCTCTACTTTAGTATTTGCTGGATCAGTGTGACACATGAGTCTGGACAGATGAATCTATTGCTCTTCTTAAAATAATAATAATAATTATCATCATCATCATCATTATGAGATGGGACAAATCCAGAATTTTCCAAATCTGAATCTGGATCCAAATCCCTGGAAGGTTCTGTGAATCCACGAATCTCAAATCTTTCAAATCATTTTTTACAAAAGGGTTTAAAAAGCAAGACAAACAAAGCACTTCTACTGAAAAGTGTTTTGAAGCAGAATTTAATGAAAAACAAATTAAATAATTTTCACTTTCAGGAAAACATACCCATATACTTCTTATTAAGAATTACATGTAATTTGGAAGTGGCTCCGGATGTTGGAAGATGCTCAAGATGATGCCATCTCCTGGGTTGACTATTACAAAAAAAAAGGGGGGGGGGGCAAGGATTAGCAAAAGCCTAGGCAAAGGCAAACGTCCCTCCGAAGAAATCTGGCCAGGATAATTGTCATCGTTTTGCCTCAGGATCTCACCAGATTGAAAATGAGATGAAGGCCCTTTCTACACAAGCAGGAAAATGTGGATTATTAATCCCACATTTTCCTGCCTGTGTAAACAGGGTCGCATACTACAGTACAGAGATAATCCAGGTCAAAACTGGATTTTTCTTTGCACAGCTCCTTATGGCATCCTGGGGTTTGTAGTTTGATGATGCACCAGCACAGTTTGACAGAGAAGGCTCTGACGCCTTGTCCAACTACAAACCCCAGAATTGTGTATGAAAGAGCTTTGCAAGGGAGCCATGCAAAGGAATCTTCTTCAGCTATCCTTCAAATCTCAAGAACACTGTACTTTCCAGTCAAGTCTCAAGTTCTGCAACAAGGAAGGCACTTTAAAAAAAACAAAAACACCAGCCTCTAGCCCAGTCTCAATTCTCTACCGTGATGTCCAGTCTCAAGTCCTAAAACAAAGAAGGCACTTAACAAAAACAGATAAACACCAGCCTCTAGTCCAGTCTCAATCCCTACCCTCCAGTCTCAAGTCAAAAGAATAGGAAGAAGAGAATAATTACCTTGCAGAGGGAGGCAGCCACAGGGGCAAGCAGCAGGAGCAAGCTTGATCCGGGGCTCTTGCGCCAGCTCAAGCCTCATGGCGTGCAGGAAAGCGACTCTCGCTGGCCCTGTGCACCCGCACGGGCCTGATTTGGGGCTCTCGCGCTGGCTCAGGCCTCCTGGCATGCAGGAAAGTGACTCTTGCCGGCCCTGTGTGCTTGTGCGGGCCTGATCCAGGGCCCTAGCGCCAACTCAGGCCTCCGGGCGTGCAGGAAAGCAACTCTCACTGGTCCTGCAAGCCTGCACGGGCCTGATCCGGGGCTCTTGTGCCAGCTCAGGCTTCTGGGCGTGCAGAGATTTAAAAGATTTGATTTGCCTGTTTTGGCCCCCAGGGATTTGGATTCATGAATCTCGAATCCTTCCCAAGGATTTGAGGATTCACGGATTCAGTTGGCTCATCCCTATTATTATTTCTGACTATAAGTCTATCTAGGCCTATTTCTGCATCAGTCTGAACACTATTTTGGGTGTACTTCACCTAATATATACCATTTTTGTGCACTTTTCTACTGTGTGTGCTTCAGGGAGTGATTAACCCAAAATATAATATAATATGGTTCCCTTACCTACTTTGTTTCCCTTAGCGATTTTGTTTTGAGCACACTTTCCCTTAAATATATGTCTTTTATGCACATTTTAAAAAAGTAACAACCCACATCACAGCAGCTTGAAAACTGCAGGTTTGGGCACATTTGAACTTGTTCTGGTTCATGTATAGGTTCAGGAGGCATGAACTGGGCTGATTTATGTAAAATTTAAAACAGAATAGATGTCTTTTCCATCTTTTATGTGAGGAGTGAATACAAAAAGCTTGAGCCCCTCATTGTCTGAGAGATTTTTTTCATGGATTTCAAGGCTTCTGGCCAAATAAGAAGTTGCTCTGAGCTTAAAGCAGAAGAATCTGCCCCTAGTCTCTGAATCATTAGAGGTTTTACTAGTTCAGCCCAGGATAGCTGTACTACTGGCAGGGCAACTGGACTGGACTCTTGATACTGAATTTATGGCTAGTAGACTGATGGTTTTCTGCACCCTAGCCAGGATCATTCTTGTCTGAGGAATGAAGGCCACTCTGCTCTAAATGGGAGGAGAATGTACCAGAACAGAGCCTGCAAAGAGAGAACTCTTTAGTGCACAACAACAATTTGGTTCCTTAATTCATAGGCCTTTTCTGCACAATGATGTTCTCCCACATTGTCCAGTTACAATCCTGGCAGTGCCTTTGCCGGGATGGGAGCATATTGCCAATGCTTCTCTCCAGTGGCAGAGCTTGGAGTGTGTGGAGGGGGGGTGGGAGGGGGCATGGCCATGGTATGTGGGGGCATGGCTGCGGTGCGTGGGGCGTGGCGACAAGCTGGGACAGCCCAAAAATATTGCTGCCAGAGCGAAGCGTCCCCCCGGCCACCATTCCTATGCGACTGCTCCTCTCTGTATGCAACCAGCCTGAGGAAGGGAGTACAAGGGACATATTCCATCCTTTTGGACTGCAGATGGCCTTCTTCCCATGCTTTAGTAGGGGAGGAAGTGCATAGGTCGTTTTTCTGACCCTTCTGCATGGTGAGCTGCAACAGAAGGCTCGCGCGATCACGGGCCATTGATGGAGTTTCTGTGTCAATGATATAGCCCGTGATCATGCTGGCTGGTGACATGGGAAGGGTGGGACCTTGATGATGTAATGCGGAAGCGTCATCGCAGTCCTGCTCCTCTCATGTCCCTGTGCTGGGATGCCATTGTCATGTGGAAAGGGCCATACTTAAAAGGGAGATGGAACGTATGAGGTGTTATCTAGATAAAAGGACTTATAAATCTTGTCTGCAGTAAGTGACTTATTCAGACTTATCCATGCTTATGCAAACACTCCTTTACCTTGCCAGTACCTGCTATAGGTGGATCACAGAAGACAGAAAACAGATTCTCGATCACAGAAAAGAGTTCCTCAGCCTGGTGCTTCCAGACATTTTTTTAAAAAACTGTTATAGGGTAATAACTCTAGCATATAGCATTGTAACTCCCTAATACCATGCCAGCCCATAACATTTAACTAAACTGACCTTTTCATTAGAAAGTTTTTAGCTTAATTGTTAATTTAATTTATTTTAATTAGTTTCTGTCACTGGTTATTAATCAGTATGACATTTTGCATGCACTTTTTGAAACTGTAAGATGCTCTTTGTGAAGGGAAGTGCTTCTTAGAAGAACTACCACCAAGGAAGTTCAATCCTCATAGCAATATGAAAATTTCTACTCTCAGGCAATTTCCACATGGGCTAATAGAAACGGTGCAGAGCGTCCTCCAGGGAGGATGTCTGCACCTGGGAGCGGACTGGGCCGGGCCTACTTAACGTAGATCCGCACCTCAGCCCGCTCCGGAATGACCCCAAGTGGTTGTCAAGTGTGCTTTTGAAAGACTGCTTAAAACAGGTCTTTCAAAAGCAAGCAGCGTGCCATTCCGTGCCCGCTCTTCGGTGCAGATTTGCAGGCTCGCACCAGTGCGAGCCTGCGATCTGCCGGGGGCGGGCTTTAGGCTGGCGAGCTTCAGTGGTTGGTCGAGACCCTCGACCAACCGGAAGCTGTCCATTTTTGTCCCCAGAGCACTGCAGAGTGACAAGCACGCACTGCTCCAGAGCAGCGTGGACTGGACTGGGGAGCCAAGAAGTCCGGTAAGTAGCGGCATGGGGCGATTCCCTTGCCCCGTGTGGAAATGGCCTCAGTCTAAATAGTCAACCAGCTCTAAATTGCTAGCAAGACACTGCTACTTCGAGTACTTTTGACCTTTGTTGTCAGAGTAAACTGCGAATCCAATCTGAGATGTTAAAAATCTTCTTTGCAGAAGCAGACTCTGGCCAAGAGACAGGGAAATGTAAATACTGGCAGAATCATAGCAAGACACAATAGGGCTCATTGACAGAGAGAACAAAAACAGGGAAGCAAGGTGAAGGCTCAGGGTGAATGGAAGGGCAAGGCTTCATCCTGAGAAGCAGGGGATTTAGAGAGGGTAGAAACACAGGAGAAACTAGATGGGTGAGAAGAGCTGTTTGGGAACTGAACGTCAGATGCAACAGATCAAAGGAAACTTTCCAGTGGTGAGGCAACCTTCTATCTAGCTGCTGATTGCATTTATATCCAGAATAACTAAAACAAGCTAAACCCAGTCAGGTTTTTGGTTGGTGGCTTCCCTATCCATTTTCCTGCCTACAGAGTGCTATGTTCTGCTCCAGGACTAGCATGAGTTGGGAACCTCCAGGCTGTGGGTCAAATATGGACCCTGAGATATTTTGGTCCAGAAGTCTGAAGTCTCCTCTATCCACAACTTCCAACCTTACTTTCAGTTCCTGATATTATATATTAACTTCTTCCTGCTGTATCCCTCAGTTACAAAGTTGCTGGGGTGAAGTTGTGCAAGTTGGGTAAGATGAATACCTGGATGCTAGTTTCTCTCTTCACTCCCATATTGGATATTAAACAAAGGTAAGAGTTATATTAGAAACTCCATCTCTTTTTGGCTCTGACCCCATTCTGTCTTGTTTCTCAGTCAAAGAAGTTTTGATCAAACTAGTGTGGCTCCCCTTAGGGAAAAGGTTGTCCACCCACCCTGCTCTGGCTAGAAGATGTAACTACAGTCCTCCCTCTACGTTCACAGGTTTGACCTTCGCAAATTTGATTATTCATGAGGCATATGCTTGTTTCCTCCACCCCTCCTCTCATTCCCTTGCATTCCTCACCCTAGGTTTGTGAGATTTATGTTTAAAATGGATATTTTTCTTCTTGGGTGGGCAAAGCCCCCCTCCCACTGCTGGCAGGATGTTCTCTCTGCCATGTAGCTACACATTCTGCTGTGTAGTGGCTGCTGATTGGTCAGGTGCTCTGTTTGCTCCTACCCCTCCTTTCTTAAGATGGTGACCAGAAGTATCTAGAACACCAGAACTCTGCTCTTCTCCATTTGAAGGGCAAGTACCAGTAAGCCTTTATCTTGTCTTTTTTCTTCCCCCTGGGAACGCTGAGGCCAGAGGTAAAGAAATGGGAGTGAAGAGTGCCAGAAGGGAATGGGAGGGGGATTGTGGAGGGGAGTTATTTGCAGTTTTTCCACTTTCACAAGGGTTCCATGCCCTGAATCCTTGTGAATGTGGAGGGGCTACTGTAGTTGCAGTGGAGTCAGAGGATCCAGTGTGAAGGCTGACTTCCCCCATTACCTTCATAAAGATGGTGTTTGCCATCTTAGAATCATCATAGAAATGTAGAGTTGGAAGAGACCACACGGGCCATCCAGTCCAACCCCCTGCCATGCAGGAACACCCTCAAAGCACTCCCGACAGATGGCCATCCAGCATCTGCTTAAAAACCTCCAAAGAAGGAGACTCCACCACACTCCGTTGAGGCAGCAGATTCCACTGCCGGACAGCCCTGACTGTCAGGAAGTTCTTCCTGAGGTTCAGGTGGAATCTCCTTTCCTGCAGCTTGAATCCATTGCTCCTTGTCCTGGTCTCTGGAGCGGCAGAAAACAAGCCCTCTCCCTCCTCTACATGGCATCCCTTCAAATATTTAAACATGGCTATCATGTCCCCTCTTAACCTTCTCTTCTGCAGACTAAACATACCCAGCTCTCTAAGTCTATCCTCATAGGGCATGGCATCTTATTTATCCATTCATTGATTTTATCCAATTTATACATATGTTGTGGTTTACATTATTGGAAATTATTTTAATTGGATATAAATAGTCTTTAAGTGTTAAAAGTTTTAATCTACTTTTAATCTTTTAAAATTATTCTTATAGTTTTAAACTGTTCTAGACTGATTTTATTGTGTGCCATCCTGACAACCTTAAATATAGGTTACAAATATTTCAGTATCAATCAATCAGTCAGCAATTTAGGACAGTTTACTATGTGAACAACATTAATATAAAACAAGCCCATTTCACATATATCTAGTGATTGCTCCATTTTGATCCAAGCAGCATCAATAGTTTTGCTTTTTGCTTTTTGAAACTACTCATAAACTCCCTGACCAGGATGTTGGCTGACATTGGAACTGTAGTTTTGTTGAACAATAGCATACTGGCGCTTTAAAAATAATTCATTCATGATGGTGCTGGAGAACTGGCATTGTGAAATTTAAATTGCTTCTGTGACATGAACTAATTACAGTGCCCTTTTCATGTAAAGTATTGCCCTGTCATGAAGTTCTTCTGCAAAATATTCTGAAAAGCTTCAAATGCCATGGGCTGACCCAAGCAAGCTGCAAAATGACTAACATCTTTGGCTTTAATCACTTGCCCCGTCTCTGAAGGAGCAGCCTTGTAGCTGCAGCTTGGTGACACATCAGAGGAAATCTGACCCACTCTAACTATCTAGGACTTTTTTTTTATTGCATCACCATGAATAGAAATTTCTTCAAATGGTGCCTCATTGAGAACCTTGTGAATAAGTGTTCTAGTATCTGTCCTTTTAACTAGATTTAGGCAAAGCAGAGAGTTTAGATAATGTAATGTCATAAGCCACCAAATATCTCATCGGTAACAAATCAAAAATGCACAGATAAAACATTCCCACTAACCCCCCTCCCTGCTAAAGCACATCCTGATTTTTAGACATTTCCTTGTACTACCTAGCAACCCATATTGGTCTCTTCTGGATGCTGTTTGAACACAAAGAGTAAGAAAAGGGGACAATTCATATCTGACTTCTATGTATTTAGTATGATGTCTGCAAGAGAAAGAGAGTCAACATAGTGTAGTGGTTTGAGCATTGGTTTAGGATGCTGGAAGTCTAGGGTTCAAATCCCTGCTCTGCCATGGAAGCCTACTGGATTACCTTTGGGAAATCACACTTTCTCATCCTCAGAGGAAGGCAAGTCTAAGCTCCTCCTGAACACATTTTTCCAAGAAAATTCTGTGATAGGGTCATTGTAGGGTCACCATACATCAGAAGTGACTTGAAGGCACACAAGCAGAACATCTGCAAGAGAAAATAGCCAGAGTGATGTAATGGCTAGACTGTTGGACTGGGGTATGAGAGATCCAGATCTAAGTCTCTACTGACCTATGGAACTCACTAGGTGAACCAGCTCAACATATGTTGTTGGAGTATACAGTAAACAGGAGGAGATCCATGTGTGTGCGCGCGCGTGTGTGCGCGCGCGCGCGTGCGTGTGTGTCTGTCTGTCTTCAAGTCATTTCCAAGTTGTAGTGACCCTAAGGCAAACCTATCATGGCAAGATTTGTTCAGAGGAGAGTTTGCCATTGCCTTTCTCTAAGGCCAAGACAGTGTGATTTGCCCAAGTTCATCCAGGGGGTTTCCATGGCTAAGCAGGGATTCGAACCCTGGGTTCCCAGAATCCTAGGCCATTTCCATACCGGGCTTCTGAAACGGTGTAGAGCGACCTCTCACTGAGGTCTTCTACACTGTAGAGTGGAGTGGCGTGGACTACTTTTCGTAGTTCCACACCAGAATCCACTCAGGAGCGGCCGGAACTAGCCGTGCTGCGTGTTTTTTAAAAACCTCTTTTTCGAGGTTTTTAAAAAGCACGGAGCACGCAGCCCCGTGCCGCTCTGTCGCCTGGCTCTAAAGTGGATTTGCAGGTGCGCGCAAGTGCGTGCCTGCAGATCTGCAGGGGGTGGGCTTCCGGCTGGTGAGCTTCTCCGGTTGGTGGAGAGTCTCCACCAACCGGAAGCTGCCACCTGGGACGCCGGAGGAGTGTGGAGCAGCGAGCTTGCGCTGCTCCGCGTGGCGACGGACTTACCCGGCTGCGGGTAAGCTCCGTTTTACGTGTTTTCGCCCGTTCCCCGCCCACATGTGAAAAGGGCCCTAGTCCAATACTCAAAATGCTACACCATGCTAGCTCTCATATATGCTCACCAGAGAGAGAGGGAGAAAAAAAAAGGATATAAATGCAACAAATAAACAGAATTCTACATTGCACAACTGTGCACCCAGAAGTCTCTGGCCGTTTCCACACTAGACTGTAATAGTGCTGTTATTCTGCTTTCAATATCTACAGAATCCTGGGATTTGCAGTCTAGTGCAAAGTCTTTCTCTTTGGAGTTATGATTTTTGTTTCTGTGGGGTTTGTGAAGACATTATTCTGAATGTCACTTACTATTTCTCTGTCTGACCTATTTCACAGAGTTGTTGTGATGATTAAAGACGGGGGGGCGGGTCAGAAATCCTTGCCAGTCAACTTCAAATTGTCCTGAGATCTATCAGCACCTTGAGATCTACAATCTGCCCCATGCCCTGATATAGAAGATGGGTTACTCCTCAATCCTGCATTTTTGTATGCTAATAGGGAAGACATTGGATGGTTTTCTGCCAATCATCTAATGATGATAATAATAATAATAATAATAATAATAATAATAATAATAATAATAAAAATAGCTATTATTATTGTTATTATTATTTTACAGTCCTTGATAATAACTATGGTGCAAGGTTTTTTAAAAGTGTTTGATCCACAGCTTCTTTTCAAAAAATGTTTGAGCAGCTGGGAGCAGCCAAATAACAAACCTGATGCGTTTCTTATCTTTACGAAAGGAGTTCTGCTCATTAGTTCCTTCCTGCACTATCTACTTGTCTTTCTGCCTGTCTGTATCTAGACATTTGACTACCTTATTGTCTGCCTGTCTCAGGATATACAGGATACATTGAGGTGTCTCATTATCTGCACTCTGAACTCACAGCTAAAAAAGACACACACACACACACAAAATCCCCACCCATGTTCATTAGTTTCTTGAAAGGGCTCAAATAGAACATATGGGGCAGCACAAGCAAAAATAATAAAAAAATGTATTTCTCGTTCATTTTCACATGTATTGCTGAATTGACTGGGCCAGTAATAGCAAAAGAACATTTTTGCAAGCACGTAATGGCTTCTGAAATGATCCCCATGTGTGCATAAATGTGAAAACACGGAGAATGGATCGTTTATGCTACTGTCTTGCAGTTTAAACTATGAGATGAAGCTGCATTAATAAGACAGCTGCAGTTCATTGCATCCATTTCAAGCTTATCATGAAGCTGACCCACTTGAATTAATGGAATCTTTTCTATGTCAACAAGAAGGTTATGCACATGGCATGGCTTTTTTCCTGGGCCTATGGCTGTGCTTTCAGCATACTTATGTTTAGTTTGAAGTATAGGAAGCTGCCTTAAACCAGGTGAGGCCCTTTGCCCAGACAGAGCAATTCTGTCTATTTTGACAGTGGTTTTACCAGGTTTCTTACCTTCCTGTCTTTTTAATGGGAGCTTATCTTTTTAATGACAGATGCTAGGAATTCAACCTAGGACCTACATTATGCTCTGCCATAGTCTTTATCCCAAATGTCCATATAAAGTAACAGACTGAAGCACAAGCTGGATGACACAGTTTGCTATTAGAATGAGAACTCTGAAAAAATGAAAGACATCTGCTTATTCAAGCACAAACTTACCTCACTCTGCAAGCTGCAAATTAGCTTACAATTGTTTTGTGATTGGTCTTTGGGAAGTAAACACAGAATTTTTTGCAAGTCTGATTCCTGAGACATATAATTCTGAAAGAATTGCAACTTGGAGGATAGAAAAAATATAAAGGCAGGATGTATGCATTTCTCTTCATGTGTTATTTAAACCCAAATTCCTTCAGCTTTTAAGATATGACTCCTCTACAAATCATGAACTCTTGTGAATCAAGCCTGAATAAGTTTCTTCCTGATACAGCTCTAGGTATAGATTTTTATACCTTCTGTTCAGGGGGTTGTCAAGGTACCACCCTTGGATTACCTCTCACATCTCATGTGTTCTGAGAATGGGACTCTTTATTCATTTGACTATCATGTATATAACATACCTTTCCACAACAAGTTACAATGAGTCTAAAATTACAATTAAAGTGCCATGCAAATCAATTTAAAAGCTCAGATACAGGATGGGGGAGGGAAACATTAAACAAAAAGTATTAAAACTGGAAAGAAGTTGAAAGAAAAGCCAGCAAAGCTTAGGCTGTGTAAGGCTTTTTTTTTAAAGGCACACTCTGTGAAAATCAGAAACAAAGAAATTGGCAAACTTTCCTGATCAGATTATTTCATAGCAAGAGTGCCTCTATGCATTTAGTATGTTATTCTGAGGGAGAACAAATTTTTATGCAAGCACACAGACACTAATTTTTTTTGAGTTTTCCCCCCCTTTTTTAGGCTTTCCTAAGCTCGCTTCATAAAGTCCAGGGTTTCTCTGCTTAAAATAGCAGTTATATGTGTTCTTCCTCTTTAATGACTTTTGCCTTCTTTTTGTCTGACTGCATCTTTTTGACTATACTCTGGGGCCCTTTCCGCAAGATGTTGTGGTCCTGAATTGGGGACGGGAGAAGGACGGGACTCAGATGATGCTTATGCACAATGTCGTCCACATCCCATACTTCTCCTATCCCAGGCAGCACGATCATGCCACAAATCATTGACAGGTTTTACCAGTCAATGACCAGTGAGCGCGCAGCCCTCCCACTGCCCGCTCTCACTTACCTGAGCTGCAAAGGATCAGGAAGCACGATGTCCACACATCCTGCCCTAGCGCAGCCTGGGACAGTGGCTGGCTGTGCTGCAGAAGGAAAACACGTGGCCATTGCACCTCCTCCATTCCCACAGGCAACCGGTGCAGAGAGAATGTTCCTGTCATGCTCTCCTTCCAGGAGAGGGTCTACTGGGATCCCCGTGGGACACTGCCGGGATCAGGTAGACTGTAGAAAGGGCCTGGGATTGCTTGGCCACATGTGTGCCTGGTTTTCATCTGTGAAATGTTAGAGGGTATTCAGTGGGTTGCTACCTTTCTTCTTTCAAAAAATGAAATTGGATTGATCATTTTCAGCTTCTTCTTTGTACTTCTATAATCAGATCTCTGCCTGCCTACCTATCTGTCTTAGCTAAAAAACACTGTGGAAGTTTGATATTGCAACAAACTGTCATTGTCTAATTCAATGTACAGTCAAATCAGGGTAGAATGAGGGAAAAGAAGATCACGGCCATTTCCGCATGGGCTTAAAGAAACGGTGCAGAGCATCCTCCAGGGAGGACGTCTGCACCTGGGAGCGGACTGGGTCGGACCTATTTAGTGTAGTTCCGCACCTCAGGCCACTCCGGAACGACCCAAAGTGGTCGTCCAGTGTGCTTTTGAAAGACCGCTTGAAACAGGTCTTTCAAAAGCACGGAGCGCGCCACTCCGTGCCCGTGTTCTGATGCAGATTTGCAGGCTCACACCAGTGCGAGCCTGCGATCTGCCAGGGGCGGTCTTTAGGCTGGAGAGCATCAGTGGTTGGTGGAGAGCCTCGACCAACCAGAAGCTGCCATTTTCGTCCCCAGAGCAGTGCGGAGCGGTGGCCGCGCACTGCTCCGGACCAGCCTGGACCCAAGCGTGGAGCCAAGAAGTCCGGTAAGGACCGGCATGGGGCGATTCCTTCGCCCCGTGCGGAAATGGCCTATATAACAGCTTTTAGTGGTA
Source organism: Cyclura pinguis (assembly GCA_030412105.1). Classification (NCBI taxonomy): domain Eukaryota; kingdom Metazoa; phylum Chordata; class Lepidosauria; order Squamata; family Iguanidae; genus Cyclura; species Cyclura pinguis. Next base: position 29,135,132 of record CM059602.1, on the reverse strand, counting down.
TAATGAGGCCAGCTAATATTCCTGGTTGTGTCATCAAAACCAGACTCCAAAGTCTTGTTCGGTGTGACAGAAAAATGAGGATCGAACATCTGTGGGCAAAATACCAATGACAGAGCTAGAGATGAATGCAAATGTTATTCATTTCTTTTTTGTGATGTTACTCACTAGAACTCTTAAAATAAATTTCATGTGTCAATTAATAGATTGCCATATAAAGTGCAACATGAGTTTTTCCAGGAGGATTGTTGTCATGCTTAGAGCAGACCAGCCTTTCCCAGCTGGATGCCCTTCAAATGTGTTTGACTAAAACATCCATCATCCTCCACCAACATAGAGGACCAGCTGAAATCCATGGGATTTAGTCATGTCTAAATTATTTCAGTGGGTCTATATTAGAAGAATGGTTAAGTCAGGATTCAACCCAGAGTTTCCAAATGCTATTTATTTATCAGTTTCAAGGCTGCCTCCAGGCAGGGGCTTCTAGCGCTACCAGTCAAAAGGCATTGTGCAGCAATTCTGATGTTACGTTCTTTATGGATTTCTATGGAAAAAGAAAGGAAGCGGAATGAGTAGTCTGAAAATGTGGCAGGTGACAAGTGAAAGGTGTCACTGTGTAGAAACCCTCCCCCCTCCCATACTGTGACAGGCAGGGCAATTGAGTGATAAAAGTCTTATCTGAAATCAGTTCCTATAATTTTTGCAGGAATAGCATGCCATCCTTACAAAACATGAACTACCCCCTTGGCGTCAGCATCAAATTCACATAGCTGTAAGGCTACAGTCTAGTCTCAGGCCATTTCCACACAGGGTTTTTAAAACGGTGCAGAGCGTCCTCCAGGGAGGACGTCTGCACCTGGGAGTGGACTGGGTCAGACCTACTTAAGGTAGATCTGCACCCCAGCCCGCTCTGGAACGACCCCAAGTGGTCGTCCAGTGTGCTTTTGAAAAACCTGTTTCTTGAGGTTTTTCAAAAGCATGGAGCATGCCAGTGCGAGCCTGCTTTCTTACGCAGATTTGCAGGCTCGCATTGGTGTGAGCCTGCCATGTGCCGGCGGCAGGCTTTATGCTGGCAAGCTTCAGCAATTGGTTGAGAGCCTCGACCAACTGGAAGCCGCCATTTTCGTCCCCGGAGCAGTGTGGAGCGGTGGCCAGGGAGCCCAAAAGTCCGGTGAGTAGCATCACGGGGTGATTCCCTCGCCCCGTGCGGAAATGACCTCAGTCTAAGCATGAGGATGGGGTCATCAAAGGTTCTATGGAACTCTCATCCTACATAGCTGTTTAGGGCCAAGCTAGACAAGACACTAACCACATATTTTGATGTAAACTTTATTTTGCAATGCAAATTGCAGAAGTGTGTTATGGGGGAGCAATTCAGATTCGGAACTCAATGATAGCCAAAGGGTTAAAGCCTCTAACCCCCCCCTCCATCCCAAGGCCCCAAACTCCAGCCGCATCCGAAGGCCCCAAACTTGATCAGCCACATCCTTGTTCCCATCCTTCTGCAGTTCACATACTTGCTAGCAGAGAGATCTCTTCTAGTTTGCATTTTTGCACAAGAGAAGGCATGCTTATCACAGAGCAGTGTTGATTACATTAACCACCCCTCACCACTGCCATTTTCATGCCCTGTTCCATGTGTAGAGTATGATGTTCTGAAAAGAAAAGTTCTTCTAAGCAGAAAAGATATTCGGGGTAGCTGTGTTGGCCGTATAGCAAAATACAACAAAATCCACATGCAGTGAAAGCTTTATTGGGCCAGCTCCAAAGCATGAAATACATTATGCAAGCTTTCAAAGCATCACTGGCTACTTCATCAGGCAAAGATGTTAAAAATTATATACGAGAAATCATACAGGTGATGGTTAGAGACACAGACCTACATTCTCAGATGTTACTCTGTTGTTAGTTAAAATGGTATTGGGGGATTTCAGTTCAGGCCATGTGAGGACTAGGGCAAAGGGCAATAAAAAAGAAGTGATAAAATTTCACCTATATTAACAGCAGAAAAATAACTTCCCTTGATGGATCTCTTTACTCATCCATTTTGAAAAGTAATTAACCTAGTTGTTTTTATTTACTAAAACAGCTTGAACTCTACAAGCTGGTGACCTGTGGTACAAAACATGCTCTTCCTCAAGCATTGGGCCATGTTGCTGAAATTTGTCACAAAAAAGCACAAGCCAGAACTTGATCTCTGAGATAACCCTCATCTGCCATTTAAGGAGGCCCTACTTCCATAACCATGCAAAGTAGCTATGATAGGTCCGTTACAAAAGAAATGAAATTATTCCTTGTTACATTATAATTATATCACATTATAAAGATTATAACAATCTTCAGTACTGTGAAAAAGAATCAATCACATGTAATTTGTTATTCATAGCTAATTACTTCAAAGCTATTCTGGGAATGTTGTTGTTTGTCTTCAAAGTCATTTCTGACTTATGGTGACAATAATGTGAACCTATCATAGGCTTTCTTTGGCCAGATTTGACCAGTGGGGGTTTGCCTTTCCCTTTTTCTGAGGCTGAAATAATCTGACTTGCCTAAGGTCACTTATTGGGTTTCCATCCCTAACCTAGGATTCAAATCCTGGTCTCCAGAATCTAAGTCAAATGCTCAGGTCACTTCATTGTGCTGGCTCTGTGTTCTGGGAATAACTGTTATGGTTATGAGAAGTGCGCTATGGCATCCTGTAGTGGCACTATGGCTGGCTCACTGCTGGGGTTGATGGGTGAGCTAATTTTAACTGTACGGATTCCTGTGTGTGTAATTCTCCCCAAATATCTTTTCTCCCCCTAATCTAGAACATATTACAATCATGCAATATGACATGTCTGTTCTTAACAACAGTTTAGCTTTGGGAAACTTCCTATGCATCTAGCTACATTAAGAATAAATTAGAAAATGTTTTTGCTTGCAACAGCAAACCTTATAAAGTATCCATATTTGGGCACTCTGCAATAAAAGAACCTCTGAGTGAGGATGAAGTTGGATGGTTATTTTTGCGATGTCAATTACCATTTTAGCAAGGTAAAAATTGAAGCACAAAAGCTGTAATTAGTCTACTTAATTACTGTACTTATGAATGGAAGTGTTTATAACGTGGGTGCAAGTGTTTATAATTAAACTTGATTCAAACCTTGGAGAGTTTCATTGGAAAGACTCAGAGGCTTGGAGCGAAAGCAGTAAAATATAGTTTAAGAAAAATCTGCACTTACATGAAGTATGGCTTTTTTTCCTTTTGCCTTGGTTGACTTTATAATTAACTAGCGTATTTACCCAGCATTGCCTGGGATTTTATTTTCTCATAGGTAACACTTGTCAGAAATACATTAGGAATTACCTTACCTTACCTTAGGAATTAGATGCGGTTGAAATACACAGATTTCAGATCCTGTGTGTCCAGTACGTGTAACTTTTACCCATATTCCCCAATCCAATCTGTATTCAGAGCTGCTAGGCCTCGTCTCCATAGCAACTGGCCTGAGCTCTCTGGCTGAGAATTCGAAAGGCCCCTCTCTGAACTGCCATCCGCAGGATCCTATAGAATCTTCACAGTCAGCTGATCATATGAGATCTTCACCTCACACAGCCAATCGTATGAAGTCTTCACCTGCCTGACACAGACAAACACACAAACTCACTCACAAACTTTGACTTTTATATAGTAGTTAAAATGTTACAAGAGTAAAATAAAGATATATACTGTTAGTAGAGCCAGTGTGGTCTAGTAGTGCTGGACTATAACTCTGGAGACTGGTATACAATTCCCTGCTTGGCCATGGAAACCCATTGGGTGACCTTGGGTGTGTCACATTCTCAGTCCCGGAAAACCCTGTGATCTGTTAACCTTAGAGTCACTATAAGTCAGAAATGACTTGAAGCACACAACAACAACAACAACAACAAAGCTGTTTAGGATTCAAAGTATCAATAGAATATCTGCTGTTTTATCCCACCACTAAAAGAGGCTTGTCTTTTGGAAATCAAAGACAGGACCTTTTTTGTGGCAGCACCCCAGTTTGTGGCAGCACTCCAGTCTGATGCCATCCCAAAAGGAGTTAGACATACTTGGTGAATTTTGAGTGACTAATAAAAATGTTTTTATTTCATCTGGCTTTCAGTTCTTTTTCATTAAGATGTTGAAGTTTGCTTTTCAATCTCTTTCACTTTTGTTTAAAACATCTAAACCAGATTTTCTTTGTTTTGAGTTTATTGTAAACAACCCTGAGAGCCTTTGCAGGCAATCTAGAAATGCTTTTTTAAACAAACAAAGGAATGAATGAATGAATTGGTGGCATAAGAACATTCACATACACAGTGCAAAATTGTTTAAAACACACCTAGACTAATCACTGGCACAATCCAGCATTCTTCAGACAGCTACCCGATGTCTTATAAAAGAATACATTATTTAAGAATGATTTAATCCTGTTTCATATCCACCAACATTTCACAAGTGAAAGACAGGATGTATGTGGCACACCAAAATCAGAGCATGGCTGAAAGGGTATGACTAGGTGACAACAGGGCAAAAGTCATTAATAAGGAAGAGCACACCAAACTGCTGTTTTAACCAGAGAAACCTTGGAATTTATGTATTGGATTTTAAGATGGCCTTGGAGAGAAAATCACAGATAAGTCTACTGGGAAGGGCAAGACAAGGGTATGCACTTAGAAAAGAACCCAGCAGTAACTGTAATGTATCCAAAACAGTGATGGATGGTGGATTCCATGTCAGTAGGGCCCTGAGATTTAGTATAAACTTGAAAAGAGCTATTTAAAGTGTTGAACGGTATCATCAAAGTGGGCTTGGCCCATCAGATGGTTTCTAAACTGTTATTCTCCATGTGTTTTGGACTTTAGCTCCCAGAAGCCTCAGACAACTTGACCAACATTTAGGAATTCTGGAAGTTGAAGTCCAAAACATTTGGAAGACCAAAGTGTCAATGTCAGGCGGCGGCTTAAGCAGAAAACGGAGGTAGGAGCCGAGTTTTATGGCTTTTAGTAATAAAGTGATAAAGTAAACAAGAGGTTACATCACCCAAAACAAACAGAGGCAGCAAACTCAACAGCTAGGGTTGGCCTGGAACAGAAAGCACAGAATGCAGATTTCCCGGATAGAAGACGGTTGTTGCCCCGTGCCCGACTCCCTCCAGCGTCTGTCTTAAGTACATAGTCTTTAGCCCAGCTGGGGCTGGTCAAACGTCCATTGCTCCAGCTCACAGCTGGAGGCCCTCAGACTTCCGACGCTTCTCTTGCAACCGCTTCTATCTGCGCCCCGCCTCCTTCTCCAGCCGCCTCTGGAGGAACATGGGGAGAGGCTCTGCAGCAAACTCCGGGCTGGAGTCAGGAACAGCAGCTTCTGTCAAGCCCGAAGCACTGGTCTCCTCTGCTGCAGGTACTGGCTCGGGGACCGCTGTGGGGTTGCTGGCAGGCCCCTTCCTTGTCCCTGCAGGAGCCCCCTCTGCCTCCCAGGAATCCACCCCCGGCTGGGGTTCCCAGTCTAACTCAGAGTCCCCGTCTGAGTCGGCAGCGTGATCAGCCTGGCTCATGACACAAAGTTTTGGAACCACTGAGATAGGTGATTTAAAGTTCAGATTAAAACTCCGATCAGGTTAACTACCCCACTGCCATGTAGTTCACACTCAGCCTGATGAAACCCTTTGGGGCCTTACACAGCTAACTTTTCACACAGCCCAATTCATGCTTCTGTCTCATATCCAGATCACATGAATTTTCATCCCTTTAGTATTTGAAAAGAGCTCCCCCCCCCAAGACACTCAATATAATCTTATCTTCCCCATGGATATGGAGTAAGAGGCCATCTGTCAAAATTTATGGAAATGCAGTTAGAGACATAGGAGTGATTTCTCCCTTACCCTCCCCATTGCTTTTCAGGGTTATGCTTATCTGCAGAAGTCATTTATTACTATCTCTATCGTAGCTGTCTCTTATTGCTGTCCAGAGTCACTCCTTCAATATTGTTTATCACTTTCACAGCTATGTTGGATGGCAAGTTTTATTATCTTAATTAGATGATACAATCTAGAAAGCAACTCCTCGTAAAGCAGGAAGTATGCTTCATATTTGAGTGATATATTATGTTCCTTAGCTTGTCCAGCTCTCCAGTAAGCAATACATACGTTATTGGAGAGTCCTGTTTATGTAACTTTACATACAAATAAATAATAATATCTCTGAGGATGCCTGTATTGTATACACATGTCTATCTGTGTGCATAATGTAATGAATATCTAAAAATTATACATGTATGGATATAAATGTTTCATTGTTAATAACCTCCCAGATCTTATATCACTAATATTTCAGTTTTGTTAATTAAAATTAAAATTTAAAGTGGCAATTTGTGCCATATTTCTGAGGGATGGTGGAGAGAAATAATTTGTTTTATGGCTCGTTTTGCAAAAAACTCATGTACCCTTCAACCATCCTGATTTTTCAGGAACAGTCCTGAATAATCATCTGTCATCTCACTTTCTCAACTGCTTTTAAAATGTCCCAGGTTGATTCTCTTTCTGCTACTTTCCCCATTTGTCCTCAACTTCCTTCAATGGCTGCAAATTGAGTTCAAAATATAAAAGCAGTTTGCATGCAACTCAGCAGGAAGTAGAGGAGAGGAAGGAGCAAAATCTTACCGTTCCCACTAGGCTCAGGCAAAAGGCTCTCCTAGCTTGTCGGTTCTTCCATATTAATGACTTTTGCCATCTTGACTACACTGATGATGCTTGGCCACACGTGTCAGGGTTTTCATCTGTGCCATGCTGGAAGGTATGAACACGAGGAGGATATCTACTTTTCCTCTTTTCATTCAACCTCATTCAAAACCAACAATAGTTTGGATTATATCAGGGATGGATAAGTTGAGTGGAGCTGGGGACCAAAATGTGACTTCTGACACTTGCTACAAGCCACACCAGGTCCAGAAGTGCTAACCATGGAGAGGATCAGAATTGGAACGGATCAGACACTCACTTCTGGTTTTAATGGGGAGCCTGGGGAAACCTGTGATCCTTCCATACCAAAAAACCCACCACTCCTGCAAGCCCCCAGGAGTCGTTTCACACTACACAATTGTAGCACTAGGATTCCATTTCAGCTTCCATGGCTGCATCCTACAAAATCCTGGGACTTGTGTTTTATCGAGGCGCCAGAGCTTTCTGGTCCCTCATAAACTGCAAATCTCAAAATTCCCCATGATAGAACCATGTGTCCTTTCATGCTACTTAATTATAGCACTATGGTTCCATTTTAACTGCTGTAACTACTTCCCATGGAATCCTGGGATTGGGGTTTTGCTGAGGCACCAGAACCCTCTGGGACGGTATTCTAAATACTCCTTCCTAAACTGAAAATCCCAGGATTCTGTAGTATGGAATCATGAACTATATGTCTAACTGCAGTATAACTGTAAGCACTATTGCAATACTGCACAGAGCCAGCTGACAGGATTGAAGCACTACAGGAGCCACTTAATGGATTTTTTTTCTAGAAATAATATAAAGTGCTTTAGCAATACTTGGGGATAGCAGCTGGATAGCGATGATGTTGTGTGGTAGCCTGACTTCTAGACAGGTAACAACCTGTTGCTATGGCAGGATAGCCACGTTGTGCAGAAATGGCCCAAGACTCTCCATTGTTATTAGTTTCTTTTAAGGTCATTGGCAAAGCTAGCCTTAAGTTTATCTGCTCAGAAGTCATCACCATTGAGTTCAATGAGACTTGCTTATAGGTAAATAGGAAGGAAATCTGCTTTCCCCAATCTAGCATCTTCCATATCATTTGGACTACAGTTCCCACCACCCCATCACTGACCATGTTGTCAGAAGGTGGGGGAGATTATAGTAGAAAACATCTAGAGGATCCCAGACTGCAGAATCTTGGTGTAAAAGACTGCAGCCTTAGACAGCCATTTTCATATGGGAACCATGAACTCATTGATCACCTTCAGAGGAAAGAGGACTGTTCAAAGGCTTTAGCCACTGTGAAATTCAGGGGTTGATCAAGAGGGAGAAAAGCTAACAGACTCATATTCCATGTTCTTTTTGTGATGCCAATTTAATATTAAGTACATTTTGCCCAGCCTCCTGAGCCTTTGAAGTGGCTTTATTTTGAAGCCATGGCTTGGAGTCTTGTGTCTCTTTCTTATGCTCTGATGGAAATGATTGCCCAAAGGAGTTGCGTTACAACTAGTCCATGCAATGTGCAGCTGAATTTTCTCCATATCTGACTTCTGTCACCAAAATATTCTAGCATGAAATAATGTTTTTCATTCCCCCTTGATTACAAATTCTGTGCAGGGTGCTTTCATCACAGCCCAAGAGAAAGCAGATGTGTTTATACTGTTTCCATGGAGACACAAAGCAAAGAGTGTGTTTCCCACTCAGATTCTCCATTCTTCTGAAAAAATGGGTGGGCATATGATAGAAGATCTGCTGAATGTTTCTTCCCCAAATGAAGCTAGATATCATTTTTCAGAAATTTGCTATCCTCCTATCTTTTCTGGGAGAGATGCTGTGTGCAGAACTTAAGTGTAGATGTCTGATGGTTCTGACAAGTGCTTACTGAGTCATTATTAAAGCTCTTGATTTTAAAGGAGGGGCTTGTGTGTGGTTTTTCAAAGTCCCTGAATATAAAAGGCCTGTTTGTGCATGCAAGCTTCCATCATGTGAAGCTGTCGTACATTTTATGCAAGCTAAATCCCCATTTGCCTCTGAGTGTTTGCTTGACTACAGTCCTTATCTCCAGTATTGACATCATACCCATGTTTGCAAACAAGCATTATCACATTTGTAGCTAAAGCAATCAATTTTCATTTAAGGGATATTTGTTCTGAATAATTTATATGTGCTACTCTTTCTGTCTCAAAAGACATATCCAAAACAGCTTACATAACTTAATCAAAGGCAAAGCAATCCCCTTGATGCAACATCTGTTTAAAAAACTGTCCTCTAGCTACCCTCCGCAATTAACATGTCAGCTACCCTACCCTTTTTGCTCTTTCTCATTCATCCCCTTCTTTTGAACTCTGTCAGTCCATTTGCCTAAGCAAGAAATACAAGCATAGCTTAGCTGTAGTTCAGCTAGAATCCACCTGGCTAAGGTCTGTCTGAATAAGAGGTTATTGCTTGTCAGCAGAAGGACCACTGAGATGTGACCAGACTATTCTCCTGCAGTGGGGAGTTCCAGAGTCTGTGAGCAGCTAGAGAAAGCCCTCTCTCATGTCCCTACCAAGTATGCCTCCAATGACTCTATGGGGCCTACAAGTGCACTGGGGCTTACAAATTGAATGTACCCTTGGGCCTTCATTATATTCCATTGCATGAAGAAGTAGCTCACTGCTCGCACAGCTTTACATTAATGTTCCCATGAACACCAGCTAGTCCTAAGCAAGTGTGATTGTATCCCCTTCCAAACACGGCCAGCACAATAGGAAAGAGTTAGGGAAAATGAGTCCCCATGTCTTCTGTTTTCCCTGACATGCGGGACAAGAGGGGGAAGCCTTCAACAACAGGTACTGTCCAAGACTCCACAGCCTGAACATTGGAGGTCATAATGGGAACACGTCTGCTTTAATAATATAGCCACTCCATTCCTAGCCAAAGCCTATCCACATTAAAAGAGTGGTTATGGAAACTTTTGTTCCAATTATAGAAGTTATCCAAGGGTTCAGGACCTTGGATATCTCATCTAAAGTTTGAACTAAAATCTTGAGCAGGCATAGAAGCCATAATCTGCTGCTGGTCCCAGTATTAATATTTACTTGCTTTACCCTGTCTGTGTTTGTGTTTTATAAACCAAGACATGGCAACCTTCTTTCTACCTAGACCACTAACTATTGCTGAATAAAATATTCAGGGGCAGCCCTGTTGGCTGTGCAGCAAAATGTAACAAAATCCAAAATCTACAATCAGTGATACCTTTATTGGGCCAACTCAGAAGCATAAAATATGTTATGCAAGCTTTTGAAGCTTCACTGGCTTCTTCATCAGGCAGAGATTAAAAATCATACAGAAGGAAAAAGGTGATGATGTTGGAATCACAGACATACATCCTGTCTGAGATATTGTCAGTTAAGATGGTATTGAGGGATTTCAATGCAAGCAGAGGCAACTTCCCTTATTGGCCATGTGAGGACTAGAGACAAAGAACAATAAAAGACGGGTAATAAAATTTCAACTCCTGTTAGCAACAGAAATGCAGATGTCCCTGTCCTGTGCAAAGCTAATTGCTCCTTTCTTATCCAGAGAACACTGACTTTCTCGAATCTCTGTATTATTACATCTGGAAAAACCTTTAGGTGTTGTATACGTAAAGCTATCCCAAATTGTAGTTCAGTGAAAGAATTTTATCTTTGTTGGAGGTAGAAAACCTCAAAGAGTTAAGTCCCAGTCCTTTAGCTCTGCTCTTAAGATTCTCCTATTGTGGCTAATTTTGTTATCTTGAAATGCACAGGGGGAAAAATTGTATTGGTATTAGGCTACCTAATGGTTGTATTCATGTTCCTCTGTCTCACGTTTCAGAAGTTGTAAATTACTACTATACGCAAATAAGTGGAAGAATACAGAGACTCCAGTGGAAGAAGATTGGTTGATGAAAAGGTTGGACTTGGCCAACATGGACACATTGACCATACGGACAAGAGAAAAATCAGTGGTGACTTTTATGAAAGATTGGGAACCTTTAATATGCTTTTTGCAAGAAAAAGAGTACTGTAAGATTAAATAGGATTTCTTAATTAGTATTTCTGGAAAAATAGCAGTTGAAGCATTTGAATAGTATTTGTAGCTAGAGAAGATTTTTTTTTAAAAAAAATACAGAATTGTGTAAAAAAATAGCCTGTTTCTTGAGAAAAACAATCTCATGCTTTTTGTAAATAGGTACAATGTTTGGTTCTCAGAGTTTTTTTAAAAAAATCCTAGCCCTGTGATTGCTAAATGGTCAATTATTCTGGGAGGAACAGAGGTGAGCTGAGAGCCCCTGCTCTTATCATGGCTTCATAACAAGATATCATCAACTCACTTTTCAGCTTCATCACGCCTTAAATAGGTTAAAGACTGAAATGAGTTCAGGATTCATTATCTCAGCATAACTGCTTGAATGATTGTGTGCAATTTCACTTTTTTGGTTGCAATGTAGAAACTGTGTCAAATCTCACCTGCAGAATATTCCATAATAATGAAGGGGGAGGGGCCAGGCAATCCTGAAACTCTTGGCATTTTGTAAGGAGGTAAAGGAGTTTGGCAAGTCCTGCATAATCACATGGGCTGCTAGAATCTCTGTGTAGTTCCCACCACATGGTTAACCATCTCAGGTGACAGTTCTGTCAGTGAAGAAACCCTTAGACATAGCTGACTCTATCTGTCCAGTATAGATGCCTGCTGGATTCTCTTAGGCCAGATGGAATATAATCAAGGACTTCCTTTTCTTACTGAGCCTTGCTTGAGCAACATGGGCTTCCTGAACTCTGTAATATTCTCAAATTCTTGATTGTCCTTCAGTCTTACCTGCTAGTTTGCCCCTTACTTCTGCTTTCTGGTTTATCTTATATCTCTGAGTTTTTCCATGCAAGGTTTTGTTTTTTTTAATCCATCATGGAATGGGACTTTCTCTCCCGGTTTTTTTTTTAACCACAAGACTGTTTTCACACCTTTTCCTGACATCTGCTTCACATCTAGACATTATCCAGCATATTCTTTCACAGTTGCTACCTGGGAAATATTTTGTCCTCCTTCACCAGTGCTTACTTCTTACCACATCAGCCATCCTTCACAGTACAGATCCCTTCCCCCTTGTAGTGATGGGCAGGCATTAAACAATCAGTCTGTGCACACTTAGAGAGGAATAAATATAAGGCACTATATACAGGCAGGAAAAATGAAATGCAAAAATATAGGATCATAACATGCGAAAAGGATTTAGAGGTCATAGTAGACCCAGAAACTAAATATAAGTTAACAGTATGAAGCAGCAGCCAAAAAACCCGATGCAGTTCTGGGCTGCATCAACAGGAATATAATGTCCAGACTGACGGAAGTATTAGCATTGCTTTATTCTGCTTTCATCAGACCTTATCTGGAATACTGTGTCCAGTTCTGAGCGCCACAGTTCAAGAAGGATACTGTCAAGCTGGACCATGGCCAGAGAAAGGAGAACAAGATGATCAAAGATTGAGAAACTAAGACTTATGAGGAATGACTTAGGGAGCTGGATATATTTAATTTGCAGAAGAGAAGACTGAGAGGTGACATAGCTATTTTTATATATCTGAAGAGATTCCTATAGAAGATGGAGAGAGCTTGTTTTCTCTTGCTCCAGAGACTAGAACACAAACCAGTGGATTCAAATTACAAGAAAAGAGATCCCAATAACATTAGGAATAACTTTTTTTAAAACTGTAAGAGAAGTTCAACAGTGGAATAGATTGTCTTGGAGAGTGGTGGACTCTCTCTTTGGAGGCCTATAAACAGAAGTTGGATGGGCATCTTTCAGGAGTGCTGTAGCTGTGTATTCTTGCATAGCAGGGGATTGGACTAGATGGCCCTTGTGGTCTCTTCCAGCTCTAATTTCTGGTCTCTAATTTCTGTGATTCTGTTCAAGCTGATGACAAAATATGCCACACAGCTATTGCTCCAATTTGTATACCTGGTGCTTAAGGTGTAATATTTCAATATCAGTATGATTCTATGTTTGATATACATTGGGAATATGGGTTAGCTAAAATACCAGACTACTGGAATGGACGCAGTAAGAGGTTTGAGGAATTTAACTGTTCTTATTTGCCTTCCGGTCACAGCTATGATGTTGTGTCTGTGCTGTCTTCCTCGTCCATTTAGGCTGGCTTTAGTCAGTTTCAGATTTAGTCATACTGAAGTAGATCCAATTAAATCATTCTTAACTTGTCCCATGAATTCCAATGGGTCTACAATATTATGGCTGTGGGTTGTTACTACATTTAAATTATCCATTTTCTATGAAGCACTTTGGTTTTGCAATTTATTTATGATAAATGGACTACATTGGCGATTTGACTCTAACTGTATGTGAGACACAGATGTTTCTGGGAGGTTCACAGGCAGGATAACTCTTAACTGAAATGAGAATCACTTGCAGCTTCTCTTTCTTGTATGCAACATACAAGTAAGTTCTAAATAGGTAATGTCACTAGAAGACCAGAAGATGATTTATGATTGTGTCATGGAAAAACATAACAGAGGAAAATGGTCTATGGCCCTTTCCACATGTGTGTGTGGGGGGAAACAGGCGAAAACGCCCAAAAACGGAGCTTACCGGCAGCCGGGTAAGTCCGTCGCTCGAAAAAGAGGTTTTTAAAAAACACGCAGCGTGGCTATTTCCGGCCGCACCTGAGTGGATTTTGGTGTGGAACTACAAAAAGTAGTCCACGCCAGTCCACTCTAGGGTGTGGAAGACCTCCGTGAGAGGTCGCTCTGCACCATTTCAGAAGCCCGGTATGGAAATGGCCTATATTTGCTTGTCTTCAAAAGGCCCCTTTCTATAATAGGCTGTAGTTGATCCTGCACTCATGGAAAATCATATGTGCAGCCATTCCCAATACTTTCTCTCAACATCTGAATGAATTCTCTCTTTAGGACTGGGCAGCCCTCAGGAAAGTCCTGGGATGTAGGGTGGGGGATTGGTGTGGGCAAGCAATGAGAGATGGTTGTGAATGTGAGGGTCCACAGAAGTAAAGAGGGCAAAGAAATTTGTTTGGCTCACATTTCCCTATGAAAACATCCTCCCAAGATTATCAGAGGGACATAGTGAATCTTTCTTCATAAATTAGTTCATTTCTTCTGGGGTTTCTGATGTGTTTTTACAAAGAAAAAAAATGATATAAAACCATGCATCTCATACTCTCCAGTTGTCCTGCAAGCAGTTTTTTTTGTTTTGTTTTGTTTTTTGGCAACAGCAAGAGAGAGAGAGAGAAACTGGAGCATTTTAAAGGTAGCTGAGAAAATAGGATAGCAGAGGATTGATCCAGACTGGCCCTGTCAAATCAGGATAGTTGGAGGGTATATTTTTAATGGAGTGTGCTGTTTAAATGATGCACACCTATGCTTTTAACAGTGTATACCTAATGTAAAATATGACCATGACAACCCATCCCACTTTGGAAGTCTGAGAATTAAGCTTGTCACAGAGCTGAGATAAACAAGTAAGTTTTCTAAGCTCTACTCTGGGTTACAAACTTCATGTTCGTACCCTCCAATGTGTGAAATGCTCCTAGCTCTGTGTCCAGTCTATTGTTTGCTTTGTTCATCATTCATGATTTAGTCCAAGTGCAATTCCTCTGCCTCTCCCTGGCATCATCAAGGCTGTACCTGGCATTTTCATTCAGGCCATTAACTGGAATGTTATCTCCATCAGTTTATTTGCCATTTTGCTGTCAATGTTTTCCTTTGGAAGTTAGGGACTATATGGCATGAATAAATCTCATGCTTGGCAGGTTTCGATTACATAATAGCTCATTTTTCCATGCTTCATGCCTGCTCCAGGAAAAGAGAGGGAATTTAGCTTGAAGTCCTTGTCGGCTCTGTTCTGGTGCTATCCCTAATCAGAGTGGAAATGAAGGGCCCTTACACAAAGGAAAGGCTGTGATTTGGAATGGCTTTCTATCATCTCGCAGTAATTTTCCATCAAGTTTTCAATAGGTCTCCCACTGTTTTTTTCATGCAAGTTTCAAATTGTTACACAAAGGGAGGTTGGTATGTGATTTTTATTTCCTAAAGCTTCCTGTAAAACCCTGCACAGTGTTTTTGTGTATGCATGTGTGTGTGTGTGTGTGTGTGTGTGTGTGTGTGTGTGTGAGAGAGAGAGAGAGAGAGAGAGAGAGAGAGAAAGGAATCAAAAGCAGTTCCTTCAGTCTTGTACTGTGAAGTAAAATGGAAAAAAATCTTAGAAGTATGGTATATTCTCTGATGTTCTGGACTACACACAAATAGTCTGCATGTTTTCTGTTTTGTAGTGGATGTACACAGATATTTAAAAGTTTGGCAATTTTTATGTCATTTATTCATTGCATTTTTATTTATTAAACCATTTGAACAACTACCCTTCATGCTCAACAACACCAAGACTGCATAGGCAGGTAATTAAAACAGTAAAATATATTTGAAATAATAGTAAAATAAATATCTACTCTGAAGTGAACTGGAGAAGTTCTCCTGCTTGCTTCACCTTTGTTGCTCACATACTACATACCCAAACAACCAACTGACATATGACAACTCCTGATATCTACTTGCATTGGTTCTATGTCTGTGAGGAGCTGGCTATGAGCTAGTGTTACCATGAATTTGTCTTTCTTGAACATCACAATATACTACCTGAAATGATGAGTGGCAATGCTGAGCCATTTTGTCAGAACTTGGGGTCTTAGGAAGCCAATCTGCATGGTGAGGTATTGGAATCAAAGGTTGCTCAGGTACTGGACTAGCTCCATCTACCCAGACTAGTGCTTGAGCCTGCATGGATAGGACTGACTATAAACGGCTTCCACTTTGAACTGGGATCCTTCTTAAGCAACTAGCCCTATATGGCTCAGGTCCATGTTGTCTGAAGGACTATATTCTCCCTTCCAAGTTTGCCTGTGTTTTGCAATTATCTGTGGAGATCCTTCCCCCTGTTCTACCATTGTCACAGGTACATCTGGTGGCAACACAAGAGACAGTCTTCTCCATCGTTGCTCCCAGGCTCTGCAACTCCTTTCCTAGAGAGGTTAGACTGGCACTCTCTTTGCTGTCTTTCCATGAGTAGGTGAAGACTGACTGCTCAAGGGGAATGGGCCTTCTGTAATTTGCTGCATTGCTAATTTGCTGTTTTCTTTTTAATGTCTATATTTTTAACTGGTTTTAATTTTTTATTGATAGTTTACTTACATTTTTATCTTTTATATGAGGTAAACTTTGTACTGTTGTAATCTACTTTGAGTCCCCGATTCAGAATGATTGAGATGCAAAAGGTAGGCGAGAGCATTGTGATTATGCATGTGTGTATGTCACAATCACATCGTGGTGACTTCTGTGGTGATCACATTTCTAATCTACCTCCTGGCACAGTCTCACCTCAAATCCCCCCCACCTTTTTCTGAGTGTAATTGCTGCCAGCTAGATCCACACTCCATCCAATTCCTATAACATGTGTACAAGGCTGTTCTTACTATAATGGCTTTAGATAATAGCTTCTTTGGGTCCTGCACAAGGAGTAAAGCAAGAGATAAATTAAATAAGTAAGGCCATGAAAGCATTGCAAAACACAACTATAATAAGAAATCTCTGGTATTGCAGTTACTTCTGACAATGCGACACCCCCAAACCTAGCTGTATACCCTAGGAGCACCCCAACTGAAGGATTTCCAAGGCTCTGAAGATCAGGGTGCTGGGAGTGGCCTGCAGTGGTTTCCTGGTGCATCAAGAACAGGGAGCTAGAGAGACCCCTCAGGATCCTGCCACTACTAAGCCACAACTACTTGTCTCTATGCATGCCATGGCCAGGAGGGTACTACAAACAACATTTCCCAGGGCCCTGATGTGCACTCCCTTGGAAACCCTTCAGTTGGGATACTGCCAAGTTGAAAAAGGTTGGGGGTCCTGTTCAGTTGTTAACAACTGTAAACACAGATCCCCAGTATTTACAAGAACCTGCAGTTACATGCAATCTCATAACTACGGAACAAGATGACCATTTAAATAAATAAATGAATGACCTCAATCCCGATATGTTTGTAATGTGGCCACCAGGGAGTAGGTATGATAATGTTAAACAAATAATATAATTTTATTAACTATGGTGTCATAGGTTATGTGGTTCTTATTTCACTCTTTATTTTTCAGCCCATAAACACACTCAGCTCTTGGTTCTTTTGTTCTAGCATACTCCTAATGATTCAAATCTTCACTGCCAAGCAGTTTTCTTTCACAAAATCTCTCTGACTCTGTCCCTCTTTTCTGAACTCTGATTCTACCCTTTTCTTTTTTGTCAGCTGAACCCAAATTCTGTCTGTCTCTCATCCCCTTCTCCCTTTTCACCTCACCCTTATAGCTCCTTATTTTCTCAACCTGTCTCCCTCTCAACAAATCACTGCCCATGTATCAATTCACTCCCTCAAACAATTACTCAAGCTTCTGACCATCTTATACTATATAGGAAAAAAAAATTTTTTTTTTACATCTTATGTAACCTCACAGGGAGGCTGTTACCTTTCTTCCTCTTGAAATACTTTTTAAAGCTCTGGCTTCTGCCACCAGCATTATTCTTCACAGAATATTCACACAAACAAACACACTTTGCTGATGGCCTTGAAGAACGGTAGTGGTGGCAGCCAGAGTTCTGTTGTTATATCACTGAAACCACCAATAGAAAGATTTTAAAAGAAGTAAAAGGTAGGAACATAAAAAGCCTCCTGACATAATTGAGCTCCTCTCTCCCACACACACCCCCAAAATGACTGAGGTATCAAAGTGCTGCCTGCCAAACCATACTGTAACAGTTGCCCTAAGCTGGCCCTTTCTGCGCCATCCCCCCAACCCGCCATAGGGACAGAAAAAGGATGGGACCACAATGACAGTTCTGCCTGACATCGTTGTGGTCCCGTCCTTCTCCTGTCCTAAGGTGGTGCAATCAGAGTAAATCATTGATGAGTTTTCTCCATCAATGACCCGTGATTGTGCCATCATCATGGACTTACCTGATCTGCAGAGGGTCTGGAAGCACAATGGCTGTGCTTACTGTCCCAGCACAGCCTGGGAAAGTACCCGGCTGTGCCTCAGAAGGAAGAGGCAGGGCCATTATGCTTCCTTCATTGTGAAGGCAACTGGTGAGGAGGGGAACGCTCCTGTTGTGCTCCCCTCCTGGCAGAGCCGCTGCTGGGGTCCCCACAGGAGGATATCAGAAGAAGGTAGGGTGAGGAAAGGGCCTGAGAGGCTGGCTGTTTAGTCTACCCCTAGCCAGTGTTATTCAACCAGTTCACATCAGTCCTCCTGAACCAGTTGTTAAAATTTGTTGAGCTTGTTGAACTACCTGTTTCCCTGCACCCTCCCCCTGCTTTGATTCATTCCCAGCTGCCCTGCCAAGAAGCAGTAGTAAGAAGCCAAAAATCTATTCTACCCACCTCCAGCTTTGCCACAGTGGTGCACACTACTGAAGAAGAGGAAAGGAAGGGGAGAAAAGGGAGCTGATTGCTGTTTCACAGGCATCCTTCACAGGGGAAGGAAAGGCAGGCTGGAAAGAAGAAAGGAGGGGGAGAAAGAGGGAGGACAGCAAAGATGGAGGGTGGGTCAGCTGAGGAGCATCTGGAGGTGTGCTTGTGCAGCAAACTTTGCCAATGATGAATCATACAATAATTGCATTTTTTTGGTTAATGTGTACACATTTTAAAAAATAAAATAGAACCAGTTGTTTATTATTTTGCATGACTTCGGCTCTAACATCCTGGGTTTGTACCTAAGCACTGACTCCATGCTCAGTTTTGTGGCTCCAAGTAAATGTTTTAAATCAGAGTGGGAATGATGTAACTTTCCAAATGCTGAGGTACTGCAAATCTGAGCAATCCTTACCAGCATAGTCAATGGTGAGGACTGCTTGGGGTTACAGTCCTAACAACTTCTGAAAGGCTACGTGATTTTCTCACCTTTGCTTTAAATAAGATAGAGAGACATACGGTTATAATATGCGCAATGGTTCCATTGAATATACATATTCTGTTTCTAGCACTCATCTCTCACCTTTTTTTGAAATGTAGTGATGGCTATCAGTCCAAGCAGAAACTGGACCCTTTTCTCTCCTTACTCAGACTTATGTTTTTCTCCTCCAACCACTATGTTTTTCTCCTTTTAGAAAACAGCAAGAGGAAATGATCAGCAAGGATCTCTGTTATCAGTGTGTGAATGTGCAGTGGTTATTAAATGCATATAGCCCTCTGAAATATCAGATACTTTCCAAGTGCACACTGGAAAGCAATCTCACTGAAACTCTTCACTGAGCAAAATAAGAAAGCTACTATTTATTTAGGTAATATATTGTGACAGGAAGGAACAAAGGAATGCTTAGTTCCATCTAAGCCCTATTCAGGCATTATTTAAATTATGTTGACATGACACATGAAGAGAGCAGTATCATAGTCCCACCCCCTCCATTTTCAGTTCTGTTGTTCTCATCACATGGAAAGTGATGAGTTGAAACAGGAGAGTCTGCAATAGTGGCTCTCTGTACAATTGAGAACCCTGACATTTCAGGCTGATTATGCACAGATGCTCTAGAACTACAGCAGAGGTTCTCCTGTTCATACTCCTCACATGTAATGTGAGGAAAGCAACAACGGATGGAGGAAGCAGGGCTAGCATGTTACAATCTATATGTATTGATACAGCATGCATCATAAATGAGTGTAGCTCTGACTAGAGTAGAGATGTGTAGAACCATGCTTACTCCCAGCCTCTCCATTGAGGGAAACTGTCTTCTATCTACAGAGAGAAGTTTGAGTCTGAAGGAGAAGGCAAAAGTGGTATCAGCAACCCTGATACCACTAAGACTATTAGCTTAGGAATGAAAGCATTTGGGGGTTGGGGGGTAGGGGTGGAACTGTGCAGAAAATATTTTTGTACAAAACTGTATCCCACCCATAACGGTGTTTTCGTTTCTCTTTCTCTTTCTTTGACAGGATGCATTGATTTATTGAGACTCCCTTTCTCATTAAGGATAGGAAAAACCATGAGGATTCTCTGCATTCCTGAAGAGCAGTCTAGGGAAGAAGAGGAGTTTCTAGCTATCTACCTCTCCCCATGTCTCACATCTTAAATGCAAGCTGAATTTCACCCTGTCACTTCAAACAATTTCCCTGCTCGCCATTGATTTCAAGTGAAAGTGCTGTTCTTTTGGTCCTGCATAGAATTCAAATTATGTAGAACCATTAACTAAACCCCTGCCTGTAGAATGAGAAAACAGAAATCCCAATACAGTGATATTTTCATTACCTTTGGAATCAAGCACCCCAAATGAAGTACCTACTTGGTGTGCAGCTCACACTCTCTGTCCTTCTTTGGGCTGGAAAATCAATACAAATGCCAAACAATCAAAATGCTATTGGCATTGAAAGAGCTTTTCTAAATTATTCACCTTCTATTCCATATGGATAACTCAATTTATTTACAATAGAATGTGTGATGCTCAAGGGAAAGGAAGAAAAGCAGGACTTCATAATGCAGGGCTAAGTTATGTCTCTTGCCAGCAATGCTTTCTAGATATTAAACTTTTAGCTGAATTCATTCTCTCTCTTTCTCTCTGTGTGCACACATTTAATACTGTGGTACATATGAGTTCACTGCTATGGCAGATCTTGGGAAGATTGGGTGCCAAGGCAATCAAATTACTCAAAATAAGATTTTCCAAAAGTTTTGGCCTTCTTTGTGATTTCATCTATTGTTCGGAAGCATGAGGCATATACAATGAAGCCTGCTATAGTTGAAGAAGTAGAAGCCACAGATGTTAAGAAATGAGCTGTCCATTCTCAACGAAGCACAAGGGTAGAGGGGAAATAATAATAGATCTGCACCCTGAGGCAGGGTAACTATACCTCCTGGAATAACATTTACTAGTACACCAAAAAAACACCACTCTCTATGGGAATAGTATTACTTCTTTTAAAAATCATGGTAAATGCAGTGTAGTTTTAATGAAAGTGGAATGCTCTGCAATATATAGTGTAGTGAAGTAATGGTTTCAGCACAGGACTACAACCCTGGAGACCAGGGTTTGAATTCCTGCTCATCCATGGAAACCCACTGGGTGACCTTGGGCAAGTCACACTTTCTCAGCCTCAGAGGAAGGCAAGGACAACATCCCTCTGAACAAATTTCACCAAGCAAATCCCATGATAGGTTTACCTTAGTGTTGCCATAAGTAAAAAATGACTTAAAGGCATACAACAACACAACAACAACAGGTAGGCTACACCAACTTGTGTTTTGCTTTATGGAGTAAACAGGCTTTGAAAAAGCATGTGTGCATGCATCAGTCTTCTTGGTTGGAAAAGTCAACAAGCTGTACTTTCCCATATTCAGTGACTATGTGAAAAAAAGTTCACCTAAAGTAACCAAAGCTACTAATGTGAAATTATAAACCAAATCCTTTATACTGAATGTTTTAAAAAATACCTTTCAAACTTTTGGTACTTCTTGCTGACTCATATAAGGGGAGAGGGCATACTAGATGGATCTTACCCCTGATGAGTGGTGAATGGCAAATTATGGGTTTTCTAGACTGAATGACTGTGCAGAAGAGCATGGTCAAACTGCTGGCTCTTGCCTTTAAGGCTGTTGTAATCTAAACAGTGGTAAGAAAACTTTTGAAATATTTTTTTTTCTTGCATGTAAGAATTAAATAGAGATTTACATCCTTACTTAGAAGCTCCTTGGGGAGAGGAAGGGCGACAGAGGCCATTTCTGCACTACACTGTCTTAGTGCTATTATTCCACTTTCAACATCCTATGGAATCTTGGGGTTTGCAGTTTAGGGAAGGGCATTTAGAATTCTCAGCCAGAGAGCTCTTAGGCCTCAGTAAACTACAAACCCCAGAATTCCACAGGATATTGAAAGCGAAATAATAGCACTATAACAGTATAATGCAGAAATGGCCAGAAAGAAAGAACGCTAGTGGAACAATTAGGGACTGAGCTACTGTGAACTGGTTTTTCTATAATTACCAGTGTGTACATGCAGTAATTGCCTTAGGTTGTAGTTCTGTGTCCTGAGTCAAGAAGACACTCAAAAAAGCCAAGAAGAGAACATAACAATTAATCTCTCTCATACATATCTAATCTGTATTCTAGCTACTTCCAAAATTAGACACTGATCCTGATTTTTAAAATACCTCTGATGGGAGTTATGGTTGTAGAGAAGAACTATGCAATCGGACATGATTTTATCTCCTTCATTTTGAAAATGCACTTCAAGTTGTACTTCAACGGAGAAGCAAGAACCCACCCATCACTTTTTGATTAGTATAATGCAGTGGCCTAAATACAGTTGCAGGTCCCACCTAAAGTAGACCCAAGGAATCAACTACTGAATGGGAAGTCAACACTTACATAATACCTGTGGATTTATTTGGGTCTAGAACATGAAGTATTTCAGTTAACGAAACCCAGTTGTTTGTCTGAAAAATGTTAGATTCTTTGTATTACAGATACCCAGATATTTTAATATATTTTGATCCTATAGGTCAGTTCTGTTTGGATTTAGGCTGATTTGCCCTTCATTTAAAGTATATTAAAAAGCATTGCTTTCATACTTTCTTCTTTTAATGTGTGTGTACGTCTTTCCTATTGAACCGACTTTTTTCTATTTTGTTTTCAGTTTAATCCTTTAGTTACATATTAAATGCAAATATACATGTGGTTTATTGTGCCTTGTTATGCATTGTTCTGTGGCATTGTTATTTAAATGAACATTTCTATAAATTACAACTGTTTTTTTTTTTTTAAATAGCACTGCCTTTCATAAATGCCAAGCAGCTTGCCTCTTTTCTTTTATTTATGCCTAAAATGTTACCTGGCATGAATTTGTTATCTCTCTTCTCATGCCTTTTATCCCTAGTGACCTAATTACAGTCCTCTTAACAGAAGGCATCCAACTAGGCAGAAGCGACGAACTCAGGATTGTGCCAACTAGGGCTTCTATGCTCCACTGCTCTGACTCATTCTCATCTGCTGTGCCTGGATGAGTGACAGGAACCCTCCAGAAGGCTCAGCCATGGTCCAAAATCTCTGTTAATTGTACTTCTAATGTGAAGAAATTACCCTCACATTAGCTCTCCTCTCATTGACGGATACCAGTCAAGGGACTTGCAACAAAACATTGCAATGGGGAACATGCTTGGTGAGGGTTCCGACAAGTCATGCCATTTCCTAGGATACTTTATTCCATCTCTCCTAGCCCGTTTTCCCTCCTCTCCTCCAACAGATACCAAACACTCTGTGCCCATTGAACATCATTAGGCTCTTAAGCAAGAAGTATCAAGTGGGAGAGATACCTTTCCTTTTCTCCTATAATACTTTTCTGCAGTGATGTAGACTTGAGTCAATAGACTCAAGTCGGACTTAAGTCACTTCAGTGACTCAACTTGGACTTCACTCAGCAAAAATTACATGCTGACTTGACTCGAGACCTGCATATTTTTAGTGACTGACTTGCTGCACTTGGTTCAGTAACATAACCCATTCATCTAGAAACCTTACAATCTAGTGGTCATATGACAATCTGTCTCAAGCCCAAATTATGGGTGCATATCTCAGAGGGGAACAGGAAACGGGCTAGGCAATGGGCTTGAAGTGAGGTTGAGGTCTGCTCAGCAGCCTGTCAGTGCTATGTATAGGAGGAGCTTTCTAAAACTTTTCCTAAAAGCATAGGGCAAAACTCATGCCCAGAGTGCAGGGCATGTGTCTCAAAGGGGAACAGAAAATATGTTAGGCAGTGGTCTTGAGAAGGAAGGATCCTTCCTTCCCAAGCTCTTGAAGCTTCAATAATGGGGAATAAGAAGGATCCTATTCTCCACTTCTGAAAAAGCCTTCAGCTTTGCAAACAGAAAGTAAGAAGGATCCTATCTCTACTTCTGAAGCTGCAGATGGCAACATCACAAAAGTAGAGGACCAATGCTACTTAAATTCTTTCGACTCTGTCCAGAAATTCTGGAATTCAGGTTGGGGTATAAAGTTGGTTCCCAGACTTGAGACTCGACTCGAAAGTATCTTACAAGGACTTGGGACTCGCCTTGCGACTTGAAGGTAGAGACTTGAGACTTGACTTGAGACTTGGAGTAAAAGACTTAAATACATCACTGCTTTTCTATTTCTTGAAACCTTGCTATTTCCCCAAGACTGCCTATACCTCTTTCCAGTAAATGAATAGTTCCATTGTTTGACCTATAGAAAGGCTCAGATTTTAACTGTCACTGCTGAATCATATTGGTTAGTAACTAGAGTAAATCCATTTAATTAACTGCCAAATAACAAGTCAACATGTAAGCAAATTCCATGGGTTGAGCTGGTCAATTTTCATTGGGGCTCTAACAATAATATCTAGGACATCATTTGCTGTTAGTTGGGGATGCGTAATTTTATTGATTCATTGAATTTATATCCCACCTTTCTTCATGCATAGGACCCATGGTGGACCCAATTGTCCTGCACTGTCCTGCCCTGGATTCAAAAATGTTAAACATCAAGTTATTTCCATTTGAATAGGAAGAAATCCTATTCATTTTGGTGAACGTTTTTTAAAAAATGAACAGAAATGAATTTCTCCCCCATCTCCACCAAGCAAATTCAATGACGACTATATGTATCTGCCTGCCAAATTGATGATCCTATCAGAAAAAAGAGAGGTGGCAACCCTAATTCAACACTCACACAGTTGAATACAGAGGGATTCAAAAACAGACATTTAAGAGTTAAGCAGATAAAGCCCTGGGCATGGATGAACAAGCTTGTCAGTTTGTATTTCTTTCTTATTTGAGTATTTTTAATGGTTGGTTCTTTCAATTCTGAAAAATAAATTGACAAGAACCTGTAATGAAATTTTTACCTGTCCATCTATAAGTATATGGAAAGGGTAGGAATCATGTGACCCTCAAGATGTATTTGTCACTATTGTCTATATTGCCAAGAGCTGTTTGGATTTGCAGTCCAATATGTAGGAGTATTTGGTATTAAGCAGAGAATAGTATGTTTAGTCTGATGAAAAGAAGGTTAAGAGATTAAGTGGTAGCCACTTTTAAATTTTTGAAGAGTTGTATGTTGAAGATGGAGCAAGCTTGTTTTCTGCTGCTCCAGAGGCTAGGACACAGAGCAATGGATTCAAATGACAAGAAAGATGATTTCACCTAAACATCAGAGTAAATGCTGTTCAGTAGTGGAATATGCTGCTTTGGAATGTGGTGGAGTCACCTTCTTTGGAAGTTTTTAAACAGAGGCTGGATGGCCATTTGCTAGGTGTGCTTTGAGTGTGTGTTCCTACATGGCGGGAGGCTGGACTCAATGGCTGTTGTGATCTCTTCCAACTCTATGATTCTATGGTTCTAACAGTGGATCTAGTGCAACATGAGCTTCTGGTAGAAACAGAAGTAATTACCTTGGATGCCCTTGTAAGGTGAAAAGAAAATTTACATTTATTGTCTCAGGAAATCCATCTTGAAATAGGAAAGGAGAAAGACAAAAAAGAAGTTGAAGCTGACCTGTACTTGGTTACAAAAGCACTTAAAAGCTGGCTTCCATGTGTGGATATAAGCTAGTAGCCATTATTGGGGCTGGATCTCCATGGAACTCTGTGTATGCTCCCCTCCCTGACAAAGGGAACAAGGAGACTAACTTCTTGAAGGCTTCAAGAGATAAGAAGGAAGCAAAAGGCTTGAGTACCTAGAACGAAGAAGGATATGGAGAGGTGAAAGACAGAGCGGGCATTCTCTCGGTTCTCCTCTCCCACTCACCACTTTATACAAGTGGTTGATGCCTATTTGGTCCCAACACAATAATTGACCTAAATCTTATTGTTAGTCCTGGCTATAGTGCTAGAGTAAAGCAATTGGATTTACCTATGTGTTAACTTGCCATTCAGCAATTGATTGCATAAATCTTCTGTAGTTGGGAATAACCAATATGATTGCAACCATCAGCTGGATGACCAGTTTTTTCCCACTCTAGTATAAGAGAATGGATATATGACCAGGGCCATTTCCGCACAAGTCTGTTATAGCGCGATGATTCCACTTTCAACCTCCTATGGAATCCTGGGGTTTGCAGTTTCAGGAGGGGCCAGCTGGCCCCTTCCGAAACTGCAAACCCCAGGATTCCATAAGAGGTTGAAAGTAGAATCATCACGCTATAACAGACTCATGCGGAAATGGCCCAGGATAGGAAAGTACAGCCTGTGGGAAGCACATGCCCCCTGGATCTTACTTTAGTGGTCCCTGAAGACCCTCACGAATCCTCTGATGCCCGCGTTTTTAAAAAAATACATATTGACCTGATTTGGGGCTGATTTTCTTGGGAAAACTTCACAGGGATCTGATCTGGCACACAAAAAGCATGGAAAAAACACTTCTCAAAATTTGAATACCTCTATTTTCATCAGAGTTCCTCTCAAAATGGCATCAGAAATGATGTAAGGTTACTTCCAGTAACCACTTTCTGAGGGACTCTGAAGAAAAATTGAGGTATTTTGATATGTGGGGGGGGGGGGTGAGGGCAGCCTGCAAAGGGCATGGGGGGCAACTGGCCCCTGTTCCTAATGCAGTTGCCTACTCCTGAACAAGGGGTCTTCCTAGCCCACTGCAGTCATTGTAGATGTGTGTATATGTGAGAAAGAAGATGGAAGATAAGTATGGTAGCTCCTCTATTGCATTCATATTCCCTTTCACGTATAGAGGACCATGGTCTGCCACAGGGAATGTATTCTATCAGTGGAAGCTCTATTTTCTCCATGGTATCTAGACCTTTGATTTTCCAGGGTTCTACATTATGCAACAATCTTCTACGCGCAGAGTAGGGTCCTTGGATCAGTAAGTTGGCCTCTACAGAAAAAAAGCAATGAGGATCACCTCCATGCCAGTCGAGCCTTCAGCTATTTAGAATGACTATACAGCAAAACTGGGAAAAATTGTCTTTTTGGACTGTAACTCCCAGAATCCCATAGACAGCATTTCCACCATCTGCTATATAGGACTCTTCCACTAAGGCATTCTGCTTCCAAATTCCTTTTGCTGGGGGATAATAATGGTTTGAGTCAGGCCATTTCTGCATTTCACTGTTATAGTGCTATTATTCTATTTTCTACATCTTGTGGAATTCTGGGGTTTGTAGTTTACTGAGGCCAAAGAAGTCTCTGGCCAAGACTTCTAAATGCTCCTCCCTAAACTGCAAATCCCAGGATTCCATAGGATGTTGAGAGTTGAATAATAGCACTATAACAGTGTAGTGCGGAAATGGCCCCAGTTGCCTTCATTCACCTGGATGGCTATTGTAGGAAGTAATAAGATGTGGAAAAGGGTAGTGGTTACTCAGTTAGGGTTCCCTGGAACTCTAGGGTTCTGGAAGAAGTTGCTGAGGATTCCATTTTAAAGCTGTAGATATAATTTTTATGCAGGAGTTCCTTGAGACCTGAAAATTATTTCAAGGGTTCTTCAAGCTAAAAAGGTTGGGAAAGGCTATATTAGAGTGTTGAACTGGTCCTCACAGAGTCACAGAACCCATGGGGTAACTCTGTATCCCTCACACTTTCTAAGCCTGATTTGCTTCCAGAGATTTGGATGTGTGTGTGTGTGTGTTTTGATGATAATACCAAAAGGAGAGCCCAATCTTGAGTTTATTGAGCTCAAAGTAGAATACAAATGGAAGCAATAAAGAAATCAGACTAGATGGACTCTGGCCTAATTCAGTCATTCCCATTCTGTTTGACTTTGGCTGTGTTTCTTCAGAAACATGGGAGGAAAGTAATCCTATTTGTGAGACCTTGCCTGAGGCCAACTTGAATACACGGTTGGATTTGGAACCCATCATCTCTGTCAAACACTATAGCAAGTTATATTTGCATTGTTTTCCACCCAAGTTTCTTTTATTTGTTCCTTTGTTGATTTATTTATTTGTTTGTTTGTTTAACTATTTTTATAATAAATCACTTTTCTATTTAGGAATACCCAAAGCAGTAAACAATAAAAATACAAAATATAAGCCATAAGAGCAATAAAACAAAGCCATAAAAACAGATGCTATAATACACAGTCACACAATAATAGCAGCAGCAAATCCATCGAAAGCCAATATCAGCTACATATTCCCCCAAAGGTTTGGCAGAAGAGATGTTGTTGTGCCCAGGCTAGCCTCTTTTAAAAACATGTTTTGTTCTGTTTTAATGTTTGTTTATTCACATTTTACTGAGTACATTGTGGAAAGGCGACCCATAAATCTCTCTGTAAATGAATACATGAATATAAGTAAGTGAGTTCTATGGCTGTGGAAAAGAGAAGGTGCTCTAGTATAGACTAGCAAAACTAATTTCCTTGAAATATGGAACCTCCTAGGGCCGGGCTTCTTGAGAAAATCAGGGAAGTTCAGACAAAGTGTAGCTACACTATATCATTGTAGTAATTTGATACCATTTTGATTGTCTTGGTTCCATCCTAAGGAATCCTGGTATTTGTAATTTGGTGAGCTGCTTAGAAGTCACTAGTGCGGACTCTAGTGCTCTACCCAAATATGTAGCACCAGAACTCTCTACTAAAGAATTCTAACTGCTTCATCATACTACAAATCCCAAGATTCCATAAGATGAAGCCATGGCAGTTAACATGGTATGCAACTATTGTAGATGGATAGTTTATACAGGCTGAAAGACTCGGCAGGGAGGGGTCAACATTACCATGTCTGATATATAAAAAAATGCTGCTTCCGATTGCCTGATCCATATTAAGGAACTCTTAAGCTCCTAGAAAAGGGGGTGAACATCATGCAAATCTTTCATAAGGGCCTTCTCCGTTTTCCCAACAAACTTCACTGATTCTTGATCTTGGATGGAATTACTGGGAGAAGGAGACTAAAGCCAGTAGGGGCGTAAATCTTCACATATTTCATTCTCAAAAATATTTTTTTAAAAATCAAATATTTTCTCTCTACTGGATGAGATTATAAGAGATTTTGGTGTTTTCTAATGATTTCTTTTTCCCTTCCTTCCTTCCTTCCTTCCTTCCTTCCTTCCTTCCTTCCTTCCTTCCTTGCATTTTGGGATCTTAAAAAAATCAAATTACAAAAAAGTACACTTTTTTTTTTATGCAAGTGATTTGCAAAAAGGAACAAAATGCAAATCAACCTCTGAAAAATGAGGCAAGTTTCTTGTAATATCTCAAGACACATTCAGGGACAATTTCTCATCAAGGATGAGAAAACCCTGTGAATATTCTTCACATCCCTCAAAGCAGCTTAGCATGGCTGCTTTACCTACTGGTGAAAGGGAACACTGGAAAGGAGAGGTTGTGAAAGCTTCTTCTGCCCCCTTTTGCTGTCATCCCTTGTCCCCATTAAGATCTTCATACAGATTACTGGGGTGAGTGTGGGTGATGGAGGCCAATGCCTCCTACAGTTACTGAGACTGCTGATATGCATGCAGCTATTTACCTCCAGCAGCCCCCTAATGATATATAGATTTCTGCAGACAGAAAGAAGAGGTTTATGTCTTCCACCTCTTCCTACTAGGATTGTATATGGGTGCATGTATATGTAAGGAGCTATGCAGGCATCTATGCACAGACCCTGTCTACTTTGCCAATGCCAGATACAGCCCCTGGGGCCACAATGTTAATGCAATTCCTCTCTAGACTACAGTCTGCATTTAATGTTGTCACCAGGAGCAGCGTTTTCCAACTTGATGCCCTATGTGGGACTACAGCTCCCATAAGTCTCACCATCCCCTGGTTGTACTGGCTGGGAATGATGAGTTTTCACACCCACCAACTGTCCCAATTTGGTAGAGACAGTCCCAGTTGATCCTCTGTCACACCATTTTTTCAGCTGCTTTTAAAATGTTCCATTTTGTCAGTTCACTCACTTCCCCACTTTGTCCTCTGCTTTTTTCAGTTACTGCAAACTGAGTTCAAAGTGCAAAAGTAGTTTGCACTCCATTAATTCAGCAAAGCAGAGAGGAAAGTAGGAATTAGAATCTTGTCCTTCCCAGTAGATTCAGAAAAATCAAACTGCTGCAGCATTTCCTAGGCCATTTCTGCACTACACTGTTATAGTGCTATTATTCCACTTTCAACATCCTATAGAATCCTGGAGTTTGCAATTTAGGGAGGGACATTCGGAAGTCTCAGCCAGAGAGCTCTTTGGCCTCAGTAAACTACAAACCCCAGAATTCCACAGGATGTTGAAAGTGGAATAATAGTACTATAACAGGGTAGTGTGGAAATGGCCCTAGTTTCTGTATTATTCTTCATTCATAGCTTTTGTCATCCTGACCAACACTCTGATATTGCTTGGCCACATGTGTGCCAGTTTTCATCTGTAAAATGTTGGAGCGCGTGGGCTTTTAGTCCAACACATCTACGGCAGCTTGCTGATTGATAGCATGCCAGGGCACAGGGACCTTGGGGGGCAGTGTAAGTGGTCTCTTTTTGACACATTCTGCATCTTTCTTAACTCTTCATTTCCTTCAGTTTGACAATACCACCCTTTTAGTTGAACCTTTGGTTACATTTCCTATTTCCTTTACTGTAAACTGGAGAGAGAGAAAAATCTAACACAGAAATGAAAATTCGCTAGTACCAAGGACAAGGAGATCTCCACTCCACAAAAGCAAATGGAAGTTTGCCACAATCAAGTTATACACCTTGGTCAGCAGTCACGCCTCTGACTTGCCGCAACTCTTCTTCTATCTCTCATCTGGTTTTATTTCACTACTGTCCCCATCCTCATCTCTCATGTAAAGACTGGCCATCTTCCCCACACATAGTGCTTCTGAATGGGAGGCTCCTAACAATCAAAAGGTGTGATGCAGGACTTACTTTTTTCCTGAGAAAATTAAAAAAGGGGGGGAGGGGAAACAGGGAAAAAGTGGTATGAAAACATGAAAGCTACACATAGAAGATATGGTTCCCCAGTAAAATTCTGTAAGTGAAATAGTCTGATGGCTCAATATATTCCATAGACTCACAATTTTGACAGTGCATACAAAAAGACAACAGGTTTAGGGACCATTTCTCTCTCCTCCCCACCCCAAACTTGCCATGGGCCAT
Source organism: Cyclura pinguis (assembly GCA_030412105.1). Classification (NCBI taxonomy): domain Eukaryota; kingdom Metazoa; phylum Chordata; class Lepidosauria; order Squamata; family Iguanidae; genus Cyclura; species Cyclura pinguis. The sequence goes on along the minus strand of CM059602.1, from coordinate 29,104,315 downwards.
GTGCCCTTTCAGCCATGCACTGCCAAAGTGTACTCACCAAAATATGATCTAGACCACTGCTTCTCAAGCTATCTGATGTGGTAGACAAGCTTTTTTTTTTTGCAAGATGCCAGGGGCTACTACCATATTTGTGTCATATTATTGTTGCATTTGCATGGTTCCTTGGAATCTCACCGTGGACTGACAATCATTGGCTCATGGCCTGGCTCTGGTCCACAGATCACCACTTGTGCATCTCATTGATTTAGATCATTTGTCGTTGTTGTATGCCTTTAAGTTGTTTCTGACCTATGATAACCCTCAATTTAACCTATCATGAGGTTTTTCTGGCAAAATTTGTTCAGACAGGGTTTGCCTTCCTCTGAGGGTGAGAGAGTGTGACTTGACCAAGTAGGTTTCCATGGATGAATAGGGATTTGAATTCTGCTCTCCAGAGCCTTAATCCCAACACGCAAACCACTATACTGCACTGAGTCACTAGAGGAAGTCTAATCTATCCCATAGCCATTTATTAAAATTCCTTTGAGCCTCTAAGGCTCTTGCAAAATTAAACATTATATCCATTGTTGAAGGGGGGGAATCAGATGGGAGTATAACTGAATGTCACACAGACATAAACACACATTGCTGTTGACTTTTGTACTATTTTGCTGTCTTAATGAATGCTGTTTCAGCTTCATTTGTTTATAGATGGAATATCATATTGAGTATTTTATTTTTAACAATTGAAGTGACTCATACTTTGTATAAATAAATAAGGTAAAGTAAATTTCAGAAAGATATTTTCCTCCTACAAATGTTTGGTCAATGTAGTTCTCCCTGCTCTTAAATTAATTAGGATATATTGTCAGTGCAGAGGTAGGAGGAGGGAGGGAAGAATATAAGGAGAAATTTAGACTTTAAAGCATTTTCCCTCGCTGTGATTCATATCTCCGAGTATGCCTACTGCATCAGGAAAAGGTGATAAAAGGCTGGACAACATGAGGTAAGTGTTCAGAAAGCTCGCTGACATCCTTGAAAACAACCAGAGGCTCTTTCAGAATCTGCTCAGAGCCGTACTTAAGACTGCCTTTTATCTCAATTACTCAGGCTCTCTCAAGGAGCCAAGGGACATGACTTCTTTTTGGAAACATATCTGAAATCTGTCGTTTTCACTGTGGGCAGAGTTACATATACAGACCGTGCATTCTTTCCCTCTGAGCTTGTAGAATGGAAGAAGCAGCTGTGGGAGTGAGAATTAATACAGTAAGGGAAATTGCTAACAGCAGAGACTTGGCCAAACAATTCTGCAACAAATAATTTTTGGATTTGCATTATTATTGCATCCTCCTAGAGCAGAGGCAGGCAACTTGTGGCACTCTCACTACCTACAACTCTCAGCATCCCTTACCATTAACTAAGTTGACTAGGGCTGATGGAAGTTGTAATCCAGTGGCATCTGGACAGTCCCCACTTCTGCTTTAGAGAATCAAGAGGATTGTGGGTGCGAAGAAAGCAATTCCTGTAAAATATTTTCCCCCTATAAAACCTCCCAATAAATATTATAAGCTTTTTGGTGCCTTACAAACAAGTTTATTAAATTTGGTCAGTTTAAAGCTGCATTGAAAGTGTTATTAGAGCTGCACAACTTAAGCCCATACTTTATAAGCTGAAGTGGTATGTGCGTTCTGCACATCAATAATACTCCCTCTTATACGTACAATTCTAAGCCAACTTAGTTGAAAGTAAAATCCCACTAATAACGTACTGCTGCTAAATTCTACATTGATAGAATATATCAGTACGTTAGACTTAGAGGGCCTGCCATCAAGGTTATACAAGTTCTCTTAATTGCAAGAGTATGGCGATTATCAAACTGAACTGCATTCCAGCCTCCCACAATGATCTAACTGCTTTTCCCATATCATCCATGCCTCAGCAAGCAAACAGTAGCCTGCGAGGTAGAGGCAGCTCTATTTAATACAGTTAGACACAACTTAAATTATGATGGACAGAAGCAAACATGGCAATAAGAGAAGAACACATGGGAAGACGTGGGGGATAAAAACATGAAAAGCATTGAGAAGTGTAATGGAGATCAGATCGGACAGGGCTGCATTTAAGACTGATACACTTTGAGCACTTTGTGTGAAAATGATGGCCAAAGTCCTCTTTTCCAGTGCAACTATGCTGATAGGCATAGCAGCATGGCGGTAGAGGTAATGTGTCCCATGAGTGATGCAGGCAAGCAAGGGTAGGAAGCAAAACCAATCTTCATCAGGAGAAGAAGCTACCCTGTCAGCTGTGAGCCAGCAGAGCAATTTCCTTTGCTCACAGACATAGCTTTCACTGCCAACCCCTACTGGCTCTACAGCCCTACTCAGGAAGGTGCTTATGTTGACATAATGGGTAGCTTACTTAGCACAAGTCACTTACAGGATCATGACCAATATATACTGGGTTTTTACTTAACTCAGTCTGATAGTGGTAGGATAGGCCATTTCCGCTCTACACTGTTGTAGGGCTATTATTCCACTTTTAACATCCTATGGAATTCTGGGGTTTGCAGTTTAGGGAGGGGCATTTAGAATTCTCAGCCAGAGAGCTCTTTGGCCTCAGTAAACGACAAACCCCAGAATTCCACAGGATGTTGAAAGTGCAATAATAGCGCTATAACAGTATAGTGCAGAAATGGCCATAAGAAACCGGTATAAACAAATTTCTGAGATGCGCCCGACCTCTTTCTCAAACAGTATCTGAACACAGTATCACTCCATTCAAAAGGTTCTGTTCTTTCTGTCGATTTCAAAGGAGTGTTTTCCCAGCATAGTCACTTAGAAATACTGTTCATTTGTGGACACTTTGTGCAGTTTGACCTTTATGTGGCTCTGCTTTGGGATTTATTTATTTATTTATTTGGTTGCTAGAGAGGACCTTTATCAAAACCTTCCAAAGATGCACGTTTGGGAACGAAAATTTATAAGTATTGGATTTCAAAGCAATAAAGACCTTTCTGCTTGTTAAGCTACTACTACAGTCCCTGGACCACCACTTGATTTATCTTCTGTTGACAACAAATGTTTGGTGACATAAGGGCTTGTGATTTAGAGACCTATGTGAAGTTAATTTGCCCTGCTGGTTGTGAATGTAACCTTGGGTCTCTTACGGAAACTTTTTTTTGTGAGGAACAGCTATACAAACCTAAATATAGTAAGCATACTTAACTCAGAATCAGAACCATGTTCTACATACCACTCAGAGTTGATGCATCATCCCAACAATAAGATGGGATCAAAAGAATGAGTGGTTTCTTTTATGGTTTAATTTTGTTTGCTTTCACTACATTAGCCACCCCTGTTGCTGTTCTGAGCTTACCACCCACTCTGATCATACTAGAGCTGGGGCAAAACCACATTCTTGCATTAACATTTTAAACAAAGCCTCCCATACTCCTTTCTTTTTTCAGCTGTCTGTGTAAAAATACCACATAGTTGTTACTTTGTCTTCACTTGCCCTTATTTCCAATTGCCTTCACTTGTCCACAGCAATATATGATGACACAACCATATCTTACTGAACATGTAACATTTTGATAGCTTCCCTGTTTATGATATGACATTTGATTGAATAGAATTGCCCATGTGATTAATCAGGGCTGAAAAGAAATGAGAGGGGACACACACACACACACACACACACACACAAAAGCAGCTGCCAGTGGAAAGAATGGCACAGAACAGGATGGGGGGAAATGAGAAATACTGGAAGGGAAGCTACTGGGGAGCAGTGGAAGGAGACATTGGCTGAGGATTTCCTATAGGCAAGAGCAGTGAAGATTTTGCTAACTCTTGTTAGTACTGCACAAAGCAAGGCAATGATAAATCATTCGCTAATCAATTTTACTTCAAAACCCTATGAAGAGATAATGAAACATGAGATTGTGATGTAAGATGAGAATGCTGGTCAACATCTACTGGGGAAAAGTAAAAGACAAGTATTAATAGGTCTATTTCTAATGGCCCTATTAACTAAAGCCAAAAGGACATTCAGCTGCTGATGTGCTAAGTTCCAAAAGGAATGTCTTTAGTTGTTCAGTACACTTAATACTAACAATAAACATGAGAAGCATGAATTAGGGAAAATTAGGCCTTTTCCGCACCGGGCTATTAAAATGGTGCAGAGTGACCTCCAATGGAGGTCTTCTGCACCATAGAGTGGACTGGGGCGGACTACTTTTTGTAGTTCCATACCTCAGTCCACTCCGGAGCGACCGGAACTGGTCACACGGCGTGTTTTTTAAAAACCTCTTTTTAGAGGTTTTTAAAAAGCACGGAGAGCGCAACCCCCTGCTGCTCCGTCGCCCGGCTCCGGAGCAGATTTGCAGGCACACGCAAGTGCGTGCCTGCAGATCTGCCAGGGGCAAGCTTCCAGCTGGCGAGCTTCTCCGGTTGGTGGAGAGCCTCCACCAACCAGAAGCCGCCATTTAGGACGCCGGAGGAGTACCGAGCGATGAGCTTGCACTCCTCCTTGTCGCGACAAACTCACCCGAAGTTAAAATCCGGTGAGTAGCGTGTTCCGTCATCCCCCCCCCACATCTGGAAAGGGCCTTAGAAATGATAAAACAAGAAAGAAGATGGACATACTATGAGAAAGCACAAAGCACATTGGAAAGACAATATAATTCTGGAGAAAGTTGAAAGCAGTAAAAAAAAGGAGGAAGACTGCTTTACAGATGGGCAGACTCAACTATAGGAACCATGGCCCTGAGTATACATGATGTGAGCAAGACTATTAATAATAGGATTTTTGGTGGTTCATTCATAGAGCTGACATATGTTGAAGTCTGAGGGTGGTGGTAGTGGAGGAGGAAGTGGAAGAGGGCAACAGCAACAACATTTTTTATTGGAAAAAGCAAAAGCCAGAGAATGCTCAATACGACACTGAATTCTGCTATTTTGACTAGTAGCAGTCAATATGGGAATCAATGGGCACCATGCTTGAGAGTGTGAGGTACACAGATTCTGCACGTGAGTGACTTAAAAATGCTCTGTTTGGGATAGTAATTAGGATACAGGATTATTTGCACCATTCAGTTAATAAACCTCCAGATGTGGGGGAAAAAGCTTGTACAGTTTCTGAAACTACTTTACAATTCTCTTTGGTGTCATAGGCTTGTGAATGTATTGCACGTTATGTCATTCAGCCACAAGACATGAAAGCAAGAATAGTGATGAAAATTCTGCATTGTCTCATTCTTTGGGCTGACAAGAAGGAACAACAGAATTTTTTCTTCACCTGCAAGATGGAATTTTCTGTCTCTTTTAAAAAAAGTTTTAATTTTTTTTAAATTACCAGTAATATTTTTGTTTTCTTCTATAAACAAAGATACTAAACCCAATGCTTGAAAAAAAATTATCATCTCCATTTCACTGAACATCTCCAACCAAAATCATTGGACTTTGGGACACCACCACCACCACAAAGATAGAAACCCAATGCTGGAAAAAAAAAGTTGTTGTGTCCATTTCATTTAACATCTCCAACTAAAATCATTGGACTTTGGGACAACAGCACCACACATGAACAAAAATACCTGCAGTGGTGCAATTTCTTCAACATCTGGCAGATGTTTACTTATTTACTTATTTATATAACTGAGTTTCAGTGGAGTATTATACCACAGATAAATGATTTTCAAACAGTTTTAACATGTTTTAGCTGGAACTGATTTTAGTGGTGAAGATTTCCATAAAGAGAACCATAAATCATCTTTAATTACCAACTCTAGATCTTTTACCTAGATCAGTTTTGAACTCATTACATTACTGCAAATATTGTCAATCAAGACAGAGTAGGTTTTTGAAGTTAATCCAGCAGATTCAGAGCTGCTTGGAAACATCAGTGACTCATAATTGGTTAATGAACAAATCATTACAAGCTTTACTTCAGGATAGGATATAAAATGTAAAATCCTAGTGAATTTGAAACCATGAAATAAAGACATTATCAGTTATTGCTGTGTCTGAGCCCTGTTCATGATATAGGTTTTTAGTCTCCCAGTTCTTAAGTGGGGAAAATTTGTCTTCACCAAGAACTAGATAATGGCATAAGAATGTCATCAGTGGTGAGTTCTGAGTCCCACTCTCAGATACTATGAAAGGCTATTCTAAACTTCATATTTTGCTGATCCCTTTGTTAGACCAACCGTAAAGATATAAAATTGTTTGAGAGAGCTTTTAAAATAGTCAGTGGGCAGAGTCAAAGATAACTTGAACATTTTAGGTTTCATCTGGAAAAACAGAAGGAAATAAAGTTTGGTTCTTCATTCTTCATTTCAGTATGATTACTGAAATATTTGTATATTTTACTAGATATCTTTTTTTTCCTAATTACAGATCATCCTAGGTTTTCTATATAGCAGCTACAGAGAAGCAAATATGAAAGAACTAGTACAATTTCTATTGTGAAGTTTCCAATGTCCAATTATGCAGTCACATTGTTGTTTCTTCTGCTTTCTGCAGAGACTCTTAATGACTTGTTCTTCAGAAATGTGAAACTGATAAAAAACACGTGGTGTTTATCAATAGGGTGTGGGCGAGAGTAATAATTTCCCATATATGCTTGAATCTAAAGGGCTCCAATCGTTTGCTGTATCGCTAGTCACCAAACCATGCAACCCACATGAAAGTGAGTGTTGTTGAAAAAAATCACATCAGGGGAAAGTTTATAAGAGATGACATTTATACGGTATGTGGTTGACCCATTCTGCCTATGTCACTTTTTTCACATGCAGATAGTTGTTCCAGTGAAGATGTGCCAAACATTTTTGGCTTTTAAAAGGCATTTTTAAAACATGATTTAGATGAATTGAAAATGGGTGAAATAAACTGTCCGATTTTATTCTTTGTTACTCACGCTCAATAATGTCTTTAAAGGTCTTTAAACTAAGTTCCGCTGGGGAGGGAGACAATATTATTCAAGGCCAGGACTCAGCGAGCGCAGGGGGAAAAGGCCCAAATGATATTGGACAAGTAGTACAAGCGGCCAGTGGCGGAAGGAGTAGAAACTATAGTACAGGACTTGCAGAAAGGGCCCGGGGACTTAAGTGTCTCTACACTAATGCATGGAGTACGGGAAACAAGCAAGATGAACTGGAACTCCTAGTACAACAAAATAAATACGATTTGATAGGCATCACTGAGACCTGGTGGGATGAGTCTCATGATTGGAATGTAGGAATAGAGGGGTATAGCCTATTTTGTAAAAATAGACCAAACAAGAAAGGAGGAGGAGTAGCCTTGTTTATCAAGGATGTTTTCACCTGTGAAGAGATCCGTGACTTAAACCCAGAAAGCCAGGTCGAGAGCATCTGGGTAAGAATTAAGGGAGTGAGAAACAGTAGGGATATTCCGGTTGGGGATTACTACAGACCTTCAACCCAGACTGAGGGCTTTGATGATGCCTTCCTCAACCAAAGGACTGCACATTCAAAAAGGAGAGATATAGTAATAATAGGAGATTTCAATTACCCGGATATATGTTGGCAGTCAAACTCTGCCAAGACAGCAAGGTCCAGCAAGTTTCTTGCTTGTCTTGCAGACAATTTCATGGTCCAGAAGGTGGAAGAGGCCACAAGGGGATCAAATATTCTAGATCTGATCCTGACCAATAGGGATGACCTTGTTAATGAGGTAGAAGTGGTTGGATCTTTAGGGGGAAGTGACCATGCCCTATTGGAATTTGGCATTCAGTGGGAAGGAGAAGATAAGTGTAGCCAGACACTCATCTTAGATTTTAAAAAAGCGGACTTCTGTAAACTTAGGCAGCTGCTGGCTGGAATTCCGTGGTCAAGAATAGTGAAAGAGAAAGGAGTTCAGGAGGCATGGGAGTTCCTTAACAGGGAGATACTGAAGGCACAGTCTAAAACTGTGCCAGTAAGGAGGAAAAATGTAAGGCATCTGAAGAAACCAGAATGGTTGACTAAAGAACTCTCAGTTGAGCTAAGTGTTAAGAGAAACATGTACAGGAAATGGAAGAAGGGGGAAACCACCAAAGAAGAATTTAAGCAAGTAGCCAGGAGATGTAGGGAGGAGGTCAGAAAGGCTAAAGCACAGAACAAACTTAGGCTGGCCAGAGACATCAAAAACAATAAAAAGGGCTTTTTCAAATATGTCCGCAGGAAAAGGAAAAAGAAAGAGGCGATAGGGTCGCTGCGCAGAGAAGATGGCGAATTACTAACAGGGGGAAGAGAAAAGGCAGAACTACTTAACACCTTCTTTGCCTCAGTTTTTTCCCAGAAGGATACAAGCACTCAACCTGGCGGTTGGGGAGCAGGTAAGGAAGCAGGGGAAATGCGGCACATAATAGGTAGAGAGGTGGTACAAGAATACCTGGCCACACTGGATGAATTCAAGTCTCCAGGGCCAGATGAATTGCATCCTAGGATATTAAACGAACTGGCAGAGATCATTTCGGAACCGCTTGCTATAATCTTTGAGAAATCTTGGAGGACAAGAGAAGTTCCAGCAGACTGGAAGAGGGCAAATGCTGTCCCCATCTTCAAGAAGGGAAAAAAAGAGGACCCAAATAATTATCGCCCAGTCACCCTGACGTCAGTACCCGGAAAGATCCTGGAGCAGATCATTAAGCAGTCAGTTTCTAATCACTTAGAAAGCAATGCAGTAATCATGCGAAGTTAACATGGATTTCTCAAAAATAAGTCATGCCAGACTAATCTTATCTCTTTTTATGATAGAGTTACTAGCTTGATAGATGAAGGGAATGCTGTGGATGTAGCATTTCTCGATTTCAGTAAGGCCTTTGACAAAGTTCCACATGACATTCTTGCAAAGAAGCTAGTAAAATGCGGGCTGGACAGGGCTACTGTTAGTTGGATTTGTAATTGGTTGACCGACCGAACCCAAAGGGTGATCACGAATGGCTGCTTTTCATCCTGGAGAGAAATGACTAGCGGGGTGCCACAGGGTTCTGTTCTGGGCTCAGTGCTCTTCAATATCTCCATCAATGACTTGGATGAAGGAATAGAGGGCATGCTCATCAAATTTGCAGATGACACCAAATTGGGAGGGGTTGCTAATATGCCAGAGGACAGGATCAAAATTCAAAATGACCTGGATAGATTGGAGAGCTGGGCCAAAGCTAACAAAATGAAATTCAACAGAGAGAAGTGTAAGGTCCTACACTTAGGCAGAAAAAATGGAATACAGAAATATAGGATAGGGGACATGTGGCTGGATAGCAGTACGTGTAAAAGGGATCTAGGAGTTTTAATAGACCACAAGCTGAACATGAGTCAGCAGTGTGATGCAGCAGCCAAGAAAGCCAATGCAATTCTCGGCTGCATCAATAGGAGTATGGTGTCTAGATCGAGGGAGGTACTGGTACCACTCTACTCTGCTTTGCTTAGACCTCATCTTGAATACTGTGTCCAGTTCTGGGCACCCCAATTCAAGAAGGACATGGTCAGGCTGGAGCAGGTCCAGAGGAGGGCAACCAAAATGGTGAGAGGCCTGGAAACCAAGCCCTATGAGGATAGACTTAGAGAGCTGGGTATGTTCAGTCTGCAGAAGAGAAGGTTAAGAGGGGACATGATATCTATGTTTAAATATTTGAAGGGATGCCACGTAGGGGACGGAGAGGGCTTGTTTTCTGCTGTTCCAGAGACCAGAACAAAGAGCAGTGGGTTCAAGCTGCAGGAAAGGAGATTCCACCTGAACCTCAGGAAGAACTTCCTGACAGTCAGGGCTGTCCGGCAGTGGAATATGCTGCCTCGAAGTGTGGTGGAGTCTCCTTCTTTGGAGGTTTTTAAGCAGAGGCTGGATGGCCATCTGTCAGGAGTGCTTTGAGGGTGTTCCCGTGTGGTCTCTTCCAACTCTACATTTCTATGATTCTAATGTCAGCACTGGAGTTCAAAGCCCTTATTAATTCTGTTTCTCTCATGTATCCTTTCAGATGAAAAGACAGTCATGCAATTTTCACCTACCAGTTCTGGGAATTGTAGTTTTTTAAGTTGTACAATAACGATCTTCTAACAGAATTCTCACCAAATAGTCTAACAGAAATACAAATTATAAAGCAATTATAAATTATAAAGCAAAATTATAAAGTGGAGAGATTCAGTAGCAATCCTGCCACCACTTCTAAAGCTTTGCTTGCTAATTCATATCTGAGTAAGAGGAGGGACAATTTTTCCCTCCCATTAATTCCTATGAGGGGTGTAATTACTATGCCAGCTGTCCTGGCTGAGCCCCAGGTTTCCAATCTGTACCACCATGAAAGATCCCATTTGCTTCCTTTTCTAGCAATGTGAATTGCAGGAGTAAGTGGAGGGTTCCAGCATGGATTGGGTCCACTGAAGGGGCAAAAGTTAAAATTCCCCTCCCCACACACTAGGGTCCTGATCCAACTTTGAGAGGTCTGAGCTGGTTATTTCCTATTTAGATTTTTATGACTAATGAAAAATGTGATTTTGTCTTTATAGTCACAGATAAAATTGTCTTCTATCTGGTCCTTGTCTACAAAAACTGTAGGAGACTCTAAAGCAGCATCTCATAACCTCGTGACTTCTTAGTGCTACTCCCAAATGTGGGTGAGTCAGGGGTCTACCCACAATGCCAGTGCCAACATGAAACAGTGGGGATTATCAACTCAAAGAGGAGGCCTGCAAGAGGGGGATACCCTTACAAGTTCTTTTACACCTGTGTATAATGGAACTAGTGCAAGGAAGAACCAGCTGGACATTCAAAAGTAAGCTTGTTTGTTTTATTGGGGGAATTAACAATCACACACACAGAAGATCCAAGCAGTCTTGCAATCACACAAGGCTAACAAGGAAAAGGGAGGAAAAGTTTGGATAGCGAGTGTAATAGATGATGGCTCTGAGGTCAGTGAGCAACTGATTGTGCAAGGAACAGAGCCAGTGATTGACCAAACCAGCTTGCAAACATCCTCATCAGTTGAAAGACAAGTAGAGGCAGAGTTGCCCCAGCCAGTTCCAGAGGGAGAAGGAACCAGCAGTGATTTGGAGAAATTACAGTCACCTGTACCTCTCAGTACCCAGTCACAGAGGAGGCTGAAACAGACAGCTCAGAGGGAAGCTGTGTGGGCTAGATTAAGGAAACAATGACAAGTAACACCTGTTTTCAGTGGCTATTTAAGTCTGTCAGCGTGGCTTGCTGTTTGCTTGTAGCAAATTACTATGCAAGCCTCTTGAACTTTGTGCTCTGGCTGCTTCGACCCCTCTGGACAGACTTCTGGCTTCCTGGACCTGTTGGATTAGACTTTGACTTGGCTTGGCTCAGCGTTTCCTTTGGTTGTTTGTGTTGGACCCTCCCCGCTGCCTCTTCTTCCTTCTTGGGCAAGTATCTTCGCCTCTCCTTCTTTGCTGGCAGAGAGGCACAGGCAGGGAGTTGGATTCTAACAGCGAGAAAGTTTAGGGCGACATGGGTGATATTTACCTATCCAGAAGTAAAGAGATGAGGTGCTGTGGCTCAGACCAAAGATCCTAGGGTAATACCTGATTGGGGATCAGAGTGGTAGAGTGATGGCCAGTATGCCAAAAGTACTATGAGTTATCTGGCATGAAGCCATGGTTTAAATACTCTTTTTCCACCCTGAAGGGGAAAGTGTTAATGGCTCTCTGGCAGAGTAGACAATGAGGTCTGTAGAGTGGACAATAGGGTCTGGAATGAGCAAATGGCTTTAACATTAGGTGACAAAGGGACTGATGGGAATCGTTATAGCTCCTTAATGGTGGGACAATTGTGGGGACAAAAGGAGAATTCTAATAGACAAAAGGAGAGGGCTGAAGACAATTGGTCATTCTGTGGAAGCAGTTTTGGGTGCTATTGTTTCTAAAGGTCAAGTTGTTGAGCGACATTTGCCAGTCCGTTATCTCCGGACTTTCCCTGACTATGACCTAGCCATGCCCTGTGGTCTCGATCTAACCTAGTTTTGCAACACATGTGCACAGCCAGTTCCTCTTTGCCAGAAAGTTCCCAGTCATGGCAAGATAAAATTTATATTTCATGGCAGTTAAATATTTTGCCAATTAAACTATATCATGCAGTAAGGGTGTATGGCCTGGTAACACTAGTGGAGGCTGTGGATGATGGAAGTTGGATTCCACACTTTTGGAAGATACAATGGTGAGGAAGGCTCATGTAAAGCACTTTTTTAAAAAAATGCTTGCCAGCACCATCCTCATCCTCATCCTCATCACCATTATTATTATTATTATTATTATTATTATTATTATTATTATTATTATTATTATTATGAGAGTGGTGGTCATGACTATGACTATGTGAGGACAGAAGTGAAATCATTTTGTGGTTGGTTTACTGCAGACAAGGAGAAAATGCTGAAATCAGCAGTCAGTCCTTTGTGAACTCTTAAATTTTGTAATACCACTCTTAAACTTCACTGTTATATTGAGTCAATAAATCAAGGTCATCTCATAGTCCTTGAACTTAAGAAGAAAGCCCAAGGATATTCTAGACATATTTATTTATCTAAGAAGAGAAAATATATTGTGGGGCTTGATCTCCTCCATCTGAGCTGTCAGCCTTTCTGTAGCACTCCAGAGAATTACAGTTTCAAGACTGTCAAGCAAAATATTTCCCCCACCTTGGGGAAATCCTGGGGAGGCAGCCAGCTGCTTTGTCACCCCAAGAGACATTTTGAGGGGTGTGGAAACTGGGCTGTTGCTTAGTTTTCATTGTCTGGTGGATGGCCCTTTGGCCTATGTCAATATAAATTAAACTTTATTCCCAGAAATATGCAGCTACAAAGCAGATTGCTATTTTGTTGTAACTTGTACGGGAAGGGCTGGGAAAAGTACTGTGGAGGAAACCTGTCCCATAGGGACTTATACGTATATGTGTTTTGCTTCCCTTTTTTTAATCCACTCTATCTCAAAAGCCCCAGATAGAATACAGCAAAACAGTACATAAACAACAGATGCTCCCCACCTCAATAGTTCTGCGTTGAAGTACAATGAGATGGCTACACCACAGGTATCAGACCTGGGTGCTGCTAAAAAGATCTGAATTCTAGTGGTAGTCATAACTAGAGTAGACCTGTTGAATCACTGAAGTTTACATATGTCTGGATTCACTGTTCAACAATTTATTAAATGGCTCTAATGCATTTGAGATTACTAATAGCATTTAGGGCGATGATTTTGGATGAAGAGAGTTGGAGGGGAATGACTCACCAGGAAATTGCCTTGTGAAAATCACACCAAAACAGCTATTGTAAATGGGGATCCTACAGGTGATGATTTGTACTCCATTAGTAGGAATTGGGAATATAATTTGCATTTTTAACATGTAACTAAACATTTCCGACCCTTGGTTCCATGACACAAGGATTCCTATGAAATGTGGAAAAGAATTTTCTATTTGTTTGTTTAAAAATTGCTACTCCTTTTGGCCCTTAAAAGAGCTTTCAAGATTGTTTCTGTATTTGGAAGGAAGGAAGGAAATATAATTAATTAGGGTATATTAAATAATTAAAATGGCAGCATAAAACACCAAAGGTTTCAAAGGTTTGAACAGACTATAAGAATGGCAGTGTAAAACAGTTTGTTATGCTCTCCATAAATACAAATCTGAGGATACCAAATCAGTGCCTTTTGAGAGGAAGTTTCACAACTTGGACTAATAAGCCTCACCCTTCTGTAGTCCTTTTTTCCTGTCCTTTTTGTCACAGCCACAAAAAAGAAGAGTGGAAGCTCTTGCTCTCAAAATCAATCACAGGTATCTGCAGGGCTAATGAAAGAGGGGATGGGGATGGGGTGAAAACCTCAGGACCTGAACTTCTGGAGTGAAAAAAACAAAACAATACATTACATAATACATGACACAGCTGTATAGCCAGAGAGTGTCTATAACATCTGAGGCTAAATTCCAACATATTGTAATCTCCTATAAATAGGTAGAAAGTTTAAGGGAGATGCCCCCTCACCGCAACCTTATCTCAGGCCCAGGACCTGCTCTCAGGAGATAGCTATCAGCTGTCTACCACATCTAAACTGAGAAGAATCAAGGGGAGGGGAAGTTAACAGATGGGAAGATAGGAACAGAATTCAAAAGGATCTAGACAAATTAGAAATTGGGAAGAAATTTATAAAATGAAATTCAAGACAAACAAATGCAAAATCCTATATTTAAGCCACAAAAACCAAATATACAGGTATATGATAGGAGATACATGGCCCAACAGTACTACCTGTAAAACGGACCTTGGGATTATTGTTGATCATAAGCTGAATGTGAGTCAGCAGTGTGATGCTGCAGCGAAGAATGGAAATGCTATTTTAGCTTACCTTAATAGAAACATAGGGCATTTCCTCACTGCACTGTTATAGTGCTATTATTCCACTTTCAACATCTTGTGGAAGTCTGAGGGTTACCCTGATTTCTGGGGTCCCTTGGGGGACACTTCAATGTGCTCCACATGATGGGGAATGGAAACTAGCCAGAGCATGAGCAATAGCAATGCGAGAGGCAGGGTAACCTAGCGGGGTCTTTTTACCCAGTTTTTACGGGGTCAGGCCAAGCCAAAAACCAAACGAAGATGTCCAATAAAATGATTTTATTGAATGAAAGTCTCACACATCAACGCAATCACTCACACACTCACTCAAGACCTATTAAGAAGCAAAAGAGAGGAAACTGGATGGGGGGGATATTGAAGGGATTGTAGCTGGGGTAATACTGCACCTTTTCCTGAAGTCCTTGGCCTGGGAAAAACAGCAAAGAAGTGGAGCTCAGCAAGGAGAGGGCTAAGGGGATTGCTCAACGGACAGGAAAACGGTCTGCTGGGATGACCGGGAGTGATCCAAAGAACCGCTCAAAAACAGGGACTATTTTTACAGGACAAAGCACCTGGAGGGCTAATCCTTTCCCGGGGAGAACAATGGGTGTTGCAACGGAAAAGAAGCTCCATGATGGCAACTCCTTTTGCATGATGAGATCACAAGGTGTTGCCAAAGTCTCAGAATCTTTGGCTGCATTGGGTTGTGGTCTGACTTCATGTAAATGGTCCTTGTCTGATAGGATTCTATTGCTATCAGTGCTTAACTTAGGGCAAACACGCTAATCCCCTCAAGTCGGCTTCTCAGGGGCAGCATGGGATGTGTCCATAACCCTCCATGCTGGCTTTAATAGCTTTAAATGGGAGAGAACAATTAAGTCTGTTTTTCTCTCACAGGGTACTTCAGCCAGCATTCCCTAGGGAAGCTTTTTCATTAGTCCTGCTTTCATCAGGGAAGGTTTAGCAGTCAGAAACTACCATCCATTATTAGAAGGAAAGGCTGACTTTAATAGTTCCTTTCAGTGACACAGAAGGCCCCAATTATCTCCAATGCAAACTACTATATCCTTCATTTTGCATCCCCTCTGACAATTAAAATTAGGTGCCACCAATTAATCATTTAAAAGTTCAGTTGATCAATTCTGCATTATATTGCTAAATGAATTGCAGTGGTTAGAGGGATAGAGAGTTGTCAGCACCTGCCTGTGTGAAGACTGTGGTCATGAAAGCCAGGTGAGAAATTCACAAAACAAGAGATGGATGGGTTGTAAAATGTTGATTTAGGATTTTTCTTTGTCGGGGGGGAGGGGGATATTTTACAAATGTGAAGCAGGGTGGTTTACAGATAAAAATTCCAAGAGTAGGTAACAAATTTGTAAAACTGTGGTCACCTGACTTCATCCCAACAGCACAACGATAACACTACTCACATAACTATATTTTGTTCTTCCTCACACAGACTTTGATATGAACTAAACAACAGTTCCATCTCCAGAAGCTGTCTTGTAAAAGGTCATTACAGATGTCACATTGTCAGGATAAAAGCTCCAGGGAGTGA
Organism: Cyclura pinguis; assembly: GCA_030412105.1. Taxonomy (NCBI): domain Eukaryota; kingdom Metazoa; phylum Chordata; class Lepidosauria; order Squamata; family Iguanidae; genus Cyclura; species Cyclura pinguis. Next base: position 29,088,438 of record CM059602.1, on the reverse strand, counting down.
AAGCAAAGTACGGTCCCTTCTGCCTATCATGCAGGATTGCTTAAGTCAAAATGAACAGCTGTATTGTGTATACAATCTGGAATTGTTGTTCAAAAGTAGTTACCTCAAATTGATATGGACATTTTCTTTGTTTATCTTGAAACTTAGGTGGTGCATCTATGCTTCTCTTTACAACACTCTGGCCATTTCTGCATGACAGGGCTCTGTCAACTCCTTCCGTTGCAGCCCTGGCAGGGAGATGAGTGTGCCAGGAATGCTCCCTTCTACATCTTGGTGGGTCACTGTGGAGGAGAGTGCACTGGCCCCACCTCTCCTCTTCCACAGTGCAGTCAGGCACTTGCCATTGCTATACTGGGAGGGAGGCATCGCCAGCATGCTTCCTCCCTTCTGCCTAGCTGGGAAGGGTGGCAGCGCAGTGTGATGGTAGGTGTACAACAGATTTTTTCTGTTTTGCAAATGTCATGCATGCTGCTTGCGGCAAGATGGCGGCAAGCCAGCGATGACATCATGCAGAAGCATGCTCAGCCAACCACTGCCATCCTGGCCCCACAGCAGCACTTCCCCCTTGTGTGGAAAGGGCCTTTCTTGCAATCAGTATGAGATGACTGGGGGATTCTGAGAAATGCAATACCGAAAGCAAACTCTGAGTTGGAGTAAGATTCCGGTGGGAGAATTCTAAGTGTTTTAGTCCCCCACCCCTCCCAAATTTATTCAAGCCCTGAGTTGGGTAATTTTTTTTAATGGAATTGTCAATTTCTGTTCAGTTTTTTACCTCCTAGGTTTGGTGGCTCTCCAGACCAGTAGAGGCCAGTGGGGTTATGCCAGATTTGGAATTCCCAGATAAGAGAAGAAACCACTTCATTCACACTTATCTAGGATTGAACCTGACAAACAGAGAAGAAGGTATACTTTGGGAGGGCCCCTCATTGCAACTCCTCAGTTGCCTCTACTCTGACTATGATAGGTGATGGAATGGGGCGTGTCAGTGGTATATTAAGGAAGATCTTAGAGCAACAGGATCCCAAGATCTACCATTGTTTCAGTACAAGGAAGGACAATTATCCTAGCCTTGGAGCTAGTAATAGCTATTTCCCACAGAAATAATGAGAGTTTTTTAAAACAAACCAGTAGGATTACTATGCACAGGAAAGAGAGGAAGGAGGAAATTACCTTTGCTAGTCAAAGCCAGCATTTCTAGCCCAAGCTGCAAGTGCTGGTGATAGTTAAAACCTGTAACAGCTTGGAACCTTGGTAGCTGAGACATCTACTCTTGCTAGATATATCCCAGTTTACAGTGAAATTGAACACTGGCCTTAGTTTGGTGCCAATTACAACTGAAGCCATCTCTTCTGTTGGACTAATCCTAATCTGGTGACTCTCTTTCTGGGACTAAAAAAATGCCAAGAAGTCATAGCTGCATGAAGGAGGATGTCTGAATCTTTACCCATTTATTGGCTGGACTCTTATGGATAATTTGCACTAGAGTACAGTTACACTTTCTGGGAGGTTGCATAAGTAGGGGTATTCTAATCTAGGTCATGCAAAGATTCATGATAGTATTATTAATTGCTTGATATGAAATTTGAGATGACTCCGGAAACATATTTACTAAATATGATTACAAGTAATAGCCAAATGAGGACAAAAAGGAAAATATTATTAAATTTAATAACAGCAGCAAGATTGAATTATGCAAAGCACTGGAAAGAAGGAATAGAACCTTCCCAAGAAGAATGGAAGATTAAAGTGATGGATATTATTGAAATGGAAAAATTGTCCAACATGCTGAAAGGTAATTCAATTCCATAATTTGAAAAGCAAGGGAAGCAAATTATTAGATGGGTGAAAGAGAAGTGAGAGGAAGATATAGAATTAAATAAAGGATCAAAAGGGTAACACTTATATTAAGGCAGGAATATAGACAGAGTAGGAAAATTAAGGTAGATTACAATAACAAAAAGAGATTTCACACTAGGGAGGTTTAGAATAAGAAACAAAAAAAGATTGGCGGGGGGAAAACACGTAATAAGGAAAGGAAGGCTACAGCGGGAGGGGGAAGTAACATAGAAAGAGAAGGGAAGGGGAAGGATAAATTGATGGCAAAAATATATTGTCAACATATAATGTATTGTTAATATGGGGAGGGGGACAGGATAGAGAGCGAGGGGGAGGAGGGGTTGATTAAACAATATATTAGGGAATATTTAATATTGTACAGAAAATATCAATAATAATAGTAAAGTTATGTAAGAATGGTGTACAATATATAATAATGTAAACAATGTATGATATATAAATTTTAGTTTTTATTGAATCTTAATAAAAAAAATAATAATCTAGGTCATGCAAGTGATGTTTATTTATAACTAAACACCAATAGTTGTGGTTTGGGGGCAATTGCCCAATTCCTCCATTTCAGTAGGTGGCTAGAGAATAACTAAATTGTTGTGTAACAGGCAAATGTGAGATATTGCTGTCCATTGAATTAAACTGCTGTGCACAGCTGGAATTCTATACAGCTCTATTTTAGCATAACTCTGACACAGTGGTGTAAATTTGTGCTACCAAACCACTGAATAGGATTTTGGCCATTGTATTTCTCTTCACTCCTTTATCACATATTCTTCAACACACTTTACATCCTGCTAGGAACTCTAATGAATATAAAACAGGCATTTCTCTGTTTCTCTCCTTGGAAGCTATTCCTGCCCTCTGGGATGGGGAGCAGGGTAAAGAAATTGGATAACTTTCCAGAAGCATTATAAATTGTTCAGTTTACAAGAACACATTGCATGAATTATCAATAACTCAGTATTAGATGAAAGACTTTGAGCAACAGAATTATATTGCTGTTCAAAATCATACATGCTTTTCTTAGCTGGGCTCTTCTGGAATGTGAGGAGCTTTATTGGAGATATATGGTAAAACAGAATTTCGGCCCTCATGTGTATGAATTTTTAAAGCTAAAATAACATATTATCAAGCCTGGGTATTAAAAAATGGGGAGGAAAGGTCATTATCTGTATTTTGTTGGTGAATCAGTATTCTATAACTATATACTGCTTACCTTTCTAATCTATTATTGGTATTATAGAAACTCAGTGGATATAAATTATTGCTGTTATAATACTGATGATGCACAAAATTGTGCCTACTAATGTCATCTTTATTAGTCTATTAATTGGTTCCCTTGGTGTCACAACTACCCATATTCTACTCAATTTGCCACTGGCTAATGTCAAAAGATGACTTTTTGGTACCTTGCAACACTGCTTTTCAGGTTATCAAAAATTTATCCTTTTCTTCTACAGTGGCTTAGAATAGTGTTTCTGAAACTTTCCACCTTCATGGAACACTTGTTTTTTAATGTAACCTTGCCTGCTAGGGAAATCACATACATTGCAGATTGTTTCGAAGATGCATCTATGTTCTTTTCTATGGAATACTTGTCATTTGGCCCTGATAATCACTTTATATGCACTAAAAACACTGTATGTATATATTCAGCCTTTCCTGCCTCTCCATATTGCAGGGAAAAATTAATCGTGGGGAAGAATCTTGTCCATTGTGCAGTGGCAGAGCTTGGGGTGTGTGGAGGGGAGGCAGGAGGGGGCGAGGCTACAGCAGGAGGGGCCCGGCCACTGTGGTGTGGAGGCATGGCTGCAGTATGTGGGGGCGTGGCCAAGATGCACAGGGGTGTGGCTACAGGCCAGGATGCCTCAAAAACTTTGCCACCCGGGGCAAATCGTCCCCACCCCACCCCACCCCACCCCACCGTCTCTATGTGACTGTCATTGTGACTATCTTTTCACTGGAAAGATCTGCACCTTAGAACACAGTTTGTAAGCCAATGACTAGGGAAACCTGAAACATTTGTTCTTTGCAAGCTTTGGTCTTACCTGACCTGATTTTGTCCTCCTTGGCTAGTGTATAGATAAGAACCCAGTTAACCTGGGGATGGAAATTCTTGCTGGTCTAGTTCTTGTTCATGAGAATGAGAAATCAGAATGCTTTTTTCTAAGTTATCCTTCAGATTTCGTACCACTCCAAATTTTATGACAAATGTTGGCTTAAAATAAGTGCCAACAGCCATATAAAAGGCATGTTTTAGTATCAAATACATTTGTAATTGCCATTTCATGATACTATGCATCCACAAACCTTTGTATAGTTATTCTTTTTCTAAAAAATCTCAGACTGTAGTAGGACACATCAGTCTTATGGACACAGATGAAACACATCAAGAAACTGACTTAGCCTTCCATGTCTAGCCCTGATACAGCTGGAAGAAGAATTCAAGGAGCTGAACTTACCCGTATAGGATAGTGTGGACATATGTCATTGCAGATAACTGGTTAGTTGTGACATATTCCTTTTCCTTTTCTTTTCTTCCTTTTCTGAACAATGAATAAACCACATTACAATGGTGAAATTCTGATAGATTTTACAACTTCTGCCAGAATCAGTGACTCACACTTACCTCCTACCTCCGTGGCTGCTCCCAGACTATGGAACTCCCTTCTATGGAGGGTCTGACTGTCTCTTTCCACTGGCAGGTGAAGATGTTTTTATTTAAGTAGGCTTTTCAATATTGAATTTTAATTATGAAGCTGTAGTGTGTGTGCAAAGTGGTATGCTGTGTTTTTTAATTTGTATTTTTCAGTCTTTTTCAATATGTTTTAAATATATTTTAAGTGTTTTAACTGTTTTAAAGCATGTTTTAATAACTGGAATATTTAATTTCTTTTTAATTTATGTAAACCAGGTGTTTTAGCAGTATATTTTTAAATGATTGTAAGCCACGTTGGATCTCATTCAGAAGAAATGTGAGATATATATTTAATAAATAAATAAACCTGACTCCTACACTGGTAGACACTAAAAGCATGCTGGGAGGGCTGGGAAACCCACTGGGAGAGGAAAAAAGAAAATCCTGCTACCATCTACCTGTCAGTAAGGAAACCCAGTCTTGTCACCATATATCTACCTTATACTGATCCTGTTACAACTAACCTGGGGATATAAAGTTTAGCCACCATTGCCTGAGACATGTGATCTCTCTTACATTCCATGGAAGTGGATCGGATTGATGTGCCTCTCCTTTGCAGTGCTGTAAAAATTTACCTTTTAAAAGCAACTTTCCAAGCTTTTTAGAACTTCAGAAAACAAGTTTTCTAGGTTTTTGTGGCATAACCCAAGAACTATTTTTGGCCAATCAGAAATGTAATGTATGTGTTCCAAAGACCTGGCTGACACATTTTGCTGATCCTTTCAATTTGTCTTTTTCCAGCCTACAGAAACTCATAGGAAGGAACCAAGTGAAGTGTGCCACTTTGGTGCCCATGCAGTAGTCTCAAGAAAAGCATGAAGTTGCATAACTGAGGTCAAGTGAAAAACCATACATCATTTCTGCTTATGCAAGGACAATACTAAAATAAATCAAGAATTCCAGAAATCACTAGGAGTGGACTAACTGGCCCATCTAATCTCTATCAATTTTATTTGTATTCAATCATAAGCCTTCTCCATTCAAACACTATATGCATTCGTGAGCCGCTGTTCTGAACTACATGAATATTTGAGTTCATTTTCATTTGCTGTCTTGAGTTGGATCCAAATTTAATCACATGACTAACATAAGTACCATCAATTTCATTTAGTCTAATCAAAATCAGGATCCAGCTCTTTCGGTATGCATCTTTTCCTTATATATGTATTTTGATATGCATCTGTCCCTAATATAAACACTTTTTGTATACACCTTTCCCTACTACATGCTTTTAAATGCAATTTTCCCTAATAAGTACATTTTTGTGTGTGACTTTTGAGGCAAGACTGCATTGCAAAATTCAGTGAAGTGCACAGTCTAAGGATAATTGCATTTCCATCATCTGGGAAGGGCAAATTACATATGTTTGCTTTAAAATGTGAGCCAAACAACATTCTCCCCATTACAATTTGTTATTATTAAGATTCCTCACCACCCCCATGGATTATTTCTCGCAAGCTTAGCCAGAATTCCACTCTGTAGGCGGGTACAGGTTTATTGTTTCACAAATGGTTTGGGATACTTTTCAGGTTTGAGTCCATTGTTTAACAAAATTAACATTTTGGAATTCACACTCCACTTCTCTCCTTGAAAATAGCTAAAGCAGGCTGAAATAGATTTTTAAGTGGCTAACGGATTCACTCACTGCACTCAAAGAATGAAACTGCATGCAGCCAGTACTTTAATTAAGAGTTTGTGCTCAAGGATAACACAGTTTGTTAAATTTCTATGTCAATACCTTTTTATCTTGATTTTTCTACTGTATTATGTGGGTGGCATTATTCATTTAAAAATGACACTGAATGACAAAAAATATACTTCAGCAATTTCATCCAATTTAAGCCTGAGAACAAGTAAGAAAGCTTTGAGTTATAATTTGAGTTTGCTTAGTGTCTGGAGAGTTCTTGTTTTTACAAAAGGTGGATTTTCATTGGGACTAAATTGAATGCTCACACACAAACATTTTCCATGCCAAACCAGGGTCTTTCAAGGGGAAACATTCCCCCAAACCCTCTCTTTCTCATCTAGCTTATCATGTTCAGCACCTTTTCACAGTAGCTTGTATTTCTAATTTGCTGCTTGGTGCCATGTTTTCTTCCTACAGTCTGCATTTTAATATGATTGCAAGCAATTAGTGATCATATAGGCAACTCAATTTGGCTGCAAGATGACTTCATGAAACTAGTGCAGAGTGAGGCCAAGGCTTCTTGCCCTAACTCTAAGGGCCTTTCCCACTACACTGTTAAAGTGCTATCATTCCACTCATTTTCAACATCCTGTGGAATTCTGGGGTTTGTAATTTACTGAGGCCAAAGAGCTCTCTGGCTAAGAATTCTAAATGCCCCTCCCTCAACTGCAAGCACCAGGATTCCATAGGATGTTGGAAGTGGAATAATAGCACTATAACAGTGTTGTGCAGAAAGGCCCTAACTGGGCAGATATTTTCATTCTCCTGTATTGCTGCATTATTTTTTTAATGGGTTGTATTCACAAAAGTATTCACAAAATACAGCCTTTACAGCTTTGATGGATCTTTTTTGCTACGCTACTGAGCAGGACTTTGTGCAGAGTGTTCTGTACTTTTTATGTTTTTGTTGTCATTAACTTGGTTTTGTTGGAGTTCTGTACCTTCAAGTCATTTCTGACCTACAACGACCCTAAGGTGTATCTGTCATGGATTTGGGAAGTAACACTTCTCTAGTCTCCATTTCGAACGAGGTTTATTAGACTAGTCCCTGCTTATCTGTGGTTTCACCTTCTGGGGTTTCAATTATCTGCCATCAGCCTTTTCCTTCCCACCCTTTGCTCCAATCCACCCCCAACATCCAGGCGACAGCACCCATGCAGCCTGCTATAAGTCCTGGACCTTGCCTCCTTGCTTGCCTACCCCTCACTTTAACTGTCCCTCCACCAATACTGCCACAGGAGACAGCTCTGGCACCACTGGAAGTAACCCTCTAACTCTGCAGGGATCATAAAGAGACTTCATGCTATCTGATAGTATGTAGCCTCTCTGTCGTCTCTGCAAAGCTAGAGGGTTTGGTACTCTCTGCTGTTTCAGGCATCCACTGGGAGCCTTGAAATGCATCCTGTGAGGATACGGGGGAACTATTATATTGTTCACCACGATTAAAGATATATTCCCACCGTTTATACTTACTCATCCCTTCCTTCTAATCATATTTTCTTCCCCAGCATCTCCTGCCCTGCTTTACTGGTTTATTGAATACAGTCCTCCCTCCGCATTCTTGGATTTGACCTTTGTGAATTTGATTATTTGCAAGGCACATGCATGTCTTCCCCCTCCTTCTTCTTCTCCTGTTCTCTTGTATTTTGCCAGGCACAGAGAAGGCAGGCAAGTGCCTGGACAAAAGGCAAGTGAATTTGGGGAGAAGGCTCACACAAGCCTTCCTTCTCCCCTCCACAGCTCCCGCTCCATTCCCTTGCTTCTGACTCTAGCACTGAGAACTCACACCAAGGCAAAAGGCAAAGAGGAATGGGAGGAGGAGGCTTGTACATGCCTTCTTTACCCCCTCCAGAGCTCCACTTCCCATTTTCATACCTTCGCATGCACAAAGCAAAGGAACAGGAGAGATAGCCCCAGAAAGGAATGGGAGGGGGATCATAGCAAGGGAGTTATATGTAATTTTTCCACTTTTGCTAGGGTTCTGCACTGCAAACCCTCATTAAAGTGACAGGGCCACTGTAGATTATTTAAGGCAAACAGAAAGAAACCCCCTCAAGGTTGGTCACGCCTTTCAGCAGAATCTTGGAATCTAGCACAGCGGCGGAGCTTGGAGTGCACTGAGGGGCAGCGAGAGGGGAGGGGCCACAGTGTGTGGGGGCATGGCCGTGGCATGTGGGGGCATGGCCGTGGCATACAGGGGCATGGCTACAAGCTGAGATGCCCCAAAAACTTTGCCACCCGGGGCAAACCGCCCCCATCGCCCCCCCATCCCTACACAACTAATCTAGCAGCATTCTGAAGATTGGGCTACTCTCATGATGTAGGAGGACAAGGGTTCCTGGACATATGGGCTCCTCCAGCTTGGCCTAATCAAGTGTGACTTCTCGCAACATAGTTCCTTGGGTCTAATGGGTTTTTCCTGTTGTTATTGCCTCCATGTCCACAACAATTATCTTGATATACACTAGAGTGCTTCTAAATGTTTGTTTGTTTTTTTAAAAAATGGGGACTTAGGTTACTGAGTTAGACCTATGGTTTGAAGGGCAAATTATTTAGTCTCTAATGTTTTAATTTTTTTAAAAAAGAATTATAATGTTATAGTGCAAAAGTATCATTCGACTGGTGCACTTGTGCTCTAAAACATTTTTTAAGAGAAAGGAGCAAAGGATATTTTTGTTCCAGTGTGTCTTGGAACTGGAGAGAAACTCATTCAAGAGTCAGAATAAAATGTTGCACCTGGTGCCAAAAACTGCTGCCAAATAGTCTGAGACAAAAGAAATACTGTTTGGATATTTAAAAAAAAAATCCCAAGAACAACAGCAACAACTATTCCTGCCTCTGGACACTTCTGCCTCATTTGGAGGAGCTGATGATTTTAGAGGAAGTTCTAACCTAGTTTTCTCCGTTTTTGTTGTTCTGAGCCTTCAAGCCTTATGTCTTCTCCCAGAACTTTGCTCAGTTCCCTTTGGTATGATTACAGCAGCTCCTTGATTCAACACTGGTAATCTCTCCCCACCCAGCCTGGGGTTCTTTTATAGGCCTTTTCCACACTAGACTGTTATAGTGCTATTATTCCACTTTCAACATCCTATGGAATCCTAGGGTTTGCAGTTTAGGGAGGGGCTTTTGAGGCCTCTCCCTAAACTGCAAACCCCAGGATTCCATAGGATGATTGAAAGTGGAATAATAGTACTATAACAGTCTAGTGTGGAAATGGCCATAGTTACAGCTCTGACTCAATTTCTGACGTCCAAACTATCACTTCTGGCTCATGGACACAGCCTAGATGCTTAACATTGTTGTTCTGGTTGTGTGCCTTCAAGTTGTTTCTGACATATGGTGACCCTAAGGTGAACTTATCATGGGGTTTTCTAGAGTTGAGAGTGTGTGACACACTCAAGGTCACCCCATGGGTTTCCATGGATGAGTAGGGAATTGAACCCTGATCTTGAGGGTCATTGTCCAACACCCAAACCACTACATTGCACCACACTATCTCTCCCTTACAGCATAGTTTAATGTGCTGGAAGATTTATTCTTGCATGAGTAAGGTGTTTGTCAGCCCTCTTTTGCAGCAGTCATTCCTTTCTCTGAATGGCTACTGGAGGACATCCCTTATTTTGAAATCTTCCTCTGTCTGAAGGGCTGACCAGTCAAAGGCCATTTCTGCACTATACTGTTATAGCGCGATTATTCCACTTTCAACATCCTATGGAATCCTGGGGTTTGCAGTTTAGGGAGGGACTGGCCAATTTGTTTTGATTTATTTGTAACAAACTATAAGGAGGGATAGCAGGGACAGTGAATTGTCTGGACAGCAGATTCAGTAAGCAAGCAGGTTACCATACAAGGTTCTCTTATCAGATGAGATGTGCTATACTGCTGATTAAATTATTTGCACGTATAAATTAGCATATACAATTTAATGCAAATTCTCTTTGTTGGCGATAAGAAGCCACCATAGGCATGCAGGAGCATTCAAATCTTCCTCCCTAATCCTCTGAAGTATGAAGTGGTATATTTCACCGAGAAATGAAGGGTTTTTAGCACTTTCTCTTGCACAATAGATGCAATTGCATACCCAGGTGTGCGCGCGCACACATGTAGCTAGTTATCAAGTGAAGAAAGCTGCAATTGGCACAAACAGGTCCTCTCAGAGCTGATTTTCCTGAAAACTATTGACATGAAAACAAAGGATTAGACCTTGTGCTGTTCCTGTTCCTAATCAGTACCCCAATGGCTTCTTCTCACAGTTTTTCAAAGGATCCACTCAATTACAAAGGATACAAACTACATCACATGTAGTTTGCCCCTTATATACATGATAACAGAGGAAATGAAGGCTTGGATCCCCAGTTACACTGACCTGTATTCTTTGAAAGATGTTGAAAAAAGAGTGTCCTTTACCTGTTCATTATGAAATACCTTTTGCTTTGGCTGTGCCAGAACAACCAAGGAGAGCTACCTCTTGGCCACAATTTATCCCCTGGTCAGTTTCAAACCCCTGGGTGCCTTCTTGGCTAAAGGGATGTAGCTAGGTTTCTTCTAACTGTCATTGAGTTTCTGGCAAAAGACCAGCCTTATGCTGGAGGAGGAGGATGCTGTGTTCTCCCTGGGTGCCCATAGGTAGCATGATTGGATGTAGTTCCCATAGCCAAGAAGTGGCTGGGGATACAGCCATGCCAGGAACCTCACAGCTGCTGTTGTGCAATATGGGAGAAAGTCAGGAAGAGGGAGCCTCCATTCCCAGTACCCTAGCTGACATTGAAGGTGTGCTGATTGAGTCTGCTAGTGTGGTTAGCGCTTGGTCAGCAACTCCACATAACTTAAACCGCAGACCTGGAAAAAAAAAATCAACTCACCCTGCCACCAACCTGCTCCTCAGTTTGGAAAAGAAGATGCCATTGATGGTAGCATCCCTCCTTTTAAAGTTAATGGGAGGGGAGATGAATCAGGATTGCCATATATCAGGAAAAGGTTAACAACCCTGTTCTCCATGTGCCCTGGCCTCAATCTTGATTGGACCACTTGTAGGTGCTATTTTTAAAAAGGAGGAGAGCATGTTAACAAAAGTACATATCTGACATTATCATCTGTTTTAGTCTTTGTTCTGAAGCTGTAGTGCCAAAATGTGGTGAGTTTTGAAGCAAGTATGCACGTCAGGTCCATATCTGATAATGTGAAAAGAACAATTCATGACATTTTCAAAATGTTACAGTCAGTATTATGGGGCCAAAGTGCTGTTAACTTTTCTTTCTTTCCAGGATATCACTTGTTTGTTTTCAATCAGTTCTCTTAAGTTTAATGATGTTCTTGAAGTTGTTTTGTTTCATACCCACACCCACACATTTTTTTTTTTTAAAAAATCCTATTAATTCCATTATTCTTTATGGAGAAAAAAGAACTTTGGAAGAAAGCAAACACGTTTGGCCTTTGGATTTTTTTTCTTCTTGTTATCAGCATGAGGTGTGTGTTTTGTTTTCAGTTTCTAAGGGTGGAAGATAAATTGGAATTTAACAGGAATGTTACTCCAGACATTGCTCTAGTTGTAGTCAGAGGAAGCCCACTGAAACCAGCAGGACATAACTTAATGGTGACTATGTCCCAGCAATTTCAATGACTCTATTCTCATTATGAATTCATTTGGATCTAACTGCTATCACTTTATTTTATTTTATTTTTACATTTGTGGCTTAATTTTTTATTTTGCACAGTCAGGCAGTAATTTGAACTTTTTTTCCCCTTTCTTGCTTTTGTCCTTTGTGTCTCTTCCTTGCTTATCAATGCAGAAATACAATTATATGTTCACTAGCTTTCAGTGACAAAAATGATCCTGGACAGACACAAACTCTCATGAGGATTATGTTGTCAGTGTGTTACATAAAGCAGCAAAAGAGCCTCCCGTGAGGGGACAGATGAATCTCAAATGATTTGTGCTGGCCATTTGCCCAGTCCTGAGGGGCACCTTTATGCTGTATTTAGATTAGGTTTACCCTTCTCTAAGGATACTAAGTGGGATAATATGTGGGCCAAGTGGATTAACAATACTTTCTGCTATTCCTGAAAGCTGTGGTGTCACGCTTCACCCTGTGAAACTCCTTGTTAGGCAACCCATTGTTTAAGAATGTTTTTATAAAAGCAATATGGTGTTTCTGGGTCTCTTTTCTATTTTGTAGGCAACCAGGGTGTCCGTGTGATCTATGTTAACATTGGGCATATTTCTTTTAGAAGAGCTGGCAGAGGACATTCCTCTAGTGGAAGGGTTGTCCAGTACAAGACAAATTTAAAGAAAAGATAGAACTGGAGTCCTGGAGTTGCCCATCAACACTTGGTCTGAGACTGAGCAGGATCACAAGTCATCTTGCCACAGTCCTCCTTACTATTGTGGAAGGCGTTGTATTTCTATTTACCTTATAGATAGTGATTATTACCAGTTTTTCATCAATAGGCCTAAACTAGTCTATGCAAGTTTTATGTACATCTGTTTCCTCTTTTTTTGGCAACACATGCCTTTTGTTGTTGTTGTTAATTTGTAAGCGGCCACTATATAGGCAAGGCAAACCAGATGGCTCAACAAGGGAGGTAATATATAGCTATCATTAATAGTAGACGACAATAGTAACCTGATACCCGTGATTTTGTTTAGAGTGCTTTTAAAGAAAGAGCTTTTAAGAGGGTGCTGTACTGTTTTAATTGTGCTGTTTTTGTCGTTGTTGTTGTTATGTGCCTTCTAGTCATTTCTGACTTATGGTGACACTAGTGCGAACCTGTCACAGGGTTTTCTGGGGCTGAGAGTGTGCAATGTGCTTAAGGTCACCCAAGAGGTTTTCATGGCTGAGCAGGGAACTGAACCCAGGTCTCCAGGGTCCAATGCTCAAACCACTATACCATGCTGGAGAAAGGGAGGTATAAATAAGGATAACACCACCACCACCACCAACAACACTCTCCAGGTTTCGCAATCATCACCCTTTCCTGAGGAAGAAAATGCTACAGGATAGCTATGTCACGGGTGAAAAAGAAACTGTTGTCTGTGCTGAATCTCATACCACCCAGTTTCTTTAGGTGACTGTGAATTCTAGTTATTATCTGATAGGGCGGAAAAAAAATATAAAATATATATGTTCGCCAGTTCAGAAACTGTGCAGTCTGCACCGCCCTCCCATTTACATCATACTACCATGGAGAGCAGTGGTTGCTTCATCTGCAGCAGCAAGTCCCTGGCCACTACCATTCCCCTCCCTCATCCCACTTCGCCATCACTGATTGGCCTGTTGTTATTTTTTTAAAAAAACATTTTAAACACATTTCTGCATTGCTACATTTGTGTGTAGGTATATATATTTATTGATACATGGAAAAAACATGTCTTAACGGTCCATTACCAAATCCACTCTCCTACCGCTGTCCATTTAAGACATGAAGACAATAATGACAGCAGCCTGTCCTTTGATGGGTTGAAAGAGAGAGGGACAAAATGACAGAAGGGGCAGCCTGGGAATGCTCATAGCTGGCCACTTCTGTGCTGTGAATCGATGTTACACTCCTGCATGTAGGTGAAAAATGAAGCAGAACTGGTTTGGGAGATTTACATCCGAGTTTTTCTGGTTTTCAGATACAGTGGTTTCTCATTGCAGTGAACCGTGCTGGGAGCTGAAAATGTGCAGAACTATGAGGAAAATTATGATGCTAAAACACTACAATGTGCAGACAGGAGGGTAGGAATTCGAGATGACTACGACGTATTAACCTCATGTGGAAATGGTCTGACCCCCTCCCAAACTTGACAAAAATGTCACTCACACTCCAGTCACTTGCAGAATGGATTTTTTTTCTCCCCATGCAGTTGATGCTTGGTAAAGTAGGTTTGGGGGAGGGAGTTAGAACCATGGTAATAGCATCACAATCACAACTTAAGTAGCAACTGTGAATACAAAACAGTTACTCCATTCCACTGGCAACTGGAACATGGGTGAATGACATTACCATCACGTTTGTGGGGTGGTCGGGCACAATGCCTCCTCCCAAACCTAACAGAAACTAAGTAGCTGATACAGCTGGCCACATCTAATGAAAAATATAATACACCTTGTATGTAAGGGCTTACATTTAACTGCATTTGCCATTTTAATGCCATTTCCAGTAATTTAGAAAGATCCTTCTGGACCTCTTTGCAACCCTGAATAACTGATGTCATGAGAAAACTTGGCTACCAAATTGCTCACACCAGACTCCAGATCATTTATGAATAAGTTAAAAATTACCAGTCACAATAGAAATAATTGGTGGGTTCATCCTTTCACTGCAAGAACGATCTGTTTATTCCTTTTCTCTGCCTTTTCACACTACACAGTTATAGTTTGATTCCTCTTTAACTGCCATGGATGCATCTCATAGAATCCTGAGATTTGTAGTTTGGAGAGGCACTAGAGCTGTCTGGGTGAGAATTTAAAATACCCCAGTTGCAAATCCTAGAATTCTATAGGCTATTGCCATGGCACTTAAAGTGGAATCATAGCCTTATAATTGTGTAGCATCAAAGGGTTCCTCTTCTTTAATCAGTTCTCAAGCCATGATAGGAGATCTTTCCTATTATCATAATTACTTCATTTTCTCATCAGTCTTTAGGGAAGGACTGGGTTGAAAGCTTTTTGAAAATTAAAGTAAATAATAGCGGCAGAATCCACCATATCTACATGGCTAGTTGATGCTCTGAAAAGTCTCTAGAAGATTAATGACTCTCTTTAAAAAACAATGATAATTATGCTATTTGATAGAGCCTGCGATGTAGTGGTTTGGACATTCGACTATGGAAACCAAGATTTGAATCCCCTCTTGGCCATGAAAATCCCCTGCTGACCTTATGCAAGTCACACTCTCTCAGCCTCTGAGAGAAGCAAACACAAACCCCTCTCTGAACAAATCTTGCCAAGAAAACCTCATGATAGGTTTTCCCTTGGGTTGCCATAAGTTAGAAATGACTTGAAGGCACACAACAACAACATATTTAGTAGAACCTGGATATCCAGTCCCAAGACAAGCATGGCACAATCAACTCTCAAACATTTAATAACTACAGTATTTTAATAATTACAAACATTTAATAACTAAAGTTCTTACAATACTACCAGAACAGGGATATTGGTTTACAAAAAGAAAATTTTTGTTATTCTGACAATAAAACATTCACTAAATTAAACAGATGTTACCTTGCAGACAAATTCCAAATCAAGTGTTATAAATAAGTAAAACTGCATTCTTGAGTTAGACCAAGACTAAGCAATATGTTTGCCACATGATTATCTATTCCAGATTTGAAGTTTTGGAAGAAATAGTTTGGGACTGTGGTTCATAGGGGTGGTGGTCTGATTCTTTGCCTCCACTTTTTTTCCCACCAAAAAATCCCCTTGGGCTGCTATTTGGCCCTATAGCTAACAATGCATTTGAGTACAAACAACAGATGATTTTCACAGTGAAAATTTGTGGTTGTGAGAAACCTGATGCACTCACCCCCCAATGTGCCACAGTTCCTATTTGGGTGGTCTTTCTTTCTTTCTTTCTCTCTCTCTCTCTCTCTCTCTCTCTTTCTTTCTGAGATACAATGGCTGTCTTTGAAGAGTGTTTGGAAATTTGACCTGCAGCCAAAGAGCTGCAGCCAAATTTTTAACTGGGGCTGACTACAGGAAGCACAGACCTGCATTGATGACACTCTGATTTCAAAATTCTGGTTATCATCTATGAAGCACTACACAGCTCACATCCAGGTTATATTCTATCATATAAGCTTACCTGTGCTTTGAGATTTTCTAAGGAGGCTGTTTTCTCTGTCTTACAACCCTCATGGGCAGATTTGGTGGAAACATGGAAGGGGGCCTTCTTGGTGGCTGTTCCTAGACTCTGCAGTGCCCTTATTAGAGAGATTAAGCTAGCCTCCTCCCTGCTATCCTTCCACAGGCAGATAAGCTCTTCTTGTTTACCTTCAAACATTTCACAGACGAAAGATATCTTTCATCAGGAAAGGTATGGTCAAGATGGCAGAAGTTCTTAATGAGGAAGAATCCGGACGTTAGGAGAGGCTGCAGCAGTTTGCTTTTGCCTGAACCTTCTGAGAAGAATCTGCCCCCTCCTATCCTCTCCCTCCTGGCAAATTTTGCAGTCTGAAATCCGTTTGCACTACATGACCTATGTATGAAGTAAGACAATGAGACAAAATGGGAGGAGGAGCGAGAAAGTGCAACATTTTTAAAACAGCTGAAAAAGTGGGACACCAGAAGACTAGCTGAGACTGTCCCTATCAAATGATTGATTGATTGATTGATTTGCTGTAACCATTTTAACCTTAGTAACAGACTTTGTGTCTTGGACTGGGAAAAAAGGAGGGGAATAAATAAATAAAGCAGCTGGAGGTTTTCACTTCAATGGGGTGATAAATCTATTTTGAGTTTCAGTCTGAATCATCATTATCATCTTTATTTATACCATACTTTTTCCCAATTTGTGTCTCAAGGCAGCTTACAACAATTAAAAAAATAGTTAAAAACTACAGAATACAAATGTCAAAACACAGTTAAACCATCAAAAAGAGTTAATTTTAAAATACATACATAAGAACTCATGGACCTATACATTTCAAAGGAACTGTCCTTGCCTGTGGACCCTATCTTACATTACAATTCAGACTAAAATCCATAGGGAATTCAAACACACGTACACACACAAACACACAACTTGGAAATCACTGGCTACCAACTTCCAAGTTGGTCATCATCTTTTTTCTCTTCTATCTAAATTATTTTTCTTGAAATACATGCCCTGGAATGGCTTAGTTCATAGGAGTGCTAGAGCAGACAGGATAGGCTAGATGGCAAGTCTCCAGACAAGCTCTCCTCTCTTTAAAAAATCTGTGTACTTTTATCCAATGTTACTTTGGAAATCTGTGATTGTTGACATCAGTCCTGAGAGGATAGGTAACTGATGGCCATACAAGACTGTTATGTTCGGTTGAATGGATGTAAAGCCATATAATACATACAGCTAGTTGAAAGATTTTCATTTCCAAGAGACCGCATACTTTAATCAGGTTCGAAGAGCTTGAGCATTTTGCACCTGAGACAGAAAAGATGGAGCTGGAACCTTCCCATGGGCTGAATTTGTCTAGAGGTTTTAGCAAAGCAAAGCTAGGAATATTTTTTTCTAAGCTGAATGTTCCCTATTCTCCTATCTTTCCAGTTATGTCATGAAAATCCACAGGTCACTGATCAGCCTCAGGTTTTGAATGCAGAGATTCTCAGGTTCTGTCCCTGGCATTTGCAGATGAAAGGATCAGGGAGCTGGTGATAGGACAGAACTCTGCTTAAGACTCTAGAGAAGTCACTACTGGTCAAGAGTAAATAATACTCCAGGCTAGATGGAGAAATAATCAGAGTCATATGTTCTCATGAAGTTTGGATCATAATATTTATTAAGCTATTTAATTAACTTGAAATATTTAACATGGAAATTTCAATGAAACTATAGGCCTGGACATCCATCAGTTATTTACCATGCATAATAAAATACGACGTAGCTTGGGAATAGTGAAAATGTCTAAAAGGTGACAAATATCCAATAAAAAGAGAGTGCACAGCACAGATTAATAGTTATCACAGAAGCAACACTATATTGAAATTATAAGCACACATTCTCCACAGTGGTAATGAGTGGCAGTTGCATCAAAGTGAAGTAATCCATATCTACAGAATATAGGAGAAGATATTTACTGACAATGTTACCCTAAGACATGGGGGAAGTCTATTTGCAATGCCAGCATCTTAGAATTTGGGGAATTGGACCTCAAAGGAGGCCTATGAGAAGAGGGTAACAGCAGGATCTTCTCAGCTGTGTATACCAGCACTAACTGTGGAGAAAACTCCAGTTAAATTGAACAGTACTTTACTGGGAATTAGCAAACACACAAGAAATCAGACACTTTCATGAATTATCAGAAAATGAGGCAAGAAAGGTTGGATAATGAGAAATTGGGTGGAAAGGGTGATAGTTACCAATCCTGAAGCAGAAGGTTGAAATAGAATGGCTCAGAGAGCAAGTCTGAGGGTACCACAAAGGAACAGAGATCTGGGCGTCAAGCACTATGTCCAAAGCATTACAAATTACTGGGGTTGTGTGATAGATGACAGCTCTGAGGTCAATGAGCAATTGATTGTGCCAGAAATAGAGCCAGTTATAGACCAGACTATCTTGGAAACACTTCCATCAACTGAAAAACACGCTGAGAAATAGTTGCTGCAACTCGTGCCAGTGGGAGAGGGGACCAGCAATGATTTAGAGGAATTAGATTCACCTTTGCCCCCCAGCCTTCAATCACAGAGGAGACAGAAAGGAGCAACTCAGAGGGAAGCCATTTGGGCAAGACTGAGTAAAAGAACAATGATGAGTAACACTTGTTTTTGTCAGCATATAAGTCAGTCAGTGTGGCTTCTTGTTTGCTTGTAGCAAATCGCTACTCAAGCTCACGACCCTTGTGTTCCGGTTCTCTTGACTCATTTGGATTGACCTTCGGTGTTCTGGACATTTTGGATTTGACCTTGACTTTGGCTCGGCTTGGCTCAGCATTTCTCCATTATTGTTTACATTCGACACACACACACACATACACACATACACACACCACACTGCTTCCTCCTCTTGGGCAAGTACTATTGCCTTCCTTCGCTTGCTGGCAGAAAGGCATGGACAGGGAGTTGAACTTTGACAGGTTAGAGCTAGGGTTTTTATAACCTATTTCCTGCCCTGAAAGAGGGTGTGTGGGCAAAGTAATGGCTTTCTCATGAAACTGACAAAGGAATCTGGAATCGGCTGATTGCCTTAACTTTGGGTGATAAAACATTGATAGGAGTCCTGACAATCTCTTAATGTTTTGGCCAGGTAAGGTGAATGAGGGAGGTCTTAGTAGAATACGCTCACAGTAGGGTTCCTGATTGCTTCACCTGGGCAGTTTTGCCTGCTGTTATTCTCAGGAATACCCACAACTTGCAGTTTTTGAAAGCTTTCCTGCTTGATCCTCTCTGAACTTATGTGTCATGCCCTCATCCCAGGACCCAGATGGGACCCTTCCCAACAGCCACAACACAGAGACATGAGAGAGACAATACTTACAGCAGCCAGTGTAGGCGAAAAAGGGGAAACCAGGCTTCTGGAAATGTTTATGTATTAAGGACTCATTAATTAGGCAAACAGCTGTGGAAGACTCTAAGCCTATATAAAAAGGGAGCAGAATGGGAGGAAGCTGTTGCAGTCGACTGTTCCTATTGGTGGAAGCAACCCAGCTTACATTCAGATTTGTTGCTCGTGTTCCTAGAAAGCTTGACCTTTGCCTTATGTATGGACTGTGCCACTGGACTGTCACTCTGGATTTACAGTGAACCGTCACTGTGAAATGATGACCCAGTAATTTGCTAACAGACGAATAGAAACTTTGCTTGCAGTTGCTGATAAGAGGCCCTAATTAGACAGCTGTAAGCGTTGGCTGGCTGCTGGCACAGGACATTATGACTTGATCGTGTCTGAGATCATCTTGCCCTGGTATACATGTACAGCCAGTGCACTCTGAAACACACATTTCCAATTATGAAAATAGCACATCCTGCAGAATGGGAGTTTATGGTAGGGTAACAACAAATTCTGATTGGCAGGCACAGTCATGAGACAACATAACATGATATTGTAATGCAGTCTTATTTCCATAGTCCCTTGGTATGCCTGTGTAAAATGTACAAACTAGCAGTGTTCAACACCAGTGAGCAATTGTGCAGAAGGTATAGTGTGGGTCTGCACTTTCAAGTCACCTGTCAACCAGTGGCGACCCCATGAATTTCATAGGGTTTTCTTGGGCAAAGAATGTTCAAAGGTGGTTTTGCCAGTTCCTTCCTCTGAAATATAGCCAACAGCACCTGGTATTTGTTGGTGGGTTCCCATCCAAGTACTAAATATGGTTGACCCTACTTAGTTTCCAAGATCAGACAGGATTTAGTGCTTTTAGGGTATTATGCTCACCTTAATAACTAATGTATAATGACATAACTATTTGTAAAGAAGTGACTCCATGTAGTATATGTATATCTGGCAGTGTCCCCATTATAAGGTGCAGGACTGGTATACCAGGATTCATATATCAGCTTGATTTGCCAAGCAATATAATTACAAGTACATGGCAAGACACTAGTTTATAATGTGGAGAATAGCAAATATCACAGGGATAGTTTATTAATGGGAACTTTTTTTAGGGAGAAGGTTTGTGATTATACAAACCTAGATTCCAGTATCCTCTAAGGAATGAGTAGAGTGCTTAAATGGGTTCATGGAAAAAATAACCATAAATTGCAAGGCAATCACGTCCTAGCCCCTGAAGTAGCTAATAGAAGCAATTAATTGGGCTAAACACTTAAGTAAAAGGCATTAAGTGTGCTAAAACAAAGTCAACTTTCCAATCAATTATAATGACCAAATTTCAGTCACTTAAAGGGAAATTGTGAAAAGAATGAAGCTGCAGCAAGCATGGCATGCTATCCAACATTTCACAGATAAAAACTGAGACATGTGTGACCAGACAACATCAGAGCATGATCACTGAGGGAAAACACACAAGTTAGAAGAGGCTGCAGAAGAATGCTTTTGCTTGAGCCTACTGGGAAGGGCAAGATGCTATCTCCTTCCTTCCTTTCCCTCTCTGCTAAGTTGATCAAATGTAAACTACTTTTACAATTTGAAATCAACTTTGAGAAACTGGGCAAAAAGATAAAGTGGGAGAAGACAGACATTTTTAGAGGAGCTGAAAAAAAAGCAGGGGTTGATGGAGCATTAACCAGAACTGTTCCTGCCAAATCAGGACAGTTGGAGGCTACAGCATTGCAATATACATACAGAAGAGATGAAAAGAAAGCTTTAGTGCAGGACTGAGCAGCTTGTGGCCAGATTTGTGCCCTGTGGAGCTCAGTCCTTCATAGATTTTTGTGGGAGTTACTACTCACAAGTGAATTCAGACCAGAGAACCTACAGAAAGTGAATCGCAAGGCCCTGCTCTTA
The DNA here is from genome assembly GCA_030412105.1 of Cyclura pinguis. Lineage (NCBI taxonomy): Eukaryota > Metazoa > Chordata > Lepidosauria > Squamata > Iguanidae > Cyclura > Cyclura pinguis. The sequence goes on along the minus strand of CM059602.1, from coordinate 29,067,121 downwards.
TTAGCACTGATGATCAGTGGACAACTTTAGGCCAGGGACGGGAAATTTGTGGCCCTCCAGATATTGTTAGATTGTGTGCCCCTAGAAGTCCTCACCCATTTGCTGGCTATGGGGTTGGCAGATCAGGGCCCAAGCACAAGACCTAGAGACTACCCCTTGTGATGTCATGGGGCCAGGCATTTTCATCCTTAGCATTCTCAACCTGAGGCTCTTTCTGCACGTGGGGTGTGAATCGGGCAGAAATGGGCAGAAATGGGACTCATCGGATTTTTCCTGCGACTGGGCGAGTCCGTCGCGAAGAGCAGCAGTGCGAGTTCGCTGCTCCACAGTTCTCCAGCGTCCAAAATGGCAGCTTCAGGTTGGTGGAGGCTCTCCACCAACCGGAGAAGCTCGCCAGCCAAAAGCCCGCCCCCAGAAGATCTGCAGGCATGCACTTTCGCTCGCCTGCAAATCTGCTCTGGAGTGCAGCGACGGAGCTAGACGGGGTTGCCCGTTCCGTGCTTTTTAAAAACCTCAAAAAAGAGGTTTTTAAAAAGCACGCTGCGCGACCAGTTCCGGTCGCACAGAGCTGGACTGAGGTGTGGAACTACAAAAAGTTGTCCACCCCAGTCCATTCTATGGTGCAGAAGACCTCCGTCGGAGGTCACTCTGCACCATTTTAAATGCCCGGTGCGGAAATGGTCTTAGATTCTGCCCCCAGCTCTGATGACAGCACAAGAGGGTCCAGCTCTAAGATCTAGAGAGCCTAGTTGGCTATGCTGGTATTGATGGGAGTTTCAGTTTAACAACGTCTGGAAAAATCACACATTCTGCATCCCTGCCGTATAGACCTTCTTGGTTCCAAGGCTTTAAGGCCTCTTTGCCTTGCTTCAACTCTCTTTTCTGCAACGGATCTCAACCTTGGTCTGTTCCTAAACAACTTTTGGTGAGGCGAAACATCTACTGACTTTGTGTGAAGGGGCAAACTTTGATAAGAAAAGTTAAATTTTTCCATGGTAGTTTGCAGATCCTCCTGTTTCCATGAGTCTGCTTTGTAAATATCTATTTAATAAACCCTATGATACTCCCAAGGGATGGGATAAATAATCTTATTTGGTAGTATGCAGAGCAGAGAACAGCTGTCCTGCCACCTTGCATTACGTGAATGTGACCCCACATTCTCTCCTCTGAAGTCAACAAAGCTTTCTTGTTGCCCAGCAGACTGTTCTGTTTGGCAAAGGATTCAAGCTGTCTGGATCCTGAAAGAGCCTTGATTTTTAAAGTGATTACCTTTGATGTCAGTCATAAACCTAACAATGTCAGCTCAGCCCCATGGAAATGCACCACCAATGACAGGGGAATTGTGTTAGCCTGACAAGCTTCTCCCACCCCCCTGCTTCCTCCTCCTCCTCCTCCTCCTCATAAGTTGTCGTGCAGAGCTGGAGAGGTTTTGCTTACACAATATTTTGCTTACCTGCTAATGAGGGTAATTGGAAGGCCACATTAGTAAGCAGAAGGTGGAACTGAGGATTGTAGCTGGCATTCAGGGCATCAAAGGAAGTGTTAGGGGACACCAGGCAATTAGAAATAATTGCTGGAAGGTGATATGCGACAGTAGCATTGCAACAGTGTAGCACTGCAACATTTTGCAAGCATTGTACTGATTCTAAAGGCTTCCCCAGCTGCTGTTAAAATATATGGGAACAATATACTACTCCCTGTTCTTAAGTGTATTAAAATCACTGCCTGTTCATAAGGGGGCATGTGTTTATCCCATCCATCCATCTAAATCACTTCCCAGGCAGGCAACAGTGTGAGTAGAAAGACCTAAAGGGAAATAAACTTTTTAATCTCTTTCAGAAACAGAAAGATTCTTCACATCATAAAATATTTCAGGTATGAAATGAATCACTCCAAGCCTCTTCCCTGGCAAATTGCCAAGCATGCAAATAAAATAGTCTCTGGGCTTTTTTTTTTTTTAATTTCCCCCTGCTATAGCATGTACAGTAACTTCCGAGCACTTTGGGTTTTCCTGATTAGGTCTATAAAATGTTTTGGAAATAAATTCTGAAGGTAACATAAGCAAGAAATCTTTTGCTGTTTTGCATTGTGGGAGCTTGTTGTAACTCTTTCGGATTATTTTCTGAGTGATCTTCAATTCTGGATAAAAGTTCTGTTGCTGGTGCCAAGGGGCTGGAGCTGCCATCAGTGAGAGTTAGGCAGTCACCTTAGGTAACAAATGCTAGGAACTGTGTGACAGCAAAAGACCTGGGTGCTAACCTGCTGCCTTCAGATGTGGTGGAAGATGTCGCCCCATTGTAAACTTCAAGAAATGATTCATTCTGTGGAAAGCCAGCATGGTGTGATGATTTGAGCATTGGAGTACAACTCTGAAGACCAGGGTTCAAACCCCTCTTCAGTCATGGAAACCCACTGTGTTACTCTAGGCAAGTCACACTCTCTCAGCCTCAGAAGGAGGCAAAGGGAAATTTCTGAACAAATCTTGCCAAGAAAACCCCATGATAAGTCTGGCTTAGGGTCACCATAAGAAATTACTTGAAGACACACAGCAACAATAGCACGAAGGTAGGGGAGACCATCTTGTTCTTGCCCTAGGTAGCAAAATGTTTTTTTACTGGCCCTGCCCCTACTCTCAACAGGAAAATTCGGAACTAATGTGGGAATGGGACCAGTGGAAAAAATAAGAAGTGTGGTAAGAGATAAGTGGTATTGGAAAAACTTAAGCAGAACTTGAATAATGAAGGAAAATATAAGCAAGCACTTAGTGAATTTGCCCACCACTCTAGTTACATCAGACAGGGCTAAAGTCAGCTGCAAAATCCCCATATTAATGCTCTTGGCCAAAACTGAGGATAAATGCTAGCAAAAGATATCCTTGCATGGTCTGTTCTTTTCTCAGACAATCTTCTATAAAATATTTTCAGAGTACAGTAGACTGTATCCATACAAAACCGCTTGCAGACAATTCCAAGGTCCAGAAGGTGGAAGAGGCCACAAGGGGATCAAATATTCTAGAGCTGATCCTGACCAATAGGGATGACCTTGTTAATGAGGTAGAAGTGGTTGGATCTTTAGGGGGGAGTGACCATGCCCTATTGGAATTTGGCATTCAGTGGGAAGGAGAAGATAAGTGTAGTCAGACACTCATCTTAGAGTTTAAAAAAGCGGACTTCTGTAAACTTAAGGAGCTGCTGGCTGGAATTCCGTGGTCAGGAATAGTGAAAGAGAAAGGAGTTCAGGAGGCATGGGAGTTCCTTAACAGGGAGATACTGAAGGCACAGTCTAAAACTGTGCCAACAAGGAGGAAAAATGGAAGGCATCTGAAGAAACCAGAATGGTTGACTAAAGAACTCTCAGCTGAGCTAAGCGTTAAGAGAAACGTGTACAGGAAATGGAAGAGGGGGGAAACCACCAAAGAAGAATTTAAGCAAGTAGCCAGGAGATGTAGGGAGAAGGTCAGAAAGGCTAAAGCCCAGAACAAACTTAGGCTGGCCAGAGACATTAAACACAATAAAAAGGGCTTTTTTAAATATGTCCGCAGCAAAAGGAAAAAGAAAGAGGCGATAGGGTCGCTGCGCAGAGAAGATGGCGAATTACTAACAGGGGGAAGAGAAAAGGCAGAACTACTTAACACCTTCTTTGCCTCAGTTTTTTCCCAGAAGGATACAAGCACTCAACCTGGCGGTTGGGGAGCAGGTAAGGAAGCAGGGGAAATGCCGCACATAATAGGTAGAGAGGTGGTACAAGAATACCTGGCCACACTGGATGAATTCAAGTCTCCAGGGCCAGATGAATTGCATCCTAGGATATTAAAAGAACTGGCAGAGGTCATTTCGGAACCGCTTGCTATAATCTTTGAGAAATCTTGGAGGACAAGAGAAGTTCCAGCAGACTGGAAGAGGGTAAATGTTGTCCCCATCTTCAAGAAGGGAAAAAAAGAGGACCCAAATAATTATCACCCAGTCAGCCTGACGTCAGTACCCGGAAAGATCCTGGAGCAGATCATTAAGCAGTCAGTTTCTAATCACTTAGAAAGCAATGCGGTGATCACGAGATGTCAACATGGATTTCTCAAAAATAAGTCATGCCAGACTAATCTTATCTCTTTTTATGATAGAGTTACTAGCTTGATAGATGAAGGGAATGCTGTGGATGTAGCATTTCTCGATTTCAGTAAGGCCTTTGACAAAGTTCCCCATGACATTCTTGCAAAGAAGCTAGTAAAATGCGGGTTGGACGGGGCTACTGTCAGGTGGATCTGTAACTGGTTGAGTGACCGTTCCCAAAGGGTGCTCACCAATGGCTGCTTTTCATCCTGGAGAGAAGTGACTAGCGGGGTGCCACAGGGTTCTGTCCTGGGCCCAGTGCTGTTCAATATTTTCATTAACGACTTGGATGAAGGAATAGAGGGCATGCTCATCAAATTTGCAGATGACACCAAATTGGGACGGGTTGCTAATATACCAGAGGACAGGATCAAAATTCAAAATGACCTGGACAGATTGGAGAGCTGGGCCAAGGCTAACAAAATGAAATTCAACAGAGAGAAGTGTAAGGTCCTACACTTAGGTAGAAAAAATGGAATGCAGAAATATAGGATGGGGGACATGTGGCTGGATGGCAGTACGTGTGAAAGGGATCTAGGAGTCTTAATAGACCACAAGCTGAACATGAGTCAGCAATGTGATGCGGCAGCCAAGAAAGCCAACGCAATTCTCGGCTGCATCAATAGGAGTATGGTGTCTAGATTGAGGGAGGTACTGGTACCACTCTACTCTGCTTTGGTTAGACCTCATCTTGACTACTGTGTCCAGTTCTGGGCACCCCAATTCAAGAAGGACATGGTCAAGCTGGAGCAGGTCCAGAGGAGGGCGACCAAAATGGTGAAGGGCCTGGAAGCCAAGCCCTATGAGGATAGACTTAGAGAGCTGGGTATGTTCAGTCTGCAGAAGAGAAGGTTAAGAGGGGACATGATAGCTATGTTTAAATATTTGAAGGGATGCCATGTAGAGGAGGGAGAGGGCTTGTTTTCTGCCGCTCCAGAGACCAGGACAAGGAGCAATGGATTCAAGCTGCAGGAAAGGAGATTCCACCTGAACCTCAGGAAGAACTTCCTGACAGTCAGGGCTGTCCGGCAGTGGAATATGCTGCCTCGGAGTATGGTGGAGTCTCCTTCTTTGGAGGTTTTTAAGCGGAGGCTGGATGGTCATCTGTCGGGAGTGCTTTGAGAGTGTTCCTGCATGGTAGGGGGTTGTACTGGATGGCCCGTGTGGTCTCTTCCAACTCTACATTTCTATGATTCTATGATTCTATGATTCTATGATTGGCTAATAAAACAAGCGGCAGCCAGAGCTTCTAAAAGTTCTTTTTTGGACTTCAAAAAGAACTGGACTTGGAGAACCCACCAGCCTGCCTGGCTACATGCCATGGAGATTTGTGCTTAGATTTATCAATGATGCTGAAGCAAATGAGAATTGGCCTGTCTGCATAATCTGAAAAATTAACTTGCCAAGCTCTACTATGATTAGCTTGTTTCCTTGAGTCTGACCTCCCACTTGCCTATGCAGGCAGGTGATTCCTCACTTCATTGTCAAAGACAAATGTATGCACGGATCTCTATGGTGCATATGGAACTAGCTCTGACTATCTGGAGGAAACAGTGAGCTTGTATTTTCATACTAAAATAAGCAAGGATGAGACCACTTGGCTTGTGCACTGGTGGCAAGTCATATCTGATTGTATTATGTAGGGAAAGGGGACAACTAACCAGAGATTCCAACATAAACACACTGGTCCTCCATGAAGTTGTCTCCAGGGCTGCTCTTTCAGAGTAAAGCAAATTTTTTGGCAAGATTCAAATATCTATTCAGGGCCAATTTAAGACATCCTGCTGCCTGAGGTAGAAAGCAGTCAGACTATTTCTAATACTTAATACAGAAATGTCCACAAATATTCTTACAGTTTTACCAAATATTCATCATGCAATTTTTGTGTCATGTGTCCTTTTAGATTATGAGTCTGAGGTCTCAGGGATGATGTCATCTTCTTTTCTTGGTACATCAACTGTTTTGAGAACCTTTTCAGTGAAGACTGATATTTAGTATGCATGCTACAGGTATAAATACTGGAGTCAGTGAATTTATCAAAAATCACATTCTTGGTATATGTGAAAGTTAATTCTGGATCTATCAAGCAGAGTACATAAAAATGGCAAAATAGAAGCTGAACAATAACCAGTCCCATACCTCTTTTCCCACACACAGAGGGTCTTAAAAAAAAGTCTTCTTTGTAAACATAAAAAAATTAACTTTACTTATAAAACTTATACATAATAAGACAAATGGCCTAATGGAGGAGGGAGAAGAAAAAGAAAAATGGGTGCATGTTGCATGATAGAGGAAGGGAGGGTGTGAGGGAAAAGCCTAACAAACAGGAAGTCACCATAAATTTATATTTTCCTAAATTCTTAGAGATTAATATGCAAACTAGCAGTAGTGAATATAGGCATGCAAAGGTTGCTGCATCTAACACACATGTGGTCTGAAACAGAACAACAAGGGGTGATGAGCGGGCTGAGCATCTGCATGAAAAATCCTCAGATAGCTGCTAGTGCTACATCACACTGCCAGTGCTGATAATGTGGACTGCATTTTTACAACAGAGATATTATGTTTTAAAAAAAAAGAAACAGAAAGAAAACTGGAGGAGTAATGGAAGGAGTCTGTGTGGACTGCAAATGAAGAATGAGCAAAACTAGGAGGAAGTTGAGGGGATCAGACACCTCATACCCTCCATCATTTTACAGATGAAAACCAGACACATGTGGACAAGCTAACTCAGAGTATGGCCAAAATGGCAAAAGTTATTGATGAGGAATAACACACAAGCTAGGACAGCCTGCAGCAGGTTGCTTTTACCTGAGACAACTGGGAAACGCAAGAGTCCACTCCCTCTCTCTGTTGAGCAAATTGGGCGCAAACTACTTTTGTACTTTGAAATCACTGCACAGCAACTTAAGTAAGCTGAAGACAAAGAAGCAGGAGGAGAGAGAAATCAGGACATTTAAAAAGCAGCTGAAAAAATGGGACAACAGAGGATTACTTGGGGCTGTTCCTGCCAAATTAGCACAGTCACAGCGTGCAGCACACCCACATCTAACATCACAACCAACATAAAAAAGAGACATCCACAGATGAATTGAAATGGGCTCCTAGATGAGGTTTAAAGGACAGACAGCAAGAAATTGATGCAGCATTTGAAAGGTGAAATGAAATTAAATGACAATGCTGCAGTACAAATTGCCACACCTGAAAAGATCTCATTTTAAGTTTTAAGTCTTGTTGATTTTTAGGGGAGAGAGATACTTAAGCATGTCCTCAGATCTCTCTCACTGCAATAAATGGTGCCAAAATGCCCTATTTTCCTCTAAACAAAATTTTAAAATCCAGTCCATTAATTCCAACCTTATTGCAAGCACGAAGTCACATGGATGTACTGTTTTGTAGTTCTCTTCCACAGTTATCTCACTCTTGGCTCATTTTCTGTATTCTTTTTAGTGGAAAATGAAATGCATACCAGATCAGAGAAAAAGAATAAACTTCCCTACATGGTGGTAATTTAACTTCTGCACCAAATCAATGGAAAAAGGTTATAGTTTGTACAAGGGGCTGATAATAGAATACAGAGCCTTTCACCCCTGGGTCACCCTCAAAAGCTACTCTGCCACTAGTTGACACCTGGAGTGACAGTCGTAGTCTAGAGGTCAACTTCTGAATGCCTTACGGACCCTGAATGACTCAGCCCTTTTCCCCACAACTTTAAGGCAGATTGGCGATGGCTGAGAAGAGCAAGTAAGTGGGTGGGGGGATTACATGAACCTGTTGTGGACAAAGAATATGTATGAAGCTAGCAACTCAGCTCACTTGATGAGTGGGAATGGCTGGATCAATCTGCTGCAGGTCCCTGTCAACTTTACATGTATCTATAAATAGATTCCATCCAGTTTTCAGTTCTTTTTAAAAGTGTACTTTAAGAAAAAAATTAATTTTCATGCATAAATGTTTCAAGGATGTCACATTTTTGTACAAAGTTTCTTGAATGTGTGCATTTTTGCACATGACTTTCCCTAAAAGAAGTCTTAAAAGAAGTTCTGTCAAGCCTTTTGGTTTGACCTGCTTCATTCCGTACCATATCTGTTTTGCATACAGCTCTTCTGAGAAATGCAGATTACATCAGTTTGCTAAAAAAATTAAAATAAATGTAATAACGTATACCAGATGAAATCCTACATGAGTACCAAACACCCAGAACCAATACATCTGTTTCTTTGTCATTTGCTCTTACCTACATATTGTACAGACAATAAATTGTGCACAAAATATAAATCAACACTAATCCCTCACCGCTAAGTCACAGCCAAGGCCAAAACAACAAGATCGCATGTGGTGCGATAAAATTCTAGTTTCAGAGTGAGCTAACAACAACAAAATGGCAAGTTAACTGCTGTACATATTACTTTATACCAATGAATAGCTTTATTTACCTCAGCCCCTAGATCACTGTGGGTTTTTTTTATTATTATTTAAAAAGAAAAGCCAAGGATTCTGAAGGAAGTCTAGAAAACATCCCTCTTCATCAATCTTTCTGTTGACTCTGTGCCCACAAGCTGAGACACCATGACATGGTAGTTTGTATTCAGACTTACTGGAAGAAAAGAAACACTGAAAATTCATAGCAATTTGTGATACAATTGGCCAAATGAATGGTTGGTAGGGAAACCTCCACAGAGGGGATGTCTTGGATGTTGACTGATGTAGGCTTGAAAAGATTACAGAGGCGGAAAAAAAAACTTTAAAGATTACAAAATGGCAGCTAGAATGATTTCTGTGTGAGAGAATCAGCTTCTGTGTGAACAGTTGCACCATTTAAGATAGACAAAAGAAAAGAAATACAACACAGAGGGAAAAGTATGCAGCTTGTAAAATTATTGGGGGGATCACAATGTAGACAGGGACCTACTATTAGGCTTCTGGGTGCATTTTAGTAAAACTAATAAGGATTTCTGATTTAGTAACAGCAGCAACAAAGAGGTTTCCATCCTTTAAAATGGGCTGCTGAAATGAAGTTGGCCCAGAGTTTTAAAAAATGCTGCTGTTGTTGTTGCTGCTGCTGCTATTTGTGAGAAACAGATATTGACACATTTTTGGTACTGAAAACAAATTCCTGAGAGGATTTCAAGCTGGACCCACCATATGGCAATAAGACCTGGCCATCTCAGGCAGTAGGTTTTGGGTTTCAGAAAAGGGCAGCAAATTGTTTTGTAATGTCTCTGTGTTTTTATTAGTAGAGATGGGGAGATGTTTGAGGGATTTTCTTCCTCTTGTGCCAACATAACTTGGCTCACTTTGGATATTATGCAAAGAGATGTCCAGAGATAGGGGGATTTACTACTTTAAGAGAGAAAAATATCTTGGGTCTGTTCTGGAGGAAGTGTATGGTTAGAGGACCTAACAACTTGCTACATCATTCACAGTTTTTTTTTCTTTTTACACAGTGTCCCACAAGCACTGTTTTTCTACTGAAAAGGAAGAATAGAATAGATCCCACAAGCTTGACATTTGCCCATGGTTATGTAGATAGAAAGTGAAAAGAAGGCATTGTTTAAATTGGCATCGCATCTAAAAGGTACTAAAGGAGTCCTTCACCCAATTCATAAACTATCTATGTTATGGGGTCCTGTGGGACATCTTAATGGCAAAATGTAGGCTTTAAAAAAAAGTGGAATGTTAGATGCATAATGAATCAATTTTGGACTCTACTGATCATGATAGTGAATAGAAAGAATTCAGTTTAACAAGGTATGCCTATCGCTTGTGCACCCTAGCTGAAACATTTGTTTGAAGATGTTTGCTAGAAGTGTGTTTATTCTGAGAAACAGCATATGCTTTGCATTCAGGAAGTCCTGGTTTCAGTACCCATCATCTCCAGATATGGCTAAGAAAGACTTTTGCTTGGAAGCTTAACATCGACATTCCTGCCTCTGTTGGCCCTGTGGTCTGACTTAGTATAAGGTAGCCTTCCAAAGTTCTAAGAATAAATACATAGTTTCTTGAGCCATTGTTTTGAATGAATCTGGCAATTCTTACATTCTTAAGATTTATTTATTTAAATAATACACAGGTTACATCTATTAAATAAATAGAGTCTGCCTTCAGACTGCATTATAGTCAAATTCAGAGTACATTAAGTAAAACACCATTGTTTCGGCTACTTTCATGTTTCAGTATGGGCTTGTTATGTTTATATAAGTACGTTATACCCATCAAGTCAGTTGCATCCATTATTCATTTTCTCTAGAATCTATATCCATTGTCCATTTGCTTGTTGCAGAGAATCCTGGCAGCATAGCCAAGTGGTTGCATTCTAGTGTTCTGTGATTATGATCTCTAACATTTTAAAAAATAAGTAAATAAACAAATTAGCAGCTCCAGGCAACTGCTTTGAAGATTAAGGAAATCTGGCAGAGGGATGGTGTTTTAACCTTTTTCTCATCTTACTCATTTTATGATCTAAATCCAATCTACCCACCCCCTGGAGATACTAATAATAGGTAAAAAAGATAGTGATGTAGACTTGAGATGATTGACTTGGACTCAAGTTGGACTTAAGTCACTTCAGTGATATGACTCAGACTCAACATGGCAATAAATGATGCACTGACTCGACTCAACTCAAGACTTGTATATTTTTAGTGACTGACTTGCTTTCCTTGGTTCAGTCACACAACACATTCATCCAGAAACCTTACAACTTTGAAAAGTGCTTCCATCTTTTTTTGCTTATGGGTCACATGATGATCTGTTTCAAGCCCAAAGTGTGGGTGCATTTCTCAGAGGGGAACAGCAACAGATTAGGCAATGGGCTTGAGGTGGGATTGAAGTCTGCTCAGCAGCCTGTCCCCACTGCATATTGGAGGAGTTTTCTAAAACATTTCCTAAGAGCAGAAGGCAAGACTCGCCCCCAGAGTGCAGGATGCGTTTCTCAGAAGGGAACAGGCAGTGTGTTAGGCAACAAGCTTGAGGAAGAAAGATTCTTCTTTCTAAAGCTTTTGAAGCTTCAGTAATGCAGAGTAAAAAGGATCCTATTCCCCACTTCTGAAATCCTCCAGCTTTGGAAATGGGAAGTAAGAAGAATCCTATTCCCCATTTCCAAAATTGCAGATGGCAAAATCACAGGTAGCAGAAGGTGAGCTGTGTCTGAGAAGACATCTTGACTGGGTGTCTTTCACAGGCTTCTGGGGCTGTCTTTGATTGTTTGTTCGATTGTCTGTTTTCTCTGGCCGTGTGCTCTCCCTGAACACACGGTCTAACTGACTAGCTAGGGGGAGAAGCTAGCAGCCATTAGTCCTAGCTGACTCACTGACAAGCTAGGGGGAGGAGCTAGCAGCTCCCAGGGGCCTTCATGGTCACATCAATAGGAGTATGGTGTCTAGATCAAGGGGGGTAATGGCACCACTCTATTCTGCATTGGTTAGGCCTCATTTGGAATACTGTGTCCAGTTCTGGGCATCTCAATTCAAGAGGGATATCGACAAGCTGGAACATGTCCAGAGGAGAGCAACCAACATGATGAAGGGTCTGGAAGCTTTGCCCTATGAGGAACAGCTTTGGAAGCTGAGTATGTTTAGTCTGCAGAAGAGAAGGTTAAGAGGGGACATGATAGCCATGTTTAAATATTTGAAGGGATGTCATGTTGAGGAGGGAATGGGCTTGTTTTTCTGCTGCTCCCAAGACTAAGACAAGGAGTAATGGATTCAAGCTGCAGGAAAGGAGATTCCACCTGAACCTGAGGAAGAACTTCCTGATGGTCAGAGCTGTCCAGCAGTGGAATATGCTGCCTCGGAGTGTGGTGAAGTCTCCTTCTTTGGAGGTTTTTAATCAGAGGCTGGATGGCCATCTGTTGGGAATGCTTTGATGTGTGTTCCTGCATAGCAGGGGGTTGGACTGGATGGCCCCTGGGGTCTCTTCCAACTCTGTGTATGATTCTATAACACTACTTAAATTTTTTTAAAACACTGCTTTATTCAACTCTGCCCAGAAATTCTGGAATATAGGTTGGGGTGTGAAATTGGCTCCCAGACTTGAGACATGACTTGAAAGTATCTTCAATAACTTGAGACTTGGAGTAAAAGACTTAAATATATCACTGAAAAAAGATACATATAGAATCTATACCTGTCTCCATTCCCCTACTCCCACACATGATGGACCTAATGGCGGTTCCTGGGTGATGCACATTCTAAGCACCATTTACTTGCACAGGGCTGCTAAATCATATTTTAAAAAATAAATAAATCAAAAGATGGATATAAATTTTAAAAAATGCATTCTCCCCTCACTTTGAGATACCAAAAGGTGGCCAAGACCCACAAGTCAGAGATGGGCAACATCTATTAGTTTCACCTTTCCCCACATTTCAATTCTTCAAAGGTTACTTTTTTTTTGTCCTGAATATTAAGAGATACCTAAATTTTGGTAAATTTTTCAAAAATAAGCATAAAATGCTTTCCCATTTTCACTGGCCAGATTCAATAGGTATCACTAATCCAAACAGGAAAATGGGGTACCAACCTACCACAAAAGTATGAAAGATGAGGAAATTCTCAAGGGTGAGGGGGACATGGAAACCTGAATTTAGCATGAAGTCATATAGTTGTAGAGAGGGATTCAGATCCAGAATTTAATTATTTATGTTTGGTTAGGCAAATGCCTCAGTTTCAATTACATATTTGTTTGTTTTTTTCCCACTAATTTCTTATTCTTTTCCTCATAAAGATGAAAGGTTCGAAAATTTCACAATTTATTAATTTTCATCCATCTTCAACACTGGCAATTATTTCAAACAATGCTTGTTGTGTGTCATGGGTAGCAATTGGGGGCTGCATGTGACCCACCCCCAAAACTCTCATTGCAAAAAATGAGCCCAATATGAACATTCCAGAAACCTCTACAATTTTCCATTTTAAGGCCACTGCAATGAACCCATGGTTTCTGGGAAGCATGAAATGCCCTCTTTATAAAAGCTGGAAGAGACCTTCCAGTGACTTCTTTTCCTTTTCCTTTCCTTTTCTTTTGTTTTCAAAGGGATGAGTGTGCCTCATGGAGGTTCAAGAACTCATGGAAAATTGGAAGAGTACAAATCTCAGGACCTCTCATAGCTGTCCATTCCAATTGTGTGTGCGTGTGTGTGTGTTTAGTGATCCTGACCTGTCACATATGAGTATCCTGTTTTTATAGCTCTGAGGAACTGCTCTTTGCTCTGGTTTGGGAGTGGATGGGAGGGCACATTAAGGTTAGTTGTCTGTTTTAGTTTGGTTGCCATTTTTAAGGCAGAAAAACAATTAACTCATTTAAAACCAAAACAGTATAAGAAATGAAATGCTTGCCAGGCGGTAGTTTCATTCTGTAAACACAGCACAGTTCAGATGTGTCCAGACTAAAAGATCTTCCATTCACGGCATTAAGCATTATTTAATGTTACTTTCCTTTCAAGTAATTTGAGTCATATGTGCATAGCACACAGTCAGAACAAGTTACAGTCAAAGCAATATAATAAACAAATCCCAGCCCATGGGAGAAGAACTATTTTTTACATTCACAAGCTGTACTATCAACTCATGTTGAAGTTAAATACTCAATTCTAGTGCAATGAAGGGAAGAAATATATATCTCACCTGCTGTGTTAGCCCTGGATTCCCTTATGGCTATATGATATTTCATTCAACTTCAACTAAAAGAAGAAATTGCACGTTTCTATCCCTCAATGTCAGAAAATGAAGGTGATTTATAAATTGATTTTGACTGTATGCCTATTCTACAACCAGCTTTATGTTGCCGCTGTGTTTTACTCCAAATTGCAAAATGAAAGATATAGATTAACAGTGGGAGAGGTTTCATTCTCAGAGGTTACAACCCCTTCCCAAAATTAAAACATTCATGATGAAGTTGACACAATGGGATTTTTAGAAAACTATAGGGATAGGCCAACCAAATCCGCGAATTCTTGAATCCTGGGCAAGGATTTGAGATTTGCTAATGCAAATCTCTGTGCCAAAATGGGCAAACTGAATATTTTTAATCCACCAACCAAATAGTTTGTTGGAGACCGGGACACCTGAAAATCTGGGAGACCAGACATACAGGTAGAGATGGAAAGTAAGTGAGTTTTTCCCTTGGAGTAACAATGGCCTTTGCTAACAATTTCAGAAATTGCATCTGGGGTTGTATTCTCAGATATTTAAATTGAACATTTAATATTTAAGGTCGGCGCTTGACTGGAGGTACAGGATTGAGATTTCAAGGACAGCTGAAAGATTCCTTTGCGTAGCTCCCTTGCAAAGCTCTTTCATACACAATTCTGGGGTTTGTAGTTTTACAAGGGGTCACAGCCTTCTCTGCCAAAGTGTGCTGGTGCATCATCAAACTACAAACCCCAGGATGCCATAAGGACCTATGTAAAGAAAAAGCCAGTTTTGACCTGAATTATCTCTGTACTGTAGTATGTGGCCCTGTTTACACAGCCAGGAAAATGTGAGATTAATCCACATTTTCCTGCCTGTGCAGAAAGGGCCTTCATGTCATTTTCAATCTGGGGAGATCCTGAGGCAAAACTATGACAATTATCCTGGCCAGATTTCCTCAGAGAGAGGTTTGCCTTTGCCTAGGCTTTTGCTAAGGCTGAGAGAGTGTGTCTTGCCCAAGATTATCCTTCTTTCCCTTGCTTTTTAAACCCTTTTTTAAAAAAGGATTCGAAAGATTCGAGATTCAGGAGATTCGTGGATTCCCAGAACCTTCTAGGGATTTAGATTCAGAAAATTCTGAATTCGTCCCATTGCTAAAAAACTACATTAAATTATAGACAGGGTGACAAATGCCAAGGTTGAGGGGTTCAAGCTGGGACAGGTGGAATTAAAATTTCCTTTCCAACACATTGCAGTTCTGGGGCGGGGTCTACACAACTTTTGAGTGAAACAGCAACAGATATAATATTTTACCCTCTTTGGACTACAACACTAAACTCACTTATAGTGTATGTGCATATCCCACTAAAATCAATGGGACTCACATCTGAATAAATGTGTACTTGGCAGTGTCATCAGTTCCCATTGAAATAATGGGGACTAGAATCATGATTAATGTATGATTAGCAAACTGTTTGATTAACAAACTGACTACATATGGAATAGATAGTAACACCATCAAATGGATCCATAATTGGTTGGAAAATCGTGTTGAAAGTGTTGTCATCAGTGGCTGTGCTTCAAACTGGAAGGAGGTCTCAAGCTGAGTGCTGTAGGGCTACTCAGTCTTGAAGCTACACTATTCAATGTTTTTATCAATGGTTTACATGATGCAGTAGAGGGAATCCTTATCAAATTCTACATTTAGGCCACAAAAACCAAATGCACAATAATAGGATGGGGCATATGTGGCTCAGCAGTTCTACATGTGAGAAGGACCTTGAGATTATTGTTGACCACAAATTGAACATGATCCAGCAGTGTGATGTTGCAGCAAAGAAGGCAAATGCTGTCTTAGTCTGTCTTAATAATAGCATAGGGTCCAAGCTGGGGGAAGTAATAGTCTCCCTATATTCTACACTGGTCAAGCCTCATCTGGAATACTGGGTTCAGTTCTTGGCACCTCATTTTAAAAAGTATAGACAAGTTGGAACAAGTTCAGAGAAGGGGAACAAGGATGATAAGAAATATGGAGAAGACAATATATGAGGAGAGGCTGAAGGAGCTGTTTAGCTTGGAGGAGAAAAGGTTGAAGGGTGACATGATTGCACTCTTTAAATACCTCAAGGTTTGCCACAAAGAGGAAGGTGCAGGCTTGTTCTCTGCTGCCTCAGAGGGTAGAACTAGGTCTAATGGTTTTAAGTTACAGGAGGCTAAATTTTGATTGAGCAATAGAAGGAACTTGTTAACAGTGAGAGTGGTTCGGTAATGGAACAAATTACCTAGAGAAATGGTGGGGTGTCTTTTGGATGTCGACAAAAAGAGGCTGGACAGGTACCTGCTGGAGGTGGTGTGGCTGGAAATCCTGCACTGAAAAGGAGGTTGGACTCTATGATCCATAGGACTCTTCCAGATCTATGATTCTATACCACTGATTTAAATAGGGACCAAAATTCAATTAGTTTACAGCATAATCCTGTGCATAATTACTCTGGTGAAAATCCCATAGAGTCTAATTGGTTGGCCTAATTATTCCAGATAAGATCATGTAGGATGACAAGTCTTCTTCTGGATCTGACCCAAATTAAAAAATAATGCAACTGACTGTTAAGACCTTTGCTAAAGCCCTATCTCTGCATAGTCCCAACATCAGAAGTGCAAGGATGGAGGTGATCTTTAGGATGTGAGGGTGATCTGGCTACAGCATCTGTCACACTACACATCAATAGGGTTTGTCTGACTGATCTGACCAGCTAGGAGGGTGTCCCCTTCCCCCCTTACTGCTCTGTGTGCATCCCTTCTGAAGCTGTACGTTCGGTAGAAGAGGATGAATATATACCAGAAACACGTCTTGTTGTAGTGGTACCTTGCCGGTAGATGAATATTTTAAAACAACAGCTAATAAAACACGTTTTTTAAAAACCCTCATTTCCTGCATAGAGTTTAGTTGCAGGCATACACTGAGAACCTAGGAAGCAAAATAAAATAAAATAAACGCAATTTCATGAATGTTCTTTTGAAAATAAGTCAGTGAGGTTTATCCCTTAGTCATTCTGTTTAGGAATATAGCCTAAATAAATTATGGCCTTAATTTTCATTAATCAAACCATATGAATTATGCTTGTGATTTTAGCAGATGCCTCAAAAAGAACTCCCATCATCCTAGATTGTATCTGGTGTTTGGAATTCATTCAAAACCAGACCACAGAGAAGCTTGTTTGCTTGCTTGCTTTGCTTTGCTTTGCTTTGCTTTGCTTTGCTTTGCTTTGCTTTGCTTTGCTTCTTTTTTGGCCATGTTGGCTAGAGAATTCTGGGAGTTTTAGTCCAAAGAAAAGATAGGTTTCTCAAACTATGTTTTGAGGCTCTGAAAAATGAAGAAATGTATATTTGTGAACTCTAACCAAAACAACCTCTAGGCAGCAGAAGAAATAAAGTAGTGTTCAGTTCCTAACTGTTTTCAGCATTATTAAGTGTGTAACAGTCTAGGACTAGCTTGAAAACTGAACCTCTATATTTTTCAACTAGGCACAGTTTACACACCCTTTGTGGTAAAGTTAAGTCTAGGCAGTAAGAGTTTAAATCTTGCTTAAGCAAAATAATGGAAACTTCCTCAATGGGGGACTTCAAAATCCCCCAAGGTGATGCTCATTGACACAATGGCCTTTTTTGCACTTGGTGAAGAAATCGCCCCGTGCCAGTACTCACCGGACCGGAGTGCTCCATCAGCGGGTCCAGGCTCGTCCAGAGCAGTGCGTGGCCACGCTCCGCACTGCTCCGGGGACGAAAATGGCGGCTTCCGGTTGGTGGAGGCTCTCCACCAACCAGTGAAGCTTGCCAACCTAAAGCCCACCCCCGGAAGATCTGCAGGCTTGCACTGGTGCGAGCCTGCAAATCTGCACTGGAGCACGGCCACGGAGTGGCGCGCTCCGTGCTTTTGAAAGACCTGTTTTAAGTGGTCTTTCAAAAGCACGGAGAACAACCACTTTGGGTCGTTCCGGAGTGGGCCGAAGTCCGGAACTACACAAAGTAGTCCGGACCCAGTCCGCTCCCAAGCGCAAACGTCCTCCCTGGAGAACGCTCTGCACTGTTCTAAAAACAAAGTGCGGAAAAGGCCAATGAGGCCATGAGAGGAACTAGTTGGAGCAATTATACAGCTACTATGATAGATCAAGAGAAAGATGCCATGCTGGAAATGTTTTTAAATTTTGGAGAGGGGCAGTGTAGTCCTAATTCCAAGATGTACCATCTATAGTGGGCCAGAATTAGTCACAAACTGCTTTGGCCAACAGAAATGCCCCCTTGCCAGCAGAAATCTCTTCTTCCTCTTCCAGATCATCTCAGAAATCTGTCAATAGAACATTATGCAGTAAACCTGTGCTGTCTGAAATCTTGCACAAGAACCAAAAGGGGTAGAGAATGGGCATAATGAGGAGCCAAGATCCAGAGCCAAACCTCTTATATCCTAGGGACACAGCTACAACGTTAGCGCAAAGTTAGGCCAGGATGAAGGTGAACCTAAATAATTACCAACAACCCTAGACTGGGAGGAGATTGTATTCAATACAATTTCATCTGGCCTAGTGTCAGCTCAAGTAACCCTTCATCATCTTGCTATCTAAGATTGTGCTTAAAGAAACAAAACTGGGAAACAGGTTTCTTTCTTTCTTTCTTTCTTTCTTTCTTTCTTTCTTTCTTTCTTTCTTTCTTTCTTTCTTTCTTTCCTTCCTTCCTTCCTTCCTTCCTTCCTTCCTTCCTTCCTTCCTTCCTTCTTTCTTTCCTTCTTTCTTCCTTTCTTTTGCAATAACTTTAGAAACATTTTGAATTTCCTGCATTTGGAATATATGTATTCTTTTATGTCCTCTCAAAGGCTCCAAATGATGTGTAAATTGGACTGTTTTATAAGGGGATATTTGACTTGAAGTTATGTTTAATGCCCTTCCTCTTGGAATAATAGAAATTTTTGTTTTCTCACTACCTGTTTGGATCCCTGGAGAACAGAAATATCATTTCCAGTATATGTCGTAACACACATATGTAGCCCCTTTGGATGTCACAATAAATAGCAGTTTATTGTGAGAGGAATTAGTTTAGTCTCCCTCCAGGCTCATATATTTTTAAATCAAACATCCATTTACAAACCATAGGGCTATGGGAGTAGAAACATTTGTTTCCGATTTCAGCTAATCACAGTTTATTGTTATGCCCATAAATGTTGAACTTAACTAATGGTATATTGAGACAATCTTGCTTTATAAGCCACAGTTTGGAACTGAGTTGTTTCAGACAATGCATAGTTAAGAATAACTGCAACTGATTTTGTCTGAAAGACATGGCAAGCTGTGTTTGATCAAATATGGAAGTGAAAATGTCCATACTTTCAGCTGACCAGGAGTGGGCAATTTCCACTTATAAATCAGTGATCCAGATAGAACTTGGAGAAGTTAATTTTTGGACTTTATTCACCAGTGGTAATCGTGGTTGTTGGGCCTGGGAATTGTAGTCCAAAAAGTAACATTTCCAAGCTCTGAATCCAGGTAAAGATGTCATCTAATCCAGACCTTGGTAAATTCATAAAACTAGATGTAAGCCTGGATTTAATTTAGGGGTGGGAATCATGCTGCCCTCCAGATGTTGTTGGACTGCAAGTCTCAGCAGCCCTAGTCAGCATAGCCAATAATGAAGAATGCTCTGTGTTGTAGACTAGCAAGATCTGGGGACCTTTCACACTACACAGTTATAAAGCTATTATACCATTTTAACTGCCATGGTTTCATCCAGGGATTTAAAATTCAGGAAGAGGACTTAGAATTGTCAGCCAGAGAGCTCTAGTCTCTCATAAAACTACAAACCCCATGATTACGTAGGATGCAGGCATAGTAGTTAAAGTGGATTTGAGTTTATTTCATTGAGTGTATATAATTGAAAGTGCATGCCCCACTCTGGAGAGCAGGGTTTGAATCCTTGGTTAGTCTTGGAAACCCACTGAGCGTCCTTGGGCAAGTCACTCTCAGCCTCAGAGGATGGCAAACATGTAGAAGCATATCTAGCATAAACAGCGCCAAGGACAAGTGTTGAAGTTGTTCTCCTACCTATGGGGCCACTTCCTCCACTGACACCACCACTAAATCTTCTGGTAGGGCGTTTTGGCACCCCCTGGCATTGGTGCCCAGGGCACTTGCCCCACCTCAGATATGCCTCTGCAAACACTCTCCAGACAAATCTTTCCAAGAAAACCCCATGATTTAGAGTCAGTATAAGTTGGAAAGGACTTGCAGGCATGCAAGAACAAAAACTGAAAGGAGCCTGGGGGGAGGCGGGGCTGCTTGATTCCTATCCTTGATCTAATTGTTAGCCGCAACTACAGCAGCCCCATTGAATCAGTTACTGGATATACTGAATTAGTTACAAATTCATACAAATCATTTACTGAAGTCAACGCTTGTCTAATTCCCATTGATTCAATGTGTCTGCTGTTCTAGTTGGAACTAGTAACTGAATTTTGACCATAATGCAAATGCTACACCCTAAAGTACAAATTAAAAGGGAGGACATCATTTTTCTTGTGAAATACTTTGATGATTTTGGACAAATGCAGACTTTCTCACCAGCACATGACAAGCTGTACCTGGCAAGAATTTCATTACTATTAGTTGTATAGTGGTACAGCCTGCCTAAATACCCCAAAGGTACCAGAGCCCATTTGATCTTGGAAGCTAAGCAGTGTCAGCTGTGCTTTGTACTTGGATGGGAGACTGCCAATGAATGCTAGCTGCTGTAGGCTATATTTCACAGGAAGGAATTGGCAAACCACCTCTGAGTAATCTTTTGCCTAAGAAAATTTTTGGGGGTCACTTTAAGTCTACAGGCAACTTGAAGACAGATATACAGAGTATAACTATAATGGAAAGCAGGTCCATTGCCTTTTATATTTAGTGACCAAAACACTACATCTGCTTACTGCTGATTCTCAATGTTAGTCCTAATTAATACAAATCATATTGGAATGTGTTGAGAAATAACTATCCTAGCAGGAAATAATGTCAATCCTAAGCTGCTGGGAAACAGGCAAAATAGTTGCCAACTCCTAGTCAGGCTGGGAAGGTTCCCCCCAGCGCAAACATATGCTTTCAGGGACTCCCTCCTGGCTACTTTCTCACACTTTGGAGAGACTCCAAGACTGGCTGGAAGCCATACTCTGTGCTTGAAGTGAAAAAGAAGGAGGAGGAAGGGGAGGTAGTAGCAGTAATATTAGTAGTAGTTGTCAGTTTCTCACTCCGTCTGCTATGGAATGTAGAAGAAAATAAGTCAATATGTCTGAGGCTCTCTCTGGTTTTTTAGTTTTGATTCTTTGCTGAAACATTTCATGGTTAAAGGCGCGGTACACAGTAGCTCAACTACTCTATCAAATGATTTATGGGTTTTAATCATATAAGAAATCTTTGGAAAAGAAGTATATATTTGAAACTCAAGAAATCTGAGAGTGTATGTTAATGTTCCATACAGTCATACTGAAAAGTCTTGAAAAGGAACATTGGGAAACAATGTGGATCTGTTTTCTCCTGTATTTTTCCCTTTGCAACCTGGAAAAAAAGAGAGAGAGGAAGAGAGTGTGTAATATCTGAATGATGACTTACTTTGCTTATATCTTGTAACGTGTGATTTCTTCTGGATTTTTGGGCCTTTTTTTATTCATAGTTTTAAACACATACACTCACACGGGGGGGGGGGCGGTCACTTCACAAAGTTTACTCATGTGTCAGGATTTTTATACCTTTAAGTAATTGCCAAGTCCAAACTGAATTCGTTAATAAGCATAAGATAAACAGTAGCAGTGTGCATATATAACGTGCCACAATCATACAAGTGAAGGTAAAGTCAAGAACACACAAGCTGGCAAACCCAATGTATTCTTTACACCCATGCCAAGATAAGTGACTCTGGCAGTCTAGACTAACAGCTGGTGTAATTCATATGCAGCGATGTCCTGAGTGTTTGATCCTCAAGCCACCCAGGTGTCCAAGTGAACGTATACATAACAGAATCCTCAGTTCAAATATTTGTTTGGTAATTTCAAATCAATAAATAAGTTTAGGTCTCCTGGATTTTTGTACCTCTCAGCACTTTTTCTCTTTTTGTTTATACGCTCTCCTCCTTCTCTCTCTCTCTTAGTTTGCCTGCCTTCCAACATTTCACAGATAAGAAAATGAGTGACCAAGCAAGATCAAAGTGTGGTAAAGATGGCAAAGTTATTAATGAGGAAGAAGACAAAGCTAAGAGAGGCTGCAATACTGGGAAGAACAAGATTCTTCCACTCCTCTACTTTTCCCCCAGGTGAATTAATTGTCTGCAAACCAGTTTTGCACTTTGAACTTAGTTTGTAGGAATCAAAGTAATCTGAGGACAAAGGGGGAAAGTGAGTGGAGAAGAGAGAAACCAGGATATTTTTAAAAAGCTGAAAAAGTGGGATGAGAGATGATTCATTGGGACTGTGCCTGCCAAACTGCGACACTTAAAAGGTATGAGTGTGCTTTGGGGCACTTCTCACTCTTGTTCCTCTGGACCACCTCCTGTCACATTATTTCCTGCTTTTACTTTCCCAAGGGGATACAGAGAAAAGCTTCTCTCTTTCTATTAATAGCAGAATCCAAGCCCCTTTGCTGAACTTGAATTGGGGCAGATTTGAGATAAATCATAATACTTCTTCACAGAGTACATAATTAGGATTGTGGACTTCTCTGCCACAAAATATAGTGCTGGTTGCTGACTTGGATGGTTTTAACAGGGGACTGGATAAATTAAGGGAAGACAGAGCTATCAGTGGCTGGCAGTTTATATAAATATATGCACAAACATACACATTCCTTCAAGTGACAGAGGCAGAGTGCTTCTCTATATCAGTTGCTGGGAGCATAAGCATGAGGGTACTGTTGAACTTATACCCTGCCTATGGCCATCCCATAGGCAATTAGTTGGCCACTGTGTGAACAGCATGTCTTTGATCTAATCTAGCATAGATCTTTGATTCTTATTACCTCTTCTTCAGACACTATTTCTCTCTGCTTTTATCTCCCTTCATTATCTTCTTGCCCTTCATCTCCATATCACAGAAGTCAAAAAAATCCTTAGAACAGGCCAGGCAGTAACAGTCTGTGACTCATTGCCTGGCCTTCTGTAAAATTAACTTAGACCAGCCATTATAGAGGCAACAGGCAGATTTCATGTTATTGGGGTGGTGAACTTTGAAGCAGCTGTCCAAGGTGTTGAGCCTCATCCCACAAATAGGTTCAGCACCTTGGGGACTTCATGTAAAGTCTGGTACTGAAACCCAGAGCAGATTCACTACCTACTGACCTGGAAGCCACCAGCTGTTGCTGTCAAATCATTATCAGAAGTTATATAGACACAGCTAATTCCACCAGCAAATCCCTTATTACCTTATTATAGGAACATGAATTTAGACCTGTTGCCTCCTCCACTTGCTGGACAATGAAGTTATTCTACAAGGCCAGTGAGGAATTTGTTGGATGTTACATTCTTGGCAAAATTTGACTTCCAACAAATATCAGGGGGTCAAAGGCCCTTTCTACACCAGGCAATTAGAACGGGGCAGTGTGTCCTCTCACGGAGGTCGTCTGCACCTTGGAGTGAACTAGGAGTGGACTACGTACCGGAGATCTGCACCTCAGTCTGCTCCAAAATGACCCCAAGTGGTCCTCCAGCATGTTTTCTAAAGACCGCAAAAAACAGGTCTTTATTTTCCTGGAACGTGCCATTGTGTTCCTGCTCCCTTGTGCAGATTCGCAGGCTCACACCAATGTGAGCCTGCAATCTGTGGAGGGTGGGCTTTGGGGGTGGCAAGCTTCAGCAGTTGGTCGGGCCCCACAACCAACTGGAAGCCACCATTTTGGAAGCCGGAAACCGCCATTTTGGAAGCCGGAGCAGTGCGGATCTACTGACCTCACACTGCTCCGATTCGCCCTGGACCAAGGAGGAGCCTTGTGGAAGGGCTTCAGGGACAGTCCGCGTTGCTTCAGACCCCAGAAGAAGTGGTAGGTAACGGCACGGAGCAATTCCCTTGCCTCGTGCAGAAAGGGCCAAAGTCTTCCATTACTACTATATTTCTCCTTTTTGAATGCTTGGTCATTTGTTTTAGGAGGGAATCATCCAAATCTTCAGTCTGACTTGGGGGCCTATAGCAGACACCCACATGAAGTCATGGTCTTTTCTCTCCCCATTCAGTTCTTACTCAAAGGCTCTCAAGCTGTTTTCCATGTTCTACATTACAGATCTCATCACACGTGTACACTTCCAGGTGTACAATGCTCCTCCTCCTGTTTGGTCTATGGCCTAGATCTTTGGTAGATTTAGTGCCTTGGTCCATGTGTTTGAGTCATCCAGAAGCATGTTCCTTGCAGGCATCTTCTCTGTGGCTAATCTGCTTATGACTCACTGTATACTGAATAGTGCCTATTGCACCATTGAGATTGTAACAGATTTCATAGGCTTACCCATGAAAGATTGGTTGGTGAATGATCTTATTGACCTCATCTGAGAGATTAGACTAGATGATCTTTTTTGTTTAACTCTGTCTCAATAGATAGTTTGCTGAATCATAGAATCATAGAAACGTAGAGTTGGAAGAGACCACACGGGCCATCCAGTACAACCCCCTACCATGCAGGAATACCCTCAAAGCACTCCCGACAGATGGCCATCCAGCCTCTGCTTAAAAACCTCCAAGGAAGGAGACTCCACCACACTCCGAGGCAGTATATTCCACTGCTGGACAGCCCTGACTGTCAGGAAGTTCTTCCTGAGGTTCAGGTGGAATCTCTTTTCCTGCAGCTTGAATCCATTGCTCCTTGTCCTGGTCTCTGGAGTGGCAGAAAACAAGCCCTCTCCCTCCTCTACATGGCATCCCTTCAAATATTTAAACATAGATATCATGTCCCCTCTTAACCTTCTCTTCTGCAGACTGAACATACCCAGCTCTCTAAGTCTATCCTCATAAGGCTTGGCTTCCAGGCCCTTCACCATTTTGGTCGCCCTCCTCTGGACCTGCTCCAGCCTGACCATGTCCTTCTTGAATTGGGGTGCCCAGAACTGGACACAGTATTCAAGATGAGGTCTAACCAAAGCAGAGTAGAGTGGTACCAGTACCTCCCTCGATCTAGACACCATACTCCTATTGATGCAGCTGAGAATTGCATTGGCTTTCTTGGCTGCTGCATCACACTGCTGACTCATGTTCAGCTTGTGGTCTATTAAGACTCCTAGATCCCTTTCACATGTACTGCTATCCAGCCACATGTCCCCCATCCTATATTTCTGCATTCCATTTTTTCTACTTAAGTGTAGGACCTTACACTTCTCTCTGTTGAATTTCATTTTGTTAGCTTTGGCCCAGCTCTCCAATCTATCCAGGTCTTTTTGAATTTTGATCCTGTCCTCTGGCGTATTAGCAACCCCTCCCAATTTGGTGTCATCTGCAAATTTGATGAGCATGCCCTCTATTCCTTCATCCAAGTTATGGATGAAAATATTGAAGAGCACTGGGCCCAGAACAGAACCCTGTGGCACCCCGCTAGTCACTTCTCTCCAGGATGAAAAGCAGCCATTGGTGAGCACCCTTTGGGAACGGTCACTCAACCAGTTACAGATCCACCTGACAGTAGCTCTGTCCAGCCCGCATTTTACTAGCTTCTTTGCAAGAATGTCATGGGGAACTTTGTCAAAGGCCTTACTGAAATCGAGAAATGCTACATCCACAGCATTCCCTTCATCTATCAAGCTAGTAACTCTATCATAAAAAGAGATAAGATTAGTCTGGCATGACTTATTTTTGAGAAATCCATGTTGACTTCTTGTGATTACCGCATTGCTTTCTAAGTGATTAGAAACTGACTGCTTAATGATCTGCTCCAGGATCTTTCCAGGTACTGACGTCAGGCTGACTGGGTGATAATTATTTGGGTCCTCTTTTTTTCCCTTCTTGAAGATGGGGACAGCATTTGCCCTCTTCCGGTCTGCTGGAACTTCTCCTATCCTCCAAGATTTCTCAAAGATTATAGCAAGTGGTTCCGAAATGACCTCTGCCAGTTCTTTTAATATCCTAGGATGCAATTCATCTGGCCCTGGAGACTTGAATTCATCCACTGTGGCCAGGTATTCTTGTACCACCTCCCTACCTATTATGTGCCGCATTTCCCCTGCTTCCTCACCTGCTCCCCAACCGCCAGGTTGAGTGCTTGTATCCTTCTGGGAAAAAACTGAGGCAAAGAAGGTGTTAAGTAGTTCTGCCTTTTCTCTCCCCCCTGTTAGTAATTCGCCTTCTTCTCTGCGCAGCGACTCTGCTGAGCCAGAGATCAACTGAGTATTAATGGCCTTTGTATTTATCCATACATATTCTGTGTTTCTTTCTTCATTACTTATAGGAAAAATTTTCCTAATACGCTTAAGGGCAAATTGAAAACATTCACCAAGCCTGTAACTAAGCACAAGATTTTCTCTGTTGCTTGGATGTTTATGATCATCCAAAACAGCAAACACTGACAGTAATATTCTGTTGAATTGCTCTGCCGGATTGCCTCTAGGAAGACAGGAGTGTTTGTGTCCTGGATTTAGTTCCACACAGATCACGCAGTTCTTCCATAAGCTTAGACTATAAAAAAATAACTTGGCTCCTCTATCACTGTGAATCTTCTATTGAAATCCACATTGCCTAGTGAAGTTCTTCCCATAAAACATCAGCCAAGTTTTTTTCTACTTGGCATACGCTTGTGACAATTAAAATATTTTTACTCATTTTGCATAGATCCACTTTTAGAAATCCTAGTGTGTGCTTAGAAGATCTACTGAGTGATAAATTCTGATATTCACCAGTGGTCAATACCTTTCTACTTTAATTTCTGAATTGAATGTAACTTTCAGCTATTCACCATTTTCTTATTAATATTAGGAAACATTTGCACTAAACGTATGTGCACTAAAATCTTCTCTTAATTCTTACCAGTTGCACTCTTTATTAAGTGTGTATCCTTGCAGAAAACAAGTACTATAAGGAATTAGAAGCTGACTTTCAAAAGTCTTCCTTCTTATACTTTGCACACTAACAGAATAAGCTATATAAACTCTCATAGCACAAAGCAGTATTTTGCACAGTGGTAACCAGTGTTCTTACTCCCAACATAAAAGAGATAGTGCCACCAAAATGCACGCACACACAAAAAAACTAAGGCAGCCAGATACAGAGGAAGATAAAGTTCCTATTCTTTTAATATCTGGTTAGATGAAGGAATTCCAGCAACTGTAGACTGCATTAGGAGCTACAAGATTACAAGAAGTTATCTCTTCCACCCAAACTATTAATGGTGCAGGTGTCCACAAGAACTCCTACAACTCAAAGTGGGATGAATGAATTCAATTTAAGGTGGGCAATGGGCCACTACTTTGAATTTCCCTGGATGTTTCTTCTTTAATTTCCTTTCATATTTCTTCCAGAGTTCTGCACTGTTCGAATTCTGATTTCTCAGTAAGACCAAAGATTACATCTGTTTGTTTCATGCCTTCATCCTTTTTTTCTCCCCAGCCCCTTATCTTGGGAACTCATTCTCTCTGGAACTCATATGATTCAGGCATTCCTGCTCATAAATAAGCACCTTTGCCTTTTCTATAGTGGCAACACACAACATTTACTATAAATCACTGAGTTTCATCTGCTTCCATTGTCTCTCCCTACCTTTTTCTTCATCCCTTTCCTACCTGTTTATGTTATATTCTATGGTTCCACTTTCCATAGCATTTAAAACAAATCCTCTTTCTCCTAATATTATTGTTTGAGGATGGTAGAATGTTGGACTATAAATGCTGGATGATAGTTTTGCTGATAGTAAGAACCAGCATGGTGTGGTGGCTTGAGCGTTAGACTGACACTCTGGAGAACAGGATTCAAATCCCCACTTGGCCATGAAAACCCACTGGCAAGTCACACACTCTCAGCTTCAGAGGAAGGCAAAAGCAAATACCCTCTGAACAAATCTTGCCAAGATTTGATAGATTCACCTTAGGATCCTATCTTCCTCCTCAGACCAGACCAGACACAGGTGAACAAGAGCGGTGACACTGTCGTTGAAGAGGTGAAGACACTGGGAAGAAGAGGTGGACAAGAGAAACATACCTTTCAACATTTTGCAGAAGAAAAATGGTACACATGTGCCCAAGCAACATCACAGTGTGGTCAAAATGGCAGAAGTTATTGATAAGGAAGAATGCACAAGCTAGGAGAAGCTGCAGCAGTTTGCTTTTTCCGGAAACTAATTGGAAGCACAGGATTCCCCCCTCACCTTTCCACTCTGCTAAATTAATTGAGGGCAAGCTACTTTTGCATTCAGTTTGCAGCAACTGAAGCAAGCCAAGAACAAAGGGGGAAAGTAGGAGGAGGAGAGAGAAACTGGACATTTTAAAAACCATTCAAAAAATGGTGTGACAGTGTCATCATGGAAAGGGAAGCCTAACCAGGCCTCTGTTGGCATACCTTTTATGTGTGAGCAATGAAGAGTTAAGAGACATTCCTTCAGCTCGTTCAGGAGTCTAGCCCCATTGGGGTGTGGTGGAAACAAGGTGGGAGGAGATGATGCCTCCACCATCTCATTCCAAGTGGTGTTAATAGCCACAATATGTTTGGGAGTTAAATTCTTAAACAGAACAAGATCTTACCCTATAACACATCTTTTTATGATTATTCAAGCTGTAACCCTAAATTAACCCAGACTGTATCTCATGTATATTCCTTGAGTCCATGAGCAAAATGTAAACGTTTTAAAACTCTTTAAATCATGTAGAAATTTTCATGAAGTCTGTTTTATATAAACAAGTCCATTTGTTCATTGAATGAGTCTGGAGCATTTCAAGGCAACTGTTTATACTAAAGAAGAAACAGAAAATTTCAGTTGGCAAAGTTCCACCTTCACACCTAAAAGAGATGTCAGGCCTTTAGATCAACAGTACATAGGTAATATATTTATCCCAAAGGGGATAAGTAAAGCCAAAAATATAATTTCTGGATGGAACATCCAGATGTGTTAGCTTAGTCTCTCATAGTTAGGCAGACAAAATGGCCACTGTTAGCTCTAAGTTGATTTGGGCAAAGTTCCCACGAAGGACCTGGATGAGTGAATGTTTTGCTCTTGAGACCCAGTAAAAGTTTATCTCTGTAGAAGTGGTTATACTATTGGTCCGGGGAGTGGGTGAACAGAACACACAATACTGAAAACATTTTGGCCCACATATTGCCCAATTTTATACTGTTGTGGAGGTCATAACTTCCATGAGAAGAAATAAATCAAAAACTCCAGCTTGCATGCCTTTAGTCAAGCTGAGTTACAAGTACCCAGGGAAAACAGCTTTTATTTTAGTTCTAGAGAGACATGGGGCAGGCAGTTTGGTGAGTGGACTGTGTAAATGGCAGCAGAATAAGTGTCTTGGGAGAAAATGGGTCTCTATCAGGAGTTGGAAGTAGCTGCAGGATGAATACCTTGTAGGCAATAGATAGGCAGGTACAATATGAAAGCTGAGGAGGGAATAGACAGAGAGAATTAATGCCTGGGAGCAAGCAAAAACACAAGGCCAACAAAAATAGTGGCTGAAAATATTACAGGAGAGCTCAGCATCAGGCACCCTATGCTTCTCTTTGCCTGGCTTTCAATTTAGCAGAGGGGCTTATCTTCCAGTTCCTTCAAAGTCTCTCTGTGGTTGAGACTCTCCTGGATATAATCTCCCAGAAGATCATCAAGGCTTCAGGTCAGTTGCTATGTGAGACCGGGGTGCTGTTCTCTGTTCTTTTCTGACTTAAGTCAAGACAGAAGTCTGCACTTCTGCTGTCTTCAACTTCTGCCCTCCAGTTCTCCTCCTTTATTGCTGGATGTAAGTCACTTATTGACCTCCTCTTGGTGTGCTTTTTCTAGAGGTGTTAATACAGCCAAACAGTTGGCTCTCATCCACTACTAATGCTAAGGCATGGTGAGCAAACCAGGAGAGTCCTACCTTTTCACATATTGGATTTCTTGGATGTGTCTGCGTTATTGATTGGATACAAAAAAGTCATAGCTAGAATGACTATTGGGGAAAAACAATTGAAGTAAATGTGACTTAAGTAAACCATGACTAGCTTGAAGTTCCACTGATTTCAGTAGGTCTGCTCTATGACTAATCCTAAGACTAGCAGCCTAGACAGGAGCCCAGTAAAAGAGTCCAGTGATATATAGAAAAACAGAGACTCAGAACAGGAATAAGTAATCAGAAATCATCTGAGTCATGAATGATGGTGGATAGTTAACAGGTATCTGTTAACTTATCCTTATTTGATTTATGTCCTGTCAAAAGACCAGTTAAGTTTTATGTGATTGGATAAATTGTGTTCTTGTACAATGATGGGATGAGTAATGGCATTGGACAAAAGACTATAAAGTTTGTCTCTAATTGTTTGATAATAAAAAATCTGTAAAAGTTACTCCTGATTGACAGAGGTAAACAAATAGGAGGAACTTGAGATAGTATAAAAGCACCTCAGACAGATAAATGACCAAGCAGTTGATGAGTGAGTACTTCTAATGGTATATGGCTGTAAAAGTGCTGCTTACTATGGTATTCTTAAGATGAGTACCGTACCTGATAACGCTAATGACAGCTAGGCTATTAGATACTGTGCTGCAGTGCACTGCCTGTTACAAAAAAGTATAACAAATGCATCTACTTTCAATGTATAGATTAATGTGTAGAGATGCGTGTGAATGGTTTCTTCCACAGGTGCCTTTTAGGTATATAAGAGGTGGTATATAGACCTCAATAGATCCTTATGTCATGCTGTTGTGTAAGATGTCAAATTCTGTAAGAATGTAAAGATGTAAGATGTAACAGTGTAAACCTAAACTCTAAAATGTCAGTGTTATTTATCTAGACTGAGAAGTCCATGTTCCTCCTCAAGAAGAGTATATGTAAGTACTTGCATTGTTGATTTGATAATATAAATAGCCTAGAATAGTATGAACCTGCATGTTTATTTTTCCTGTGTCAAATTTCCTGAAATTCCAATACTTAAGATTACTTAAGTGGAATGTTGCTGTTGTGACAATACCGTTTCCCCCCAATTTGGAAGCCTAAGTGACTAAGCCAGTGGAATCCAGGGAGCTCCTAACAAATACAGGCTAACTGACCAACTGCAATGGACTTGCAAATTCTTCAGATGAAGGGGTAGATGAGCCATGCCTTTTTCAGCATCTCTACAGTAAGCCACCAAAACAATAAATAGTAATGAAACAGGAGAAAAATAAAACCCGATATAAAACAAGAGTCAAGTAAATCTGAAACCAATTTGCCAAAATGGCATCTAATTCCTCTTTCTCCCCCAGATATATTATAAAACATCTTTAGGCAGCACTAAAAAGACAACAATGTCAGGCAAAAACACTTTGAGTATCTCCTCGCCCTTTCCAAAAAAAAGTTCTCTCAGGTCATCAATTGCCTCACCTCTGAAAGCAGAAAAGTGGCAAAGAGGCCAAAGTTTACAGCATCCAGTTAGGTTTGTGTGGGATCAAATCAACCTTCAAATACAGAGGTCTCAAGTCTTGGTGGATTTCAAGGATCAAAACAAGTACTTAGACATTTTTGAAAAAGAATTCTGGAATGACAGTAATCAAAGTAAAAGTTATATTTTTAGAGCAGGAAAGCCTTTGTAATATTGGCCCTTTCCACATGTGTGGCGGGGGAACGGGTGAAAACGCCCCAAAACGGAGCTTACCGGCAGCCGGGTAAGTCCGTCGTGATGCAGAGCAGCACGAGCTCGCTGCTCCGCAGTCCTCCGGCTTCCCAAATGGCGGCTTCCGGTTGGTGGAGGCTCTCCACCAACCGGAGAAGCTCGCCAGCTGGAAGCCCACCCCGGCAGATCTGCAGGCACGCACTTGCGCGCGCCTGCAAATCCGCGTCAGAGCCGGGCGACGGAGCAGCGCAGGGCTGCGCGCTCCGTGCTTTTTAAAAACCTCTAAAAAGAGGTTTCTAAAAAACACGCAGCGCGGCTCGTTCTGACCGCTCCTGAGTGGATTCTGGTGTGGAACTACAAAAAGTAGTCCATGCCAGTCCACTCTATGGTGTAGAAGACCTCCGTGAGAGGTCGCTCTGCACCATTACAGAAGCCCGGTGTGGAAATGGCCATTATGAGCAATGGCATTCTTTTTTCTTTCTGTTGTGTCTGGTTTCTCAGTTACAAGAGAACGGTGAAATTAAGTTTTGTTTTGCTTGCAGTAATCAAGGAAGTGAACAGCCTCTTTGTAAGTATGTAACTCATCAAACATTCACTGTAGTTTGTCAAACATTCATTGTAATCTTTTTAGAGGTTGGAAGACTACTTGTAAGAACAGCAAATATAATGACATGTTGAAACCATCCATAACTAACCATCATCTTGGACCCAGTTCATCGTCCTACCACAGTTACTGATGGTTGCAGGATGTCATTATATTCACTCATTATTCTTAAAAGTAACATTATAAGCTCTAGATTTTTTTTACATGTTTTACACAGTTGTGTAATACAGCTAAGGTCATGAGGTCAAAGCACTGAGACTTTTATTAGCAGAGACAGTCATGTCACTTGCCACCTGTTCAAGTTTCCCTATCTTCTTTGAGTTTAGCTTTAGTCTTCAGAGTAACTGGACAGAAAATGGGTTTTGTTTAAAAAATGTATTTTTTGTGAGCTATCTGTGTTAATGAAAAGTATTTTTGCATTTGCTGATGCAAATCTCTTACCACCACCCTCTTTCCATTTTTGTCTACGTCCACACTATCAAAGTGTAACTTTTCAGTTGTCTTTTGCTTTTGGATATTGCTGTTTTGGCCAGTAAAAGCAATAATAAATAAATAAAAACAATATTTCCACGATAGCTTGGAAAATTTCTGCTTTCAAGAAAGACATGGACATAACTGAGCATTCCCCAGTTTCATTGCAAGGAAAGTTCAGGAATAGATGTATACTGACAATAATACTATCCTGCATAAACATTAGCCTTGTGCTTAGATATTTTACACAGGGCAATAAATTTGAGGATGAGTGGAATAGTCTAGAAGAACCATTTGATGGCAACTACTTAGCAAAGGAAAAGGATATAGCAAAAAGAAAGCATCTCCCTGAATCTGCTATGCATAGTTGGATTTGTTTGTTGCATATAAAAATTCACCCATTTATATCACTTTTACATAGGATAGGTTTTTCAGACAGGAGGTGAGCTAAATGGGGACACCATCAGGGAGGCTGGCAATTTCCTCAGTTTTGTGAGTGAGTCCAGCTGTCAGGCTATGATGGATGGTACCATCTCAATCTGCATCATAATGGAACAGGAATGCAAAATATGCATGAATGCAAGGCAAGGCACCATTTGTGCAAACGAGATTCTGGATTCAGAGCTATAGGGCTGAAAGTCACCTTAAACACAAATGCTGTTTCATCATTACATATGATTGATTTTAAACCTGTTAAGATGCAGGTCACTAATAGATTGCTTGAGTGACAATATGTAGGGTATTCAAACAGGAAATGATGAATATGCTGCTTCTCCTAAGCTCTTGCCAGATGTTCTTTTTGTAGTATGTGGAATAGAGTTGTGTCATAGTGGAAGATTCTGAACCTGCAAGCTATGCATCTGTGCCGTATGATCTGGAAAGAGCCCACACAGACACAGGGGTCCAGAAGGCCTTGAAAGATAGGATTTGTGGCTGACCCAACAATTATATAGTTAATGTACAAGGTTCTCAACTGATGTTCAAAGTTGGAGGTGGAGACTACTCCCAAGATATGGTTCTGTGCCCACTTCCATTTATTCTACAGGTCTTGGGCATTTTTAAGGGGTTTAATGTTAAGGTTTTCAAAGGGTTTGAAACAAGTCTGTTGCTAGAACATTATATGCTTCTGGAGTCTAATACTATGCGCTCAATTCACAGCACATCTGTAGGTGTTACCAGGCTGTACTCCATGACAGGGAGTACCAGGTCACTCCATCATATGGTTTAATCGGCAAATATCAATTGAGATGAAATATAAATTATATCATGATATGGCAGGGAAGCCTACTGGCAAAGAGGAACCGACTGCACATGTGCGTTGTAAAACTAGGTCAGATCAGGACCTCAGAGCATGGCTAGGTCATAGTCAGCGAAGCTCTGATAATAATGGACTTGCAGATGCCCCTCAATGACTCAACCTGTAGAAACAATAGCACCCAAAACTGTCTCCATGGAATGACTGATTGTCTCTGACCTTGTTCCTTTGTCCACTGAAACTCCCCTTTTGTGCCCTCACCTGTCCTGCCATTAAGAAGCTATCATGATTCTCATCACTCCTTTGTCATCTAATGCTAAGGCCATTAGCTTGTTCCAGACCCCATTGTCCACTCTGCCAGAGAGCCATTAACATCTTCCCTCTCAGAGTGGAAACTGGGTATGTAACGGGTTTGAATAGCTTGTAGTACTCTGGACATAGGCTATCACTCTGCTGCTCTGATTCCTTTTCTGGTACTACCCTCAGACTCCTAATCTGGGCCACATTGCTTCATCTCTTCTCTCCAGATAGGCAAATATCACCCACTACACCCTAATTTCTTGCTATCCAATTTTTCCTCCCTTTCCTTCAGCTAGCCTTGTGTGATTGCAAGACTGCTTAGATCTTGCATGCATGTGATTGTTAATCCCCCTCCCCAAATAAGACAAATATTCTTTGAGTCTCCAGCTGCATCCTTGCATTAGTACCAGTATACATAGGTGTAAAAGATCCCGCTAGGTTACACCCCTCTCCCAGGCCTCTCAATTGAGCTAATATTCCCCACTGCTACACTGAAGCACTGGCATTGCGGGTAGACCCAAATCACCTACATTTTGAGATAACATAGGTACTCAGGAGAGGCCTTGCACATAATCTGATACTACCTAATTCCTTTTAGGTGGAGATGCCAGGGGTTAAACTTGGCCCTTATAAAGGAAAAGCAAGCCTTTTTTACCACAGTACGGTCTCTTCTATCAGTACTCTTAATTAGAACTGGTCATTCTATAGAAGCCAGGAGTGATTTTGCTATATTAGTGTCAGGAGGCACAGCTCCTGTCATCGTATGTGAGCTGGAAAATAGTATTTGTTATAATACAGGTAATAGATGATAGTGGAATAGAAGTTGCTGGTGCTACAATGTATCAATGGCTAATTGCTGGTTGCAACAGTCTATCAATCACCAATTGCTGTTTGTGACTATGTATCCCATTATAGGTTCAAAAAGCACCAAGGTGCCAAAAAGGGTAATCACTGCAATGTTTGATGTCTCTGAGCTTCTGGCAAGGAGGAGGAAGATCAGAAGGGTGGAATGTGAGGCTAGCAGGAAGATGTTATGGGAACAGATAGGGCAAAGATAAGAATAGAGAAACTTGCCCTGGCTCTCAAGATGAAAGATATGTAAACATCAGAAAGGTCTGGGAAAATCTGGTTCTGGTGGGGTGATGTGACATTTATAACTTTCACCAGTTCTTGCCATGCATGCTTAAATTTGTGCAACAAGCTATAAACCCTGTAACCATCCAACATATGATAGATTCAGCAAATATTGGAAAGTTGCTTTGTTGCTTGCTAACTCCAAACAAATGCTTTTGCTTGAACTCTGAGTATTTTCTGTGAGGGTAAGTTATCCGATACATGACAATTAGCATTCCCAGTTTTTACATATTCTAATAAAATATAATAGAACTAGCACACATGTTGCTGTAACCAAACTACGTATATTCATTTAAAATCTGTGTAGATCAGGGATGAGGAACATCTAGACAAGGGGTAGTGGAAATACAGCCCCTCGGGACCTGATGTTATAGCTTCAGAGGCCCCTAGAACTGAGCCTGCAGGCAGAGGCATGGAATAGGACTGAGTTTTGCAGGAATGAAAACTCCTGCACAGAAACGAGGTCTGCTTTGTGAGCCTAAAAGCTGTTGTACTCCAGATTACTCCTGAGAAGACATGGTCTAGAATCCTATAGGTGACTTGTGCAGATGTAATGTTATATTTTGCCTACATATGTCTTTTTATGCTTATTGTGGAAAAAGATACCCAGAATTTCATTCTACCATGACCTCCTGCCTAGAGGAGCTTTATGCTCTGTCGGCATGATTCAAGACCTTATCATGCATAGAATTGGGCTGTAATCATAGAATCATAGAATCATAGAAATGTAGAGTTGGAAGAGACCACACGGGCCATCCAGTCCAACCCCCTGCCATGCAGGAATACCCTCAAAGCACTCCCGACAGATGGCCATCCAGCCTCTGCTTAAAAACCTCCAAGGAAGGAGACTCCACTACACTCCGAGGCAGCATATTCCACTGCCGGACAGCCCTGACCGTCAGGAAGTTCTTCCTGAGGTTCGGGTGGAATCTCCTTTCCTGCAGCTTGAATCCATTGCTCCTTGTCCTGGTCTCTGGAGCGGCAGAAAACATTACACTTGTAACATTAATGTTACATTACACTTTCCTGTGTCTTTTTATGGTCATTATGGAATGAGATATGAAGGACCTCTGTCCACAATGACCCCCTGCTCTCTCAATTTACCTGCTACCTGGGTGCCTCCTCATAGCCATTTAGTGCCACAGGAAGGCAGAGGTGGTCCGGCAGCATCTAGGTGTATTTCAGAAGCAGAAGGCATTCTTCTGAACTTCCTGTGGATCCTCTGGGAGAATGGTGGTGTCTTCCTGCCGTTGGCTGCTAAACACAGCCAGCCATTGCTTGGCCATACCTTGTCTTCCTGTAGCCACTAATTGGCTGGGGGAGGGCAGCAGTAGGTAGCTGGAGAGCCCAGAGATAGGGGAAGAATGAAAAATTACGCTTGGATAAACTTTATGCTCTTTCAGTGCAATTCAAGACTTTGACAATGCATAGAACCGGGCTGTTTTTTGTATGCCCAGCAGGAAAATGTCTACATTGATGTCTGGTGCTGCTCACTTTGCTTTGACTCCACTTAGCATTAATCCATCTCCTATTTTCATGTTCTTTTCTTGAATGTGTTAAGTGCAAAGAGTGCACTCACTGGTATGACAGGGAGATAGGAGAGGAAATTTGCAGGCACAGGCGGATTATCCCTTTGTGGAACAATACTCTTCGGATAGGATGACTTATCCATTCATCTTTATTAAAAGTTGCATGGGGCATACATAGGAACTGTAAGCAGTTTGGAGCATGGCTGATCTGTTTTACCTGTTAAAGTTTGCATGCAAGTGAAATCTAGGGGAGGAAAGGGCAGGAGATTTGTGAATTTAAGAAAAATCAATAAGGGGCAGTATGATTGTTTCAGCTCCAGATCCACTGAAAGCCAAGTCTGAGGAATAGTCAAAACATTTCCACCTCTTTTCCCAATAGGGCTACTCACTCATCAACAGCTTTCCTGATTATACACTTCTTCCTGTCCCCAGAATTCAAATGAAGCATGCATTTGTGTGACATGTGTATGTGCATAAAATCTCTGAATGGAATGTGTTAGAAATTTCATTCTGCAGTCTAAATCCTGTTGTTAGTCATGAGTAGAGTTGACCCATAAAAATAATAGATTTACCTATGTGTTGGAACACCAACAATTGATTGAATGTGTCTGATCTAGTTGGGATTACAGGATGCCAGCCACTGTGTGGGAGTGACACACACTCACACACACATGGGGACAATGAGAAAGGGATTGAATAGTGAGTGATGTATAAGAATGGAATATGAGAATGATTCGTGTGAAAATGGTCTGCATATTTGTTTGGAAAAAGTATCATAACCATCCTTCCCCACTCTGGCACCCTACAGATATGTAGGACTGTAATTCCCATCATCCCACTCAGCATGGGCATTTATTTCTATATACATACCCACAAACATACTTGAACTCTAATAAAGAAATCTGTTCCTAGCTAGTGTTCATACTTAAAAATGTAAATCTTTTCCCATTGTTTAATGTTCTAGCAATCTCTGAAAACAGTGCGTTCTTAATCTTCATGGTGTTCCTTTATTAATACTTATATAATCCATTTAGTTTCATTTAGTGGTGGTTTCTACTAATATCTAATTAATGTGCCATTCTTTAGGAAAAGATTACAATAAGCTTCCAGCTGTCACCTTGTCTTTCTACACAGCAGTCCTTGCGGTCTGTGTAGCTAGCTGTTCTTTTGAACTTTCAGAGTTTCTGTGCCAAATTCTGTCCAGGAAAAGTAATTAGAAGTTTCTCCCAGTCTTTAAAAGCATTACTAGTCAATGCTAATAGCTAATGGGAGGGGGGAGTTACATTGCACAGGCTCTAAGATTTGATTGGATCATTGTTGTGCAGTAGCACCTTCATCATATGTTATTATTGTGTGTTTTCAAGTTGTTTCCAACTTATGGTGACCCTAAGGAGAACCTACTATGGAGTTTTCTGGGGGCAGAGAGTCTGTGATGTGTCCAAAGTCACCTAATGGGTTTTCATGGCCAAACAGGGAATTGAATTCTGATCTCCAGGGTTGTAGTTCAATGTTCGAACCACTACACCATGCTGGTTTTCTAACAAAGCATATAGAATCATCTAATAGTCAAATGAGATGTATAACAATAACAGCCAGCTAAAACAATATCAGATCAAATTCTAGACAACAACACAGAACATCAGAGAAAAGAAGTCAGCCAAACACCACTTTAAATTAGAAGTGGTTCGCTTAGCAGTAGGAGACAGTCAACAAAGGGGTTGTCCCTCAGTCTCTTGTCCCTCCACTATCTGGATGCAGCTTTTTAGAACATCCTTTTGTGGGCTCTCAACAAACATAATAAGATGCTGGCAGGCTCGAAGGAACAGTCTCTGCAAAAGGTTCAAGATCTGTGTAGAGGTTCATGGGGGGGGGGGAGACAGCCCCTCATTACCTGGGTCCTGCAGGCTTCTGACAGTTCAGAATTTATATGTCATGCAGCCAGCACTTGGCATTCATAGACTTGCAGTAAGTGTAAAGGATGTCACCTAGACTCAAACTTAGAGAAAAATGCCAGCATACTCACTACTTAATCTTCTCTTGTTTGAAGACCAGAGTTGGAAACTAACGAGGTACAGAATAACTAATTATTTATAAATCATTCTGTTTCCCAATAACAAAGGTATGAATCAATACTATACACTGAAATGTTAAGTTCCCAATAGAGAGCTTCAGCCCTTTTACAGTTAATTTCTGTGTTGCATAAGACCAAAGTGTGGTCACAGATAAACTATGTACCTAGCATATAGGAACATCTAGCTGTACTGGATCAGACCAAGAGTAGTGTAGTCCAATAGTCTGTTCTTAGAGTATTCAATGCCTAGAGGAAGCCCATAAACTGGACATGAGACTAATGCTTTGTGAGATGTAGTAGTTTTTGGCTCCAGTTGCTTCTTCCTGATGTGCTCCCAATATAGCTTTTATTTGTTTGTATTTTTCTGTTTTAAATTTGTTTTCATTTTTTAAAAAAATCTTTCTACTCTGCATTTCTTTACTAATAAGTGGGTTGCAGAATTACCAAACCACTGCAAAACAATAACAGTATGAAATAACTGAAAAGAGTATGATATAACAAGACCAGGAGCAGAATAAAAATGAACAAGCAATGTGATGAAGATATGAATCACTCTTCCTATGCATCACTAATGGGATCCTTCGATGGATTAAGCCTGTAAATGGTGTAAGTGACAAGTAATTTTTCCAAGGTTGGTGTTTCTGCTGATAGTTGTTGTTGGCAACTAGATAATGCCACTCTCTCTGTCCTGCAGCTTATTCCATGTTTTAACAATACTTATCCTGCATTCACAAGAGGTTACAGTCAGCCCTCCACATTTGTGGGTTTGACTTTCACGGGTTTGATTATTTGCAAGTTTCTTTAACCCCCCCCCCCTTCTGTTCTGGGAGAATCTTACCTCTCAGTGGCTCTGTTCAGGTCACACAGCCCATTAGAAATCCACCTCTGGTCCTCCTCCTCTTTCATCAGCAGCTGCTGGCCAACTGTGGATGGCTTGCTGTCTGATTTCTTAGCATCACAGACTTTCTCCCAATGAACCCCACATACCCAAGAAAAGAGATAGACAAGAGACAGTAAGAGTAGAGACACCATGCTGACCCACCCCCTTTCCCTGACCTGATTTGGACCCTGGGTGCCCGCCCTCCCCACCATGCCTTGCCCCCTTTTCCACAGACACACACACACACATATTGATATTTCTGATTTTTATGAGGTTCCTGTGCACCAACCCTAGTGAATGTGGGAGGGCCAACTGTAATTTAATTTGTGATCATTCAGCTGTCATGTATGGAAGATATAAGAGAAGGGTTTTATCTGATACATTCTGAACTTACTCATTTTACATGTGTTTGTTACTCCACTGGAAAAACCCTATACCGGGGCCTACAATTTTGATATTAAATATAATTCCGTGTGCCTGAGAGGTCGCCTGGATGAGCACGTAGGCAGCCACAGTTGAACGACTGAAAACCAGGTCAGGCCAGTAAAATCCCCGGTCACGTAGTCCCAGGAGACCTCAAGCTGTGCAAGCCCACAATAAACAAAGGGTCCTCAGCCCCTAAGAAGCTGACTTGAGGGGATTAGCTGGTTTGCCCCAAGTTGAGCAAATATGCTATCTAAGCGAGGACCATTTACATGAAGTCACATCACAACCAAACATAGGCGAATATCCTGAGACTTTGGCAACACCTTGTAATCCCATCACGCAAAGGAAGTTACCATTGTGGAGCTTCATTCTCGCTGCAACACCCATTGTTCTTCCCAGGAAAGGATTAGTCCTCCAGACACTTTTTCCCCTACAAATAGTACCGTCTTTTGAGTGGTTGTTGGATCGCTCCCAGTCATCCCAGCAGACCGTTGCTCCGTCCGTTGAGTAATCCCCTCAGCCCTTTTCATGCTGACTCCCACTTCTCCGCGGTTTTCCCAGACCACGGACTTCAGGAAAATGTGCAGTATTACCCCAGCTACAACCCCTTCAATATTCCCCTATCCAATTTCCTCTCTTTCGCTTCTCAATAGGTCTTGGGTGCATGTGTGAGTGATTGCGTTGGTGCGTGAGACTTTTATTCAATAAAATCATTTTATTGGACATCTTTTGTTTGGTTTTTGGCTTGGCCTGACCCCGAAAAAACTGGGTAAAAAGACCCTGCTAGGTTACCCTGCCTCTCGCATTGCTCTTGTTCGTGCTCTGGCTAGTTTCCATTCCCCATCACGTGGAGCATATTGAGGTGTCCCCCAAGGGACCCCAGAAATCAGGGTAACATGTTGTAGGTCTGCAGTATACTCTACAAAATTGTTTGTTCATTCAAATATAAGGGAATGAAATTCGAATCAAATTCTCACTCTAAAGCAAGGCTCCCTATCCAGTGAAGTTAGGCTGGCTCCCTTTCTTTTGAATTTTCAGCAGGCAGCTAAAACAGTGCTGTTCCACATGGCTATGCTTGAAATTACTCTGTTTTATCTGTTTTAAAATTTTATTTTAGAATTGTTCTTAGACGATTTTCAATTTTTTTTTAAAAGCATTCTAATGTCTTTTTAAACTGCTTTATATTTTAATTATTTGTGTATGTGTGTGTGTGTGTGTGTGTGTGTATAAAAATATATATAAAAGAAAGCCTCCATGGCATAGTGGTTTGAGTGTTGGACTACGACACTGGAGACCACGGTTCAGTTCTCCTCACGGCCATGGAAACCTACTGGGTGACCTTAGGTGCATTACACAAACCCAGCCCCAGAAAACTCGATGATAGGCCCACCTTAGGGTCTCTGTAAGTCAGAAATGACTTGATGGCACACAACAACAACAACATATTTAAATGTTTATATTTGTTCTGTTTTAATTGTGTGTATTTGTTCATTGCCTTGGGAGCCACTGTGGGCTGTGAGGTGATATAGAAATATCTGAAGTAAGTAAATAGATTAATATTTGTTACATAAGATTATGACAACAAAGAGTGTACAGACTTTGTCTTTATCTGTTGTTATTTTAAAAGAAGCATTGGAAAGGCAGCATTGTAAAATGTCTCGGAGATCTTAATTTAAGATTTATGATTGAAGATTAAGGGAGAACCTATATAGAAACATAATACTGGCTTGCTATTATTATTAAATATTCCAAGGGGTTGCAGTTTTCAAAAACCCATAAAAACAAAACTGGGAATACTTTGTACTCAGATCAACCCAACCCAGGGCAAAGTTAGCTCATGCAAAAGGGAACTAGTTTTGTAGGAAAAATCCTTAGCATCACCTTGTTAATTTTTTAAAATCAGTGCTGGTTAGTACCTGGATAGGAGACAAACAAAGAATACCAGGTGCTGTAGGCTATAATTCGGAAGAAGAAACTGGCAAAACCACCTCTGAGTATCCCTTGCCTAAGAAAACCCTATGAAATTCATGGGGTTGCTAGAAGTTACAACTGACTTTAGGACACACACAAGCACACACACATTATAATCATATAAAATTTATATGATGAAGAGGAAGAGAAAGAAAAGTCAATGATTTTAAAGGAAATTCTTTCCCTAAGTTTCATCCCTACAACCCAATGAGTCGGATCTGTATTTATACCTCCTAGGCCACCTTGAGTATGTTCTTCAGAACATGACTACATTCTACCCTGATATATAAATTATTGTTCTCCCAGCTGTCTATTCCTACCTTTGATAAGCATTTCTTAAATGGTTCACACAACAACCACATAAATAGATACATTCATTCATTCCTTCAATCAGTGGAACAGAACAATTTCCTCTTTAGATTGCAGAGTATCTGCATTTTCCTGAGATGACATTTTGGGCTCAATGCAGCATGACTAATGAGTTGCTCAAAATTGGTTGTAAATAAGAGGTGCTGGAGTAGGAATTGCGAAGTTGATTTGGAACAGGTAGTGCCTCCATTTCTTCCACCACTTCTGTTGTTTTACTGTCAAGGCGAATGCATATTAAGCAGGATTTCAATCCCATAAAACAAAAAAGCTAATGCGACAGAGAAGAGATGGCATATATGTGCAGAATTTGCATTAATTAGCTTATCGTAAGTAAACGGCCCAACGTTCATAATGTTTCCCTTGGATTCTAAAGCAAATGGCTTCCATGATAAATTTCTTGCTCAATGATCTTTATTTCTGCAAATACCAGAGGTGATTAAAGACATTAATTTCATGTTGGACAAGCTGGGCCCATTTGGGCTTTGTAAGGGAAGGTCTGCCTCTATGGATTCTAATCCATTTGGCTTACTCATTCAGAGTGACATTCTAAGCAGAAAAGCCCTGTAATAACTTCATTGAAATCATTAATGAGACAGAATAAATGTTGTTTGCTCTAAATAGGCAAGGCTAGAAGACATTTAGAATTAGTTTTTTTTAAAAAAACAAACAAACATGTACATGCCACATGATTGGTCAGAATTCAAACTATTCCTTCAGCAGGTTGGTGGCTGAACAACTATCTGTTACATCTTTGCTTTAGAGTTGTCCAAATGTTATAGGAAGGGCAGGGGGATCAGAGAATAGATTTATACTGCAATTCAAATATGCTCGTTTTAGTGTCAGCATCTACTTATTCATGGAAGCTCTTCCCACTCTTAAGATCTGGTAGTAATATAGATGAAATCCTTCAAAAGCTTCACATCTGCTGCATTCATGTTATGGGGGACTGAATATGCCATCTGTGATAGAAAAACTGGCAAACTAAGAAACAACATCACAATCTCTGCTTTCACCTGCAACCAAAAGAGGGAATCTCACAGTCTAGACCAAGCTTATTCAGCTCTTATGGATTCCCAATATTTGGATCATAGAGTGTAGGCAGAACTAGGACTAGGAATTAAATCATTTTAATTTGTATAATCTGGTTGAGTTCCATTTCTGGAAAAGGGCAACATGGATTTCTCTAACTGGCGTATGACATGAAGCTTCTGGATGGTGCAAGTGTGGCGTAATTAGTAGGAGTATGATTTTCTACTTTTGCATGGTCAACAGAACAGTTTCATCTGCTTTCTGAAGTTTTGCTTCTGGGTTATTCGGCTATTTATCTGTCCCACTTTTCTCCCTGCACAGAACACAAAGCTGCCAAAAACAGTGATTGCAAGGAACTGGGGAGCAGGGGGAAGGCAATAACCTCAAGTTTACTGTGAACCATGGTATGCCTGACTGTTGTCCCAGCCTGATTTTCACCAGTGTACAATCATTGGGATGGAAAGAATGTTCAAAAGTATGCAAAAATGGTTTAAAAATAGATTTCACAAGTGCTGGGAGATCCGATGGGAAGACTCCTAAATGGACAAGAATCTTTATCCTTTGGCTCCTATGCCAGGAGAAGGTTGGATATAAA
Organism: Cyclura pinguis; assembly: GCA_030412105.1. Classification (NCBI taxonomy): domain Eukaryota; kingdom Metazoa; phylum Chordata; class Lepidosauria; order Squamata; family Iguanidae; genus Cyclura; species Cyclura pinguis. Next base: position 29,022,997 of record CM059602.1, on the reverse strand, counting down.
TAAAATAAATATATACATCTGTCTGAAAAAAAATTCACCTTTCTGCTATTTACTGTGCACAAACCACATGTGCTTTTTTTTTTGCACAGAAAAGTCCCAAAGTGCAAATAATCCTGGAGAACTGCACCTTTTGACAATTTTCTCACAGTGAGAAGAACTGTGATAAAATTATTTATTCTTGCCTTCAAGAACAATTTTAATTAAGATTTATATCTCTGAAAATTGCAACAGTGATGTCACCTCTAGTATTATGGAATTCCAAACATTTTTTTATTAAATGGGGTCCAGTTTGTTATTGGCAGTGTTATTTAGAGCTCACTTGTTAAACCAGTCATTGAACCAGCAGTATAAAACTGTGTAGTCCTCCAGTTCCTGACTCTCCCACACACATGCATAGACATATACACCAGTTTTATATTACTTGCAACTGGGAAAAGGCCCAATTAACCTCCACTAAGGTCAAACACCTAGGGCTCTGTTTAGGTGTAGATGGTCATTCTCTATGTCAGCACTGATCCGATCTGCATGGATCGCAACTTCCACTCAGATCAGGGGTGCAGGGGAATGCCCGCATTCTCCACCACTCTGTAACCTTGACTTCTGGGGGTCCCTGGAGGACACCCAGATTTTCTTTAAAAATGCAAAGGTTGGGGAAATTAGTGAAGCACTGCTTGGTGAGGCAGAGGGCAGGGAAACACAGTGAGATCTTGAACCCTATGTCTACAGAGTCAGACCACACAAGAACCAGGCCAAACGTTCAATATCCAGTAGTTTATTTAGCAGAATTTGGCAAAATATCCACACATACACACACAATAAAGCAGTCACTCACACACATGCATAAGGAGTTGGAAAGATACTAAGATCACAGAAAAGCGGAGGGAAAGAGAGCAGTTTATACTGCACCTGATCCTGTAGTCTTTGGCTTGGGAAGAAGCAAGGCGAAGGTGACTCTGAGGAGGAAGAATGCTGAGGGGAGCTCTCAACTAGCAGAATCAAGATTGGGAGTTCTCCAAAGAGGATCCCCAAAATGGGACTCAATTATACAGCAAAATATGCCTCGGGGGCAGACCCTTTCTTGGAAAAGTACAATGGCCAAATCATGCAAATGGACCTCATTTTGCTTTTCTCACTGTTGCAATCGTTAATCTCATCTGGAGGACACATAGTCCCCTCAAAGTGTCATTGTTGTTGATGGTCCATTAAGTGTGTATACGTGCCTTTCAAGGTTTCCCTCTTGGAGACATGACTGCGGGAACATTGGTCTGTCCTCACTAGTTGTGCTTTCGTTTTAGACCTACTTTCCTGTCCAGTGAACCTCTGGCTTAATATTAAATATTACATTCCTCCGGGACTGGGTCTACCAGCACGGATTACATTACCTTTCCCTCTTGCTTTTTCTGCATTGCCTGCACTGCAGCAGTGAGGAGTAAGGGATGCAATTCTTTGGTAATTTTGTTATTGAAGGAAACAGTGTTCACACTGGGATTTGTCCCCTTCCCTGTAGACACAAAATAGTATAGTTGTTCCCTGAGACTTTAGTCATCACCTTGAGACTTGATAACACTAATCCAGACCGAGTATCACATATGACCCCAATCCCAAATATTGTGCGTTCTTGCTGTAAATAGGACATTGCCATTCACACCTACCAACAAAACTAGCTAAGACTCTTTCTCTGTTAAATTTGTTTGGCTCCCATGAGTGGGTACAGTGAAGACTTGTATTCCATTGGACCTTGAAGAGTGAAGGCTGTTGCACTGGACTGCAGTTTGCACCAAATGGCTGTAATAAGTACTAAAGGAGACATGCTGCCATAAACCAGTTCCACTGAAAACAAGCTGTAGGAGAAAATAGAATGTAATACTGAAAGTTATCTGCAAGGCTTGTGACTCTTCAGTCCACAACATAAAGCAAAAGACAAACAAATCTATATATTTTCTGTCTGTTTCACTTTATCATGCCTAGCTAATTTCAGTGGCCTACTGTATGCATAACTAGGTCTGAATCCAACCCAGTGCTTATTTATTCTGCCATTACACTACAAATAACATTCAGAGTGGCTAACAACAATAAAATGCAAGATACAATACAAATCATTAAAACATATATATATCATTAAAAAAAGAAATAAACAGTACCCATTGGTTAACATATATTTCAGTATAAAGTCATCTTGAAAACTAAAAGCTTATCTGGATTTTTTAAAAAATTTCTGCTAGAAGGACAATTAAGCAGGAGCTCATCTGGTTTCCATGTTGCAGAGTTATATCACCTAAGATCAGACACCTACAAGGCCTGCTCTTCTGGTTCTTCCAGATATGCCCCAAATGATGGTGGACAGAGAGAAGGACATCTTAGAATCAGGGCAAGTTCATACAGGCAGTCTTTCAAACACCTTTTTGAGAAGTATCTGGTGATGAACTTCCATAAGTGGAATAACAGAATTGAAGAAAATTGGGAAGAGTGTCTCTTTCCTTACTAGTTCAGCCTTCCTCCTCCCTGTGCACTCACCAAACCATCCCTTGAGGGCTGGGAAAACCTCCTGACTGGGTTTTCAACTGCAGCGGGGGAAGGAGAATAATGGGAGAATTCTTTTCATGACCACCAGCACTTCTTATGGATTTCTGTATTAATCCATGAATGATTTCTTTAATCCTCACGACAAATTCCTATTTAAATAATATTTCAAACATATTTTTAAAAAATACTAAAAAAGTTTTTCTCTCAAAATATGCATTTTAAATCTTTTTTCTAACCTGAGAATTGTGTCTGGATATTTACGACGTGTCAAAGCAGGTAGAGAATAAAGTTTTAAATTTGAAATATACAGATCCACTCAGGTCAAATTCCTCAGTTTGCCTCTTGCCTAAACATATAATGGACTATATTTTAGCTTTTCATTCTTGTCTTTGGGACAGTGAAAATTTGCTAGCCTTCATGATACATATTTAAAAGACAGTTGGGTGGTCTGTTGGGAACCTGCTTTTGAAAATATTATCTTATTTTGTGAACTGAGCCTAATTTAAGTATGAGGAGTGGGAAGAGGGGAAATCTACTATCTCATCATTTTTATAATTATTATGTGGACATAGATTAAGCAACATGTGCTTGGTCAGCTGTCACATTTGTCTTTTAAGTAGTTAATTTACAGTGCACACATGCTCTGGGATGATTAGTCTCTTATGGTTTATAGTATCTTTATGGTATCTAAGCTCTTTTCCCCTCTGATAAATCTAATTTATATGGATTGGCAGTTCAAACAATGTATTTTCTAGTCTCTGGAGGCAGCGTATGGCTCACTTTTTGGATTTCCATCTCGAAAAGATGAATTGTTTTGCATAATGTAAATTGGAAGTGGAAGCTGGTTTTGACTGCAATCCTGCAAATACAATTAGTGAGATAAATAAAGAGCTAAATTCATCTTCTCTGAAAAGAACTAACCTGATTGGTATGCAAAGTGCACCTTTATTTGTAATCTTGGTGCTTCCTAAAGTAGTTAGCAATGCACAGGGTGGCATTTTGATTTGCAGCTTTAAAGAATTCTGGGATGAATAAAACATGGAATTAATTGCCAACAAGGAACCTTTGCCAGCCTGTATGAGATTGACTGCACTGGATGAAAGCTCTAATTGTGATAGACTCCTTCCCACTCCCAAGGGAAATGAAACCAATATGGCAAAAGGTTAGCTAGGACTTCTCATCATTTCTGGCGGGTATGCCTTCCTCCCCTCTCAGACAGAAGATATCAGAGATACATTGGGTGCATCTTTTTGCTTTTATTTACTGATGCATATATTATATGAAGACATGGCACTTAGCAAATCAGCACGCTGTAGAAGAGCATAATGCAGCACAAGGGGCTTTTCACATTAAAGCTTCTATTGTGCTCATTCCAAGGAGTGTAATTTTCACCACCACCTGAAGAGGTGGAAATGACTAAGGCTGTGTTGAAACAGTAGAGCATAATGCAAATCTCATTTAGCTCTCAACTGGCACCAATATTTCAGGTTTTATTTCCACTCTATTTTCCCCCCAAGTTTTGGCAAATATTTTCTGTTTCACATGCCATCATGATACAATCTGACAAGCAATCCTCGTGAGAAAGAAGAGAGACGATTTTAAGCCATTTTGTTGCTCACATGCAACAGAATGTTGAAGAAGGGAGAGTTCGCAGGGATCAGAGTGAGTGAAGGGGGTGGTCAATGTCTCTTTGCCACAAGGCCACATTCCAATTTACTTAAAGGAGGCAGTTGCTGTTAAAAAAGCCATCCTCGAATCCCTCTATAATGGATAATTATCAGCAAGTATCCAACATACCATTTTGGGGCAAGATATTAGAGCATGTAGTGGCCTCCCAGCTCCAGGGATTTCTGGATGAAATGAATTATCTAGATCTATTTCAGCCTAGTTTCAGACCTGGCTATGAGTCAGAGACATCTGTAGTTGCCTTGGTGGATGACCTACACAGCGAACTGGACAGAGGGAGTGTGTCCCTGTTGATGCCCTTCTCTCAGTCCCATCATCATTGCAAGCATGGTTGGTGGGAATGTGAGAGAGGGTCTTCTCAGTGGTTGCCCCTAGACTCTTGAACTCCCTTTCCAGGTAGGCCAAAATTGCTCCTTCTTTGTTGTCCTTCTGGTGGCAGGCTAAAACCTTTGAAACAAATGGCTAGTAGGTACTCTATAAACTGTTGTTTTAAAAGCTTTTTATCTTTTTTAATTGCATTGTTATTCTGTAATGAGGTATTGGTTTTTAATACTATAAGTAATTAAATTATTAAATTAAATTATTCCCTTTTGGTAATTTTTTAATTGTATTGTTTTTTTTAAATTTTGCGCTACTTTAACTCCCAAATTTGAGGAAAAGTCAGCATATAAATATATGGAGGAGGAGGAAATAGCAGAATAAGAAGATGGTGATGGAAATGAAGGGAAGAGCAAGAATCTGTTTAACAGTTAACAACAACACTAAAAGATTAATGATGAGCTTCTGTCTTTAGATGCATTGATTGCAATGTAGGGACTGCAGACATACGTGTGTGTGTGTGTGTGTGCGTGCGCATGCATGTATGTGTGCACTGTATACTGGTGTGAGCGTAGGGGACCATAGAGGTGGGTGGCAGAAGAAAGAGAGCACTGGATGGGTAAGGACAAAGAAAGTACACTTAGCTTTAGGGAAAACAAAGAGGTACTGGGGTACTTGAGTGGGTGAGATGAAAGAAAGACTACCTGACTTGCTAGATGAAAGGAGAGAAAGACAGCATAGGTGGAAGAAGGAAGACATCTGGGGTGGTAAAGAGAATACAGAATTTCTAAGTTGTGTGAAGCTGGTTATTTACTATTTACAATTTGCAATTAAATGGAGAATTACATAAGATGCATACAGTGATTTCAACAGAATTTCAACTTTTGGATGACAGGATTTTGCTGTATATACTTCTTTTAAAATACAGCTGTAAAATCATGGCACATTTGTCATAACATTCCCCATGGAGCATAAGCATGGGCTGTTTTATGACTTGCCTCCTCAACTATAATGCAAAACTAGTCTTTTCACCTTGCTTTGACACCAGTCGATGTTGATGTTTTCTCTGAATTTTATTGCCAGGGCTTGGGGCCCCATTTGTCCTTCACAATGAGCTTGTTCCAGTCGCTGGACGCATAGCACGAAAGCATAACTTAGTCCAAGATGTTAGAGAAAAACCCACTATCCCCTAGAAAGTGACCATTTGACTGTTTCAAGTATCTTGATTTATCACTCAAAGCATCTTGTGTAGGGCTAAATAAAGATCTGGTAACCAATACTGTTATGTTTGTTTTCTAAAACTGCAAATATATTTTCTTAATAGGCCTCCTTTGTCAAGACTGAATACTGGATAAGAACAGATGGCACAGACCTACAGCTTTCCTGGGGTGTTCAAAACAAATGTGTGTGACTTAAATCACTAACATATTCAGGGGTAGCTGTGTTGGCCATACAGCAAAATACAACAAAATCCACAAGCATTACTTCTGTTTGGGGGAAGACTAACAAAAAAACCCACAAAACACCTTATACAAGCTTTTGAAGCTCCACTGGCTTCGTCATCAAGTAAAAGATGTTTACAAATCACATAGGAGAAGAAAAGTGATGATGACAGAGTCACAGTCCAACATTTTGTATTGGATGCTACTTCTGATGTCAGTTAAGACAGTCCAGGGGGATCTCAATACAATCAGAGGCCACTTGCCTTCTTGGCCATGTGGGGACCTGAGACAAAGGCCAGCAAAATTTAAAACCCATGAGCAGTGGTAGAGTAACTCCTCTTGGGAGCCAGACTACGTCCTTTGTGAAGCCACAGGTTCCTTTCTTAGACATTGAATTTCGCAATAAGTCTTTGTACTGCTACAAACAGGAAAACCTTTAGGTGCTGTATAGGTAAAAGTTTGGCAATTTTACCTATTGTCATTTCTGACTTATGGTGACCCTAAGGCGAAACTATCATGGGGTTTTCTGGGGCTGAGAGAAACTTGGGTTTCCATGGCTGAGTGGGGAATCGAACTAGTGTGGTGTACTGATTTGAGCATTGGACTGCTGCCTTGGAGACCAAGGTTTGATTCCCCACTTGACCATGACCTTGGGCACCTCACACACACTCAGAGAACCCCATTATAGGTTCATCTTAGGGCTGCCATAAATCAGAAACAACGTGGAAGCAGACAACAACAATTTTACCTATACAGCACCTAAAAGCATAACATCATCACTTTTCTTCTCCTCTATCATTTTTTAATCTCTTCTGGCTGATGAAGAAGCCAGCAGAGCTTTGAAAGCTTGCATCATATATTTTGTGCCCCAACGTATTGCTGTTCTGTGGAGTTTAAATAGCTAAGCAGGAGTAGTAGTAGTAGTAGTAAATTTTGATTATGCTTATAGGAATGCAGTTGGCAGAAGTACCTTGATCACTCTGTTACACTTTTACAGGTACCCATTGCAGACCTACAGGTCTTCCAGAACAAATAAATATGCAGGATACGATAGCTAGAGCATAAGCTATTATCAAAATCTCTGTAACAGCTTTAATTCTTTCATAGCTAAAGTGAAAGCTGAGGGAATGATGGAGAAATGTGGCATGGTTAAACATTTGACTGGGGTGAGAAAACAGGAATCTTGGTTGGTTTGTTCATTTCTGTGTACATTGTGGATGAAAAAAGCCTCTTATAAATAGTTCTAATAATGTGAGAGGGATTTCAAATACATTTGGCACAGAGAAAGAGAGAAATTACTTGTCCAGGAGTAGCAAAGAATAGAGGTACCATTTCAGATATTACAGGAAGGGGTAGTAAAGATAGTCCAATGGCAACAGGCAAGCTTCTCAGCGTGGTTTAAAGATCTCCCCAAAGGTATGTTCAAAATAAAATCAGGGAGGAAAAAAACAGTGTAACAGTATTCATTCTGGTACACATTTAATACCTCAGAATTATTATTGCAATATCACCAAAACACTGACACACTTCAATATTTAAAAGTTTAAGGAAATGGCATTGTGACTTTTCCCTACCTATCAAGTACCTAATCATATTTAATTGTTTATAGTACTATAAAGGCCATTTCCACATGAGAGGGAAGGAGTGGTTCACTGTGTGTCAAGAGTGGTGTTTTTATAATCTGATTTGGAAACTGAATTCAGAAATTCAGAAACTGTGCTGTCTGCACCCCCCATTTACATTATAGTACTGTGGAGAACAGCCGTTGCTACATCCCCAGCAGCAAGTCCCTGACCACTCCCATTCCCCTCCCTCACCCCGCCTCGCCATCGCTGATTGGTCTGTTTTTTTAAAAAAACACACACACTTTTAACAGTTTTCTGTGTTGCTGTGTTTGTGCATAGGAATGTATGTTCATTGATACGTGGAAAAAAACACGTTTAACAGTCCATTACCAGATCCACTCTCTTCTCACCCTCCGTTTAATACAGGAATACAATAATGACGGCAGCCTGTTCTTTCATGGGCAGAGAGAGATAGGGTCAGAAATGATGGAAGAGACAGCCTGGGAACACCCATAGCTGACCACTTCTGCAATGTGAATCGATGCTAAACTTCTGCATGTAGGCAAAAACCAAAGCAGAACCAGTTTGGTTGGGGTTTTGGGGTTTTGTTTTTTTTTTACATGCAGCGGTTTCTCATTGCAGTGAACCATAGTGAACCATTCTAGGAGCTGAAAACATGAAGAACCACAAGAAAAACTATGATGCTAAAACAGTACAACATGCAGACCAGAAGGTAAGAAATTGACGCTACTACGATGTAACAACCTTGTGCAGAAACGGCCAAAGTGACTGAGCAGAACCAGTAATTTGGTCCAAACTATCAGTGCTTCTAAGACACATGAAATATAAATCTCTTCCTCTCATACACACGTGCACACATGCACACACAATCTCTCTAAAATATCTAAAATATCTAAAATGTGGCTCCAGAGCTACTTTGATGGCAAAGTGTGCCATTATTTTATTAGTGTATATAAGCAGCGTGGATAGATTTCTTTAGCTCTGCAGAGCCTGGTGGTATGAAAAAAGGATTGGGGGCGAGTGGAAGGGGAACAGGGATAGAAGCCAGAGTTTTCTAAGGAGAAATAAATATCTATACCTTGGTTTTGTGTCCCTATTATAATTAACTTGAATTTGCAACCTTTTCACATGCAAATGAAGTCGGAGTCTGAAAGGGATGTCAGCTGTAATCCTTTCTGGGCTTGGCTAGAAGGCTGTGCAAGTGTTCTGGCAGCAGCTCTTAATTGACTGCAATCAATATCCCCTCTTTGTATGTTGTTTGTGCCACAATGGGGGCTGGGGACATCTCTCTTGTCACATTCTCTTCCAGGCTGCTCAAAAGAGGCATGGCCAATTTATTTTGATGCTTAACTCGTAAATAGGTGCCCTGAAAGCCGTTTGCAAAGGGCAGTTAATGAAAGGTATAGCAAAAAAAGACTGCCATGTGGCAATTACCTGCCATATGGGGAATAAACTGTGGAAAAAGCCAGAGTTTCCCCAGTGTTCCTGTTTCTGTATCCATCACTGTAAATTACTTTGATTTTGGACTGTTTCTGTTTTGTTTGTTGCATCAAACCATTTTTTTCAGGGTGGTTATAAGGTCTGTAGATTCCGTGGTCAACCAACAATATACCATAAGGAATTTAAAAAAAAAAGAAAAAGGCAAGAACAAAACACAATAACAAAAAAGGGACTGCAAACCCTCTGATTTGTGCCAAAAAAGAAAAAAAAGGGGGGGGGTTCAGAGTGCCCATTGTAAGCTGCACCATGGTGATCAATTATTTAGAAAAAGATGTCTTTCAGCCTATGTGTATTTTGAGGCCCTATTCGATGGGCTACGAAATATACAGAAAAACATATAAATACATGTATACAGTATAAGTTATTAAAGTATATAATCACTGAAGTAATTGTACGTTGCAGTGTAGCCTGTACATACTTTAAAAACTTCAGAAATCCCTTATAACACAGCCTTCAGTGTAATTTACAGGTGACTAAAAAGTGCCTGAACGGAGTAGAAAGCTCTGAGTTATATTCTGTCTATGAGACGTGTTGCTGGAATGTGCTGATAGTCTTTAAGTTCACTTATATCTGGATATGACTAGACTGAAAGAAGGAATGAGGCATCACAAAACTCCAGATCTTTCTTTAAAGAAACAAAGAGCCCTGAGTAATGGAATTTAGTATGTGACTGTAGGCCAATTTACAGGCCCCCTCTGCTGCTCACACTGCTTACTCTCCATTTCCCCCTAATCCCTCCTCATGTCACCTCATGCCATAGCAGTGTGCTTCCTTCTTGCTTCTCACATACCACTGTACATAATTCTCACTCCCCTTCCTTCCTAACCTTCACACTTTGTTCCATTGCTAGGCACCCACCCATTGCTTCTTCCACCCAGCCACTCCTACTGCACACTCCCCTTGCCTCCTGTAGCCTCTGGCCTTACCATGTGCCTGACCAACATGTCGCTCCCTTCCCTCTTACTTCCTCCCTCGCTTCAGCTTGTGCCATCATGATTTCTCTTTTCCTTCCTTCTTATACAACACTACTCACACTGCTCACTCTCCCTCACCTCACCTCGCCCCACTACAACGCGTCCCTGGCTTGCTTCTTTCACTCTGCCACTCACATTGCTACCTCTTCCTTCTCTCCAGCTCTCTCCTTCAATTCACCTCACGCCCTTGCTTCTTATACACTGACACCCACACCACTTATTCCCTTTCCCTCCTCACCGCATCCGCTCACAAGGTACTCCTCCCTTGGTTCTTACAGACCACCATTCCCCTGCTCACCCCTGCTGCTCACCCCCATTTCCCTCATACTCCTTCACTTGTCTACCTCATGTCCTCACAATGCACCTCTCTCTTGCTTTTTATATGCAGCCACTCATACCGCTCACCCACCTCCTGCCCTGTTCCTTGCAATGCAACCCCCATCATTTCTTGCATACTATTCTTATCCCTCACTCTCCCTTGCCTCCCTTCTCTCCATCTCAATGCCTCCCTTCCTTGCTTCTTGCACTCTGCCCCTTGTACTGCTGGCCCATTTCCTTCCCACTCCCTCCTCCGACTCATGCCCCTGCAGTGCTTTTCCTTCCTTCCTGAACACCCCACCTGCATAGCGTACCTTTCCTTCACTAGCACCTGAAAGGCAGAGAAGAATTTGTTTCTCACAGAGCAGTTTCACAGAAGGACTAGAAGCTCACTTTCTTTTTAAGGGAAAGCTTGAAATCTGGGCCAGCAAATGGTCCAAGTGGGAATTGGGTGGCATGCCTAGAATCTGGAGGGAAACGGTCAAACCAGTGTTGTGGCAACCCACCAATCAGCTATCAATCAGCTATCCTGAGCCTACACACCCTGGCACTCTACGCACATAGAGTTTTATGTGTCCTTTCACAGACATCAGGAGACATGAATAGAAACAAAAAAAAATTGGGTGGCACCCACGTAACTGCCATCTTTCTCAAATAAATTGTTTTAAAAGGTTGGCCCTGCATCCACAGTAGGAGCACAAAACACTGCCCAGGAGGCATCCCTAAGGATGAGGAGACACGTATTATTGCTTTCTTACGATGTTTCCTGTTAAAGTTCCCAGAGTGAAGACTGAAGTTACGTCTCGTCCCTTTAACGGTTGTGCAGAAGAGGGAATTTCAACAGATGTTGTTTATCATGTAACAAGGTAACAAACAACACTTGCTGAAATTTCTTCTTCTAAACAGTCATCAAAGGGACAAAAGCCATCTCCAGTTTTCACTTTGACAGCCCTATGATCCTAGCAATTTAAGAGGGGATGACTGTCTGTGTAGTACAATGCTGGTCAAATCCTTCTCCCAAAAGCCACATCTGTTCATTCCCTGTACACCAGGGGTGGGCAACAGTATCAGAAGGGGCACATTAATCCTCCTGAAAGCCTTCCAGGATCATATCACCACCACACACCCCAAATTAAAACAAAACAAAACAAATAACAAAACCTAAAATATTAAGGGGTGTGTTTGGATGGATGTGAGCCATTTTAGGTCAAGGTCTGGCCTTTTTCCCAACAAGAAGGTACTCTTGTTCAGTACCTGTTTGGGGAAAAGGCCTCCCCTGGGCCCAAAAGGGCCCAGGAGCCCCCAAATATAGTAGAAACCTCATACTTCATAGAGGGCAAAGGGAGGGGGGCAAAAGCATTTTCCTGAGTTTTTTTCCAATTTTTTTTTAACTACATCCAGTGGGCTCTTGGAGCCACAAAAGCAGCCCTGGATGTACACTTTCCCCCTTCTAGCTATAAACAGTGATTCAGAGCAGCATTATGTGATGCCCTGATGACTCTCCTTCTACCTGGAAAATGGAGGGATCTGAAATACATGCACAGAGGGGAAACCATGGCCTGTTTGTATAAGATGCCTTCTCAGAAATAGCTGGAAATATAACTAATTTAGCTATAGCATGACTTCTGTCTTTTAAAAAAAGCAGTGCTCGATATTCACATGAACTGGCAAAGCTCCTCATAATGGCAAAATGGATACTTGTTTGATCCTTTGATCCCCTACCTTTATTTGTCCCTTAATTTAGTTTTGTTTTTGTTTTTTAAAAAAAGAATGTTTCTTAAAAAATTGTTCTTTGACTTCTTTTTAGAAAGATTCTTAACAAGAAATGGAATGCTTTAGATGGCTGTGCAAAGTCCCATCATCCCAATGCTGGCTGGGACTTATGGAAGTTGTACTCCAGCAATTTGTGAAGTAAAGCTAGTTTCACTGAAAGAGAAACAAATGTGTGTTATATACATACGCACAGTACTTGGATGGTGTCTTCACTTACATTATAATGTAAAAGTGATGCCCAGTGCTTAGTTTGGCCCAGGGTCAGTCCTACTGCCAAGGGCCAGCCACACAACTATTAACTTATGTATTGTTTGCATGTTGCCATCGTTGCTTTTCTCTAATGATGGTAAAGCAGACAAAAACTAAATGGTCAGAAAGGACCTAGAAAAACTAGAAAATTGGGCATAAGTTAATAAAATGAAACCCAATACAGACAAATGCAAAATTCTATATTTAGGCCACAAAACCCAAATGCACAAGTACAGATATATATAGCTCAGCAGTACTATATGCTCTGTGCATTAACAAGACCGAAAGCAGACCGTGAACTGTTAATATCAAACATTAGAGAAAAGCTAAAGAAGAACACTAAGCTAATTACTGTGTCAAAATGCAGCCTGAAGCATATCCCTGTAGAATTTGAATTGTACAAACAGCTAAGGACAGACAAGCAAAAGAACAAGGTGACAGGGATAGGGTCATAATTCTGAAGCCAACTCTTCAGCAACTTGTGTGCAGAGATAAAGAGAACAGCTATAATAATCAATGCAATAAAATAGAAAATGACAACAAAAGATCTTGTCTGCAAGATCCAAGAAATCAAAGAGAAATTAAACCAAGAGTAGGTATGTCACATGACCTCTATACGATAAAAAAAAAATGAAGAAATATGATGGACACAATAAAATGTATACAAGAGGTGAAAGGATGACAGATTCATTAAAGGAAGAACCATTTGAAGATGAACCCACAATTTTCAAAAGTGAAGTGAAAGTGGCACACAAAGTACTGGGAGAAAGAAGTCACCAGGAAGAGATGGCATACCAGTAGAGCTGTTTCAACCTACACAGACAAAATCCACTCAATCAACTAAAATCTGCTAATGAATACAGAAAACAACAACAGCAATAGCCTATGGATTGGAAACATTCAATACACATTCCAACCCCCAGGAAGCAAGGACTGCACTTGCCGTTAGACCATTCCATTAATCTCCCATGCAAGTAAAGTGGTGCTCAGAATTTTATAACAAAGACTTTTATCATATGTGGAAAAGGAAGAGACATTAGGGATCATATTGCAAACATGGTCACTTGCTGGCTCTCCTACATTGTAATGCAATGGCAGACACTTGCTGAATATGGACATTGCAAAACTGTTCAAAACTGTTCTGCAGACTGAAGTTTACTTACAAAGACATGATTCCTGAGTGAATTCTGGTCCAGAATATTTTGAGATGCCAAACTTAATTTGCACTTTCAAAACTAATTGTGCAGATCAGATTTTGACTTTTGTGACACTGCTCTCAGCTGAAAAATTCTGTACAAAAATATTTGCATTAAGGAAAGTTGTGTACAAAAATATATACACAGCTTTTCTAAATTCCAAATATTATCCAAAATAAACAGTTGCAAACAATAAAGATTAAATTTGTGCCCTTGCCCAAAAATAATTGACATCTGTTGAAGACCCTAATCTAAACACAAAATAAAGTTCATCAGACGATTCCATCAAAAGAATCAGAATTTCATCTGACTAGACCTCTCCAGAAATTTCTGTGAATATCTGGTGGAACAACTCATTTATAAAATGTTGTTAAAAAGAAAAAAAGTACCTTCGAAAGTATTTCTGTTTCTTCGTCATTTTCCATGCTTCATCTGACATGTACTTCTTTTCAGTAGGGTAGAAAGATGTACATTCAGATTTTACAGTACTGTAAATCTAGTTTTTGGTCTAAATACTCTAAAGGCTCTAGATCCCATCTGATCTTGAAAGCTAAGCAGGGTCAAATCTAGTTAGTACTTGGATGAAAGACTGCCAATGAATACCAGGTGCTGTAGGCTATAATCAGAGGAAAGAGCTGTCAAAATCAGCTCTGAGTATTCCTTGCCTATGATAACCCTATAAAAATCTTGGGATCAATATAAATTGACAGATAACTTGAAATCACACTCACACAGGCATGTAAGTCTTGTTTTAGGTTTTTAACCTCCTTCAAATTATTTGCAGTCACCTGTCTGGCTGCAAGGAATAGGATGGAGATCAAGAGATACTAGATTTTCACTTGTACTTCCAAAGATTTTTAATACAGCTGGATCTGAATCTAATCTGGCAGCTTGATTTGTAATTGTCTCCATATCATTCTGTAAATCTGACAAAAGTAATTGAAATACTAAGCAGGGTCATCAGGCAAGAAATAAGTGCTAAGGAAACCACAGCCTCTTCAAGTGTAGCGCAGCTCCCCACCACCACATTGGAACAGAATCCACAGGGATAAATTCACAGTGTTTTTATAATACACCACACAGCTGTTGGATACTCTCTTATTGTTCCATATTTTACAGGATCCTGCAATTTGTACTTTAGAGACTGAGGAAGACCTGTCAATTGCTCTTATAGAAAAACATACTTCTTTAATGCTTTGTTTAATGGAAGCAGAGTATGAATGTTCCTATACTAGATAAAATAATATGATTCTGCTTGTTACTTCAACCTGGGATTGATAGTTTGGTGAAGCAACAGAATTCACTGCCAGGGAATTCTACTCCTGCACTGCATGTGAGGACCCTAAAAGAAGGTGGGAACATCACAGCATGGTACCAAACTGCTAACACTATGCAGTGTGGATATGATCTAGATCAGATATAAGAAACTGCACGATAGCCAGGGGCAAATTTTCTCCAATACTCTTGTGGGCTGCACTCCCCTCTTGGAGTTCAAATGCCTCCATTTTCCTCTGCAGTCCCTCCCAACATTATATGGACATTTTATCATTTCCTGATGCCATTTTGAGAGGCAATGCAGGAGAAAACGGCGGTATTGGGATGGGGGAGTTGTACAGGGTTCTGGAGTGCTTATGGAGGTAGGAGAATACTGTGATGTTTTCAAATGTTAGGGATTGTTTTAAAAAAAAATGAGGGGACTGGGTAGCTTTGGGGGACTGGTAGGCAGCTTCAGGGGCCACAAAATTGGGGTCCAGAGGCCTCAGGTGGCCCATAGACTAAATTTTGGTAACTCCTGCTCTAGACATTAATACACATTGGCAAACACTGTCCCAGATTAACAACCATACCCAAAGGTCTAAATAAAGTTGTTAATTCCAACTAGAAAAGAAAACATGGAAGTAACTCTTCATTTTTTTTTCACTTAGTGTGCATTAGTTGGGCTAGCAATTGGATTTAGGTTCTAGTTCCCACTCAGTGTAATATCTAGTGGTACTAAGGCCCTTTCCGCACGAAGTGAGGGAATCGCTCCGTGCCGTTACCTACCGCTTCTTCTGGGGTCCAAAGCAATGCAGACTGTCCCTGAAGCCCTCCCACAGGGCTCCTCCTTCGTCCAGGGTGAATCAGAGCAGTGCGAGGTCTGTAGATCTGCACTGCTCCGGCTTCCAAAATGGCAGCTTCCAGCTTCCAAAATGGTGGCTTCTGGCTTCCAAAATGGTGGCTTCTGGTTGGTCGTGGGTCCTGGTCAACCACTGAAGCTCACCACGCCTAAAGCCCGCCTTCCGCAGATCGCAGACTCGCATTGGTGCGAGCCTGTGAATCTGCACAAGGGAGCAGGAAAGCAATGGCGCGTTCCAGGAAAATAAAGACCTGTTTTTTGCAGTCTTTAGAAAACACACTGGAGGACCACTTAGGGTCATTTTGGAGCAGACTGAGGTGTGGATCTCCAGTAACCAGTCCACTCCTAGTTTGCTGCAAGGTGCAGACGACCTCCGTGAGAGGACGCACTGCCCCGTTCTAATTGCTTGGTGCAGAAAGGGCCTAAGGAGAAGGACACCAATACTCCCACACCCAAAATCATGCTCAGTAACCACAAACAATGAATTAAATGACAGGGCTAGGGGAGAACTCTGTACTGTCCTGAATGGCAACATTTTGTTACAGGAACCAGTGTAAGGTAGTGGTTTGAGTACTGAGTGACAACTCTGAATACCAGGGTTGAATTCCCCACTCGGCCATGGAAACCCACTTGGTGGCCTTGAGCACATAACATGCACTCAGCCCCAGAAAACATGATAGGTTTACTTTAGGGTCGCCATAGATCAGAAATGACTTGAAAGTGCACAACAACAACTCATTTATGAAGTTTCATTGCCATGTGAGTGTCAGGGGTTCCAGGCAGGGAACCCTGGGAAAATGATCAGCCCACTGCAAAGATGTTGCATCATGCCCCAGCTGTGGGTAATTGCAAGGTTGCATAAGAAACTGGGGTCGTGTGCAGATGGTAGAGGGAGGTGTGCAAACCTCTACCTGATTGGTTGTAGATATCTATATAACAAAGCAACGCCAGTATGTATTTGTCTGTTGACCAAACCTGGTGCCTGGCGCAAGCTTTTGTCCGTCTGTCCTATGTTTTGTATATAACGGAACTTTGCTGCAAGATAAAGTGCCTCCTGTTTTGGAAGAAACTCCTCTGTGTGTGAGTATCCTTACTGGGGAACAAGGCTGCTGCTGTTGGCTCGCTGAACTCTGGTTTTTCCGCTGTGTTTCCGTGGGGCTGAAACTCCTATCATCCCCAATAGTGAGTACATTCACGTTTAGAAATCTTACTTTGTGCCATCATCATGAAAGAGGCCTTCGAGTTCTAATTTTGAGCATTATCAGGAAAGGCCTCTGTTAAATAGCATTCCCATACATCTGAAGAACAAATTATTTAAATGCATTGACTATCCCACTAGCCAGCCAAAAAAATGAACTTATGTGGTATTGATAATCAGATAAATTAAAAGTCTATGTAATAATTCATGATGAAAGCTGTATTGGATTCTTGATCTACTCACAAAATGCATAATTTCTTTTTCATTAACCAGGCCAGTGTTGAATGATACCTGCATTATAAAGCATGCGTAATAAGCCTTACATGTGCATGGAGAAATAATGCTGTGGAAAATCTGTACTATTGCTTTTAATTGGAAAAACACACACATATACACAGTTCCTTTTGCAAAATTGTCAGTATATGCTTGAAACAGTGAATCCCTTTTCTACTGCTTCTCTGTTGATTTGAGAGGTGACACAAGTATTGACCCGGAAGCTATTTTCTAATTGAGGCTTCACATTTCTCAGTCTTCAGCATTTTGTTCTGGAATCTCTTTTATTTTCCTGGGTTCATTGTCTTGGATGCAGCACACCTGCACAAATTACATGAATGCAGGAAAAAAAAATCTTCAGGGAAATCTCACTGACAGGATGCACACAGAGTAAGCTTTAAAGCATGTTCGGCAATGATAGGTGACACAGAAATGGAAGAGCAATTAAGAATCCCTAGCAACTCCTGTATATATTGATTCATCAGTAATGGAAACAAAATAGGAAACATCAGAATTGACTCTGCTCCAGTTTCCCCAGTTACTGCCATTTGCAGCTTAATTCTGAAAATACAGTCTTTTGGTTGATTAGCTCCTCAAAGTGAGGTTATCAGAATTAAGGTTTCAACATGTTCTTCCCTTTGTCTACTCATGTCTTTTCAACTTGATTGCAATAGAAGAAACTAATCTCCAAGGCAGCTTCCATCTTTTAAACAGTAGCAACAATTTGTTGTTATGACCTTCAAATTATTTCTGACTTACGGACATCCTAAGGTGAACCTATCAAAGGATTTTCATTGCAGGATTTGTTCAGAAGGTTTTGCCCTTGCCTTCCTCTGAACCTGGGAGAATGTGACTTGCCCAAGTGGGTTGTCACCCAGTGGATTTTCCACGGCCAACTAGAAATTCATACACTTGTCTCCCAATGTCCTAGTCCAACACCCAGAACACTACACGATGCAGGCTTTCAGTAACATCAATACAAACAGGCATTAAGGATTTGTGAGCATTTCCTTGTTCACACAGAAAGGAGAGTGTGGATTTTCACATATTCCAGGCAAACATAGATACCTAAAAGCTGCATGAATAACACCTGCAGCTGTCACCTTTGATCCTTCTCCTTCCACTATGGCAAAGAAATTTACCTCTAGGAGCTTGAGAAGGGGAGAGGTTATAGTAGAGTTTGGAAATACTACTTTTCTGGCAACAAATCCCATAAGCTTCCTGGCAGCATGCCCAATAGACTTGTTGGAAGGTAGATTTCGGGATTTGTAAGATTCTGGGAGTTCTAATCCCATCAAAAGTATCTTTTCTAAGGTCTGTTTTCCCTTCCATATCAGGATTTCCTCAGATATGTGTCTCAGCAAGCATACTTGCAAATTTAGCCCACATTCACTCTGTAATGACCACTACCAAAACAAAGCATACTAAATGTGAGATACATAGTTGAACAAAACCATGTATTGTAATAAACAGACTACTTTCTCCACTTTAGAAGAACATTTCTGTAAAAAGTATAATAAACCTGTCCTCTAGCTTGACACTTAATGAGGGCATGGAAAGTAAGAAATTCTGCCAGAAGCTTCAAAGAAAAGGTAGGCTTTTAAAAAAAAGAATTTAAAGGGGAAAAAAGAAGTTGCATCACACAGGTAACCTGGGAAGTAGTGGAGTTTTTTTTTTCAACTCAAGGACCCATATTTCATTACACTCACACTTTAAAACTTTCTTCCTTCACAATTAAAAGTTCTGTATTATATATATATATATATATATATATATATATATATATATTAATTATAAACTTCAATTTAAAAAAAAGTTCTGGATATGGTAGAGACAGAAAAATTAGCATTCTCTTTGAAAAACAAACCTATCCAGAACTTTTAAAAGGAATTGAAAAGAGTGTTGGATTGGATGTATAACATTTATACATATAAATATATAAGAACTAAAGAAAGAAACAATGTAATTGTTTTTCTTTTCTGTAAATGGAAATGTAACTATTCTTCTCTTTTGTAAATGGAAACAAAGACCCAACTGGAGATTATAAACATGGAAGTGGAGAGGGGGGGCGGTGGCAGAGAGTGTGATATATCTGAAATAAGTGTATATCCACTCTGTTTTTTATGTAATCAAACCTTTAATAAAAACATTTTTTTTAAAAAAAATTCTTCCTTCATAATGGAGCCTGGGAGAGGAAGGACATCTCCTAGAAACCCTTATCTTCAGAGACTTCCCCATCTGCTGTTGGAATACTGTCTCCAATGTCATTGGAGAATACTGTCTCCAATGACTTGTGCCTCTTTTGTTACGAACTTTCCGGGAAGTTTCCCTTTAGATTTCTTTTCCAGCTGTTTCTTCAGCTCCTTCACAACCACATAATTCCCAGGAATAACTGCAAGTATGTCAGGAAACTGGCAAGCATTGCTTGAGAGACTGGATGC
Source organism: Cyclura pinguis (assembly GCA_030412105.1). NCBI lineage: Eukaryota > Metazoa > Chordata > Lepidosauria > Squamata > Iguanidae > Cyclura > Cyclura pinguis. The sequence continues at coordinate 29,003,404 of CM059602.1, read as the reverse complement.
TATTACTTTAATCAGGACTCAATGTCCTCTAGAGAGGCAAAGCAGGACTATACATTTTTCTGGTTGTCATCGGTTGTGTTTGGTTGTTGTTGTGTGTCTTCAAGTCATTTCAAACTTATGGAAACCCTAAGATGAACCTATCACAGACTGTTCTAGGGTCTGAGAGTGTGTGATGCACCCAAGGTCCCCCAGTGGGTTTCCATTGCTGAGTGGGAAATTCAACCCCCGTCTCCAGAGTTGTAGTCCAATGCTCAAACCACTAGACCATGCTGGGTCTCTTACTGATTTATACTACTCTGAATATGGAAAAAGCTGCTATCCATTTTTCTCTTGATTGTGAGTGTGCTTTATTGCCCTGCTGCTTCAACCAATGGGCAGCATGTCCTCTTGGCTGGTGGGCCTTGAACATGAAGTTGGGAGTATCTGGAACCAGCACGTGTCACATGGTGCACTTCTTACATGAATAGCTACCAGTGTGTGAAAGTGGCATTTTGAAGCAGGGCTGTGGACTCTGCATCCTTCTAGATCACGTGTGTCAAACACAAGGCCCATGGGCCAAATCCAGTCCACCATTTCATGTGGCTTTTCCACCTGTCCTGCAGCTGCAACACTCCCCCTGCATAGTGAACCCAATCCCCACATTGCGGGCCCTGGGCTGCTGGTATTCTGAAGAGGGGCCCAGCAGCCAGCACTCGCAATCTACTTCTGACTGCTCCTTTGTCCAAGTCTTACCATCAGAACATGGCTGTAGGTTACCATGGCAACACTCCGTGCAGCTCACAAGAGTTGGACAGAGGAGCAGTCAGAAATAGAAGTAGATTGTGAGTGCTGGCTGCTGGGCTCCTTTTCAGAATACCAGCAGGTGGGGGCCCGCAATGTGGGGATCAGGCTCAGCAAGCATAGAGAGGGGCAGGAGGGCAGAAAGAGCCTTGGGAGAGCAGAAAGAGGCACAGAGGCAAGTATTTAATATGATAAAAGAGTAGATACATTTATATAGTCTTACAGATACAACTGGCCCTTTGAGGGCAACCATAATGCTGATGCAGCCTAAGATGAAATTGAGTTTGACACCCCTGTCTAGATGTTGATGAACTACTACTGTTGCTGTGATCATCCGATATCATTAGTGTCATCAGGCAGGGGCTGAAAGGAACTGGATTTTCAGCAACCTTTGGTGGGCCACAAGTTGCTGGCCACTATTTTCGGGCAGCAACAACCCCCTCACTCTAATGCACACACAATGAAACACTGTGAAATATGCACATTTGAGTGGTGCACATATGCAGCCTTAAGATCACCAGCTCAATGTTTCATTGCATTTTGTAAGCTGAAAGCACCTCTTCTTTAAATGAAGAAGATAGCTATTGATAATGCTGAAGGCCTGACAACACAAAAGGAGCTGGATAATATTCGAATAGATTTTACAGAGATCTGCTATGTGGGACTCAGAAAATTGAATTCTTCTGCAGGTTTTATCATGTCACTAGTCAAATTATCTGCTTTAGCTACAGCTATCATATGACATTTTTTATAAAATGCCAATAAGCAGCCTGATGTCCCACAGTGTCAGTGCCAGCTAGAACTGCCCGTCAAGGATCGATCACCACTGACTGAAAAGATGTCTTCTTTTCTCTGCCCTTGAGGAATATTCATGCTGCTACATTAGGCTCCTCAGTTTTCCCCAGAATTTCTTTCATCTCTTTCATAACCTTTTAAATTAATAAAAGCTCTTGCATAATGAGATGCAGAGGTGAAAGAATGGATGCCTTCTCTCTTAATGAAAATCACTTCCAAAATGTGTGCAACCCACCAAGAGCAAATTCCATTTGGATGATTTAGGGAAGAAATGCCAAGAAAGAAATACTTTTGAAGCAAACTTGGTTATATATATCAGGAAAGCATGAAACATGTGCAATATACAAGACTGCAAATATCGTGGAGGTTGAACAAAGCAAGAAAAGCAGCAAAACAAAACAGGAACAGAGAACAAGATTCAGTGTTGGGCCTGCTGTCTGCTGAGAAAAGGAACTACAATGAAAACCCAGCTGTATCTTGGTATTAATTAGTTCACCAATGTAGGATATGTCTGTTATTATCAGCACGGGTTTGTGAATGGTTAGTGTTGCTTTAAAAAAAAATGTATAGGTATACCACCTTTAGGAGTTAGCATGGTGTACTGACTATGATCCTGGAGACTATGGATTATGATCCTGGAGACCAAAGTTTGATTACCTGCTTGACCATGGAAATCAAATGAGTGACCTTGGGTGTGTAGCATACTCTGTGCTCCAGAAAACCTTGTGATAAGGTCACCATAAATTGGAAATGACTTGAAAGCACACAACAGCATAGCAAGTAGATGTATTTCTCATGGTGACTTTTTTTTACAGAAAATTTGGTACCAGAGACAGATATAGCAGTTTAAAAATAGAGTTAGATTCCTTCACTTGAGTCAAAACAGGAGAGGGCTCCTCTCTCCATTAATGGTTATTTAGAAGAGGGGAATTTCAGCAGACATTGTTTGTCACTCAACTAGGTAACAAATCACATCTGCTGAAGTCCCCTCTTCTACACAATCATTAATGGGGCAGAAGTCACCCCAATTTTCACACTGGTAACCCTAGTGAACATTTAAGAGAATGAGAAAGCACACAGACCCCCCTAGTCTGAGATTGATTTACAGCATCAGCACAAAATCCTCCCTGGAACCGCTGCACTCTGAACAAAAATTGTCCCAGAGGCAAGCATAACATAGCAGAGTTTCCAAAACAGCAACAAGCGTGTCAGTAGAGTACAACTACAGCATCAGCTCTGACCCCTCTACCCACTGGTTAGTAAACTCACGTACACAGAGTTTGTCATCCAATATACCTGGAGGCTTTAATCTTCAAAGCTGTAGTATATACGTCTGTACACAGGATACACAGATCCACAGGCAGAGAATCAGCATCAGCGCTTCAGGAGCAGAGTAATGAGATACAGAGAGTCAGAGAGAGAGTAAGCATTCCATCTCCTCTTTTATACACACCTGCTTCCATGTCATCACTCAGGGCCTTTGGCTGATGCAACCCCTTGCCATGATTTCACTATCATGACTCAGCCCTTTACTCCATGGTCCCTTAGGGAATGAGTCATACTTTGCCAAGTCATTCCCCAGGTGTCCCATGACATGCTCATCAAATGTATTTTCACTTGGGGCAAACATCACCACATTTTTTAATCCACATAGTCACATGATACGTGTTGCCTTTCTACTTAAATTAGAACAGGTCCTTCCAAATTTGCAGAGAGAAAGACAGATTGATTAGCATAATCATTTGGGTTACACATTTCATGGAGGTAGAGGAGGAGATGAGTGAATGGCACCACAACACCCAGTTTTCAATTCTTTGATGAAGTGGATTCTAGTCCATGAAAACCTTGGTGGTGATACATTCATTGACTCTTTCATGTGCCACAAGAGTGTCTCTTGTTTTTGATGCAACAGACTGGCTCAACTGCCTTGATGTGAAACTGTATCTGGGATGTGCTTGATGGCAGTAAGTAAGCCACTTGTTTCTCAGTCTCAATTTTCCACCTAATGGGATTATTAAAAATCCATCTGGTTGTCCTCCTGTGGGTGACATACACAAGCATAACTGAGGGCTACAGTTGTGCATGCACTATGGTGGAAGAAGTTAACTATTAGCCTCCTGTAAGGCTCCCCATCCTTGAGCATTATTGGAGAGAGAAGCAGCCTTACACCGGGGGCAGAGTCTGTTCCTTCTTCATTCTGTGCTAGAGAGTATTTGGAAGAAACCCAGATGCACCCCATGGCCAGTCAGTGACCAGGAAGACGGGAGCTCCCCGTCTGTTTTTACACACTTAGTGAAGCAGCTAAGCAGAAGAAGCAGTGGCTTCCACCTCAGGTAAAAGTTAAGCTCCACCACCATGAGATAGAAGCTCCATTGTTAGCTATTTTTGCAGTAAGAACATAGTGATTCTTCACTGTAGTGAGGTTGTGCCAGAAGTCAGTGCGGCATCTAGTCACATGAATAGATTTATTTGTTTGTTTGTTTTACTGAATTTATATCCCACCTTTCTCTTGGTATGGGTTTACCGTCCACCATTCATTCTTCTCCACATATTCCTGTACAAACAAACCATCGGAATGTATAGGGGTCAAATGTCATTCCATGTCTTTCCCATGAATGATTCTTTAGAATTCACTATGAGCTGGGAAAACAATTTTAATTTTACTTATTTTATTTTCATTCTGCTTTTCTCCTAACCAGGGACACAAGGTGACTCATAATGTGATTTTTTTTCATAAAACCAGAGCCAAATAAAAACATAATGTTGTAATATTTATACATCACTCATAATTCATAGACACTATTATTAAGTATTACAAAGTCCACTGTGTCCTTAGAAATAATACATTAGCTATATGTACCTAGCTGCGATGCCAGAAGCACTTTACCAGTTATCCAAGCAGAGATCAAAATTATCATGCTGCCTACATAGAAGGCAGCAGTTCATTACTATCTATCTTCTTTCTGAAGGCAGTAAAGTCATGAATCATGTCCACTGAGATGCAGTAATTGGTTCTCAGTAAAATGGTCTACAGAAAATGTTATTGGAATATCTGACAGATACATGTTTGTAGAAGCAATAGTAGTTCTGGTAGTTCTGTTTGTGTGTTTCAACTATCAAAGGAGATTTAACAAGTATCTCACAAATAATTAAATGCACTACCCTGAGTTGAAGCATTCTCTTCTTGTTGATCCAGATTGTCAGTAGCCTTCCCAGAGCTTTCAAAGTCTTTCTAGAGTCTGCGGTATCTCAAGTAGTTAACACAGGTACCTATTTTGTAAAAAGAACTGTGAAAAGGCGGGCCTTAGGCACTGCGTGCATAATGTAGGTTCCCTCCAGGAGTCTTCACACTGGAACTGAGCTGCACTTTGTAACTGGTTTTTGTACAGATATCGCAAGAGATTCAGATTGGGGAATTATTCAACCACACAAAATGAGCTATAGGCCAAAGGATAAATTGATTTTAGACAGTCACTTTGCTAAATGATCACACAGAGCCTGCTGGTGCTCTTTCTATCCTCCCCACGCTCTGGTAAAAACACGTTTGGCTATATATATTAACAGTATAAATCAAGCACTTCCTGCTCTTTTATTTTTGTTAACATTTAGATAAATTGTCATAGTCTGCATGAGGAAATACACAGATAGAACCTATGCAGCAACTCACCTAAACTTGGAGGTAGCGTCAGCCTGGCATGGCATGGCATGGCATGGCAGGGTTGCTGTATTCAGTTGTTCAAGGGTATTTCAGTATCAGCATCCCACAGTGGTTTTGCCCTCAGCTAGTAATTCATTCTCTTATTCATTTGGCTTATGTCCTCTGTTTTTCCTAGGACTAGGACTTAAGGTAGCTCACAGCAAAATTCAAACAGGTACAGATAAAAGCAGTTTGTTACAGGCTGGTTATTATAGGAAAATGAATGCTAGTTATAAAACTTCAGCTCATTCTCCTGCAATAATTTCCTGATAACCCAAAGTTTAAGAAATAAGAGTTATAAGAATGTTGATCTAACTACCAGATAAGACTGGTCTTTGCAACCTTGGGAGCCCATGTGAACAAAAAAGCAAATTCTAGGAAGTATATTCAGACACAGACTAAGAGGTACAAGACAAAGAACATTCAATTCTCTGCAAGATATAGGAAAGGAGGAACCATGCCTGTGTCAAAATAAATGCAGCTAATGGATAAAAACAGACAGAAATTTATAATGCTCAACAATTATGGTAAACACAAATTACAAACCTAAAACCATTCATCAGTCACAGTCAGAAAAGCCCAACTGAAGCAATGCTGTTCATTTAAACTAGATTGAACAGATTGGATCTATTGTCGAATGATGAATGTAAATAAAGCTATGATTCAGTGGGTTTACTCTAGTCGGAACTAACAATAGGATTCACATGAAAAACACCTTCTTTACCATAACTTTCCAAGGTCTCATGGCAAGTAGCTCCTGGCAGTCTTGAATGATACAAGTTTTGTAGATGCATTTCAAAGCAGTTTCAGAGCAGAAGACGGATTTGTGAACTTTAGGGTTGCTTTAGTGGATGAACTTCACTTGAGAACTGATGGCGTTGGGGGGAGTATGGTGCTTTTGAACTTCCCACTGGTGTTTGATACTATCAATCATGGTATCCTTTCAGAAGGGTTGGGGAATCAGGCACACTGTGCTTCAGTGGTTCCAGTACCAAGATGGTGGCACTTGCAAATAGCTATGTCTCAAAAAAGGAGCTGTTATATGACATGCTATGAGGTGCCATTGTATCCCCCAAGCTGATTAACATCTACACGAAACAATTGGGAAAGACTGTCCTTTAATAACAGCACCAACCGAGGATAGTTCCTCTCCTATGAATGTTTCGAGGAAGTTATAGGATGGATGAGGAAAAACAAACAGAAGCTGACTCCAGAAAACATGAAGGTGTTTACTATTGAGGGTCTTAACCTGGATTTTGAGATGTGTCAAGCAGTCCTGGATGGATTTATACTCCCCTTGAAAGACTGGGTTCACAACTTGGGGGTGCTTTTAGATCTCTCGCTCAAGATAGATTTGATGACCAGCTTTGCCTTTTACACCAGCTGCACTCCTTCCTGGAGCTAGAAGATATAAAGATGCTAGTTCACATGCTAGTAAATTCAAGTAACTTCTGTAATGCACTTTACATTGAGCTGCCTCTGTACCAAATTCAGAAACCTCAGTAGTTCAAAACATGGGTAGAATACTGTTGAGGACTTACATCTTTCTAAGTGGAATTATGTCCACTAGAATTAGAACTGGGCTGTTCCATAATATCCATATCCAGTAAGGGGCTGCTATTATGTTGCTACATAGAGGAGCTAGCAAAGAACAGAACTGTTGTGCATTGGGACACTAAAAAGAGGTGATGATTCTCAAAGGTACAGCCCAATGTATGTTGAAACACTCCTGCTGGTGTCCTGATACACATCTTAGCAATTCACATGTAACATAGGCCCTTTTCGCACCTTACCTTTTCCCAGTGCTGGGCTGCAGGGCTCGCACAGGAAGCCTTGGGAGGAACGCTCTCGCATCCCTCCTGCTTCGGCTCCGCAGCTGCTTCTTGGTTCTGGAGCACCCTGCTTCTTCCATTCGCAGTGCAGCCTGGGAGAGGACGCGCAACCGGCCCGGCTCCCGAGGCTCCGCACACAAGGTAAGTGCGCACAGGGCTCCGGAGCGATGCGTGACTGCGCAGCATTTTCGGCTTTGAGCGTTGTGCAAATGTGAGTGCGTCATATGGACTGCTCCTCACATTTATGTGATGCTCGAGGGGCCCTTTCGCTTCAGAAATGCCATGCGAAAAGGGCCATAGACCATTATAGAAGATTCTGACCATGGAAGCCATATTGGTTATTGGCACATTTAGGAGTGATCATATTGCACCACCATTAGAAGCATTCCATTGGCTGACAATTAGTTTCTGGGCAAGGTACAAAGTGTTGGTTGTTACCTTTAAAGCTGTATGTGATTTGAGTCCAGAGTACCTATGGGATTTCCCACATACTGCTGCTTAGGTCCTCTGGGGGACATTTACTCCTCTCGGAAAAACTAGGCTGACAACTGTTACCCAGAAAACATTTTTTTTCCCAGATGCCCTCAGATTGTGGAATGACCTGCTGGAGGAGATTTGTCAGCTGGATATGTTATCTGACTTTAAAACAGCAGAGACCAGTCTTTTCCAACACCCTATCAAGATGATTTTTAAATTTTAAATTGATAATTTTTAAGTGTGTTAGTTTTATGTGCTCTTTTAACTGGTTTTATGTGTCCATTCCTTGAGTCATAGTGAGAGCCAGGTAAGATATTGGCCAGTCTAAATACCATGTGCTGGTTGACTAGTTTTCCCCAAAAAACACTCAGGATTTAGCAGCAGCACTTTATTGAGGTATAACAGGCATAGTAGTTTAAAAGTTGCTAGATCTGAGGTACACTGGTAAGCAATTGCTTTGTATAGAAACAAATACTTTTCCATGTGAACATATACTTTTCCTCTCCCCAACCTCAAATGGTTCCCAAGAGGAGGCAAATGTTTACATACATTGATCTTGAGAACCCAGGTTTTCTTATCTGCCCCCTTTTGAATTGTTTACAATGCCTTCCTGAGATTGCCCATTATCTGTCCTTGATGTTCCTCATTCTACTGACTAGATGCCCTGGGGTGTTATAACTTCACATTTGGCACCTTTGATTCCCTAGCCGAATTTCCCCACCACTGAAATGCAGCATCTTGTTCTAGGTTGATCAATATTCAATTCATCGTTATAAGCAATAGTTAGCATTGGAACTACAAAGTGATCTACCTGTAAAGCCTAATCAAGCAAAAGCGTCTGCCAAAATATTCACCTGTTTCTTCTCCCCTTCACTGGCTACCAGATCAGGCCAGGGCCTGTTTCAAACTTTTGGTCCTGGTATTTAAGACTTTGCTTTCTAACCTCTGTCAGTACCTCGCAGCTTGTGTGGTACGTTTCATCCAAGAATTTGAGATCTACAGGCAAAGGATTATTGTCTGTTCCACGAATGCATACAACTCTGTCAAAGCTGCAAGCCTTTTAAGATCTGGCTCCACATTTGTGGAACAGTCTTCCTTTGGACCTCTGGCTGGAGAAGGATCTCACCCATTTTCATAAGTGGTTGAAGACCTTGCTCTTTGACTCACGATCGTAAGCCATTGATTTGTGTTTAAAATGCTGAGATGCATAGTGACTGGTAGGGTAGTGGGGATTTCATTCCATGTATTGCTGTGGTGTGCTGTTTTATTGTCTTTTTCCCTGATCGTATATGCTGATGTTCTACCCTTTGGTGTAAAGGCCATTATAAATAAACATTATGATCATCATCATCATCACCATCATCTAGAATACTGAGTCGCTGACACTAGATCGTGTAAGTTAATGTATACTTAGTGATATAGCAGGGGCACTAAGAAACTCAGTTAGTGAATTGTGAAGATACATGACAGAACACCAGCAAGAGTGTCCCAATATGCATCAGTCTCTATTGAGGCACATTAGCACTCCCTAGCTGGTGTGCCAATGCACAACATGTATCAGGTCCCATTGTGCATTGGCCCCAATGTACCTCAGTCACTTTGCTGGCTCCCTACATGGTAACATAACAGCAGTCCCTTTCTCAATACAGATGTTATGGAACTGCCCAATTCCAATTCTCACAAATATAAGTTCACTTAAGGAGATGTAAGCCCCCAACAAGATTCCAGACATTACATTGTTGCTTTTCAGGAGCATCTCTTCATTCTCTTGGCTCTACCACCACTCATGAGTAAGCAAGCAAAGGACTGTTTATGAGTATGTTGCATTTTTGAATTATTTTGTTTTTCTTTTCAGGGTATGGAAAACCTTGAGCAATTTGTATAGTTCTTTATGAAAGTTTGGCTCTTTTACTTATCAGAATAAAGTATTTTCACATGAACCATTACATGTAGTCAATACGTAGCCTGGGGTATCAGAAAAGATAAAAACGGTGCTGTTCTGTCTCATTGATGATAATATATTTTAAAGGTCCTTGTTCGAGGAAATGTTTTGCATTGCCAGTAAGCTTCAATCCTAGACAGCATTATTGATCTGAATGTCAATCGCTACATTCTTGAGTTACAATTCAGTGCCTGTGAGACAATTCCACGCTTTCTGTCCAAAGTGGAGGAAAAATACCTTTGGGAAGCAGGGAGATAGATTTGATTTTTGCCTCTTACATGAATCTACTGTCTTGATTCATCTTGCTTTGTGCCATCTTCTAGAAATGAATTGTTCTGTTTTCCAATATGTTTGTTTGTGTGTGCGCGCACGTGTATTTATGATGGAAAACACAACAACAAAACGTATCTATCTATCTATCTATCTATCTATCTATCTATCTATCTATCCATCCATCCATCTATCTATCTATCCATCCATCCACACACACACACACACACACACACGCACACGTGACCTGCTCCCATGAAGCAAAGCACAACTATCGGGGAGAGGACATCTTTGCTTGCAGCGTAAGCCTAGATTCCTCAGAAAAAGATACTTACAAAAGTATGAGGACAACTGCAAGGAAACATCTGCACCACTTATCAAGCACGCAGGTATTGGAACATTATAAAGCATGGCATCATCAAAGCCATACAAGTTAAACATTTGAATGTGGAAATACCTCTCCTGCATGGAGAGTTAAAGGAAGACATTTCTATGGAGCAACCATTCTGATTTAAGATACAGAAAACATGTATTAAAATTGCTGACTAACATATATGGGCTCAAACAAGCCACCAGAGAATAAACAAAGTATGCACAAAACAATCCTCAACTGGAAGCAAAGCAGATCCCTGCTAATATTCAGAAGGACTACATGAGAGATGGATTTATATACCGATATATGAAGACGATTGGGTGATATACTGTGATCAAAGTGGGGATGACTGGGAGATAATAAGAGCATTAAATCAAGACTGAGACAAAAGACCTGGAAATACAAATAGAGATAGAAGATAATCTTCTCAGCCAAAGGCACAAAATTGAAGAATTAACCAAAAAAAAAAAAAAAAAAAAGCTTTTGAATGAAAAATGCCACGGCTATAAGTATTCTTAACGGAAATCAGATCCCTGAAAGAGATTAGATACAGCATATCACTAACTGACAATATTTGGAAAAGCCCTGCTGCAATAAGGCCCAATTATATGCAAGAAATTTTCCATATCATGCCAGAAACACTAGAAAACAGTGAAAAGGGAAGTGCGTTATCCATACTGCTCTGCATCTTGAGCTATGGCTTCAAGCAACACCTGAATGAAATTTGACAGGATACGTGCAATGAAGATTGAGCTGTTCGGAGACAGTTCTAATAGGAAGTTCTACCATAAAGATTTCCCAGGCTGACTCACAAAGCAAGCAAATTATATTTAGGATCAGACACAATGAATCATGCCATTCCCATCTGCTACAATGGCAGGATTCCCTAGATTTTCAACCCCATCTGACAGAAAACCTAAGGGAACATTTTTGTCCACAAGAGTCATGTTTCATTGCAGAATTTAGACCAAAAAATGTAGGCATTTTTTGACACTGTTACCTGAAGCAATTTAAGTCACTTGCTATGTACAGGTGTTGGTTTTTTTTGTAGCAGACAAAACCCAGCTAGCATAAAATCTCCCAACAAATCTTTTGATTTCTGCCATTGGTGTACATTTATACCCAAGAAAATGTAAGGTATTGGGACCAAAAAAAAAAAAGAAAAGAAAAATCTGAAACATTTTTTTAAAACCATAATGCCAAGAAGCAGAAGTGACACATTCTTGTTGTCAGTAACTTGGCCCCATTCAAGATGGAGAACATTGGAATTCTCAGTTCAGGAAATACAAGACGTGTAATGTTAACTCTTCTGTTATCCTAATGTTACCCTAATTCTAATGTACTGATAAACTTCAATATGGTAGAATTCTCATGGATTTAGAAAATATCCCCAAATTCACTCCATGCAATTTTTTTTTAATCCACCTATGTAAAGGTTAAAATATAGTATCTCTAAAGAGACTAAAAAAACTTTTCAAGGCAATATGTTGTATTCCACAACTCATATGTTCTTATCTTCTGGGGATAGGAAGGAGCATATGTTAGGATGTTTGCAACCAAATCTGTTGCTTGTATTGGAAGAGGACAGATTTCAACAAAGTGGAAAGAACAGAAATAGGAAAAAACACAGCAGTATTTACATCTTAGTTTGGAAAGAAAAGAAAAAGGCTTTATATTATCCTGACACACAGAGTTTTCTGTTCAATGTTTTGCTGTTTGTAAGAGTGGTGAATTACACCTCGAGGTACATTAAACACTGTTCTTAGAATAAAAATAATTACTTAACTGACATGATTTCTGCCTTGTTTTCCCATAACCTTCTTGCCAGCAGAGAGCTTCTGATTCTGAGCATGAGATATGCTTGATGTCTTAAATATATGCATGTCACCTAATCTCCTTGATTTATTGTAAAACAGACTAATCCTTCTAGACCTCCATCACCTGTAGGGGAAACACAATTCAGTTTTTGCTAGTGTGCATGTGTGTGTGTGTGTCTGTGCATTAATTTCATTTAAATATGTACAATTTAAACATTGGCTGTTGCCTAGCATTGATCCTTATCAAACATCAGCAATGAAGGAAGATGAAAAATAGGCCATGTTACAAATGACCTACAGCAACCCTGGTTTCATGCAGAAGCAGTGAAGACAAAATGTGTTTTGATATAGGCCCTTTCCGCAAGGGGTAAGTAGTACTGACGGAGGTCGTCCACACCTTGAGAGTGGACTGGGTCGGACTACTTGTCGCAGTTCCGCACCTCAGTCCGCTCTGGAGTGACCTGAAGTGGTCACGCAGCGTGCTTTTTAAAAACCTGTTTTTACAGGTTTTTCAAAAGCAAGGAGCGCGCCACTCCGTGCCACTCCGTTCCCGCGCTCTGGTGCAGATTTGCAGGCTCGCACCAGTGTGTGCCTGCAGATCTGCCGGAGGCGGGCTTCCAGCTGGCGAGCTTCTCCAGTTGGTGGAGAGCCTCCGCCAGCCAGAAACCACCATTTTGGACACCGGAGGACTGTGGAACAGCCAGCTCATGCTGCTCCGCATGGGGACGGACTTATCCGGCTGCTGGTAAGCTCCGTTTCAGCGCGTTTCCCCCCGTTTCCCCCTCCACACGCGGAAAGGGCCATAGTGTGAATGAAAGGCATGAAGGATTTACCGTTAGTGCAAAGTGTATGAATGATGGGGAATGCGTTCTAATTTTTCATGGTCAGGATCCATCTTGGGGACATATATCCAAAAACAAACTTCTACACCTCACTGCTCTATATGTACACAATTGGACAGTTTGTTTTATTTTGATATTTTGTTATTTCATATACATTTTGATTTATTATTACTGCCTGAAGCCTGTGGAATAGTTCAGAGCTTGGAAAGATTAGTTTTTGTCTATAACTCCCAGAATCCCTAGCCAGCATAGCCACTGGTCATAATGTCCAGAGGATTTTAGACATTGCAAAAGGCAACTTTTCTAAACACTGAGATAGGCTAAATTAATCATTTCAATTCTGTTTGTTAAAAAAATATTACTATGGTAATAATTGTAGGTATGCCACATACAACTCTCCTTATGCGTACAGTCCTCCTTCCACATTCGCAGGTTTGACCTTTGCAAATTTGATTATTTGTGGGGTACATGCTTGCCTCCCCCCCTTCTCCTCCTCCCATTTCCCTCTATTCATCTCCCCGGGCTTGTGAGGCTTGCGTTTAAAATGTTTCCTCTGGAGTGATCAAAGCTCCCCCCCACACACTGTTGCAGGTGTGTCTTCTCTGCCATGTGGCTGCACATTTTGCTGTGTAATGGCCATTGATTAGTCAGGTACTCTCTTTGCTCCTACCCTTCCCCTCTGGGAGGAATCTCCTTTCTCAAGATGGCAACTGGAAATAGTTAGAAAGTCAGAATTCAGTGCTCTACTGTTCTCCATCTGAGGGGAAAGTACTGGTAAGCCCTTCACCTTTACTATACAGCAAGGAATAGCTTTGAGTAGATACTTAGAAAACTACTTCACACCAGTCAAAATGTAGGGTCATCATAAAAATTACTGTACAACATAAGTGCAAGGGAGTACTTTTCTGTGCTGTACTGTACTGTAGATTTCTAACTGTAAAACTTGCTGGAACTAGATTTGATGCCTGATAGCAGAAATGTATTCAAAAAATTACTTTCTCTACCTACCACCCAGCACTGAGATGTCTCAGCAAACAAGCAAACCATGAGTTGTGCCTTATTCCTAATGGATAAGTTATGAGCTTCTCTAGACCCAGTGTATGCATTTTTATTAAAACCTTTTAACAGTAAGTCACCATAGAATCAAAACTGACAAATAAGCTGGCAGTAAAATGTTAGTCACAAGGAAAGTGTTAGGGTCATTGTGCTCACTGTGTTTGGGCATTTTCAAATTACCAGGAAGTGGAAAGTCATAGCAGCTTTTCATTAAATCTTTTAAGACTGCCATTCCAACGGTGCTGCATCTGACCCCAACCTTAGAGCCATTTTATTGAAACAAAACAGCAAATGCCATTTTGAAAACCACTAAAAATGCACTCATAACAAAGCATTTAAGTTAATGGTGATCTATGATTGAAAATTAAAGAAAGAAGCACTGACCTCCTAGGCCATGTTATTAATATTTAGCATTTCGGTAGCATCTTTTCTTTCACAAATAAAACTTTAATAAGCTGTTTAAACTAAAGTGCCTTTCTCTGTTTTAGAAATTTCCCTAATGTTCTAAGCAGAGAGATACCTTGGGAACCTCATTTCTCTCTTCCCACCACAACCCCCATCATTAAATTCTGGCGCTTCTCAATCATATGCCAAATGAATATGATTTTGCCTTTCCCTATACAGGAAAGGAGATGGCCACAAGTAGTGAGCTTGAATCTGTTTTATCGGATTGTACTTCATGTCTCATCCATAATCAATTGAATCTCAAAGCAATTTGTTACACCTGAGTTGTATTTGTGGTAACATCAATCTAAAGTAGTGTTTTGAATTATTTATTGAAAAATTAAATGGCAAAATGCCAGGTAGCTGGAGTGAAAATTTCTCCAATTGATGAATATCATGTTTTTCAGGTGTTACTGATACATATAATTTTTTTCCAAAGACCATTTAATTTAAAATTGCTATCAAATCTGGGTTTACTTTGAGACAGGTCATTTTTTTCCTCCCCATGTTATTTCAATGTCCAGAGAAAATCACCATATGAGAAGAATCTGCTCAAAAGTATGATTTTTATTGGTTAGAAAAGGTTTAAGAGGAATCAAATACTAGAACAGTACCTATTATGGCACTATTAAGCCAGAGGTAGACAAAATTCAACCCATGTTGTATCAATACCATTCTTATAGTCTCCCTAAGTCTTTCCAGTTCGAGGGATGAAAAACCCCTATTTTTTTATTTATTCAAAATATTCCAGACCCTGTAAGGGTGTGTGTGTGGAGTAGTTTTCAGTGTTCTCCCCCACCCCCAACACACACATCAGGCTGTTTAGAACCAGCCTTTCTGGCTTGCTTAGCAGATCACCTTTTCTCAGAGATTTGGACTGACATCACATTTTGCCTGATCTTCATTCCTTTGCCAGTTCGGTGTAGTGGTTTGAATGCTGGGCTAAGACTCTGGGAGTCTAGGGTTCAAAGTCTCACATAGCCTTAGAAACCCACTTGGGCAACTCACACACTCAGAGGAAGGCAGTGACAAACCCATTCTGTACAAATCTTGCCAAGAAAACCCTTGATAGGTTTACCTTAGGATTGCCATAAGTCAAGAACAATGATATCAATATCATCAAAGGTTCCTTATATGCCTTTCTATAACACATAAACCCCCTTCTCAGGTCCTTCTGAACCTATTCCCTTTATACCCCCACACCATAACTTACCTCAGATCTTCTGCCACCAGCTTTCATACTTTGATTCTAGTCTCTGCACTCATCTTGATGTCTACACCTTCAAGTGAGTCATAGATTTTCATAAACCAGAAGTAGGATCCCAATATTCATCCTATAGATGAACATCTTGCTCTGCAAAAATAGTCTTGATTGGATTCTGCCAAGAACTTTGATGTAGGGTTGAAGCTCTGCAAATAAGAAGTCCTGGCTTGAAATAAGTGATGAAGACTGCAACAAAATGTTTTGATTAAAGTGAATGGGGAATTTCTGCAGTGAACTGAATTGGAAAATCATTGAGGTGAATGAAGAAACTCTGCACATTCATATATGTGCATAACAGTTTCTACCCCAAGTTACCCAACTGCCCAATTTCTCACCCAATTATACCTAGGCAAGGATGCAATTGTATGCAGCCAACTTTTCATCTGCGTCTATGTAGGTATCTGCAAAATATATTTGGGAAGTGACTTTTTCTATTTTTTATATCTTGTCCACAGGATTGGAGTAAATGAGCATAAGGCAAAACTGGAATGATAAAATATAAAACTTTTTTCCCACTTCCTCCTCCTCTTCTTCTTCTTCTTCTTCTTTTTTAAAGTCTCCTGGCAGGTCACCTTCAATAGAAAAAGCTGGTTGCTATGGCTGAGACTAATGAGGTATTGATTTTTATCTCAAGAGTTGGTGACTGACAGGAATTTCTCCTCCAGTAGTTTGTGCAATGAAAATCGTAGGCTGCTGTTACAGCTGTCTTACTTCTTCTGGGATATGAGTGTATGAGAGCCTTGGGGGTAAAAAACGAATCTATGTATGGCCTTACTTAGCCTGTTTGTTCCATTTTAGTTTACACTTACAATTCAGTAAGGTTCCAGACAAGTGACAGCATTTTATTCCTGTATGCAGTCCTATCCTATTTAGTTCTGTATGCAGTCCCATCCTACCTGAAGTAAAGCTCCACTGCATTCAGGCAAACTTACTTTTAAGTAATTCTGGATAGAACTGCTACCAAAGAACAGGTAACACACAAAAAAAGTCCTGTATCTACTTGAGGGGTCTGGCATGAAGTACAAATGTTCAGCTATAGATGAGTGGACCAGAGCTTGAAACCCTTTTTTTTTAACAAAATTCCAAGAAATCCTTCGGCTTGACCACTGTCTGTGCTGGCTAGGGGATTCTGGGAGCTGAAGTCCACACAAGCAGATTTCGCCAGTTCTGGATTAAAGAAAGCAGAAGATACTTTGCTGGAATGTCTCTAGACAGTCATCTGTTCCACCATCTGTCTACCTTCCAATGCAATGATTCCATACAGGAACAACCGGGCAAATTGATATGGGCATACATAAATTTCCTTTCATATATGGCTGGAGATCAGTGGAAGTTTCCCTCCATCCATGCTTTTGTTCACTTTCAGCAAACTGAAGAGTACTGCAATGAACACAGTAGGATGATTTCTCCATGTTAACAATAGTTAGATCAATGCGGGCACACAGCCCTCACTTCCTAATAACGATATCAGACAGTCACAGATAATGAAAGAAAACATCAATAATGTGCACATAGATTTACTTAGATAACCTTCAAGAAATAAAAATGCTGGATCCATTTCAAATGATCCAGGTCTTCTGCAGTGTTGTTAATAGTGACAATTTGCTAGATAGTCTGTCCATAATTCAAAATATTCAGAACAGGAAAGCGGTATAGTTTTCTGGTTTCAGAACTCTCCACAAATAGCCACTGGTGTCAATTTTGCTGCATATAACTAAGCTGAAGGAAACAGACTTTCCTGGCCTTTCGTATAACAGCTACTCCAAGTCCCTGAAAAACTGCCCTATTGAGTCTCTTCTTTAGCTTCTAATATTTTGACTCTACTTGCAAGATCAGTATTTCAGGTGCTCTCACTTGGGAGCTAGCATGGTTTCAGCACAGAACTATGATTCTGGAGACCAGGGTTCAAATTACTGCTTGGCCATGGAAACCTATTTGGTGACCTTGGACAAGGCACACTCTCTCAGCCTCAGAGGAAAGCAAAGGCAAGTCCCCTCTGAACAAATACTGTGAAGAAAACCCTGTGACATGTTCACCTCGCCATAAGTCGAAAATGCCTTGAAGGCACACAACAACAACAAGATTTCATTTAGGATTTTATTATTTTTAGTGCTGAAAGATTAAAAGTGAAGAGTATATGTTTCTGTTATGTTACATTTTTTTCCTTCCTGATCTGCCTTTTAATGTTCCAAAGAGGCTAGCTCAATATTCAATGACTTGGTCCATCATTGTTCATCACAGCATTACTCCTTTCCCTCTGATGGCTTTTCTGGATTTCCATAAACAAGTCAACAACAAAACTCCCACTGATTTCCATGTAATGAAAGTGGAACTTGGCTATTCAGGTAGGAAATGGTATTTATTTCTCTTTGTTTTTCTGTTCTGCTCTATGATGATTATATCCCTGCCCTGGCAGAAAGAAATGTTTTTCAAAAGTGTCATCTCCTCATTTCTCTGGCTTCATTTATTTCCTGTGCTCCATTACCATTTGTATTATAATCATTTCCCCTCTTTGAAGTAGGAGAAAAAGTCAGTTTCTCAAAATATGAATGTAGATCTGCATAAAGAAATGTATTTTGAATGTGAGCATATTCCTCTGCAGGGCTGCTGCATGAGTGGCCAAGCACAACAGCATCATCTGCAGTTACGTTGAACAACTGAAAAAAAACATGAAATCTTTGAAATATTGTTTTGGAGAGGCATGGCTAGAAGTCCCAGATTCCTCTCCATCACAGTATCACTCGGCACTCTACCCTGGAACTCTTTAAATGGAAAGATACTGGATAAAGGATAAAGGAGGCCATTTGTATGACTCGTTGTGGCCACCAAATACATATGATGCCACATTTGAAAAGACATCAGGAGACAACATGCCCAGAATACTCATGGATGATTTTCAATAATGACTTATCCCTTGAAGAAGTCATGGCAGGGCTTTATTTATGCATAAAAAACACAGCTGCTGTAGGTAAGACTCCTTAAAAGACAGTGCTGTAGGGATGGGTGAGAATTGCATTCCATTCATCATTTCAGAAGAAACGATCCAAAAATGCAAATTTCTTCATGAATATGATAGAAGGAGCTTGCTATTGTTTTTGAGTATAATAATTTGGGTATGGGAGAAGGAGACACTTATAGATTCATCCAACCAGGCAGATGGTTTTGTGAACTCAGTTCTGTAATTGGTCTGAGTTCCAGTCTTTGCCTATTTATTGTATTGAATTAGAGCTGCCATCTTCTCTTTTCCTGGTATGTAGTACAGTATTTACATGGCAAATGTACACAACATGGTCCTCTCCATCCACGAGATAGCTGCATTCATTGAATTTGTCCAGTTCAAAACCAGAGGACAAAATGAAAAGAACAAAGGAGAAAGACAGAGAAAGACTTCTGCCAACAATGGGCTCAAACCTTTGGAAACAATGATCCAGCATTCTTCTTTTCTATATATTTCACTTAATTTCTGACTCCCCCCACCAAACTGAGATGAAAAAGGTACAAATGAAAACATATAAAGGGTTTTTATCATTAAAATGAAATTAACCTCAATGTTAACACGAAATCACTTAAAATCATTTTTAAAAGAAAGAAAATAAAAGCAGTACAACACAAGCCCATTAAAGCTGCTTTCCTCAAAACAAGCGGTTAAATATTTGAAGCCTGCTGGAATAAAAGTTTCTGCTACAAGGAAAAAGCCAATGGGGAGGTGAAGGGGCAGAAAGGATGAAGAGCAGTACAGAGAAAAAGAGAGAAGACATAGCACAAAGAGAAAAAACAAAGAGGCAATCCCTATCTTCAGCCATTTTAATATCTACCACAGTTTTCAGTGGATCGCCTATCCTACATATCCTACATCCACAGAATTGGAAAGACGTTTCTTCTTCCCTATCTCTAATGTAAAGCAGTAGCAAGCTCCAGACCATTGCTGGCAGAATACTATCAGGTTTCCAATGGTTCTGATCATGGGCTTGATTTTCAAGCCTGCTCCCCTTCTACTTTGCCTTACCTGAAGCTTGCCAAACCTGGCTAGACTGTCCCCACAGGTTCTGGTTTGGAAACAGGAGACTTTCTCACAGCTGACTAATTTTCACTTTGTGAGTATACAAGCAGCCCACAGAGGAGAAATGGTGTTACAGGCCAGACTTACTTTAGTTGCCGACTTTGAGGCCTGGAAATATACATATAGTGTACAAGGTGTAACTTATAGAATATAACACATAGAGCATTACATATAATGCAGAAAGCTATGTATTAGATATTTTCTCTCTCTCTCATCCTGTGTGTGTGTGTGTGTGTGTGTGTTACTGGGAACAAATAGGCTAATGCCAGAGAACACCTCAAAGGTAAACAAAGAAATGAAAATGCCTGTATTTCTATCAGCACTGAGATACAGGCAAATTTGACTGCTAATAGCCCTCCTAGCAGGTGTGATGGCTGATTTAATCTGATGCAAGGCAGCCAAACACCAAGATCCAGCTCTACATGGTTTGTTTATATTATCTCCAACAAAATACAGAGTGATGTCATATCTAAGACCTCTGTTTTGATTGAATAACTTAACCAAGACACTGTCTGCACATTTGTTTTGATAGGACAGTTGATAGTTGGGTGCAGGCTAGGGAAAGAATAAGAGAAGTCAGGACGAGCCTAAACTCAGACTGCTCTGTCAATCTCCATCATACAAACAGGAGGCTACATTGCAGCCTCCAAGCTATGCTGTTCTTGATAACTGATAAATTGCTCAGATATGCTGATAAATGTGGCTGGTAAGAGAAACATCTAGGCTATACTAAAATAGATATACATCCCATTACAATTATAATGGATGCCTCTCAAGATGCTCAGTATTTAAGAATGCTTAAGTCAAATGTTGATTTGTCTGTCTCTCTGGTTTTCACCACCATCACAAGTTGGATGCCTAGGTGGTCAGGAGGTGATAATGGGATCCCAGACAGAATCCAGATTAGCTGATAAATTGTAATGGACCCTCAATCCCTCAGTCTAAAGAGATATGGGTACAGAACCATTATTATACAAATTATACAAGTTAGGGAAATTAGTTCAGAGCACAAGTTGGCAAAACGAGAGGCAGGGTAACTTAGCAGGATCTTGTAACCCAGTGTCTACGGGGTCAGGCCAAGTCAAGAAGCAGACCGGTTTGAAAATAATGAATGATCTTTATTACATACAGGCACACAATGTAAGCAACACAAACACACAGATAACTAAGGAAAATAAAAGTGTGAGTAAGATAGCGGGATTTTCAGAGGGATAGTTGGTTCGGGTGATACGAAACCTGTCCTGAAGTCTGGAAGAAAATGGAGAGCAAAGCTGGGGTTCGATGTATCTCAGCACATGGAGCTGAGGGGAAGCTCGCCAAGCAAAGAGGCAGCAAGGCGGTCTGGAACTCGGGAGCGACCCAAGGAAGCACTCAAAATCAGGGGTTTTTATAAGGAGAATTGTGACCGCAGGCTGGGTCGGACTTGGGAAAAACAATAGATTTGGAGTTGGAGACAAAGCCTCCGAAAGGTCAGAATTTGAATGATTGAATTAGAGCCGAATTTATCAATAGAGTAGCCAGTATGCAAATGTGGAGCTCTTGAGCGTTGTATAGCTTGATCATCAAGCTGCCAGTGCGAGGCAGAGGATCTTTTGAGAGTTGCTTGCATACCTAATGGAGGTACTTGCCTTGAGGTCTCCTAAAGTGGTGAGTCGGCTGTTTCTGGCCTGCCTGTATTGTCTAGGAATATTACAGCGACTATCGGCCGAGCCTGTACGCGTGCTTGTCCAGGGGCCTCGCAAGCACGTGGAAGGGATATGTGAAGCTGAATTAGTGATATCAATAGATATCTTTTTATATCCCCAAAGCTCGGGCTAGCCAGGGCAGTAACAACAACCCTACAATCAGTGATGGGACCATTTTGAAACACCAGAGGATGATCTACTTGCTTCTACCAGGGTATAAAGCAATACCAAAAAGCTATGAATATTTACAGCCGATTGCAAAATGTTGTACCCTTGTTTTGATTTTTTTAAATCAGGCCTGGCATTTCCTGTGCCTTCTGATAATGCAGTATGACAGGACTATAGGTTCTGAGCAGGTCTGTTGGCCTTGTTCTCTAGTACCCTCCTTGTGACATGCCTGCATTCCAATTTTCTACAAGCAAATACTAAAAATGTAGTGGAAGGTTAGGGGGAGCCCAGAGCAGTCTTGCCCTGCAAAGCTCCTTTGACAGACAAGCAGAATACATCCCATGAAGGATTTCTGCTTGAATGGTGTGCCTCACACATTTCATGAGGAGTTTCAAGTAGACACTGAAATAATGTAGAAGGATTTCATCCTTTAAATATAGGCACCTACACTGTCTAGAATTGTACCCTGATAGCAATTGCTGTTGCATTGTGCTATTTAAACAGATTTAATTTCCTGTCTTAGCTTCATCTTGCTGCTGTTCTAAGATCTGTCTCTCACTTGCTTTTAAAATGAATATTCTATATTAACAGAATTAAATCCCTGCCTTATTCCTTTGTGTCTTGTCACCCACACTGTACTCCTGTATTACTTTTCTTAATTGCCACTGACACTGGCCCATCTAGTGAGGGCAGTCTCTGTGGCTGTGCCCATGGTGTAAAATTCCTATCCAAAAGAGGCTAAGTTGGCCCCCTTTCTGCCCTCTTTCTGCTGGCACATAGAAACCTTTTATTTAAACAGGCATTGGGTGAACAACTGGTTGTGCAGGAGAAGAGGGTTTTTCTTAGTATGGTGTGTGTGGGGAGGTGGGTGTGCACTGCATTTTTATCTGCAGTGTTTTGTTTTTTAAAATGATTTTACACCATTTTAATTATTGGAGTTTATACAACTGGATTTGTTTTTTTTAAAAAAAATCAAATTTTTTGTTCTATAATGGTTGGAATGCTGTATCACCCTCCGCATAATGCAATTTTATATACTTAATTGTGTAACAGAGGTGCTATACAACCCTGTTACTGAATTGCAAAGATGTGTAATGGGACACCTGTAAGAGTGCCAGTGTGCATCACAACCCCTCCTCTGATGTTCTGTCATGCATCCGGGTACTGCAGCGCATCAGGGGGGCATATCACTTTGGGGAACTGTAGTGCATTCATGTTGGTCCTGATGCACATAGGTCACTTTGCTGGCACCCCTATATAGTTACATAGTTACTTTGCAGTCTCCCCTACACAGTTATATAGTTACATGACAGCAGCTCTCTACTGGACAATGGATGTTAGGGGACTTACTTGAATTCTAATACCTGCGTATATCTATATCACAGAAAACAAACTAGATAAACAAGGGAAGAAACACCATGCTACCCTATCACTCTGACTCCACCACTACTTTACTCATAGACAGTCTTGGTTCTTCACGGAAATTATTATTGCACTGTTCTTCACTTCCAACAGAAGGAAACACAAAGCCATCTTATTCAGTCCACAGTCTCTGTAGGGCCACTTTGACCTTGTAAGCAAAGCAGAATATTCAAAAGGCAGTAGACATTTCTGGAGATTCTGACCACATCAGGAGAAAGGAAGATATAAATCTGGGCTCCCACATAGTGCTCAACATAGCCAGCTCTCTAGAATAAATTGGAGTTGACCACAAATCTCTCTAGAGGATTTCAGGGGACTCTAGACAAGTGACCTAAGGCCTTTCCACCCTACACTGTTATAGTGCTATTATTCCACTTTCAACATTTTATGGAATCCTGGGGTTTGCAGTTTAGGGAGGAGAATTAGAATTCTCAGCCAGAGAGCTTTTGGCCTCAATAAGCTACAAGCCCCAGAATTCCACAGGATGTTGAATAACAATAGCACTATAACGGTGTAATGCAGAAAGGCCCCTAGACTCTTCAAGGCTGCAGCCATATCGTTCTCTGGATTGCGATGCAAGGAGAAAGAGAAACCTTTGTTTGCCAGGTGAATTGTACTCCCGGAACCTCTTAGAGGCATAACTCAGCTTGAAAACAAAGAATGTACTCCCTGCATTTCTTGTTTTAAAACTGGAATTAGTTGGCTTCTAGTGATTCAGTGGCAAATTCAGCAGTCCAGGAACAGGGGTAGAGGATGGATTCACAAGTTACTCATCCCTGCTTTGTGCTGGATACCATTTTTCTGATAAAATGAACCACCTGTCCACAGATGCTCCATTTTGTTGCCACTGAAATTTTCTTTTTAAAATGCTACTTCCTTTGGCCTATGTATGACCATAACTCTGGCTTGAAAAACAAGTAATCTACCAAGATAAGCCTAACCCACCAACTACAGATCATCACCAAGCTGTTTGCTTGTGGACTATAAAATGGAGGTGGGAGTGAGGCTGAAGAACCTAACAAACTGCAACATACAGCAAGTGGGTACGTTGGCCTCAGGTACATTACAATTTAGTGCAAAGCTGATATAGCTGACTGAAATGCATGAGCATAGCAAGTTCAACTTGTGTGTGCCTCCAAGTTGCCTGTTGATTTATGGTGACCGCTTGAATTTCATATGGTGTTCTTAGGGAAGGAATACTCAGTGGTGGTTTCCCAATTCCTTCTGAAATATAGTCTCCTGGTATTCATTGGCATTCTCCCATCCAAGTACTAACCAGGGCTGACCCTGCTTAGCTCCCAAGATTAGAAGGGAACTATTGCCCTTAGAATATTTAGTAGAATCTAATTTAAAAAATTATTCTAAAAATTCCTTTTTTTTTTTTTTAGAGAACCGTAATGCAATTTGACAGGTGCTGAACCCCTTGTGCTGGCTGAAAAATCCTGTTTCTTTCACATTAAATCCATTTGGTCAGATTGCACAAAAAGTTGCTGTATTAGGTACTTAACAGCTCAGCTGGTCAATATCTAGGTCTTAATTCTAAGATCTCTGGGTAAAGAAAAAAATTGAAAATTTTCAACTACAAATCCTCTGAAATTGTGTATCAGGGAAGCTTAGGAACCTACTCCAGCAAACCAAAGATCCAATCTTGTCCAATATTCTTCTTCCAATAGCAACCAGCAAGATGCCTCTGAAAAGCACACAGACACTGAAGGTAAGTGATTATAGCTTTACATGTTGTCTCTTCATAGCACCTGGTACTCAGAGCTGTGCAGTTTATTTATTACAAAAGTTCATATCTTTCCCTTCCATTCCCAAGATTACAAGAAAACAATTAGAAACACACAGAGAAAGAATTAAAGTAATTAGAAAGCACAAAATGAAAAAGAATCAAAGTTAAAACCAACAAATAAGTAGATTAAAACATTAAAAAGAGCAGATAAAACTAAGTCAAAACATTCTTAGTTTGACAGGCTTTTAGAAAATGACTGGGATAGAGTTTTAATGGTGTGCTGTTCTGTTTTATGGTTTGGATTTTAATGAATTTTACTGATTTTGACTTTATAAATTGTCTTTTTAAGTAACTTTTATATTTCTAAGCTGCCTTGAACCCTATCATTGGGAGAAAAGTGAGATAGAAATGAACAAAACAGACACACAAATAATAAAACTGTTAACAATATAAATTACAGTTAGCCCTCCACATTAGACCTCATCTTGAATACTGTGTCCAGTTCTGGGCACCCCAATTCAAGAAGGACATGGTCAAGCTGGAGCAGGCCCAGAGGAGGGTGACCAAAATGGTGAAGGGCCTGGAAGCCAAGCCCTATGAGGATAGACTTAGAGAGCTGGGTATGTTCAGTCTGCAGAAGAGAAGGTTAAGAGGGGACATGATAGCTATGTTTAAATATTTGAAGGGATGCCATGTAGAGGAGGGAGAGGGCTTGTTTTCTGCCGCTCCAGAGACCAGGACAAGGAGCAATGGATTCAAGCTGCAGGAAAGGAGATTCCACCTGAACCTCAGGAAGAACTTCCTGACGGTCAGGGCTGTCCGGCAGTGGAATATGCTGCCTCGGAGTGTAGTGGAGTCTCCTTCCTTGGAGGTTTTTAAGCAGAGGCTGGATGGCCATCTGTCGGGAGTGCTTTGAGGGTATTCCTGCATGGTAGGGGGTTGTACTGGATGGCCCATGTGGTCTCTTCCAACTCTACATTTCTATGATTCTATGATTCTATGATTTGTGAGTTTTGCTTCCACAGATTTGATTATTTGCGAGTTTCTCCAACCCTGCCCCCGCAACTCAGGTGCTTCTTTTCCAGGGGAACTTTCCCTCTCAGTGGCTCAAAATCAAGCCATTAAGCCCTTTAAAAACTCACCTTTGGTATGCCTCCTCCTTCACCAGCTGCTCCCTGGCCACCTAAGGACGGCTCACAGCCCAATTTCTCAGCACCACAAACCTTTTCTCGATAACCTCCCACACCCAAGGAAGGAGATGGGAGAGAGAGAGGAAGTATAGGGCCACTATGCCAACCTCTCGTTCCCTCTCCTTTCCCTACTCTGGTTTGGACCCTGGGTGCTTGCTCTCCCCACCTTGCCTTGGCCCCCTTTCCACAGACCCACAGACACATTTTGATATTTGCGGTGTTTCCACTTTTGCCAGGGGGTCCTGTGCCCCTAACTCTAGCAAATGAGGAGGGCCGACTATATACTGAAAGCATAAATACTTGTAGAAATCAAATGTCTCTTTCAATGAGAAGATTCCACACCGAGGCAAAAAGTAATAAGGAGGAAAAGAATCTTGTTAGGGAGATAATGTGAAAACAATTACAACATATTTCTAATGCACAAAAAC
This sequence comes from Cyclura pinguis, assembly GCA_030412105.1. Classification (NCBI taxonomy): domain Eukaryota; kingdom Metazoa; phylum Chordata; class Lepidosauria; order Squamata; family Iguanidae; genus Cyclura; species Cyclura pinguis. The sequence continues at coordinate 28,977,130 of CM059602.1, read as the reverse complement.
AATTTACTGGCCCATCTTATTTATTTATTTATTTGTTCATTCATTCATTTGTTGGATTTAGACTCCAACTTTCTCCCAGGATGGTAATTTACACACACACACACCCCTTTCTCCTGGGATGGCATCTGAACCCAGGTTGCCTAATATGATTGGTGGTGGTGCTCCAGATCCCAGATGAATGTCTTTCCCCATCATTATCCACCAGATCCTTTTTCTATTGATCTAGACATGCTTGGAATTGACTTGGGACTTAATGTCTACTGTTTTTAATTTCATTTCATCAGTGTTTGCTGCCTAATGAACACTATGAGCAACTCTGTGTTTTAAAGGAGTAATGGTAGGTGGGAGCTTCCACGTCAGTGGTACAGTGAATCCACTCTGGGGTTTAGTTTAAACTTTATAGGAGCTTCCCAAAGTTCTGAACCTGTCTGAGGGGTACGGTTCAGCACACTGAATAACTCATTTAAAGTCCAGATTAAAACCCAGCATGGATTTATTGCCACACTGACACAGAAGCCACCTGCTGCCACTAGTAATCTCACAACCCTGTAGAATCTGAGGAATCCAGTGCAGAGATGTCAGATACAGAAAGGCCTCTGGTTGCAGATGACAGCTCACTCCCAGAATCTGGGCAGCTAGTTGCAGATAGAGCTGATGAGGACTTTCAGCTAATCAGCCCCTCACCTCAGCCAAGATTTGCAGACACTGAAGAGACTCTCCCCCATCCAATTATTTGCAGAATATTGACATGAAAAGCAGCAGCATTAAAAGAATCAACACCTCATAAACAAATTATATCCAATTTTTTGTTTTTCCAAATGATGAAATATCTGTCTTCTTTTATATTCAGAGTTAAATCCTTTAATGTTCCAAGAGTATATTTTTAGCCCCATTTTATCGGTTTTATATTAAAATTATTTATCCTAATTTTCCAATTAATCCTGTATATTTTCTGCCGCCAACTCTCCTTCCTCTCCCAATTCTTGTTCTTGTACTGTTTCTTCTTCCACCTCTTCTTCTTGTATCTGTTCTTTTTCCTCTTTTCCTTTTTCTTCTTCCAACGATTCCTGTTCTTCATCTTTCTCTCCAGCTGTAGGTCTTTGTAAATCTCTCTTCAACCTTTCCATCATTTCTTTGGCTTTAAAAACTGAGTTAATCCTATATCTCTGCTGTTTATACATAAAAGAAATGCCTTCAGTCTTCTCCCATCTGTAATTGGATATAATTTGTTTACAAGAGGTTTGAATAAGCACTCAAGATTTGAAATATGTCAGAAATCTGAAACTGGGTAGCTGCTTTGCAGCTACGATTGATCAGAAGAAAAGGGGGGTATTGATATACGTCAATTCAAGATATGGTGCAGAACAGAAATTTCAGGATAATAACGGGCGATATTTGGTGATAGAAGTAAATATGAAACAGGACAAGATATTAATAGTTGGAGTATATGCACCTAATGGAGCTAAAGGAGAATTCTTCCCCAAAATACACAATGAGATACAGAAATATGTACAAGAAACAGGAAACACAAAAGTTATCATTCTGGGGGACTTTAATGGAGTTATTAATCCAAAAGTGGATAGAACAGTACAGAAGTTAGTCCCCCGAAACAACGGTAAACTGCCTAAGAGTTTTTTCCAAATGATGGATGATTTAGATCTTTATGATACATGGAGATATAAAAATGGACCATTAGATGGATATACTTTTTTCTCAGACAGACATAAATCAATGTCTAGGATTGATATGATTTTGACATCTAAGGATTTGATGTTGAAAACAGTGGATATAGACATTCTTCCAAATTTATGTTTGGATTATAATCCGTTGCAAATGAAACTTAAGATTATAGACAGAGAGGGGACATGGAGATTGAATGAAGAGATATTCAAGAGGGAGAAGTACCTTAAACCAGCAAAAATAGAATTAAATAATTATTTTAAGGAGAACATGACATTGGAATTACCAATGAAAATAATTTGGGATGCAAGTAAAGCTGTGATGCAAGGAAACTTTATCAGATCGTCTGCGGAAATCAGGAAAGAGAGGAAACAGATTGAAGATTCAATTCTGGGGAAGATGAAAGAACTAGAGAAACAGATGAGGGAAAAACCGATGGACAACAAGATAAGACAACAGATGAAGGTTTGTCAAGCTGAATTAAATCAACTAAATTTGCAGGAAATAGAACAACAGATGCAAAGAGTGAGATATACTTTCTTTGAACAGGCAAATAAACCTTCTAAACTTTTAGCCAGTTTACTTCGTAAAAGAAGGGTTAGAAATATTATTATGGAGATTAGAGTCGGTGACAGGAAAACTACAAAACAGGAGGAGATAAAACAGGTTTTTTATAAATATTACATGAAGTTAATGAGTTTGATCTCCTCAACGAAAAAACAAAAAGAAATGGAAGAATATTTGGAAAAAATGAACAAAATGAGATTCACCGAGGAGCAGAAATTGATTCTGAACAAACCCATATCGATGATGGAGACAGTTGAAGCTATTAGGAATTTGAAGAATGGCAAATCTCCTGGACCAGATGGCTTTACTGCAAAATATTACAAAATAATGGAACATGAAGTTTTGATGCCTTTGCAGAATACAATGAATGAGATAAGAAAGGAGGGAATACCCAACACCCGGAAGGAAGCTAATGTGGCTCTAATACCAAAAGAAGGAAGAGACTTAACAGCTGTCAAGAATTATAGACCAATTTCATTACTAAACACAGACTATAAAATTTTTGCTGCAATTCTGGCTGAAAGACTTAAAAAGGTCCTTCAAGAAAATATACATAAGGACCAGAATGGCTTCTTACCAAAGAGAATGATGCGAGACAATATTAGGACAGTGCTAAATATAATTGAGTATTATGAGAAACATAATGAAAGAAAATTGGCAGTGATATTTGTGGATGCAAAAAAGGCCTTTGATATGATTAATTGGTCATTCTTGAAGACGGTCCTTAAACAGGCGCAATCCGGACACAAATTTATCTCTTGGATTGAAGCAATATACAGTAAACAACAGGCATGATTGATTATTAATGGAGAGAGAACAAAACAGATTGAATTGCGTAGGGGAACAAGACAAGGTTGTCCCCTATCTCCGCTGTTATTTATTATGACATTGGAAATACTTAATAATGCCATAAGGGAAGATAAAGCAATAAGAGGACTTCAGATAAAGAAATATCAGTACAAACTTAAAGCATCATCATCGTCATCAACATTTATTGATTAGTCGACTGACCATATCAAGAATAAAATACATGATACATAGTACGAAATACAAATACAGAAATTACATACACAAATAAACTCAACTCATATAAAATTAGCTAAAATAATTAGAACATATAAACTTAATAAGTAGTGGATTTGATATAGGAAGTAAAATACATGGTAAACAAGAAAGATAAAATAACAAGAATAAAAATTCAATCATAACATTTAAAAACTTAAAGCATTTGCAGATGATTTGGTTTTGTTTCTGGATGATCCTCTTAGCAGTATTCAAAGGTTGATGGATATTGTTCAAGAATATGGAGAATTTTCTGGATTCAAGATAAACAAGGAAGAAACAGTGCTTATAACAAAAAACATGAGGGAGAAAGAAGAGAAGGAACTTGAGCATTTAACAGGTTTTAATGAAGGTCAAAAAGCAAAATATCTGGGTGTCTGGATTACAAAAAGAAATAATGAACTATTTCAGAATAATTATGAAAAAAAATGGAAAGAGATAATCAAGGATTTGGAGAAAAGGACTAGAATGCGTCTATTTTTGATGGGAAGAGTGGCAGCCATAAAAATGAACATACTTCCAAAGATGAATTACCTTTTCCAAAATCTTCCTATTACTACAAATACTAAGCCTTTTATACAATGGAAGAGAGATTTAACTAAATTTATATGGCAAGGGAAAAAACGAAGAATAAAATGGAATATCATGACAGACTCAATAAGAAGAGGAGGGTTGGGTCTACCGGATTTACAGATATATTTCAAGGCAGCGGCATTTACATGGATAAAAGACTGGATGAATCTTCAAAATACGAGAATGCTGATATTAGAGGGAGCTGATTTAAGGATGGGTTGGCATGCCTATATGTTCTATGGGAAAACTGCAGTTGACAAAGACTTTGTTCATCATTTTGTAAGAAAATCACTACTTAAAATATGGACTGACTACAAGAATAAGAACATTAGGCAACTACCTACATGGGTCTCCCCTCAAGAAGCCTTCTTTGGAAGATGGTCTGATTCAGATAAGTGGCTGTGTTATGATGACATATTAGAAATGACAAATCTGAATCTTTTTAAGATGAAATCAAGAGAAAAATTGGAATCAGAAGGAATAAAGTTAAACTGGTTCCCTTACAGACAGTTAACTGAGAGATTCCAGATGGATGTGAAAACTTATGGAATAGAACAAAAAGAGCAAGGAAGAATGTTGAAGTTACTGCAGGAAAACCTGCCTCATTTATTATCACATGTATACCAGGAGATTTTAAATCAAGAAAGAGAAGATGAGACAGTCAAATCAGCAATGATACTGTGGGCTCAAAATCTTGGACATCCAATTCAATTAGAGCACTGGGAACAGAGCTGGCAACGGACACAAAAATTTACTGCGGCTCAGAACCTAAAAGAGACCTGTTATAAGCTTTTTCATAGATGGTACATGACACCAGAAAAATTAAAGAAGATATATAATACGGGAACAGGTCAGTGTTGGAAGTGTCAGGAGAATGTTGGAACACTATTTCATACGTGGTGGTCATGTCCTAAGGCTAAAAAATATTGGAATGATATACATAATATGATATGTAAAATATTGAGGGTTCAAATTGATAAGAAACCTGAACTGTACTTATTAAATATGGCACATGTGTCAGGTGGAACTGTCGCAAAGAAATATTGGCGAACAATGCTGTATATGATTACAACAGCCCGTATTGAATATGCAAGGCTATGGAAAACTGAGAAGATATCTACAATAGAGCAATGGTGGGCAACTTTTATTGAAAATCGGAATGCAGATATAGTCTCTCAGAGATTAAAAGGAAAATCAGATGATGACATTAACAAAGAATGGCAAATTGTTCTGGAAATGGGTAGGGTGTTGACAGGTAATAATTCTTAATTCATGGTAGCATGAGTAGTTAGAAGTAAAAATCAGTGGAATATCATGGAACATGTAAAGTAGGGTCGAAGAGCAGGATCTATCTTGTATGTTAACAAATGCAATGCGATGCATAATGTTGATATGTAAATGAAATAACACTATTGAAATCCAGAGAGAAGTGGAAGATAGCGGTAATAGTTCAGTAAAATGTACAATGAGAAATGTTGTTTTATACGATGTAATCACAATAAAATTAATTAAAAACGAAAAAAAAAGAATCAACACCTCTTGCAGAGACTTAAATGAGGAAAACTGAGCAATTAACCAGCTGGTTTCTCAAGGTCAAGAAGCTATACATCTCCTAGCAGCTGCTGAAATTTCTTGTTGTACACAACAATTAATTCTATCTGTCTCAGTGCTCTTGGATTTGTTTAGTTTCTTGATCTCCGGTATAGCTTAAGTTGCATGTTTCTCTTTTCTGGATTTTTTTTTTTAAAATTATGACTGCTAGCTTCTCATGACAGATTCTGGGATGACTGAGACCCTGTTACAATCCTCCCTTCATTTTCATAGATATTAACTGTCTGTGACCTGGACTATCTTGGTCTACCTGGCATGACTTCCTCCTGGCACTTGCTGCCTATAGTCATAAGACAGGTAAGGACTGTTACTCATACTGTTTTCATACAAAGGAGGGTGAGAAGGAGGTTGACAAATAGATGGATAAGAGGACAAAGTGAACAGATGAGGAGGAAAGGATGAGATAGGAACAAGCAAGTGAAAGAGAGGGAAGGATGGTGGCACAGTGATTATACTGGGGCAGCAGTGATGGACATTCTGCCTCAGGCAGCAAGAAATCTCAAGCAACCATAAGATTTGTTTTTGCGAAGGATGTTTTTTGTATCTGTACATGAGCTGGAGGGTGAGTTAGTTCATTAAAGAATGAGTTAACTCATTAACAAATGAAAAACTAACCACATTTTCATTCCTTGAAATAGAACTTTGAAATCGTCCGACATGTTAAAAGAAACATGTACAGGAAATGGAAGAATGGTGAAACCACCAAAGAGGAATTCAGGCAAATAGCCAGGAGATGTAGGGAGAAAGTCAGAGAAGCTAAAGTGCAGAATGAACTCAGGCTTGCCAGAGACATCAAAAACAATAAAAAGGGCTTTTTTAGATATGTCCGCAACAAAAGGAAAAATAAGGAAATGATAGGATCACTACGTGGAGAAGGTGACCAATTAATAACGGGGGGGGGGTGAGAAGGCAGAACTACTTAATACCTTCTTTGCCTCAGTTTTCTCCCAAAAGGATAGAAGTACTCAACCTGGGGCATGGGGAGCAGGTGAGAAAGTGAGGGAAATGCAACACAGGATAAGTAGAGAAGTAGTACAGGAATATCTGGCTAAACTAGATGAATTCAAGCCCCCAGGGCCAGATGAATTACATCCTAGGATATTAAAAGAACTGGCAGAAGTCATTTCTGAACCACTTGCAATAATCTTTCAGAACTCTTCGAGAACAGGAGAAGTCCCAACAGACTGGAGGAGGGCAAATGTCATCCCCATCTTCAAGAAGGGGAAAAAAGAGGACCCAAATAATTATTGCCTGGTAAGCCTGACATCAATTCCAGGGAAGATCCTAGAGCAAATTGTTAAACAGTCAGTTTGTAATTACTTAGAAAGCAATGCCGTAATCACTAAAAGCCAGCATGGATTTCTCAGAAATAAGTCATGCCAGACTAATCTTATCTCTTTTTATGATAGGATTACAAGCTTGATAGACAAAGGGAATGCTGTAGATGTAGTGTATCTTTACCTCAGTAAGGCCTTTGACAAAGTTCCACATGACATTCTTGCAAAGAAGATAGTAAAATGTGGGCTGGACAGGGCTACTGTTAGTTGGATTTGTAATTGGTTGACCGACTGCACCCAAAGGGTGATCACCAATGGCTGCTTTTCGTCTTGGAGAGAGGTGACTAGTGGGGTGCCACAGGGTTCTGTCCTGGGCCCAGTGCTATTCAACATCTTCATCAGTGACTTGGATGAGGGAGTGGAGGGCTTGCTGATTAAATTTGCAGATGATACCAAACTGGGAGGGGTTGCTAATACACCAGAGGATAGGATCAAATTTCAAAATGACCTTGACAGATTGGAGAGCTGGGCCAAAGCTAGCAAAATGAATTTCAGCAGGGAGAAATGTAGGGTCCTGAACTTGGGCAGAAAAAATGAAAGTCACAAGTATAGGATGGGGGATGTGTGGCTGGATAGCAGTACGTGTGAAAGGGATCTAGGAGTCTTGGTAGATCACAAGCTGAACATGAGTCAGCAGTGTGATGTGGCAGCCAAGAAAGCCAATGCAATTCTTGGTTGCATCAATAGGAGTATGGTGCCTAGATCATGGAGGTAATGGTACCACTCTATTCTGCATTGGTTAGGCCTCATTTGGAATACTGTGTCCAGTTCTGGGCACCTCAATTCAAGAAGGATGTTGGCAAGCTGGAACGTGTCCAGAGGAGGGTGACCAAAATGGTGAAGGGTCAGGAAGCCATGCCCTATGAAGAACGCCTTAGGGAGCTGGGTATGGTTAGTCTGCAGAAGAGAAGGTTAAGAGGGGACATGATAGCCATGTTTAAATATTTGAAGGGATGTCATGTCGGGGAGGGAGTGGGCTTGTTTTCTGCTGCTCCCAAGACTAGGACAAGGAGCAATGGATTCAAGCTGCAGGAAAGGAGATTCCACCTGAACCTCAGGAAGAACTTTCCTGATGGTCAGAACTGTCTGGCAGTGGAATATGCTGCCTCAGGGTGTGATAGAGTCTCCTTCTTTGGAGGTTTTTAAGGAGAGGGTGGATGGCCATCTGTTGGGAATGCTTTGATGGATGTTCCTGCATAGCAGGGGGTTGGACTCGATGGCCCCTGTGGATGGCCCCTGAGGCATTCATTTTCATTCCAATGAATGGAGGTAATTGAAACCTAACTAGAGCCAGGACACCCTTTATATGCAGCCATATGATCAATACCATATTAAACAAGATAGTATTCTTTCAAACAGCAGGCAAACAGTTCTTATTTATAACTTATTTATAACTAGGATATAATGATTAAAATTAGGAATGTTCCTCATCCACTTACCCACCCAAAGAAATAACTACTAAGAAGTTTGGCTTAAGCAAAGAGTGTCCAGTTATCATCATAAGTCTTCCTGCAACAAGAAGAAAGCTGACTGTCTGAGCTTACAGAAGACTCTTTTCTTCTTGCTTAGTATTTTAAGAATTGCCAGGTCTTAGGGTGCATCTGAATTAACCAGTTACATCAGTTTCCTTCCACTGTATTTGCCATGGTTATGTTCTACAGCATCCTGACGTTTGTAGTTTGGTGAAGTACTTTATTGTCTGCTAGAAAGGCTATAGTACACTCCTCTGAACTACAGCAGAGAGAGAATTCCAAGAACTTCACAAACTGCAAATGCCGTAAGATGAAACCCTGGCAACTAAAGTGGGATCAGACTGGCATAATTGTGCAAGTACACTTAGGCCGTCCTAAGACCTTTTGTTTAGGTTCATTTTGGGGCACTATGCTTACACTTCCAGGGACTGCATGAGAAAGTATCCAATATCTCAATATGCAACCACCTCCCTCCATTTGTCTCTTACTGAACGGCTCCACCTCTCACTTCCCATGGTCAATATGGTTTCTGATTATGCTGGGAAGCTTCTGATAGGATACTAGAAATGCTTGCACCACCACCAAGTTGTCCATACTTGTCCTCCCCTTTTTACAACCCATAATTCCATGTAAGTACGCAAAGCAGGGGAACTCTTCTGGCTTTAGATAGGATCTTGGCCACTGCTGTTTGAGGGAGGTGGAACAGCAAATGGCACCTCCCTGCCACTCATTCAAGTCAAGGTACTCAACATGCCAAGCCCCTTCAAGATCTACTGGCACATAAGGCAGACAATCTCAGAGACACTTTTCCTCATCCCTTGCAGTTAAGTAAATAGTAAATAACAACAGCAGCAGCAATGGAAATAACATTGGCATGACACACACAATCTCCTTCCAGGTGTGCACTCTGCCTAATGCTCTTACATTAGGGAGCCCTGGTGGCACAGTGGTTAAATGCCAGTACTGAAGCCACAAGTTTGTGTGTTCAATCCTACTGGGCTCCAGGTTGACTCAGCCTTCCATCCTTCTGCAGGTCGGTAAAATGAGTACCCAGCTTGTTGGGGGAAATTAGCCAACACATTGTAAACCACTTAGAGAGCACTTAGCTGATAAGAGGTATAGAAATACACATGCTATTGCTATTGTTTACTTAAAAATATATTACACTGAATGGTCTGAAATGATCTGACAGAGACTCAGCCATTGCCCTGTCTTATCACTCTCAGCTTTTGCACAGTCCTGAAAGAGGAAGATGGGAGCAGGGGGTAATCTATTTATGTGTTTCATTTTTAAACTCACTGCCATAACTGAAGCTGTCTGGATGGTATACAAATTAAAAACAACTTACAAAATAGCAATAAAACAAACCAAGAAAATCCCAAATCAGATAAAAACAGCATAAAGCTACCAGCAGTTCTTGATAAAATCCAAGTTAACAACAATAAAAACAACAGAAGGGGTAAAATAGTGCTAACATCTAAAAACACTAGTAGGCTTGGTAAAATCAAAACCTAAAAGACTTGAGGTTTTGTTTTGTTTTTTAAGTGTTTTCCTCTGGTATCAGAAAGCCTGTAAGGTAACTAAGAAAGAAACCTCTTAGGGATGGAGGAATTCCTTTAAAGGAATCCAAGCTATAGAAAGTCCCACTCTCTTGAAGCCATTTGACTGAGACATTTGGGTAAGGGCCTCAGGTGACCTTAGATGGGCCTCCAAATGTTGTTGGATTTCACCTCCCACATTCCTCACAATTGCCTATGTTGACTAGTTTCCATGGGAATTGCAGTCCAAACACATCTGGAAGGCTGCATTTTGCACATTCCTGCCTCAGAGCCTGGGCTGGTAAATAAAGATGTTCCTTCAGGTAATTTGACTTCAACCACTGATGTTTTTAAAATTAAACCCAGCACTTTAAATTGGGCCTGGAAATGGACTGGCTCTGAATCCAATGCTGACATACTAATATATTATCCCACCACAATGCCATTTCCTAGACAGAAACAGCCACAAGGTTAACACAATGTATTAGGTGAGCCATCCAGGGAGAGTCCTTCTAGATAGAAATATAAGCCAAAAGTCCAATCTACTATATAACAGTCAGTGTTTGTCTGTGAGTTTGTCTGTTTGTCTGCATCAGGCGAAGACCTCATATGATTGGCTGTATGAGGTAAGAAGAACTCATATGATTGGCTGGCTGTGAAGATTCTATGGAATCCTGGGATTGGCAGTTTAGGGAGGGGCCTTTAGATTTCTCACTCAGAGAGCTCAGGCTGGGTGCTATGGAGATGAGGCCTAGCTGGTAAGGAGGAGGACACTGTATTTCCCTCAGGAACCAAACTTCTGTATGTTAACAAATCTGAATACAGATTGGATTGAGGAATATGGGGAAAGCTTACAGGTACTGGAATAGGTCAGTTGCTGTGGAGACTAGGCCTAGCAGCAAGGAGGAAGACAGTGTATTCCCTCAGAAACTGAACCTCTGTATGTTAACAATTCACAGATTGCATTTGGAAATATGGGGAAAAGTTACAGGTACTGAGGAAGACAGTTTGTGAGTTCTTAAGAGGAAAATAAAATCCTGGGCACTGCCAGGTAAATATGCTAGTGAAATAAATAAATCTGAGTTAAATATAATCTTCTACCAAGTCTGTGCCTTTATTAACCAGATTATTTCAGAGTGTAATCAGTCAGGCTACATGGAGTTATTGGTCAATGCCATTCCACAGAAACTACCCTATCAGTTCAGATATGCATTGTCTTGCCAGTTGATTCAGGCAAAGCCACGCAGTGATAAATCTAGACCTGCTAAGTCTTAGGACATGCCTGAATTTGTCCAATCTATTGATCTGCCTTCCTGGATCAAGTTATGCCTTTAGGCATAAGAACCAGTGTGGTGTAGTGGTTTGAGTATTGGACTATGACTCTGGAAACCAGACTTGGAAGCCCCACTCAGGCATGGAAAAACACTGAGTGACCTTGGACAAGTAATGCTCTCTCAGCCTCAGAGGAAGGCAAATCCCCTCTGAACAAATCTTACCATGAAAACCCATGATACCTACTTCTGCCTTTGTCATTGTTGTTTCTGCTCATTTGTTTCTCAGACCTGATGAGTCACCACCTCAAAGGCAGAAGTGGGCAGCTGGCAGCCAAAAGAGGGAAACTGCAGTCACGTAGGGACGGGGGGGCAATGGAGGCAGTTCGCCCCCAGAGGCAATTTTTTGGGGGTGTCCTGACTCGTAGCCCCCTTGCATGCCATAGCCCCATCCCTGCACACTGTGTCCCTGCCCCCATGCACAATGGTCATGCCCCAAGTACAATAGCCCCACCCCCATGCTGTAGCCACACACCCCACACACACCCCTCCATGCACTCCAAGCTCTGCCACTGGGAAACTGACGATCTGTGAAATGGTAAGCGGCATGGACGTGTGCCAAGCACTACACTTGGATTCCCACCCTTTTGCTGGTCCTCAGACACTCTCCAGCCTCATGTCTCCTACACAACACAAGTAAAGAATGAATGAGATGCAAAGCTATTTCAAAAAGGTGCTATATTCCAAAATACAGAACACTTCTGGTCCCAAGTATAAGAGAGGCTCACCTATCTCCATCCCCAGGACCTGGTGACCTGGGGAAATAGCAGACCCAGATCCAAGACCCATGCCAACCACCTTACAAGTTGTTACAATGAAAAGGAAAAGACACAACATAACTGCAGCATTCAGGATACAGGGCTTGAGTGAGGACCAAAATGGATATCTGATTTGTTGGTTTCCCTCCTGTCCTCCTTCTTTGTTTATTTTGAGACTTAAGTATATCATTATCTGAATTGACCCTATTGCCTGCATCCCCTCTTTCCCACTTCTTATGAAAGAAATTATTACCAGCATTTTTTTAAACTTTATTTAGTATTTTCATTCCATTTTCACAATGTCATAACAATGTTTTGGTGAGAAGAAAAAATTAGGGGGAAACAACTCTACATACTTGAACTGGTTTTGCTAGAATGAGTAACTGTTCCAGAGGAAATAAACCTACGCAGATCTAGCTTACAATGGCCATGCTAGGACTTATTTCTTATTCAGGGTAGTAGCAGTACTTTTATAGATAAAAATTTACTTTTTTAAAAAAAATTATACAAGACTGCAACATTTCTTATTTATCTGAAATTTGAAAGGGATTATCTGATTATCTGCTCTGAAGGTACTACCATATTTCCATGTTTAATCAATTTTGATAAAGTGGGAGTTTCCAAATTTTCCCAAACTATATTATACAGAAAGTTATTTTTTTTTAATTTTTTAAATTTAATTTTTAGTGAAACTGGGCTGTTGTCTGATTTGAATGCCTGAGAGTGACGTGTGGAATGCCATATCTCCTAATTTTGGAAATGCCCAGACCTGCCTCATGTGGTAGATTATCTCCTCATTATTCCCTTTGTCTGAGAAGGAAATTACTCTCCAGATAAAGGTTATTCTGGTTGAGTTATTGTTTCTCGGTTGAAAATGACTCAACCTGCTTGGCACCAGGGTGCGATTATCTTGATGTTGTTTTAGTCTTTTGACACCGGGTGTGGTTCAGGTTCCCTTGGGTGGGGAAATACTTCTGTGGGCACCAAAGATTAAAGGAAATGTAAAGATTCCCAACAACACTGTTACAGAGAAGATCATTACAATCTTCTCCATCAGCTGGCAACAAACTGAGATCACTTCCAGGGAAGAGTGCCAATCCCAGAGAGAAGTATTGCTCAGCAGTTCCACTGAGAAGAGTATAGTCCCGATTATTGTTGAGAATAAGAAAAAGTTTGGAAAGGCAAGGCTCCCAATAGGGAGCCAAGAGGGTTTAGCCGCAGCATATTTCCCGTGCAACTAAATGTTCATATTATATACATAAACTCATACCAAACAAGACCATAATGAATACATAAACATGCATCAAACAAATGATAGATACAGCATATAATATTTCACACAATGTTAATAACCCATGCAGAGGACAAGTAAACCAAAGTAAATAACCACAAAAATGTGGGCCTGAATACAATTCCAAAAACTCATAACATGGATTACAAACACTCATATAAAACAACTACATCTAATCTTAGGATGTTGAAATGAGACATGGAAGGAAATAAGGTACATATGTATCCAGACTACCATTGCTGTTGTGTTTTTTCAAGTTGTTTACAATTTATGGCAACCGTAAGGTGAACCAATACACAGTGGCAAAGTCTATGCATGATGGCACAATGACCATACCTGAGAACTTTTGGAGTTCTTTCATTGGTCTTCTTCAAAGGACTTAGTTTCAGTGTTCAACATGTCTGTTTCCAATAATGCATAAGCCTACACCCTAGTTATATCAACTCAGTATGTTAACATTTTCCAAGGTAGCCCTTCATACACACCACACAATTATACAAATCTTGAGTAACAAAACTGCAGAAATTTAGCTATTGATCTGTCTTTGTATCACATCCTTCCTCCCAATCTCAGAGTGTTATGGCCCAGCTATATGTATTTGTCACACAGTTTGTTCTCTCTTTCTATAACTGGCATGGATGGGCTCAAGCCAGATCAGCACTGTGGTGTGGAATAGATGTGCTTTAACCTCTGCTGTCTTGATTAGAATTGTTGGGTGAAGGTGTAGCCACTGATTGGCTGGAGGAATTGATAGACCTAGACCTGGAAATTCATAACTATTACAAATGGTGAAAAGTATACCTTTGGGGCAGGTTGCTCAAGAGGATGGTGGTGACAACAACCACAATAACTGTAGATGTTCTTGGAGGGTATTAATTATCTAAACCGAAGACATTTCAATCTGGGTTCCAGCCTAGTAATGAGATAGAATTAGCCTTACTCATCCTGATATGTAGTGTTTCTGGGGAGAGGGGCAAGGCTAGTGTGACTCTCCTACTCTTCCTCAACCTCTCTAATGCCTTTTGATGGCACTGACCATGTAATCTTCCCGAACTAACTCTGTAAGCTGGGGTCACTCTTTTACACTGGTTCTGTCCATGTCTATATGTAAAACCCCTCTCTAGTAGTATGTAAAACCCCTGGCAGTTTTTTTCTTTGCAATACCTAAAGATACCACCATGTCTCCAATGCCATTTTGTACATGTATGAAGCCACTGGCAATAAGGTCAAAATTGTGACTAAACAGCAATCATAAATATGTAATAGTTACTTAAGTTTACTCATCCATAACTGTTTCATATTCACAATCACTACTTAGTCATGACTGTAACATAGTTGCCATGATTATAACTCTCCCCCAAACCTACTTTACTAGGCATCCACTGCATGAGGTGAAGGGGGTCTATTCCGCTTGTAGTTGGAGTGAATGATGTTTCCATCAAGTTTGGTGGGTGGGCATGTTACTTAATTAAGAATACTTAACTAGGTAGCTGATACAGGATTCCAGCCAGGGTGTTTAACAATTGGAGGATATATCTCTTTTCTCTGTCACTCTGTTCCCCAATTAAAATTGTATCCTCTTAAAATGTTCTATTAACAAACAAAATGCAGACCACACTCATACATATGCAGGTATCCATATATTTTCCCTATGGGGTAATATCAGTTTGGAGAAAGAGACAAGATTTGGATTTGGAAATATTGTGTTAGAGAGTCATGAAGTTGGACCTCAAGGCCTATCAAGTCCAACAACCTGCTCGAGGCAGGATCTTCAGCTAGAACATCCCCAGCAGGTAGCTGTCCAACCTCTTTTTGAAGACATGCAGAGGAGGAGACCCATCAACTCTCTAGGCAGTTGCTTCCATTGCTGAACCATTCTTACCTTAAGAAGTTCTTTCTAATGTTCAATTAAAATCTAGTCTCCTGTAACTTCAAATCATTAGACCTGGGCCTACCCCCTGGGGCAGCAAAGAGCAGGACTGCCCTCTCTTCTCTCGGACAGCTCTTGCAGTGTTTAAAGAATGCAATCATGTCATCCCTCAGTTTTCTCTTCACCAGGCTGAACATACCCATCTCCTTCAATCTTTCCTCATATAAAGTCAGAGTCACAGAATCATAAAACTGGAATTGGCTCCATGGGCTTTTCAGTCCATCCCTCTGCTCAGGATCTCCAGGCAAAACATCCCTAGCAGGTAGCTGTCCAGCCTCTTTTGAAAACGTGCAGAGAAAGAGACTCTATCACATCTCTTGACAATTGATTGCATTGTCAGACCACTCTTACTATCAAGAAGTTATTTCTCATGTTCAGTCAAAATCTACTCTTTGTTGGGTGGGGAAAATTTGAAAAAAAATTCTTTGTCAGTATTGTTCTGTCCAATTCTGGGGGCAAAAGAAGGAATTAATTTTTAGTTTAAAATATGTGGATAGATACAGTCACAGATCTCCTGAATCCCATATCTGTTTGGCCTTCACATGTACTAAATGTTAACCAATTTTATGTCCAATTTTATTTTATTTATTGAAAAGTTTCCCAGTTTCAGAGAGAAGGGTTTCTCTGCTATCAAGATCTGGGAAACAGGCTCTTAAAGTCATAGGCTTCTAATGGATACCATAAAAATATGAAAAGAGATAAAATGCAAACCTTGGAGCTTTTTACTCTAAATGCTTTGGCAGAGGTTATGAAATAGCTCAACAATTTAGCTTCCCAACATTGTTCTGTTGATCACTACTGTTGGTGGGGGGAATGTAAACTCTGTAATACCCTGTATACCTGTGTTACAGCAAAATTAGGCTAATGCATTGATAAAAATCCTTCATTATTTCAACTGATGTCAATGCACTATTAATAGTACAGCAGCTGGTGGTCCTCCTTGGGTTATCATTCTAAGGACCATTAGATTTTGTGATCCCAGTGAAATTCTATCCAACAATATCTGGCATTAGTTTTTTATAGACTTTACTCATAGCCAGATGGGAACTATGAAAACTCCTTTCCATTTATTTGTATTAAGCTGCAATTAAGTCTGCAAATGTGTCTGAATGTCTTTTTTGCATAGGATTGTTTTCCTCCTTTTCAACAGGTATTGTGATGTTATATTTCTTTATTAATGATGCAAGTGTCTTCAGTTAAACACTGCAGTGTCTTCAGGTTGACTATGCCCATACGAAAATGTCCTATCCATCACAGGCTGGGATGCTTATTTATATTTTTGTTTTCAACATCAGGTCTTCAGCTTCAACAAGCTCTTGGAGCTACTTACAAAGGTAAACAGCAAGACAGTCCCTTCCCTCAGACACAACACAAAAGGGAAAGGAAGTAGGAAGGAGGACAAAGAAAACAAACTATATCTTAGTTATGGCATCTTTATAATTGTCAACTGGAATAGCTCAAGGTGAGGAAGCACCAGGTATTCCTGATTTTTTTTTCAGTAGGATGAATGGAATAACCTTGCTTTCCATCTCCCTCCCTCTCCCTTTCTCTGTCCCCTCCCCAGCCCCACCCATCAACCTGATAGAATAGCTACAAGAAGGAGATATCTAATTGAGGTGGCTTCTCATCAGAGCTGATGGTGGTCCTTCCTTCTCTTTGCTTGATGTGATGGTCTGAAGAAATGGGTGTAGTGACTGGAAGGAATTTATGTCTTTTCTGAGAACTCAGAAATTCCCTCCAGTACTGGCCAATCCTTCCCTTCTCTCCCTTACTCCAGACTGATGGAAAGGTGTGTCTCTTGGGGCCTTCCCTCCCAACAACATCTTCATGGCATTTCAGTGCTATAAAATTTTCCCACAGCCTGCCCCTCTCTGTGAACCTCAGATACCATTCCAAAGGTTTATGACAGCCAGCTCTGTAAGTATATGGTTGATCATTTTTTATTTTCAAAAGTCCCTTGGGTTCCACCAATGTGCTAAAATTTAAAGGCGTTACCTCATTCATTGCCTGGCTTGCTATAGCTTCATAACCCCAGTGGTAGACTTTCAAGCCCGTTGTAAAAAAAAGTGGGGGGCAGGGAGAAGTACAAGTAATGAAAACTTCATCTCCAGAGTGCCGTATAGACTCTGTATGTCAGTTCTTTGTAAAAACACATTCTGATGTTCAACTCTGACTAATAAATTAATGTTATTAGTGTACAAAGTATGGTATAGTCAAAAGGACCTCCCTCCCCACTCTGTAATAACATTGTGTTGATTTATGAGGTGTTTTTCCTGGATGTTAATCCCTTCATTTTGAAATAGTGCATCATAAGGAGAAATCCTTACATGGTAAGTGAAACATATACTATATATCTATATAAGTCATGCTGCTTTCTAAGAAAAATGTGGATTTGCAGTGTGGTCATTACCCAGCTGTAGTCTTTGACTCAATGGCTAAAAACTGAACAGACTCTGTAATGGTGTAGATTTTTAAAGTTACATTTAATTTAAGATACATCATCAGAATGGGCTGGGTAGACTCACATGTCCACTGAAAAATGCTCTGAGGTGGTTTTGAGGCTCTTGATCAGATAGTCATTGTCAGAAAATGTCAAAGATGCTAAAATATAGTCCAATGTTTATGTTCAGCCTGCACATAGGAGTGTTAAACATAAGGAGGTGAGGGCACTCTTCCAGTATGCCCATTCTCTCTTTCCCCAGTCGTACCACATCCACATGACTGCGAACAGAAGACCTTTCCTTTTCAAAATTGCAGTTCAATATGTATGGCAAGGTCTGGAAGGGTGGAGTCAGCATTTCCATGTGTGACCTCCTGCTCCATACCTTTGGATGGAAAGTCAACTTTTGAAAAATTTAAAAGCAAGCAATAATCGCTTCTGCCAGATTTGAGACTGGGGTTGTAGATGTATCCTCACATACACCTGGACCTTTAATTCTGTGCTTTGTTCTCATTCATGGCCTCAACCTCCATGAGTTCAGTTTCAAGTAACAAAGGGAACCCTGGTGTGTTTAGAACTGCATATGTGTGATCTCACTACTTGTATGTGTTTTGCACCAGCTGCTGGTAGTATTCTGATATGTGTGTTCTAAGAAAATAAAAACTAACTATTTTGGTTACTTTTAAGTAATGTCTGAATGAATATCACTTTAGAGTTATAACTATAATGGCAGCTAACTACTGGAGAGGTTAGCTGTAACTAACTACTTTTTAAAAGTAACTTCCCAAGTGCTGCTAAGCCTGTATGCATAACAACACATACTATGCAGCTTACTGGAGAGGCTTGGTTATTTCTTTATCATTTTTGTGTCCTACTCTTCCTCAGAGAACCCAGAGCAGCATACATAGAATAACATAACTGTAGAACGGAAGAGTTGATGGGAACCCCAAACTTCTGGCAGTACAACAATTCACAGCTCATTCTGATGCTCATGTTAACTAAACCAAATCCCCTCTGCCAGAACACAACTATGCACAAACGGATCTCTGGATCTGGATAAAGATACTTTTGGACCTTATTCATTCATTCATTGCCTTTCTCCCAAGAGTTCCAAGGCAGCTTACATAACTAAAACAATATAGAAATTTTTTTTAAAGTTAAAACTCCATTAAACAACCCAATTAAAACATTGACTTAAAACAGTTAAACACCTGAATTGGACTAATTTGGATGTAACTGGGCTGCAAAACACAGTCATTAAATATACCAGAGAGTTATGTTTCTGCTTTGTGCAGAACCCACATTTTGTGTGCACGACATAACCCCCATATGGAGACAAGTACAGACAAGGAAGTTTGTAAGGTCATAAACTGAGGAGACCACCACCTGTATCTTTAAGGACGTCTGATGTTTATTGTTTTGTCTCATACACACACACACACACACACACACACACACATATACATATATATACATATACACACGCACACATACACACACACATTTAAAAACACTAAATGTGTAAATTGCTTTGAATTTATTGGAAGAAAGGAAATGTAAAAATGTGTTCAGTGAATACACTTGAGAATGCCTAATCTGAAAAGTCAAAATCCAAAAACCTCCAAAACCCAAAACTTTTGTCAGCCAACCACCTACTTCCACCTTAATTCACACCCACACTAAGGGAAAAGGGAGATACTGAAGGCACAGTCCAAAACTGTACCAATAAGGAGGAAAAATGGAAGGCATCTGAAGAAACCAGAATGGTTGACTAAAGAACTCTCAGCTGAGCTAAACGTTAAGAGAAACGTGTACAGGAAATGGAAGAGGGGGGAAACCACCAAAGAAGAATTTATGCAAGTAGCCAGGACATGTAGGGAGAAGGTCAGAAAGACTAAAGCACAGAAGGAACTTAGGCTGGCCAGAGACATTAAAAACAATAAAAAGGGCTTTTTTAAATATGTCCGCAGCAAAAGGAAAAAGAAAGAGGCGATAGGGTCGCTGCACAGAGAAGATGGCGAATTACTAACAGGGGGAAGAGAAAAGGCAGAACTACTTAACACCTTCTTTGCCTGAGTTTTTTCCCAGAAGGATACAAGCACTCAACCTGGCGGTTGGGGAGCAGGTGAGGAAACAGGGGAAATGCGGCACATAATAGGTAGAGAGGTGGTACAAGAATACCTGGCCACAGTGGATGAATTCAACTCTCCAGGGCCAGCTGAATTGCATCCTAGGATATTAAAAGAACTGGCAGAGGTCATTTCGGAATCGCTTGCTATAATCTTTGAGAAATCTTGGAGGACAAGAGAAGTTCCAGCAGACTGGAAGAGGGCAAATGTTGTCCCCATTTTCAAGAAGGGAAAAAAAGAGGACCCAAATAATTATCGCCCAGTCAGCCTGACGTCAGTACCCGGAAAGAGCCTGGAGCAGATCATTAGGCAGTCAGTTTCTAATCACTTAGAAAGCAATGCGGTGATCACGAGAAGCCAACATGGATTTCTCAAAAATAAGTCATGCCAGACTAATCTTATCTCTTTTTATGATAGAGTTACTAGCTTGATAGATGAAGGGAATGCTGTGGATGTAGCATATCTCGATTTCAGTAAGGCCTTTGACAAAGTTCCCCATGACATTCTTGCAAAGAAGCTAGTAAAATGTGGGCTGGACAGAGCTACTGTCAGGTGGATCTGTAACTGGTTGACTGACCATTCCCAAAGGGTGCTCACCAATGGCTGCTTTTCATCCTGGAGAGAAGTGACTAGCGGGGTGCCACACGGTTCTGTCCTGGGCCCAGTGCTGTTCAATATTTTCATCCATAACTTGGATGAACGAAGAGAGGGCATGCTCATCAAATTTGCAGATGACACCAAATTGGGAGGGGTTGCTAATATGCCAGAGGACAGGATCAAAATTCAAAATGACCTGGACAGATTGGAGAGCTGGGCCAAGGCTAACAAAATGAAATTCAACAGAGAGAAGTATAAGGTCCTACATTTAGGTAGAAAAAATGGAATGCAGAAATATAGGATGGGGGACACGTGGCTGGATGGCAGTACGTGTGAAAGGGATCTAGGAGTCTTAATAGACCACAAGCTGAACATGAGTCAGCAGTGTGATGCGGCAGCCAAGAAAGCCAATGCAATTCTCAGCTGCATCAATAGGAGTATGGTGTCTAGATCGAGGGAGGTACTGGTATTACTCTACTCTGCTTTGGTTAGACCTCATCTTGAATCCTGTGTCTAGTTCTGGGCACCCCAATTCAAGAAGGATGTGGTCAAGCTGGAGCAGGTCCAGAGGAGGGCGACCAAAATGGTGAGGGGCCTGGAAGCCAAGCCCTATGAGGATAGACTTAGAGAGCTGGGTATGTTCAGTCTGCAGAAGAGAAGGTTAAGAGGGGACATGATAGCTATGTTTAAATATTTGAAGGGATGCCATGTAGAGGAGGGAGAGGGCTTGTTTTCTGCCGCTCCAGAGACCAGGACAAGGAGCAATGGATTCAAGCTGCAGGAAAGGAGATTCCACCTGAACCTCAGGAAGAACTTCCTGACAGTCAGGGCTGTCTGGCAGTGGAATATGCTGCCTCGGAGTGTAGTGGAGTCTCCTTCCTTGGAGGTTTTTAAGCAGAGGCTGGATGGCCATCTGTCGGGAGTGCTTTGAGGGTATTCCTGCATGGTAGGGGGTTGGACTGGATGGCCCGTGTGGTCTCTTCCAACTCTACATTTCTATGATTCTATGATTCTATGAAGGTAGCAGCTATGGCATTCTTGTTCATTCATCTCTCAGATCCTCAGTTTCTCCCCAGCCTTGTGTCTGAGACACAACACAAGTAGTGAATGAATGAAATGTGAGGCTGGAGAGAGACACACAAGAATCTGTGAAATGCTGGAATCTAAGCATAGTGTGGGTGTGAATCCATGCCTCTTGCTATTGCACAGACCATTGCATCTGTGAAGGAAGGTGCTCTGGGCTGCTAGGCCTGATATTCAACTAAACTAGTTTCACTTTTGGAAGAAGGTATGTGTGTGAGAGACAGAGTGGGAGAGTGAGAAGAAAGAGGATGGGGAATGGAAGAGGTGGAAGATTCCCTAAAAGTATCAGTTGACATCACAGAGAGGTGAGGATAAATGGATAAGAGATGAAGAAACTTTGAGTCACTATTTAACCATATCACTGTTCTCTCCATGGCATCTTTAACTCTTCAGTGCTAAGCATTGTTGCATTTCTAACAGCTTGGTCCAACTGTATAGCATATTGTACACTTACCTTTCTAGGTTCTCAAAGCTTGAAACAAACACAGACTTGGCTAAGGACTTCCTTTCTTTCCCAACAGTCTCTGCCTTTTGTTTTGAACTCCCCATCAATGGTTATGGAATTAACTTAAAGAAAATCTTATGTCTGGAAATATATTCAAAGCTTTCCCTTCTGCATGCATGTACATTGGAGATACTGATAATACAGATGTATTTATTTTTCTTTATTTACAGAGCCATAGCCTCTACTGAGGCTGTTAAAATGGTGAGATCATTTTTCTCATTGTTTTCTATTCCCTTCAAAATACAAATGGAATTTGAGAAACAAGAATAATAATACAGCTTACTTTGCATAAGTGTTGGACATTTTCAAAGATAAATGCTCTGCTTTCTTGGCTGCAGAGGGATTACAGCTGTTTCTTACTCCTCAAAAAAATTTTCTTTGGATCACAGGTCTGGAGAGGAGATGAATGTAACCTAAATCGGCTGTCAAAGCCTGGAGTTCCAGAATCTGTAGTGAATATTTCACATACTTACCACACAGTGAGTAAATAAGATGTAGTTTACTACCTCAGGATGTGACAATGGACCCTAACTTGGATAGAGTTACATCTGTGCTTGTCTGTCCTTCTGTATCAGAACTCAGAAATGGGATTTTGGACACAATAGCTCCTGGCCATCTGGCTGGAGGATTCTGGAAGTTAAAGTCCAAAAAGTAATTTTTCCAAGTATGTTTGCACATGTACAAACACACAAGGAAATTTATCCAAGATTGCCTTGTTTGATTATAATAACTTATTATTTGAATGAAACAAAAATCCAAATTGGTGCACTTACAGTCCTTAGTTCCTATATGTTCTCCTTTTCCAGGACATGACCTCTTTTTCCGATCAAAAATTTCTATCCAGGCATGTCCAGGGTTTTTAAAGTATCTGCTGTTGCTTTGCCTCCTGCCTATCAATGCAGCCTGAAAGTTGTCACAGCAATCAATAGTCAGTCGGTAAATGTATCTTCTTTTTTGCTTTTCAATATATGGTAACCCTACTTTAATGTTTCCTTCATAGTAAGTTCCATGAAAAATGGAGCAAAACCAGCAATCCTCCTGCCCTGAAAAACAAAAACAAAAACTGTGGATGTTTTTTTGATAAGTGCCACACTTGCATTAAAATATTCAGGGTGTCAACTTCTGTAAATATCAAGTCTGCTCAAAATCATTTCACAAATTTGTGTTCTAGAATAGCTCAACAACTATGGTAATAATTGAAACCATCCTCCAGACTTGCCTGGAGTATGGACTGACCTTCAAAAATGTGAATGAGAGTAAGGTGACATGATTTTGAATTGGATAGTAACATTAAATCAGGCTCTACGTGGAGCTGGTAGAGAGAGAGCATATACCTTTCCTCCCACTGACCTGCCATGAACAGCCTACCTTCAGCCTAACCTGACATCCATTCCTAAAGGTTTACACACATTTGAGAAGGACCAACCTCAACAGACAAGCATGCATGGAAGGTACCATTTTTAATCCTTGGCGCTTCTCTGTGTATAGTATGTTTGTACACTAGAAGTAGGCAAGTACAGATAGTCTCTCCTTTTCTCTTTTTTCACCACCCCTACCACTTCAGACATCATAGGCTATACTCATCCCTTGAGATAAAACTAAAAGTGAATAGAAATACACCTCTGCTTTTCAAAAAGTTATCAACTCTGTGGGACCAAATGGCCCTTTCGCATAACGCATGTATAGCACTGTGATTCCACTTTAACTGCCTCATCAACATCCTATTGGATCCTGGGACTGGCAATTTAAGAAAGGGTATTTACAGTTTTCAGCCAGACAGATCTAGTGCTTCACTACACTACAGATCCCAGGATAACACAGGATGCAGCTATGAGGAACAACTCTGTGTGTGTGTGTGTGTGTGTGTGTGTGTGTGTGTGTGTGTGTTGAAGGGGACTTTTTAAAAAATTCCTTAAGGTTCATGAATGGAATCTGATATTAGATTGAAATCAACAGTTAATTTAATGACACTATGTCAAATAGACTCTGGTTTGGTAGCCCAGGGGATCACTCTGACCAAACAATGAAACTAACTTTATATAAAATTCTTACAAAAACATACAGAGGCAGCAACTGAGATAACAAAAGGCTATGAGATACAAAAGAAACTAACCAATAAGAAGAAAGCACTATTTCACAACTGTGCAAGTCACATTAATTCTTTTTATCTTATTCCAATATTCAAGCTGTTATCAGATGAGTAGAATATGTCAAGAAGTTTTGGAACATGGTTCAGAATGACTGAACTTGAAATCACTAGGAACATTTTCTATGTCTAAACAATCTATTTTCCTATGGCCATTTTTCTGATTTCTCCCTTTAGTGTGTATTGGGAATAGTATTTCACAGAACATTTGTGTCATCAGGAGGCTTCCAGATGTGTGGAGGGTTTTTTTTCTAGATCTTTTTGCCATACAATTTGCTGCCCTGACAGTATCAGTCTGATCTCAACAGATTGTCTGATGTCATATAAGCTTGCTTCCTTTGTCCTCATGATTGTAACATTCAGTACGTGTAAGCTCATGATTCTTATATTTTAACCAAATATAAAAGAGGACAGGGCCCCTACGCTGTACTTGTATTCGTTGAGGAGGGAGTCTCCCCATTACCCAGTTCAGGTTATTTCCAGTTGTGGAAAATAATATTTTGTTTATCTTTTTTCCAAAATGGAGTCAAAGAGGTGTCTTCTCAAGACAAAGAAGGATGAGGAAACAGGGCATTAATCCCATGGTCTAGCTGACACTCACTCTGTTTCTCAAGAGTCAGTCCTTACCATAGGTTATTCATTAACCTTCTGCTCAGTTTTTTAAAAATCTTGAATAGCTTCCACACTGCCTCACCATCAAAGGTAGACAGTTAAATTCCTTTTCCATCCCCCTGCCAATGTCTTTGAATGGAATTTGTCAAGACACTGCAAGAGAAAAAAGAAAATAATTGACCAATTCAGGTAATCAGAGGTCTTGAATTAGAATTATTTCTGTGTACCATTTAACCATCATAAATAACTCTTCCTTAAAAACTTAATTAATAAGTGCATCCAGTTGGGATATCGATCTCTTTCTATTTCACTGGAGTTACTTTTCACCTCTGGAAAGCTAAGGAGTCTAGGTTGATATGTGAGTCTATTTGCAGACTAGCTCCCAAGCAATATGTCTTTTTCACCTTGCCAAAATGAACTGAGGAGAGTCTGTAAATCCAACATGCTGTTAGGTTGCAGGGACAATGATACAGATGAATCTTGCAGGTCTAAGCATTTACCCTGTTGCAGAGCCTAGAGCTCAATCCGCGTGATGTGTAGCAACATTGACGGGAAATAGAGTATCATATTTTATTATAGGAAAAGTCTAGCTAGTTACCTCGTTTTACCTACACAGCATTATCATTTAACGTTTATTCACCGCCAGTGGTGTGCTAAGTGCTGAATGGAACAGAGAGACAACATGATGGTGGGCCATAGAAATTTAATTTGCCACAGATGGACAAGATAGGAACAGTGTATGCCATGTTGTTAAAGCAGTGTTGAGCAGAGACAAAAGTACATATGTACTATCCAATGACAATTTTATGTCAGTGGGGATGAGGTGGAGGGAAGAGACATTATGGCCATTTCCACACTAGACTGTTACAGTACTATTATTACACCTCCAACACGTTATGGTAGCCTTTGAGGCACCTTCCTAAACTGCAAACCTCAGGTTTATACAGGATGTTGAAAATGGAATAGTAGCACTATAACAGTCCAGGGCGGAAATGGCCTATCATTCAACTGGTACACTGAAAGCATAGAAGGATCATGCTTCTTCTATGAAATACCTTTCTCCACAAACAATGTGGAAACACAAGAAAACCTATGTACTCATTGACCATAATCGTATTAGTGACTCATACACACTTAAGTCTTTTTTTTTTTTGGATGGGGCACAAAGGGCTATCATCCCAGTTCCCAGCAGCTGCTAAGCCTCGAGGTGGGCTGCTCCTGCACCTTCTTACCAATGGTCAGGAGAGGGAGGGAGGAGGAAATTCAAACCATGAAGATATAGCTGCTGTGGGCCCCTGGGCAAGAAAAAGCTGAAATAGAATGTATTTGAAAGAGCACCCTTATTTCTTTTCCCCAGCTGAGTGAGACCAGCCATTTCTCTATGGTCTGAATTACTTCCCACTTCATTCCTTTCCCCACTGGTAAGTGACAGCATCAGGAGCCCCTCTTAGTACTTGAACAGCTGCTTGGCAGTGGAAGGACATGGAGCTGCATGTGCAGAGCTATGCTCATATGCAGGATCTTGACCATTGTCTGTCATTACCATATTGTGATTAAGGAATTGAAGGTGGACTTGTCTGGACAGTGGTAGTGCAAGCACACTGTGCCAAAGCTTGAAAAGACTTCTTTTTTGGAGTGTGCATGTGTGTATGTGCCTTCAAGCTGCCTTTTGACTTATGGCAAACCCATGAATTTCATAGGGTTTATTTAGGCAAGGAATACTTAGAGGTGATTTTGCCGGTTCCTTCCTCTGAAATATACGCTACAGCACCTGGTATTCATTGGCTCTGTCCTATCTAGTTACTAATCAGTGCTGGCACAGCTTATCTTCCAAGGTCAGACAGGATCCAATCTAAATATCTTTAGGGTATTTAGATCTTCACTACAACTCCTCAAATCTCTCAGGAAATTCTATGAGTTGTCCAAAAATGGAAATCTTCCAAGTTTTTATTACAGGTATAGAGGCATCTCTGGTGATGGCCATCATGATATCTCTTGTACTGACCTCTGGTGTGGCCAATGATGTCATCGCTTCATATCACTACTTCACTTATGGCAATGGGAAACTATCACTTTCACTTTCCCCGCACATTATAATTTGTTTAAAATCAGATTGTTTCAGACCCATTTATGAAGAAATTTCTAAATTCTGATAAATTCTTAGGAAAAATGAGTGAAATTCTCATAAATCTCTACTGGCTAAATGCAACAGGGACAGCTGTTCACAGCATAAAGAGGACCTCGTTGCACCTGCTGCCATGCAGCTGTTAAAAAATGTGGAGACTGTCAAAAAATGGAGATGGCAATCCTAATTTAGCACTGCAAACATATCTGAAACACACAGAAATTCAAACCCAGCCATCAAAGTCCGCCAGAATGGGCAAATATGTCAGATTTTCCACATCTGATTTTTTTTTTAAAAAAAACCCTTCAAGTTTCTTCCCCCAAACTATTTAAGAAATCTGCAGAATTTGAAAAGTTCTTATTTTTCAAAAATGAACTAAATACAATTCTAACTCTCTCTTGCCCCCTGCATTACTATATTGGCAACACAGAATTACATGTTATCACCCAGTAACAAGGGCTGGGACTGGCTAATAATACACAGAGGCCTAAAACCTGTACTTACTTCTGATTAGAGCAGATGTATTGAATCAGTGGGATTTGCCTATGTGTTGACTCAGCATGCAACAATTGAGTCAATGGGTCTGCTCCAACTGGGATTCCCATGCATACTGCAAGTAAACTCTAAAAGAAGAATAGGTGCCGTTGCATATAGGAATGAGACTGGACAGGTATGGGTGGAAGATCTCAATATAGGTGGCTTTGTCACTGCAAATGATGGATGCAACTCAGTCTTACAGTGGTACACTCCGAAGTTCTGGCATTAATCAGGAGATACCCTTGAGGACTCATGTTGAACCAAGCTTGTGTGCATGCACATGATTCATATAATGTTCTTTTTTAAAAAAAGTCCTGAGCTTACTGACTAATGGTGTCAATTTTTACAAATATTAATGAGTAAATTTACTATGTGGCCCAGGTATGAGTTGTTCAGAGCAGGACAGAAGCTTAGTGGCATAAAATGAGATTAAATGTTTTTCCTTTGAATGTATGTGCCATAACAACTGTGTAATGTGTTCCACATCTATCAGAGTTTTAGAGATGGATTTAGATTCTCTTATGTTTACTTCTGTGTATTCACCCAACTGGGATCCCACTTAAAGTGAACGATCCATTAATAAAGAAGTATCCTTGCATTAATTGTTATCTTTTGAACATCCGATTTTTAAAGTCCTCATCAAAGTAGTGCTGGAAGGATCAAGGTCAAAGATGCTTCATTCCCAAAAGAGGTGCATTTGAGGAGCTGTTCTTGCCAGAGGGGACAGATTTTACTGGCTGGTTTCTCATGCACTCCACATGTTGTGTTTTCTAATGAAGAAGAAGAAAAAGAAGAATGCTCCACTTTCCATGTATTTCAATAGTGCTGGGGCAGGGAGAGGGAAGAAATGAAGCTTTTTTCAATCTGGAAGTCAGCAGGGCAGAAAGTAGCAGGGTGACAGGCAAGTGCTGTGTTTATTAGCATCTTGCAAAACAATCAGAGAACGTGACAAGTCTTTAAAGTCTGTCTTGGTAAGTAACAGCTGTATTCTTGCAGCCTAAATAGTGCAAAGTGATTGAATTTTGATGGCGGGGGAAGAAACCTTGGCTGAATATAGAATCCCAGTGTCTTTCTGATTCTTGTTGTCATAATTGATCTGGCTTGTCTTGTAACTTAGCAAAACATGGAGCATTTCGCTATTTTGTTTAACAGCAGTATAACTATGGATGGCTTGATATGGATGCCTGCTCCAGGTGCAAAACAGACTTCACAGCATTGGCTGTGTAATACATTAGTGATTATTAAAACTATGATAAATTTTACATCTTTTCAGTTTGGAAATCTTGAACATATGTTCAAAGCGATGGATAGAAAGTCAGAAATCAGCTCACTTGGAGGCTCAGTGAGTGCAACACACCAAGCAGTGGCACCACTGCAGCTTTTAGTTGTCTCTGTGGTTTGTTTGGTATTTTTTTAAAAAGAAGAAATAAATCAGCCACTGAATATTGCTGGTAGAGAACATTAGATTCTCCCCTGATTTTATCATTAATTTCCCCCACCTAAGTCCAGTCCAAGAGAGGTAGCATAGACCTGAAAGTTGGTTATACACGCAAAACATCTTTAATTATAACATTGTTACTCAGTCCATACTCAGTCTATATCTTCAATCCATTTCCTTGCCAACTCTTTCAAGTGCCACAGTTGAAAACTGAGATACCTTTTCAACAGAACTATAAGCTAATGTGCTAAGGTACAGACTTGAACTGCAGATATGTTGTTTATTTTTTAAGCATGTTCCTGTTGTATTGATAAATTACCTTCTCTTAAGTGTTCTCTCCTACTTTGCCGACATTCCATTCTTTACACCCTTGAAAAATGTCATACAGTTCGTGTCTGAGAGTGCGTGTACAGAAGCTTCCTTTCCTTCTCAGCTTTAGCCTTTCCTATCATGTTTACACAGTTTTAATCCACTAGGTCACCTCGCCTGTTTCCTCATCCCACACATATTTTTTTGGCATTTTCTTCATACCCAAAGCACACCATGCATGATGATTCCATGCATGGTATTGTTTATAACAAAGAAGGGCTTTTTTTTCCAAAGAAGGAAGGAAGGCAGGCAGGCAGGCAGGCAGGCAGGCAGACATGTTAGTGAAAAATGGAACTTAAGTTTATGATCATCTTGATTGCCCCAAATATATGAGGCACTATATAGGAATAAACACACTGAATAGATCTGTTTGCAGGCTCACAATCTTAAAGTACAATTTTAAAAAAATGCGCAGCAACAAGAGTGGGACAGTTGGAGGGAAGGCTATTTATTTATTTTACAAATTTTATATGAACTGGTAGGGGGCAGAAGTAATAGTCCTTCACTTAACAAGAAGAAAAAGATACCTTTAAACCAAAGACAGCCAATATTGTGTCATGGTTTGAGTGTTGGACTAGGAATCTGGGAGACCAGACTACAAGGCCACATTCAGCCATGGAAATCCATTGGGTGACACTGGGCAAGTCACACTCTCTCACACACATTTTCCCTCTTCCTCAGAGGAAGGCAATGCAAACCCCCTATGAACAAATCTTGCCAAGAAATCCCCATGACAGGGTAACTATGAAATTAACCAAGGAAATGTGAACACAGCAAATATAATTGAGGTATGAACCATTTTCAGTGCCTCACTCTCTGCAACTCTAGAATATCAGCTTTCTTCACTGTCCAGCTTTCACAACTGTACACAGAAACTGGAAATACAATGGCATGGACTATTCTAACATTAATATTCAATTATATATCTTGCATTCAGAATCTTGTCTGTTTCTTTTGTAGCTCACCTTCCAAGCCCTCGTCTTCTGATTTCCTGACTGCAGCCTCCATTCTGATTAATGACTGAACAAAGGTATGGAAAATCTTTAATGATTTCAATGTCTTCATTGTCTAGTTTAAAATTATGTAAATCATCGGTGATCATTATTTTTGCTATTTCTGCTAGTAGAATGATGTC
The DNA here is from genome assembly GCA_030412105.1 of Cyclura pinguis. Taxonomy (NCBI): domain Eukaryota; kingdom Metazoa; phylum Chordata; class Lepidosauria; order Squamata; family Iguanidae; genus Cyclura; species Cyclura pinguis. The sequence goes on along the minus strand of CM059602.1, from coordinate 28,946,864 downwards.
ATCTGCATATATTACATTGTTGATTTTCCTTCCTCCAGTTTTCACACCTCCTTCTTCCAAGTCTAATCCTACTTTTGGGTACTAATGGAAAATTTCATGGAGGGAAAGAATTCTTTTGGAAGGACAGAATCTTCATTCCTACCCTCCACTACAGGTACATACCTAAGGTCCTGCAACCTATTTAATATGTGAATTGCTACTCCTAAGACGTAGGGACATACAGAAGATGCAATTCTCCATGTTTTTTTGCTCAGAAAAGGGGCAATCTGCAGAGTGAGAAGGTGTCAGGGACTGAAGCAACAGCTGTGGTAGGCACATATGTCCGCTCTCCTTGAGAGAGCCACTACTAGTCAGTGTTAAAAATGTCAAGCTAGATTCATTTACCAATGATCTTATTTGGCCTAAGGCACCTTCCTATGTTTTTATGAAAATGAAAGCACATCTATGGGAGACTTTGTGCAAAGAAAGCGAAATCTTTTCCCCATCCCCAACACAGAGAGAAATAATGGATCTGGTAGAGGAGTACAATGTGCTTTAGCATGCTTTGCTCAGAGAAATACTCCATTCCCCTTAGACTCTTCCACTATATAAGCCTTCTTTCTATACATGTTTAGACCATCATAATGACAGCACTTCACTTGTTAGGTAGAAGATGGAGTGTGTCTTGATTTGAGTCAGAACAGAAATACGGTTAGCTTTCATACTCTGGTAAGTTTCACGCTTTTCAGCTTGTTGGCTTAAGGTTACAATGAAAGTGAAAGGTCTATTTGCATCATCTTCCAGTTCTGAAGATTCATGGCATACAGGACAATAAACTACCATGTAAGCAGGATTTACAGATCACTGGTAATACGTGATTTGCAAAGCTGCACAAGAAACCAATTTTACTTAGAACGGCTCCCTTCTCATTCAGGAATTCCAGACCATGCTCCTCCTTGGTATGTGCCAGACTGAAAAAGTACAGCCTCAGTGTATTTCATTAGGCATTAAATAAAAAGAACCCTTGGAGGGGAAAAAAAAATCAGTTGCTGAAATTCTCCATAAAATAGAGAATTTATAAGAAAGTGATACATCTGCCAGGGAAGTATCTTGATTTATAAGAAAAGGACAATAATTAAAGGACAGTAAACTGTACTATACGCTGAGAAGACAGATTGACTATCACATTTAAGCAATCCTTCCTAAGGAACAAATATAAATCTACATGCAAGCCTGAGCACAACTGAACTGTGCCCAAAGGAGGATTTACCAGTTCGGATGTAACATATCATGGCTATTAAACTGAGATGTACATGAGCATTGTGCTTTCTGATAGTTCATCATAGTTTCCTGCCAGAAGGCCAGGGGCAGAACATACCCATGATCCTTCCAATCACAACTTCCTGCACTATTTGTAATAGAAACCAGGCTTAATTATCCTGAGCAGTTAACCCAAAGAGTTGAATGCAAGCTCCCCCCCCCCCCCGCTGCCAACTAAAGGGAGAGATGCATTTCCAGCATCTGACTGATGCAACCTCACTTGCTGGTGAGAGGAGGCTGGAAATGTCATCCTTCTGGGCCCCAATCACTAACAGAACAGACTTCTATCATTTGGTACAGGTGCTGGTTGTTACAGTAGGATATTCTTTCCAATTCCTTGCCTTTAAATGGGACTAGGTATGGCCTGGACACCTCTTTTGAACTTTAATTCCCAAAGCGTCGGACAGAATGGCCAACAGCCAGAGATTCTGGAAGCCAAAGTCCAGACCAAGTGGAGGACTTTAGGTTTAGAACCATTGTAATGAAGGAAACTTTCAAATAGAGGACTGTTTTCTGTAAAGTAAAACTCTTTATCGTTTGACCTTTCAAATAAAAATAGAGGCTGACATCCTCTTCAGTAATTACAATGTTGTAAGCCTCACATACAGCCTTATAATTATTCCAATTCACATTTACAGTTGTTGTACAATTGCAGTACCAAAAGTATCCGCTTTCTTTGAAGCTTTGCAGCCCTTCCACCCCCATCGCAACCATTTCCAAAATACTGGAAACTGGGGCAGTGAGAAATTACACGCCCAGCCCTGTCACAATTGCAGGGCATCCTGAGAGAGACAGTTGAAACAGGATTTCAACAGAAGTCTCTGCAGCTTTCTGACTCAACACGTCCCATGGCCAGGAGAGGGCTGTATGCCTCATTACTCACCACTCCCCTCTGCAACATCTTGGAAATGTCTGTGTTGTATGAGGGCTATGAGCCCTGTAAGATAGTATTTTGGAAGGCAGCATTAGAAGAGGTTGTAGTTATGTTTCTATAGCTATGTCTGTCTATGCAGAATCACAGCCAGAATTCACAAGGTGGTTTTAAAGAATGAAACAGCAAATGAAGATGACTGCAAAGCTTTGGAAGTTTGATGTATTTTGTGCCCTTTAGTTGTCTCAATACCACAGAATGAATTTTGGATCTTGTTGACCGAGTGTTGTTTGTTTTATGGCCAACACAGCTGCCCCTGCAATGTGCAAATAGCAAAAGAATTATTTTAATGCCTATGGAAAGAGCCTAAAACAGAGATAACATAATAGTAACACCCTACCTCACCACATTCCAACAGGAGCAATTGTCATTGCTGATTAGTTAAAAGCTCAAAGGAAATCTAGCATCTACAATTAAGCAACATTGGCTCAGGCCAACAGCCCTGGAAAGGGTGTTCCCTAAATAAGACACTATCATAGAAAAGGCCCAACTGCTGAAGGAGGGGACACCCTGAGAAAGTTTCCCTAAGCTGTTTGATTTTGATGTAAACTTTGGAAGGGTCATACTGCTTGGTTTTGTTTTTAACATAGAAACTGCTTGACAAAGACAAAAGGAAAAAAAAAACCTCTAAATTTCCAGGTAATGGTTTTGATTGTGCAACTGGTCTACCTCAAACTTTTATAGCTCCAGGCGTTGTCCTCTATTTGTGACTCTCTCATGTTTCCACCTGCTTCAATGGTCTTTTTGTTTTTCTTACCAGAAAAAAAAAAGTCTGTTGAGGACAAGATGCATAGTGTCTCTTGAGTGGTAGCATTAGGAGCATGCTGAATGTTGGAGTCATCATAAAGTTCCCACACATGTGGGTTATCATGTCAGCTTTGCCTTTTGCACATCTGAGTCTCCTTTTTGGTGACACAGATTGTCCTAGATCAATGGGGAGGAATATGGGGCTCAAGGGCATCATGGAACCTCTCTCCTCACCCCTACTTTAGTGACACCAGGTGCCTCCACTAAAATTCTGTGGAGCAGAGATGGTAGTAGGAACTTGCATCCCCTTGTATTTTTACTTTAAATGCCCATTTCATGATACAATTTTCATCCATGAAATGTAGGAGGCCATGAAACTGTATCTGTAATTGGTCATCTGAAGTTTTTAATTACTGCAATGTTATACAATTGCCCTTATTCCATGCCCCCTTCTCATCTATGGCCCTGCAAGACTACCATGCTCTATTTAATATCAAAAGAATACCCTTTTTTCCCCCTGAAACCAGTGGACTTCTGGCAAACTTAAGTTTTGAAAAAAGACATTTTGGGGAGTCTATGCAGCCCCTGGGGAGTCCTGGGTGATAAAAATTAGCCACTTGAACTACCACAAATGCCTGCTTGTGCTCTGGAGTTTCATGTACAGATCTTTCTGGACTATCAATGTGCAAATCTTCTGATTGTAACACATGTGAGGAGTGAATGGTAGCTGTTCACATGTATGACAAAATATTTAGGAACTTGACTAGAGCACTGATCAAACCTGCTACCTGACTGTAGTGACTGCCGTTATTAGGAATCAGGCCTGCTGATACTAGCATAGTCCCAGCCATGTTTTGACTGCACCAAAATGCTACAGAATGCTGTTAGCTCTCCAAGGGGGTCCTGGAAGGAAAATGTGTTGTGTATGTTCATTTAAGATGACTCCATGTTCAGAATTCCAAGAAGAGAGCTGGAAAATTGAACAAAGGTACCTTAGCAACTGTGGTTCCAAGAAGTACACTAGAAATTTCTACGTACCTCTCCAAACTGTAAATTGCAGAATCCCAAAGGATGAAACTATGTCTATTAAACTGGTATCAAACCACAATAACTGCATAGGTGCAGACCACTTCTGTCGGCACTCAGCATCTGGCCTCACTTGGGGAGAGTGGTTGGTTGGTTATTTTTATAAAAACATGTTTAAATACTGTTTCAAGCTGAAAAGTGACAGCTTACAGAAAGGCCATTTCCGTACGCAGCAAGGGAATCGCTCCCTGACGCTACTCACCGGATCTTTTGGCGGTCCGGTCCGGGGTGAGGCGTCACAGTGCGTGGTCGTAGATCCACACTGCTCTGGTGTCCAAAATGGTGACTTGCGGTTGGTTGTGGGTCTCGACCAACTGCTGAAGCTCGCCAGCCTAAAGCCTGCCCTCCGCAGATTGGTGCAAGCCTGCGAATCTGCATCAGAGAGCAGGCACACAATGATACGCGCTGGCATTTTGAAAGCCCGGAAAAATCAGGTCTTTCAAAAACACGCTGGAGGACCACTTGGGGTCATTCCGGAGCGGACTGAGGTACAGATCTACGGTAAGTAGTCCGGACCCAGTCCACTCCAAGGTGCAGACGTCCTCCCTGGAGGATGCACTGCACCGTTTTACTTACCCCATGCAGAAATGGCCAAAGATTAAAACCTTTTATAAAATAATAATAAAATGATCTGCTTAAGAACAAAGCCTGGTTAAAAAAACACAGAGCCCAAAAAGAACATGGATATAGAATCTCTCATCATATTAACTGTTCAGTAGTATCCCCCCCAATACTACCACCATCACCCCCCTCTCTCACACACACACACACACACACACACACACACTCACACTCACACACCTAGGTCATTATAGTTCTCCTAAAGATTAGCAGAGATATTTATCAGCCTTTCTGGGAGAGGAGTTCCATAGTTTGGGCATCACTACTTAATAGACACTGACCCAGATTTCAGCTATTGGTATTTCAGAAGACAGCAGGTTGCACAGATTGTTATATTAGTATTCCTCCTTTCATTCAGTGAATTCAAGGTGGCATGTGTGGTTCAGCTGTGACCCACCTTATCCTCACAACTACCATGTGAGGCAGTGGTGTATGGACGGGGAGGGGGTTGATGAGAGTGATCCGCCCTGGGTGGCAATTTTTTTGGAGCGCCCTGCATGACACAGCCATGCCCTCACACAACACGACCACATCCCTTTTTCTCTGCCCCCCCCGGCCACCACCACCCCTACTCACACTCCAAGCTACGTGGTTGATATGAGGTAGGTGGGGCTGTGAGAGAGTGACTAGAATAGAGTTACCAAGCAAATTTCATGACAAAGCAGAGATTTTCCAAGACCCAGTCCAGCTCTGATCACTATACCATGCCAATTGTTGGAATATCTATGGCAGTTTCAACAACATACAGGACAGATATCTTTGCCAAGGAATTTGCAGTATAAAAAGACAGGGAAATTGGAGAAGAGTAAATGAGGAAAGAATACACCTTTATATCATTGATACTTATGGTTTCCTGGACATTTTTTTTTGCCTGACAAGGACATGATGTTTCTTGAACACATCTGTACCCTGACATAATCTTGAATGACTCTGTGCTTCAAATTATGTGAGACGAAAGAGGCAACAACATATCTCTAAACATGAGTCAATTCTGTTATCAATGGCCATGATGCAGGCAATGAACACTGAACAGAGAAGAAAATTCCCATTTGGGGGCACTGAGCAGCTTGTGCGTCTTGGTTCTTTGCCTGCTGTAACTTTATGTAGCTGTCTGCATTGCAGCTACTACAGCAGTTCTTTGCCACCTGAGTGCAGAAAATTATTTGTTATGTCCTCATTTCATTAATGTGTAACATTTACTCAGCACTGACCTACATTTGGTGCTCTATTTTGTTATGATGTGCCTGAGATTTACACAAGGAAAAGGAAGGTATACATTTTTTAAACACTAAACAAAACAGACTGTACATTACTAAAGTCAACAAAATTTTACTCTTGCTAAGCAGAGACAGTTTAAGCAAACAATTTGTTTGAACGCTGCTTATATGTACGCTGGTATTACAAAGAATGAATTTGTGTACAAATGTAACAGGAGAGCCACTCTGGTCCAGGAAACAATGACCTAAATCCTATTGTGCCTTCTGACCAGAGCAGACCCATTTAATCTATGAGATTTTCCTATATATTGCCTTACTAACAGGATTCTAGGCCATTTCCACACAAGACAATTATAGCGCTATTATTCCACTTTCAACATCCTATGGAATCCTGAGGCTTGCAGTTTAGAGAGGGGCCGGACACCCCCTCCCTGAACTACAAACCCCAGGATTCCATAGGATGTTGAAAGTGGAATAATAGTGCTATAACAGTCTAGTGCAGAAATGGTCCTAGTCAAAGTAGTTAAAATTAGCCTAGGATGTTCAATCTGTACCTAGTTTCTCTCAGCCTCAGATCTCCATAGGTATATAGTGACCAATCTCACAAGACTGTCATGAAGGAAAATACGACAAACAACTGCAAAACACTTTCCGTAATATAGCTGCATATCAGTCCTTGCCTATTTCGGAGTAAGCCACATTGAACAAACTGAATATACGTGCATAGAATGTTTTTTCCTAATTTTTTTTAAAATAAACTTACTGCAAATGAGTCACTCCAAAAATTATAACTAGCTTTTGAAAAAGTCCTTTATTTGTGGTTTTAGAGTCCTCTTGCTGAAAACTTCATAAATGTTAATAATAGCCACAAAGGAAAATAACCTCAGGTTTCATGCCAATAGAAATATGCTGGAACAGATTTGAAGGGCTTGGGAAAAAATTGCTCATGCTACTTTTAAGTTATGCACATTACAACATCCTTGAAAGAGAAATAAGGACTCTCTTTACTGGTCCCTGCAGCTTCTGTAACAGTGGGCTTTTAAAAAATTTTTCTTTGTAAAAATGTCAACGCTATATTGAAATATGGAAGATCCACAATCCCAGCTCTGTTCAACAGGTCACTCTCTGAAGATTTAATATAAATATTGTCAGTAGCTTGATAGAGGCCAACGACAAAATCCTACACACACACACACACACACACACACACACACACACACGCTACTACAGAGGTAAAAACAAGAGTGTAGGGTTTTTCCTTTAAAATGAGAATTAGAGAACACATCCAATATAGTGGCAGGAGTAATCATTGTTACTGGGGCATTTGTTTGTCCTTCAAATTTCCTTCGGGGCTGAGCCAAGATCTTTTCCTGCCTGAAACAAAAGACAAGATGATACCTCTCGCTATTCTGTCTGCAAAAATTCACTAGACTGACAGTGGAATCCAGGTTCAATGCTGCTAGTGGGGTAGGGGCTTCTACCTCACCTGAGGACAAAGGGCTAATTTAAGGAACAGAGGATGGACTATATGGCACACACAGTGTTACCCCAAATGCATGGGACCCCTTGAGGTTGTATAGCAGTATCCACAAGTAAGTATAAAAATGGAGAATTAATTAACTCAAGTTGGGAGGCTTGCAAGAGGAGGGATAACTTAGCAGGATGTTTTAATCAATGTCTTATTGGGTCCATGCAAGAAAACCAGCCAGAGATTCAAAAGTAAACTAAAAATTCAATCATACACACAGGATTAAAAACAGTCACACACTCACACAAGGGCTAGACAAAGAAAGTGAGGAAAGAGTTAATTAGCAACACTTAAGGGAGTGGGGTATAATTACCCAACCAGAAGAGAAGTGAAGAAACAGGATGTAACTTAGGCATGCCTAAGGGCAGCATAAGTCAAAATTGACAGCAATATAGTGGTGTCTAGCAAGTGAAGATACTGGCACAAAACTGTAAAACCTTCAGGGTTTATGTCCCCTTTCTGTGCTTTGAAATGAAGGTTTCTCGCCACTATCAACCACTGTCCCACAGAATTAGCTGACGGGAGATTGTTTCGACAGAAATGTGAACTTTTGGAATTCAAATTGTATTTGCATGGGAATCCAGAGGTTGATGGTCCCTAGTTATAAATACCTTGTGTCCCCCCTTTGATGTGAGAGCTTGGATGCAGATCTCTCTGGTCAAACAAAAAATGCAGTTTGTAACAAATACTCTTAGGATATAGGTGACAGAGTTCAAAGCTGGTTTGACAGCTTATATTATCTGAGCAGGTTGAGAAATAAAGGAAAAGGTGCAAACAGGGAAGATGTAATGTGGAAATATGCTGATCAACTCTTTGTGGGAACTTGGGGACTCTTTTAGCTCATCTCTTTATCTTAGCACTAGAAAGCTTCATGCGTATGGCCTAGTAAAGCTTGGAGGAATTTCTTGCCTGTTTTATCTGGCCAGTTTCAGCTTTTTATGCAGCATGTCTTTCAGCCATAGCAATGTATGATTTTATAGCAATTAACCCATATAAAATGTGAAGTGTATAGCCTCTTAACAGCAGCTTTGTCCTCCATGAGAGATGAAGGACCAGGGGGCTCATGAGGAACAGCTGGGTGCTGTCAGTGTCTCTCCCACAACATCTACCATGTTGAAGTGCTTTTCTTGGTCTATGTAATGATAAGAGCTGGCCCTGGTCCATGTGGATTTCAGCAGGCATTAGTACCTCAGTCATTGAACTGATGGTAATTCAAAGGAAACATTAATGTTCCCTATTCTCTTCCATTCTCACCTTCTGTCATTCTATGCACTGTGAGCTTTTTTAGGCAAGGCCCAGACTTCTTTAATGCTATTCAGTAACATGCAAATAGTGTCAATAATAAATAGGACAATAATCATAATAAGTTATAATCACAATCAAGTCTGGAATTAAGAGTCAAAGATTATTCAACAAAATTTCTTTTGTTGAAAAACATTGCTCCCTATCTGAGAGTATTGGCACTGTGATAGCAAGTGCTCTTTGACAGAAGTGGTACTATCCCTTTTAGAAAGGGTTTGCTGCATGAGTGAGAATGATGTGGCCCCCTACACATTTACTGCAGTGGCATATCTAGATTCAATAGCACCTAGGGCAAGCATAGAAGTTGCATCCCTAGGTGCTGCTTCTCCTGCCACCGCCTCAGGCCAAGGAAGACCCTAGCAAGGGTGTGAGTTGGCAGTGGGCCAGGCTTCCATGGGAGGGCTCCTGCCTCCACTGGTACCTCCTCTGCACTGGGCCAGGGAATAACCCCAGTGGGGGCAGGGAGGATGGGCTAGGCCCAGTTAAAGTGTGAAGAGTTTTGTCAAGGTCAGAGACCTGGGCGGCGAGCCAGCCCAGAGCAGAGAGTGGGAGAGCCAGCAAAGTCCAACCGGGAGGAGGCAAGCAAGCACTTACTCAAGGAAGTTCATTTAGCAGAGCACCAAGGGAAGCCGTAGTCAGAGTTCCAAAGCCAACGGTCAAGAGTCCAGAGATCAATTCAAGGTATCAGGAACCGGGTGCTGGAAGCAAGGTACAGGCAAGAGGAGGGTTTCTAAGAAGGTTGCCACAAGCAAAGGGAAGCTTCCAGGCAGGCAGTTATATAGCCCCAGGCACAGGTGTGTCCGGTCACCGCTTCTTAAACTTAGCCAAGGAAGCCTCCCTTTGCACAGCCCTCTTGAGTCTCCGCCTTGATTGGGGCTTATTGAACCAGCCTCCAGAGCCTCTTCAGAATCAGATCCCTGTTGCTCCAAAGGAGCAGGCACAGAATCGGATCCCTGTTGCTCTAAAGGAGCAGGCAGAGGGACGTCCGCGCCTGCTTGGTCCATGGCAGCAGGGGGAGCTCTTGAGCTGCAGGACTCACCTCCAGCCAGAGCCACAGGGACCAACAGCTGCTGCTCGTCATCAGCAGCTCTGACAGGGGCTTCAGTTATCACAAGTTTGGCTTTTTTGCACCCCTCTGGCATTGGTGCCCAGGGCACACGCCCCAGTTGCCCCACCCTAGATACTCCTCTGCATTTTTGAACTGCAAACCCCAACAGCATGCGCTAGCATAGCCAGTGGTTAGAAAAATCTGGAGGGCCACATGGTTCCCACCTCCGCTCTGTTATGTGTTCAAGTCTTTTTCACGGATCAAATAGGACAGACAGACTTTTTATGTACTCCCACAAGGACACAAATACCACAACTTTCAAAGAAACCTGTTCACACACTAAAAGTTCTCACATGATAAGACACTGGGTGAAGAGCTTTCAACTGAGGAATATACCTGCAAATCCACTCATCAAACATTGGCCAAGTGTGCAACTTGATGAAATGGGACAATCTATTTTTATGTTGATCAGAATTCCTTCAAGAAAGGGCTAAAGCAGGGCTGGATACCTTGTTGTTCTCCAGATATTGCTGGACTGGACTCTGACTCCTATAATACCTCACCATTGATTATACTGGCTAGTGCTGATAGAAATTGCAATCCAACAACTTCTAGAGGGTCATACATTGCTCATCCTGGATTAGAGAGAAAGCAACAGAAGTATTCATACTAATGACAGCATGTCAATAGCACTGGTTAGTTCTGACTTTGCTATCAAAATTAACACAAAATACACACAAGAAGAAAATGAAACCTAAAGCCACTGATAAGCAACAGCTTTCTTAAAAGCAGCAACATTTCCACAATAGCACAAAAGCTTTCATGTTCTACAGAACTGTTCATCCAGGTAGATGATTAAAAGGGGTGCAGGTGAATAGGGAAAAGCTAAGTCCAAAAATCTGATAATTAAGTCCCAAGATGGAGAAGTCACCGGCAGGTATGCAGGTATCAAATTATACCTGGTATTTTCAGCTAGAGTGGAGATACAGAACTTGTAGCTAAAACTTCTGATTTTTTTGTGATTTTTGTATTTCCTTGCTTCTTGCTTTTAACCACCTAGTCTGGAGAAGGAGAAAACCTGAAAACTTGCCCACTTCCGTGGAATTGTAATAGGTCCTAATTGCCTGCCTGCAGGTTTTAATTTGTCTTTCAAGAAAAAAATAATGGATTTTGACTATTTTATATAACTGAACATGGTATACTCTAAGACTGATTGTAAATGCAGAATTTGCACTTACGGGCTCTCCAAACTCTTTCCACTGACAGCTTCTATCACATGTTAAGAACTTCGTTGCAAGTGTGTGTTTGGTTTTCTTTAAATGCAGCAAACTACTAGTGCTTCCCCATTGCCATTCATGAGTGCTCCTTTCAGCTTCCCTCCTGTTGATGCTTAATTCCATATGACATGGCTAAGGGAAAGTTGCACAGCCTTGCATTATTATATTTTCTGACTGAGTTAGGGAAAATATTGCAGGCAATTTATATTCATTGTCTTGGAGAGATTGTAATGATGGAACTATCATGTTTTCCCCCTTCAAAATATAATCACTTTTTTATCTCAGTGGTAGAGCTATAATTGGTATGAATAAATTCTGCTATCTATAATATATCAACTCAACATTATTGGTTCTGATTATCTCATCTTTATCTGTCAGCCACCAAGTCCCCTGCTCCCTCCCCTTTTTGCAAGGCTAAAATCTCTCACCTGTTTCAGGAATATCCAGGTGTCACTCTTTCTTTATTAAGGCCAATTTATCATTTGTCCAAGAAGGAAGGAATACTGAAGAAGAAGATGAAGAAGGAGAGAAGGAAGCAGGAGGAGGATTTGTATAGAACTATCAATGTTCAAATGCTGTACATAAATAAAGCAGCACACATATACATCAGAGAATCACTATGGTGTACTGGTTTGAATGTTGGACTATGACTTTGGACACTAGAACCCTTTCTGCACCCTACCTTGTCCCATTGTGCTCTGGTGTTGGCAGCAGCTCTGCTGAAGGGAGTGTGACGGGAGCACTCCCCTCCACAGGGGACTGGCTCCCTGCGGAATGGAGCACGATGGACATGCAGCTTCCTTCCGCCATGCAGCCGGGTACTTTCCCAGGCTGCATGGGGGCAGGAAGCACAGCCATCATGCTTCCTGCCATTCCTCAGGACAGGTAAGTGCAGGATGGTGGCACAATAGTGTGTTGTTGATGGGGAAAACCTGCCAACTATTTAACCTGCAATTGCACCACCTGGGGACAGGAGAGGAGTGGGACCGCCACAACATTATGCAGAAGCATTGCCACCATCCTGTCCATCTCCTGTTCCCATGGCAGGATGGGATGGTGCTGTGGAAAGGACCTAGAATTCAGATCCTCGCTTGGCCATGGAAACCCACTGGGTGACCTTGTGCAAGTTACTCTCTTTCAATCTTAGAGGAAGTGTGATAACTGAAGCCCCTGTCAGAGCTGCTGCTGATGAGCAGCAGCTGTTGGTCCCTGTGGCTCTGGCTGGAGATGAGTCCTGCAGCTCAAGAGCTCCCCCTGCTGCCATGGACCAAACAGGCGCGGACGTCCCTCTGCCTGCTCCTTTAGAGCAACAGGGATCCAATTCTGTGCCTGCTCCTTTGGAGCAACAGGGATCTGATTCTGAAGAGGCTCTGGAGCCTGGTTCAATAAGCCGCCAGTCAAGGCGGAGACTCAAGAGGGCTGTGCAAAGGGAGGCTTCCTTGGCTAAGTTTAAGAAGCGGTGACCGGACACACCTGTGCCTGGGGCTATATAACTGCCTGCCTGGAAGCTTCCCTTTGCTTGTGGCAACCTTCTTAGAAGCCCTCCTCTTGCCTGTACCTTGCTCCCAGCACCCGGTTCCTGATACCTTGAATTGATCTCTGGACTCTTGACCGTTGGCTTTGGAACTCTGACTACGGCTTCCCTTGGCGCTCTGCTAAATGAACTTCCTTGAGTAAGTGCTTGCTTGCCTCCTGCCGGCTGAACTTTACTGGCTCTCTCACTCTCTTCTCTGGGCTGGCTCATCGCCCAGGTCTCTGACCTTGACAGGAAGGCAAAGGCAAACCCTTCTGAACAAATCTTGCTGAGAAAACCCTGTGATAGATTTGTCTTCAGTTCTCCATAAGTCAGAAACAACTTGAAAGAACACATCAAAAAACAGACACATCTCTGCCAAAGATGTGCAGTCTAATCAAAAAGGGACTATGAGGGATAGGGAGTTTATCACACAACACTTTCCTACTGCAATTTCACTACATTAGTCCCATCTTTGACTGATAGTTATCGAATGATGTCATGCCTCTTCTGGTGCTGTTTGAAGCTTAACCGCTGTTGGGTCATTTGGAAATTAATTCCTTTTCACTTGAAACAACCTTTTAATGACCTCTGATCTCACTATGGTTTGGTAATCTCCTTGGTGTGGTTTCATTACTGCTCCTCCCATAGAGAGTCTCCAGGGTTCCCCAGCAGAGAAACTCCAGACTACTTCCAATGGTTGGGCTGTGAGGAAACAAATTCTCAAGAGACCCACTATACCTTGATTCTCCACTCTTTGGCAGGGTTTTTTAAACATTGTTTTAATTTTTTAAATAAAGTAGGTAGGATAGTAGTGCAATTCTGATGTAATCCTATGAAGAATTAGAGCCCAGAGAAACCATGAAGTTCAAAACAAATTTAAGGAGTAAATAAATAGCAAATATACAGAAGTTTAAAGGGTAATGTACAAAAACGGAATCAGGTAAGTATTGGTTCATGGGAAAAGCATAGAAAAAATGGTGGAAGGGGTGTGCTGCATGTTCATTTTCCCTATCTGGGTAGGGAGTGGAGTGGTTCCATAATAGCTTCGTTATGTAATTGCACAATTGTGTGATTGCGTAATTGCACAATTACAGCTTCCCGCTTGTTAAAAAAACAACAATCGTGGAGCATGAGGCGGGATAAACAGGGTGGTATAAATGAATATCGTATTTCAACTGCAGGAAAGCAAACACAAGAGTGAACACCACTGAGGTGCAAATGCAGTGATGGTGCTAAGACTACATTAAAAGAAACTACTACCCACAGGAGGGATAAAATAAATAAAGAAATTATTGAATATTACTGTTTATACTAACCAAGCATACCACATCCATACCACATACATTCAATGAAAAACATGGGCTGATGTAGACCAATCCTGTCAAAATGTCTCACTTACAGATCTTGGAAATGGACATACTATCAATTTCTTCTTACCATTATATCTAAATATTATATCTACCATTATATCTAAATAGTTCTTTGTACAACAGTGCCCTATTGATTGCCTGTTACCAATATTTTTTGTATAATATAATGTTCTCAGAACCTTATATGTGAGTTATATGTGAGCAATGGATTCAAGCTACAGGAAAGGAGATTCCACTTGAACGTCAGGAAGAACTTCCTGACGGTCAGAGCTGTCCGGCAGAGCTGCCTCAGAGTGTGGTAGAGTCTCCTCCTTTGGAGGTTTTTAAGCAGAGGCTAGATGGCCATCTGTTGGGAATGCTTTGATGGGTATTCCTGCATAGCAGGGGGTTGGACTCGATGGCCCCTGGCATCTCTTCCAACTCTGATTCTTTTTGTACATATACATGGATGTTATATTTGATATGTAGCTGTCAAGAATACATTGTAAGATTGGATAAAGGTTGAAACTACTTATAGTATTCAACTACATTGGGAGTTATATTTTAAATGAAATATTCTGATGTCAATACCTTTTAAATTGTGATTATTTGGTTGGTTGATATAAATAGTAGTAGTCAATAATATCTTTATTTTTCTTTTTATCCCTTCCGTGGGTAGTAGTTTCTTCAGATGTGAGAGAGGTGTGCTTCTAGTTTTTTCTAGTGGCAAAAAACTACATCACCATTTCATTACTTTTCCAAGTAGAGAAGTGGCTTTCAAACAAAACGACCCAAAACAACTGACTACTGTGATATGCACCCAATATTCTCTTGATACAAATTACATTTTGATACAAATTACATTTTAATGCAAGTATAGGGGTGGGAGGAATATTTACATACTCTGAATGTACAAATTTGTAAAGATAAAATTAAGCTGGAGTAACTGAAAGTGCAGTCTGGAAATATTTGAGAAACATATGGAGCTGCAAAAGAGAAAAGATGAAGCACCAAGGTTCAGCAGAGGCAGATGCTGTGTAGAAATAGGGAATCCATGAAAACACTTAGAATTAAACAACAGGATGTGGTCCAACAGCTCCATGGCCCAGGAATTTATTAATACCTGAACTAAATTCAAAATCATTCCACACAAAATTCACTCCTGGATTTCACTGTGTGTGTGTGCGTGCGCTTGTGCACGTGCATGTACGAGAGAGAGAGAGAGAGTATCCACATACTTTAGCTTTTGCAATATTTTTAAGTCAGAAACTCTAGCCAATTTCCTACAGATCAACTACATCTCTACCTGTAGATCCCAAGACATTTTTTCCTTTCCTCCAGATCAACTAGATCTCTATCAGCAGATCTCAATGAGCCTTGTGATTGGAGAAGGGGGGTTTGAGGGGTCCCATGTCACCCTAAGAGTTGGGGGGCTGTGAGGTCTATCCACAATGCCAGCAGCTCATTAGAATTCGGGGAAATTATAGCTCAAAAGAGGCCTACAAGAGGAGGGTAATGGCAGGATCTTTTCATCTATGTATACCAGTACAGAACCATACAAGGTTATTGAAAGTGAGGTGAGAAAGCTTGGATAGAGAGAGATTAGGAGTGGAAAGGGGTGACAGTTACTAGTCTTGAATAAGGAGGTTGCAGCAGAGGGGCTCAGACAACATCTGAGGGTACCATGGAGGAACAGCAGTCTGGACTACATTTTGTGTACTACAATTGGATGGGGTTGAAGCTAGGGTTTTTATATTCAATTTCAGACCCTGAAGGGATGCATTGATAAAGACATAATAGCTTTCCCACAGGACTGACAAAGGGGTCTGAAATGGTCTGATTGTTTTAACTCCAGTGTGACAAAATGTTGATGGGAGTCATGACAATCTCTTAATGTTCAGCCAGGTAGGGTGTATAGGGAAGATTGAGGGATGGTCTCTGATTGCCTTATCTAGGCAGTTTATCTTCCACTGTGTTTAAAAATGAACCTGAAATGGTAAAGTGATTAGCACAAACCCATCAGCGCTGGGTTTTTCCACCTAATCCTATCTGAACTTTCATGGCCCTTAACACATCTCCAATCAGCATGTTCTCCAATCATGAATAAGTCCAATTTATGGAAATTGTATATCTCATGGGGGGGGGGTAGGATATGGTAATATGCACTCTATAATTTTGGAGTGTGATGCCCCTCTATTCAGACCATGAGCCATGGCTGTACCACTCCTTGTATCAGAGAACTCAGCTGGAGAATGAAAACAGGTTTGCAGTTTGAAATAGGACCACTAAAAAAAAGAGGAAGTTAAGAGAATGCTCAGGAGAATGAACCAAAGTCTCTCTCCCCCTTGTTCATTCTCCTCCACTCCACCAGATACACACGTATAGGGGGAAATGGGACAACCCAGTGCAGACTGAGTATGTTCAATGATCATACAATGCTGAGTGTCTCTTGGAAGCGGGATGGAAAATGGGGTGAAGGAGAATGTTCTAGAGTATCTTGGAAAAGGGTGTGGCTAGATGTCTGGAATACTGCAGAGGACACTCCCCATTGCAACAAGGTATTGCAATTCTCATTTGTCATAATGTGACAACAAAGCATGAGGAATGAATGGAACAATATTATTAGAAAGAATGATCAGTGTGGCAGATAAACTGAGTAGACTTCTCTACCTCTGTCCAGACTATACTCTCATGACCTGTGGAGTTTTTTCCCCTCCTTACGGAATTATTAAGTCTGTTAATTCTTAAATTGTGGTTTGTGGAGAAGAAATGATCCACCATGAATCACCAGCCTCAGCACTCAGCAAGGTTCAGTCACTTGACCCTTTCCAGAATTATTTCCAACTTTGAAAACAGCAAATAATTTTGGTGCTTTCATTTGATCATTAGCGGTTCTTCTGTGTAATTATTCTCTCCTTGCCTGACAATCTAATTTAGACCAGAGTGATGCATTCATTCATCAAAGCTCATTTAGGAACATACCCAACCTTAGCCTCACTCACTTTCTTATTCCTCTGTATTGAAGTGGTTATTTCTTAGAAAACAAATTGAGAAAAGACAAAGACTGGTGATATTATGAAGCGTTGTGGTGGTAAAGCAGTTATAATTTGGGAGTGGTATTTGGCAGGTCCAGGTTCAAATCCCTACTGAGCCATGGATCCCATGACATTAGCCTGCCATTCTCTCTCAGTCTGTCATACCTCACAGAGCCGCTGTAGGGATTTTAATGTATGGAAAAGAAGAACAGGCATGCTGCCTTGAGCCCATTGGAGGAAAGACAGTATAGAAATATGGCAAATAATATAATAAGAAAAAGAAGACATGTAACTTTTAAGGTTCCAGACCATGCTGAGGCCCACTGATTATCACTAATTGTTGTTGTTAACTGCTGCCATGTCACAACTTGATGACTCACCTATGAACGAAAGATCTCCAAGTCACCTTGTCATCAACAGCCCTGCTCAGGTCTGGCAGACTCAGAGCCATGTCTTTTTTGATTGAGTCTATCCATCTGTAATGAGGTTTTCCTCCTTTCCTACCTTTCCAAGAATTGTTGTCAGTTCTAGTCAGTCAAGTCTTCACATGATATGGCCTAAGTACAACAGCCTCAGTTTGATCATCTTGGTTTCTAGGGAGAGTTCTAGGTTTCTAGAGAGATGCTCTAGGCCCCATTCATTTATCTTTTTAGTAATCAGTGGAACTCTTCTCCAGCACCATATTTCAAATGAGTTGATTTTCTTTGTATCAGCTTTCTTCACCATCTAGCTTTCACAACCATACATAGAAATGGGAAATACAATGGCAGGGACAATCCTAGCTTTATTCAATGATATATCTTTATACTTCAGGACCTGGTCTAGTTCCTTCACAGCTGCCCTTCCAAGTCTTAGTTTTCTTCTGATTTCTTGACTGCATTCCCCTTTTTGATTAATGACTGAGCCAAGCTATAGGAAATTTTTTAACTGCTTCAGTGTCTTCACTGTCTGCTTTAAAGTAATGTTAGTCATCTGTGATCATTATTTTTATTTCTTAATATTCAACTGTAAACCTGTCTTTTTACTTTCTTCTCTGGCTTTCTTCAGTAGTCATTCCAAGTTTATTGTGTCATCTGCATATCTTAAATTGTTCCTTCCTTTGATTTTCACACCTCCGTCCTCCAAGTCTAATCCAGCTCTGCATATGATAGATTCAGCACACAAGTTAAACAGATGGGGTCATAAAATGTAGCCTTCTCTGACCCCCTTGCCAATTGGAAACTATTCTGTTTCTCTGTATTCTGTTCTGAATATGAATTACACATCAAATGTTGCAGCACACTCATTTCTTTAAGAGCAATCCATGAATTATCATGTTCTACACAATCAAAGGCTTTGCTATAATCTATAAAGCTCAGGGTGATTTTCTTCTGAAATTCTTTGGTACATTCCATTATCCAAAGTATATTTCCAATATGATCCCTCATACCTTTTCTTCTTCTGAACCCAGCTTGGACATTTGGCATTTCTTGCTGCATATATATGGTGAAAGTCTTTGTTGTAGAATTTTGAGCATCACTTTGCTTGCAGGGGAGATCAATGCGATGGCCCAGTGGTAACTTCAATCCCTGGTATCCCTGCTCTTGGGGACTGGAATGTATATTGCCCCTTCCAGTCTGTGGGTCGTTCTTTTATTTTCCATATTTGTTGGCAGAATTTGGTTAAATTTGAATGAATTCTGTCTCTGTAGCTTGAAACAGTGGTATTGGTGTGCCATCTGTTCCTGGTGATTTATTTATCCCAAGTGCTTTAATAACAGCTTCTGTTTCACTTTTTAAGACTGTGAGTTCATTTTCAAATGGCTCTTCCTTGAATTTATCTGTCATTCTTTCATCTCCTTTATAGATTTCTTCAGCATTTTTTTTTCTTGATCATATAGTGTGTTTCCCTGTTGGCCGTATAGCATTCCCACTCTTGGTTTAAGTTTCCCTTTGATTTCTTGGATCTTGTGGGAAAGATCATTTGTTTTATCTTTTTTATTGTCTTCTGTTTCTTTGCATTGGTTACTTTAATAATTCTTTTTCTCCCTACACAGAAATCACTGAACAGTTGAATTCAGCATTCTGACTCTATTACTGTCACCTTTTACTTTTACTTGTCACTTGTCCTTAACTGTTTGAAAAGTTTCATCTGTCATCCAATGAGGCTTTTCTTTCTTTTTTGTTGAAGATAGGATTTTTCTTCATTCCTCCTTGACAATATGCTTGGTTTTGGTCCAGAGTTATTATGGCTCCTGGCCAGTCACGCTTAATAGGGCAAAACTATTATTTATATGGCTTCATATTTCTTTCCAGCACTACATTTATAGTAAGATATACCATTAAAAAAATTCCTGATGTTCTTTCCAGCACTGTATTTATAGTAAGATATATTCAGGCACTCATTTATTTGTTACATTACATTTATGAGTTACGCCTGAACCAAGGGAACATCTCTCAAATGTGAGGATGCTGCCACAATTCCCTGTAGATATATGTCATTCCTCTCTATGTCCAAGAGATTCATTTTCTGATTTCTTCCTTGGATTGTAAATAGTAATGTATGAATCAAACATAATCCACCCCAGATGGGTTTTAACAGATCAGGTGCTCTCATCCATTAATTTACTTGCAGAATGCTTTTTCCAGATTCTTTTCTCACCCTAGCAGAGTTGGTGTGAAATATAATACTTTTTTTTTTCCTACAAAACAGATGAATACAAATCTACTTCTATGCATTTGAATGCAAAAAAAAGTTTCTTCTTTCTTTTGTTTGCATTTCTTTCATCATCATCTACCACTTTCAAAAGTAATGCAATATTTTCCACAGAGATATACATAAATATCTCCATAAATATTGAGAGCAGCAGATTAGCCATGCTGTAGGGATTTGGATGCCAGCAAACAAGGGTTTGAATCCTTGCTCAGGCATGGAAACCTACTGGGTAACCTTGGGCAAGTCACACTCCCTCAGCTTCAGATGAAGGCAAGGGCAAAACTTCCTCTGAACAATTCTGCCAAGTAAATTCTGTGATATGTTCACTTTATGGTTGCCATAAGTCAGAAATGACTTGAAGGCTCACAACCACAACAACTACAAGATTCTTCCACACCAGCTATGGATTCTGTTGAAACAAGGCAGTACAAGAGCACAAGGATGCTACCTCTACCAGACTGGGAAAATCCAGTGACAGTGAATTTCTCCACCATCCTTAACAAGCAATATAATGGTGAGGAAAATAACAAGTACTTGACCTATTTAGCTGCTCAGTCCGCTCAGTTGTCTGTTGATGACTGTTGTCCAGATATTAACTGGGCAGCTTCTGAATCCCTGTTCTTCTTTCTTATAGAATCATAAAATCATAGGCCATTTCTCCACTACACTGTTATAGTGCTATTATTCTACTTTCAACATCCTGTGGAATTCTGAGGTTCGTAGTTTCCTGAGGCCAAGGAGCTCTTTGGCTGAGGATTCTAAATGCCCCTCCCTAAACTGCAAACCCCGGGATTCCTTAGGATGTTGAAAGTGGAATAGCAGCACTATAACAGGGTTGTGCAGAAATGGCCATAGACCCATAGAGCTGGGAGGGACTGCAAGATCCACCAAGTTCAACCTCTTGTCATACTCCACATGGTTCTTTATCTTTAAACCAGGGTTCCCTTCAAATAGACATCAGTTCTCTGAGCACTATGACACGTGGTCACTCTATCAGTCATGTGAACTGACACTTTGTTGTGATTGTGCAAAAGCTGAATTAAAGTGGCCAACAACAATTTGTCTCTTCCATTCATAGGTGAGTACATGTGGTAGCCATCTCAGTGATGACAATCAAATGCTGTGATTTGTGATTTAAAATGTTGAGGGGGGTGAGTGAAGAGCACTTACTGTGGCTGTGACTTTCATTTGTACAGCAAAATTGGCCTTCCAGGCTATCTGATTCATAGAATCATAGAGTTAGAAGAGACCACAAGGGCCATCAAGACCAACCACATCCATGCAGGAACACACAGTCAAAGCACTCCCAACAGATGGCTTAAAAATCTCCAAAGAAGGAGACTACACCACGTTTTGAGGCAGTGTATTCCACTGTTAAACTACTCTTATTGTCAGAAAGTTATTCCTAATGCTTAAGTGAAATCTCTTTTTCCTGTAGTTTGAAGCCATTGTTCCATGCCCTGGTCTCCAGAGCAATGAAAAACAAGCTTGCTCCATCCCTCAAATATTTAAAGATGGCTATCATGTCACCTCTTAGCCGTCTCTTCTCCAGCTTAAACATACCCAGCTCTCCATAAGGCATGGTTTCCAGGCCTTTGAACATTTTGGTTGCCTTTCTCTGGACTTGTTCCAGCTTGTCAATAAAGAAAGGGGGAAAGAAATGTGGACTTCATGACAAATAGTTTAGTAAAAAAATATTAGCCACAGAAGACAGGTTTCAGAATATTTTAGCTAACATTCATTTTTTTTAAGTCCAGTGCCCCAAAAGTAATCAGATAAATGAGGCTCTTTAATGGCTGATGATTGGAAGAAAGCTTCCCTGATTAAAGACCAAAGCTGACAGAGTATCAATCACTGCTTCTTTTGATTAGGTACCACACTAATCTCTGTCGCTGTATAATGACTGTCTTGGCAAACAGAGTCTGATTGCTCCAGGCAACTCATTTGCATTAATCAAATAAGGAAAGACAGGGATGCACTTGACTGTACAAGGCAAGATGCTAAATGTCTCATTGCTTAATACAGAAAAAGGGCAGGGAAAAACCAAATACGAACTGTGTACCTTTTTCTGGGTCTGTGGAACTTTTTATAGAGGAAAGCCTTCTCAGTGGGTGCTCCAAGACTGCAGAATTCTTTTCCATGGGATGTTAGCCTGCCCCCTCTCTGCTCTGCTTTCCCCAACAAGTGAAGACCTTTCTATTCAGACTGGGATGTAATGACTACTGTAATTGGTTGCAGGGAGTCATTTATTATATAAATGATATATATAGTGGCATTTTAATACAATAACTTGTTTAATTGTGTTTTAACTTATACGCTGTCAGGTTTTTAGCTTTTTCTTGTTTTAGCGTGTTTGTAAGTCACCTTGGGTTCCATGGTAGGAGAAAGATGGGACATAAATAAAATAATAAATACTTGTAGAGACAAAACCAGCAGACACTGCCAGAGATGGAGTTTGGTCCATCTAGCCTCATAGTCTCCACTGTCAACAAATATGACCTCTTCATGGCTCAACATGGGTCTTCTCACAAATAAAAACATCAGGATAGTGAACAAACATGTCACGAAGCAGCCTTAGTTGGTAGTCATATCAGCCATCTATCATGATTTGTCATCTTCTTTCTCTTTGATGGGAGCAATCCAGGAGAGATGGGTGAGAATTTCTTTTCCATTCACATTTGATAAGAAATCTACAAATTTTGGAAAGTACTTATTTGGAATCAAAACTGGTATTTTTTTAATTGAATGCATGAGAAAGCCATAGTAAGGGATTTGTCCGTCCAGCTTTGAATGCACAGCTCAAAAGTCTGGTATTCAACCATGTTAGTGCTGAATTAAGATTGCCACCCTTTTTTTCTGAAAGGCTCTTCACCTTTATCACTTATATTGTAGAGAGCATGGTCTTCTCCATGCTGAAAGGAACTGTACTGACTGAATTTGCCTGGTCTAAATGTGAGAGGCTTGTTTTTGATAAGAAATTACCAAAATTTCAAAATCACATATTTGGGATGGAAATAGACAAAGCTGTAAAAAAAAAAAAAAAAAAAAGGAGCTAAACAGACTGATTTCCCCATTTTAAATACTCCTTAGGGTTTCAGGCAGAGGACTGACTGAAACCTATGCCTGGTATCGTTCTGCTTGAAAAGCTAGGGATCAAACTGAGAGTGTTCTGCATGCAGCACTATGTTCTCCGATCATGTCGTGTTAGTGGCAAACAGGACATTAACATACTTCTGTTCTGCTGGCTACATTTGCTCCAACTAATTTGTCTTCATAAATGATAAATGAAAATAAGAGGTTGCGACTGACATTCTGGCACTAAAGTATAGCCTTTGCCCCTTACTGGTATATAATTGAAGTTTCTTGCTGTGGAATTGGTATCATCTCCCTGGACCATCAGAAGTTAGCTGAAAAGTTACCTTACCATTGCTGTTTCCTACTATAAACTGTTTACTTGGATTCTGGGTCCTGCTGCAGATCAACGAACAGAAATCTGGGCTAATATTCCAGACTCTATTCGGGGTATGATTTCTTTCTTTTTTCTTTCTCTGTTACATTCTGCTGCATTAGCCTTGTCTTGGAAAAGAAGAACATTCTGGATTGACAGCAAAAATTATAAGGTAATGTCTCTCCACATCTGCCAAGAGAGGGCATTCTATAAACTGGGGGCCATCTCCAAAATCCCCTGCTTGCTTTCCATTCCCTCAGCAATTACCACAGCAAAGGAAAGAACATGGGACAAGTTCTTCTTCTCACATAACTTCACTGAATAGGGAAGAACATATGCAAATAGGCATCTTGGTTTATTCAAGAACAATTTCCTTCACACTTTTAAAGGTAAGAACCAGTCATTTGATCTGAACCCACAAATAAATTGGCAACCAGAGCATTTTCCAAGCATGGCTCATTGTATGGCCAAAAAGTACCACCCATACACAGAAAGACTACAACTCCTATCCTCTTTTTATATATCCAGGGAAATAGACTCAGCAACCAAGTACACTAGATCACCATTCAGTATGGGATGATCTGCTGTTGAAACTTTACTGCAGATACTAGCAAAGCAGTCACAAATGTATTCATTTGTGACAGAGGCTGGTGGAATCCAACCTTCCCCAACTTGGTGCCATCCAGCTGTAATGGACCACAGATTCCAGCATTCAAGTTGTCACCCTATCTGAGAATGATGGGAGGAATAGTCCAGCACACCTGGAGGGTGCTAGAATGGAGAAGGATGGCACTGTCGATCTCACAAAAGTACATGTAAAGCAGGTGTACATATAAATCATGTAAATCATCTACCATAATATAATATGCGGTCCAGCTCACTCTTTGAGAAGTTGTTTGAGAATTTGGCCAGAGAAAAGAGACCATGTTTATACCAGCAGAGTCAGCATAAATGCACTGTAGCAAGCATTGCTATCACTGAGCAAGTGTTGTTCAAGTTAGATTGTTCCTTTTAATGTCCTCCTAAGGTTTTCTTTTCCTGGTATGTGAGTGACTGAAATCCTTCTCTTGTCCAACATTCAATGAGCATAAGATGTTACAGGGGCTGCTGGTGCTACAATAAGGATGAATAAGGACTGGATATGGAGAAGACTGTGATGAGATGCAGCTGCTAATTCATGAAAGGAATGCATGACTAGCTTCCTTTGACTCAGGGTCTGAGTGCTGAGAAAGCAATGAAGAAGAGATGTGGGGTTGAAAATTCAAGAGCCGGTGAACAGATTGTCTTGTGACAGTCCATGTGTGAGCCCTGCGGAAATGTTAGGGAGCTGTGTGAAGAGATATATCATATGAGCATTGCTATTAAGCATCTCTAATTTAGAAAACAGCTAAATTTTCTTAGTGTCTGAGTTCATAAGGTTGGCTTCTGGCATTCCATTACTTGAAAAGTTTGATTTGAGATCTTTCTGTTGCTCCAACTGTATTGCACACATTTTTCCATGCTTCTGACACATAAATTCCACCCAGTACTGATGAAAAGCAATCTAGCTGTGAATGCTTTGAGCTGGTTTGATTAGGTGTAAGGTATACCCAGAGCTATGACTCAGGTTGGCCTTCAGTCTTTACCTCCTTGGAAAGGTAAGAATTAGGTAGACCATGGCTTGTGACCAACATTTGTTGCCAATGCACAGTCTTTGCCAAAGAGCATATGTCATTGGCAGGCAAACAGTTTCAGACACCAAATGGGCCTCACACCCTGGAAGAAATAGAATGAAGTGTTTTATTACATGTAGCAAATTGGGCTGGTTTCAGAGGACTAGGTTCTCTTGCCTCT
Organism: Cyclura pinguis; assembly: GCA_030412105.1. Taxonomy (NCBI): domain Eukaryota; kingdom Metazoa; phylum Chordata; class Lepidosauria; order Squamata; family Iguanidae; genus Cyclura; species Cyclura pinguis. Next base: position 28,921,933 of record CM059602.1, on the reverse strand, counting down.
TTACAGGTCTACTGTTTAACAAGCATTGTGGCATGTGTGGGCATTCTTAAAAGGGAGATACTTTTACAAAGCTCTGTTTACTTAAGTCATTCAGGAACCATAATCTTTTTAATATAGCATTACATTTGGTACTTGCAATGTGACACACTCTTTCTAATCGTGTATAGACATTACCAGCAAGTTGGGCAAGGCTAGGCAGCTATGTGGATCCACAGATATTTAAAGACCAAATTCTATGTTAGGAATGAGGAACATTTTGCAGATTTAAAAATCTGCAACATGGTCATACTTTAAACACATATGAGTGCTGAGCTTACTCATTTTTTCTTTTTTAGAACTTCCAGCAGTAAGGGGTACCACTCACTCCCTGAAGACTGCCTCCATGCGCAGCACTTAGTTTCCATTAGTTATCCCCAAGTAGGAGATGGGTGCCAGTTTTCCCATTTTGGTAGGCTCAGCTCCAGGCAAGAGTAAAGGGCTGTGTGCAAATGTCCAGCTCAGCTAGAAGAACAGCAGTTTGAACTATTTGTTGCTACAACTTGCAAAGACTGTCTGAATGCAATGCATTTACTTAATTAACTTCCTCCTTCCCTCCCACTTGTTCTACTGCCAGGATTCACCTTCTGCTCTACTTTGCATCCACTCTTAGCTAAAGCAAGTTGGCTAGACAAAAAGTTCCTTCTCCCTATTTAATTGAATAGGAACAGTTCGTCATTTCACCTTGCCTTTGGAACAGTCCTTTAGCTAAGATTTCTATCTTAATTTCCAAGCAGGAAAATATCTTCTCTGTATATATGTTTGAATGAGCATAATGCCTAATGACACCATCAGGTGCCATCTCTGGGTTTCAGGTTTGGTCCCAGAAACCTCTGGGCCTAGAGGGATTCTGAACTGGCAACTTTAGCTTTGGTGCAGATAAAATTGCCATTCTAACAGCAGTTACAATGGGGTTTTCTTTTTCAAAGAAGGGAAGCATTTTTTTTCCTTTTCTGACTCAGCCACCTTGTTGAAAATAAGTACACCTCAACCCAAAATCTTTTGACCAATCTCTATTCAATGCAGTGGAAACATCCCAGATGCTATTCTAATGGCTGTTCTGGGGAATCATTTCAGGTTGTTTCCGTTTCAGTGGCCACACTCTAAGGATGGAAAAATTATTAGAAGATTCACTAAAAGAAAAAGAAAAGGGGACTTGTTGAGTGTCAGCAAACCCAAATAAGGCAAATTCTGAACCTTCTTTCTCATTTTCTTACCTTGAACCCATGAATGGACCCAGACTACTATTCTTGTCCTCCCCCCAATGCACTGTTTTCCCACTGTCCCAAGAAGACCATGCAGTAGTTAGAAAGAGGGCAGGGGGTAGCTTAGGATTCTCATCTGACAATGTTCTGATAAATGGTGCACAATGATAACTTCATCCTCTTGGAACACTGGAAGGCCCATGGGATGTCTCTATCATGCACTGGCTATGGAATATAGTCAGATGATTATTCTCAGCTGACCACCTTCACCTTCTCCAGTCACCATATGACCATTTGGGAGAGGGGTGGAGGGCAGCTTGAGGATATGGCTATATCTGTACTTCTGGAGAACAGTGAGTTTGCAGGGAGGGACTTTCTCTCTGTCACAAGAACATCAACAAAAGCTGCACAGTTTTCAAAGATGTACTTGTCAGGGGGGAGGGTTGAATTCTTTCCCACAGAAATCAATAATAACCAGAAACATATCCCTACAACACACCAGACAGCCCACCATACTACAGGCAAAGGGGGGACTTCTTGCATAAGGAGATTCTGAGAAAGAAGAGAGAGCTGACTAATCATCAGCCAATACACAGCAGAATATCGAACTGCATGGCTGAAAGGCCATGCCTTCAGCAGTGGGAGGGTGCTTTGCTCACCCAAAAGGAAAAAAAGTCAATTTTAAACACAAGCCTGGCAAGCCTGGGGTGAAGAATGCAAAAGAATGGGAAAAGCAGAGTTGGGGAGGCAAGCATGTGCCTTGCAAATAATCACATTTGAAAGGTCAAACCCACAAATGTGGAGGGAGGACTGTACAACCAGCAGTATAACCCAGACTTCTGTGAGTATAAGTATGTTAGAGTTGTGTCTCAGCAGGATTCTGGCCTTTGACATTCACATTCAGTCTGTAAAGTTCCACCCTCACATAGAATGAATGATCTCCTAATGGAGGAGGGAAGCTCCATTCAGTCCTAATATATTTTCAAGTTGGTTCTCTACATTCTCGCACAAACTTGCACAATCAAGAAAGAAAACTCAGGCAGGTCCTGCTTTTCTGTTAGGCTGCATGAAGTTGCTGCCGCAGGCACTAGATCTGTGGTGTGTCATGAAATGGCAGCAAGTTGTTAATTATTTAATTTGTTATGATTGTATGTTTTTACTGCCAGGTAAGTGTTAAGGATTTGTCATTAGATTTTCTGCCTGAAGTGCCTAAAATAGCTTGGCTGACTTTGGCCTTGGAGGGAGGAATGTTATTTGTTGATCTCTCTTTTAGATAGCAAAATGTCTTGGGCTGACCCTGGATATGCCTGGGCAGAGGGAGCAAGCTTCATTTGTAATGGCAGGTGTCAACAGGGATAAGATTTGGCGTAGAGATACAAGTCCTCATTTCTTTCCCCCACATGAGAACAAATAGTTTCGAAAGTTTTGTTCCCAACACCAACCAGTGTTTTCTTGAATTTTCTATAATTTCTTACATTTGGGACCTTTTTGTGAAAAAAAAGCATAATTATCAGATATTGTGTAAACCATTGTACTTCGCACAGATAAAATGAGAAACATGGTTATTGAATGTCCAAAACTTTGCCTGAAGACTTGTTGAAGCATATACACTGATATGAAGGGTAAGAATATTTGTGAACTGATATACTTTACATCCATAGTTTATCCCCCATCCTAGAGAGAATTTCAGGAATTTGGGGGATTGTTGACAACAACTTAATAAATGGGATGGAAGTGTCTCCATCAATAAATTGGAAAGAATTTGAGATCTGAAATCAGCAAAAGCAAAACTGACAGGTCTGAGTACCTCTAGTTAAGTCTATGCTCTTCCTTCTTGCTTTCTGTCACATGACAACTGGCTTCTGCTTATTCTTAGAGGGAAAATAAAAAGCTACTACCCCAGCCATTCTTGATAGACAATTTTCATTGGCATTATTCTTATGAGACATAGCTGGTTTACATCTGTGTGCAAACCAGAAGTAGGTGAACTCTTCCAAGACTGATCTAGAAATATACAGGGCTACTTTCCCCTATGCAATAAGTGAGAATTTTGTTTAGTTCAGGGCTTTTTTATACATACATACATATGTATAAAGTTTCAAATTTTGCAGATGTTCGTCATAAATTTAAGAGAAAGAACTTAGACTATTACAAATAATTGTATGTGAGAAAAAGCAGAACTAATACATTTATCTGTCCAGGCGAGAGCTTTGAGCACTTAACTCTTTAAAGTCCAGCTTTGAAACTTTGTGTTGTGGTGACTTAGGGATGCCCCATCCTTTTCTCCTGGAAAACAGGTTCAACATCACCTTCTGCTTAATGAGAAGGGCTGTACTTATTTACCTATTTGACCAGTAGAGATGAGCAAGAAGTCTCCCCAAAATCTGTAAAGAATAAATTTCACAGAAATGATTTGAGAAGTTTAAAATTCAAATGGGGCAGAAAGTGAACATGACAGATTCATCCAATCTCATTCACACAGAAACATGTGTTTGGGAATATTTTAGTTAATGCCAGGCAGCTTCCTTGCAAGAAAGTTGCAAACAAGAAGTAATCTGCAATTTTTTCTCTGGTTTAGATTTTAGTAGCCTGAAGAGATTATAGCCAAGCCCTAGAAGCTGTACCAGCCATTCTGGTGCATAACCAGTGATGTATCTAGGTTCAATAGCATCTAGGGCAAGCGTGGAAGTTGTGCCTCTAGATGCTGCTTCTCTTGCCACTGCCAACCCGGTGGGGGCGGTGGCAGGCCAGGCCCAAGTGGAAGGGTGCAGAGATTCAGCTTTTTTGCACCCCCTGGGCATAGTGCCCAGGGCACGCACCCCAGTGCCCCACTGTAGATACACTTCTGAGCATAATGTATGGTACATACTGTGTTTGTGACCATAGACCCTTGCAACAGAGAAACTGTCTCTCTACTTGTCATAAGTATGTGCATTTTGCTATAGTAAGCTAATCAGAGACAGATTGAGTTCTTTATTTGATCACACTCTGGCTTCTTTGAAGGCTTCACTGAAAATTATCTTTGGCATGAAGTCTCTTATCTTTCTTTATCCCCCGAACAAACATCCTGGGTAGCCAAAAGTACATTCACCAGATAATATTTTTAAAAACACACACACACGAGTGCACCCATAGAGAGCTGATGCAATTTGTCACTGCAAACAGTCCCCAACTGTATTCATGCATAAATCAATTCATTCAAAATAATTTGTTAGATACGCACAGCATGGCCTATGTATATTCATGCGTGCCTAGAGCATGTGTTGTATAAGACTAAACGGTTAAAAAGAGAGAGAGAAAAAGAAAGAACTTATGGAGACATCTTCAGAACTCTTCAAGTTTGAGAGTGGGTTTTCAGGCAATCTGCATTTATGAGAACAAAATTCCACGGTGAACCTTGGAAGAATATATTTTAGGGCACAATAAATAATTGGTTATTTTTCATCTAGCTTCAAAAGAGTTGCCTAGCACAGCGCCCTGCAAAAGAACAGAAATGGAGAAACCCCACAGCTGTTTTCATGGCTGGCGTGTGATAGAAGAAACAAGATAGGATTTCTTCCAATGGAATGACAGTAACAGCACCAACCAAAGCAAATAAAACTTCAAACAGCTGTTACTTGCATATGCATTTTTTTTGTAAAAAAAGAAAAAGAAATAAAGAGGCCTGTTTCTTGAGATATGTGCTTATGTAGTCTCCTAATTTCTCTTTAAAAGAATAGTTTCAGATCTTTAGATTGTATGGTGTCATCTAAGAATCCCAGTGCCTATCGTGGACCATTTGGAAGGCATATACCAGAGAATCCCTTGCAGTATAACTAAGATGGTGGTGGTTGACTCCCAGTTCTCACACAGCAGATGCTAGAAAAGTGGAATCCTTCCTATCTTCATCAGCACTCAGATGGGAGGGACACAAATTGACAGCACTGAGCCTCAAATGAGAATTCTGCCACCTAGTGAATTTTTCTCCAGTCCCCAAATTTCTAGCATGGCAATATCTTTTTTTCTAGTTGGGCCATGAACTTTCTTCCAGAGATGAAACTGCACTGGCTGAACCTTACACTCCACCTGCTTGATGTAGGATATTGGCCAATGTAGACCAGCCTCCTGCTTGGTGAGGGATAATAATCAAAATAACCAACTTGACCAACTGCCTTTAAAACTCACCTAAGGAAATAGCAGCAATGAAGCCAAATGTGCTCCTGGCCCAGCTGCAACTTTGTGGACAACACAGGGCAGAATTTTTAGATGGAACTCCACTTTCTTGGCACCTCTAAAAAGAAAGCTGCTTGGGATGCTTTCCCGTGCCTTCAGGCCAGAGTTCTCTCCATTTTTGTTCATTCATTCTGAGTCCCAAGGGGTCTGACCTTTCATCCGCAAGAAAGAAATCTCAGTATTTCTCAGCAAACATTTTGTTGTTACTTTCACATGCCCAGTCACTTCTTGCTAAATTTTGATTATTGTGTCAATTCTATTAAGGCAGATTTGGACAACTACATTCCCTCCAATATATTACAGATGAAAATCTAGACACAGGTAGCCAAGCAACATCAAATTGTGGTAATATGGCAAGAATTATTAATGAGGAAGAACACACAGGCTAGGAGAGACTGCTGCAGTTTGCTTTGGCCTGGTTCTACACGGAAGGACAAGGTTCTGTCCTCCTTCTCTGCTTCTTGCTGAGTTAACTGACTATAAAATATTTTTACACTTTGAACTCAGTTTGCAGCTTCTGAAGTAAGACAAGAGCAAAAAGGGAAATGTAGGAGGAGGAGAGAGAAACTGGGACATATTAAAAGTATCAGAAAAAGTGAGACAATAGGAGATTAATTGGGACTACCTGATTATTTGCCCCTGCCAAATCAGGACAGTTGGAGGGCATGCAACTGCTAGAGGGTGGGAGCAAGCAAATTGGCCTCCTATAGGCAGGCCACACACAGACCCTCCAAAAATTAAAAATAAAATATTTTTTGAATGCAGTTTTATTTAAAATGTTTGCCATGCATTTTATGGAACATTAGGGACAATTTTACTATGTTTTGCACTCCCTTAGTTTACTTCTTAGCTGAAAAAAGGCTTCTGTTGGGTCCAAAAAATTCTGGCAGCACAAAACATTGAAAAATTCTTCCCTTACTCCTTGGAGGGTGTGGTGGTGGTGGTGGCATTTTTGATAAGGAACGAAGGAGAAGGTTGCCCAAGAAATCAGGGTGCTGGGGAACTGCCGTGAAGCTCAAAAATGGCTTTGTAGTATGCCACTCAGCCTGCCTCTGTATTAAAGTAAACAACTGTAGTAGGGCTGCTAAAAGTTTAGCGCAGAGAGCACCTTTGGTTTTCCTGTGAAGTGTCACCTCTGTGACACTCTGGATGTCTGCTTCCAGAGTCCAGGAGAATCCTTAGATTGTCTAATGGACCGTTTGGTCAAAGGAAACAAGTGTATGCGGGGGGAGGGGAATGCAGAAACACTAGCCAGTGTGATATTGTGGTTTGAGCACTCGACTCTGGAGCCCAGGATTTGAATCTTCACTCAGCCGTGGAAACCGACTGGGTGACCTCAGTTAGGCAAGCTGCAGTCTCCCAGCCTCAGAGGAAGGCAAAGGCTAACAACTTGGAACAAACCTCGCCAAGAAAACCTCATGATAGGTTCAGTTTAGGATCACTATAAGTCCAAAACAGTCGAAGGCACACAGCAATAAATTATGCAAATAAAACAGAAATCAGAACACATCTACTCATGCTAACTATATTATACTCGGATATCTGAGGTACCAGTTGGTCCCTCATTTTAGATCCACTTCCTCCCCTCTTCATACGTACAAGAGGAAAAGCTCTGTGATCATTCTCTAGTTCATGCCTGTGGTCATTTTCAAATTTGGGTGTTTTTGCAAGTCGCAGAAGCATAAACTTCCTCCTTTTTTTAAAAAAACAAACAAAACCCACACTAATTAGCTGTAGTTCAGTTAATGCATGTATTCCTCTAGCTGTTAGCGGATTTACATGGGTGCCACTGTCAAAAACTGGAACGAAGCCAGACAGGAGCTCATTATTCCACCAGAAATCCTTGGCCACTAATGAGTGCTTGATAAAGGTTAGATAGTTCCCCACCGACATTTGGCTATTAAAATCCATTTATACTGTAGCCCTATAAACACTATAAATTCTCTTTCATTAGTGTGATGCTTGTGAAGCCCTTTGAAAACAGAAGTTGTGTGGAGGGTATCTGCACAAAACAGAATTCAAATTAGAGCAGAAGGATCTCAAACAGTCCTTATTGCTGCAGGAATGGAAGAATAATTCCTTACAAGTTGTTTAGATGAAGAATTTCCAGGCCTGTCTGTCAGAGGTAAAACAGTGTAATACGTTTTGTGTTCGTTTTCAATTTTTTGGGCAGGGTGATAATATGGTAAAGACAACCACAACTCAACTTCCTTGGTTCATTGGATTTGTGTGTGTGTGTTTGTGTGGTATTGTTATGTTTTGTTAGCTGTTGAGGTTGTAGATAGCCACATCCTGTAGGAATGTCAAAACACGTATTGAGCAGAAGGAGGGGGTGGCAAGGGGTTATGATTCATGACCGCAACATGTGTCAGAACAAGAGGAATCATTACAACTTTTTTAAAAAAAGCTTTGGTAAATCCATATAAAACTGAGACTAGTTGCATGACTCAGAGTTATAAGAGTCCAATAAATACCCCACTGGATAAATGACAGGTGGGAAAGACTGGATTTTCAAACTCTTCTCCACAAGCAAGAACAGGACTCTGAGAAGAGAGTCATGGGAGCATGCATTCCAAGCCATCATGTCATTTGGAACTAAGCATGAAGTATTTGCTCATGACTCATGTGCCCTTGGTGTTGTACAAGCCCTGGCAGCCGTAATACAGGGTGCGGGCAAAAGAACTCCCCAAGAAATGACAATGAACTTTCCATAAGCTCCAGCAGAACTGTAGAGACTGGAAAAAACTCCCTGTGTGCCCTGTATGCTAAAGATAAGACCATTCAGCATATGCCATGCAGCAGGAATGGCAGCAATGATTATTTTACCACCTGCTAATACTAGTTAGCTGGGATTTATCGAGATCCTGGGTCCATTTATCCATCTTGTTCTCATGTCCATTTCTGCAATCAGCTGGCCCAAAAGGAATTCCAGACAACTTGCCAACCCTTGACTGCCCTCCTTTTTGATCCTGACCCCTGATCTCAGGTTTTACTCCTGCTATTTCATGAAATAGGATGCTCCTGGCCTGGCAGACTTACATCCTAGGGCTTCTCTCAGGACTGGACTTTTTGCTGCCTGAGATAAGAGACAAGAAGGCATCCTCATTCCATGACAGAATCTAAACAGATTGGCAGATGAATCTTACTTCAACACTCACTAGTACAATAACCAAATGAAAAAAAGGACAGGGCTCCTGTTTCTGATATCCCCTTCAAGGGAATGATGCTGACTATTTGGGCTTCTATATGGCTGGGTTATTGGTAGAACTAACAGAATTTGTAGTCAAAACATCCGGATGGCCAAAGGTTCCCCAACCATCCCAATACTAAAGGGTGTACCTCAATCAGCTAGGCTGACCCCTAACACCATCCCTGGCCAAGACTCCAACAAAAAAAGTTTAGTTGCTGTATTTGACCAAGGAGTACCAACCCCATTTAGCATTATGTGCCCTCTATCTATCTCACAAATCTAGCCTGTGATCCTTCATGTCATATCTGTCAGCAAATCTTTTTGAGAAATATAAGGTATTTACTGCAAGCCAGGGGAAAAGGACAGGGTGATAAGCATATTAGTTTCTTCACTGTGCACACACAGGCTTCTGACAGAAGTCTCAATCCTACTCTATTGATTTTGCTTCTTCTTCTTAATGGTAGCCTTGCAATAAAGATTACCTGCCTGCTGACTTCGGTCTCAGGAAGAAAGTTCATGGCCCTGTAAAAAGACCAGCTCAATTTCACAATGACAGAAGAAAAAGAGTTCTTGCTATTTTTCAGCAAGTCCTAACAAATCAACAAGCTAGTATACATTTTGCAAGTATAGCTCTATGTGAATTTAATGAGACTAACTTCTTAGTTAATACAGTTAGGAGTACAGTCTTAAATCCATAAAGACAGTGGGATTAAGCATATTTAACTTTGTATTTTATTGTAGCCTGAGAATTTCCTCTCTCACAAAATTTCATAATTCCCAGGACTTGTGTCAGTGAGTCCCACCAATACTTGAGACCCACCCTAAATCTGGGAAACTACCATTTGAAATTTCCCACAATTCTTCATACTATCTAATTTAGGAAATTTAAAATGATAGGCCAAGATCTTATATTCGGGGGCTGATCCTTTAAGCCAGTTGTAACTATATTTACATAGTTACAGATGATTTAAGGAATCAACCCCAAGAACCCACCTTGAACTACAGGGAGCCACTCTGTGTGACAGGGGTCTGTGGTATGGCTGAGTGGGGTGCTTCAGGATGACATGGTTATTCCCCTCCTGCCCCCAAGCCTGCTCATCGCATCAGTGCCTTTGGCTCGGATCTATCACATGACATCATTCCTCTTCTTTAATTCTTCAGGTGGGAGACCATTTGGAAAGCATTTATTTAAACGACCTCCTTTGTAAAAGCAACACTTTCCAAACAATCTCCCACTGGGAGAACATCAGAAGAGGTATGTGGTATTGTGATAAGTCCCAGCCAAAGACACTACTATCCTGCTGTAATTACGATTTACCTGCCTCGTGTGATAAAGCTCTATGTGCTTCAGCTGATGGAACAGGTCTCCCAGGTAGAAGAGGGAGATGATTCTCTGCCACACTAGCCCTTCCCAAAGAGTGGGCTATGGGGTAGAAGGAAAGTGAAGAAGAGAAAACTGTTGCCAAGGGAGAAAGTTCTCACATGATATGAGATTATACACTTAAAGACCAATTTCTTAAGACCAATACTATGACAAAGTGGATGGAGAACCATTCGTCCAATCATTTCATTTTTATCGTTCTGGAAAAATAATCAGTTTCTACAATAAACTCTATTATCATTAAGCATTTGTTGTCATCACCTGTTTGGGAAATAATGGTTAGCCAGTGGATATCCATTGCCAGTCTTTATGTTGAGCCATTCAGAAAAGGAAGATGACAATGTGTCTTTTAACAGAATCTATTGTAGGTGCTGTGTCGGTGTTGTGTGTGTACATGCGTGTGTGTGTGCATGTTTAATACAGTAAAACTGGTTACAATGAATTGGAATATAAAAGCTGTTCCTCAAGGAGACACTATTTGAAGTCAATGCTTAATATTTAGAAGCAAGCAGGAAATAATCCATAAGGGTGGGAGTATTATTTTTGTATCAACATATTAGTATAGGATATTTCAGCAGAGTCCTTGGAATACAATGTTACTGTGCAGTACAGTACTGCAATTGTTTTGAGTTCACAATCACTACTTAGTCACATTGTTGACACTATTGCCAACTTTCTCCTAACATGCTTAACCAGGCATCAGCTCAATGGGAAGAGGGAAGTCCATTCTGCTAACTATCAGAGCACAGTTAATGATGTTTCTGTCTGGTTTGGAGGGATGGATTCAGGACAAGTTCCTTAGTTAAGCACTTAAGTAGAAGCTGGTAACAAGATTCAAGCCAGTAATAGTAGAATCATAGAGTGGGAAGAGACTACAATGTTTATTCATTACTTTTCCTTGTTAATTCTGGGAATTAAAATGCTTTTTTGGGCTGTTTTGAGGATCTTCTCCCCAGTTTTAGACAACTTTCTTTGTAGAAATGGATTTTTTTTTCAAAAAAGAAACTAAAAAGTAATAAGTAATAGAATGAGCAGCAGGATGATGTATTTTTTTTGACACCGTTTGGGAATGTATTACTTGAAGGCTTTCTAGAGAGTCACATTAAACCAATTACGTGTAAAAAGTACATTTCTTAGCTCATTTTTTCCCCTCTCCTGAATCTCACACCATTCTGAATCAATTGATCACATTGTACTTTAGCATTATGAAAGGATAAAAATTTCTCTCAATCTGCTTTCTCCACACTATGCCTAATTTTATACTTCTCTGGCATGTCTCCTGTTATTCACCTTTTTTCTTATCTTTTTTCTTAACCGCCCATATGTGTGATCTAGTAAGGTTTTAGTTTTTCATTTTCACTTACACTTAGCAGACTTTGTGTCTTTTTAAATTCCTTTTTCTGTTTTTTTGGTGGCACAGAAAGAAGATATCCTGTCAAGAAGGGCTTACTTATACTCAGACCCTTTCCTCAGGACAGCATCCTCCCAGCATGGGGACTCAAGAGGAGTGGGACCATGCCAACGCTTCAGCATGATGTTGTCACAGTCTCATCTTTCTTGTGTTCCCAGCCGGTGTGATCATGGGATATATCATTGACAGAAAAACCCCATCAATGGCCCCTGATTGTGTGAGCCTTCCATCACAGCCAGCCAATGAGAAGTGCTGAAAGCACGATCACACACTTCCAGTATGGTATGGTATGCCAGGTATGGAGGGGAGCATTGGGGACATGTTCCCATCCCAGCAGAGGTGCTGTCAGGATTGTGATGAGATGACATGGGAGAGCATCATCGTGTGGAAAAAGCCTCAGTGTCTATGCACAAAGTGGTAATCTTAACAGAAGCATAATATGAGGCTGTCCAGATTGAAGTGAATCTCAACGGCTGAGTGGTAGCTAATATTTTTTCTAAAGAGAGAGAGAGACGGCCATTCATGTCTCAGAAATGCTGCTGTTTCTGATTAGTGATTTTATCAAGTATGTGTGATGCCATATGGCCTTAATAACATGCCTGCTACTTCTCCAAAATTAATTACTTCAGCTTTGGCACAGGGCACCTGCAATATTGCTCTTTCTTTGAATGATCTTGTAACATAATACAGAAAGCGATCAACATCTCTGTGCAATAAGAGAGCCTAGATGCTGGACAGCAAGTCAATTGAAGAACAAGGAAAAAGCTCAGATGCTAGAAAAGTTAAATAGCTGAAACCAAGGCTACAGCACAAAATGTTTTAAATGTCATCTCTCTTCTCCATTCCACCTCTGCCTCTTACTCTTTGATACTGGCCTTTGTCACATTAGCTGTGGACTTAGCATTCTATTTTATTTGGAACCTAACTGTGCAAATGTTTTAGAAATCCTACAGGTTATTTAGATAGTAAGCGTCTTTTCCACACTGCACAGTTATAGAATTTTGGTACCTTTTTAACTGCTATGGATGTGTCCTATAGAATCTTGCAGTGTGGTGAAACCCTAAAGCTATCTGGCAGAAAAGTTTAAATACCTTATGACGCTAAAATTAATCCAAAGATATTGTGGGATGGAGACATGGTAATTAAAGAGGTATCAAAGTGTTAGGACTATGCGGTGTGGAAGAGGTTTTGGGATCAAGATTCTCTTTAATGCTGGAAGTATATGAAGCTCCACCAGCATAATTACACTGGGGTTCCAGTAATGACATATTTAAGCTGCAGGAGGACACCTGCTGATCAATTGTGCAAGAGAGCCCAATCATCTTAACCCACCGCGGCCTTCAAACTGAGGCCCATAATGGTGCCCCAGCTCTTGATGTGCAGCTGAAGGAAAGCATTGTGCAAGGAGGAATTGGAATTATTTGCAATTCTGTAACCCCTGCTTAGACAAGAATAACCACTCTGAAGGCTCCAGGTATAATACTGAAATCCATTTAACGCAGGTGATTCCAATGAAGTGTATATGAATTTAAGTTGTCTCCATTTTTTATGGCTTTGCAAGAGTTAAAAATCCATCATGGTCAAATGATGAAGACTCAACTAGTAAATTAGCACTTAAGCAAAGTAACCATGTGACTTTAAAAAAATACCAAAGGATGAAAACTATTTTGTGCCAGCCCTACACATAGCACATAGTCCAACTGTGAAATTTCCTATCACAAAAGATAGTAATGGCCACCAAATTGGGTGCCTTTAAAAGGACATCTGTCATATTCATGGAGGAAAAGGCTACCAATGGCTATTTGTCGTTATTGTTCTTGCATGCTTTCAAGTTCTTTCCCAATTGTGATAGCCCTAAGGCAATCTTACCATGGGGCTTTCTTGGCAGAATTTGTTCAAAGGGGGTTGTCTTTGCCTTCTTCTGAGGCTGGAAGAGTGTGACTTGCCCAAGGTCACCCAATAGGTTTCCATGGCTGAGCAGGGATTTGAACCTTAGTCTCCCAGTGTGCTAATCCAACATTCAAACCACTACACCACATTGGGCCTCATTCAACATTATGGTTATAAGTTATATCCAACATGAGAGGCCATTTCTGGGGACAAGGAAAACAGAATAGACCAGAGGCGCCATTTACATGCCTCCTATCAGTTATGCATGGTAGTCATGTTACACTTGTAGTGTTAAAGTATTTGTTTCAGACATTTAGCAATATCCTAGGGGAGTCTTTTAAAGATTACACTTTTAAAAACCTCAAAGAATCTGTGAGGTCCCAGAAGATATACAATGCTGATGGCAACTCTACACACAGAGAGAGACAAAGGTCAAAAGGAATCAAGAGTTGGGCAGATTGTATAAGTCGACAGCTGCTCATACTCTCCAACCATCCCAATTTAACAAGGAGATAACAGATTATTCTGTTATCACAGGTCATTACAGTAACATATCCATGTTCCCAGCTTGCCCAGCCATCAACAGATCCCATCCTCTCCACCTGGTGGTGAAGTGGTTAAATGATGGTACTGTAGCCACAAGGTTGTGAGTTCGATCCTGCCGGGTTCCAGGTTGACTCAACTTTCCATCCTTCTGCAGGTCAGTAAAATGAGTACCCAGCTTGTTGGGGGCAATTAGCCAACACATTGTAAAACCGCTTAGAGAGCACTTAGCTGATAAGTGATATAGAACTACACATGTTATTTCTACATAGAAAAGCACACAGGAACTACAACAAAGTCACCTACCTAAAATCATCGAAGGGAGAATTCAGTCGACCTGACACTAGCAAGGGACAAGGTGTTCTGGGGAAGAAAAAGAAAAGTTATCTATCTAATAAATAGATATTAAATATGATGTAAGGTATCTATTTAATCCAGAGCTGTTTCACACTACATAACAATATTCTGAGGTCTTTAGTGTGGTGAGGACTTCACCATGTAGAAAATTCTAAATGTCCTTCCTTAAACTGCTAATCTCAGAATTTCATTGGATGGACCATGGCAATTAAGGTGGAATGACAGTGCTATAAATGTGTATGTAAAAGAGTTCCGAGTTAATATCCAGCTTTCTCTCAGCTCAGACAAAATATTGCTGAAACTAGTCAGAAAGTATACCACCAGAACTGTTAAAATTATTAAATAAGTTATCATATTAAAACCAAGCAAGCTTTAAAACATCACAAGAGAGGAAAAAGGATAACATGTACACTATATGTCTCACCTTTCCTGATTTTGCAGGGACAGCCCAGTTAATCCTCTGTTGTCCCATTTTTCCATCTGCTCTTAAAATGTCCCAGTTTCTTTGTTCTCCTGGCACTTTTCCTTTTTCCCCCTCAGCTTATCTCAACTGCTTCAAATTGAGTTCAAAGTGCAAAAAAGTACAAGAGCAGGTTGCACTCAGTTAACTTGGAGGTAGGGGAAGGAGAAGGAGGAATCCCCCCTTTCCCACTAAACTCAGGCAAAGTAAACTGGTGTGATCTTCCTTATTAATAACTTTTGCCATTCCAACCACACTTGGATGTTGCTTGGCCACATGAGTATCATTTTTCACCTGTGAAATGTTGAAGAAGATGGGCCACATTCACACGATTGGAAAACAACCAGTTACTGGCTCAAAATCTGCCTGTTGTTTTTTTTAAAAAGTCTTTTTCTAGGCGGTTTCTCAGAGCAACAAATAGAGAAGGGACCTTCTATCACTATCTAGCATTTCAGGGAAAGCCTAGAGAAAGACAAAATGTATCTTCCCTCCACTCCCTCTTCTTAAACGATCCCTCATCTCTGTGATGCCAGAAGAGAACTACAGGCTATTCATGATCAGTAGGTACCTGAGCAGCAATACTTCTTATACCCTAGGTGCACACTGTGACATTCTGTTCCAGATATATTTTCAATTTGTTAGGCTTCCTTAATTTTCTGGCAGGCTTGATGTGGGGCACAAGAACATTTTGTAGGCAGTAAAGCAGAAGCAAGTTAAACTTTCAACAGAACTTTTGGCAAAAACAATACCTTCCCAGCAGAGCCATAATAGGAGCAACCTCACCCTTTTCCTCTCTGACTTCCATTCATTGTTAAGACGTTGTTACATTTTATGGTACTTCAATCACCTTTTTCTTTTTCCTTGAAAGGCGATATTGGTCATAATGCTTCTCCTCTAATGTTCCTTTCCTGTGCTTATAAAAGGTTTCCAATATTCCATTAAGTACCTTTGTGTAGTCACTTCCTACAATTGCAGAGAAATTGGGTAACACAGACTGTGTGGTTGCTAAGAAAATGTTAATATGCGCAAACTGTGGGTTGCCAAGGTGCATCCCAGAGAATGTACATATACATGCAGTATATTAGTTAGAGCATCAGACTAGGGCTGGGAGACCCAAGTTCAGACCTCTACTCGGCCGTAATGATCAGTGGCACCTGATGCGTCTCGCAGGGTTTGTAAGGAAAAATAATGTACACTGCCCTAGGTTCCTTGAATTAAGGGCACGATATAAATGTAGTGATCCATAAAAATCCCACAGTGTGGTGAGAGATGGGGAATTAATAGTAACTCCTAGCTCTCTGTTTCTTTGTAGGTCTTGCAGTTCATCTCTCTTCCCTACTATTGTAATGAGTCAGGTTCTTTAGACTCAGAGCTTGTAGTTTCTGTGCTGGCTGGGGGATTCTGGGAGTTCGAAAGAAAGAAAGAAAGAAAGAAAGAAAGAAAGAAAGAAAGAAAGAAAGAAAGAAAGAAAGAAGGGAGGGGAGGGGAGGGGAGGGGAGGGGAGGGGAGGGAAAAACTCCCAAAACATAGCTACCCACCTTTCACAAGCTTCTCCATATGTGGCATACAAGCAAAAGGGGAGGGTGGGTGGATGGAGAGGTTGCCAATAGGACTCAGAGAGGACTGGTACATCAGGGAATGGATGTTCTCCCAGTGCCCTTTTACATTATACAGTTATAGCACTATGATTTCACTTTAACTGCCATGGTTCCACCCTATGAAATCCTGGAAATAGCAGTTTACTGTGAAGTACTTAGAATTCTCAGCTGGAGAGTTCTAGTGCCTTACAAAACAACAAACCCCAAGATTCTACAGAATGGAGCCATGGTAATTAGAGTGGAATCATAATACTACAATTGTGCAGTGCAAAGGTCCCCAGATTGTTGCTCTACAAAACTCCAGCCAAAGCTTAGAAAAGTTCCTAGTTTTGCTGGTTAGGAGATTCAAAGAGCTCAAGTCCAAAAACGCCACTTTTCCAAAGTTGGCAAACAGCTATAAAAACATAACAAAAAGGTGGTGGATCAGATCAGTGGCTGATCTAGTCCAACATTCTGTTCCCACAGTGGCCAACAATATACCTCTGGGCAGGCCACGAACAGTGCAGCAGTGAATGCAATAGTGAAGGATGTGAGAAGCAAGGGTGACTGATTGGGGCAGAAGTGTGCAGGATAAGCACACAGCCGGAGACAGTTACTTCTTTGGACTACAACTTGTGGATTCTGGGATTTGTAGTCCAAAACATAACTTTGGCAAGCTGTGAAAATTTGAGGTGACAAGTCTACCTTTGCACTGATTGATCTTATTGTACTGGATTTAATCTATTTCTCACACTGTGCTGAAAATATAAATTCAACTCTGAGATTATGGCAACTTGTGATTTAAAAAATATGAACTATTTTTTGACTTATTGTTCCTGCTTCTCTTGGTTTCATTCACTATAAGGGCTATGAAGGAGCATACAGGCATTAGCAGGAGTCTCCTTGTGGTGGACTGCCAACAATCACTTTGCCAACTGCCTATCAAGAGCACAGCTCTGATTTAAGGAGTCAAATGAATGTAAATTTTGCACTGCAGTCTGTTCTGAAGGACTCAGAGTACCATTATCTCATATTTTTCTTTTTTGTTCTCACAATAAGTGTGTGAGTCAAAACACTAGTAGTGTTGCTTTACAGATATGAGAACTGAGAACCTTGCCCCTTGTCAACTAGTTCATCCAAGAAATTGGATGAGAACCTTTTGTAAGCAACCTTGGGGCCCGTGTCAGGAGAAAGGTGGTAGATAAAACAAAGACATGAACAGAGTTTGGCAAACTGATAATGCTGGACGAGGGACTCTGTGTGCTATAGTCCAACAAAGTAACTTTTCTGGACTCTGTGGTTGAATGCTGTCTGTGCTCAGAAGATTGCCAAAGGACCCTACACCATAGACATAGTACATCTATGTAATTATAAATCTTCTCCTAACCCGGTTCCTCAAACCTACCTTAACCACCGACAGCTTCACTGGGTGATGGAGGTCTGTCCTGGTGGCAATCTGGATACAGAAGGATGACATTTCCATACCCTTCCCATTAGCAATCTCTGGTGAGATGAAGAATTGCAATAGGTGTCCTGCTTCTGCTTGTCACACTGGAGAGCACTGGCAGGAGGGAGCTGGAGATGTCTTCGTCAGTGACAACCTCCTTATTATGAAGCCACCATTTCAGTCACCATCGCCCCAAGGGAAATTAGCATAGTTCTGCTATAATACATGCTAATAAACATAATTAAACAGGAAAGTAGCTTTTGGTCCAACATTAGAAGGAACTTCTTGACAGTAAGACTGGTTCATAGAGCCAATTACCTAAAGCAGAGCTTTCCAAAGTTTTCATGTTGGTGACATACTTTTTAGCCATGCATTATTTCACGACACAGTAATTCAGTTTTATGTATTATAAAATAAATAAATAAAGCATAAGTAATATATTTTTAAAAATATAAACAAAAGGTTTTCATGAGATGTATTGTATCCCCATACATTTCATTATTACAATTTATGTATGTGCCCGTATCTCTTATATCCCTTATAAGGGGTTGGTTACTAGCAAACCAGAGGTTAAACTAACTAATTGCCACCCTCACTGGGGTCTTTCTTGCTCCGGGCCAGCAGCAGTGACGGGAGAGGCAGCCCATCCATCCAAACCTGTCCCGGTGCCACTACCCTTGCTGGCGTCTTTTTTAGCCCAGGTGGTGGCGGCGACACACCTACACACTGCAGCACATACTAACATGTTGCGACACACAGTTTGGAAAGCTCTGGCCTAGAGAGATGGTGGGGCCTCCTTCTCTGGACATCTTCAAGAAGAGGCTGGACAGCTGCCTGCTGGGGATCTTTAGCTAGAGATCCTGTACTGAATAGGAGGTTGGACTCAGCCGCCCCTTCCAAGTCTATGATTCTAGGACTCTAATATGACTTTAGTCCATGTGAATTATATTTCAATGTTTTAAATTGTAGTTTTTCAAAAAAAAAATGTGTATCACACTGTTACCCTGTGTACTGGGGGTTCCGGGAGGGACACCAGAATGTGCTCAACTAAAGGTGGGGAAAATTAGCTCAGAGCACTGCTTAGCATTACGAGAGGCAGGGTAACGTAGCGAGATCTTGAACCCTATGTCTACGAGGTCGGGTCGAGTCAAGTAGCACACAAAAGTTGAAACAATAAATGATGTTTATTAAACACAAGCAAAACAGTGTATCTGACACACTCATACAAGATAACTGAAGAAGATAAAGGTTGGAGTGGTATAGAGGGATTTTTAGAGGGATTGCTGGTTTGGGTGATACTTCACTTGTCCTGAAGCCCAGAAAAATAGAGAATGAGGCTGGGGTGCGACGTAGCTCAGCACGTGGAGCTGAGAGGAGGCTCGGCAAGCAAAGCGGCAGCAAGGCGGGATGAAACTCGGGAGCGTTCCGAGGAAGGTCTCGGAATCAAGGGTTTTTATAAGGAGAATTGTGACTGCAGGCTATGCCATACTTGGGGGAAAACAATAGATTTGGAGTTGGAGACAAGGCCGCCGAAAGGTCAGAATCTGAAGGATTGAGTTATCGTAGCGGTTCCCAATAGAGTAGCCAGTATGCAAACGCAGAGTACTTGGGTATTGTGTAGTTAACCCATCAAGCTACCATCGCGGGGCAGAGGCTCTTTTGTAAGTAGCGTGCATACTTAATTAGAGTACTTGCCTGGAGGTCTCCTAAAGCAGTGAGTCAGCTATTTCTGGCCTGCTTGTATTGTAGTTTGAATATTACAGCTGTTAAAGGCCAAGCTTGTTTATGTGCTTGTCCGGTGGCCTCGCAAGTACGTGGAGAGGAATAGGGAAGTGAAGCTGAATTATGATATCAAGAGGATATCTTTAATATTCCCAAAGCTTGGACTAGCCAGGGCAGTAACAACACCCTGAGTTCCTATGACACAGGATGGCATATAAGTGTTTTAATAAATAAATATTAATTCACAATTTGAACAACTGGGGTGTAGCCTATCCATGGTAGGAATGCATTTCTGGGGTTTAGTGTATTTTTATAGCTCTGGCTGCTCCATGTTTCTCTATGGATTCTACACAAAGGTTATTAATAAAGAAGAATTGTGTGACATTCACAGTGGGCAGTGTTAGGGGACAGGCTTCTTAGACTTCAGGCTGAAAACAAAAATGGGAAAAACTACGATAACAGTGTAATTGCAGATCTCCCAGAGCAAGGTGAACAAACAAAAGGGGAAATAATCTGTTCAGTGCAGGACTGGAACATTGATCATACTGCACTGAAATCTCCTCATGTTGACTGGGACAAGAATTATTGAAGAACAGAGGAAGAAAAGGTTATATTTATGGGCTACTTCACTCAAAAGCCCATGGCTGAGCACTATAATACTATGAAGGTGGTAGAGCAGAGATGTTAGGTTAGACCAAGGATGGGTGAAGTATTGCTGGATGGCCTTTGTTTTTGTTGTTGTTGCGGCATTCCCTCTGCTCATCAAAAGCCTTTCCATCCCCCCAAATTTTTAGGTGTTAGTGGAGGGGAAATGCCTCCAAACAGTATCCTCTTGTAGCCATTTGCATCCTCTTGTAGCCATGTATCCTAATGTAGCCATTTACATTAAAACAACCCCCACTCCCAAAACCAAAAAATGCCCTGACAGAACCCAAAGTACTTTTGGTTTTGTTCTTAACCTGGAAGTGACAACTGAGAGTGGGAAAAGGAATCACTACTACCTTTGATCAATATCTGGAGATAACAGGATGATTCCATTCTCCGTTAGCTGACAGACAGCAAGGCTTTAGAGATGGTGGTGAGAAAAACCCTCTGTGACAGGATCCACAGGCTGCATTATATCCATAGATCAGATGTTACCCCCATCCTATGGCATAATCTTATTAGCCATTATAGCTGAATGAAACCTCACTGTGTTGAGCCAGCATACCCCATGACTTCCAGGCAGAGGACCATGGCTTCCAGGGGTAGGCAATGGCTTTCATGTCCAGCTCATGAGCGTAGAAATCCCCTGAGTGGTGGTCAGTGTCATAAGTAGGACAATCAACTTGAGGTACCTTCAGTCTGATCTGACTGTTTTCTCATGCTGTTTTTAATATGTATTTTAATATTGTATTTTAATATTTTAATATTGTTTTAATCACTATCATTGTTTAATGTGTGCTTTAACTTTTGTATACTGCAGTTTTAACTATGTTCTCTTTTAAGCTTTGTAAGCTGCTGTGAGTTCTCTCGAGAAGAAAAGTGGGGTAGAAATAAAGATAACAACAACAACAACAACAACGGCAACAATGTGCTATCTTCTGCAATGGCTGATGGATTTCATGTTAATGGGGTGGTGAAGTCACTCTGGGTTTTAGTCTGAACTTCAAAGTGGCTATCCAGGGTAACCCCAAAATAGGTTCCACACTTTGGATAGCTCCGTTAGCATTCAGACTAAACCCCAGAGAGCCATGTGTTACCCTGATTCCTGGGGTCCCTTGGGGGACATCTCAATGTGCTCCATGAGATGGGGAAGGGAAACTAGCCAAAGCACAAGCAATAGCAATGCGAGAGGCAGGGTAACCTAGCTGGGTCTTTTTACCCAGTTTTTACGGGGTCAGGCCAAGCCAAAAACCAAACAAAAATGTCCAATAAATGATTTTATTGAATGAAAGTATCACGCATCAACGCAATCACTCACACACTCACTCAAGACCTATTAAGAAGCAAAAGAGAGGAAACTGCATAGGGGAATATTGAAGGGGTTGTAGCTGGGGTAATGCTGCATCTTTTCCTGAAATCCTTGGTCTGGGAAAAACAGCAGAGAAGTGGGGCTCAGCACGGAGAGGGCTGAGGGGATTACTCAACGGACAGATAAACGGTCTGCTGGGATGACCGGGAATGATCCAAAGAACCACTCAAAAACAGGGACTATTTGCAGGGGGAAAAGTACTTGGAGGGCTAATCCTTTCCCGGGGAGAACAATGGGTATTGCAACGAGGAAGGAGCTCCACAGTGGTAACTTCCTTTGCGTGATGAGATTACAAGGTGTTGCCAAAGTCTCAGGATCTTCGGCTGCATTGGGTTGTGGTGTGACTTCATGTAAATGGTCCTTGCCTGATAGGATTTTGCTCAGCTTGGGCAAGCATGCTAATCTCCTCAAGTTAGCTTCTCAGGGGCTGAGGACCCTTTGTTTACTGTGGGTTTGCACAACTTAAGGTCTCCTGGGGCTACGTGACTGGGGATCTTACTGACCTGACCTGATTTTTGATTGTTCGACTGTTGCTGCGTATGTGCCCATCCGGGCGACCTCTCAGGCACATGAAATCATATTTAATATCAAAATTGTAGACCCCGGGACAGGGTTTTCCAGTGGAGTAACACATGGGAACCATCACTTGCTACCCCAGAGCCCCAGAGGGCTGACATGTTTCCTTGGTTTTCAGACAACAGACAGTCTGCACATTTTCAGCTGTACCCTTTTTGATGACTACATTCACAAGGCTTAGTCCTTGCTATTCCACAACAGAGCCTGGAACCAAGTCACTTTGTCTTTTTTTTAATTACACACACACATGCAGCTCTTTATGCAGCTTTTCTGACTAATATATGCTCAGCAGGTTTCAAAATGCCTTGAAGCTTGACTCAGATTAAACTCTCTTCCAAAACAAAACAAAAACGTTTTAACCCTAGCAACCAAAAAAGATGAAAAGAAAGGTTCATTCACAACTCTTAAAACTGCAATTTTTTACTTTTTAAGCCTGCATGTTTTATTTTTTTCTTTTCCTTTTAATTTTTGGTGGAGTAGGTCCTAACATCAGTCTGTTCTAGCTCCTAACCTAAATGGGTTACTATTGTTATTCTAGACTTGAAAGATAGAAGTTAATGTGTTCTCCTAGACACGGTAAAAATAATACCAGAAACACATCCTCACTCGCACACTAACAAAACATATATATTTTCTTAACCCTATTACCAACCCTTTGCACCCTCAAAAAAATTCTCCCCATATCCTGTTTCTGTGAGTGATATCTTCTTAAGAAACGTATGGAGAGCAGAATAAAGTTTCCTGGAATCAACAAGGATCCAGAAGGCTTTAAAGGCATGAAAAATAAGCTGAGGAGAAAATACTGTATTTGTGCCAGCAAAATTAAATTGTTGCACTTGACAACAAAAGCCTGGCGGGAATCAATAACTAAACAGAGAACAGTATTAAGTGTACACATACCAAATTAGAAAGCCTTTTTTTTTTTTCTTTATCAGGCCTTTGAAAACAGACAGACATATATACTTTAATAGAATTTTTAAAAGAATGGAAAATGAAACTATTTGTTTTCCTTCATTCACAATAGCACAGAGCAAGCAAATACGCACAACATTTTTGTCGTTTTTCTTCTCCATATTCTGATGGCAAGAGGTGATGACTCTCCTGGGAGAAGGAAGAAGTTGCCTAACCCAGTCTCATTCTGTTCAGATTGTGCATCAGAACTCATGGTTACATTCAGAACTGCTTAATTCTATGCCTGAAAAAGAATTATACATACACCTTACAGATGGAAGAGGGGACATATGTGGCTATACAACATCTGCATGTGGTCAAGATGTTCAAAGTTATTAATGAGGAAGAACACACAAGCTAGGACAGGCTGCAGCAGTTTGCTTTTGCCTGAGCCCACTGGAAGGACAAGACTCTGCCCTCTTCTCTTCTCCTCTCTGCTAATTAGTGTAAATCACTGTTGCATTTGTAGCGATTGAAGGAACCAGGGCCAAAATAGGGAAATGACAGGAGAGAGAAACTGGCATCTTTTAAAAGCAGCTGAAAAAGCGGGACAGCAGCAAATTAATTGGGACTCTCCCTGCCAAACTGGGCCAGTTGGAAGGTATGATTACCCTACATCAGCCTTAGCTTTGCATTTGATATAGCTTAGTGAGCAGATGCTGGAAGTGATGACTTACAGTAAGGGTAATTACCTATAAAAATTTGATTTGGGGAGGGGGCTAATAAAGGTGTAAGTAGCCAGTGAGCTGTAATGGTTTGAGCATGGAGACTGGCCTTCAATTCCCCACTTGCCATGGAAACCCACTGGGTGACCTTGGGCACATACTACATTCTCAGTCCCAGAAAACCCCATTATAGGTTTGCCTCAGGTCTCCGTAAGTTGGAAATGATTTGAAGGCACACAACAACAACAAAACATAGCTCATTAGGAGTGAGATTACTGTGTAATGAGCAAGGGTTTGTAATGAAGAGCATGGTGATGACTTAGCCATCATGGCTACAGCACAGCTAAGTGTGACTCCAGTCAAAAGTCATGATGACTCAGCAGACCGGCTCCTAAAGCAATGGAAATTGGAAAGATAGAAAACATTTAGGTGAACAAGGGACAAGGCCTCACTTAAATATGTTATTGCTGTTACAGATGACCCAGTACATTCTGCTACTTCAGCTTCCCTGGAGTTAATCAAGATAATAATTTGTATATTTTGTGTGTAACTGTAAAACATGCTCAAGACACACATAGTGTTGCTGTTTACTGATGGCTTTCCTTTCTCAAACCTATATACATGTGTGCGTGTGTTCTGTGTTTACTCACACTGTCCAACATTTTCGAGATGAAAACTGGGACATGTGTGGCTAAGCAACATTAGAGAGTGGTCAGGATGGGAAAAGTTATTAATGAGGACAAGCACACAAGCTAGTAGAGGCTGCAGCAGTTTGCTTTCTCCTGAGTCTACAGGGAAGGGCAATATTCTGCCACATCCTCTCCTCTCCCTCCTGCTGACTTGAGTGTGAACAATTTTTGCACTTTGAGCTCAGTTTGCACCAAGGGAAGCAAGCTGAAGATGATGGGGAAAAGCGGGAAGAGGAGAGAAAGTGAGACATTTCCAAAGCAGCTGAAAAAGTGGAACAGCAGCAGATTAATTGAGACTGTCCTACTGAAAGGCATAGTTGGAAGGTACATGCACTGACAGGCAGGACCTATCCTGATAGTGTTACATTGACTGACAGTGTGAGTTATGGAAGTGTCTGCTTAAATAAACAAAAGTTTAATACACTCAGTCCTTTCGTCTGTATGAACCCCCAAAAGGGAACTTTGGACCATTTTCCCCACCCTTGTCTACTTTCAAATTTTATTTTTAAAGAGCAGAATTAAGGGCAGGGATTTTTTTTCAAGATTTATGCCATTCTGTTATCATTTCTAGGCTAAAATCCAATTAGCAGGCTGGCAACATGCTAATTGTCCACCAATGTACTTACCCAGTTATTGGAGGGATGGGTGGAAGGCTTCATCATCTTCCCCACTTCTTCCCTGGGTGTGAAACAGCTGCTGGGAGGGGTCCATGGGGCACCTGCATTCTCCCACACACCAATTTTTCATTGTGGGGATATCTGCACAGCTGGAGGAAAAAAGAGCAGTCTCTCTCCCATCTCTCCCTAGGGCTGCTCCCTAGTCCTTCTTCCATAGGTGTTAAGGAACAGCTGGAAAACACACAGAGCTGCACCAGGAAATATACCCTCCTGCTCTTCTGCACCCAGAGCAAGGTGTATTGACCAAAAAGATCCTACATACCTCCTTGTGCAACACCTTAAATGTTTATTTGCTGGCCTAATCATGGGTTGTGACAATGTGTGGTGTAGTGGTTTGAGTGCTTAACTAGGACCCTGGAGAACAGGGTCTGAATCTCTGCTCGACCATAAAAACCCACTGGGTAACCTTGGGCAAGAAATACTCTCTCAGGTTCAGAGGAAGGGAAAGGCAAACGTCTTGCCAAGAAAACCCTGTGATAGGTTCACTTTAGGGTCACCATAAATTGGAAATGACTTGAAAGCACACAGCAACAAATATCACCAGCAGGATTCTAGCCATAAGTGTTTTTTCCTGTCAAAAAAGTCATGGGAAGTAATAGAAAGGTGATGAAAATGCACTAAGAAACATAACAAATTATCTTTTTTTTCCAGAACTGTAAGGAGCAATAGTAATGGTTTACTTTTCAAATGCTATAATTGCTTTTGGAAACCAACTTACCAAGCTCTGCTAACAATCAGCTGTTCTCAGAGATGCAATCAATATTCAATGTGGGAAAATGATATTCTCTTTTCACAGTTATTCATTTGAACACTCACCCTCCACCATTCCAAGAAGGCTGTAACCTGTTCGTAATTTGTTGGGGAGGGGTTGTTCACAACAGGTAGAAAACTTTCTATGGATAGACAAGCCAGATTAAGGGCCTTTTCACACTGCACTGTTATACTGCTATTATTCCACTTTCAACATCCTGTGGAATTCTGGGGTTTGTAGTTTACTTGAGGCCCAAGAGCTCTCTGGCTGAGAATTCTAAATGCCCCTCGTAAACTTCCAATCCCAGAATTCCATAGGATGTTGAAAGTGGAATAATAGCACTATAACAGTGTAGTGTGGAAAGGCCCTAAGACATAGAAAGTCCCTAAGTAATGTCATGTTTAAGAAGACACAGAATTTTTCATAAATATGTATTATTCTAAAAATTATATAAAACTTTAAATTTAGTAAATAATAATGAAGTATATAGGCCCTTTCCACACGTGGGGAAGGAAATGCGTAGAAACGCTTCTCACCGGCTTTTTTGTGGGTCCGATCGGGTCCGTCAGGACGAGGAGCAGTGCGAGCTCGTCACTCCGCACTGCTCCGGCGTCCAAAATGGTGGCTTCTGGTTGGTGGAGGCTCTCCACCAACCAGAGAAGGTCACCAGCCTAAAGCCCGACCCCAGCAGATCTGCAGGCACGCACTAGTGCGCGCCTGCAAATCTGCACCGGAGCGCGCCGACGGAGCAACACGGAGTCGTGCGCTCCATGCTTTTGAAAAACCTCTTAAAAGAGGTTTTTAAAAAGCACACTGCGCGACCACTTCCGGTCGCTTCGGAGCGGACTGAGGTGCGGAACTACGAAAAGTAGTTCGACCCAGTCCACTCCACGGTGCAGACGACCTCCGTTGGAGGTCGCTCTGCACCGTTTTAATTGCCCCATGTGGAAAGGGCCATAGATGCCCACTCTAACTTTAGGTTTGTAGGTTACTTAGCTTGTGCATAAATTGGACACTAGGTACATAGCTTTATCTGTAATTTCTGTATTCAGACCAGCTTCTGTCATCCCTGTTTTCAATTTCAGTTTATGGAGGAAAGACAGGCAGCTAAAAGCAACAGAGAAAGTGTTCTCAAGAAACAAGAAAAGGGAATTGTGTGGGAATCTACTGTCCACAATACAGGGTTGTGGGCTGTCATCGCTCCTCTGAAAATGGTAATTACCATGTCTAAAAAGAAGTTGTAATGACTATGAGGCTCTAGTGATCCCTTTTCCAGCTCTATATTTATTACCACACAATAATACAATGCAGACAAGCCCATATAAACCAGGCTTCCCCAGTCTGGCAGCCTTCATACCTATTTGGACTCTGACCTCCAATAATCAATGGCCATATACTATGTTGGGGAGGCTTGATGGGACTTGTAGTTTGAAATATCTGGAGGGCACCAGGTTGGGGGAGGGAGCTCTGAACTACAGTTTGGATGATAACAAATATGCTGGGAATATGTGGACTTTCCGCTTCCCTCTTTTTTGTTTTCAGTTTTCAGTTTAGAGCCAATCCATGTCTGCTGGTTTAGACATCATTGCAAACTATGATTAGTGCTAAATGTCCAGCATAAAGTGACTCTGTGCACAAGGAAGGAAGGAAGGAAAGAAGGAAGGAGAAAACAAAGCGGAAAGCTTGGGGCGGGGGGAGAGCCCAGGTTTCGTTTATTCTCCCAACCAAAGCATGGTTTTCTATCCTGAACCACATTAATAATGTGGCAACTACTAACTCTTTAATGTCATATCTGTTTTATGCAATGAGACAGTAGGTGGCTGCCTTGTGCACCTGTTTGCCAAATTAAACTGTCAGGTTAAAAAAAGTGAAACCATGACCCACTGTTTTTCGCATACAGTTGCAATTCCTTTAAAATCCATTTTTGATATTCATGTTCATTTTGACAATATGATTACAATGCTGGCTCCAGCTTTCTGGAGGCGTTCAAACATGATGTTTCTGTGGATCCCATATTCTGAGTGATGTCCCTCCGCTTCAAGACTTTCACACCAGCCACTTGTGGAAGGTGATTGAAGAGGCAGAAATAGCAAAGAAGCATAGCAGCAGCACAGAGCTCTAAGGATCAACAGTGGACCCCTTGCAGGTGGTGAGACTTGACAGACATCCAGCAGGTATGCAGTTATGGCAGGAGGCATAATGAGGGCATTGTTCCCTAAATAAGAAATCTACCCTAGTGATTTTTTTCTTTTCCTTTTCCTGTTCTGATCCTCCCAGTTCTTACTTATCAAGGAGCAGCTACTGTGGTGAATGAGAGTCTGATCCACTGCCAGTTGGGAAGAAGCTAACTGACAGTCCCATCCCCTCCTGTGAGTGCTCTTCAGTGGAACAGGCAGAAGCAAGTTGTTGCAATTCCTCCTTGTGCTGGAAATTGTTTGCGTGAGCAGCTGTGGGACCGTCAGCCAGCTGCTTCCCAACTGACAAGGGAACAGACTGTCTCGACCACCATGGCTGCTGCCTGGTAAGTGGGGATTGGGAGACTTTCATGGTCTTTATGTACTCCCAAAACTATGGGGCATGATAGCCATGTTTAAATATTTGAAGGGATGCCACGTAGAGGAAGGAGAGGGCTTGTTTTCTGCTGCTCCAGAGACCAGAACAAGGAGCAATGGATTCAAGCTGCAGGAAAGGAGATTCCACCTGAATCTCAGGAAGAACTTCCTGACAGTCAGGGCTGTCCGGCAGTGGAATCTGCTGCCTCGGAGTGTGGTGGAGTCTCCTTCCTTGGAGGTTTTTAAGCAGAGGCTGGATGGCCATCTGTCGGGAGTGTTTTGAGAGTGTTCCTGCATGGCAGGGGGTTGGTCTGGATGGCCTGTGTGGTCTCTTCCAACTCTACATTTCTATGATTCTATGTAGGGATCATGAATATGAAACAGTCATGAGTGTGTAACTCTAGGATATGCCTTCGTAACTTCCCAACAGGATTCCAGCCTACAGTCAGCCCTCCACATCCACTGATTCTGTATGTGTGGATTCAACCAGCCACTTCTTGAAAATATTTTTTTAAAAAACTCCAAAAAACAAACTTTGATTTTGCTACTTTATATAAGGGATGCCATTTTACTGCACCATTGTACATGATGGGTCTTGAGCATCCACAAATGTTGGTATTCATGGTGAGTCCTGCAACCAAACCTATATGTCTTAACGGATTCTTGGCTGAGGTAGAATTTTGATCGAGAACTTCCAGCAAAATAGGGTGTAGTGATGACCATTAGCTGAGATGACTTTATACCAGAATTAGGGGATTTATGGAGGATAAATCTGTTGATGATAACTGAATGGCACCCCAGATTCAGATCAGAATAACTTGGAACACCAGTTACTGAAGAACAACAAATGTGAAAACTTTACAATATGCTTTTGTCCCTTTGGAGCTGTAAATCAGGCAGGCAACCTCCTGCTGTATCAGGACCCCCGGCGTGAAAATTAATGTTATTATGGGATAAGAACTATCACTCATGAATTTTACCTGTATATATCCTAAAAGTGTTGGAACCCCATCATGGTGTAGACCAAAAGTGGGAAAAGTATGGCACATGAGTTGCATGTGGACACTGTTGAGGTTTCTAGAAGATTAGTATGTGTGTGTGTGTGTGTGTGTTACATGTTTTTCTGGCGAATAGAGCAGAAAGGGCACCATGTCCTTCACTACAGAGCTGCTGTAATATGTTTTGTCTACCTAGTCTCCTAAAGTTCCCATCTTATGGGAAAGCTCTAAGCCTGAGAATTAAAAATGTAGTGTGTCACCTGATGTATGTCTGGGAGTGGTCTAGCACTGGTTAAAAGCTTACGTCATATTCAGTATGTGACCACCACCTGTACTACCACAAGTCCTTTTCCCTTGGACTTGTTTTCCTGAAATGTTTATACTTTGCTTCTAGACTCGCTGTCTGAAGCACACTGCTTTATCATGTATGTTGCTTTACTCAAATAAACAGTTAGTTTAGCCTAGACACAATGCATTTGTATGGCTGTTTTTCTTGCCTGGAGCAACTAGCCTGGGTGTAGAGGTTTTGCCCTCTGGACATACTCAGGAGAGCTCACCAAGTCACCCTGACAAACTCCAATTTGCGTCCCTCAAAAACTGTCTCGAAAGCCCCCACACACACTTTTAAAAAACCAGGATTGATTTTGGGGCCCCAAATATGTCAAAAGTGCTTACAAATATGGCATTTTCACTCATGTTTCTCCCTGAAGACCCAATACCTCTCAAACTTCCTAAAATGGCTGAATATGACTAACCCCCAAACCCATGACCCAAAATGCAGTGAATACAGGCCAGAAGTGACATTATATTCCAGTTCACTCAGAATACGGTGGGGCAGCCCAAAGAGAGTGCCCCGGAGGGAGAGGCAGGAATTGCCCTCCCTGTGCCATTGTCTGCCTCTGTTCTGGATCTCTTAATTCTGTTCTCTCACTGATGAAACAATCTTTTCAAAATGATGAACAACCTCTCACTCCCATCCTGCACAAATATTTCTTTAGTAACATGAAATAGTCTGGACATTCTCCATGTGGCTCCATCATTCATAAAGCCAAGTGCCAGCTGCAAAAATTGCACGCCTTGGGTACTGATTTATGAAATGCTAACAGGTACAGATGATTAGCACCATCTTCTGGCCATTCTGAAAAAGTTATTTTGTTTTATCCTTGTTGTGTGCCTTCAAGTTGTTTTCAGCTTATGGCAAACCTAAGGCACACATATCATGGGATTTGCTTGAGGAGTGGTGCCTTTGCATTCCTCTGAGGCTCAGAGGGTATGACTCGCCCAAGATCACCCAGTGGCTTTCTGTGGCTTAGCATTTGAACCCTTGCCTCCAGAGTTGTAGTCCAATGCTCAAACCACTACACATGCTGCCTCCATTTGTTTCATCCTGTTCTATCCTATTATTCTTTCCTATTTTATTTTGAACTTTTCCCTGCCATCTTATTCTGTGCTATTCTTTTTTATGCACCACTGACAAAAAAAGGAAAAGACCTGTTCACAGAAAGACAATTAAGTCCATATTGCGGTAATTACCTTTACTAGACCAGCCAAAAAGGCACAAAATCCATTACCCAAGCCTTTGGGGGCGGGGGGGGGGTTGGACACATTTCTTTATTAGGTGATGAACTTGATTTTTTAAAAAAGTTGGTCCAGCCTGAATGCTTTGATGCTATTTTATATTTAATTATCTGTGTTCTTCAGTTTTTATAAAAGTTCACCAGACAGCTCACAAAAATCCTAAAAATAATATTGGTAGCAAATACAGTGCTATGTGCTACAATAACAAAACCATTAAGAGACAACAAAGCAAGAAAACCAGCAGAATTGGGAAAACAACATAAGTCTGTTTCTGACTGAAGGGCCAGGAGTGGTATAGGTAGCAAGCTGCTGGCAGATAAGTTCCACAGGTAGATTATTTCCACACAACACTCTTACAGCGCTATTATTCCACTTTCAACATCCTGTGGAATTCTGGGGCTTGTAGTTTACAAAGGGCAAAGAACTCTCTGGCTAAGAATTCTAAGGGTCTCTCCCTAAACTGAAGACCCCAGGATTCCATAGGATGTTGAAAGTGGAATGATAGCACTATGACAGTGTAGTGCGGAAATGGCCATAGACTGAGACCAACCATATTGTATGGACTAAAATATGAGTCTGTGGAAAACTGTTGCTGCTGAATACACTGATGGTGATGAGCAAAACATGCTTTGGAGGTGGGAAGTGGCCACGTGTCTTACAGTATACCAACCATCGTATCAGAGTCAAAGTAACAGGTAGCCACTGGACCTAAATCCAATTACTAGTCTCATCTAGAGCAGAGTCATTGAATCAGTGGCATTTACAGGACTATTCAACAATTAATTCACTGGGGCTACTTTGTATGGCTTTTTGGATTTAGGCCAGAAATGAGAATTGTCCAGCCCTCCGTATGTTGTTAGACTTCAAATCCCAGAAGCCCAAGCCAGCATTTCCAATGGAGTGGAATCTAGAAAGTTGTAGTCCAAGAATATCTGGAGGCCTAAATTATTCCCTCTCCTGGTTTTGGCCCTGGTCACCAATGGGTTCTGTTTTGGGCTTACCCATTAGTACCCATTTATCACTCATTTACCAATGTGGAAGTCTTTTCTTCTCTCAACAATGGCAGTAGCCACAGAAGCAGTGGACGCAATACTGGCAGCTGCACTTGATGGCATTTATTTAACCTTTTTACAGAGTGTCCAAGTTCCTGTGCCATTCAACCAATTTATGGGATGATTTGCAGAAGGAGAAACACTTGATATCAGTATAACATAAAAGCCACTCTGGATCAATTAGACCAGCTTAGTTTTGTTAGCCCAAGAATTATATTATTGCTCGCACAGATAGACAAAGGGCCTTGCCGCACTACATTGCTACAGTGCTATTATTCCACTTTCAACATCCTGTGGAATTCTGGGGTTTGTAGGCCCAAGAGCTCCCTGGCTGAGCATTCTGAATGTGCCTCCCTAAACCACAAACCCTAGGATTCCATAGCATGATGAAAGCGGAATAATAGCACTATAACAGTGTAGTGCGGAAATGGTCTATGTTTCAGCTTGTTATTGAAGAATTTACCAATATTTGTATATTGCTTCATATGTGAAATGGAAAGAACCTGAGATTTTAAAAAAACAAAACAAAAACAAATTAATAATAGCATTATAACAGTGTAGTGCAGAACGGCCCAAAGATGGACAGACAGAAAGGCAAACCTTTCTGTATAGATATACATGCACTCACTTGTGTACACATTCCCAAAAACCAGTTGAGGCTTTTTTTTTACTTTTGAGCAATATGAAGTACTATACTTCAGTATTTCCATATCCTGACAACTGAAGACAGTCACACAGTTGGTAATACTGTTGTGAAGAAAAAAAAATTCTTTATAGTTTAGGGTAGCCATGAATCCGTTTCTTGAAAGACTTTCCTTCTTTTAAAGGGCTGTCAGAGGGTAGTGCTCTATTTGCAGACATCTGTTTGAGTGGCTGTTTGGCCCAAACTGATTTAAAGGAGGAGGAACTATAAGGAGGGATATCACAGAACTTGAAGTTGCCCACCCACAAATAGCCCCTGGACATTGAGTGAGCACACACATTTCTTGGTCACAATCTTCCCACTATGGTGAGACTGTTTCCCTATTTAAATTATAGTTTCCCTATTTAAATTATAGTCATTATTTCCAAATGTGCACCTATAAATGTAAATTACATGAAAATATTATACAAAATATGTCCTTTTTTGTCCTCTTCTTTGTTGATGCATTTTCTCTATGTGGTGATACCTATATCACTAACTAAACACAGACATCAATATACAATCACAAATTATGGCAAATTACTGGTGAAATAATCAAGTTACTTATTTTACATCTATCATGCCAATATGTTGCTCAAAGAGTCTTGATAAATTGAGGGGTGGGGCTTTAAAACCTTCTGTTTTGGGATGGGTGACATAGTGCTACAAAAAAAACCCCACTTTGCTCTTCAACCATTTTATAACTTTTAAAAGAAACTAGGTAAGAAAAAAAAAGACAACTCTTCAGTTGATAACTGACTTGAAACAACCATAGCATTACCGCTTTTATGCAGGAAATTACCCCACAGTTCAGAGGCTTTAACACGAGATTTCAGAATCTCCATTACTTTGGGAAAGTTAGAGGAAAGCACACAACGATTAAAAAATAATAATGTTGGATTAACTAATGCTTTGGAGATGTTTTTTTTTTTTTTTAAGAAAAAAACCTACAGTTCTTCAGTATGAAGCTTGATGAGGTGTTAGTGATGCTGGAAGGCAGAATGTATATGTCAGCACTGGCGAGATGGTTATAAGTACTGTGTGATAAACTTTGGAAGAGCAATTTACCCAGAATAATAACCTTATAGAGTGTCCCAGGAGGCAGAATTAAAGTGAGAAATCTGGAAAGGAGAGGCAGTCTATTGAGAGCCCAGTCAATTAATGTATAATATAACAATTTCAAAAACCACTGCCAGCTGGAGTAGATGGAAAAGACATTACATGTTAATATTTGCTAGTATCAAGAGCCATTAACAGAGCTGTTGGCCCCAATCCAACACAGAACTACACACACATAAGTCAGATTACTTCAAAAAGGGTTTAAGCATGTGTGATTGAATTGCAACACACAAACACATACACTTTCTTGGCTTGAAAAGGGCAATATTTTATAGCTGATATAAATCATCCCCGTATTTTCCCACTTAATCCCTGGGATCCCATTCAGAAGTCCTTTGCAGATGCCTCATCCAAGCTGCTAGTGAGGCAGACTTCTGGTGCTGGCATACCAGTTGTGAAATGGCGCTTCTCCCCACAGTGGAATTGACTTGGCACCTTCTTTACAGTCACTGCCCTGTCAGGGGAAAAGATGCTTTTAAAATGCTACCAGGCATTTAAAACTTAAATTGATAACTTAATCCACAGCTTCTCTATTCTTTTTTTTTTTTTTTTTTTTGGTATACTGAGACACTGATCTGCTAGCAATTTTATTCTGCAAATTTCTGTTTTATTGTTATCTACTAATATATAAAAGTCAAAGTTTATTTGTCTGTGGCCATTTCTACACCACACTGGGATTTGTAGTTTAATGAGGCCAAAGCGCTCTCTGGCTGAGAATTCCAAATGCCCCTCCCTAGACTGCAAACCTCAAAATTCCGTAAGATATTGAAAGTGGAATAAAGGATATTGAAAATGCAAAGTGGAAAGTGGACCTTGGGTGCTTCACATCCTCTCAGCCCACAAAAGCTCCATGATAGGTTCACCTTAGGGTCACCATAAGTCAGAAATGACTTGAAGGCACAGGACAATCTCACTGTCCTAGGGGAGAACTAGAATGAACCCTTTTGACAGCTCCTCAGATTAATTTTAAGGTCAATAAGCTATCTAGAAGGAATAGCTTTGCAGTGTATCTCACAAAATAATTGCAGTAGGTTGGTATGAATGAAGGAGAACTATTTACTAACACAGCTGAATCTATCACAGCCATGGTTAGGCTTTCCAAAATGGTTACTGGAGAGACATCTTATGTTATCTTATGTTTTTCTCCAGGGAAAGACCCACTCTCTTCTTTCATGTAATGTCATTTTCTTAGAAAATGATAAGAAACGATTTCACACATATTTGAGCAGAAATTAAAACTCAGATAAGCAAGCAATGCACATAGTTCCTTGGGGCAAAAATATTACTAGCGGTGCCAATGAAGTCGTATCAGGTCTAAGTGGTGTTTTCCAGGAGCCTTTGTAGAATTGATTCTGGGACCTAGTTCTTGACTGAGGACATTGTACCGTAATGCAGCCTTTTATTTTCACAAGCTCTTAAAAAGTAATGGATAAAATAATGGAAAACAGCATGAGTTGTCCTATCAGCTGCCTTCATCCTGTTCCTGTGACACCGTTGTTGTTGTTGTTGGGCCATGTAACTGCTCTTTATGTTATGATATCTCAGTGCATTTGGCAGAGTAGTGGTTCATGTTTTGGGAGAACCAACACTGGTGGGGGTAGAGCAGCTTGTGGTACCATAGAATCATGGGGTTGGAAGGGACTTCAGCAGGCTTCAGTATTCTAACTCCTACCTTGCAAGGATGCACAACTAAAGCACTCCTGAGAGATGGACATCCAACCTCTGTTTAAAGACGTCCAAAGAAGGAAAGTCCACCATGAGCTGAGGTAATCTATTTTATTGTCAAACTGTTCTTGCAGTCAAGAAGCTCTTCCTAATCAGCAGATGATTCCACTGGTTTGTGATCTGGTTTCTGGAGCAGCAGAAAACAAGCTCTTTCCATCTTCTATGTGACTTCCCTTCAAATATTTAAAAAAAGGCTAGTACAGAGTGAGTATGGTGTAGTGATTAGACTAGGACTCTGAAAAAGAAGGCTTCAAATCTCCTTTTGGCCATGGAAAACTGTTGGGTGAATTATGGTGCCTAGGACTAGAATATTACAAGTGAGGTCTGACTGCTATTCCTTGCCTTGGTCTGGATGCACTACTCTGGTTGATGCAGCCAAGAGCTGTACAGTCCTCCCTCCACATTTGCAGGTTTAACCTTTGCAAATTTGATTATTCACAAGGCACCCACTTTCTCCCCCTCCCAGTCCCAAGTACACTGCCTTCTTTCTTTGTGCCCAGGCAAAGGCAAGCAAATGGGAGAGGGAAGCATGCAGGAAGGCATGCATGCCCAGGAAAAAGGCAAAAGAATGGGGAGGGGGGAACGGGGGAGGCACATATATGCTTTCTCTGTGCTCAGGGCTGCTCTTCCCATTTGCTTGCCTTTTCCCTGGATGTACAGAAGAAAGGCACATGCACCCAGGCAAAAGGCAAGGAAATGGGGAGGAAGGCACATGCACACCTTCTCCATGTGAGAAACTGCCCCCTCCCATTCACTTGCCTTTTGCCCGGTCACCTGTAAGGAAGGCACACCCACCCAAGCAAATAGCAAGGGAATGGGAGGGGAAGTGCTCACTCAGGGGGGTGGGGAAGTTATTCATGGTTTTTTTAACTTTCACAAGGATCCTGTGCCCTGAACTCTCATGAAACTCAAGGGGCCATTGCATTGGCTTTTTTGGCCAAGACACCACATTGTTGACTCACGTTTAGGTCATACAGTAGGCCCGGCGAAAGTGGAATGATCGTGAATAACACTCCGGTGATTCTCCCTCCATTCCCTTCCCAGGCTCTGGCACAAGAGCCTTCTTTCTTCATACCCAGGGCAGAGGCAAGGGGTTGAAAGGGGGGAAGCTCCGAAGGGGAGAAGGAAGGAAGTGTGCACCCCCAGTTGCTTTAGCTTTTGCCTGGACACAAGTTCTCAGTGTGCGGAAAAGGCAAAGCAATGGCAGGGAGAGCTCACAGGGCACAGGGAAAGTGTGCCTCTTCTGCCACCATATTGCCTTTTCTTCTCCCTCGAGTTCTCAGTGTGGGACAGAGGCAAGGAAATAGAAGGGGAAAGCTCCAGGACACCAGAAAAGTGTGTGTGCATGCATATGTCTTCTGCTGCCCCATCGCCTTCCCTTTCGCCTTGCAAGAGTTCTTGGTGCTGGCACAGATGCAAGGAAATAGAAGGGAAACACAAAGGAATGCAGAGAGGAGGAGAACTGGGGGGAGGCATGGGTGCCTCGCAACTAATCAAATCCACAAGAGTCAAACCCGTGAATTTGCAGAGAGAACTGTAGTCTACTAAGATCCCTAGATTCTTTCCACATGTATTTCTGTCAAGCCTGGTGTTGCCCATCCTATACAGGTGTATTCATTCTCCCTGCCTAAATGCAGCGTGTGTTT
This sequence comes from Cyclura pinguis, assembly GCA_030412105.1. Classification (NCBI taxonomy): domain Eukaryota; kingdom Metazoa; phylum Chordata; class Lepidosauria; order Squamata; family Iguanidae; genus Cyclura; species Cyclura pinguis. Next base: position 28,884,827 of record CM059602.1, on the reverse strand, counting down.
ATGTACCTTCAAGTCATAAACTGTTGACTTATGGTGACCCCATGAATTTCGTAGGGTTTTCTTAGGGAAGGAATACTCAGCGGTAGTTTTGCCACTTCCTGCCTCTGAAATATAGCCTGCAGCACCTGGTATTTGTTCACTATCTTCCATCCAGGCACTAACCAGCGCTGACTCTGCGCTTAGCTTCCAAGATCAGGCGGGACCTGGTGCATAAAGAGAGGTAGCCAATACCCCAGAGAACAGGATTAGAATTTTAAATGACCTTAACAAATAGGACTGCTGGGCCAAAACTTACAAAAGGCACTTAACAGGTGTAAGTTGAAATTGCTTTTGTAAATTTTGACCCAACTCTCCTCTTTGCTAAGGTCATTTTAAATTCTTATCCTGTCCTCTGGGGTATTAGCTACCCCTCCTTATTTGCTGTCATCAGCAAATTTTATAAGCGTGCCTTCCAAGACAGCACAGTACATAGCCAGGACAGCAGAATTGTGTGTAGCAGCTCAAAAACTCACACGTGCAGAACGTTTATTATACCACGCTTGTCCTTGCCCTGAGAACTTCTCACTGTTGAGGTAAATTTGCAAGCATTCTACATACTATTAAGGTTTGACATTTACACATTGCAAGTGATATGGCTGCATCAAATTGTTTTTAATTACTGGGAAATTAAAATGAGCCACTCACATGAGCAGTTATGTAAGTAATTTGAAGCTAATTAAATAATTATGGTTCCCTCTGTTCACTGGCCTCAGCATGCTTTTAAAGTAAGTTAATTTTAAGTGGCGCCAAGAAATAACTCAAGCATTTTAGCAATTACTTACATGCTTATTTAAAAAAAAAATTGGATGAATCTGCAAAGCATTTTTATTCATTTACCCTCCTCCACAGCAACTGTTCACAACGAATTTGAAAGGAAAATGGCCATTGTCTAGAGATTAGCATGTGAGTTTCAGCTTGAAAGAGATGATAAATGTTTTCCTTCACATGCCTCCTTAAAACAAGAAAGAAAGAAAGAAAGAAAGAAAGAAAGAAAGAAAGAAAGAAAGAAAGAAAGAGAAAGAAAACTAAATGGCTGTTTGAGTACTATGTTTCTTAGTGAAGAAATTGTGCTTGCTTATTCAAATCACATTCTTCTTTTATTGTGGATCAACAATGCTAGGGGTCTTGTAACTGTAAGCGAAGTCATGACAACACTCTGGAACACTCTACCTTCAGTTGCAGATTTTGTTGTTGCAAATTGCATCTGTGCTTAGGTCTCTCCATTGAAATGAATGGGGATGACATTGTTGTTGCTGTGTGCCTTTATGATTACCTAAGGCCCTATCATGGGGTTTTCTAGGCAAGAGTTATTCAGAGGGGGGTTTGCCTTTGCCATCCACTGAGACTGAGAGTGTGTGACTTGACCAAAGTCAAGCAGTAGGTTTCCATGGCCAGGGATTCAAACCCTCGTCTCCAGAGTCATACCACACTGGCTCTCAGGGATGACATGAGAGGCAAGAACTTCATGTTCCTATGATGCATCTTCATAGAATAAACACAAGAGGAGGAGAGTGAATTAGCCCCATGCACCTGTTGCCATTTCCAAATCCTTTTACATGCAAAGGGCAATTTTTCAAAGAGGAAATTGAGCATCTACTATGGGAAGCTCTCGCACTTGACTTTAAAATTTCATTTTACACAGTGAGCTTCCTTAAATATAGAAGATTTCTCTTTTCAGGAAGACCTGTGCATGCAGGGTGACAGAAATGGTGGTGGAACAGAGAGTGGCTAATAAACTTTCTCCCCTACCCTCCATTCTATCCAGGTGAATAATGCCTGAAAAGGGCTTCTTATAGCATATAGGCTCTTCTGGACAACTCTCTCGAACCAGCTCCACATGTTGACTTATTGCTTTGCTGCAGTACCTGCAAATCTGATGGGAATGGGTGTCGAAAATAAAGCTCAGATTCCCAATGGCGCAACCTCAGAATTAAACTCTAGGCTTAGCACAACAAAGTAGAGGAATCACTGAGCTAACAAAGCACAGCTGGTTTTTAATGCATTAGATCTGTTTTCAAACACTGATACTTTTCTTCCACACGAGTTTCTAATGCTTCCCCTTCCCCACGTTATTTTTTCCCTCTCACACAGAGGAGCTCGGGACTTTGGCAGAGCACAGAGAAACTAGTTTGTCTTCTCATTATGCTCATAAAACAGTAAGGGTGTGAGAAATGACAAAAAAAAATGTAATCCTAAAATGGATCATTGTGTAAGTACTGTCTTTTGATAGCAACGAAACATCTGTTTAAGAGGAAATCAGAAAAACATTTTTCATCCATTTGCTGCATAGGTTTTTGGAGAATTGCTAGTTCTGAAAGAGGAACAGGTGGACACTGAAATGAACCTTGAGATAATTACATGGATTACCTATTAATGGAGTTCAATTCGTTAGATGGCAACAAATGTATGCATTTCTTTATGTTATCACAAAACACATAAATACAACAACTAAGAATCTATTCCATTAGCAGTAGTGCTAGAAAAAAATAACAGAATGTATGTCTTCCCAATGACCTTGCACTTTCTAGATACACAGTATATCAAAATGTCCAGTTCTGTACATTGCTATATACATTTTAAAAACCACCATTGCAAGTCCCTTCTTAAGACTGGTAAAGACAGAGCTAATGGTTTTGGCTTGGTTTTGTGAGAAAACGCCAAACAGCTTGTTCATCACAGAAAAGGTAGTTTCTCTTATTTGCAACAAGCTCAGAGGAGCAGGAGAGAGGCAGGGAAAAAGTCTGGATACTAGGGTTTCAATGAGTTGTCATTGTTGGTCTTCAAATTGTTTCTGAGCTATGGCAATGCTAAGCTGGCTGTATTTTCCTGGCAAAATTTGTTCAGAGAGGATTTACCATTGCCTTCCTCTGAGGCTAAGAGAATGTGACTTGCCCAAGGTCACTCAATGGGTTTCCATGGCTGAACAGGGATTAGAACACTGGCCTTCTGGAGTCCCAGTTCAGCACTCAGATCACTACATCATATTGGCACTTAATACCCTTTTTTTCAGCTAGAAGTCCTGCATGTACAGAAGGCAGAAGCAGGATTAGTGCTGAAAGTAGTGAGGCCTTGGCAAAAATGCTCAAGTGGTGCTCAAAGATCCTCACCTGGATATTAATCCTCTGGTTGAGTCTAAGCACACTTCAGATCAAGAATCTGCCAAGATGTTGGCATCTTGGAGGCATTGTGGTAACAGTTTAAATTCCACTTTTGCTGCACAAATAATTCTCCACCCTGCACTATATAGGATTGTTCACCAATGTCCGCCCATGCCATCTCTGGAGTTGTACACCTCACATGGTGTAGTACCTGTATGTTGCCTCTGGTGACCCCACCACTAATGGGGAACCCATCATTCTTCTGAGTGCATGTGGATTACATTTTTCAAAACATTACTAATGGGACAATGACCAGGAAGAATGTCCCAGTTATGGAGCTGGCTTGTCATTGGGCAAAACGAGATAGACACTTCAGTGGTCTCCTTAGGCAGCAAATTATTGGGGATTAAGGAAAATGCAGCAAGATATTGGAGGATTGACCTCAGTATGTCATGTGGCCTGCCCTATGCCCCCTAAGCAAGTTGGTTTCCTTCAGACAGAAAACATTGTTCTGTAGCAGTTTTCAAGTTAGTTTAATCTTTCAGCTTCTGTACATGGAATGGGAAAGAGGTATCCTCTTCTTCATTGCCTCAGGAAGAAAACTCAGAAGTCCAGCATTCTGTTCACACACTGACCAACCACTGGTGCCTACTGGAATCCCATAAACAGGACATGAGTGAAGCAACATCTCTTTTAGTTGCGTTCCTAGTAACTAGCATTCAGAGGCATAATGTCTCTGGTATGGGACTCTATAAACATTCTACAGCTATTTCCATTGGCAAATCCAAGGCTGCCATCTGCTGACCATTTATTTATTTACTTTAACTGTACCATTCTGCAACAAACGAGACTATGCCCGAGCCAATGCTTACAATGTTTACGCTGCTGCCTTCCTTTCCCACTGTTTAAAAAATGTCAAAATAAAGAAATTGCCATTGTCAGCCAGAATGGGAACAGAACATTTTTTAACGTAAGACAAGAGAGGAAGGATTGGATTGTTAGGAAAAACTGGAGTTTATTAAATGCCCTATTTGAAGCCAGAATCAAAATATTCCTCTTCCACATGCTAGATACAGAAGTCACCCTAAAGAACTTCCATATATGCCCAGAATAAGCATTTTAGAGGAGACTATGGCTTTAGTCTATTATGATAAAGACAGGGTTTTTTTTCATGTCCCTTATTAATTTTTTTCCTTGGGGAACATGGATAAGTCATTTAAGGCACTCACTCCAAAATAATGTTATCTCTAGCCTGAGATTGCTGATATTTTTCATTATACTGCAGCAAGTAATTTGGAAACAAACTACTTGTGCTTGTGATAATACTGATCAAACAGAAAACATTTCTAAAACAGGAGGGAATAAAGTACATTATATATAAAACCACATTTTCATTTTAACTTACAATCCACTGTACTCTAGTTCTTTAAAAAATAACACATTAAAGACTACTTAAATACTGCAAGGTTTTAAATAATGTAACATTATTTTCAGTGAACAGAGAATTATTATGCATCTGCCAACACATTGGCCCCATTTGGAACAAATACTTTTTTCTTGTATAGGTAGCAACAGATTCTAACATAGATCTTGCATTTTGGATAAATAAGTATAGTTCTGTTCTTATTTTAGAAAATCTCATCTGTTCAAATTGTTGGAGCACAGAGTTGCTTTGCTTTCTCTTCTATAATTCTCTTTTTTTTTTCCTTAAAAAAAATATTCATTGCTACAATCTCCTGTAAAATATTACCATATTTCCAGAACACATAATGGACCATTAGTTTAAAAAGTGTTAATTGCAAACCCTGAACTTTATAGTAAAAGTTAAAAAGAAAGTCTTGTATAAAGTCCCATGGAATGTACACTCTGGAGAATAGTTTGGTTTATACTGAGATGAACTGGAAAACAGCTCCAGGAGAAATCCTTCAAAGAAACTGGAGAAGTGTGCTATTCATGATTTCAAAGTGCAAATGGCTATGCATATATATATTTTAGAACGAGTGTTTCTGAGGCTCTTATTCAAGGCCACTGGCCAACACTGCTGGAAACTGGATGAAATTCCAAAACGCTAGGATAGGTAGATGTGCTTCACCTTGAATTTCCTTTGCTCATCAAAAAGCCGAAGTCCGCTATGCCCAGCAATCAGTCCAATCAATCTCTTACACTGTAGGTTTTTTTATTCCACCTGTTATGACCTTCCTCATCTTTCCTGGCATAGGGCAGGAGGTAATTCCTCAATACAAACTGGGGAGGACTTGTTCTTGAGAACTCCTGCAGCAATCCCAGAAATAGTACCCATGCTCACCCACATAATTCAGCAGGAGATGAGTGGAAAAGGCAGTCTCTTAGTGCACAGGACTCCCTAGGAACACAGAAGCCAGTAACCTCCTTTCTCTTCTGAACTCAGCACCACTGGCATAAGATAGGGTCAGTGCTCAGGTAGCATCACACTTTGCTGAACACATCTATGATTCAAGAAGAAATTTTCTTCACTGTTATAAATCACCATCTGCAGGTGGTTGACAAAGCCTGTAGATTCTGCAAAATGTTGATAACAAAGATTGATGTTAAGAAAGGAATGATGGTAACAAGGGAGTATAACGAAGTACTTAGAATTGTTTCAGATTATATCAACCAAAGGAATGGGTAAATGCAAGGCATATGTAGTGGATCTACTAGATATTATCATTCTTGCCATAACCCCTCTTTCCTCTCATGAATGCTCCATAGTATCAATATATCGAGATGTCTGATGCTGAGAAATCAGAGATCCATCCAGCCCAGTACTACTAGTCTCAATGACTTCAGTCCTCTACAGGTGACGTTGCAGGTCTTTCCTACTTTTGCTATTTTGGATGATGCTGGCATACTCTGCATGCAATTCTGCCTCTATGGTATGGTTTCTTTCCATTATACTCCTAGTTGTATTCTGGGTAATTGCCAAAAACAAGCAGGCAAGCTAGCAAGCAAACAAACAAACCAGCCTGATAATCAAATTGGGTTTCATGTCTGGCTTTGGCAGAAATTGTCAAAATAAAAGGGATATTTTCCAAAGTACTCCCTTCCCCAAAATCTTTGGAATGAAAACAGAGCAGAATAAATATGTTGTACTATGGTCTACTTTACTAACATAGCTTTCTGACCTGAAAGAAATTAAAGCGAACAACGCAGAAAGCAATGTTGGTATATTTACTACCAAACTGAATCTAGGAGCTACAGTTCTGGCCAGCATTTAAGATGTGTCACAGCATCCCCGTTTCAAGTATTACATTAATCCTATAACAGATGCTACTCAGTGCCCACAGGCCGAAAGGGCAGACAGACAGAGGAACCATCAGCACCATCAGACACATGGTTGGTAAGCCAGAGGGATCAAGGAAACCATAATGGAGATTGCATCAGGCTGAGAGTGTTTGTTTAGGGCAGTCACTGTTCTGACTGTAAAGTGATTGAGATAAACTTGTTTTCCCAATTAAAATCTGGGTGTTCTACATTTTTGTGCTATTTACTCACTAAAACCCATTTCCCCATGCAGCATTTTTATGATTAAGCAAGTTTAAATATTTTTTGTAGGACAAGTGTGGACAAGAAATGATGAACCCTCATAAATATGCTCCCATTGTTTTTGCAGGCCTCCCTCAATAATTCTTCCTACCTCTACCACCAAACTCAACAAAAAACTGACTCCTTTGTACTGAAAACAAGGTACATGGGGCACATCTGCCTTGCTTCTAAGATTCTAGAAGCACTACTGGACTTTAAAATGAGGCAAATGTGCCCCATTTACCTTCTTTCTCAGAAAAGTACTCTCAGAAGGCCAATTCCAGGAGGGTGAAGTGAGTATTTGTCCTTGGACCACTGAAAATTGCCCACCCCAGCTATAGTTCACAGCCAAAGCATTTGTTTATGAATTAACTTTGCTTATCAGCAGCAGTAGATTGGTTATCCTAGAGTCTCAGCACTCTTCCAGCAATGGACAACACCTTGAAAGGTGCGAAACAAATGACTAATCTATTTCATACAAAATACATCATCTCCCAAAAGGGTTAATAGGGAGTGACATAACAGTTAAAGAACAGCTTTTAAACAAACTGCGAACAAACTGCTGCTATTTATGAACACTCCAAAAAGCTGGCTAGGAGTGTGTGTGTGTGTGTGTGTGTGTGTGTGTGTGTGTGCGTGTGCGTGCGTGCAGTGTTGGAAGACTCCTTTCTGAAGAAGTCCTAACTGTAGGCAGCCACCTACCGCGGTGCAGACTGTGGCATCTGATCCATCACTTTTCTATTTTTTCCAGAGATTTCAACCCTTGGTCCCTAAGGAAACACAAGAATGAATGGTATTGACATTACTCATAGTAAAGTACTAATGCAAAAACAGAAATACATGATTTCTGTTTGAAAACCCATTAACTTCTGTTAGCGTCTTTGGAAAGCACTCAGGTGGTACATTAGTCATCTGTGTTTATTTAAGATAAAAGGACTCTCAAAGTGCTTTGCCCAAGAGAACATAAAAGGTTGCAAACACGAATATATACAACATGCACAGGGCTTTTTGTAAAAAATATTGCATGAACTGCAAATTTACACACATATACTTTAACCATATACTTTGCAGGATGGTTAGCATTTGCAATAGGCATACTTTCCTACTTCTTCTGAGCCACAGTATATGATGTAATGGTCATTTATAATCTGCATATAAAAACTTGAAGGTTTGAGCACACCTACTTGTTTCATATCTTAGTTGCAGTTTAGAGAAACACACCATTTGCAGCATTTATACTTGCTAGTAAGATTGATTGACTCCTTCATTAATACTTACTTGTTTCCTCATTATGTCTGTGGCCTGCATGATACACTTAGGCAAGAGCCCATGACTTCGAGCCAGTATAGCTGCTTGCTCCAAGGACACGCTCAAGGTACTCCTGTGAAGAGAACACAAAAATGCTGCATCAATGAGAGTCATACAAAAATCACATAAACTGGCTTAAGCCGCAACAGTACATACAAGGAAAATTTGGCCCTCCAGATGTTCCAGACTTCATCTCCCAGAGATCTGAGCCAACATGGCCAGCAGGGTACATGACTGTGGGTCCTGTAGTCCAAAACATCTCAAGGGCTAAAGGTTCTCATGTAACCTGAATTCAATGGAGTTTGCTTCTGAGCAAATATGCCTATATTTGTTTTCAGGAGTGAATGTTCACATTTCCCTCTGAGAGTTCAAAGGTCCCACTCCTATTTTTTGAGTTCCATTTTAAAATTTCATTGATTATTGATATGTGTACCTCTTCCAGATTACAAGTAAGGACCCACATGACTATTTGTTTCTCTGGGGTAAAAATATTCATTCAAAATAAAGGTGGTGGTGGGGAACCAAGCACCAGGGAAGAAGCAATGGGAATAGAATATTCATGAGTATTCAAAACATGGTTGAAAAAAATGTATTCCTTGGGTGTCAGAAAATCCTGACAAGAAGAATTCTGGACTGACAAGAATCATTGCAGCTTAAGACGTATTCTGCACAACATTCACACATTTTTGTGCAGAAAACAGCATTTCTGTGCAGGAAACAGCATTCTCTGTACAGAAAATAATATTCCAGTTGCCTGCATAGAAAGCCATGTGTGAATTTTGCACAGAGTAACTCTCAAACTGTAAACAGTAGTTCAAAAGCATGTAGTTTTTGAAGACTATTTGAAGTGAGAAGAAAATGCTAAAATTACACATTGCTTCTTTCAAGAAAAAAATTCATGCAGAATTCCATCCAAGATTCCAGAATTTGGAATCTTGACATGAGAAACTCTAAGGGCAGTTTCCACACCACACTGTTATAGTGCTGTTATTCCACTTTCAACATTCTGTGGAATCCTTGAGTTTGCAGTTTAGGGAGGGACATTTAAAATTCTCAGCCCTTTCTCAGCTCTTTGGCCTCAGAAAACTACAAACCCCAGAATTCCACAGGATGTTGAACATGGAATAATAGCACCATAGCAGTATAGTGCAGAAAGGTCCTAAGTCTCATTTGAAATAGTACAGGTCAGACACATGTTTTGTTCTAGGCCAGTAGTAGGGAACTCCCAGGCATAAGGGAATCCATGTGGGCTGCATCACCATTCTATTACCTCTGCTACACTAGATGTTGAAGCTTGATGGCAACTATAGTGCCTCTCTGTGGTTCAGGAGAGTACTAGAGCATCCTGATACACCATAGGGCCCTATGAGACTGCAGGGCAGAAGGTCAATTTTCCTGTCAGAAGCAAAAGAAAGATAGGAAGAAGGAGAAAGCTCCCATGACAGCATGGACTGCTGTGATGGCAATACCTGATTCTGAACCAAGAAAGGATAGAAGCCACAAAAGAAAGAAGTAGGGGCGATATACAGCCCATGGCCATGCAGAGCTCGGAAACATTACTTTTTTGGACTGAAATTCTCAGAATCCCACCTGGAAGTTCTAGTCCAAAGAGTAATAACCTTACCAAGCTCTAATCATATGCATTCTTTCTCTAGGTCCTAGTTACTTCTACAAAAAGTGCACCCAAAAGGGAGGGAATCATTTATATAACTGTCACCTTTGCATCCCTGTGCCACACATTACAATCTGGCAGGCTCCAAGGCGATAACAGAGTTCAGAGGATATAGGCAGCAGGCCAGCTCCTGCAACGCAACTGCCAGAATATCCAGACTGGCCGCCTTTTGTGCTGACAAAGGATTTCATTAGTCTGCAAAGCTCATCCATTGCATTGATGGGACGAATTAGCTGCAGAAGAATACAAAGAATGAATCAATGGATCATGCCTGCCTTCTGTACGTATTGTTCTTTACCTCCACAAACAGCTATACCCAGTCTAATCACTACAATAGCCTCCCTTGACCTGCTGCCCGCCATGATGTGTTGGACAACATTCCCCAACAAAATGGCTGTACTGGCTGGGGAGCTGTGATTCAATACAACTGGAAGTCACTAGGTTAAGGAAGGGCTGCCTGAATGAACAATTAAGTCTGATTTGAACATTTAGAAGGAATGGCCTGTACCTGATAAAGCAAGTCATACATTTTTACCATAACAGCTAAAGCAGTACTCAACCCTGTTTTCACAGCCATGTAAGCAGAAAGAAAGACTCTGTACCTGATCAATTTTCACAGCTGTGGTGTTAGTATCTGTAGGCAAGTTGGATCTTTCAAGGTAAAATGTCCTGAAATTAAACAATCAATAATTAATCTTGTAACCGTCTTATTTCAAGCATTATTTTTGATTCATCTCAAAGAGAAGAAGAATCAGTCAGCAAATGGTTAAGTGTGGTCTAACAGTTCAAGTTGCTATGTCCTAAGAAGTTGTGTCAGAATTACAAAAATCTTAGCTTTGCATTAAAAATTTTCTAATCTCATAGCTGCTATCATAAAAAGGTTGATGTGCATAGGAAGTCTAATGTAAACAGTAATGACTTGGTTCACATGTTACAATCTCAGTTGAAAAAAAAAATCCTATGGTGGACTGGCCCAAGAAGGAGCCACATCTATGCCCTTGCTCCTCATCCTCTCCCAACTCCTCTGGTGCACTTGGCTATGTTACTTATAGTCCAGCATGCTAAACCATAGTTTCTTACAAAATCAAAACCAGGAAACTGGTTTATGTGCTGCTTAGAAACCAGAAGTAGATCCCAGTTTCAGATATTGGTTTGTAAGAACACCAAAACCAAGAGAGGGCTGCCGATGACATAAGGCCTACCTGTACTCCCACTCCCTCAGTCTATTTATGCAGTCCTTGCACTCTCTGCCCACTGCACTTTTTTTTTCCGAGAAAAAAAACTGAGAATTTGCCAGAATATTTATTTATTTTTAATTATATTTGTGGGCCGTCTTTCTCCTGGAGTGGGACCTAAGGGAACTTCCAGGAGTGGGACCCAAGACTGCTGACCCTTCTATCATTCCCCTACTCCTAAGGTTCAACAAAAACAGGAGAAGAATGATTTTTGTCCAAGCAATATTAATGAAGAGTGTTCCTTTAATGACACCATACCTGAGTTTGCGATAATACTGCTGCACCTTCTCAAGAGAGGTGGAATTAATTTGCTGCTGGAACTCCTCTAGAGATGAACCACTAGGTTGAGACTGGCCTTCCAGATTTTCAAGGGCTGTAAACATTTTTACGAAAAAGCTCATGTCATTTGTTACATATTCTCATCTATTTCTCTCTGCCTATCATCATAATTAATCAATAATATGAATGCACACAACACTTAGCATATAAAATAATTTGCAACTGTCATCTTTCTTCAGCATGAATTTACCACACATAGGCCTTGGCCAGTTTTCATACATCCTCTTCTTCCTCTCAAACTGACCTGTACCTCCTTTCCCCTTGCCTATTTGATTGGCACTAAAAATAGCTGGAGAATGTGCCTCTCAATGCACTCCCCAGCTGGTGCCAACACCAATCTCATGTGGAGGAGAGCAGAAGGGAAGTGTTTGGTGGGATTGCTGTGATGCCATCATGTGCCCTCCACTTCTCCCTCTTCTCCAATGGGCCAGAGCTCAAAACAGCTAAAGATTGTGGTGCAACATGCTGAGACCCCTTGTACATCTTCCTTGCTCATCAAGCAACTGATAGAAGCACCTGTCGAGAATGTTACTGGGGCTAAGACCTCGATTGTGTATAGCTTAAGGTCCCATCAACTTTCATGGAGAAGATATACACTAAAACTACACAAATATCAGTCATTTTAATTGATGTAAGTTGGTTTTGTTCTGTTATGTTTGTATACACACCCTGTTTCAATTTCTTCATCTTGGTAAGTGTTTCTGGCTGCAATACTGTTTAAACTTCTTAAAAATTCCTCAGAAACATATTGTCTTAACTATGTTGTTTCAGCAATAAACTTGTATTTGCTTCTTGAAGTGACATCACACAGATAATGACCAAACCAATATAAGCCATTTCTTACTTTCATATTGGCACCTGACACTATTTGGTTTATTTCACTTGCTAATAGCACACTTGATTGCTTCCGTCCAGATGATATAATCATCTAAGCACATGTAGAATACTTGCTAGTGCCTTCTCTTGAAAAGTGCTTTTCTTCTATCTGGCTCACTTCGAAGATCAGAGCATGGCTCAAGTAAGGAGCCTGGAGTCACAGACAATCTGGAGTATGCAGCTAAAATTCAAATTCAGATTCTCTCCCACTTTGGGACGTGTGTGTCTATGTGCCTTCAAGTTGCCTGTCGATTTATAGTGACCTCATGAATTTAATAAGGTTTTCTTAGGCCAGGAATACCCAGAGGTGCTTTTGACAGTTCTCTCCTCTGAAATATAACTTACAGCACCTGGTATCCATTAGTATTTAGGCCCCAACTTTGGGACAGTCTCTCTCTCTCTAGTTCTCTGAGTCTACTGTCTCATAGAGCTGCTATGAGGACAAATAAATAGAAGTTGGAAAAGAAGATGCATATACCATCTTGAAATAAAAAAGCAAGTTGCAAAGGGGGATTATCACTTCTACTTGTATTCTTCTTCGCTGTAAAATGTCCCTCTCCCACATATGTAGTTGTGGCAGAACTGGGCTTAAACAATCTAGTCTGTTACCATCATTTATACCTGATTTTGTCTCCAGATGTCCTGGAATACAACACTCATTATCTCCTAACCAGCTCATTCAATTGGCCATACTGGTTGGGGATGGTGGGAGTTGTAATCCAACATAGCTGGAGGGTGCTTAGTTGGGGATGGCTGATATATTATCTCAGCTTTAAAAAACAAACCAAAGCCAAAAACAACTCATTGTGCTGTTGACCTTATGGTTATCCTCATCCTGTGCCCTTTGTGCAAAGAGGTTTCTTAATTTACTTCTTTTACCTGTCTTGATTTTTAAAATTTAATTTCCCCTGCCTCAGTCTTCACCAGTATTCCAGTTTAATAACTTCTGACAGGGCCATGAAGTGGGGGTATTGTTTATTGTTATCACACAGGGCTCAATTAGAGCTCAGTAATTACATCGTAGCCAGTAGCATTTAAAAAAAAAAAAGGAAAGAAATAGAGACAAGAATTTCACCTTTTGTAAAAAGCACGGCATGCAGCTTCAGGCTTCCCCCATTCTGAAATCGGGAAGGCAGTTTTGAAAAGTAGTAGCTGTCCAGGTAAAAGATAACCTTCAAAACCTGTCGATTTCCTTCAACGTGATAGAAAACATGGGTATCTGGACAAACAAAGATCAGACGTTCAGATGTTTTTAAGGGTACAAGAGCATTGGGAAAAACATGGTGACAAGAGTGTTGGGATTAAATTCGATAAAAGTACTGGGCAGCAGAGATATAGTAACAAAGAAGCCTGGTGTACCCAGGCCAAAGTCCATCAACTGCAGCATCTTTCTTTCTTTCTTTCTTTCTTTCTTTCTTTCTTTCTTTCTTTCTTTCTTTCTTTCTTTTAGCAACTAAATTATGGCAGCTGGTGGCTTTCTTGTTACTGGGGCAGCAAATCTGTTTCAGGTCGAAATATAAAAGCTGTATTTTGAGGAGAGTCAACGTGGTATATTAGATCAGGGTTTGAATCCCCTCTCAGCTACTGGGTGACCCTGGGTAAGTCACACTCTTTCAACCCAATAGGAAGGCAATGACAGACCTTTCTTGAAAAATATTAGCAAGAAAACCCTACAATAAAGTCACCATAAGTCAGAAGGCATATAAAGTCATCCCTCCACATTTGCAAGGGTTAGGGGAACAGGACCCCTGTGAAAGTGGAAAAAATGTAAATACCTCTAGGCCCTCTCAAACCATATTTAACACACATAAAAGAATGATCACCATATTCAACCCATCATGGATTCCTTTGAGGCATCAGAGTTCCTTCACAAGGCAGAAGTGAGTGGGTGGTGGAGCTTACTGCCACCTCTACTGCTGCCACACAACATTTTTAATAGGGATTTAGAAGCCTCGTTTGCAGTTTCTCAGTCTCATGAGGCTTACAGTCCCTATTCAAAATGGCATAGGGAGGCAGCAGAGGTGACAGCAAATAATTTGTAAATAATCAAACCCACAAAAGTGAAACCTGCAAATGTGGAGGGGTGACTGTAATAACATTTTTAGGACAGAATACATCTCCTGAATAGCCCTTTTAAAATGGACTGAATCAGGGAATTCACTACCCCACCAATAAGGAAGCCAGCAGCTAACATTGCAACTAAATGCTTCAAAGAAGAAGGCAAGCAAGGCATTAGAAATGCTGTATGCCCCGATCTCTATCTTGGACCCCTGTCCTCTAATCTCACACCTATGGGAGTGAGATTAAGGTAGTTATGTAGAAAATGTGCTCTGAGGCCTGTTCATTTATTACATGGAATTATTTTTATTCCACCATTTATTTTACAGGAATAGAGTAGACTATACAATGCAATACAAAACACCAGTACAATATAAAGTATACAATATACAGCAAAAATAATGCAATAGCTACAATGACAAAAAAAAAACCAATAAATACATAAAATAAGCAGCTAAAAACAATAAGATTAAGGTTAAGATGAACCAGATTAAAATGCCTGGGAAAACAGACTTTGATCTGGTACCCAAAAGAATATATTGTCACTAGTTGTTCCTTTGTGAGAAGAGCGATTCACAGCTGAGTGCTGCAAAAGACAAGGCTCTTTTCCTTCTGTGGCCACATAATGTACTTAGAGAAAAGCCTCCCTTGACAACCTTAAAATTATGGAGAGACTCATATAGGAACAGGTTCTTCTTCCAATATTTAGTCCCAAGATTTAAAGGCACTTGCAAGTACTGGTTTTAAAGGTAAGCACCTTAAATTGGGCTTCAAAGCAAGAGGGCACCAGTGTGACTGTTTAAGAATCAATGTAGTACAACTCCACTTTACTTTACTGGTTATAATTCTGGCTGTTGCCTTACGCTCAAGTTTAGCTTCCAAGCTGTTTTCAAGGGCATCTCCCCATATGTTACAACAAGCCAGTCAGGAGACTGCCAGAGTGCAAACCACTGTAAGCTATACTATATCTGTCCAGGAATGGCAGTAGCTTTTAAAACAACCAAAACTGGTAAAAGGAAGTTTCAGACACTAAGGCCTCCTGACTCTCAAAAAGACAAGATTAGATCAAGTCCAAACTATGCAAGTGTTATTTTAACACTCATAGACATATAACCACTAGACCAGGCTATAAATCCTTTTGTTGGGATTCAAATTCAGCTTTGGGTAACATTTAATCTATTAATCCATACGTTAGTTTACAGAGAATTAGATGTAAGTGTCACTACCACAATGCCGATACCTCGCTCCAGATCCCCTTATGTCCACACTAAGAAGCATCCTATAGCTGTTTAAAATTATGGGGATAAGAGAAAATAGAGTCCTAAAGCCCAATTAACAGCTGAAGCATCAAGAAGATGAAGGACCAAAAGGTGGCATTACTTTCTGAAAACCATCCTACTACAATAACAGTACCTTTAAATCAGCTAACTGTAAAATAAAGCAAAAGTTGAATAAATTTACATTTAATATCAATCCTTCCAGATCTTAGCAGACCTATAGGACTGGCAGTTTTGACTGAAATCTCACTGACAGCACAGTCTGGGGGATTAGGCCAGGAATGTGCAGCTTTTTATGGTTCCAGTTGCTTGCAACGGCTTCCAGAGCTACACACCAGAGTTCAGCTCTATGCAACGGCTTCCTAGCCTCATCTCCAGTCACTAATCACAGAAAGCAGTAGGGAAACTTGGAGGTAGGATAGGGAAGCAGCTCTGGTTTGGTCCACAAGGCAAAACTTCCACATCCCTTACTTTAGACAATGGCTCAGTGCATTGCAGGAATATGTGCAGAATAACAGGAAAAAACAAACCACAAAATAAAAGAAAATAAGGTATAGACTTACTTGTTACAAAGCACTCATCCAGTTGCTTGAAATAAAAAGCAACTTTGTCCAGCTCTGAGAGGGTAGCCTGGATGTCTTCAAGCATGATTCGCTCCTCTTTCTGAGAGATAAAAATAAATAGAGAATTATAGACAGGCATCAAAGATGGAGAGAGACACACATCACACACAAATGCCCCTACACAAAAGTTGCAAAATTGTGGTAAAGGATGGCAGATTCCTTCTTTAAATCAAGGCAACCTGAATCTTAATTGAAGCTGTCTCCTATGATGCTATTCTGGCTAGGGTTGCTTTCCAAATTTCACCTTCCAGGTTCCACTGGCATGGATATGAAGCTGGAAATTCACTCAGTTCCATCTATTAAGATGTGCCACACAAGTATCAGCCAAGTTAAAAACAAGTAAAACTCTAACAAAAACCTAGTCAAACCTGATATGAGGCAAACATCCTAATTTCATGTTAATTACATGCATGTATGTGCATGCGTGCGCACACACAGACATTAGGCACACATATATATTTGTATACATACATCTACACAGACTCTCACACCTGCATTTTTTTCAAACATATTTCTTCTTTTCTTTCATATTTATGTCATAACATCTGGATAGACTTGTTACACTTTGAGTTCCGAGAAAATTACAATCAAGGCAACATGAACAATTCATTTTCCCTTAATGTACAGTTGTTTGAAGGAAAATATCCTTGTAAATAAGAAAGTATCCATCTCTGTGGAAATTCAGTCTTGATCACCACAACAACAACTGCTACTGCTGCTACTACTACTACTTCTTCTGCCACCTCTTCCTCCTCACCACCCTTCTCTCCCAAAGATTAAACATCTGTTCTCCCAAGATTTCCATTTCTAGGTCTACCTATCCAGCTTAGTCAGTTTACATACACTTTGAATTCATACACTGGTAAGATAGCAACATTTCACCAGCAGAGGGCAGAAGAGTACAGACAGTTTGCCGTCCTTTGCAGCCTTTTCTACAATCTCTTCTATATCCCATTTCAGAACCATCTCTAAGTCTAACCTGCAAAGTAGAGGCTAGCTTAAATTTTGTCCATCTTTTTTTAATTTTCCTTCTAGGTCGGTCAGAAAGCAAGGAAGATGGGCCTGGTGTATCTTTAATCTAGGTTGTGCAAAGCACAATCCTGAGGCCACATGAAGTTCCCCCTTAAATAGGCTTTCAACCTATCTAAGCTCCCATTTTCCCTCTGTCATCTACACAAGGTGAATTCTACCTTCTAGAAGCAATTCAGCTTTGAAAAAGATTACAGTCCCACTCTCCCCTACACTTTAAAAACAACAAATCCCCCCACTTCTTTTTCCCTAGAACCAGAAGCAGACTTTAAGCCACGGCTAGGTTTTTGTTTCTGTTCTAGGTTTCCGTTTCTGTGTCCTAGATTTTTTGGCAGCCAGCATGACCCCCCCCCCAGCCCAGGTCCTAAGGATTGGCTCTCAGACAATTGTCCGTCACCCTTTAATAACTGTATACAGAAACGACACTGACAGAAATTACTATATTGTTGTGTGCCTCCAAGTCATTTCAGACTTACAGTGATCCAGACAGCCAGCATGGTGTCGTAGTCTGAGCACTGGACTACAACCCTAGAGACTAGAGTTTGATTCCCTACTTGGCCACGGGAACCTACTAGGTAACTTTGGGTATGTCGCACTCTCAGCCATTAGAAAACCCCATGAGAGGTTTGCCTTAGGACTGCCATAAGTTAGAAACAACTTGAAGGCACACAACAACAACAGCAACAGCAACAAGGCAAACCTATCACAGGATTTTCTCGGCTAGATTTGTTCAGGGGGTTTGCTATTGCCTTCCTCTAAGGCTGAGAGAGCGTGACTTGCCCAAGATCATCCAGTGGGTTTCTGTGACCAAGTGGAGATTCAAATTCTGGTCTCCCAGGATCCTAGTCCAACACTCAAATCACAACACATGGTTCTCAAATTATCATACGAACAAGATTGAACATGTGACACTGTCTGACCTGTATCACTCAATTGGTTTATCTAGTTCTCTGCACTGACTCTTTGGGGCCTCAGACTTCCTCAGATATTCTCTATCTGGAGGTGTTAAGAGAGTGCACATGGGACCTATTTCTGCCTGCAAAGTGTGTGTTCTGTAACTGAATTGAACTTTCAGAAATTCGTGTTTAACTATTCAAGGTAGAACTGCCTTGCCCTCCTTTACTGGTGACATCTTCCCCCGAGTGTGTTGGACTATAACTTCCACAGTTCTTTACCACTGGCCATGCTGGGGGGGGGGGGGGGCAGAGACAAGCAATAGGTCTAAATCATATCAATGGCCAATGGCTTTGTTTATAGTTAAACATGCTAGACAGATCTGCAAAATGGAACTCAGTAAACAAAGGAATACGAAACACAAAGAAAGGTTATCAGACCATTTCTAATTCTTTTCGCACACTGGGAAAACTTCCATGAGCCAGAAGAAAACTTTTTTTTTTAATGAAATTTAGCTTAACCTCTCTTCAAAAAGTTGCCATGCTTATGTTGAAGTGGTTTGTCTTAAGTAGTTTTCATATGTGAAATCTCAGGTGATTGTGTATGGCCCAACCATGTCTCTTTCCTACTCAGTCTTTATAGCAGGAAGCCAATCAGTTGAAGAACATGCAGTTGACTCTACCCACAGGACTGAGATACTGATGGCACACATCACAGCAGCAAAAGAGAGCAGCAGAAGGGTATTGTGCCCTATGTAATTGAGTGTGTCTACAGGGAGGCCTGAGATGTTATTTTTAAAGAATTGTTTCATTTTCCCAGCCTCTGAAAATATATTTTGGGCATATGGAACAATGTGGTTTAGAGCTGAGTGAAAAGAAAACCGAGCAGTTCCTTGTTTTGGTTTTCATTTGAGGAAACTGTCATCCATCCTTACCACACTAGGAGAAAGCAAGGACTGGTAGTTGAGCAACACTCCAGTGGCTGCTATCTGCTCTAGCCATTTCTTGCTGGCTTCCCGGCTGCTCTCTTCATACTCCCCATTGTTGTTGTATCTGTAGTTGAGAGCTCCCAATAACTGCTCAGAGAATGTGCAAATGGCAGCCACTAATGCCTGGCAGAAAATTGCATCTCGTCTCAGCTGCAGTTCAGGGTCTGGGAAAGAAAAGCACACAGTATAATTAGGAAGAACAAAGGAGAACAAGTTTGGGCATAGAGCCTCAAGGCTGTTTGTGTGGCCCTCCACACCCTCAACTCATGAACCACCCTTTTTCTGGTCAAAAAAAGACAAAAATGTAAAGATAGTGAATTACCCATCTTGGAAGGCTCTAAGAGCAGCAGTTCACCCTTTAAGTAGCTAGAAGGGTCCCCCGCACTGTCTGGCCTCTATAAATGCCAGTTTCTCAGAACCAAAAGTAGAC
The DNA here is from genome assembly GCA_030412105.1 of Cyclura pinguis. Classification (NCBI taxonomy): domain Eukaryota; kingdom Metazoa; phylum Chordata; class Lepidosauria; order Squamata; family Iguanidae; genus Cyclura; species Cyclura pinguis. The sequence continues at coordinate 28,865,418 of CM059602.1, read as the reverse complement.
TTTAAATAACTTCTGGAGTTTTAGGGGAGGCATTTTTGGCAATCTATGTGGACCTTAAATAGTCTTGGGGGCAGAAAATTGACATCTGGACCTCTGTTAGTTGGCCACCACTGGCAAGGCCAAGATTCTGTTAGAGAATTATGCTCACACAACGATTCACTTGCACAAGTAGTTATACAATGTACCAGCTTATGTAAGAAGGTTACTGAGACCTCCTTAATACTGGCATCCCCAAGTGGCCTAACAGCCCACAGCACTCCCAGAATGATGTTTGGGCACAGCTGTGCTCTCTCTGCAACAGTCTGGCCACCATGTTTCTCTATGCAATCTTGTGGAGTTACAACAGTGAAGCATTACTCGGTGCTGACTCTCAACAGGCTCTCACCCTTCAAGTTGTTTCTGATGCTCTTTGTGGACACTCACTTAAAGCATCCACAAAAAGCATCAAAGCAGGCAACTACTTTACCTGTGCATTTCAGCAAGGCCAAAACAAGCTGATTCTTTCCATCTAGAAAAAGAAAGAGAATGTAAGTTGTATATAAATACTGACACATAATCACATTAGTCTTAATTAAGACTTCATCTAATGCTAGGTCCTGAATTTCAATAAGAGGGGTTGGGATTAAAGCAGGCTTGGAAATCATATGTTGTATCTAGAAACCTTTCCTTCCTAATTCCAGTTAGGCATGGGATGACTGTAGTTATTCAACAGGAAAACTAAATTCCTCTGCAGATCATCAGGGTTAAACCTATTTCAAATTATATCACAAGTTCCAGCATTCAGCTCAAATACTGGAGGGAAAAAAATCCCAGTTCAAGATGTGTCAACTCTTGGCTCCTCCAACAACAACAAAGTATGGTTGGAGTAACTGGGTAAACACATCCAATTCACAGAGGGAAACCCCTCTCCCCAACAATTTATTTAAAAGAACCTTATACTTTAGCCCTATGCCCATAGGTGTTTATGCTATATGTACTAATGCTATATACAGAGCTGCATGATGTTCTGATGTGAAGGAACACATAAGACTTCTATTCAGGTTGCCCACAGGACACAAACCTATTGTCAGATGTATCAAGCTATTAACTGCCACATGAGAAATTTCAGTCAGCCCATGCCTGTGCAAAGGATGAAGCCATCAGGAACCAGTCCAGATTTATATGCAAAGGGTTTTTTTTTTCCACAGTGGTAGAGCCCATGTTTTACATGAACAATTTCCCTGGTTCAATCTCAGATAGCTCCATGTAAGTATAGGAAAGATCCCCACCTGAAGTTCTGTAATGCTGCTGACAATTTGTATAGATGAGGGTGTGGAATTGTGGCCTTCAGAGCTAGATGGGCTCAGAGCCTGACTAAGCTTTAAGACAGATTCCTGCATTATCTTGCTTTCAGACCAAAATCTGGTATTAAATTCTTGTTTGGGCAGAATTTCTCATGTCAATTTCTGCTGTTACTTCAACATTGTTGGCCACATCTCCCTTTCATTACATTCTTTATAACACTACATTTAATAACAGAAATCTTTTCCTGCTTCCCCATTCACAAACCTTCGACATATTTTTGTATGGTCTCAACAAGGTTCTTGATACGAAGCGGAAGATTCCATGGATCTTCTTGGATGCTGATTTGAATTTTGTTCCTACTTCGAATTGTGGTTTCCTCTTTCTGCTTAAATTCTATGGAAAAAGAAAGATTTCTAGTTCAAGCAATCAAGTAGCACTACAGTTATTCTAAAAAGCAACCTCAAACTTAATTTGCTAATCCCAAGCAAGTCCATTCCTCAATGAAGGAAGATTTATGCAAAAAGTCATGTTTAAGAGCAAAAATACAACTTTAACTGGGAGCCTGCACCGTACAGCAAAAATCACCAGAAATTTAAGTAGCAATGCAAACATAATTGTCAAATTAAAGCACTAAAACCTAACCTAAGTCTGGAACTAGATCTTATTAGTGTTTAAGGTAATTCAGAGCTGGAGAATGTTTGACCCTTCAGGTGATCCTGGATTACAACTCCCAGCATCCCCAAACAGTAGCTAATATCCATGGAAGTTGTCATCCAGCATTTGGAAGTCTATATATTTTCCATTTCTAGTTTAATGACTCTCACTGAAAGGAGAAGACCTGTATCTCTTCCTCCAAGATCACCTGTAATGTCCCATGTTTCCTGCTACACTCTAATTAGCTGACTGTCATTTGTAGGAGCAGGACAACTATGAGCTCTTCAGTATCATAGTATACCATACAACTGCAGTTAACACAAAATCATCTGGGTGGAAGATGGAGAGACCAACACACAGGGATGTTTTTTGCGGTGGCAGTATAGCATTCATATACCATCTAAAATTCTAGCCCTAGCCTGCTTATAGTCCTAATTTAGAATCAAAACATGCCCTAAATTAATAAATTCTACATTAGAATGCCCTGAATAAAAATCAACATTCAGGAAGTTAGTGCAATCATCTATGTACTATTTCTACAAAGAACTTAAGGAAACCACCTTGTTTTAAATGCGTTTATCTAACCAAATGTGAGGGTTAAAAAAAGAATTCCAACCACAGCATTTGAAATATAGCAAAGATAAACTGAGTGAACTCAGATACAGAGAGGAAAAGGAAATGCAACATGTGATCAGGACATCTGCTTTATATCTGTTGCAGAATGAGGATGAGAGATGGGAGAAGGAAATTTAACTTGAACACACAAACCTGTCCCCTCATTGTTGAGAGCAAGCTTTCCTTAGTGGTTTCTTCTGGCCCATCTCTCACCACTTACTAGATGTTGGACAGTCTATCATGCCAAACAAAGCTCTTAGCCTACATACATGTACTGGTCAGTACCATTATGCTAAGGACACAAGTCCCATTCCTAAAGGAATGGAACCAGTTATTAATGTGGGTCTGCAGGCTATAGCCAGACTGCAGACTACAGCCAGACTGTTCTCTCTTTCTACTCAGCAACTGGCAAGGAGGGAAAGGAGGCCGTAGGTATCAATGAGCAGCATTCTTGGCTTGAACAAGTGTACTGGGCAATGTTGCAATGTTAATTATGCTGCTCAGCAAACGTGGTCTCTACCACTCCAACCATTAGCCTAAGCCACATCAACTTTAGTGGCATCACAGTGCGAGTAGGCCTTACTTGGATATGAGGGCCATGAGGTTTGCCTCAATATGTTGGCTGCTAGTTCCAGGCCTATGAACACATCCTGGGATTAGAAAACAGAACAAACTGTTTGTTGCATGCACTTTTAAAAGATGTATTGTACCACATGTTGAGAACGAATTTAGTCTGGGAACAAGCTATTGTTGAAGAACAGTAGGTAATTAGTTACCTGAGAATGTGTCATGCAGAGTACAATGGGGTTTTGAAGCAGAATACAACTTACTCTTTGTGAACTTACTGGGTAGTTCGTTCTGCAAATTCTGCCTTCTGAAATTGTGGGGGTGTTTTTGCATGGTCAGTGAAAACATTTCACAATAACACAATAGCTTTAGCAAGATATTCTTGCAAGCCCTTTTTTAACCCAATGACAAAGGTGCATTTTTTTCCCTGTACATTTATAGATAAGAATGTGCGGGAGTGGGGATATAATGCTGTTCACCACCATGAAGTGGATAGGAAGCACTCCCAGACCATAAAACTAAAGGAGAATTGTGTTACCTAAAACACAAAATGGCAAGATACTACTGCCAGAGGTTCATAGAATAGTGAAGTGTAATCTTGTTACTATTTGGCTCATTAAAACAAAAGTTCTAGTCTTGATGACTAGGAGAACACACAGCTAGGAATGTAATTCTTTACGGATTTTGTCCTCAAGGGACACAAAAAGTCATGATGCTAATTTTTCCCTACCCCAAGAAAGTATTTGAAAACTGCAGTTTTCAAAGATTACTTGCAGTTTGGGACTTAGTACAAAATCTGCACTTTTTGGCACAGAAAACAGCATTTTCTGATGTTGTTTCCTGAACAGAAAATGCTGTAGTTGGGAACTTATTCAACACAAAATTCACAAATGGGGTGTTTTGAGTGGATGAAGAAAACAGCATTTTCAAGTCCCAAACTATAAAGATTCTTGTGAGTCCAGGATTCTCCTTTTCATGGTTTTTCAACATTCAAGAAATGCATTCTTCAACCATTTTTCAAGTATTATAGGTGACTCTTTCTACTATTACACACAACATTCAAAAATATAAAGCATGAATTCAAAGGGCATCCAGAACATGTATTGCAGATAACTGCAAAAATATGAATTCAACTACTTTTCTTGCCTATTTGGAAATAACATGGAAAAACTGAATTATGAAACTGTCTATTAGAATCAAAGAAAAGATAATGACAGGAAGATTTGTAGGAAACAGGACTTTATTAGTTCATTAGTGAAGTGAGATGATCTTCAGTCATTCTTTTTCTTCTTATAGTTGTCAATTACTTTGTACTATTGTGATCAGAATTTATCATATATTAAAGGAATTCTGTGCCACTTCAGCAAAATGATGCAAGGTTGTATTTGGCAAAGAGCCAGTATGGTTTTGTGCTTCAAGTCTTGGACTACGACACCGGCAGATCAGGTTCTGAATTTTCATTCAGCCATGGAAACCCACTGGGTGACCGCTGGCAAGTTGCACTCTGTCAGCCTTGGAGGAAAGCAGTGGCAAACCTCTTCTAAATGAAACTTGCCCTATGATAGAGTCACTACAAATCAGACCCAGCTAGAAGGCATATATCAACAATAACAGTGCATCTGGGGAATTGTGTGCTTTGTCACTATCTGTCACATGAATATTCAGTAGGTGCCAATGACACTTTCATAGCCATACTGCAGACACCAGTCACAGTGCATGAGCTACACAGGGGCTGACAGGAACTGCATTTCCTGGAGATGAAATGTTTGGCTCCAAATGCTACACCTAAGCAACTGAATTCTGCAGTCACAAGGAAAATATTTCATGTACAGGTATAACAAAGGTGCATTTACTGCCCACAAAAATTGTTCATCTATAAAAGCCTGGCTTCCCCTTTGCTGTGTATGACTTTGGTGAGGGGGCAAAAGACTAGACCAGCCAAAGAAGTTTTGAAGCTGATACATCACAAGAAGAGTAACAGGAACATCTGAGTATGCTTATGAGAGTAGAAAGCCTGCTGATCCACTGTTATTCCCTGAGTCATCCCAAATATTCTCTGAGTCACCCAACCAGGCCTTCGGTCCTGCTGATGGAGAGCTTCATTCTAGCTGTGCTCCATTCTTTTCCTCATGCAAAAAACTACATGTTTGAAGAACAGAGATTCTCAGAGGCCTTCTACATAGACAAGAGGCCTCAGAGGCCTTCCACAAAGAGAGGAACTTCTCTGTAGACCTGCAATTTTCCATGGGAAGAAAGTAATGATGAATGGGACAGTGCTTAGTGCTACAGATGTAAAGAATACTCACAAATTTTCATGCCCTCTGTAATGGTGAAAATAAAGATTTTATAGTTTCAGATAGAGTATAATGGTTAAAACAATTGTAATTTCAAAAGGAATTATTAATTAGAATATTAAATGCCCTTTTTGATTATAGGCTTTATAATTATGATATTGTGATTGATTCAAAAGACGATTTTAACAAGAATCAGTTCCAAGCATTTTTCCCTTCTCCCCCCTCAGTTTCTATTAACTGTGGAGTAGAAGGGGAATGGGGGTGGCAGGTGAGCACTTGCTAAATTGTTATCGTAATTTTTTTTAAAAAAATGTCCAAATTTTCTGCTTGATGAGGGGAGGTATCTCAGCATATCTTCCAATGTTTGGAGAGTTTTTGCAATGTTTTTTTGTCTTATGCAACATTTTGGCTAAAAGTTACTTTGCAGAAAAACGTACTTTGAATAATATATGTTCTTATACAAAGATATGTTGTATTTTCACAAAATACAATTTCTCTGAAAAACAAAAACATGTTTTGTACAAATTAAATTTTTCCACTGAAAAGTCTCCAATTGTCAAAGATACACAAAAATTCTCGTAACTTCATCCAACAGAGAGAAAATGTCTACAATTTTTCATTCTTTATTTATAAAAATAGAACACAAAAAGATTTATAGCCCCACTAGGAAATGCACCTCTTCATGAGTTGATTTCCAACACAGGAAATCACACCTAAATAAGACAAATGAAGGATAAACAGATTGAAAATAACAAGGAGGTAGTTAGGCTTCACTTCCTGCTGATAGACGATTTCCACCTCTGCTTAAAAATACTGAGAATCAAACTGCATGGAAAAATGCTGTGGCTGAGGAAGCTAACTGCAGTTGAAATAATAAAGAGAAAGCACCAAGAAACCCTACATACTGGAAGACATGCAGAAGGAGAGAGCCATAAGTTCTTCTCAGCTGGCAATTGTTAAGCTGACTTGCTTCTGTCAGCTTGGCCTTTAATCAGGCATTCTTCTGGAGCCAAAAGAATTGTGATCGTTATGCATCTTAAGCTGAAGTTTAGTTGTCTCAGACACATGGATTCTATTCATAAAGGCCTTGGATCCTGCCCACTGCCCCTCCAAAATGTCCTATTGTAAAAAGACTATTAGTTTTAATAGCTTAAGGAATAGGTATTGATTTATTGGAGAGTATTCCTAAATCCTAGAAAGACAGGTTAGATGGATAGGAAAGTGGTTACCTTGCAAACTGTGGTCCATTGGAAAATGTTTGGTTTCTTCAAAAGCCTTGCTTATTACTGCTCCTTTCAGAAGGGCATTGATAGCATCCACCTGCAAAGAAGCACATTTTAGTACTTTTGACAATTTTCCAGGCATTTCAAGGGACATATGCACTAAAGAATACTGCATTTATGTTATGTGATTCCTACTCTAAAACATTGACATTGACTAGTGAGATTCTGACTTGACAGAACAAAGAAATATGAAGTATATGGTTATGACTACTGAATAGTAATTAAAGTACAGCAGGGCTGCCAATGGTGTCAAAGCAGAAGTTTACTGTTTTTAATAGGTTATTATGGGGTTTATTTATTAAGTAAGAGAATAGTTTTGTTCTTCAGACTTCTGTCAGAGTGTGTTCTCAATTCAGCCTCCAGGTGCTACTCGGCACTCCAAGTTTTTTTGCTAATGATGTAGAATAAGGTGTACTCTGAGAGTGTAGGACAAGGTTACAGATGGCTCTGTTCTTCATGTAAAGTGTTCATGTCACTCACCTGATTAAAAAGATGCTCAAGGCAGCCATGCAATTTGTCTTGTTTGTCTGATGGTATCCTCATGTCACTTGGAAGTTCATCACCTAATGAAAAAAGTAGGACTCTTGAGCATCTCTTATCTTTGAATTTGTTCACACAATTTTTTGTTGCATTAATTCTCCAGATTCGCCTCTGCTCGTCCCTCTATTCTCTTTATTCTTTTAATCATTGATCATATTCCAGGTTTTAGGCCATTTCCATACTACACTGTTATAGTCCTATTATTCCACTTTCAAAATCCTGTGGAATCCTGGAGTTTGAAGTTTAGGGAGGGGGCATTTAGAATTCTCAGCCAAAGAGCTCTTTGGTCTCAGTAAACTACAAACCCGAATTCCACAGGATGATTAAAGTGGAATAATAGCACTGCAACAATGCAGTGTGGAAATGGCATTAGAATCCTCCCCTTTGCCTCCATGAATTCCATATCATCCACTGAAGCTTTCACACTTGATCTCTTCCTAAGAAAGTATATATGTGCTAGACAGACCAACAGGAGACCTTCTTACTGAAATGTAAAGCAATTTTTGGCCCCATTTTGTCCTGTTTAAAGTTCTGACCAGATGAGATACTGAGAAATCTCAGATCAGATCTTCTCCTATTAGTTCAAAGCACATAATACAACTCAAAATAAGATCAGAGAATTGTCATTAGTAGTATTGTCATAAATATTGTCACTTATATCCATGTATGTATTCCCAATATAAACCTACCTTTTTGCCCAAATATGCAAAAGGGGTAGAAAATACTAAGGCATTATATAGATTTTTCAAACAGAGTTGTACTAATATTTTATTTGATTGTTGATTACTTTGAACAATTGGGAAAATTGCATAAAATGCTTAAAGGAAATAAATCAAAAGTTAAAGTGAATTAGGATTTAATAGATGAGGAACCAAGCACCAGAATAAGCCCTTTGATATAATGTTGAATCAGTTGAGCACTTTGGAAAACATAGCACTATGAGACAAGTATTATATTCAATGATCAAATTTAATACCTGGTCCTAAATATCTACATCAGGGAAGATCCTTACAATTCTGCTCCATTATCATGAATATTATAACATGTCCCTAAGGATATGGCTAAGAGGTAAGAATATGGCTGAGTGTTTATTTTCAGAAATCATGATCAGTATTCATGATCAAAAGACCACTCCATTGAATATTTAATGGTAGTTTGACAGAGGACTTTGAAAGAACCTGCCACCTGTTTTCATTACAGTGGTCAGACTCTGGACTGGCTAATCTCAGTCCGAGTACTGAATTAATAGGTAAGTCTTTTTGTTCAATCTTGCAAAAGCACCACTCTTCTTTATGCTTTGATTTCTTAGTAAATGTGACAAGAGGTTTCAGATCAGCAAACACCTATTTCAGGAGCAGAGGTTGTAAACATTATTTTTTGGGATTACAGCTCCTCTCTGGAGGAATACGGGGATCTGTGATCCAAAAAAAAAAAAAATTTTTTTTAAAAGCTCTTTTCAGGAGGAAGAGCAATTCAGAGATACAGACATCAAGGTAGTATGAAACTGATGGCCAAAGCAGACACTATATGGCAATGTGAAATGTTTTCCAAACACACCCCAACAAGAAAAAGATGCTTCTAACAAATTCTGGAGAAGTGGTTGGCAGAGAAGAATGTATAACCCTTTTACTACCCACTGTCCCCTTATTCTATATTGCTCCAATCCAAGCATTTTAAAATTCCACAAGAAGTTAAAAAAAAAAGTATGTGCTTTTGTAGATTTAAGATGAAAATGGTCATGCAAAAGCAAAGTACTTATCACTTCTTTCTCTTCTATCAGTATTGGCCATTTCTCCATTCAACTTTATAATCCCTAGTTTGGGTCATAGGCAAACACGTATACTATCGTAACCATCTGAGTATACTTTATCTATTACAAGATAAGCACAGTTGGGCCAGGTTAGTACTTGGATGGGAGATCAAAGGTAATACAGGTAGATCAAGGAAGGTATATTGTCTAAAACTCTACAGAGCTGCTGACAATCAAAGTTGACAGCACCAGATTAAAATGACCATTTGTCTGATTCCATGTAAAACAATTTCCTATACTCTGAAAGTGGGGAAGGACAGATGAACTACTTCTAAGACTGAACAAGAAAGTCAAAGTAGCTTGGGAAGATTCTCTTTCCACCTATAAAAACCATTTGATTTGGACTTTTGGTAAGGATGTTGGCATCAGTAAGTGCAAAGGAAACACAGATCAACATATGCCTAATCATCAGCCAATGAACTCTTGAACCTACCTCTGTGACTGGAAGTATTGCGTTCACTCACCTGATCCCATTTCATCACTGCCCAGGTAAGAGCTGTTACTCCGCACACTGGTATAGGAAAGCACTGAGTCCCTGTTACTGTTACATTCACTGAAAGAAAGAGGGAAAAGGATGCATTAATACTAAGAAATGATACATATGAAATGTCAAAAATGCAGAGTTAGAACAGTCAGGGTTTTTTCTTCTTCTTTTTAATTCTGCCCTGCCCATCTTCAGGACTATACTCTGCTTTCCAATGGCTCTCCTAACTCAGTGCAGTAAGAGGAACCTATATTTTAGTGACAGCAGATTTTTGAACTTTGTCCTAGACCCTTTGCGCGTGACATCACTGTCCCGCTTCTGCCACAGGATGGCAGCGGTCGGCAGGTCGTGCTTGCACACAACGTCATCTCCATCCTGCTGCCATCCCATTGTGAAGTGTCACACTTGTGTGGCATTTGCAAAATGGAAAAAATCCGTTTTGCACCAGCAATCGCGCAATGCTCCTGTACTTACCATTCTGCGGAAGCTGCAGAAGTGCGATTGCAACACTTCCCTCTTCAGCACAGCAATGGCAAGTGCCCAGCTGCAATGCAAAAGGAAGAGGTGGCGCAATTGTGCTTCCTTCCGCAGGGAGTGAGCAGGTGCAGAGGGGAGCATTGCTGACATGCTCCCTTCCAGACCTGAACTGCGGTGTGACAATGTGGAAGAATGTTGTCATGCAGAAGCGGCCCTAGTCTACTTCATCCTACATTGATGAAGACAAATTGCAGACCTGGGGCATTACTCTTTCTTCCAGAGTTCACGTGAGTGACTACAGATGATACAAGCAAAAAGAGAAGAATGGCAATTCAGAGGACTTTATAGCTAGCCCGGAAACTCAGTTGCTTTGGTTCAAAACTTTTTAACTTTTTCTCTTATGTTATGTTGTATACTGTTGCAGTTGTTGTGAGCCTTTGTTTCCAACTGACAGTGACCCTAAGGTGAACCTATCAGGGGTTTTCTCGGGCTGAGTGTGTGTGATGTAATCAAGGTCACCCAATGAGTTTCTATGGCCAAGTAAGGAATCAAATTCTGCTCTCCAGGGTCATAGTCCAATGCTCAAACCACTACACCACTGTGGCTCTCACACTGTTGTGGATACTTTTTAATATAAAATGGCACAGTAGTTTTAAAAGTAAATAAAACATTCTATCTTTTCTTACAAGTTACACTACCTCTTTAATTCCAGCACGACTTGGAAATCAGGGCTTTGATCTGGTTTAATGCCAAGCAATCAACAATGAATTTTAGAAATGTAAGAAACATTGAGCATTAGCTAGCCAGAAAGGCTGTAGAACTGATAGTTAAGGCATGAATATGGGGTATTTTAGGTCTAGTTAGTCTTGCAAAAGCAGCTGTTGGGACTGAAAGCGTCTTTTTACTCATCAGTTGGGATCATAAGCACCTTTTGTGAACAGGTTATTGAGAGTTCAGAGTTACATTTGATAACTCATGCAGCTTTTAAACAACACAAGAGCAATACAATCATAATTCTTTTTTTACAAAATCAAAAATATTCTGTAAGGTAGTTCTTTGCTGCAACTATTTTTGAGATGGGAAATGAAGGTGTAAAGTAGAGGTGAGCAAAATGCAGCCCCCAGTTTGCACAAGGCCCATGGGCTCCCAAAGCATGGTCTCTGAAGCCCTTCAAAGTTCTCTGACTTTCTACAATAATTTCTTGTGATCTTTTTCACCTGCAAAATATCTCAAAACCACTGTTGTGCCACCACCCTCTACTTATCTTAAAAATCTGCTAGAATCCCTCCCATGCCCAAGAACTGGCCAAAACTGAAATGGGAAGTGATGTTGCTCATTGTCTGTTTCAATTTCAGCCACCTGTAGTGATTCAGGAAGGTTTTTAAAGTATCCAGGGGTTCAGGGAAGGTAGAGGAGCAAAACTGTTGCATTTTGCATTGTGCAGCCTTGGAGAGATGCAGAAACTTGCCAGGGGGAAAAATACATTTTTTTTTTTTTAGGGATTGAGACCACTGTGGTCTGATAAGGGGAGGGGCATGAGGCCCTTGCCCCTTCTGCAATTGCCCACTCCCGCTATCGGGGACATTGGATTGTTCAGGTTTTATGCAGGAATACCAAGGCATGATAATTTATCCAGATCCTCCAACATTTCACAGATGAAAACTGGGATATGTGTGATGAAGCAACATTACAGTGTCGTTAAGACTGCAAAAATTGAGGAGGATGAACATAGCCAGAAGAGGCTGCAGCATTTTGCTATTGCCTGAATCTGCAGGGAAGGGCAAGATTTCACCATTTGCTATTATGGAAAGGATTCATGAAAACCTACAAGCTCTCTGAGTAGTGCTGTTTTTATCTATGCAGCTCTCAAATATTCTACATCTTATGGGACAAAAATGCCAACAATAACAATAATAAAACTGTGAAGATATATTATTCCTAAGCACTGTCTCTTTTTATTAAAATAAGAAAAAGAAATAAGGAGAGAGGAAAAAAGATCTCTTGCTGTCCTTTAAGAAGCAATCTTCTTGTTATACTGCTCCCAAATGTATATATTTCTCCTCATTTCTGAAACAGATACACTGTGTTTCGAACTGCTGCAAAGAAACATAAACTTCTATGAAAGCAAAGTGATAGTGAATTAGATCCTGCCACAAAGCATGGCTAATGCCAAGAAAATCTCTCCCCTTTGCTTCACTTTCTTCATTGTTGTAAGCTCAGTAATATCCATTTCCTAACTATCTATCCATCAGAAAACATTTGATTCTTGAATTTCCATTATACTTGTTATGTATGTTTAATTATCTGTCTGAATCTAAAAGAGATAAGACAGAATAATCTCTCTCATCTTTCATTTATGTCTAAATTCTAAAACAAGTAACAATCCCCCTGGGAATCTTCCTTTGAGCTCACCATGTCATCCAGGATAAATTAGGTGCAATTATAGAACCATTAAACAAAATGCAGTGAAGAAATAGAAGTCATATGAAATGACGAATAAAATGATTTATATTGCATTGACATATATTCACACTGCATATGTGAGTTTTAATATCAAGACACCCTGCCAGCAATCAGATTAGCTTACCACCCACCAAAAAGCTTTCCTACAGTATCAAAACCTGGGCTTTAAACCATGGAGAATGTGCTTTTCTATTTGTTCAATGCTCAGTTCTTAGAGAAAATAAATGCTGTTAATTCCTGTGACTAGGAATCTTAAGCTCATGACAGCAGTGGTTTAAATTTAGAAAGGAAAGGAAATAGCACTTCTAATTGAATTGCCATGGCCTATTTTATTTAATGTGCACACTGCAAACCATGTTGGGGATTTTCTACAAACTACCATAGATGTTTGACAGCTCTTGGCTGCTGCTCAGTAGCCTTCTGTGCTTAGTTGTATGTTGAATTCCAGATCCCACAAGGCTCAAGATCCCACAAGGCCAACAACACAAGAGAAATACCCAGTCCACCTAAATAGAGTCATAGAATCATACGAGTTGGAAGAGACCACAATGGCCGCTGAGTCCAACCCCCTGTCACTCAGGAACATACACTCAAAGCACCCCCAGCAAATGGCCATCCAGCCTCTGTTTAAAAACTTCCAAAGAATGAGACTCCACCACACTCCAAGGCAGCATATTCAACTATTGAATGGCTCTTACTGTCAGGAAGTTTTTCCTGATGTTGAAGTGAAATCTCTTTTCCTGTAGTTTGAATCCATTGTTCCATGTCCTAGTCTCTGGAGCAATAGAAAACAAGCTTGCTCCATCTTCAACATGACATCATTTCAAATATTTAAACATGGCTATCATGTCACCTCTTAACCTGGAGGAAAAGAGATTCCACTTAAACCTCAGGAAGAACTTCTTGATAGTCAGAGCTGTTCGGCAGTGGAATATGTTGCCTCACAGTGTGGTGGAGTCTCCTTCTCTGGAAGTTTTTAAGCAGAGGCTGGATGGCCATCTGTTGGGAGTGCTTTGATGTGTGTTCCTGGATGGCAGGGGGTTAGACTGGATGGTCCCTGTGGTCTCTTCCAACTCTGTGATACTATGACTCTATCATCTTCTTTTCAGCAGGCTAAACATACCTAGCTCTCTAAACCAGTCCTCGTACAGCATGGTTTCCAGACCCTTCACCATGTTCGTCACCCTCCACTGGACATGTTCCAGCTTCTCAATACCCTTCTTGAATTGTAGTGCCCAGAACTGGATCCCAGAACTAGTCATGCTCAAAACAAACCTAATGACAACGCACATATATGCTTGCTATATCTGATAGTATCTTTGGAAACTTTCATCCCTACAAAGCATATCTCAGGAAGTATACCCAGTCTGATAACTGCTAGTTTATAAAGATGAGAACACAGATTGAGAACTGCAACTCAACTACCACTACCATAATTGCTCACCACTGCCTGATGGGAGATCCAGTCCAACAATACCAAGACGACCACAACTCAGTTGGACTACAGGGACCAGCCTGAGACAAAAAGTTGCCATCCTGTTGGCTCTTCAGTCTTCAGGAAATATATCTATAATGGCCCAGTTCCTGTTGGGTTTTCACTTTCCCTGTTATCAACAATCTAGCAGGGTGGTCTTCTATGAGTGGTCAAAGGAGAAGACAGGAGGAGGCAGCAATTTGTGCAAGAAATTTTATGTATAGGTCTCTATTCAGAAATAATCCCACTGAGATAAATCTAATTATTAATCCCAATTAGCATAGATCCATTAAGACAATGGAAATTATGGGAATATCCCTAGTCTAACTTGGATTAATCATGGATTTAGCCCTACATTTTAAACAGAAATACAGTGCATTTCACTACTGTGGGAAAGACTGTAATGAAGTCGTTTGTGTGCTAACTACAGACAGGAAGCTTTAAGTTCCTACTTTCCTTCCAGATTCATTCATAACATTCTTTGATCTCTCTTACCTTTCACCCAGGGTTGGGACACAAGGTATCGTACAACACATGAAAAGCATCTCAATAAAACACAGTAAATCAGAACTCTACGAATATAAAGGAATTATGTACAGTCTTTGAGACTAAATGAGAAAACAGAAATTTCTAGCATAAGATTCCATGGACTCCAGTCTGCTTCATCAGATACATCAGTCTAGAACCTCCAGTTACATTCAGCTAGTTGCAAAAGGCTGAGTTGAATAAAAAAAATCTCTGCCTGCTGATGGAAGGACAACAGGGAACATGGCCAGCTTATTCCTCCTAGAAGGTTACTGAAGAATCCAAGAACAACCAGCAAGAAGGCCCTCTCCTGTGTTCTCACTAGACATTCCTCCGGTGGTGGTGGGACTAGAAGGGCTTCATCTAGAGATCTTAACCCTGGGCAGCTCACATGGAGAGATACAGTCCTTCAGATAAATTGGATAAGAGCTTTATAGGACATTGTAGGTCATAGCCAACGCTCTAAATTGCGGGCTTAGACAGCTCTTCAAACAGAAGAAGCCTTCAGAAAAAGGGGTCCTGCTTTAAAGGCACTCTTGTCCCTTCCTATTTTTTTTTAACAATGGATTTGGACTGGACACTCCTTTAAGCAGAGAGCTGACCATCTTAAATCAGGTGCTAAGGCATCTTAGAAAAAACATAAGCCTGTGCTTAAGCATGTTAACCTATGTTTGCCATAGCATAAGCAGCAATAGAAGATTGGCATTACATATCACCAATCATATATGTTTAACAATGAGTTCTGAATTGCTTTTGTATATTAAAATAAGTGACAGGTTACATAAATCCCATAGTAACATTGTACTCTGATACCTCTCTATGCATAAACAAATCTTAGTCAGTTAAATGGGATTCAATCTCATATATGTTTATATAGCATGGGTAGTAGACAATACCCTAAAGGCATCAGATTCTGTCCAATCTTGGAAACTAAGTGGGGTCAACCCCATTTAGTACTTGGATGGGAGACCACCAAGCAATACCAGATGCTTCAGGCTATATTTCAGAGGAAGAAACTGGCACAAACACGTTTCCTAAGAAAACCCTATGAAATTCATGGGGTCCCCATTAGTTGACAGGTGAACATGCATGCACGCATGAGCACACACACACACACACAAAGTAGGCAGCAGCATGTGGGCCTCTATATGTTATTGAACTGCAATTTCCACTAGTCTTAGAGTCAATAGTGAAGAATGATGGCAGTTGCAGTCTCTCAACATGTGGTGGGTAAAGAAGAAACCACCAAAGAAAAATGTAACAAAATACGATCCCTGAATGAATCTTTAGTATTATTTACATTCATTTGAAAGTTATGTCTTTGAAGAAAAATAGCAATAAAGAATTGGACTTTTGTAAGACTTCATGTTTTCTTTACTGGTTCTATTCTCTTTTTAACACACAGTGTTTTAACATAAATTGTCTCTTGAACTGGATTAGAGAAAAAACTCTTGTTTCTTCTTTTTTCACATTAGCTTTTTCTTTAAAAAGAAATAAAAATACACTTGACTTGTGAGCTGTACCTCTTAGTAATAGTGTGTGTGGGAGAAGCAACTGATCATTCATGCCTTAAAATGCAAGATGTTTAGACACCTGAAAAAGTACTTGGTATCTGTGGTTTTCAACGAACAAAAAGAAAAAAACATTTAAGTCACATCTAAAACTTCTGGGAACTCTGTTTGAAGACATGAACAGAACGAAAACCTTTATATAACTTGTGGGTATTGTAAGTGTGCTCCCATGCTTTTCTAAGAATGCTTCTGAGTCCTGGTGTTACACACTTATATGGCATAAGTGGGATGAGCAGTCACGTTAAGTGTATTTGATGTAAATGGATAAAGTTCTTTTCCTTAAAAGCCTCGACTTTCTATGGTAGTCAAAAACAGAAACTGTGGAGTGTCTGCTAGACATATTTCCCTGGTGACTGAAGTAGTTAGGAGACATTTGAACAATATACATGTACTACAATTTAATCAACAGGCTGATTTAAAATTAATACTGCCTGCAGAGAGGGCAACCGGACTCTATATTCTGGAGTACAAGTTCCTCAGTTCCTTACTGTTGTGAACTACAAAGCACTAAATAGAGAGTACTTGAATTTTAGTTCTAGTATTTAAACTGAAATGAATTGAGATGGAGAGTCAATTCAAACTATTGCTTGTTTTTTAAATCCCGCTAAACTGCATACTTTCCCTCTCCTCTTGTATTCACCCTCATGATGTGCTGTGGCTGAATGGGAGAGATTCTTGAAGGTTTGTGTATCTTGTATATCTTGGCTATAATTCATTTTATGCTAGGTGAGGCCCCAGAAAAACTAAGAGGTAAGCAACCTTTCCAGGGAGCCAACCCAAGAAATTTTGCTACCTCAGGCACAGCATTTAATGGTATCCCACATGCACACAAAAACAGAAGTGTATACCCTCCATAGGCAGCTGGGGGATAAGCAGGGAGCTTTTAAGAACATATGTGAATTCACTGTCCTAAGGTCCTCCAATTTTGGAGTGAAATTCTCCCTTGGATTAGTCAAATAATAAGCCAAGATACATAGTTTTGAGATACTATATCAATTCTGTCAATCTTTGATGTGGGCAATAGAGATTTACTGCATAAGCAAACAATTCCTATAATGTTAAGTGCCACTTGAGTTGAAATATTGAGGATTGAGAGCATGGAAATCAGCAGTAGGTCTATCAATTAGAAGGTGGTTAGACAAACTCTGGTAGACTGCCTTAGCAGAAAAAAATAATCTCTGATCCTTGGTTCAACAAAGGACACCTTTATAGAACTCTGCTCCCCAGCTATCAGTTATACCACAGAATACTTCGCTACACAAAATCCTCCATCATCCCATTTAAATCTTTGGAATAACAGACTATAAACTCTGGTGACTGATCACTGAACTAATTTGTAAAGAGGGACAGGAAAGGTGGGAGGTTGGGGGGTAACTATAATAAATTTATGGCTCAAATTTAAAAATTACAATTTAAAAAAGTTATTCTGGCACATGAGACAGAATATCCCACAAGCTTCCCTCATGCCACATTTGCTACTCTTTCGAAATACCCCAACTCTGTTGCCTACAGCAGCTCTGTCATTCTACTTAGGCCCAACTCCATCTTTCTGTATCTTCATACCTATGGTTTAGAACAAGAACTCTGTGTCCAAGTTCTCTTTCATCTGTCACTCTTTACCCTCTGGAAATGAAGTATTCTACCACTGTAGCATCCTCTTTGCAGGCGTTGGAACTGGGTAGCTAAGAGACTGTTAACTGGTTGGGAGTTTCTTCCAAAACAGTATATCCTTTTCTCTTCTAACCCCGTCACACCCTGCACATCCCAGAAACTGTTCCACATAAAACATACAACCACAAAGTCCAAAGAAGCATTGCTGTAATTCCTGATTATGACATCTTCCAAACAGAGGGCTTGTGGTTAATTTTCTCTATTTCCAAATTCCCTAGACTGGTAGTGTCATCTGATTTGAGTCAAGCAAAGATCCTACCATGAGCATAGTTTTTATTCTAAAGTCCAATTTGTCTATGTTTTCTGTGGATGGGTTGTTTGTGCACATAAGAAAAAAAATTATCAGTTCTGCAAACAATAGCTGCTGAACCAGCCTCAAATTAACCAGCTTCTGCTCCTGAAAACACCCCACAAAAGATTCTCTCTTTCAAACTGCTGTGCTTCATTGGCGAAAGGAGAAAATTCTTCCTTCTGACCTCACCTGACCTGTCTGCTCACTGAGGCCCTGCTGTAAGCTGATCCTGTGACAGACATGTGAACCATGTCAAATTGTTGTGAACTCTGGTCTCGACGTACTTAAATTCATGCTGTACAAGCAATGATGAAGGCTTGGTCTAACACCACTAACAAATGCCCTACTGTCAATTGTTACTGCACAGCTGGAAATAGGCTGTAGTCATAAGCAGAGCTTGGAAAAGTTACTTTTCATACTATAATCTTTCTAATCCTAGAACCAACATGGCTATTAGCTGTCTGGGGGTTTCTGATGGCAGTATTAAAAAAAAGTAAAATTTCTGAGCAATGTTTGTAAATATCACTAGGTGGGAAAATCCTTTCATCACTGAATTTTAAATATCCAACACTTCTCAGGGTAAGAAAAAAACGGGTAAACTTTAAAAACATTTCAATTTTAACATGTTACAGAAGAACAAGACTAGAAAAGCTAAAACAAGGAAAGATTAAGTTTGTCTAGAGACAAAAAATTTTTTTTATCTGGGACATACAAGATATTCTACTTAGATTACCCTAAAATTTTTAAAAAGGTATGAATGATTTGGTGGAAGGGCATTTTAGAAAATGGAAGAATGGCTATAACTAATTAATCTGAAGAAAAAGAGGCTATCTTTTTGGATTTAGTTACATAAGATTAGGGATTACTCTATGCTCAAAGTACCCAGCTTGTTGAGGGCAATTAGCTAAGTACACTGTAAACTGGTTAGGGACTGCTTCATACTGACAAGCAGTATAAAATGTGACTGCTATTGCTGTAACTGCTAATTGATCCCTCACTCATCATGGGCTGCAGAAGTTTGGGAGGCATGTAAAGAGTTGTAGGACAGAGAAAGAAAAAGGGAAATTTCCATTACATGAATAGAAATCTGCTGTGCAACACTGGATTTAGCTTGTATTACATAATGGCAGGTCATTTCTTTAGATCTCTCTCCCCATCTGTCATCAGCATTCTATAAGATCAAAAGTTCTTCTAAAATCATTTTAATTTTTTTTAATTCTTTTGGTTTCCAAATTTACACATTTCTGGCTATGTTTTCCCAAGTATGTAGAAACCATTCTACATTCGGACTGATTTTGATAGGTATGCAACCATCCAACTTCACAATTAGAGGAAATGATTAGCCAGAAGAGCATGCTCATGTCAATTTTCATACATTAAACAATATCCCACTGTGCCACTGATTCCTTACTTAATCATATGTGAATGTTAGTCCCTTTCTTCTCAATAGCCAACCAAAATGGCTTCAAAACAGTCTTCTTCACTAAACCTACCTGTAGGAATCTCTGTAACTCATTGTATCATGTCCTGAGTCTTCTTGGTCCTCCTCAGATACTTTGAAACAAACCTTCTTCATGCCATGCTCCACTTTGTCAATATCATTGTCCTCTGTGACCAAGGATGTGGGGGGTATCCCTTCTGTAGATGGAGGCTCACTTAATTCTGCTCCTGTAGGTTCAGTAATGGTTGATAAAAGCCTGCAGATGTAGAAGGTACATACAAAGAAACCCAGAAATTAAAAAAAATACATCTGTGCTGCAGATCTTCATTAGAGGTCCTGCACCAGATATCCAGCGGATAGGACCTACTTAGTGGTGGCATCCTGGTTGTGGAAAACTCTTCCTGGGAAAATTTAGCTGGACAGCTACTTTACTTGCTTTTAATTACTAATTTAACAATTTTACTCCCAAAGGCATTTGATGAATTATGCTTTAATTCTATTTTTGTTGTCAAATGCTGCTGTTTTATTGCTTTATTTTTTATTGTCAATATGTTAGACTTTATTCCTAACTACTGGGATATTTTGTAGTAAAAGAGCAGGTTAGAAATGTTTTCAGTCCATCAATCCATCAAGGTCACAGGTTCAAGCAAGCCTCTAGTTTTACTTTATTTAAAGCACATTTTCCAATTCATTAAGTTTTTGATTCCGCAAAATACAAAATGCAATAGCACAGTTTTATTAATGATTTTACATATATGTTCAAATGCCATGAAGCACCATAGCTCATTGTTTATTATTTAGTAATGTACTAAATAAATAATTCATTCCAAGTGAGTTACCAATGGCAAAAATCAGCAAAACAGAATATAAGTATTGTTCCACGACATTTGTCCCATTCTTTTCTGACCTAGTCTTGGGCTACAAAGGCAAGCCCAAGTAGGCAGATTATATAAACATGAAGTACTCTGGATGGACAGGTTTGTCTGTAATGGAAAATAGTACAACTGGGAGTAGCAAGTAGGCACTGTGATTGACTCTTTTTGCACAGTTGTATAATTAAGAGTGTATTTCCAGTAGATTTCAAACATTGCACAAGGAGTCAGGATGTAAGGGCAGAGCCACGATAATATTATTAATTCAATAATAACTCTGATTTATTACTTTAAGCTATATATGGAAAACGTTATCAATTTAGATATTAGAGGGAAAATTCTATTGGGGCAGGAGGGGACCTAAGTTATACACGTGATGGTATGTAAGTAAAACTCTTCCTGCAACAGAATTTGAGGGACAAAAGAGGGTGAAATCACATACACACTTTACCTAAGTAAAGTAACAACAAAAATACAGTAAGGAATTTCAGATTTCAACTATTCACCATTATAAATTCAACAAGCATAACTCTGCTTTCATGAGGAGTAAACTAAAATATAACAGCTGATATTTAAAGAGGTATGAAATCAGGATTACAAATGTATCACTGTTAACAGTGGGGGACATTTCACTGCTTTTTTACTATAATTCTTTGATAGTAACTTATTCAGCATGAACTTTTACTCATTTTCTCAGAGATACTGAGTTCTACAACCTCTAATCAAGATAATTTTTGTGCTTCAACCTGGTAACTTCACCGATTATAGTTTGGGCAAAGGAGGCAAAAGCTCAGCTCGTAATGAGATAGTATTTCATAACAGTGTAGAGACTTTGACTTGGAATACATTCACTCACAGTTGTTTCCAAATGAAGCCAGCTGAAAAGATGAACAACTTAGACAATTCAACTAATATCTAATAAGGAGATGCAAAAAAAGCTGCTCCCTCCTCTGAGTCCCTCCACTCTATAATGTGATCCTCTTCTGCTTCATGGTCAAGGTGTATATTGACACCTTAACTAGGCTCACTGCTAGAGAGAGATTGAGGGTTTCCACGTGGTTTTCAATCAGTGATGCCTAAACCTGGGCTCCTGAACTTGTTGGCCTACAACTCCCATAATGATATACCTCTTTCTGACTGGGGTGGGGGACAGGGATATAAAGATCCTCCTCCTTGTCAGCATACACTTTGATCAGGATGATGGGAATTGTAAGTCAACATCATTTCCAGACTCATATTTGAGAACCAGTGCCCTAGAAAACAAAAAATCTGGTTGACATCAACCATAGTTAATGTCAGTGACAATGAAAAACAACAGTGAAGGCAGGTTTAAGGTAAGAAACCGCACAAGATCCCATACTCTGCTCTTGCTCCCTTCTTGCCAGTTAAAGCTCTAGATATATTTCACCTATGTCAAAATCTCTGAGCTGGTCTTCCAAGCCAAGCTTTTCCATTCAGCTCTCACCGAAAGGCTCCGTTCTCTAAGTCAGTAGAGCAGAAGAAACAAATATTCAAAGAAAGATGCAGCCATTTTGATCAATGACAGCTATGGAGAAAGGTAAGTTTGCCTGCTCACTTCTGCCTTTTGCATGCAGAAGGAAGTACTAATTTCTATATTGTTATTGTTGTTATTGTTATTTAACATGGAAGCACACCTCATAAATAATTTATTTTCTGACAACTTATTCCTGTATGTGTTGTACCTATTTCTTTTTCAACAAATCAAAAATTACAATATTCAGGAGTGTGCCCAAAGATATCTAAATGAAACCATTAACCAACTCACTTATTGATCTGAAAGACGTATTGCTTCATTTCCTTAACTGCTACTTCTAATTTGTTGAAGAGTTGTAAGTAGGAGTCTTGTATTTCCCGATCCTCTTGCTTCAACAAAAAGGCAAGACCCCTTTCCTCTGGAGGTATTCCTCCATTCTCTTGGACATAGTAACCATCATAGTGTCCATGTAGGGTGAGATCTTCATTTTCTGGAATTAAGCATCTCCATGATGGTGCAGCCATGGTGGTTATGCAGTGCTGGGTATATGAAACTGGATTCAAGCTTCCTGTTAAACATTAAAAATATTCATTTCTGAAAACACCATTTTTTAAAAGAGGAGCTTGAATTGCAACTTCTGAATACTTTTGGAAGCTATTCATTCACCTGTTTTGCAAATATAGCTGGAGACATTGGTTTATTGTAAAATTAACCACTTTTATTATAAAACAAATTTGTGATAATCAAATTTATATCATTTATTTTCCAGAGTATGGACAAACTTTATTCAAAAGTAGATGAAGTAGACATAGTTGATTCAAAACATCCCTTACATCAAGGTGAGAAATGTACAACCCTCCAGATGTTGTTAGCCTGCAAGTCCCATAACCACAGGGAAGGAAAAATGGGAACTACAGCTCAGTATCTGGAGGACCATACATTTTGCATCCCTGTCCTATACTTTTGGTGGAATACCTCACCCCATGGGAATATAAGAAATTCTCGCATATCAATTCAGACTGTTTGCCCATCGGTTCCAGAATGTAGGGAAGGACTGGTTTCACATACAAATGGTCCCTGGCATAGTCCTTGGCACTTCTAGATAGGTATGGAAAAACTAGATAAACAATGTTAGTCATTTCAGACTAGCCTGCAGTATTGATCTTAGTGTCCCAATGGTCTCAGTTGATACAAATCTATGTCATATATAACTGCATGAAGGAACAGTAGGCAAGAAGTAGTAGACAAGAAGCACATGAGTTGGTAGGAAATTAAGAGGCAGAGAAGAAGTTTCATACCCCTAACCAGTGAAGACCTTGTGTAAGAGTTGTCAGAAGGACCTGAACCAACGGATTCAAATCACAAGAAAGGAGATTCTGACTAAACATCACAAGCTGGAAGGTACTGAACCTGGATGTTTTTAAATAAAGCTTGGTCACTACTTAGGAATGCTCTAGATGTGGATTTCTGCAATGGCAGGAGGCTGGACTAGATGGCCAGTTGGCTGTCTTCCATCTCTGAGTCTATGTGCCTTTGGTACATCTAGCATAAAGTTCAGAAGTTTACTTCTGCAATTTACTAAGTTAAAATGATCAGAGCTTGCAAAAGCTACAGTTTTGTGTGACACTGTCCAGAATCCCCTTGCCAGCATGGCATTCGGAAAATTATCACCCCAAAAAGTAACTTTCCAAGCTCTAGGAAGGATCAGGAAACTGACGACTGAATTTATCAGATTCTGAGACTCTTGCTGCAGTCACAGCCATGAATCAGGCCTGTGGCTTTTTGTTCCCAGTTGCCACAAACTGTGAATCAAGATAGAATGCCTTAGAGCAAGGGTGGAGAACCTGTGGTCTTCCAGATGTTGGTGAAATCTAACTTCCATCAACCCCTGTCAGCTTGGCCAACAGTGAAGTCTGCCAAAATTAGAAGTTCATCAAAACCTCAAGGGCCCAAAGTCCCCCCCCCCCCAGTGCATTGATGTATTGCTTTTAAAACTGATGCCACTGGAAGATCAGTCTTGCTGCTTGACTTCCTGCTTAAAGTTTTCAAGCCTGGTGGCCACAATACATCTGCACAGTGGTGGATCTCTTTAATCCTTCAGCAATTTTTTCCAGTCAAGAAATCTGTTCAAGTGCTTGTCACATGTAGGTTATTAGCTATGCTCAAACTCTTTCACTTCTTCGGCTCCCCATGCCCTATGACGGTCAGATGCTCTGATGAAAACTTCAAAGCTTCCCTGGCCTTTTAAAAGAAACTTTTGATTCCTCTTGAAAATGGTCTTGATCTACAAGTGAACATTTTACCCCAAAGGTGACATGGTAGCTCTGAGAGCTGGTAAGTACCTTGTTCTGGATCAAGGCCTATAATTGAAGGCTTCCGTCCAATGCGAATGCTGAATGACCTTCCCATTGAGGTAGTGTTTTTCGGATATGACACTTCCATGAGGTTAATGTGGCAGTTGGTGGGGCAGAAATCCATACTACTCAGGGGGTGATGGTCTGTCGTAGCCTGTTTAAAGGATGGGCTCACCTTTGTTTTCAATTCATCTACAAACTAGAGAAAGAAAAACTATTTGTACAAACTCGTAAATTATACTGGCCTTAAGGTCCTCTTCCTTCCTTTCTATCAGCACCTCCAAATATAGAAAGAAAAATTAAGATCGGTGGCTATCTTTCCAATAGTTTACAGAAAT
This sequence comes from Cyclura pinguis, assembly GCA_030412105.1. Taxonomy (NCBI): domain Eukaryota; kingdom Metazoa; phylum Chordata; class Lepidosauria; order Squamata; family Iguanidae; genus Cyclura; species Cyclura pinguis. The sequence continues at coordinate 28,840,914 of CM059602.1, read as the reverse complement.
TACTACTTCTTCAAATTCATGTCTTGTTTTTGTAAGAGGTCAAGATTCTCACAGAATCGAGGAGAAACTAAAAATGAGATAAGGCAAACTTTAGATAGCATTTTTATCTACAAATCAATGGCTGTCAAGAACTGTAGGCTTGTAATGGCTATTACATACAAAATCTCCTCAATAAATATTTAATTTAGAAAGAACTGCAAAGAAGAAAACCAATTTTTTTGCCAGGCAGTCTAAAATGTTGCACCAATCACAGATTACACAAAAATTAAGGAAAATGAACAAATGAGTATAACCTGTATAACTCTGATTGTTGAATTTGTTTCATCCTATTTTGTCAGGCTAATAAGGAATATTCCATGGATACTGGACAGAATCTTACAGGAATTCTGTTCAAAACTTCACCCCCATGCCTGTGGAACTTTCAAAGCATATAACAGCTGAAGAATACTCAAGCTCTAATTCCATATGTAAACTGGAACTCTGATCCAAAAGAGCAATTGGGTTTTCCTGTGTATAATCATTTGCAGAAAGTTTTTGGACTGGAAAACCTACTTCTGTGTACACTAGGAATGGGGAGAATATTTGAAATTAGTCACAAAATGGATGAAAAACCCATGTTTTTTTCAGAGTGTTGAGAAACCCTGATTAGAAGAATCCTGGACTGACAAGAAACTTTGCAGTTTGAGAATTTATCCTTTGCAAAATATGCATGCGGTTGTTTTGTGAAGAAAACAACCTTTTCTGCACAGAAAATGATATTTTTACAAAAGTATTTCCTGTGCAGCAAACACCGTTTCTTGCACCAAGAATGATGGAATTTGGAAATTATTCTGTAAAAAAATTCACACATTGTTGATTTGCACAGAAAATAACATTATCTGCACAAGAAACAGCATTTTCAAAACAACCACATGTAAAATTTGTGTAGCATAAATCCTGAATTGCAAATAAGCCTTGAAAACTGTGCAGTTTTTGAAGACCTTTTCACAATGGGAAAAGATGGTTAAAATTACTTGTTGTTTTCTTTAAGAAGAAACTTAGTGAAAAACTACATGAGGTCCATGACAAATGTACAAGGTCCATGAAAAATATTCTTCTGTTCCTACTGCTCATACTATTCAAAGTATGACAAATGGCAGACGTTGGCTAAAGGGCATCAAATCCTTTTCTCTGGCTCTAGCAGTAAAAATGCAGCACAGCGACCCCTCCACATTTACAAGGGTTTAGGGCACAGAACGCTCAAGAAAGTGGAAAAATTGTGAATACCCCCCTCCCCACAATCACCCTCCCATTTCCTTCCAGAGCTCTGGCACGGGAGCCTTCCTCTTCATGACCAGGCCAAAGGCAAGAGAGTGAGAGCGGGGAGCTCTGAAGGGGAGAAGGAAGGAGTGTGTGTGCCCACCATTGCTTTACTTTTTGCCTCAGTGCGAGTTCTTACACGAACAGAGAGGTAAGGGATGGGAGGGGAGAGCTCTGAAGGGCACAAGGAAAGAACAAATGCATGCCTCCCCCCCTGCACTGCCTTACCTTTTGCCTCGGCACAAGTTCTCAGCACCTGGGCAGAGGCAAAAAAATGGGAGGGGAGAGTTCCAGAGGGGTGAAGGAAAATGTTTGTGCTTGTCTCCCCTTTCCCACTGCCTTACCTTTTGCCTCAGTGTGAGTTCTCAGTACCAGGGCAGAGGCAAAGGAATGGGAGGGGAGAGCTTCCTTTCCCCATTGCCTTAGCTTTTGTCTTAGCACACTTGTTTTCTCCATACCGGCAAAACGCAAGGGAAAGGGAGAAGGAGAAAGCGGGGGAGGCATGGGTGCCTTGTGAATAATCAAATGCGTGAGAGTGAAACCCACGAATGAGGAGGGAGGACTGTATTATTGAATACTCTGCCCTTCCATGACGCCCAAAATGTACTGCATCAAGGTGCTCCCTTACTTAGTTTACCAGTAGGGCTAGCCCTGGTTTCACAGTCAGATGCTGGCATATATTTACAATCTTGATGAAATCAGTAATTGGCTTGAAAAATTAATATGCAAACAATCCTAAATCCTCCTCCTTAATGGGAATTGGAAAGCATTCCACCTGAATTTATCGCTGTGAACTAGCAACACAACAAGTTACAGGAAAACACAGCGCTGTGCATAGTTATCTTACTTCTTGATAGCAGGCAACTCTTCTGCTGATACTTTCAAGTTTTGTGTCACAAATCTGCCGGAACTCATACTGTGGCATGGTCACCACAGGATTGCTGAGGGACATGAGCCTCCTACAGTTCTTCACAAAGTAGCTGTCATCTGTAGCAAAGGCCTCTAAAATCTAAAGGAGGAGAAATCAATAACTTTGCTTGCCATGAATCTTGGAATACATGAAGCAGCAGAAATAAAACATCAAAGCCATAAACAGAGAATCATACAGGTTCTATCAAGTGAAAATGTTTATGCTTCTTAATCTACACTGCTTGGGACTTGGTTTCTAAAGCAGCACATCTAAGAAGACTGCACCAGCTTAATTTTTCAGGATAGATTCAAATGACTCAGGGGTGAGTAACCTGTTGCCTTAGGGCCACACGTGGCCAATAATCTGATTTCTTGTAGCATTTGTCCTAAGTTGAAAAGAGAGTAGTTTTGGCTATCTGTCTCATCTTCTGCAAGACCATCTTGTCTTTTCCACACCAGCCTCCTAAGGCTTGAGAAAGAGGGAGAAAGAGAAAGGATATTAGAAAGAAAAAGGGTAGTTCCGCTGGCATTTGTCTGTGGCCCCAGCCACCATCGGTATGTGGGCCTCAAAATTTTAACCCCCAAAGGAATGTGACTCTTGACCACCAATAAAAAAAACAAAAAACTGCCCACTCCTGAAATAGTCCATTCACACTTTGCACTGCCACTCGTTTCGTTAAAGACACATGGTACTGATACCTTACTGTAACTGGGGGGTGGGGTGGGGGTTAAATAAGAATTATTTAAATAGATTGTGACACCAATATGCAAACCATCAGGGGAGGTGGGTGGAACAGTTGCCCTTTTCCCTCTTTTCAATCATATCTTGCTGCTGAATATCTCTGGTGTGTATATAGGTTTTAGGCTTAACTTTTCCAGTTGTAGTGCTAGTTTTTGCTTTTGGTACATAGCTGATCTCATTTTTGTTAATTACTTGATGATTATGTTTTATGTTCTAACTCTAATTATACATTGGCTTGGGGAATTATATACCAGGTGTTGCTTGGGAGAAAAAACACTGGCTTCAATGGGCCTAACATCTTAGTATGGACACACAGGATGTATCAGATGAGGTATTTTGAAACTAGAAAGTATCATAAAATGAACATGTCTCCTAAATAAAAGTAAATATTTGGGGGACTCAGGCTGCAAATGTATTTCCAGTTATTGGGAGAAAAACAATTTCACTCAATGTGACTCATTTCTTAGTAAAGATACACAGGATTATACTGCAGTGACTCCTGTTTATCTCATTTCAAATATATTTTCTGTGATCTGGTCACAGCACAGCATCCTAGGAACCTACAGAACTGGTACTACAAAAGGACGCAGGCAGAAGCAAGCATAATTCACCTAAAATGGTGCCTCACTGTTTTCAGCTGGAGAGAATCGGGTACGTGAAATAGCTATGAGTTAGATTTGCCTCCCTCATGCCCATTCTCAGTGGCCACTCCCTAGTTTTAGAATGCTCTTCAGGTAACTCCTGCAAAGCCATGCAAGCAAGCCTTACATTGCCAGCAAACCAGCAGAGGGGTCTTTCTAATGATATTAGCATTTTATAATGCTTTTTATTAAAATTTGTTGTTCTTTTAAAAATATTATCTGTTCATAGATTTCAGAGATGAGAAAAAAATTGAAGTGTGGATCAATATAATATAGAAGTGTATAAACCTTTGCTGTGACACTGAAGCACCCCTTTGGCTCAATGATCTTCTCCAGGACAAAGCATTTGATTCCAGCAGTGCTGACATATTCATACACAACACCATGTTCTAGGTGGACATTGTCTACTGTTAGGCTGATAAGAGGAGTGTCTTCTTTGATTATTAGAGGAGAGCTGAAAGTCTGAAGGGTCAGACCTGAAAGACAAAGTTTAATCATTATAGGAGGACAGAGCAACAAACAAGGGAAATGGCCATAGTTTGTTAAAGACTGTAATCTCACTAATTCTCAGGATCCTTGAAGCAACACAATGAAAGAGCTTTTATTTGTAAAAGGAGGGGGTCTGGAACTAGCTGCATCAAATATCTGTGGAAGGTTAATTATCTTCCATCTGTCACTGATTTAAATAGCCCAGTGTCCTCTCTGCATTCATGAGCTTCATAAAAAATATTCTCAAGGGTATTTAATGTACACAGTGGTCAAACCAACTGATATTCTAATTGCCTAACACTATTATATGAACAACTTACTTCCCATTCCCAAAATGGTCTGAATCCCAAGGAGTATGTGCTTAATTTTTCACCAGAAAATTGCTATTTGTGTCAGAAAACACAAGAAAGAATTTAAAGGAAAAACTAGCCAATTTAAAACAGAATATAGATATGAATATTCATAAGGTTTTAAAATGTAAATATGATGGATAAACTTTAAAAGCCCTCTCCCCTTCTGCTCAATCAACAAAATTGCTTGAAATCCTGACAGTAGTACTTCCTCCAGCTATAAAACATCAAAGCAGTTTCAAAAGAATTGAAAGGTTTTGTGGTAGGTTGTTAGAAGCAGTACTAGGCACGAGGGAATAGCCCCAGATCACTTAGTATCCTATCTGGCAAACACTTTGTGTAAAATTTAACACATATTGGTTAATTTAAATTTTTATGCCACCTTTCCTTCAAGGAACAAAACCGCACCTCCACTCTCAATTTTATTTTCACAATAAATCTGTGATAGAACTTAGGCTAAGAGATGGAGATTGTATACCAATCACATATATGACTGAGGGGCTATCAGAACCTGATTTCCCTGATCTGCACTCAAAAACCCCTCCTCAAAGTGCAACACTCATTATACATCCCATATTGAATCCAATTATATCTTCACAATCGTTCTGTGAGGGAAGTTAGGCTAAGAAATAGAGATATGTCAAAGCCCACCAAGTCAGCAGAATAGCTAGGGATTTGAACACAAAGCTATCTTACTCGATAAATCAACACTCTGTTATTATATATCCTACACTAGTTTTTACTTTCTCTCATTCTGGGCTTGCTCACCCATACTGATCCACTCACACACAATGATTTAAAATTTAACCCCAAACTGTGGATGGCACTATTATGGTAGAGAATCATATATATCTTTGGTAAGTGCCCACTTTTGAAAGAAGTTGGAATGCTTGCTTGTCATATAGTATAATTCCTTTTGGAGTGAAGTTACATATGAAATGGGATTTATATACCCCAGATAACCACCTTTTTTGTCATTTTGGCCGGTTCCTTTTCATGCTAACTGTAGGCCTATGGATGAATATTATATCACAATCCTTTTTTCTCAACATTACTGTTAAGAATCCCACAACTTAGCTGCAAGTCAATCACATCCAATTTAGAGCAAAAATTAGAAAGAAACAGACTGAGCTGGCATCCTACGTGGCACAAGTAATTTTGTTTTTTAAAAAAGTTGCCCAGTGCGATATACGCTGACCACAAGCCAAGACACTATGCAATTATGTTGGTTTGTGGCTTGATACTGCAGCTGCCAAGTCAATTATCCTACACCATCACATCCACAGGCTTAGAAGCTTTTCTGTACTGCTTGACTAAGGAGGTCAAGAGAAAACAATTATGCTGTTCTGGAAAACAGCTCTGTTTATACTGCAGTTTCATGAGAGGCATCAAAGGTACTCTCAAGTTATGACAGAGCTGCAGAAAGGAAGGTCTCCACATTTGTCCTTCCTTGAAGTACTGGGTGGTCTACCAGACCCTTCCACTACTGCCACACTTGTACTTCATAAACTAGCAAACTACAGATGCACTGACTGGGGAAACGTTCAACACATCCCCATAGTGCCTCTTCCAAATCACCACAGCCATCTCAAATGATTCAGTTATGCAATATAATACATAATAATATATAGCTCAATTATTTGAGATAGATATAAATATAGTTTATATATCATTATCATTATTTAACGATAGGGGAGAAATCTGTTGGCACTTTCTGAACAAATATCCCATCTGAAATGGACTACATCAATATTTGCACTTCTCTGAATTTTCTGATGCAGTTCAACAATAAAAGAGATGTGTACAAAAATGAGTGCATTGGGAATTGTGAAGAACATGCATATATTGGTAAAAATAACATGCAGATACTTGTTATATTAGATGAAATTGTTTCAAAAATGCATGTGTTATGCTCAATTTGGTTAAAATTTGTTAATTATGAGAAATGAGAATGAAGATGTGTACAAAGATTCATGCCAAATTTTAAATAAAGTATGCATTCAATTAGCACATCAGGCAACCTCCTCTGCACCAAGTCCTCTGATAGCCAAGGGTCACCGCCTACCAGACAAATGCCTTCAGTTGCAAAGATTTGGGTTTCCTCTTACCTTCTTCTTGTTGGCTGACACTAAAAGGATCAAGATCTGCATTTTCTTCAATCGAGAGCTCTCCTTTACAAGACTCAGAATGACTTCCATTCAGGTATGAATTTGAAGCTACCTGCTGAGCTCTGTCCTCTTCAGCATCTTCATAGGTCCGGTAAACCCACTGGTAGAAACCCTTCCAAGAAAATAGGGATGTGAGGGAGTCACACTTTTAAGTTTCACTGTGCACTGGCTTTAGCGTAATCCCCTGAAATAACGATCTAGCTAATCATCCAGATGTTTTCCTACTAGTCCTATCATCCCCAAAGAGTATGGTCACTAGTCATTGTCATAGTCCAATCAATATGGAAGATTCAGTTTGGAGAAGATTGCCCTAAAGGAACTAAACCTAAGAATATATGTCTGCATCTGTGCATATTTTTCTTCTCTTATTGTTGCCTTTGACTCTCTACCCCTCATGTCCGAGCAGTACAAATTCTTCACATTTGGCAAATAACTCCATAGCTACTGATTATATCTATATTAGTAAATTTGTCCCAGGGAGGCACACCAGGATATTTAAGGGTATGTGGGTATTTAAGGGTACATGGGGGAAAAAAATTGAGAAAAGGCTCCAATTCTCCTTTCTCTCACAAGGGTGGAAAGGTATGCATGCAAGGAGGAGCAACTTGCCTCTTCAGTGCTGAGCCCAGGACAAGATCACCAGAGGGAGAAGTCAAGGCCAAGGCTTGGTCCATGTCTAGTTTTTGTCATCTTCAGATATCTATGTTTTATTTAAGTGTAGTGTGGATGTGACTGGTTGATGACATTCTTTCCTCCCAGTCCAACTTCCCTGAGAGGAAGCAGTTGGGGAAAGGAAATTGGAGAGAGGAGCTTGTGATGGAAATGCCAAGCTATAGATGGTTGCATCTTTCATCCACTGGCCTCAGTCAGTGCTCTTATCCAGGGTGGGGAAAGGGGGAACAGAGCTGATCAGCCTCCCTCGAGGGATCTAAGATGGGGCAGTTCAGGATAGGGAGATATAAGAGGATCAGTAAATAGAAGTTGTCATGGTACCTGTTTTTTTGCAACAGAACACATTAAGAAAATGAAGAGCTGAACTATTAGCAGCAGGCACCTCAGTCAATCCTGTGAGCAGTGTTCAACGAGTGAGTTCTTCTGGATCTTTTTTCTTTAGGTCTCCTCTCTTTTTTCATTGTTTTAGGTTTTAAATTTATTTTTCGACATGTGTATTATCAGATATGGATCAGTGGTTAATGTAAGAAATTTTTATTGCAACCTCTGAATTCATTGTATCTCCTTGAGATACACTGTATTGTATCTCTGTTCACCTTATTATTCCATTGTTTTTAATCTCATTGTTGAGTTATTTGCTTACAATATAAATTTGAAATAACAGCAACTATATGAATGACAAACATGTTGCTAATATGAGGGGTAGCATTTATGGAAATGTGTTGCCAAGGGGTACGCAAGTGAAAAAAGATTGAGAACCACTGCTCTAAATTAAATACAGAATCACCCAGAGACCTGATCCTCACAGCAGATTACAGAAAAAAGAGTGGACAACAGGACTAGGGAGGAAGCACACTGTAAGAGTTCCAACCACTTCATTTCCCACTGCTTCAGAATATTTAAAGTAGCATCCTATATTTTAGGAGATCTCAAGCTGATAACTTTGCATACTGACAATGCAATACATTTATAATTGAAAGAAAAGTCTTGGGGCCAAAGTAGTGCTACCTTCTTAAATAGTTATCATAGCAGTAGGCAGGATCATTAAGTGTGAGAGTGTGAAACATGAGGAGGGTGAGCCAACTCTTCTCCCCAGGCTGTGGGCCTATTAAAAACACTTTCTCCTGAAAAGCAATTTATCCTGGAAAGAAGTTGCCAGTGGTAGCAATAGCAGCTTCCTCAATGAGATGAATAGAGCTTGGGAAAAAGGTTAAACATCGTATCCCTGCACACCACCATCCCAAACCTGATCACTCTCCCCCATGGCTACTACTAGAGTTACAAAAGTCAAATATGTGAATTCTTATAAGCCATCTGACTTTGACTCTTTGTGAAAAGACATATGACAGATGGCACATGCTTTGATATGATTAGCTACAAAAGCCCAGAGATGACATTTTATTGGTGAAGTCACCAATTATTAACAGACCCTATTCGTTCTGACGTAGGAGTCAGACAGGGATGTGTGTTGGCTCCCCATTTGTTTAACTTGTTTGTGGTAGATTTACCTGCTTTTATGGCTTCAATAGATTCTCACCCACCTTCGTTGGGTAATCGGCCACTTTTTGTCCTACAATATGCCGATGATACATTGTTACTTTCATTATCTCAGGTGGGCTTGTCAAGAGCGTTGAAAAGATTTTTTGAATACTGTGACAAATATCACCTGCGGGTAAACTATGATAAATCTAAAATACTGGTATTCTGCAAGCGATTTGTCCCGAGGACATGGAAGTTCGGTAATCAGATAATTGAGCAGGTCAAGAGCTACATATACCTTGGCGTACTTTTCCACTTTAACGGACATTGGCATAAACAGAGGGATAAGGTAATTCAGGCAGGGAAAAGATCTCTGGCTGCTATACAATCTTTTTTATTACAAAAATGGGAACCAGGATATTCTGGCGGCCTTAAAAATCTACAAAGCCAAATTAAGACCTTTACTACTTTATAGTATACCTACCTGGATTCCAGTTTTTAATAAGGAGATCGAAAGAGTGCAGACACATTTTTTTAGGAGAATACTATCTGTTCCTCTATGTGTTCATCATCTGACACTTTATGCTGAATTGGGCCTGAACTCTCTTGAAATTAGTGCCTGGCTGATGACCTTTAAATTTTAGTTTAAGATCCATTTTAGGCCTAATAGATCTGGCCTCTTATGCTTCCTATTATCTGATGCCTATTATACAAGATGGGCTTCACTGTATGAAAATAAAGTAGTGTCCCTGGGCTTAAGATTAGATTTCCTCCTTTTACTAACTGAAACGAAGTGCTTTAAAACTGTTAGGGCCTGTCTCACGGAGAGGGAATCCCACCTTTCATATCCATCACCCCCTAGGGTCTGTTCCCCGTTGATGCTTGGTGTGCCTCCTCAGCCGGGTAGAATTCCAGATTATTTTCAAACTCTTACGTTGCTGACAGCAAGAAAGGCTTTTCTATTTGCAAGGCTGAATGTACATCCTTCGAATGTGACCAAGGGCAGATACCTACAGATCCCTTTCTTAAAGCGTACCTGCCATTGTGCACAAGCTCCCGATGATCTCTCTCATATTATACTGAGCTGTTCATTGTATTCAAATTTAAGGGAAAAACTGTTAAGGAGACTATTGGAAATGAGTATCTGCCTAGATAGGCTATCTGTAGAATACTTATTGGATGACCTAAACCCGCATGTTACTAGATTAATGGCCAATTTCCTGGTTGAGGCGACAAATCTATGGTGCAAACTGTCAAGCAAGGATCCTTGATGTCTTATTGATAGGTATATGTTTATGTTATAATATGCCTAATAAAAGTTAATGGAATTGAATTGAATTATAAGCCATCTGACTTTGACTCTTTGTGAAAAGACATATGGCAGATGGCACATGCTTTGACATGATTAGCTACAAAAGCCCAGAGATGACATTTTATTGGTGAAGTCCCTTAGTTAAAACATTTCAGAACAAGCCACCTATGGGATAAATTGGGCCATCCTATAATTAAAGCCATGGTGCAAGTTTAGTTTAAGAGCATAGTGAGGGGAACCAATTACTAAGGAATATAAATTGCACTCAACTTCATTGTAGAAAGAACCGGAGATTTCAAAATCAAGCCTAGATCTACAGGATGAGTGTGTAGCCAAGTTTTGCCTTTCAAACAACAATACTTTAGTGATTTTATAAGGGGAAGTGTATAAAAAAAAATTCTATTTTTTTATCACTACGGCTTCTTTCTAGTAACTAAAGCAAAAGCAATCTGTTGCTGTATAAATAGGAATACTTATAGCTGACAGAAATTCAAACTGTTCCACTTTGTGTGAATACTAAGTACTCTCCCTGGATCATGACAAGATTAATTCAAAGCAGATTTATTCAGCAGCCTAGTTTCATAACAGCATGCTATATTTTTGGTCTCCATCGGCATGGCTTCCAATCACTATAAGAAAATACCCTCTCCCAAACAGCTTTACACACCCACGAGCTCACCAGAAATTCCTGCTGCCTATTCCTATATGATGTAAAGTGCTCCAGAACCTCAGTATACTTTTCATTCATCATATTATTCCCGTTCACTTTCAGAACACACTGTCCAGGGTGAAGCCCCACAGCTGCTGCTTCTGAGCCTTAAAGAGATAGACAAGAGAGGGTTTAAGAACATATGACAACCCAGTGATAGAAATAAGATTTTCTGGACACAGGAATAGTGGGTGCAGGGCTGGCCCTACCCTACTATTAGTCAATGAGGCAACTACATCGAGTGAGAAACATTATTACATTATTATTACTGAGTTTGTTCTTTATCTATACAGCTCCATCAATGTATATGGTGCTTTATAAGTAAAACAACCGAAAACAGTGAGTCCTTCCTACAATCTAAAATATATGTATATATACAGATGCACACTCACACACACACAGAAGGAAGGAAGGAATAATAAAAACATAAAACTATACAACTGTAAAACAAATATCTGGACAGAATACAAAAAAATACAATATAATGTAAAGCAAACTGACAAATACATATAATAAAAATATACAAGATTATAAAATAATATTAAAATTCCAAAAGCTCTGGAAAACAAGAAGGCTTTAAAATTGAGATGGAACAATAATGAGGGAAGGAGCAGACTGCAAATGTTTACGGCATTTGCATAGGGACGGGGGGGGCGATGGGAGTGATTCGCCCCTGGTGGCAATGTTTTCAGGGCAGCCGAACCCGTAGCCACGCCTCTGTGCCACACCTCTGTGCACCACGGCCATGTCCTCACACACTGCAGCCATGCCCCGTGCACAGTGGCCCCGCCCCAATGCCATAGCACCACCCCCCTCCACACACTCCAAGCTCTGCCAATGGTTCATGGAGACAATTCCAACAGTACAGAGCAGTGATTCAAGAAGAACAAAGCTGAGCCAAGGAAGAGGAATCCCCTGGTTAGATAAGAAGTCTGGAGTTCCTGGAACACAGATCTCAAGCAGGCTGGTAAAAAGATATAACAGCTGAATGATATGAGGAGCTACATCGTGTAGGGCTTTGAAGGTTAAAACAAGAAGCTTGTACCGAATCGTAAATAAACAGGTAACCAATAGACATGTTTTTGGATCCACATTAGTACTAAAAAATATCGTAAAGAGAGAAACCTTTTCAAGATCAGTCTCAGATCATTGCCCTATAGTTTTAACAATTCAACATGGGAGGAAAAGATCTAATTGGATCCTGAATGATAACTTGTTAAAAAACAAAACAATTATAGAGAAGGCAAAAACTGAATTGAAAAATTTTTTGGAGATTAACTTTGATAAGGGTCAATCAGTGTAGATAGTTTGGGAAGCTTGCAAAACAGTAATGACGGTTTTTTTCATAAATCAACAAGCCCGGTTGATAAAACGCAAAGAAGAAAAAGAAAATCAGATACAATGGAAAATGCAGGAAAAAGAGAAGGAACTTAAAAGAAATCCACATGAACCTAATGTACAAAATGAGATAAAAGCATTAGGTAAGCAATTATCGTTAATAACAATCAATGAAATTGAGACTAAGATGAAATTCATAAAGCAAAGACAGTTTGAGCATGCAAATAAACCTGGAAGATAGCTCTCATACAAATTAAAAAAAGAAAAGGAAAAACGTTATATTACGGGAATCAGAGAGGGCCAAACTATTTACCATCAACAAGCAAAAATCAAAAACCTCTTTGTTAACTATTTTGAGGAACATTGTGTAGGGTTTTGAAGGTTAAAACAAGAAGCTTGTTCTGAATCCCAAATAAACAGGTAACCAATGAAGAGATATCAAGAATGGGATAACATGATTAATACAACAGGCCAAAAAGATAATATTAGTAGCAGAATATTGAATGTAAACCAGAGGACTATGGTAAGATAATGAAAGACCAGTCAAAAGACGATTACAGTAATGAAGGCAGGAAATGAGCAAGGCACAAACTAAGGTCTTAGCAGAGAAAGTAGAAAGAACAGGTCTGATTTTGGCAATGTTATAAATTACAAAGCAACATGACTTTGCTACATATTCAACGTGAGGAACAAAACACAAAGAAGAGTCAAAAATAAAGCTAAGACTACATGCTTTCTTTATAGAATAAAGGGGAACATTATTAACAGTAACAGAGAATGTATTTTGTAAAGAAGGTTTTGAAGGAAAAATTACTTCTGTCTTTGCCATGATAAGTTTTAGCTGAGATCAGTTGTAAAAGGATGTTTGATGTCAGACTGGTAAAATACAGCTGAGTATTGTCGGCATAAAGATGATACTGAAAACCATACAAACTAATAAGATTACCCAAAGATAGTATATAGAGAAAAAAAAGCCAAGAACAGAACCCTGTGGAACCTCAATTGCTAGGGGAAAAGAAGAAGATACACAACCTCCAGCTACCACATTAAATGACTAGTCTGAGAGATAAGATGTGAACCAGCTCAGGACTGAATTAGTAAACCCCAGGCCATGAAGTGAATCCAAAAAAAGAGCATGACCAACTCTGTCAAAGGCTGCAGAGAGTTCAAGGAGGATAAGGACTGACTATAGGCCTTTTGAAATGAGCTGCAGGAAAGATCATCTGTAATCTTTGTAAGAGTTGTCTTCATAAAGTGCAAAGGGCAAAATCCAGATTGAAAAGGATCTATTACAGATATTCGAGAAAGTAAGGCAATTTCTGCACTATGCTGTTATAATGCTATCATTCCACTTTCAACATCCTATGGAATCCTAAAGTTTGGAGTTTAGGGAGGGGCATTTTGACTTTTCAGCCAGAGACCTCTTTGGCCTCAGTAAACTACAAACCCCAGAATTCCACAGGATGTTGAAAGTGGAATAATAGCACTGTAACAGCATAGTGCAGAAATGGCCTAATTCAGGGCAACTTACATAAACAGTATGTTCCAAACCTTTCAAGAGTAAAGACAACCATGAAACGGAGTGATAATTTGAAAGAGAAGATGAATCAAGTGAAGAGATGTTAAGAATTAGAGAAACAGTAGCATGTTTAAACTCAGAAGGAAATGAGCCAGTAGAAAAGGACAGGTTAATAATAAGGAAAAGAGAATGGAGAATGGCAGGGACAACATTAAGAAGCAAGAAGGAACAAGATCAAGAGAGCAAGTAGAAGGAATTGAAGACATCAACAGTTTAGACAGTTCATCTAACAAGAGGGGGGTAGCATAGAAAATGTAAAAGAAATAGATGTCTGATATTTTGGTAATTAAGAAGATTCAGGAGCAGCAAGATCAGAATGGATAGTTTCAATTTTAGTATTAAATAAACATGTAAAATCATCAGCAGAGAATGATGGAGGGAGAAGCGGGGGGGGGGCTTTAAAAGAGATTTAATGACAGGAAAGAGACACTGTGGGCGCCATGCATTAGCTACTCACAATGCTATTTAATTTGTAATTATTGCTTTTGCTCTTCCTTAAAAAAAAAAACAACAGCATCGGGAGTGGTAGTTACAGGATTTTCTATCTCATGAGCCAAAACAGATTTGTTGCCTTTGGCTGAGTTCTTTAAATATAGGGGAGGGTGCCCTTTGGTGCTCTGTCTCTATGTGTAGGACATGCCAGGAAGTGGGGCTGGACCAGTACTGTAATAACTAAAGTGCAGTATAGTTTTCCATGTAATGGACCTAATGCCCAAAAAACATTCTATCGGGTTAGAGAGGCAATAAAATATTGGCAAATTTATCTAGTGCTACTGAGATTAATATTGATAATTTTGCTTGTGTTCTGATTTAAATTAAGGTTTGACTAGTAGTACCTAAAATGAACCAGAACCAGCAACAACTCCCTAACTTGCACAATAGATATGAAATGTGCATAGAAATGTTCAGGGTTTCAAGTTTAAATATTAAATACAGCCAAAACTGGTCCACAGATGGTCATTTTAGAGGGGAAAAAATCTGAAGTGTTCTGGGATGTAGAGAAAATAGACCAGGTTCAAAATATTACTACAGTCTTTGTTCTAGTGCCATCAGATAACATAAATTTTGTGACTGTATGAGCAATCATGTGGATTTGAATAGCAAAGGAGATTGACAGACATATTAAATTACAAGCATAGATTTAGCAAATTCTTTATAACTTAAGCCTGAATAGATATATTTAACATTATAAACTTTTACAGCTGGATCTGGGCTGCATCATGCTTATAATAAATCCACTGGAATCATCTGGGAAACGAGCTATATGATTCCCAACCCTGCCTTGACCAACTTGAATATGATTTAAGTCTGCTTCTAAGCCATAGTGTTTCTTCTCTTATAATGTTCAGAATTACACATACTTTTGGATGTATGCAGTATAGAAAAGCATGATGTAAAGCATAGGTTTAGTCCAATCTATTACATTATGTCTTTTTTTAAAATCAATAAAATCTTATGGGGATAAATTTAATGTTATCAATAAGACACACTCTTTCAGAGGTACACAAAATGTAACCTTACCAGATACTGGCCTACTCCTCCTACAAGCCCTACCTAGCACAGCAAATGGTAAAGAAAGAAAGAGCAGGAAGGTCATCAAAAGCCATCTGTTTGATGACTTTCATGCTCTTACATCTAGGGTGGGGAATGCATCTAGGATGGGGAACACGTGACATATGTTGTTGGATTACAACTCCTATCAGTGCTCATGGGTTATGTTGGTTAGGGCTGATGGAAACTATAATCCAAAGATCTGGTGTACCACATCCTTCCCCACCCTGTCATTTTGCTGTTATGCTGGAATGAAGCTCATCAATCAGCACAGATAGTCTGTATGCAGATCATCCATTCTGTGTCACATTCCTTTCTCTTACCCCGTCCCACAGCATGAACATAAGGTGGTGCTCCTCCTCGCATCTGGAAACACAACATTTCACTGCAGTCTGGGATTTTGATAATTCTGTGAAAAATAAGGGGGTGAGGGAAAGAAAACAATCCTGTTAGTTAGATGACCAGAATTTAATTGTAATTTATGCATCACCATTGTCCAGGAATGGCTTGGATTTGGATTCTACAGAAAAAGTTCACGACTAAAAGCAAACAAACAAATATTGCCACTAGTATCCTGTCTGCTCTAACTCAGACAGAAAAGACTAAAATACTTCCAGAAAGCATATACAGAGAAACACAGTCTGTTGTGAAGCAGGCAACCAATTAACCCTTTCTTCCACAAGCAGAAATGTTATCCCACGAGCCACTAGTAGTGATGTTCCAGGCAACTACAAGTCACTCCCAATCGCTTTCAGAGTACTTTCACAGCTTAGTGTTTCAGACCGTTTTACAGTGTTTCCTCCAGCCTCCAATAAACAGAGGGGTTTTATTTCAGCTCCCTTTACAATGAGGTCCAGAGGATCCCTGGGGATCTTAATGACTACACAGGAATCATCAAAGAACCAAATGTGTACCACCATGCAAATAAGCTTCATGATTCCACCCTTGACTTCAACATTATTTGCACGCTGAATTAACTACAATAAATTAAAGATACACTGAATAGTCTCTTTTTATGGTTAGTAGAAGGGCATGAGTCATAATTTTTAATATCTGGTTTTTATTATGCACAACCAGGTGATAAGAATGTAAATCACTAAAGCTTGGTCTCTCTACTGCAGCTTTTCATCATGTTTTGTAGGCTTTTGTTGTTGTGTGTCTTCAACTTGACGGTAACTTATGACAATCCAATCATAGCGTTTTCTTGATAAGACTTATTCAGAGAGGGTTTGCCACTGCCTTTGACTGAATATAGCCTACGGCACCTGGTATTCCCTGGCAGTCTCCTTTCCAAGTGCTAACCAGACCCAACTTTATATTATATATTAACTGCTGAGATTAAGCCTACAACAGCAACAAAGGACATGACAGCACATTTTGGAAAACTTACTCTTTAGACTTCATTGCCACAAGAAGCCGAAGAGGCCTCCTGGAGCAGAAAGACTGGTTTAAGATGGTCTCCACCTCTTGAAATGGACGCAGGAACACCAGATCCTCATTCATGGAATAAATTTTCCGTCCAACCTGTAAGCCAGCCATCTGAAATGACACAGTAGACGTTACAGAACACTCATGATGCTTCATCATTTGGACATCATGTGGCAAGGGGTAGATGGTTTTCCATTTGGGATTCCATGAATGATTATCAAGAATGTCTCATGGTAAGACAGAGACTCTGTAAGACTCTTGCTTGCCATCATGAGCTTTTCTTGCAATAGAGTGTTGGATGTTCCAGCTGGATATGTTCTAGTGCTTCTCTGGCTACCTGATGTGAGGGAGTGACAATTATTTTTTCCAGTGTACCAGTGACCAGCACCATATTTGTTCCCCTTGGCTACAATTGTTTCTTTTCAGGAAACTCAATAGGGACTGGCAGCCCAGTGCTGGCCCATGGACCACCTTTTGGAATAGCATTTTTCTAGGCCACACTCTTGGCTCATAAGGCACAATGATGAGCCAAAATAGGCCCCCAATCTCTTTCAGATACTGTATACATCTACAGACTTGTATTTTGCACTGCTCTGTGTTGCTGCATGACAGACTTTCAGATATTCCTTTGTTCACTGATCTAAAGTATCTGACTTCACTTTACAAACTGAAAAAAATGATACTGTGGTTTCTGTATGGCAGAGGACATGGAACAGTGTGAAAGATTAAACTGTACACTAGGAGACTTCAGAGTTCAGAACTTTGTCTGTCAATTGCAGGTTCTTAACTCACCTGAATTACTGAGACCTATTTGGCAATCATATATGCAAATTACCACTTTTAATAGCAGTCTGTATATTAATATGCAAGAATAGTTTTAGTAAACTGGATGCTGTGCACAAATGAACAGCAAACCTCCTTTACAAATTCTTAAATGTTCCTTCAAATATAAATAGATAGTAGAAAATCTAAATAGATTAAATCTCAGTAATGATTTAAGATTACTTTTCTATTTCCTCTGTGTTCCCTGTGCCTTATAGATGAATGCTGTTATTTCAATATGAGATGCTGGCTTTCTGTAAGAGTCAAAAGACTGGATACATCTGCTTGTCAATTGTTTCTTCAAAGCAGGATATATAGTTCCTTACTGGATTTTTCCCCCCTTCTTTATCCCAATACGTTGTGGTCGTATCAACCACAAATCAGTTCCAGAGTTAAAACATACAGGGATGAAGCATTACAGTTACTGCTTTCAAAGGGAAATTATCCTACCATCTGTAGAGGTAACAATTTGTTATAAAATTAAAGCAGTCTACAGGTATAGGTCTATGCATTCTGGAATTCCATGTAAGTCTAAAATAAATACAAAGTTTAAGGCAGAATTTCAGTACTTGGTATTCCAACTTAATTTTTTATTTCTTTATCTTTTTTTTTAAAGTGAGGTTTCTAGATTTCAGAGATTTAAAGACAGGGTTGACATTTTGTGCAGGCTTTACATATTGAAATGTAAGAAACAGAAGTGGTGGCTGAATAAGACAACGGTCTTACAAAGAGAGACAATAGTCTCCTGGCACTCTATACATATTGTAGCACTAGTTAACACCCCAGCCTCATGAGGGCTCTCTTGCCCAGTTTATCATACCTCTTTTCTGGTTCCCAGCCAGTATCACACTATGTTCCAATAACTCACTCCACCATTCATATTGTTAGCTAACCACCTCGGCTTTAGGCAACATCTTTCCTCCTTGCCTTTCCCCCCCCAATGACCATCCTTAAAACTGAACTTGTCACTTCATGACCATACCCACAAGTTTTGCATTTCTATTGCTATTCACAGGTATCTCCTGCTCATTCATGCCTATAAAGGTCAGTTCCTAGGCATGTCACTCCATGCATCTGATTTATTAGACTTAAGTCTGGGAAAGCTGATACTACCAACTTCTTTCTCTCGGTTAATCTCAAAGGTGCTACAAGATCCCTTGGCATACTGATCCAGACTAACACGGTCATATCTTTGAAAGACCTATAGCTATTGGTGATAATGATGTTGACTTCAGTGACCCATATAGCCCTTATACCCATTCTATAATCGGTGTGAGCAGAATGCATCATGTAAAAATCATAAAACAGACCATTTCAGCCTGATTTACGTAATGTAAATATGTGCACATAATAGTAATTCTACTGTAGCTGTGTGTACCTACCTATGACAAGCAAGGTAAACAGCAGCTCCTGCCACAATCTCTTACTGAGCGTGCATGACATGTAAAAAGGGGAGAACAGATAAGCCTGTCTCATCCGCTTCCACCAGTATGTTAAAAAAAAAAAAAGAGAGCTACCAAAATGGAAATCATAAGAAATGTAGAGACTGACGAAAGAGAAAAAAAGTCCTTGGTATCTTTTGGAAGATGCCTTCAAGTAGTCTCTAGAAGGTTGGAAATATTTTTGTTCACTTATACAAGGCTTCCTTGACCAGGTTGTTTTATTTCACACGAGCATACTGTCAATTTTGGACAAGAAGTTTGCTGAAACTTATTGAACAGCTCTTCTCTATTTTGTGGTACAGGAATCTATCCTATTCTTTCCACGTTATTTCTGCCTATAGTTCCAAAGTTTCTGTTAAAGAAGTAGTGCCAAGGAACACATCTACTTCATTAGCAGAGATATACCTGCAATGAATTCCCACTCTGAGAAGCCCAGGGCCCATGAAACCAGCCCTTTGAGTGACGGAATGATGCAGCTGGGAGCAGGTAACTGTTGCTAGGCAACAACATTGCCAACAGTCAAAGACAGACAGTAACCCTGCCTTCTCTTCTAACATTGTGAAGATGCAAAACTGGGGAAGGAGAGAATGAATGCCTAGTGCTCTCCGCAAAAACACACAGGAACTGTGCACAAGAGGACACCCACACATTTGCTGGTACAGCAGGAGAGAGTCCCTGCTTTCTTCCAGATGCCCTGACAAATGAAGCTTTTGCGGTGATGTCATCCAGCAATGGTCCAGCAGGAACAATCATGACATCATGATTGTCTGCAATAGTTGCCCCATCCTTCCAGAAAAGCTGGACCTACAGATGGATAATAAAGTGCAGCTTGTTTTGGTAGAAGATGTGTTCATGTGTGGCCAATCACAGAGTACAACGGAGGCCCTCTGTGGATCAGGAAGGGGATAATAACCGGTGTTTGGTAATTAATGCAAATATTTAATACATCTACCACAAGAGGTGGTGAGGCCTACAACGATGACTATGGTTGACTCCAGAACATGGAAATAAAAAGTTACCAGTAACTGTTACTGGTATCCAGTTAACTTTTTTTGATAATGAAGCTACAACAGAGACACATTTCAAACCATAGCAAATGGGAATAAAGTTTTCTTTCTTTTTGGGTGGTGTAATTAGTAATCATTTCTAGAGTTTTTTAAGATACAGACATTTTGGATAAAATGTTTCAAGTCTATCATCATTGTCTTAACAATTCAAAGTTGTTTTTTGTAGTGACAGTAGCTAGTTACTTTTAAACCACTACAGTATGTTACATAATGAATTACTTTTTTAAAGTAACATACGCACAAGGACCGTAAGGCAAGAAACACTGTTTCATCTCATTAGGAAGTTTTAATTGGCTCTGAATCTAGTCATAAGAGAAATTCTGGACATCAGAGTTCTCCAGGTGGAAATTTCTACATAAATATACACTTAGCAGTTTTAGAAGGAAAACAGAAAGATGGTATCCAGAATTAATTCAGTAACTCTGAAGAGAATGCAAGTCGTAAAAGACCTGTTACATCAGCAAGATGTTTGGAGGAAAGTAGTATTTATATAAATGTTTACTTGTTTCTAACAAATTTAGAGTCTGAAGACAAGAACAAAGAGTTGGCCGAAGTACGTTGGGGCTAATTCCAATGATACATTTTTGTTCCATGAGGGAATACATTTGGAAGAAGACACACAAAAACAGAAAGTGAGAAAACTTTATAGATCTTATTCAAAAGGATTTTTAAAAACAGCTTTCAAGTGTCCCTGTCAGCTTCTTAAGATCCCTAATCATTATGAAATAATATTTGTTCTTCTGTTCTTTAGAAATGTTATGAAAGCACTTCCCGTGAGTCCATGGGCAGGATTAGAATGAAACAGCAAGCATTCCTTGGATCTATTTATAGCCATGATGGTGTGCATGCTAGAGGAATGCACAAAAAGTGTAGAGTATATTACTACTTCAGATTAAAGCCTTCTGAGAACTTCAACTTTCCTTAAAAGTAACAAGTTCCTAGTCCTAATGGCTATGGAGATATGCTTGAAAACCTGGGGCATTGCCTGCTGAATGCTAAGCTGCCAGAGGAATACTAAAATCTCCTCAGTTGGGATTTAAATTATGGTGTTTGCTCTGCCTTGGAGCCACCAAAACTGGAACTATGCAAAATAGAATAAATTGACCAATGTAACAGGAATAACATAATTTTCTCTGTTTCTACAATTATACAAATCAGAGGATGAAATTGCTTATGGGATAAAATTTGGACCACCAAAATGATGGAAGTTTCTAATGCTTTTTCCAGTTTAGCACACTTTTCAGTTTTTCAGAATCAAGTCTAAAAATATCAGAAACCCAGACTTCATTTCCTAAGTCCATCAGTCCCTATTTAATATTCCTAAAAGCTATTTAATTAAGCTGTTCACATTGGTTTACTTGAAATCAAAGCTGTGTCAAAGACTAAAACAGCCAGGAATATATTGTACTTGTTAGGTATCCTGGAGCATTAGGCCACCAAAGGGTTTTCCAAATGGTCTATAGCTGCTGTATTGGCCCCGAACCATATGCTGGATAGATTTGTGGTATCAAAAAGCAATTAAAGAGCCCAAGAATGCAATAAAAGGCATTATTGCTCAGTTTCAGATGTTGAAGAACTAAGCTGACAGCTGTCCTGCACATCAGTGTTTGTATTCGGTTCTTGTTCATAGCAATATTTTGAGGTCAAACAGGAAAGAAGGACAGATGGGTGAAAGCAGGTTTTTCTTGGAAAGTCAAGAAAAAGATTCCTCTGAAAACTGCCTGTTTGTAGTCTCAAAACACAAACTGACTTAAAAATAGGGATGGGCGAACCAAATCCTCGAATCCTTGGCGGAGATTCGAGATTCGGGAATCCGAATCCTTGTCCCAAAATAGGCAAACCAAATCTTTCGAATCCATCACCCAAACAGCTTGTTGAAGGCCGGGATGCCTGAAAACCTGGGAGACCGGGACACCTGAAAACTTGGGAAACTAGACACACAGGGGGAGATGGCAAGTAGGTGAATTTTTCCCTTGGAGTAATAATGGGCTTTGCTAACAATTTCACAAATTACATCTGGGCTTGTATTCTAAGATATTTAAATTGAACATTTAATATTTAAGTTCAGCACTTGACTAGAAGCTACATGTTTGAGATTTCAAGGACAGCTGAACATTCCTTTGCATACCTCCCTTGCAAACCTCTTTCACACACAATTCTGGGGTTTCTAGTTTTACAAGGGGTCACAGCCTTCTCTGCCAAAGTGTGCTGGTGCATCATCAAACTACAAACCCCAGGATGCCCGAAAGAGCTATGCAAAGAAAAGCCAGTTTTGACCTGGATTAGCTCTGTACTCTAGTATGTGGCCCTGTTTACACAAGCAGGAAAATGTGGGATTAATCCACATTTTCCTGCCTGTGCAGAAAGGGCCTTCATGTCATTTTCAATCTGGGGAGATCCTGAGGCAAAACTATGACAATTGTCCTGGCCAGATTTCTTCAGAGGGAGGGCTTGCCTTTGCCCAGGCTTTTGCTAAGGCTGAGAGAGTGTGTCTTACCCAAGATTATCCTTCTTTCCCTTGTTTTTTACACCCTTTTAAAAAAAAAGGATTTGAAAGATTCGAGATTCGTGAGATTCGTGGATTTGCAGAACCTTCCATGGATTCAGATTCGGAAAATTGTGGATTCGTCCTATGCCTACTTAAAAAAAAACCAAAAACTAAAATATTCTACAGGCATCTATCCAAAGAACTGACAGGGGGATTATCAATCAGGCAATGACTAACTGAGAGGTTTGCATTAATAAAATATTTCACTAATCTAAGCAGACAACATTGGACTTGCCAATAATAATACAAAGCAGAAACACAGGAATCTGGCAAAATCATCTTTTGGAAAAGTTACTTCTTTGGATTACAACTGCCAGAACTCCCCAATCAGCTTTTCCCTGGACACTAAACTCTACCTGGCCTTTGTTAACTGCTGGGAGGAATGACACCACAGAAACAAATAAATGAGAATGCTAATTATACCAGATCTTCATAAGAATAAAAGTACTTTGGAGACACAGAAATAATATAGAGAAATGCAAACAACTATGGAGATAACAGGAAAGGAAGCCACCAGGTCACACCTATATTAGTAAAACATACACTGTCCATGTGCCTTGAAGGTTTCCTCTTTTGCTTTCTCAATACTAGTATTCTTCTCTCTCCCCAAAATGTTAAACTGCACACATGAACAGATATCTGCACAATATCTAGCAGTAAATTCATTGTTGTTCTTCTGTGCCTTCAAGTCATTTCCAACTTATGGCAACCCTAAGGGGAATCTATCACTTATCATCATACTACAGAGCGAAAAGAAAGCCATGTTCAGGCCTGCTGGGTTATATACATGTAAGCTTGGTTTTGTGTGCATTGTATTTTGTTGTGTGCCTTCAAGTTGTTTCGAACTTACAGTGACCCTAAGACAAACCTATCACAGGGTTTCTTGGCAATATTGGTTCATGGGGGGATTGCCTTTGCCTTCCTCTAAGGCTGAAAGAGTGTGACTTGCCCAAGGTCACCCAGCGGGTTTCCATGTTCACCAAGGATTTGAACTGTGTTCTAAAGAGTTGTAGTCCAACACCCAAATCACTATACATTGCTTACATCTAAATACAATGGTTGACCTGAACTTGAGTACACCTGCTAACTCAGCGGGAACCTGTTATGTCAACATTTACACACATTTTACTGATTCAATGGGTCTGCTTTCATTGAGACTAACGATTAGGGACGTTAACTAGAATTAGAATAAAATCTGGATTCTACTGAATACCACCATTCCCCTTGATCCAGAAATACCTGTAAAAATATCCCTTCTCAAAAGGTTCAGCTACTCAGCTGCATGGTACTTTTGCTTTGCTTGAATATCTCTCCCTCTCTTATCACCTGTAGTTAACCTACATTATTTCACCTGTATCTGTCTACTAGATACAATCGTCACACATCTGTCCCAGATGCAGAATTCTGCTAAATCTTAAATACTCTGTTTAGAGTATTTGTTTAGAACAGCCTACACAACCTATACAAATTAAAGACATAAAAAGCAAAACAAGAATATTTCCAAAAAAAAAATGCTTAAGTTACATAA
Source organism: Cyclura pinguis (assembly GCA_030412105.1). Classification (NCBI taxonomy): domain Eukaryota; kingdom Metazoa; phylum Chordata; class Lepidosauria; order Squamata; family Iguanidae; genus Cyclura; species Cyclura pinguis. The sequence continues at coordinate 28,816,841 of CM059602.1, read as the reverse complement.
TGATATCTACATGCAGAATTACAAACATCTCTTGGCTCATCTCAAGTGCACACAGAACTATCACAATTCACATTTCTACAATATATATTGTACATCTGTCCAAGGAGTACAGGCTTTTGAAAATTTTGGCATCTGCTAGCAAAACTGCAGGAATAAATGTATGATATCTGGTTTTTATGTGGATTCACATAATACGGGAAATAACTTGCAGTTTATACACTTTTTTAGTATCAGATCAGTGGTGTGTACCGGCAAAAAAAATATGCTTGCCTGGAATACTATAAAAATTATTACTCAAAAACAGGAGTCATATTTTGTCTTAATCAATTTCTTCACTCCTGATTAACAAAATTCTTCCATATGTAGCTGACTATTCATTAAGGACAAGTGCTCAATTGTAATTATCCCAGTCCAAATCAAAGCACCAGTGATTATCTTTAAACGCTTAGATGCCCTGGGACTCAAACATCTGCTAGTGAATCTTGCACACTACCTGACTGGTGATCAAGGTCAGGATATCCTGTAGTATTTTGCTGTTAACTTTGAAGTATTTATAAAGGGCTACTAATTTGAACAAGGAAATTAGTTTGGAAAAGTGGGTGTTAACATCTTTAACCCTTTCATCCTACTCTTTTCCTGATCTAAAAAGGCTTCCCGTTCCCCAACCAAATGTTTTTACATCTGCCAGGAGAAAAAAAAAATAAAAGGTTAAGCCAATTCTTAGATAAAGATGATGTGAACACAGAGTTTTGACTGGTTCAATGTTCTACAACCTAGCATGTAGCACTGGTCAGCAGGGAGTAGAAGAACACTGTTAAGTCACTTAATGCAATTGCTCTGCCAGAAAAATGTATTCAGGAATCAGAAATGCATAGAGGCAATTTTTTGCAAAATGAGCTAAAGAAGATCCTCAGTTCCTTAGTGGTTGCCATTAAAATGAAATTGGATTTCTGTGTGTTATTTGGGGGACACTGCAAAGATTATTGTCTACCTTAATGCCAAAAGGGAACTGTCTATGAATAACAAAAGAATTCACCTCTGCATGTGAGCCCCGACGAACAGTCTTCACCACAATGGTTTTGTTCTTTTCTTCTATATCAAATCCATAGTCATCTTCTTCTGGCAAAACCTGGGATGGGTAGGGGGAAAAGCAGCAACATGTCAGTGATGAATCTCTGAACTATTTAACAAATTAATGAGTGTGGTCATGAATTATGCAACAGTTGGCTGCTATCTGAGCATTTCTCCCTCTTCATGAGCCTCAGTATCAATTGGAAACAAAAACTTTGTGTATTTTTCCATTACTTTATAGTGATAAATAACAAACAATGTAAACTGCAAAGAACCTAAACATTGGAAGATAATAATAACCACATTTTTTTCTTTCGCCTGCTGTTTTGATATGCTCTTCTAAGTGACTATGTTTTTCAATAATACGATTGCTTGTTATATGGGGTTGCATTTGCTCAGGAAGAAATACAAAAAATGTCAAGCGTGCTTTTTTGTAACTGCACACATTGAACTGAATGGCACAAAAATCAAATCAAATAAAAATGGATTGAAAGCAAAATTAGACATGACAGTGGCAGGCATGTGTTTCATTTCATATGCCTCCTCCTCTAGAAAGGAGGTTGAAAGGTCTTACTGCAATTGTAACAACAGCACAGAAGAAAGAGATGCTGAATTCTGTTCTTCACTAGCTTCATTTTCCCCTGCTTGTCTAAGCATGTTTCTCTACTCCTAATCCACTTCTCTGTATCAGACAACACAAGGGAAAGAATTTTCTGGAGCAATTAACTGAAGGAAGGGAAGATGGAGGTTGCCCCCTCTCACTGTCCCAATTGCCATTTCATACTTGCTAACAAGAAGACCAGGCACAGAGGACTAAAGACAAGAGAAGGAACCTTTGGGACAACTATGTCTTCTACAGACTCCTGGACTCCACTATTATATTAACAAGGATACTGAGGTGACAGAGAGGCAACGGAAGTAAGGAGAGAAGAAAATAACTCTCTCTGCTCTTCTCCCAATGTGGCTGTACTGCTGTACTGACTGAGCTAATGGGAAGGCTGGAATATTTTTGAGGGAAAGTGGTAGAAGGCGCAGAGGAGTGCAAAGCCTGGAAGTCCCTTATTCTGATCAAAATTTCAACGAAAAAATAATGACAGAACTTGCCATGTTCTTCTCAGCTTTGAAGTCCACAAAGTCAGCTTCCACTCCTCCAGTTCTCCATCATCTCTAGTGTTAGTGGTTATCATTACACATTTTAGTAATTTCCAAGTAAAGCTAATGTGTGGGGCTGCTCTTCTTGAAAACCCAGAAGTTTCAGTTGTTTGGTGGCGTGAGCTGATGGTAGTGACTAAGATTTGGGCTGGCTCCTAAATGCATTTCAGCTCTTAACCTTTAAAGCTCTAGATGTCTATGGTAAAAATTATTTTAGGCATACTTCTTCCTATACAAACTCCAGAGCTTGGAAAAGTTACTTTTTGGACTACAACTTCCAGCAGCAGTTCAAAAAGTAACTTAAATCTTCAGAAGAGGTCCTAATTTGAACCTCTTCTTTAATGGAAGTTAATTTGAGCACCCTAATTATGGTATTCTATTAATGAAGAATGTTGGTACACCACTTCTGTTGTTATTTGGCTTATACATTAGCTATACTTGGGATTGTGGGGAGAGAGGAAAGTTGAACTTGAGGTTGTTCATTTTGGGATGGAATGCTTTAATTTTTTTGTAGTTTTAAGCTGTGTTTTGTTCTGCATTCTGAAAGGTTCCACTTAACCTTTAGGGTTATAAAATCCTAAAAAGAAAAACAAAATTTGCCAAAATATATGAGATGGTCACAAAATCTGCCAGGAGTTAAAAATCATCCCATCTGCATTTATCTTGCTCCAGTTATGTCTTATAGGACTGAAGGAAAAGAGAGAAAGAAAGAGTTGCTAGGTTCTTACAAAACCAAATCCAAAATCCACAGGGAGCATTGCTCACCTGTAGATTTTGGACTTTGTTTTATTTCTTACAGATCCACATGGCTACTTATTTCATCATCCCTTTCCTTTTGTTGCAATGATTTGTGATTTCAGAATACTGAACAAAACAAAATATTGGCTTGAATCTTGTTGGTTAGTCCTAACTAGAGTAAACTCATTGGATTAACTGTTGAATAGTGAGTCAACACATAATCAAATCAAACTGATTGAATGGTTCTACCCTAGTTGGGACTAGAAATATGAAAGAAACAATTATTAAAGAACTAAAACATTCACTTCCATGTCAGAACTGATATACGGGCAGAAGATGGCATTTTCTCTAAGTCATATGCAATAACAAAGAAGAAAAAAGCTTATGTAGGAGATAGTCAAGTGAAGGTGAGATGGCACAGAAAAACCATCTCTGTGATGGGATCCTCCTCATGAACACTCTTGAAACAATGCTGCACAACTCTGTTTGTTTGAATTCATTGGAACTCATAACTGCCCTGGGGAAATGTTGCCTTCCATATTTACAAGTCCCGTCACTTCATCCTCCAATACAACCCCCAACCCCAATTTTGGCCATATATTCTGGATTCAGGTTTTGAATACAGGAAAATACAGGACAATAGGTTCAGCCCCTCTCCAGTTTGGCATTTTTCGTTTAGAGAGGCCAAAAGATTGGGAAAAAGCACGCTCAGGACCACTGTTTTTCAAAGTCATTACATGACAGCTGTAATTAGCTTTGCAATTCAAACTAGATTCACATGGTGAACGCTGGAGGAAACACTGGCTTTTGTGAAGTAAAACAAAGCAAAGCACTTGTGATATTATGTGTCGATAATTTACAGCACGCTTAGAATAGTATCAATGAAAATAAAAGTAAATTGCTTTTAACCTCTTTTCACATTAAAAAAGGAAGTTAAAAGGGCTGCATCAGATTAGCAGAGCATAAAAAACAATGCATTATGGAACATCTGACTGAATGAAAGGTAGCACTGTTTATTTATATATCAATTCATCTTCTTGTGAAAGCTTAATGTGATAAGAGACTAATTTATGAGTATGCGTGTGTGTGCCCACTCAGGGTCCTTCAAGTCTCCTGTAGATTTATGGTGACCCCATGAATTTCATAGGATTTTCTCAGGTCAAATGTAGTCAGAGGTGGTTTTTTCAGTTCTTTCCTCTGAAATATAGCCTACAGCACCCAGTATTCTTTGACGGTCTCCCATCCAGTACTGACCAGGGCTGGCCCTGCTTAGCTTCCAAGATCAGATGCCCATAGGGTATTTAGGACCTCTAGGATACTAATACCTGTAGCCTATTCAAAAATCTTTACTGATTAATTACCTATCCGCCTTTTAATGAAATTCAGCCTATATAACTATTAGGATTCAACTTCCAATTAGAAAAAAGGACCTGCTAGAGGACATTTGGGGAAATATGGGCAACAAGTTATTTTCACAAAAATGTTTGAACTTTCAGTTGTCCTGGGGGCCAAGTACTAGGTCACACTTTCCTCACCCTTGATCTACTTTCTGTATTCAAAAGGATACGAACATGGTACCAACAACCACAAAACTTCATTCTTGAGAGGCAATGGTTCTAACCAATTCTAACTGAATACAATACTCATTTGCTCAAGAGTTTTTGTTTCTAACATAGGTTTCCAAGTGCATTCAGACTGGGACATGCACTTCCAAGCTCCAGTGGGGCACAGATGGATGGGGATAGTTAGAGATGTGTATTCATCTGTGCACCTGCATCAGCTGTACGTGTGTAAACGTGCTTTCATGGGAGCATCTCTCTTGCTGGATTGGGGATAACCAATTTCAAAAATTATGTGGGTGGGGTCCAGTTCCCTTGCAGAATTTATATGTGGCTCTCTGCAAGATCCAACTTAATACAAATGCCCACTAGAAGACGCACCCTAGGAATCTAGTTTTCCAATGAATTTGCCCATTTTGTACTGGGATGGACATTTTCTAAAACCTTCCAACCTCCACAAGCCATAGCAGTCTCTCTCAGTAAAATTGGAACTGACGGGAGGATCGCTTCTGTTTTTAAAAACTGTGTGTGGTTCGTGAAATGAGGTGTGGATGTTTGCCCCTTCAGTTTAAAGGCAAAGTGAAGCTGTAAAAACATGGGACCAGATGTGCCTCATGGGCAACCCTGCTCTACGTTCATCATCAGAGGGCCTGTTTCAGCAGTTCCTACTGTCAGAGATTGGACAACTGTTGATCAGAAACAAGTCCTTTTCAGTGGTGGGCCCCAACGTTGGAAAGTCCTCTCTATTGCTGCTCACTGGGCACAATACTGAACTTTAGACATCTAACTAAGTTCCTTTAAATTGCTTAAAGAGCATCACCCACTCACCCCGGTGAGATATTTTTTTTAATAATAACTTTATGTCCCAAACGTTGTTGCATTCCTTTATTTCTATTTCAGCCTGCTGTTCATTGAATGTTTATTACAGCTTATATGAACTTACTGTTTTTGAGTATTTTATTGTAAACTGTCTTGGATGAAAAAAAAATCAAAGGCAAGTTATAAAAGCTTAAAATCAATCAAAATTTTAAAAAATCTTCTGCATTCTTTATATACTGTCATCTCTAAGTCCACCTCAACTATTTATTTCAGGATGAAACTTCCTGGAATTATCAACCCCTAGAGCCTTACATTCTGGTTCTGAAAGCTTTGTTTATAACTTTCAGAGGAAATATCCTGACATGGCTACATTTTTAATGTCTGGAAGTAAGCCTAAGCTTTAATTTTCCTTGAAGTATGCAGAGAATTTTGTGTATTTTTTCAGCATGGCATGACTTATGTCCACGAACAGGAACAACTGCACAAACAAATGAAATTAAGTATTTGTTTGAAAAGCATTTGCTTCATGCTGGAATAATTTGCCTTTGGCAACTGCACATTTTACTTGGCAGAAAATATTTGCTGTTTCTTCCAGTGTAAGGTCAGAAAAAGGGATAAATGACTGCGAGTATTGGTGGGTGGATAGACAGAGACTGCTAATTTCTCTTTATGCAACTTGGCATATACCTTAGAACTTTAGTGTGTTGCAGAACCCAGATGATCTATATTTCCTTTCCTTTAAAACTAGCCCTGGAAAAGGAATCCAAATATAGGTGCTGATGATGTAATACAGCAGATCCAGTAAAGAAATCCAGACGAAAGGACTGATGATATAATATAATGCTGGTTTCCACCATAGAAGTAAAAGAATTATAGCTGCTCTTTAGAGCCACTGCCTACCAGCCAAGCATGTAGCATCACTTGCTGACATTCACTTTGGTCTGTCCCCTTCATTCAGCATCCTAATTAACAATGGATGTTTTAATCTTCTTTAGTGCCCCAACAGAATGGTGCTCTACAAGGTAGATGGGCAACTTAAGGCTTGTGGGATTTACTCAGCTGGAGCCAGATGAAAAACAGTGGCTCGGGGAGTATAACAATACTAAGAATTAATGAACAGCGTGCCTCTGAGCCACAGCTCCAAAAAGTTACTTTTTTGACCTGTAACATCCAGAATTCATTGTTCATGCTGGCTGGGGAAGTTGTAGTCCATAAAAAGCAATTTTTCCACACTCTGCTCTGAGCATATTCCCTGCCAGAAATTTGCAATCAGAAGCAGAATCATTCTTATACTCCTGATTTTCCATCACATACTCATTTTCATCAATCCAACTTAGATGTGAAAGCTTTTAAGGTATTGGTATTGATTCTGAGTCAGAAACATCCACTGACTCACTACAAACCACACAGAGATCTACCAATAATTTCTGATCTACTTGCTCTCCAGAGAAAGCACTGTAGAAAAGCAACAGGGGAAAACTACTAGGACACTGTGGAAAATTAACATGGCGGCTCCCATGCTAACTTGGAGTGTTATAAAAAAGAAATGTTGGTTTGGAATGCTGCACAAAAAAAATCAGATAGCTGCAATTTAAATTTCCAGCAATTCCATGGCACAGTGCTACATCAGGGGAATCTGCCAGAAATTTAAAATGGCAGTTACTGCCAGGCAGATTGATCGGTCACCAGTGAGAAAGAGAAGACCAGAGGGTATATATACTATGTTGAGGGTCCCCTGAAACCAGTAGCCAAGAAAAATCCAAAGTGTTCTCTGACAAATGTATGTATATGGTACAGACCCATGTAAAACTGTATACATTCAAGAACACATTGGTACATTCTCTTTACATTTTAAGATACACACTTTACACATATCACGTGTACACCTAAAGATTTTATGCAAGAAAAGAATGAGAATGGGGTTTGTGACCTAATTATTAGCAAATGATATTTCAGATGTGCTTTCTTAAATAGGAATTTGTGGTTGTTAGTTCATAATTTGCTTCTTATCAGCTGCCCTGAACTACAATTTGCTGGAAAGGCGTGGTTAAAAAAATTTAAATAACTAAAATATACATAAAAGCAATCAGGGTACATGACACTGGGGAAACCACATTACACACAGTGATCATGAGAAGAATTGGATATGATATGCAGGGGAAAAGTAACATTTCTCAGTGGTGTAGTACTCCTGTCAGAGTACTGAGGAAATTGCAGTATCCTTGCAATAAAAGGGCGATAATCCACTGAGAAGGTCTGTAGATGATGCAGAACAAATGAGAAACACATGGGCTTTTTCAGAGGGGAGAAAGACAACTGATAGTTCATAAAAGGCTCTAGTAGAACTATTCTTTTAACAACCTCCTGATATCAAATGACTCATAAGTAGCATGATATCAATATGCATACCACACGGCTGAATGCTCAAACAGAGAATTAAATTTAAGAACAGCATGAGTAAAAAAAAACCAAGGTTGGTTTTTTTTCAATCTACATTGTGATCTGTTGGAGCACTGATACACAAGCCTGCTGTACTAAGATAGTAGCATAAAAGCAGTTTAAGTCATCCATTGAGAAATACTTTATCCCTTTAATGGGCCTCTGGATTCTTTCCCAACATGCTTTTTACTTTGCCGCTGACGTGGGCTCTCTTACTGCTCTTCCATTTTGCTGGTTATCAATGAGGGAAGTGGCACAGACTTTGGCCTACTGTCAGGAAAAAAGATTGCTTAGAGAGTAGAGATTGCTTAGAGACTTACTAATAAATAGTTCAAAAGAAAGAGAAAGCTGACAGAACCACCATAACAGAATATCAGACACTAGGGCAGGTTACTGGAAATGCACATCCTAACAGAAAATAGATGCAAAGGAAATTTCTGCTCTGAGCGCATATGATTTACAATACAGCCAACACATGAGCTCTATTTGGGTATTTTGCTGACAGATAAACTCAGCATATGGGAAGGGAAACAGAGATGGAAGTGTTAGATCTAGGGAAGACTATTGCACTGACATACAAACCTACTGTTCTGGCTTGATACAGGTGGACCAACTCTTTTAGACATAGGAGATGTGGTTGCAACACAATTCTACAGCGGTGCATTGAGAAACACCTTTCTTTCCTCTGGGTTTTCACAGCATGCGAGTCTCTTCTTGCCACCTACACCCATCCATCACCCCTCATACACACACAGAGCCTTTGATAATGGCAGACCTTTGGTTAGAGTTAAATACACAGCCTCTAAATTTTTTTCTTACCAGCAAGCTTTTTGCTAAAATGTTTTCGATGAGTTTGAAATCATTCCGCAACGGCTTGCTCTTAGAACTTGTACCTTCCATCTCCTCATCAGCGTAAAAGCGGAAATACTGAGACTCATCTTTGAATTCACTCTTCTCCAACACTAGAAGTAGGAAGCAAATACATGTATTAGAACCTGCATACACACAATGGGATGTAATAGCTAAAGCTCTGTCAACTATTTATCTCCTTCTCTCAGTAACCAGAAACAGGGCAAAGCAAAGATGCCTATGAAAGAAGTTGGTGAGAAGCAAACATTGATAAAAACTCTTAAAGTGTCGGGGTGAGGGGAGTTGCTTATCTTATTAAGTACGTGGAATGGCTAAATCTCTCTCTCTTTCTTTCTTTCCCCCCTTTGGAAAGATCCTTCATGCACGCACGATGATGTGGGACTCTTTTCCCATAAGTTCTGGTACTCCCTCCTGGAGTGACAATGTTAGTATTACAACACCAGCACTTCAGGAAAGGCTGCCAGTGTGCAGCCTAGGGATGGAAAGAATATTCAAAAATAATACGAAAAATGTTGAAAAAAACATGTTGTGTGTGTGTGTTGAGAAACCCTGATGAGAATAATGTTTTGGACAGATGAGAATCTTCACAGTTTGGGACTTACTCTGCATAAAATACACATATGTGGTTCTGTACAGTAAACAACATTTTCTGTGCAGGAAACTACATTTTCTGGGTGGAATATAATATTTCAACATAGCAATATTAATTCCTGTGCAGAAAATGTTTTTTTTTTCTGCATAGAAAAAGAAAGCTGTGATTGGGGATTTGTTCCGCATAAAATTCACACATGGTTGATTTACAGAGAAGACAGCATTTTCTGCACAGAAACAGTATTTTTTTCTGTTCAGGAATTAATATTCGTGTTGCAATGCTATTTTACATGCAAAAAATACTGTTTCCTTTGCAGAAAATGCTGTTTTCAGCACAAAACAACCACATGACAATTGCAAATACTCTTTGAAAATTTCTTAAAACAGGAAAAAATTGCTGAAATTATTCATTGCAATCTTTAATAAGAAACTTAGTGAAGAATTACATTCCTAGTGCAGCCTATAGAAGAAGAATCCCACATGCAAGGGCATGCAACATGTTTCCAAACAAAGAAAACAAAAGAGAGAAAGATATAAAAAAAACTGCTTGCCCACTTCATACTATTTTTAATATAGTAAACATACACACCACTGTCCCCATGAAATTGGAAGTTTTATTGAAGTTCTTCCTCTCCCTGCAGAAGAGGCTGAAAAAAAGAATGCCTCTCCTGCAAGGTGTTAAAAATGTTATGAAGGAAGGATGGAAATTAGCACAGTATTAATAAAAACTTTGTCTTAATTTTAAAATAATGAACTGTGAACAAATCACTAACAACAGCCACGGTCAACTACAGATTGCTTTTAAAGCTGTAACACACACCAGCCAGATCCCTCAAAATCATGGAAATAGACAGTAGGGTTTTGGTATGTCCATTTTCTCTTGCAATATATATGGAATCATTTTGGGTAGAAAGGTAAAACATTGCAGCTCATTAGTAATCACTGCAGGTTTTTCTCTGAGCACTCATGTTTTTACCCATCACTATGGGAAATTTCATGTTAGACATTTTTTTAAAAAGAAATTGGTTTTTCTTTTCTTTTTCTTCTTCATCTTCTTCTTCCTTTTTTTTAAATCTATCAACTCAAACTCATTTTTCCCTTTCTGGAAAATACATCATGGCACTGTGCTGAGTGAAGAAAAACAACAGAAGAAAGTAATAATAAATGTGATAGACAACATAAGCCATTTGCTTAAATCTTCACATTTGTCTATTCCCAAGCACCTTGCTTGGCTGCTTTTAGTCTCTCTTTCCTAGATTTGTTTTGCCAACTAAAAGTGGCAAGAGAATGTGTGATGTAATCACAAGAAGATGATACTAAATCACAATTGTTACTTGATCTATTCTACATGGTCTATTAGTGTCAGGTGCTCCTGGGGTTCAAGCCAGACTGTCCATGCAATGAGTCACTAAGTTGTGTATTGCACTTCCTGCCCACTCAGACAGGTTCCAGAAACTTTTAGACAGGAAAAAGCAGAGCCTGCAAAAGTTACATTTGGACAACAACTCCTAGAATTCCTCAGTCAGCATGCTGACTGACCATGTTGGTTGGAAGATTATTGAAGCTGTCGTCCAATGGGTAACTTTTCCAGGCTTTGAGAAACAGTATAAAAATTCCTATTCCAGTTTAATCTTGCTTGAATCATTGAGAGTTCTGGTGTGTTCCGGCATTTTTGACTGTCCTTCAGTCCAGCTTCTGGCACATTTACTGATCCAGACCCATATTTTGTTCTTCAGCCTTCACTTAGTGGCCTGTCCTCACTTCTCCTTTGCTTTTTGATCCTGGCTCCTTGTTTTCTCCCTTGGTCTCAACTGGCTCCTTCAGACCTGACTTCCAACTGCATCCCAGCAAATCCCAGACTGCTGCCCACAGCTTGGCCCTGACCGCTGGATGGATTCATTTAGTAGATATTCACAACTGTGCTCCAAAAATACTAAGTATTTTAAACATAGAACAAACCAATTGCTTTTATGTCCCAGTTCTATGCTATTTTTATTTTTCAGCTTGCACCTAATCTTTCAGCCAAAAGGCATGCAAGGCAGCTGGATACGGTAACAGATGGACAAACTAATGACAGCCAAACTAATAGTCAAACTAATGATAAGCATCACTATTTGGAAATTTCACTCTGGTATATAAAAGTCAGAGTATACACTGCAAGAAATGTACAGCCATAAAGGACAATATGAGTATTGTTGTTTATTTAAAAATAACTATCTCCCCATCTATCTATACCCACATCTCCGTCAGGACTACAAGAGAGAGATTATTTAATTCTTCTCTCTCCCCTGTGCTACATAATGACATTTAAAAGATCCATCAGCCCCAATATGATCTCCTCTTCCTTCTCGTCCACCCCTCCCCCTTCCACTGCTATTTAGTGCAAGAAAAGTACGTTTTTTAATACACACACACACACACACACACACACACACAGAAGAATATCAAGGAAAGGTATAACTAGGTTTCTCTTTCCCTCTCATTATGATCCTGAGATTTTGATCCAGGCTGAAGAAGGAACGAGTTTATTTTTATGTGAAGAGAACTGCATATGAAACTGCATACTATGTATTTTAATAAAGTGTAGCTTGATCCTGGACGACTAAGGATGGAAGACAGAATTCTGAGCTAAGCATTCCAGCAGGACAAATCTTATGCTCTAATCACTGGTGTACTGTTCAGTTTATGCATTGCTTTGCATGTGCACACACATTATTTTGCAAGTTACAAAGTACACACAGATGGATGCTAATGATCCATGACACACTTCTTTGTAGCTCTGAGTCCCACCCCTCCACTTCCACCAAGTCCTCTGCTATCACTGTCCACATCCTGCTAGTCTCCATGAGACAAACTTGTTCTCCTTGAAGCACGTCTAACATTCTGTCCCTGCAGACAGGACGGGTCTAGGTTTTGCATCACTGACACAGAATCTGAAATATCCAAGGGAGGACACAAAACAACGGCTGCTTTTCATCCAAAGCTTGGATGAAATCCAGATAGTAAACATAAGTCCATTGTGAGGCTTCCAAAGGCCAGCCAACTCCATAGAAAGATAGCAAATGGTCATAGCACTAAATTAACTTCTCAGTTGTGTCTTTTCTCTTTCAGCAGTTTTAAAACCATTTACTTGGCTGGGATGCATTGAAGACATTTGAACACAGAGGTCATGTCCTACTTATCTACCTTCATCTTCTGAGACCATGTCACAGGTTGCTACTATTATAGCTATATAGCTAACATATAAAAGGGTTTTAATAGACACTTGCAGATAATGCTGCATACAGCTCTAATCACCTACACTCGAATCTACTTTCTTTCCTGTACTCAGTATTGTTGAACTTCTCCTAACCAAAACTTCTCTGCATAGCTCTTCCTTGTGGCTACTGCTTGAGATGCTGTGCTTGTATTATTTCCTCCTTTATTGATGTTCACAGGTGAGTGCCAATACTCTTCTAGTTAAAATGTAGCACCACAGATGGATGAAGCAGAAGTATCAGTAGGCTTGAAGAAAACTTTTGATGACATACAAGGTCTTGTTAATAAAAATAAGAAGCTGACAATGGAATGGAGAATCTAAAACAGACCAGTGACAGCTGGGCACACTCAGTGGCCACAGAATGCTAATGTTGAAGATAGGGCAAAAAGTTAGGATGAGGGGAATGGCAATTGAATGGCATGCCAGTAGGACCCACCATTGATTTCTTTCATACCCACCTTTTGAGGAGTTGAAAAGGGTACATTTTAAGCCACTGTCTGTGCTGGTTAGGGGTTTCTGGAAGTTGTAGCCTCCAAAAGTAATATTTCTAGGCTATGTCCCTTTAAAACCACTGTGGTAGGTAGCATTATAATCTCCTGCATACTAACAACACAGTATCACTTTGGAGCATAGGGGAAATTTTAAATAGACCTTGCCTGGCAATGCTTGGAATTTTGCTATTGCCATTCCTGCCCATTATTAAGTAAGCCTACTGGTGGTCTATCAACATTGGAAGGCCCCTGACAGAGAGCACTTGCTGAGGGCCCCTTGAATCCAGAGCCTCTCTTGGCATCATCTCCAAATATATGGTATCACTTTGGTGGAAAAAGCCTCAGGCTGAAATTATAGAGAGATGCTGCTTCACAAGAGAGATAATAGTAATGAGTGATGTGATACAGGGGGAAGAATGCTGGATTTGGATTTGGGAAATGCAGATTCAGATTCCCCCTCAGCCAAGAAGCCCACTGGGGAACCTCTGGGGATTCATTCTTTCCCTCTCTCAGCCTGACCTAGTTTGCAGGGTTTTTAGGAGAATAAAGTGAGGAGGAAATCCATATCATCCTTTCCCAACCTGCTATCCTTTGGTGTCTTGGACTAATGTTCCCACCATCTCTCTCCATTAGCTTTGCTGATTGATCAGCTAATGGGACTTCAGGAAGTTGTATTCCAGAACATCCAAGGCATCAGAAAAAGGACAGTATATAATAACAAGTGATTACAGGCATGGTTATGTCCATGGGGCCCAGTGTGAGGTTGTGGTTTGAGCACTGGGACTGCACTTCTGGAGACCTGGGTTCCAAGTCCCACCTAGCCATGAAACCTACTGGGTGACTATGGGCAAATCACATTCTCTAAGCCTCACAGAAAGGCAAAGGCAAACCCTCTCTGAAGAAATCTTGCAAAGAAATCACCATGATAGGTTTGCCTTAGGGTCATTATAAATAGGAAGCAACTTGAAGGCACACAATACCATGTGTTTGTGTGTGCATGGGTGGGTGTGCATATCTATCTATATCTAGATTTGTAGACTTCAGACTTAACACCACATGCCTTCCACTTCGAGGATAATATCATCAAGCACTAAAAAATGGTGGAAACAGAGCGCTACCTTGTATGCAGTTAAGCTTCATCTTTAATAACTGAAGAAGATAGAAGCCAGAACATTTTGCTTATGTCATATTTTTTAATCCTGTTTGCTAATTGCTTCAATAAATATATGGATATAGAAGGACATACAGTAATCCCACAAATGTAGCAAAAATAATTCCAGGGATTCCCTTCTGCTTACCTTTTTTTTAAAATTATTACTAAAGCATTTATAGCACAAGCTGTAGAAAAGCCTTACTCACAAAGCGTCACTGCTGATCAAAAAGAACATTTCAAAAGAGTCAAACAGTGGTTTTCATACATGGCAGTTTAGTGAATTAAGAAACAGCCTCCTGTTGCTCTCAGATTCATATCTGGGGCCAGCCTTTACACATTTCCCCTTCAGCCATCCAGAACATAATAGCTGGGGGTTAGGAACAGAAAAGGAAGAGGGAAATGAATTGCATTCATCAAAGCTTGCTGACAAAGATGACAGGACCTAAGACCGCTGAGTCTTCATGTGGTTTAGGTTTGTTGTATTATAGACAAAGACAGAATGCACAAAAATGGGTGAATGCAGGCATAGAATCATAGAATCATAGAATTATAGAAATGTAGAGTTGGAAGAGACCACACGGGCCATCCAGTCCAACCCCCTGCCATGCAGGAACACCCTCAAAGCACTCCCGACAGATGGCCATCCAGCCTCTGCTTAAAAACCTCCAAAGAAGGAGACTCCACCACACTCCGAGGCAGCATATTCCACTGCCGGACAGCCCTGACTGCCAGGAAGTTCTTCCTGAGGTTCAGGTGGAATCTCCTTTCCTACAGCTTGAATCCATTGCTCCTTGTCCTGGTCTCTGGAGCAGCAGAAAACAAGCCCTCTTCTTCCTCTACATGGCATCCCTTCAAATATTTAAACATGGCTATCATGCCCCCTCTTAACCTTCTCTTCTGCAGACTAAACATACCCAGTTCGCTAAGTCTATCCTCATAGGGCATGGCTTCCAGGCAGATTAACTTTCATTTCAGGGTGGCTGTTCCTGAAATGCTTGCACGTAGGATATAGGGTGGAAATTGCAAACAAGGAATAAGCTGTAGTGCTTTGGTTCTAAGGCCCTGTGAGTTTAGTCTTTTCACTCATGTGCTTATTTTCTATATAGAGGCTCCTTCATTTTTTAAATAATTTTCAGACACTGCTATGGCAGAACATTGCCATGCCCCAACAGAGGGAGAAGGACTGAATTTTCCTTTGCTTGTGGACAATGCAGAGACAGTGGTTAACAAATAGTCTGTGCATTACTACTGAAATCTACTGATACCTACTGAAACCTACTACTGAAATCTACTGAAATCTATGGCATATCTTACTTATCCCTAATTCCTTTCCACTCCAAGTTGCTGCTATCACTGACTGTCCTTGCTGCTCACTCTTCGAAGTCTCACTTAGCCCAGCTCCAACCACACACTCTTAATGCAAGCAAGCATGGTAATCATGTGGCCCACTCCAGATGTTGCTAGACTCCAACTCCCAGCAGCCCTAGTTAGTATCACTGATGGTGAGAGAGAATTGCTACCTCTCTTCCAATGGAATCTTACTTATCATCCACTCACCTCAGCCATATGAAGATGGTGGGGCAGTGGGTGGGCATATAAACCTCTGTCCTAGCTCCCTGTGACAAACTTTGTATGTTGAACAGCAAGACCTGAAAGCATCTTCTGTTTGTCCTCATTTCCCCACATGCTTCATCACTAAAGAGATTCTTATTTTTCTCTGCAGGCTCAGGGGTAGCATCTCATGGAAGCCGCAAGGCAAAAGTATACTGCAGAAGGAGAAGCTGGGACTGTGCCCCAGGAGGCCATTTGGGTAAGTAAGGAAAGTGAGGAGAAGAAAGCAAAATAGCCTTCTATTTCCTAGTGAACCAGAAAAATGCAGAGACAGTTGATAGACTCTTTGAACTGCATTCCCTATGTGCTGCCTGGCAGCAAGTTCCATATATGCAAAAAAAGAGCAAGAGGCACACAGAAGACAAACATGGCATGCATGCATGAATTAATTAATTAATTAATAGGCCATAACAATGGACACCAAAAGTTTTGAAAGAGTGATTCAAGGCTGCATAGGTCTATGGAGCAGACCTCTTGGAAGGTGTGTGTTTCAAGTCTGCCCATGGCGTGTAGCTTCCAACAGCAGTCATCTAAAGCTATTCTCGGTGTATTTACGGATACTTTTCCTATTCTCTGTATACTGTGTAGCTTTTGCTGACTAATCTGTGATGAATTGGTGGACAGAGCTCTGCTCTTTGGCCCCTTCCAATTTCACAGTCTTAAAAAGGAGGAAACTTTGCAGATACCTAACAGAAAGTCTCAAATATACTCAAGTATACACAGAGATGGCAAAGCAGTCAGACTATTGAACGATGGGGCTCTGAAGCTGGCATCACAGGGGTCGAGTTTAGAGCCATTTCCATGCTTTTATAGTAGTGGAAATGTCACCCAATAGAAAGACTTGCCACATTTCCTGGTTAATGAGACAATAAGGGGTTTCTGTTAATGGCCAAGGATAAGGGGATATTGATGAATTACCATGGTGCATGAAGCCATTGTTGCAGAGTCCAACACCCAGCGCGACAGCTTCCTCTCTCGTCTGACAGTCTCCCTGGTGACAAGAAAGGACAAATGTTATACCTCAAACCACTTCCTAACTCAAACAACAAAACTCTGGCCTATGACTGGGGCCCCAGCTCTCAAATTAGCATGGTGCTCTTTGCACAGAAATAATAGTAAGCAATTAAAACAGGATTCCCTTTGCTTCAGTCCCATTCATTCCTATATATAGTACTGCCTGCCTCCCACAGGAGTGGGAAGGACCGAGACCAGAACTCCGGAAAGCAGCTGTTACAACCGCACAAATGCAGTACATTACTTCAAGGCAGAGATCGTCTTTAACTAAGAAAGGAGACAGTTTGAATTCACTGCCCATTGGCTACAGATAATAAAACACCTCTTCATAGCAAAAGGCAGCCAAATTCATGGAGGAATGTGGGTGAAAGCTTCTTATTAGAGGCTAGATTAAATATAGTGTCCTCACCTCTAGAACCATCTCAGCTTAGCAAAAACAACAATCACCACAACCCATTACATTAATTAGAAAGCTAGTTCACAATATTCCCAGGAGTGATGCAAAAAGTCTTTTAACTGAATTATAAAAACAGAAAGACATATTTGTTTTGTTGTTTAGGGTCTAATTTATCCACACAGGCATTTGTGTAGGTGGTCATTTAGAAGTAAAGCATACAGGCACAGCTTCATGTGGCAAATAATTCATACAGGCTTCTTTCATTGTGATTTGGGCTGTTTTTATACCATTAACAGAATTGCGCCTCCCCACCAAAAGACAAGGCCCACTTAGGTCTGCAAGATCTTCCACTCTTTCCCCTATTCAAGCATCTCCCCTTCCTCAAGGATATCAGGGACTATGCTATGATTAAGAAAATAATGAGTGATAGATGTATGCACCCTCCTTTTTTATACACACTTCACACTGGTACAATCAGTAGCACAATACTATAATCTGGAAGTAATTAATTACAAATAAGCAGTTGCATTAATTTTCTCAATAACAATACTTGGGACTATTAGAAAGGTATAACTTTACTCCTTTTGCAGAGTAACAGTCTCACTAAATGGTGGAGGAATTGCACATGGTTCAAGTTTTGGATTGTGCAGAAAAACATTCAGTTTCTTTTTTAAAAGGCAACTAAAAACAACTGTTTTCTTATCTTTCTGCAAAATGCGATTTACTTTTGAAAAACTGGAATTATAAACAGCCATTAGCCATTGCTTTGCTCTCAGAACTGCAACTGTAATTAATTGTGCTTTTAAAATAACTTTAAAGGAGCCAGTTATAGTCTACCAATGATGCATTTTGCTTGGGTTTAAGAGGGGACTGACTGCCTTATTTTGATATAGGAAGTTCTTCCCATGTCAAATTGGCTAATTAGCTTGGATGGAACAGTAACTTTCCTCTCTAGTGAGTGGTTTGGCTCATTCACCCAAGTCATCTGTAGTGGTCCACCTTGGAAACAGCTTTCCCTACTTGTGGTTTGGACAAGAGAAGTCAATTTAGAAGAGTGGGGAGTAACAGATAAATGACTCTGTCATATAAGCAGGACGTTCAGCTGGAGAACACTTGCCCCACTTCTAGTTTTATTATTAAAGTTCTAACAACAAGTACTCAGGTTTGATTCTGGTTAGGAACATTCAAAAAGCAAACCAACAACCTGAATTCAATTAGTCTAACAACTAATTCATACTAGGGAGCTTCAGTTTGAACAGGCTGAAAGTCTAACATCATCTTCTGGGGCTTTTCTGGAGAAGATCTGAGGAAGCCCCAGAAATTATTTAATTTGACATCTTCTATAACAAACATATTTTAAGAACTTCTGTATTGAGATCTGGGGAAATTCTTCTCTTTGGCCATTTCCACACTGGAGTGTTATAGTGCTATTATTCTACTTTCAACATCCTATGGAATCCTGGGGTTTGCAGTTTAGGGAGGGGGCCCCTCTCTAAACTGCAAACCCCAGGATTCCATAGGATGTTGAAAGTGGAATAATAGCACTGTAACAGTCCAGTGCAAAAATGGCGTCTGTTCTGCCACCTTCACAGGTATATCTGGTAAGAATACAAGGGAGGGCTTTCTTGGTGGTTGCTCCCCATTTCCAGAACTCCTTTTCTAGAGATGTTAGACTGGTGCCGTCCTTGCTGTCCCTCCTTATGCAGGTGAAAACCTTTTGGTTTCAGCCTTTGAGAGCTGAGTGTTCAGAGGGAAAGACCTTTCACGTACTGTCTTGTTTACATTTATTGTTCTTTTTAATGATTTGCTTTAACTGCTTTTAATTTTATTAACAGTTTAATTGTATTTTTATCTCTTGTGCAAAGCTGTATCTTCTGTAAGTCACCCTGAATCCCAGCCCGGGAAAAAGACAAAATATAAATACATATTATCAACACCAACACCACCATCTCTAGCTAAAATTTCATTTATTGAGTCCAGTATACTTATTAGCCTCTAGATAAGACAACTGTAGGCACCAAAGTCTCAAACTGATAAATACAGCTACTGCTTGTTGTTGTTGCTGATGTGTGCCTTCAAGTTGTTAGTGACCCTACGGCAAGCCCATGATACGGTTTTCTTGGCAATATTTGTTTGGAGGCAGTTTGCTTTTGCCTCTGCCTTCCTCTGAGGCTGAAAGAGTGCGGTTGCCCAAGGCGACTTGTGGGTTTCCATGGTCAAGCAGGGATTTAAACCCTGACCTCTGAAGTCCTAGACACTCAGACCACTACATCACACTGGCTTAAGCAGTAGTGACTGCTACTGTTGCTTATACAAGTTTGTGGCTCCCTCCTTATTGTTTTTTGATTTCAGCAAGGAAAGAGAAGGAAATTAGGCACTGGGAGTGTTTCACTTCTCTCTTTTTTGTGAAGCAGCTGCTCTTCCCTGGAAGCAAGAGCAGAAGAAAGCAGCTGGGCAAGAATGGAAAAGGAAACCAAATAGCGTGGGTAGCATGAACCTTCTTTTCATATCTGGTGTCTGACCTAAAGCTTCTAAGGTAAATGGACAGCAGCAATCTTCTTACTTGGAAAGGCAGCAGATGTCGGGTGCTTGTAGTAACAACTAATAGGTGCAACTAGTATATGGAGATTTTAGTAGCTCTGCTTCAAGATTTAAAAGATGCCATGTAGAACAGACCCATGTAATTTGATCCTTATGTCTCCATACAACAAGATTTGTACGCTATCACTTTAATTTTGAGGAACAACTGGGCATCTGTAACGGAAGAAAGAGCTATACACTACGACCCCCATATCCGCGAATTCATAATCCGCGGATTCAGTTATCCACAGTTGAAAACAGCTGGTAGCATGGGACCGTACTGCCCACTGTTTTCCCTCCTCCAACTGCAGGCCCAGGGCCCGATCCTTGCAGTGTTCGGTACTATCCGCGGATTCCCGTATCCGGGAAGGGTCGGAACCAATCCCCTGTGGATATGGGGGTCATACTGTACTTTTCAAGGGGATCTAAAGTCTAAAAACTGCAAGAGTTGACCAAATCTGTTTCACAATTGCTGTTGAGTACAGACATGTCAGGGATATTAACAAATATTAACCCAAACTTTTTTACGCTAATACAATTTCTAGGCTGAACACATTTTAGAACATTCAGATAATAGTGTGTACACACACACACACACACACACACACACACAAATAAATATTCTATTATCTGAATGTTCTAAAATGTGTCAAGCCTAGAAATTATATTAGTGTGTGTGTGTACACACACACACACACACACACACATATTCTGTATTTGCCAGCATATAAGCATATTTGCCAGCACCAGCACATAAGATGCACTCCATTTACATGCCCGCAAATACTATTTGTGGGCATCTAAGATGCACCGGCATATAAGACGTATCCCATTTTCAAACAGTATTTTTCAGGAAAAAAAGTGAATCTTATAAGCCAGCAAATAGGGTATATAGCCTCTGTGCACAGGAGGAATAGCTTCAACTACATGGCAAGTCAGAAATTGTTCTTGATTCTACAAGTGTAATTTCATTAAAACCCTTTTTTTTAATAGTAAGGAAAAAAATCTAATAAAAGCTCCAGTATTTCATCTTTTTATAGACATAGGCTGCTACTAAAGATACTAAAGCCCTGCTAGAAATTTTTTAAAACATAGTGTAGTGGTTTGAACTAGGACTCTGAGTGACCAGGGTTCATATCTCTGCTCAGCCGTGGAAACCCACTGGATGGCCTTTGGTAAACCACATTCCCTTAGCATAAGAAGCAATGACAAACCTCCTGCAAACAAGTCTTGCCAAAAAAACTTCATGACAGAGTAGCCATGAGTTGGACTTGACATGAAGGTACCGAGTAACAACAATGTATTTCAGAACCAACTGCTGGGGGCAATTTGCTTGTGGGTTTCCCAAAGACCTCTGTTTTGCTCTATTGGAAAGAAGATACTAGGCTAAGCAGATCACTGATCTCATCCAACAAAGTTCTTCTTGTACTCCTACTGTTCAAAATAACACATATTTCATCCATTTTTGAAAGTAAAGATTCACTGGATCCTCTGAAAGTAAAACACACTGGGCTGCAACATAAAGCCACAACTCAGTGGGACAGCATATCCTTTCATACAGAAGTTCTCAGATCAGTGTCCAATTTTTAAAAAGTGAAAGATAGCCAATGATGGAAAAGCCTTCAGCCTGCGATTGTTGAGAGCTGCTGCCAGGTAATCTTACCTGGCTACATGGACCACACATCTCGCTAATATAGTTTCATAAATTCTGTACATTTGGAGGCACAATACATAATACATGCATTGTGAGAGCTGAGCTTGAAAAAGTTACTTTTTTGACTACCACTCCCAGAACTCCTTGCTAAAGTCATGCTGGCTTTAGAATTCTCAGAGCTATAGTTCAAAAAAGAAAATTTTAAATTCGTTTTTCATTTGTTGCTCTTATTCCGAGCTTCAAAAGGAGTGTATCTCATAGTGATCTGAAAGCTGATATGTTTAGGAGTTTGACTGTAATGTGTCCAATAAGCAGAACAATGTCTTCTAGACTATTTACACTGTTTTCCTTAACATGATTTCCTTAACATGATTTCTTTTTTAGACTAAAGGCAAACAACTTATTCTATTTAATTACTGAAAGAATTTTCTTTTCTCCTTAGTACTTTTTCTCTAGGTCTGACTTTTCAGTCCTAGGCCTCTTTATTATTATTATTCCTAGAACAGGACGACCTAAAGATAGTAGTGCACAAGCTGGTAATCTAAAGGTCGGACTTCTGCAATGTTCTGTACACTGGGCTACTTTCGTACCAAGTTTGGAAACTCCAGCTGGTTCAAAATATGGCAGCCAGATTGATTACAGCTATAGCAAGTAGTGAATATATCATGCTGATATTAAAACCACTCCCCTGGCTGCCAGTTAGTTTCTGGGAAAAGTATGAAGTGTTGGTTATTATTTCCTTTAAAGCCTTACACGGTTTGAGTACAAGTTACCTGCAGGATTGCCTCCTCCCATACAATCCACCTCAAACATTCTGGTCCTCTGGGCAGCCATTTACTCAACCAGCTAGGACTAGATTGGCAACGGTCACCCAGAGGACCGTCTCATCAGCTGCGCCTAGACTATGGAATGACCTGCCAGAAGAGATTTGACAGCAAAACACGCTGTCTGAACTCAAATAAATAAATAAATACTAAAGACCTATCTCTTCTGACAAACCTACCCGGTCTATTTTTAATCATGATGTATTTTAATAATGATGTGTTTTAATTATATTTGTATTTTAAATAGTTTTATGTGTTTTTAGTGTATTTTAAGTTATGAAGCATTTTTAATTGTATTTTAATTTATGTTATATACCACCTTGAGCCTTGTGGACAGGCAGGTAACAAATTAAAAATTATTATAATTATTATTTATTACTGTATCTTCCTGCTTAGTCAAATACAGGTCCATACAAAACCAATATACCGCCAAGGCTTGGGATCTTGAATAGCACTATGTACCCTCTTGGATTAAGAGAGAAAGAGAGAGAAAGAGAGTGTGTGTGTGCAACAACCTGTAAGAAAATGGAAACGGAAGGTCTGGAACATATATATTGCATATCCAATGGGAGAAGGAAATGGATATTTATGGGAGAAGCTTACTCTACAGGCCTAGTGGGAGCCTGAAAGTGGCAAGAATGCATGACAGGAAATCTCTGGAAAATGAAGTTTCCAGCTTCAAGAGATTACAGAATTTATTGCTACACACATAGCACGTTCAAGTACATTTCTAATCACGGGAAATGGAGCAAACTGCTGAATCCTTTTTCTCCAATATGCATAGAAATGACATGGAATGTCATTTAGGACACACTGATGCATTTTGCACAAATTAATTTTCTCAGAGGAAGAATATATACTATGTCACGTCTCCTCCATCCACACAGCATCAATGCTGCTGTCTTATTGAACCAGATGCACAACGTCTGGAGAAGAGATCTGAAAAGTCACCCTTCTGGATTACAATTTCCCAAATCCACAGCCAACATGACCACTAGGGGATACTGGAATCTGCAACCCAAGAAATAGTTTTTTGAGCTCTGATCTTGATATGTATAAGACCAAAACCAGCCATAGCTATCAGCAATATGTGAAAATATACCTGTGTGTTCATATGTCACCTGGTGAGTTTCCAAAACAAGTTTGATACTAGTCACATCTAGAAAGGCAGTAATGCCTGAATTCTATAGACCTCCCACATTCAGAATTGGAAACTTGGGCAAGCTAAGAACAGGCTCAACTTTGGAGGGTCCAGAAGTTGAAATTCCAGAGCCTTGCTACTCAGAAAGTCCACTGTGGCTCATCTATTACTGCCTGCTGTCCAATGTCAGATATTTTTCCTTCTCTGCCAGCAGAGAATGGTTACATACTTTTCTATCAGGCCTGAAAGGGATAATGTGAATTGTAATTACATACTCTAACAGATTCAGTGTCCATACTAAGCCTCTGGATAAGAATACACTACACAAACTAAACATATTTTAATAACTGCCAATGGACTACATGATTTGTACCCCTATTTTTGAACACCAAGTGTGGCAGAGCCTGGTGGTGTGGCTAACCTGGGTGGTAGGGCAGCCCCAGCAACAAGTTGCCAGTTAACCAAAGTGGTTCTGTATGAGAGAAACCCAGGCCATTAGTGAGAGGGAAGGGCTGAGGTTTGAGAGAAAAAGGTCTATATATAAGGCACAGGGACTTGGATTTTTCAGATTTCCTTCAGTGATATTTCCAGAGAGATGCCATCACAGGCCACTGAAGGCAAACTGCTAATCAAGAACTGCAAAGCCAAGAACATTACAAAAGAAACAGAGTCCAAGAGTCCAAGAAGCCAAATTGAAATCCAAACAGTGAAGTCCAAAATAAGAAGTCAAAAGGCAGGAAAAAGCAGAAGGGGAAGAAATGCAGCTCACCAACAGCTCTTTTGATGCTGTTGCTGCATCAGACAGCAATAGTTTGAGCAGGATTGAGGCTGGTCACATGGAACAGAGGAGGTGGGGCTACTGGAAAAATGCTATGTAACAGCTCTAGAAGGTTACAAATGATGCACTGCACAGACACAGTAAACCCAGTTGTGTGAGTCACCAAGACCATGAAGAAGAAAGACGAGTTCTTATATTTGAAAGTAAGCTACAAGCAACTTAAACCGTACCAATCAAAACCGGGAGGGAGGGAGGGAGCGAGGGAGGAAGACAGACAGACAGACAGAGACAGACAGAAAGACAGAAATCCAAACTATCAACAAATCCTTGAAAATAAGCTAAAATATTATGAATTCAATATGGTAGAAAGTGTCTTTCATATGATTGTGCTCCGGGACCTTTAGATCCATGCACAGAATGAAAACCAGACTCTTCAATTAGTAAGTGATCTCTGTGGCTGTTTGAGCCCAAATTACAAGCAGAAGGACAGTTCTTCAAAACTTTGCCAGATCATTAAAGCTGAAAAAAATCTAGTGATTAACTTAACTTAGAAACTGGAAACTTAAATCTTGTTTTGGTCACTGTTTTGGCCAATATTTTTAATAGTTTTGAGTATCTAAAAATGACTTGATTAAAACCAGATGTTTAAGGCTGGGCTAACTTTGGTTGCTACAGATATAATGATGACAGTTAAGGGCAGTATTGAGGGCAGGGTGGTGGTGGCAGAGGAAATGTATGTGCAACAAGAGAAGAGTAGAAATATGAACATATGTGATCCCACAGTCCGCTCTTGACCCTTTAATGCCGGTCAAGAGCCAGCTACCATTATATCTACACCGGTTCACCATAGATTTCTTGGCTTAGGCAAATATTTTTATTCAGTACAGAGTTATATGATGCAATAATATTGTGAGAGATAAAAAGGCTGAACAAAGAATCCAAATAAAAGAATCGTCAGCACCTGTGCACTCCCATTACCTGAGCGATCAACCAATCTACCAATTTACTTGCTGGGATCACTGACTTGTAGGTCTTCAAGTGGTAGTCTCGGTCTCTGAATCAGAAGGGAAAATGGAAAGACTATTAAAAATATGATTGTGCAGATAAAACGGTTAAAAAAAACCCTTATTTTAAACTGTGATTATAGAAAGGAAATATTTTTTTCAGTGGTCTTTATGTTGCTTAAAGTACAGGTGGGGAATGTATGGCCCTCTAGTTGCTGCTGGACTGCAATTCCCATTAGACCTACCTCGCACAAGCAACAGTGAAGGATGATGGAAACTACACTACAACAATATCTGAAGGGCCACACACTCCCCATCCCAGGTTTATAACTTGATTCTTCTGATGTCATAATATTTAACTCCTGGCAGTCCTCAAGGACGTTCCAGGCAGAACAGAG
Source organism: Cyclura pinguis (assembly GCA_030412105.1). Classification (NCBI taxonomy): domain Eukaryota; kingdom Metazoa; phylum Chordata; class Lepidosauria; order Squamata; family Iguanidae; genus Cyclura; species Cyclura pinguis. Next base: position 28,791,298 of record CM059602.1, on the reverse strand, counting down.
CATGGTCTATTTACACATTCATGTCAAGTGTTTCTTAAGACAATATTTCCTTCTGCAGTCTTAAGGGCAAAAGTCTTTTATAGGATAAACTTCTCATGTGTAATATAATAGGAAAAAATCATTATTTTGCTTACTGATTTTGGGGGGATCCTCTGAATCAACTGTTACTTTTACTCCCACCAACATTTTGTCTTTTACTTCCAATTTTATTACAAACTGGCTTGTTATGCATGCTGCATCTTTACTGTGAGTGACACCAGTTTCCTTCTAAGCTCAATTTAAAGTGTGTAGTTCAACGGACAAGTTCTTGGGGTCAGGGTATCTGAAAAATCACCCTTAAACCCACAAATGAGCCTGGTCAGAATTTAAGATCCTTAGCAGAGATTTTGATGTGTGCCACACTATTCCAGGAGTTAGACTTGTGGGTATGCTTTCTCTATAGCCACACCTCTTTCTCTATAGCCACACCTCTAGTGTGGAATTCCCTTCCAAGGGAAGTCAGGATGTCTCCACCCTTGCTAGGTTTCCAGCGGGCAGCCAAAATTGTACTGTTCTGTCTGGCTGTTGGTTTTTAGAACTGGTTTTTAAAATTGTTCTTAATATAGTATTGCTCCCTTATCCACAGAGTATATGTTCCAAAACCCCCAGTGGATGCCTGAAACCACAGATTGTAACAAACCCTATCTATACTATATTTTTTCCTACAGATACATACCAGGCAGGAAGCATATACAGCATGGATACACTGAACAAATGGATGATTCACATCCTGGACAGGATGGAATGGAATATGGGAGATTTCATCATGTTACTCATAACGGTGTGCAATTTACAACTTATGAATTGTTTGTTTCTGGAATTTTCCTTTTAATATTTTCAAACTACAGTTGACTGTGGGTAACTAAAACTCCAGAAAGCAAAACTACAGATAAGAAGTGACTACTATACGGTTGGGTTTTTTTAAGTGCAGTTAACCATGTTATTGTATGCTGCTTTGAAGGCTCTAGAGGGGACAACTGTGATTAACAATTTAGATAAACAAATAAGAGTGTCCTCAGGTACAGAGCTTATCTGGATCACCTGTAGTTATTTTGTATTCCATTTTCTTCTCAGAATGGGGGCAAAAATAGTTATATTTGGTCTTTGGTCACTAATGGTATTGAGGCTGAAGCCTCTGATGGCATGCCCTAAGGTTTCTCTGCTGGATTGATTATTTTTTTTCATTTGTTTGCTTTATGCATAAATCACTTGCTTAATGGAACAGATGAAGCATGGAAGTGTGCAAGTGCATGAATGTATATTCATATACACACCAATACCACTTATCCTTCTTGGAGTTCTGCCACTGTCTGGAGTCACAAGGTTTTCAATTAAGCAAATTTATGACTTATGAAATGTCTCCGTACTCTAGAAGCTATTTTCATGACAATGATTGGTCACTCACATCCTACACCTACATCAACTACAGCAAATCCTTTTAAGCGAGCATTCTACTTTATTTGTTTTCCCCTATCATTTAATGTGATTAGTGGTATTGGTTTTAAGAGACAAAAAAGGTGTGTGCCTGCTTCTCAAGCACAGTCTACTAACTGGGTTAATTATGTTGCTCATCTCAAAGCTGAAACAGTAAATCGGTAAGTGATGTCTCAGTTCCTCAAATAAGCAGATCATGCTTTATAAACTAAGTTACACATTCCTGGGGAAAAGGAGGTAAGGGAATAAGTAAGTTTTATTGAAGCACTGCAGAAATGCCCATTATCCTCTTGAGAAAAAGCAGACTTTCAAAAATGCTACTTAATACATTTTAAATGCACATTTTCATGTAGGTATTTTAAAAACTATGCATAGAAATAGAATGGGATGTATTTACAAATGAGTGCATGTGGAAAAAAAAGAAAGAAATTGATTGGCAATAGGCAAGACTACCTCCTCCTAAAAAAACCTGAAATAAATTGGACAAAATAGCAAAACTGGTAAAATACATTATGCAAGATAAGAGAAATTATGCATCTCCCACCATCTGTACATGGGTTACAAAATTTTGACCAGCCAGTTGTAAAATACCGATTTCTATTATGGTTTTGGTCACACATTATGTATAATTATGTGTAGGGTAGCACTGTACACTGCTGGATCATGCAAAGGGCTCAACCTATAAGCTTCTTGAAAGAAACTGTAGAAATGCATCTGCTGAAAACATGTATCACTATCATCTAAGAAAAAGCCAAGATCTTTCAAGCACTCAACAATTTTATTACAGGTTAAACAAGGAAAGGGGGAATATTTCAACTGACAGCCTGTTATAGCCAGAAGCAAGACAGACAAAATACAAAGGCATCGTGATAATGAACTTACTTTATCACTGGAGTGTAAAGACTATGCAGACGGCAGTAGAGCCTCACTCCCTGCAGAGAGAAACAAATGTAGGCTTGTAATTTTGAAAGAGATATAATGTTATCTCAAACACATGCAGAGGAGCTATAGCCAAGTCTTGCTAATATTTTCCAGGCAGGTATCAGCACCTCATCAAGAATCTTTGTTGTACCTATACTGATTCTTCTTTGGTGGTTTATGATGCTTGTGAATTTTGTGGTATTTTAATATATCATTGTTTTTAAATGTAAGTTGCCATGAGACCTTATCGTCATAGTGAACAGAAAAATACCTTTCACAAATCCAATGACAGCTTGCTGACCTTCAGATGCCAATGCTAAAATGTAAAATATGAATGCAAGTTTCACTTACTTCACGTACTCGCAACTCTCTGAGTACATTTTATTACCACAAAGTGTGCTCTCTCTTTCTCTCTCTCTCTCTCTCTATATATATCTTTATATATATGTATGCATGTGCATGTATGTGTGTATGTGTACCCATGTGCATGCAGAACATGTGCTTCACAAATATTATACATTGTAAATGGGTTCTATGTGTACAGATATCCTTGCATATGTGTATATGTACCTGTTCTTTAAAATCAGCCTTTTTGTTCCCACTATCGACAATGACATTTTACATTTTCAGTCTGTGCAGCTTGGGGATGTGGATGTGTGGAGACATGAGAACCACCACACACATACTGGACCTGTGACATTCCTGGCTCCTCTAAGCAAGCACAGTGCAGCTGGTCAGGCAAATAAGGAAAGTAGTGAATGTCTTCATGCAAGGCAGGTTTCCATCCTGCCTAAAAGAGGCTGTGGTCAATATTGTGGGGAAAATAATGCTCTTTGAATGTTACCATACAGCCAGTCTTCAACATTCCTTTCTTGAGCAAGTTTTTAGAGTCATGTTTTAGCCTCTCAGTTCCAAGGGTTTATGGGTGAAACAAATAATCTAGATCTATTTCAAACTGGCTTCAGGCCTGGTTATGGAAGGTAGACTGCTTTTGTCACCTTGGCAGATTACTCAAACCAGGAACTGGACAGAGGAGTGCATTTCTATTGCTTCCACAGGATCTCTCAGCAGTTTTCAGTATCATCATCATCATCATCAGTTTATACAGCACCATAGCTGCATGTCTTGCTTTACAAGTAACAGAACAACAAAACAGTTGTTCAGTCATGATATTTTCAATCATGTGGCATCCTTCTGTATTTCTGAGAAGGGACTTGAGGACACTGTTGTTCTTCTTAGAAGAGCAAAGATAGATGATGATGGTGCGGGATGCCTGCTCAGCCCTCTAGCCATTGGCCTATGGGTCTCCCAGAACTTGTTTCTGTTCCCCACGCATATACGTTACAAATACATGAAACTACCACAAGAGATGCTCCACAATTTTGGGGTCAGGTGTGACCAGCTTGCTGATCATACTCAACTCCGTCATTCTCTTCCACCTCATTCTAAGGAAGTTGGGTGAACTAAAGCTTCACTCAGAAGTGCTTCTGGTCAGTCAAAAGGTAGATCAGGGAACAGTGATTCAGTCTGTGCTTGATGTGGTTATATTACCCCTGAAATCTCAAGTTTGCAGCTTGGGCATACTCCTGGACCTGGACTTCAGCATGGGTATCAACATTTGAGCAGATCTCAGATGTTTCAGTAGCCACCAGGAGTGTACAGCTATAACTCATGCACTAATTTCATCCATTCCTGGAGAAGTCAAATCTGCTATGGTGGCACTCACATTGATTACTTGGATTTGGATTCCTGCAGTGAGCTCTTTGTAGGGTTGCCTTGGAAATTGTTCTGAAACTTCAACAGGTCCAAAATTTTGCAGTCAGACTGCTACTGGGGTTGATCAGGGGGAAAATCTCCCTTGGCGAAAGAGATTCACTAGTTATTGGTTTCTTTCTGGACAGAATTCAAAGTGCTGATTATGATTTATAAAGCCATTTGTAGCTTAAGTCCAGGTTATCTGAACAACTGTGTCACTCTATATGAATCTGACCCATCTTAAGATCTTGATGCGGAGGGCTTTCTCTTGGTCCCACCATTGTCATAGGCCCAGAGGCACTGGAGAGGGGCTTTTTGGAGACTTCTTTCAGGGATTCTCTTCCGCAGGAAGCTAGGCTGGGTGCCTTTTTTGCTCCCATTCTGCTGGTAGGCAAGACAAATTTTTGGCCTTTGATTGGTTGCAACAGAAGGGTCCTTGAAAGTAGTGGGTTTTACTTTTATCTTCTTTATTATGTTTTAAATGTATTTTAAACTCTCTTAGATCAGTATTTTCAATAGGATTGCTTGCTTAATGTTTCAACCTTTTTATTACATTATTATTTATTTTAGCTGTCATTTCAAAATTTATATTTGCAAACTGTCTTGGGTTCCATGTCAGCAAAGGCAGGCAAAGAGAGAGAGAGAGAGAGAGAGAGAGAGAGAGAGAGAGAGAGAGAGAGAGAGAGAGAGAGGAAGAGAGAATAATTCATAATAAATGTGAATTATGTTTCTAGTCTTCCACTATTAAACCTTTGACCTTTGTTTAGTATGTATAGATACTCTTCTTGCTGTTATTGTTATGTGCGTTCAAGTAAACCCTGACTTATGACAACCTTTCCTAGGGTATTTTTGGCAAGATTTATTGAAAGGAAGTTTGTCATTTCCTTCCTCTGAGGTTGAAAGGTACAACTCATCCAAGATTACCCAGTGGGTTTCCATGGACAAGTGGAGAACTGAACCCCCAGTCTCCCAAAGTCCTGGTCTATTACACCACTCTGACTGGATATAAAATTTATTGCTTGTGGAAGTCCAATGTTTAGGCGAAAGAAAGCAAAAAATACGGGACTTCTTTAATCTATAATACAACCTAGAAATTGGAACAAGGCTGCAAAATATAGTTCTGTTAGTATAATGGCCTCTGGCCATCATGTAGTTTTTCTCTAACTCCAGGATTAAAAACATACCTTGGACATGATGTCTTCCAATTCACTCCTTGGCTTATAAGTCCCATCATCATAACGAAACCTGTACATCACTTGTTCATTCTTGAAGTGGTGTTTATCTGAAACTAAAGTGTCAAAACAATAATAAACAGTTTTTATTGAATACTCCAGGACAATGTTCTCCAAGGTAGAAATGAAGCTGAAGAAGAGGATTCAAATTTTACAGTATTTCTGACATCTGTGACTGCACACATACAACAGGCTATACTGAATGTGGGCTTTATGTTAGCAGAAAATGGTTCAATTTGGGCAAGTTAACTGGAGGCATTTGATTTTCACAAACTAGTCTTAACTAACACAGCCCTCCATGCTATATCTCATTCTGTTCAGAAAAATCACCAAACTATAAGGAGCAACATTTTGCACAAGATGGGGCATTCCAACTTTGGAAACCACTCTCCATTAAGACAAAGCCCCTAATCGGTACAATTTAATGAACAGGAGAGAGATTATAGATCAATGGTGATGCATATGTTTTACCACCAGACCATCACGTATACACTCTTTAGCATCCCCTTTTAGAAAATGGTCAGGGAACTACTGATGAAGAAAACCTCCATCTGATGCTCTGAACAGTGGCTAGCAGTCAAAACAATATTAAACTAGATGGAGGAACTAAGAATCTCGACCCTTTCAAAGTTAGACATTGTAAAACAAGAAACGGAACATGTAAGCATTGCAATACTTGAGGTGAGCAAGCAAAAATGGACAGGAATTGCACATTTTCAGTCAGATAATTATATGTTCTTTTACTCAGGAAATGAAAATCCCTAAGAAGAAATGGGGTGGTATTAATATTGAAGAGAGATGTACCAAAAGCAGGCAAAGAATATAATGCAAAGCCTTAACTAAATAATATTAAGACTTCAGAAAAGTCATTAAAAGAATAGCTCCGACTACAGAAGAGGAACTACGAGACAGAAGAGGAAGAAATGGAGAGATGCAGTTTCCAGTAGGAAACTGATTACACATCAGAAGCAGGTATGTTGATGATCATAATCATAATCATGGGTGATTGCAATGCAAAAATAGGAAACAAAGCAAAAACAGGAAACAAAATGCACCAAACACTGTTGGGAATTTGACCTAGGATGAAGAAATAAAGCAGGAGAGTGACTGACTGAATTTTGCAACACCAACAGTTTGTTCATTGGAACCAAAGAGGTACTATATACATTGACAGTACTTATGGCCAATACAGAAAATCAAATAGACTACATAGAATGAACCACAAGATGGAGAATCTCCATTCTCTCTGCAAAAAAAAATCCAGGAACAGACTTTCACACTGGCAAATAAACTGTTAATATCAAAAATTACAGTAAAGCTAAAGAAGTACACTAAATCAATCTTTATGCCAAAATTCAACTTGAAGAACATCCCTGTAGAATTTTAAGACCATGTAAAGCATAAATTTGCACTATTAAGCCTAAAACACCGAGAGCCAGAAGAAATCTGGACAAAAACCACGGACGTGGTCAGGAAGGAATACAAAAAGACACTTCTTGTTGTGTGCATTCAGGTTGTTTCTGACTTATGGCAACCCTAAGGTGAACCTATCATGGGTCTTTCTGGGGCCTGGAGTGTGTGATGTGCCCAAGGTCACTCAGTGGGTTTCCATGGCCAAGCGGGGAATCAAAGCCTGGTCTCCCAGTTCATAGGCAACATTCAAACCACTACACCATGCTTTCTCTAAGCTGAAATAGACTTGATGGCAATTAACAACAATGGATCTGACATATAAGCAATCATTTCTTAGTGACATATAAACAGTTATTCCTAAAGATTTTGCTGCAGACTTATTTAAGGCTTGTACCCATGGAAGATAATAATTCATGTCTGACTATATACTTTAGGATACTGTGAATATACACTTTAGGACTGTACAATTCAGGAATATTTGATCTACTAAGTTCTCTAGCTCTCTGGAGTAGGGAGGTCATAGAGGCTACTTAAAGCAGGGGAAAAAACTGCTCCTCACTGGTAGAAACTTTCCATCTAGAGACAGAATTAGTTGGACTCCACCCTACATGCTCCCAAAAATGGAACGAGTAAATAATAAATACTGCCGTGAAAATTAACTTTCTCTTTCTTTCATACATACGCATACACACATAAATAACAAAGCAAGTAAGTTTGGGCTAGAATCTCACACTCACTGATGAGGGAGTAAGTCTTTTTCTATTCACTGGGGCTTACTTTTCAGTAGACATATGCTGGACTACACTATTTGATAATCCTCCTTGTTGTTCCTAGCCTTCAAATTGTTTCAGACTCATGGTGACCCTATCATGGAGTTCTCTTGGCAAGATTTGTTGGGGGGCGGGGGCTGCCTTTGTCTTCCTCTCAGGCTGAGAGAGTGTAGCTTGTCCAAGGTCACCCAGTGGATTTCCATGGCTGAGGGGGGATTCAAACCCTGGTCTCCAAGGTCATAGTCCAATGCTCAAACCACTAGATCATCCTTGCTCTCTTATTTTACCCTAAATCATAAGAATGAGATGAGGAAATATTTTTCCTCTTTTCTAATTAAAGGAATAAAATATCCTACTATTGTCTTTAAAAAGGATATTTCTGACCTCAGGATGGGAAAGTGTAAAAGCTAAAAATTAAGTCCATGATACCATATTGGTTTTTATGCAAAGACCTGTGTTTTCTATGCAAGATACTGATTTCTGTGCAAAAATGGTTTCACTTAAAAAAAAAAAAAGGCCAAGTTTTTCTGTATAAAACTAAAGGGCTTTTCTTGCACAAATTAGTTTTTCACAAAATAGTTAAGACGCAAAAAAAAAAAAATTAAAATGTGCAAAAACTTGAATCTTGACCAGCAAAAAGACTTTTAAATGAAATAGTGAAATAAAAACGAAATGAAATGAAGATAACAAGGAAATAAACTAAGATTTACATCCCTAGTCTCAGCAAGGGCGCAAAAGTCAATGAAAAACTGCAGTTAGAAAAGATCCAGAAATAAAAGTTCTGTTTGAAATGTTCACTCTGGGAGGGCAGAACAACAAGCAGATAGGGCTTTTTTTTTTCAAATAACAAAAAGGAACTTATCATTAGTTCCTAGTGTGTTACTACACCTGATACAATCTTTTGCTGCTATACAAAGCACTCACCATGATGAATGATGCCGTTCTCCAGCAGAGCTTGTCCCAGATTGACCCCTTCTTCTGGTTTGCTTATCTCCCCAATTTCCATGAGCCAAGATACAAACTCACTGCAGAGAGAAGCACAGCAACAAATGCAATTAAATCTCTAATCCCTTTGGGCAGGAAGACAAACACACAAAATGTGAACTGACCCAAAGGTGCCTTTCACTGTACTGTATAAAACGATACATGCCCATGTGACAGTAATGGTTAAGATATTAAGACTGGAGAGACCCAGTTCAAACGCTTCCTCAGCCTTAAAGTTCTGCAGATGACACTGGGACCAATAACTCTGTCTCAGTTTAGCCTACGTCACATCTTGTAATGATAAAATGCAAGATGAGAGCCAAAGTGCTGGATGGGAATTCCTTCTGGGGTAAATAGAACCAACACTAACTTTACTGGTGTCTTTCCAGAATACATTTTCAGAATTACAAGTAAGGACACTCACTATAGAACTACAAATTATAAAGAGCGTGAACCTGCTGGCAGAATGACTCCACCACCAGCCAACAATGTGGGGAAGGGTCATGGAAAGCCACAAACATGAGCATACATTTGTACACATCTGGAATACAGCACCTATTGCAAAGGCAGTAGAAAATCAAAAGTTTGGACAGCATCCCCAAGACTGTTCCAAGGTACAATTCCACCTTAAATCTGAAATAATTGCAATGTAGTACACACACACACACATACATTTATAAAAGAACTCAATTCTGGATAGTGCACACATGAATGTAACAGTGAATGGGGGGGTGAAAGGAGATGAATTAGTGGATAAAAGAAATAAGACTTGATGAATGGGATGCTGTCAGTGCCCTGAAGGGACCTGGCACTTTGCCAAGATGAGTAGTGATTATTCCAAAACTGTGCAAAATCCAGACAAAGCATGAAAAGGATCTCTGAAAGCAGAGTAAATCTGTATTCAATAAAACAGTTGTAACTCTTCCAGATTGTGTAATGTTCTTGCTTATCAAAACCAGCATCCATGCATACAATTACAGGGCCCTGGGCATCATATTTTTAGCTTGTGTTTTAAGGAAAGAATGACTCATCTAAGCCACAGGTAGTGTGGTCAGAAGAAAAAGGGAAAAAGAAACAACTTCTTTCTTGGTTATGGAAAAATAAATGAAGCGATTGCAAACAAGCTTCTATGTCTTTAGACTGGAGAAACTAAACAGAATTTGCCAAATCCATTCCACTGGATTTTTAAACCAGAGTGTACATGCTTACAAAGGGCATTTTTTAGACCAGGGTGTGCAGGCTTACAAAGGACATCTAGATCCTAAGAGGTGGGAGTCCTTGAAGAAAAGTTGTAAAAAGCACAATCATAATCCCATGGGAGAAGAAAAATGGGAAACATCTGAAAAAGCCAATGTGGCTGCACAGCAAGCTCAAAGAGGAAGTGAAAACAAGCAAACAAACAAAGAGTATATGTAAAGAAAGTAAGGAAGGATGAATCACTAAGAAAGAGTACAAATGTGAAGCCATCATTTTTGAGAAATCTTGGAGAACAGGTGAGGTGCCAGAAGACTAGAGAGGGGCAAACATCGTCTCTCTTTTCAAAAAAAGGCAAAAAAGAAGAAGAAGAAGAAGAAGAAGATGATGATGATGATTCAGGAATCTACAGACCAGTCAGACTGACCTCAATACCAGGAAAATATTTGAACAGATTATACAGGAGTCTGTCTGCAAGTATCTTGAAGACATGCAGTGATCTGTAGGAGCCAGCATGGAGTTGCTGAGAAGAAATCCTGTCAGACTAATCTTACCACTTTTTATTATCAGGTCACTAATTTTTTAGATGGTGGGAATGCTGTGGATGCCATTTATCTGGATTTCAGCAAAGCATTTGATAAGGTCCCCATAATATTTAGATTAGCAAAATGATTAAATGGGGAATAACTGGGAATACTGTCAGAGGGATCCACAATTAATTATGGAGCCATGCTGAAACAGTTGTCATCAATGACTGCACACTGGAAGGATGTCTGAAGTAGAGTGTCTCTGGGTTCTCTCCTAGAGCTATTACTCCAACATTTTTATCAGTGACTTACATGACAGGGTAGACAGAATCCTTATCAAGTTTGCAGATGACAGAAAACTAGGAGGAGAGGCTAACACATTGGAAGATAGGAACAGAATATAAATGGACCTAGATAATCTAGAAAACTGGGTAGAAATTAACAAAATAAAATTCAATAGAAACAAATGCAAAATTCTACCTTTGGGCCACAGAAATCAAATGTACAATTATAAGATGGAAGACACATGGCTCAGTAGTACTATGTGTAAAAAAGGACTTTGAGATTATTGTTCATCAAAAGTCGAACATGAGCCAGTAGTGTGATGCTACAGAAAAGAAGCTTAATGCTGTTTTAGCCTAAACGCAACTTAAAAAATAAATAATTAATTAAAAAAACTACAAAAAAAGAAAGAAGTTTGTGTGTGGGTGTGTGGGTGGGTATATATTGGAGATACTAGGCAATAGGCAAGAAATCACCTTTCACTGAACACTATTTCATTGTCTAAATAACCCCTCAAGAAATTTGCCAAATGACTTAACTCATACTTCAAATCACTTTTTTTAAAAAAGGAAAGCAAATAAAAGGAAACTTTCAGTAGTGAGAATGGAGTAGAAAAAAATCTTGCATATTCCTCAACATTATTCACAAGCATTACATGTTTCCAACAACTTCCTGTAATACCCAAAGCTGGCTTTTATTTCAATACTTGATACATTGCTTTGTAAGTCTTTTCCTTCCATGCAACATTTTGGGAACTACTGTACATAATATACAAATGGAGAAAGTTTGACCTGTGGGCTGTGTGTACCTGCCATCTCCCTCTCTCTCTCTCTCTTTCAGTTTGTATCACAACACCTTCCTCATCCTTTGTGTACATGCTCCTCCACTCTCAGAAGTTCACATTTTTTTTAAAAAAAAGAAAATAATCAAAAACTGCTCAAAACCATCACAGTTTGGATCCCACCACCAACGACAATCCCATGACAACCCACAAAAGCACACACAAACAAACAAACGGCGGGAAAAAAAGGGCTGAAAGTGAAACCAAGTAACGACCCCATGTCATTTCTGTTTTCATTTTGGCCAGCAGTGAACCCCACAGGGCACAGGAGGCTTCTAGGGAAAGTTCAGACTTGACTTGCTCTAGGACCCATTAATTGGTCATTCTGGTAGTTCAATGTATTTGTAAAACTGTCCTTGAGCACCACATTTCATATGAATGGATTCTCTTCCTGTCAGCTTTCTTCACCGTTCAGCCTTCACAATTATATATAGAAACAGGAAATACTATAGCATGAATGATCCTGACTTTTGGAATTCAGTGTCCAATCTTTATTTAAATGCATAGGTATATACCCTTATTATTAGTGAGCATTTCACTTTTTAAATGGGTTCCATATTGGAAAAAAGGTGGCTATAAATTAAATACATACATACATTAAATTGATTTAAAAAGGGGATATGACAAATATTCATTGCAAAGCATTAGATAAGGAGGCAGAAGTGCAGGTAGAAAGTTTGGTGTAGAAGAGATTTTGACATTGGTTAACATTGTTTAAGTTTCAGGAAAGGAGAGAGAAAAAAAAACAAAACAACACCATATTTAGGAAGAAGTGTCTTTAAAAGCAACCATCGCTTTCCTTATATTAAAATTACAGTCCATTTCACAAGGGACCATCATTATTACTAAAAGTGGAGGGTTGTCAAGGACAGAGTACAGGACTGGATGTGGATTGCATAAGTATAACACCTAATAATGGCAAACTCATCTTCCAAGTTTGGGTCCTTCTGTAGCCCAAACCAGTGCTCCTCAGGCTTTCTGGTGTGGGGAACCAAGCAAATTTTCCACCAGCGTGCCAGAGACCAATATCGTATTTGTACTCACTGGCTACAGGTGTTTCACTCTTTCCTGGAAACTGTTTGTGGATTGGCAGCCAATGGCTCATGGACCAACTCTAGTTCAGTGTCTACACTCTGAGTGGCAGTGACCTGAAGAACACCATCCTAACACAAGGGACAGGTATCAGTAGGCTTGGGGGAATATCATGTTTTGCAAAGACTAAAGATACTGTTTAGATGAAAAACTATAGGAACCAAGCAGAAGCTCAGCAAAGGTATATCCAGAGGGTCTGGGGTACTGATCGCTGAGGGAGGAAAATAGAAAATAGAAGGGAATAGAATATGGTATCATGGAAAAGACCAGAGTTAGTTAGTTGGCTAATATAGTAAACAACAGCATTATACACTGCAGCCTGTTTTTAAATGTTCCACTTGTATTAGCAACATTCACATTAAAGCGAGCTGAAGCACTCGACTTCCTAATTTGTCCCATGACCCCACTTAGATGAAAATAGAATAAAGTCTATTCAGGTAACTGTTATGGGAAAATTCTGTACAGTATTCTAGGAATAACTCTGTAATTCTGCATAGAACTCTCTCTAGCAATTATGCACCGACAATACATCCCAGATTTTACAAAGGATGCATAAAAGTTGCCCTTCTGAAATTACAGTGCTAGTTTTTAAAAAAATACCCCACAGTGTTGTTATACTCGAAATCAGCATGTCATTTATGACACAGCTGGGAAATCTGTGGCCCACAAAACGTTGTTGAACGACAACTGCCATCATGACTGTCCACTCACCATTCTGAAAGGGGCTGATGGAATTTGAGGTCCAACAACAGCTGGAGCAGCACTATTGTCTTCCCCTCCACAACTAGCATCACAACAGAACTAGTACAAATTTGCAGGGATATGAAGGAATATAATATGCTTGCTGGATTCTCTCTTGAAGTTACTAGAGGGCCACAAAATGTTAGGGGAAAAAAACTTTTATACTGATTCAGGATGAAAGGTTAGTAAGGTCAGGAAAGAAACAAGTGAAGCCTTTACAAAATGAGCAACTATATTTGAGGGCCAAGATCAAGTTCTTTGCCAACAGCTTTCTAAACATACAGAACTGTCAAACAAACTATAAAAGCATGATTTGATGTGTATGACAAGAAGCTCCTTTGGTGTTTTCAGTTGGAATAGCAAGAAAATGTGGAGGTCAAGTTTGGGGGATTGTTTAAGGGTAGGTCAGAAATGAAATGACAGGTTTGCAACAACATATTGGCTAGGATGATTGAAACGTACCGCCTTCACCCTGCTGGGTGGTCAAGACCAGAATAGCAGCAGACCCGCTATAGTTAGAAACCCACAAATATTTTTTCTTCTTTTTCTTTTGCTTGGAAGGATTAAGGAGCTATGACTGAAATAGCAAGATAGCTACAGGGGAAGATTAAGGCACATTGTGAGCTCTCTCTGTGCATCTGGAACTAGAATACAAAAAGGAGTAAGCTTCAGGTCATGACTGAGGGGCTTTGGTAGAAAAAATAAAATCCATCAGGGCAGTAGCAAATGGATCTTTCTGCAGCTGTCGCCAGGCAGAGCAGTAATAACAAGCAGCACATATATTTAATATGAAACTTTTAATATTCCCAAAGAAATATGAGGAAAAAGTAGAACTGACACGGATTTCTCCCGGTGGTATTTTACATATACTGGCAAAAAGAGATAGCAGAAACCCCACAACTGTGACAATACACCATTAAGCATCCTGTCTCTTCACACTATGCCTAAAAGTGGAAAGTACTGTTCAATCTATGTCTCCAAGCTAGAGTCCAAAAGCTGACTTGTGGCTCTACTGGCCCAGAAACACCAGTCTTTCCTTCAAGGCCTCCTTTCAGTCATTTATTTATTATTTACATATTGCCTTCCAGCCACAAGGGCTCCCAAGGTAGTACAAATAAACAAGAGCATATAAAACAGTACAGATTTTTTTAAAAAAATGTTGAAAATACATTTTTTTTAAAAAATCCTCTTTAAAAACGTTTTAAAGAAAAACAGTCGAAAGCAATCATTAAGTATCATTTTAAGACAAATGATTAAAACCGCCCAGCTTCAAACACCAAAAGCTTTTGGCTGCCCGCCAGAAACTCAAAAGAGATAGAGCCAGCCTAACTCCTTTGGCAAAGATTTCTACAGTCAGGGTCCTGCTATAGAGAAAGCCCTGGTATGAGTGCATGCATGAAGACACAACATCACTTCTGTTCCACATGTATGACAACCAAATCTTTTTGTCACAACATTCAGGGAAAGGAATGGGAGGTGACACAGACAGATAAGCCATCCCTAACAAAAAACTTCTTGACTGATCATTTTAATTAAGAAGACAAGGTTGCAGGTTTTTGAGGGGCCTTGAGAAAGACACCCTCAATCAGATCCCCTCTCAGTGAAGCTATCTTTTCATTGCAATTGTCACCAGATACAACTCACTGCTATCACCTGCTGGCTCTGCAAGAAGACAGCTAATGAACAAATATACAACAGGATGCACTGTTCTTTCTTCTCGCTATTACCATTGTCCGAGTCAACGTGCAAGATGAGTGAATGAACAGGTTGGAAAGGTAAAGTGAAGGAGCAAATCCAGGGAGCCTGGCTAAAATGTGGTGCATGGGCTAGTGGCCAAACATACTTAGATGATGGACCTAGTGAACCTTAAAAGCTCTTTCAGATTACTTCCCATAGGTTTCAGATGCATGGGGTCAGAGAACAGCGTAAAATATCTTCCCTAATCTCTTCTTGATGGACAGCTCTTCTCTGTACTATCTTCCACGTTGTTATTCCAAGGCTAAAATCTCCACTGCTAAGAATTACTTCCTAATGTCTGATCTGGATAAGATAGCATTCTTCCTTCTCTCTTAACAAAAACTCCATGTTCTTCCAAAAGCAGGAGTCATTTTATTTGATTTATGTGCCTGGTTTTGATACCAAAGCCAAGACAACTGTAAAAGTATCTCTTATAATATCTCCTCAGGGGAAAAAAAAAAGTGGGAGATGACAAGGCAGGAAGATGGGCTGTCAAGAGCATTGTCAACTTATGATTCAAGTATTTGTTGTGCCTGTAATTTCTCATTCCCCCTCTCAGATCTGGAATGATATTTGCAAGTTATATCCCCCACACTCACCTCTTGAAATCTGGTGCCCCTATCCAGTCCAAAGATATTAAGTAGGAATGAATGATTAATTTTAATAAACTAATTGAAATGGAGGTTAAAGACCTTTCCAATTAAATCCTATCAAAGCACATTTGATTTGGCTTCACAATACCATCCACAGAAAACGCGTGGTCTTTTCCGTTAATTGGAATGAAAGAGCCTTTTCAAAAAAACACCACTTACTTGCCAAGAAAGCACTTGGGAACAGTACTCAATTTTCTCCTTCTGTCTTTGATAAGGTTCACTTTCTTGTTCATCATCATGTGATATAGTTTCTCCCCTTTCTCAGCAATCATGACATACGCATCCCTCTCCATGCCTAACTTCAGACCTGAAATATAAAAGCAAGACATCCCTTATCATTCCTCAGATTAACTGGAAACCAACTAGTTCTTCTGGTTCCAGCCATGACAAAATTATGACTCTGGCTTTCCTTTCTTAGGCCATTTGGGGATCTTCCTGATATGCTTACTCCTCTTTAAATCTCTTTTTCTCTATCTTTAACAGATCTCATGAACTTGCACAGTCCACTGCAGTGGCTCCATAGGCAAGATCCCACTGGCTACTGTTTGTAGATCTGTTCCAGAAAACTTATGAGTAACCAATTCTTAAAATAATATTTTCATGTGTACGTTACTAATGTTGCTTGAAGTGGTAGTGGGGAGCCTCCGTGCACCCATGTAATGCAGAGTAACCTTTTGTCTGTTGACACAAGGGCATTGAGTAGAACCATTCATTTTCTTTCTCTCCCTCTTTCAGTGATTTCTTCTCCCTTTCTCTCCCACTTCCCATCAAGCTTCTGAAGGATGGATGGATTACTCTTGACACAAGTCTAAACTGATCATTCAAAGGTGAGGGTTGCAATTAGGCCAAAGGGTAGATGAAATTAGGTCAATGAATGTGGATTGCCCATCTCAACACTCCTGTGTAGTGCTACTGCCACTTGTCCAAGAAGCATTTTACCCACTGTAAAATTGTCTGGCTGGTCAAATCAAAATATGTGTTATTTCTCCTCTCCATTGCTTGCATATTATTCTTCTCCCTCCCACAGATTAGAAAAACCACTTTGGGGAACAACAAATACCACAGTTTCCCCACCAGGATGGCCAGTAAACATGCTGGCTAGAAGATTCTGGAAGTTCCAAACCAAAAAAAGAAACATTCTGAAACTCTCCATCCCACCAGCCATCTATCCGTCTTTCTTTCTTTCTCTCACACACACACTCCACACACATCTCTCTTCTCTGCTCTATATACCCATTGCAGATCCATGAATACCTCTGTACAGAAAACATACGATCATGGCTAATGATGTCCCTCCTATTCCTCCTCTCCACCCTCAAAAAACAATGCTTACTCTCTTGCCAATCCACTGATCTGAATGAAGCCTGACTGGGTCTCTCAGACAAAGTATACTGGGATGATTCTGAAAGCTATATAGACCAGACAGAATAAATGAGAAGACATGCACGATTCTTCATCCTTAAGGTAGAAATGGGAAAAGAAGACATCCCACAATTGCCCAAGCATATTATTTGCTGGTTTCTCAATATCCTCAAGGAAGTCAGACTAAACCCATATATTTTTCACCACATCAGTACTCAGTCTATGGCACTGAGGTACAGACGTTTGATGGTCTAACTGAAGAAATAAGAATATGAAATGTGTTGTCTTGCACAACCCACATTTCTTTTCATGGTCTGATGTCTGGTGAAAAGATTTTGGCAAGACAAACTCCTTGGCTGGCTGCCATCTTCCTCTATCCCATAATGTTAGTCAAATATGTTTGCTGGCAAGTTCTGCCAAAGGTAATTTGCAAAGTCAGGTTGGGATAGAAAGCAGCCCACGTTATTTGACACGTTTTCAGTTTGTGGCTATATCATGAAATTCCCCAAGCTCTGAGGTAAGCAGGAGACTGCAACGCATCTCTTGCTCAGCTGTTTTAGGAGGAAGCCACGTTTCTTGTGTCGGTGTTGACAGTGATTAGATCTTGGAAGTATAAGAACACAGATGGAGGACATCTTCAATAAAATCTTGAATATCCACTTAAAATCTACTTGATATGTCTATGGTAAGTAAAAAACTGCCTTCAGGTGTCAAGAGAAACCTCACTCCCTGTTGGTATAACAAGTGTTGTGCATGTAGGAGGTTGAAGCTTCAATCCCAGGTATTTTCAGTTGAATGATCTTGGACAGCAAGGATGGAAGAGAAGTCTGTCTAAAGCCTGGGGAAGCCACTGAGACATCAGATATTACTAGGTTAGACAATCTGACTAAGATGCTATAAATAATTATGTTCCTCCAGGTGCACTTGGCCTACAAGTCCCATAAGCTCTAGCTATTAGAACTGCAAGTGCTGAAAGATTAAGGAAACTGTAGGAAAGATTAAGGAAACGGGGGGGGGGGGTTCACAAATTCCCTGTGCTTAGATTAAATGCAGGAGCCCTTTTGGACACCAAACTATTGCCCTAGGATTCTACTTTACCTGTCATAGCAACATCCTATGGAATCCTGGGATATGCAGTTTTGTGACTCTGGACCTCTCTGCAGACAGAATTCTAAATATACCTCCCTGAACTACGAATCCCCTTATTCTATGAGAGATAGCCATAACAGTTATAGTGGAATCATAGTGCTATAATTGTGTAGTGTGAAAGGACCCAAAGCAATGCGTCACCTGAAATAACCTGGCCCTTCCCTGGTATGTGACTCTGTTTTACTCTTTATTTTGTTACTGAGTGTACAATAATTATTTTTAAAATGAATAACTCAACTACATGCCTCACAATAGTTGAAAAAGAAAACTAGCCCTGACAACCCATATATGAATTCATTTTTCCATGCTGTCTCTAAAAAAAGCTCAGGATAAAATACCTAGTCCTCCTCACCTCCCAAATTTTATTTCCACTACAATGGTGTGAGGTCAATCATAGTGTGAGAGAGGGGTTAATATCCATGACTGAATACAAATTTAAATCTGGTCTCCCTCATTTTGGTTCAAACACTCTTGACCAGTATATCACATTGACCTCAAAGATTCTAATTTACTAAATGCCAGACATGCTTGGCAGGAATAGAAAGAAAGGACAAGAAAGGTCAATCTGATAGACTGTTGTGGTGGGGATCATCACTTCTGGAATTGGGGAGGAACATATAACTGTAATCAACAGAGCATGAAACCAGACCACATTGAAACTACACCTACTACACTACAATACGCTTTGAACCTTTCAATTGAATTGGGAGATATTCTCAAGGTGATTTCCACTGGTCAAGGTGAATGATATGGGGGGGGGGGGGGAGAGAGAGAGAGAGAGAGAGAGAGAGAGAGAGAGAGAGAGAGGGAGGGAGGGAGGGAGACAGACAGACAGACAGACAGACAGACACACACACACACACACTTGAGAGCCAGAGTGGTGTACTGGTTTGAGCGTTGAATGATGAATCTGGAGAGCGAGGTTCAGACTCGGGCATAGAAACCCACTGGGTGACCTTGGGCAAGTCACACTTGTTGGGGGATGATAGGAGTTTCAGCCCCACAGAGATGCAGCGGAATAACCACAGGCAGCGAGCCAACAGCAGCAGCCTTGTTCCCCAGTAAGGATACTCACACACGGAGGTTTCTTCCAAACAGGAGGCACTTTATCTTGCAGCAAAGTTCCATTACGTACACAACATGGAACAGATGGACAAAGGTTTGCGCCAGACACCGGTTTGGTCAACAGACAAATACATACTGGGGATTGCTTTCTTATATACATATTTACAACCAATCAGGCAGAGGTTTGCATACCTCCCTCTACCTTCTGCACATGACCCCAGTTTCTGATGCAACCTTGCAATCACCCACAGCTGGAGCATGATGCAGCATCTTTGCAGTGGGCTGATCATTTTCCCAGGGTTCCTTGCCTGGAATCCCTGACAACACTCTCTCAGCCTAAAAGGATGGCAAAAGCAAACCCTCTTTGAACAAATATTGCCATGATAGGTTCATCCTAGGGTCACCATAAGTTAGAAACAATTTGAAAGCACACAACAATGCAGGCATACAGACACACTTTTTCATCCTTCTAGAATTAAACATGTCTTCCATTCCCACTCCCACTTCTGATATACATACTTGTTTTGAAATGATAGGACAACCTTGATTTTCTCATCTTCAGGAGCCCACTTTCATGTCAGAAGTTTAATTCATGCCAGGAGTGACTCACATACTGAAGCTGCTTATTATCATTAGCTAGAATTCAACTACTCACTAATGACTAGGCATATTTTTTTAAAAAACCAACCTTACATGTCATGTTGACTTGTTGTTCTTTAACAGACACTGCACTGTACTATACAATGGGCCCTCAGTATCCATTGCAGTTTGGTTCCAGGACCCCCCTTCTACACCAAAATCTGTGGATGCTTAGGAACCATTATATATAATGGCATAGTAAAATGGTATCCCTTGTATAAAATGGCAAACAACTCAAATAGTGCTAGAAAGAGCCTCAGGATCTGTGAAATGATGGGAGACCAGCAGGGTATGCATACACATCAGTATAGTGCTTGCCATGGGGCAAGGTCAAGGTTTTCTTTTTGGATTTTTTTAAATGTTATTTCCCTAATATTTTTGAGCCCTGGTTTGTTGAATCTGTGGATGCAGAACACATGGATACAGAGGGCTGACTCTATACTGTTTAAAAAACATTATATTTACATACAGATTCCCATATTACAATTATATGTATATGCATTGCTAGATACGAAGCTGCCTCATACTGAGTCAGACCATTGGTCCCTCTAGCCCAATGTTTCCAGTACTGACTACCAGCATTTCTGGCAAATTTCTTTCCTAACCTTGCCTGGAGAAGCCAAGGTTTGAACCTGGAACTTTCCATATGTGCAATGCCACTGAGCTATGATCTATATGTTATTTCTGAATGCCCATCACAATGATAAGCTGCATGACTAAGCCTCTGCATTCACATAATCAATGTAATAATGAGAAGTACTGCTAGATTTTTATCACCACAGTACAAACAGCTGATCTCTAGCTGCACACTGGTTGTTCCACTCACTCAGCCTACTGTAGCAGTAGCCCATGTTAGAGGTAGAAATGATGCACTCTGCGAATTGGGTGAACTTCCCAGCCTATTTCTGGGGACTGCTTTCTGTATGTGAAAAAAAAATACTCAGATTGATTAATGAAAACCCAGAAGCCTTCAGGAGTGACAGTGGTGTCATTCAGCTGCTGGAACTGGTTGTTAAAATTATTAAAAGAAGTGGAGGCAGAGGAGGTTAAAGGGGAAGCCAAGAGTAGCGAAGGGGGTAGAAGAAGAGACCAGAACAGATGGAAATGACTGAGAGGTGAGAGGGTCACAGGGAGGGAAGACTGGGTCCTCCAGAGGAGGGAGATTGCTGGGAAAAGGAACCAGCTGTTAATTATTTTGATTGACACCACTGAGGAGTGGTGGTTCTTTTTTAAAACAAGGTGAAGAATTCCTATGTACCACCTGAAAGGTATAAATAGGATTTTTTTAAAACAAAACTAGAAGTGGAATTTCTGATGATATCAAATTTTGTTTGAAGGAGGATACATTTATTTCAGGTTACTGTGGTCCTCAGTAAGTACTGAGGGCAGGAGCTTGTCCACTTCTGCCTTCGATGTACAAATCAATTCAGTTTTTCCTATAGCTTTATCCCAATTTGCCATCTGTTGCCCTACAACGTCTATCTTCCCTAGGCAGTATAGCCAACAGTCATGCTCGTGGGAACAATGGAGGTTGTAGGATACCAGGCCGGGGAATACCCCACCAGGCACTGCCTGTAATGTTACCAATGATATGTCATACCCTCTTGTTCCCTACCTGCTTACATCAGGTGAAATGGTTTCCCCTCTTTAATTTAGATTTAAAGTAAAAGCTTTTTAAAGGTCTAGCAAGGTGATGCACAGCCTTCTTTTGTGTAACTAAATGTGTGTTTTATGGGGGGAGGAATCTATATGTGTAAACTATCCAGTCCTCCCTAGCAACACCCCACCATTTACTGCTTTCAAACTATTTTACTCAAATTCATCTCCTCCACAGATGTGCATGCAAGAAAAGAATAAACAGGCCCATCAAGAGATTGCATCAATGCCTAGTAAAAATATGATGGCTGGGCCTTCTTTTCCTTATGGATTCTGTTTATGAACAAGAGCCTTGCAAATCAATTAAGTAAATCCAAGGTTTTTAATGTACTTGAGTGCAGAAAAGAAACTGACCATGTGATTCCAGATTCCTGTAACTGTAATGATTCTTGAGGACTGCAGTGTCCAAGGCAGTAAAGTAAAAAATAACAAGCTATTTCACAGCTGCTTGAACCCTCCCTTGTTTTTACAATTATGTACTGAAAATGCACCACCAGAAACTTCAGCTAATTGTTCTTTCCTTACATGGCCAAACCTACTCTCAGAGACACATATACAGTCAGTCTTGCTATTTACTCAGCATATAAAATATATCAACCATGAACTTACTTTCTCTTTGTTCCCTTTCCTTAATGATTGCATCCAGCCATTTCTGCTTGTCCTCTGCCGTCTTGGCCATACAGACAAACCATTTGTTTTTGGCAGTGTTGTGTATTTTCCAGCCATTTGTCACTGGGTAACCATTGCTGTGGTAATCTGCTGTAAAAACACAAAAATACATCCAAGACATTCACTGTAAGTCCTGAAAAACAAACTCATCGTGAAAGCACACCTGGACTGAAGCACTAAAAAACATTCTCTGTTATATTACAAGAGCTAGCTGTCATAACTGTTACAAAAGCTCAATCAGCATTTCTAGATAGCTGACTTTAGTAGAATACTTTCCAATAATATCAACTGCAACTGAGTCAAAGCCTGAAGATTATACTTGCACATAAGAACAAATCATTTCAGAAGTTTTCTCCCACTGGGCTAGATAATGAGAGTTTTTGTGCATTTTTCAATGATTTTTTGCATGTTCAGATTCTTTTGTAAAAACATGTTTGCACAAAAAAAAAGTGCCAAGCCTTAAAAGGGGAGTCAGTCATTGATTGCCTGTGCTGCAGATCCAACCCCAAGAGCATAGGTAGTTGATGGATCCCATGTCAGTGAGGTTAGTGAAACCACTCTACTTTTCAGTCTAAATGTTTAAGGACAGTGTTGGCACTTTGGATAACTCTTTTAAAGCTCAGATTAAAACTCAGAAGGCAATCACTAGTACAATGACATGGAAGTCAGTTTCCACAACTGTCCACAAATAAAACAAGTCTTATATCCCACTTGCAGCAGCAAACAGAAAGAGCTACAGCTATGACACTGGCATCCACATGCACTTCTCAAAGTGGATAAATAAAACTTGTCTCTGGTCTGAAATTTGGGATGACCTTATCTTAGCATTTCTATCCCTTCCTTCTGCTGCTATAGAGAATAATTTTTGGTGAGAACTTTCAGCCATGGAGCACCACTCCCTCCTTCCTTCTCAACAATGAGTAACACTCAAAAGTAGCAACTGCTGATGGTAAAAAGAGCAAAAGCAAGGTGCCAGCTTTACTAGAGAGAAAAATGGAAGGTAGGATGTTATCCATTCAAGCAGCAAAAGAGGTTGGCTCAGCTTTAAAAAAAATAGTTCCTAACACTGTCCCAGAGAAACCAGCATGTCATGTGTACTGTGGCAGAGAAACCTGTGCATCAGCAGGGTCTGAATAGGATGACCTCTAACACACATGCTAACTCTAAGATTCTCAATACCCCTTCAGATTTGGAGGTGTCTGGTCCAAAGTGATGTGATTCACTCACAGAGGCAAGAGATAAAGAGCCAATCAAAAAAAGAAAAAGAAAAAAGCCTGCCTGCACTTTCTATTGGAAGAAAAAAATTATGTGGCTTCTTACCCGTCCCATCTTCCACATTCTCAACTTCCATGACCTCTGTGTTTATTCGACCCCTGAAGATGTAGAGGGATCCATTGATTGATTTGGTGCGCTTAGATGTCTTTTTCCCAGCAACTCTACAATTACCAAAAGAATGTCAAGAGAGATATTTGTTTAATATGCAAAGAGAAATGTAATTTGTAGTATCTTTAATAGTGCATTCCCTATAATACACATTAATATCTATCTACCTCCTCCTCTGTAAGGCACATGCCATACATTTCCTATATTTTGAGATTAAAAACTGGAATAAACACATACCGTAATATTTTACAAGATATTTGTGTGCTTTGTAGTATTCTTTCCATTATAAACATTCTGTTTCATAGATTAATTGTGCAGGTTCAAATGGTGCCTTTTTTGTTTTGAAAAAGCACTGTAATGCAGTAATGCTGGAACTGACTCATTAATAATGTTGGCAACATAACTTCAAAATGAAGGAGAGTAAATGGTACTGTACATCTGTTTGAATTCAAATCCACTGTATTTAAATCAATCTGACATGAGGAACAATAGGTCTTGTCTGCTCCACTTCAAAATATTGGATGCCAACTCAAATTATCTCTTGCTGTTTGTGGGCATGCAGACACTTAATTACAAATTATCTATTTCCCACATGGTGTATCAAACTTCTGTTCAGCTGCATGTCAGTAGAGATTTACAGTGTTGTTGGCTTTGAGTTGCATAAAATGATTTTACTTCCTAAAGTATTTCTTTAGCTATGGATAGCCTATAGACCAAGTAAGATCGGGCATCTCCAACTCCACTATTTCAGGGGAAGACTTGCTCGTGCTTGGTCGAAAAGCTGCTACTGGATGTACCACAGCTGAATGGCAGAGCACTTGCTTTGTATGCAGAACATCCCAGATTCAGTTCCTGGTCTGTACAGCTATAAAAAATATGTTGCTGCACATTATGTTAAAAGATCTCTGCCTGAAACTCTGGAAAGACAGTGGCTGAGAGTGGACATGTATAGTACCTATTTGCCAGAATTACAGTATTCCCACATCCTGCACTGGACCATGCCAAATTAGCTAGATTCCCATCTCCATGTTATCTCTCTCCACCATATCCATGTAATTTCCAAAAAGGTAATGGGAGGCTTCTATGAATATCTAGCAGTTCCATAATGAACTTTATTAGTGATATATAATAGGTTGAAAGGGTATAAGAATAATACTATTAAGTAAGCTGAGGTGGCTCACCTCAAACTTGTAAAAGGTTTGGAGCAAGCAAATGTGAACTATTCACCTTATTATTATTTTTACCAAAGCTGGCCCAAGACATTTTGCCAGCTGATTTAAAAGCAGTAAATGACACTCCCAATCAACCCACATCAAGGTATGCTGTCCTGAGCCAAAGACACTGTGCTGGCAAATGAAGACACAAAATTCCAAAAGAACTTCTTTTCATGTCTGGCAGTAAAAATATAACTATTTCTAATAAGGTAAATAACAATCTGTTGCCTGTGGCAGCCACTTCACTCTGCCTAATTGTAGAGTTGGCCCTACTGATATGCAGATGTCATGTGGATTTACTGCCTCCAACTCTGGAATATGTCCAGCTATCTCCGCTAGGAAGCCACTGGATTGAGTTGGCCTTTCCTACTGCATGACCCATAACTTAATCTATTTGACTCATGGTCTCACAGGCAGATTTCCACAAAAAGTACATGCACCACTCAAAATGACTGAAGAATACACAGCAACAGAACACTTCTGAAATGCTACATAGCCTACACAGAAGCTGTGAGGGAGAGCACAGCACCCAGGGCTTCCACAGACTGATTTCCATTCAGCAAAATTGTGTGTGCTTGCCACTAATTGCATGCATACTGAAATAGACGTAGCAATTAAGAGAAGTCCCCTTTTCACTTATTAGTTACACACAGAGATTTATTCAAAGATTTATTCATGTCCTTGACCTTTTATTTATAGAGGTGTATAATTCTTATTGAGAGCCAGCAAGCTGTAATGGTTTGAGTGTTGGACTATGATCCTTGAGACCAGGGTCCAATTCCTCGTTCAGCCATGGAAACCCACTGGGTGACCTTGGGTGCATCACACACTCTCAGCCCCCAGAAAACCCTGTAATAGGTTCACCTTAGGGTCATCATAAGTCAGAAATGACTTGAAGGCACACAACAATAATTCCTACCCAGCCATGGAGTTGAGCTTGACTTTTTTAACCTGATGAAAGGTTGAATAGTATGACATATGTTGGGGTATACTGCACAGCTTCATAATTAAGAAACTTCCCTTTTGTAAACCACCCACAACTGCAAGTTATACAGTTGTGATGCTTCACACATGGAGTGAAATTCCCAGAAGAAATCTCTGAATACTAACTATTGGAGAATTCTAATTGATAAGACCCTATTAAATTAATAGCTCTTACATAAGGCTTGAAACCTGTAGAGGATTACATTAGTGTAAATCCTGGTTACAATGATGGTTGTACTCATTAAATGCTTATATAAGCACCAGTTTTTCTCTGTGCAGGCAATTCCCTAGCCACTTTGCAGTGCAGCGGGATGGCTTCAAAGCTGGGCAGTGTAAAAGTACAACTTTGTCCCACTCCCTACAACTAGAACAACCATCAGAACATAGTTGAAATGGCCACTGTTATGTTGGTAAGCAGGATTTCAGTTTAAATGTTGAATCATCAAGGTCTCTTTTATTCAATGGGTCTACTCCAGTTGGTGCTAATAGATGGATTTAGTCCCTGGATGTCTTTTCAGTGCTGATGGAAGACTTCTCCTTCCCTATTTGTCCAGGCAATCCAGGATATATTGCAACTGTTATTCATTAGTGTGAACTAGTGGGGCATACTAGTTTGAGAGTCAAACTAGGACTCCAGACAACCAGGATTTGAATTCCTGCTCAGTGATAGAAACCCACTGGGTGGCCTTGAACAAGTTACAATCTCTCCTCCACAGAGGAAGGCAATGGCAAACTTCCTCTGAACTAACCTGGCCAAGAAGACCTCATGACAGGTTCAACTTAGAGTCCCCATAAGTGGGAAATGACTTCAAGACACACAACAACAAAGCAAATTTATTG
Organism: Cyclura pinguis; assembly: GCA_030412105.1. Classification (NCBI taxonomy): domain Eukaryota; kingdom Metazoa; phylum Chordata; class Lepidosauria; order Squamata; family Iguanidae; genus Cyclura; species Cyclura pinguis. The sequence goes on along the minus strand of CM059602.1, from coordinate 28,764,722 downwards.
GTGTTCTATGGTTTCTGTTCACTTCTGCTTCTACAGCATCCACTGACATTCTACATTGCATTTCATTGTATTTGTATCTACATTTTTTTTTTTTTTTGGAATATACATTTCACCCATCCCAAAGATGTTTTCCACTAGATGGTCTACAAATTTACAAATATAAATAAAATGGGTTTCTAAAAAACTATTTTCCTGCTCTAACCATGAACATTTTGCCTTGGCAGAAAATTTTAATGGAATACAAATAGCAGGGGGATAGTGGCAGACTTCACAAGAAGAGTTGCCAACTCAAATGTACAGCCCATCATAGAACCAGGGCTTGAAATCATCAAGCTATTAAATTTTCTCTTTGATGGACATTTGAGATTATTCAAGAAAACAGCTCTTAAAGGTTGATCAAGGGGATATACTACATCAAACTGGAATACAGAAAGCTGTTTAACTGGGTAAGACCATCTAGCCTGGTACGGATGTCACTGAATGGGCAGCAGCATTCCAAGATTTCAGGTACAAATCTTGTTAGGATCCTCTGCTACCTTGAAATGCCAAGACTTTAATCTGAGACCTGCTGTATATAAAGAAAATGTGCTGTTCCAAAGCTACAGGCAGAGGTAAAGGTATTCTATTTAGACTATAGCTCTAGTAGGTGCTGCTAAAATCACAGGCCAAAACACATGTGAACATATCAAAAGCTCAGCGGGATCTGATCCAAACTCAGATGTGTTTCTCACCACTGCTAACCAACCAGGAAGTCCCCAATCAGAAATCAAAGACATGCCCTCCACAAACCCATCTAATCCCCATGTAAACTAAATCAGCAAGTAACCAACAGCAAATTCCATAAATTAAGTGTGAATTACATCAGGAAATCAAGCCCGATTGCTGTGCACCAGAGCCACAGCAATCTGAAGCCAGTTCAGAAGTGTAAAGCCAAAGCCTCCCAACTCCTCAGATTAGAAAGCAACCAAGAAAGCTCCATTGATACTCAAGGTGAGAGATACCCAGCTTCCACTGCCTAGCACTGTAAAGAGACTTCCTGGCTACTGTGGTTTGTGCTGCAATATTTATCTTTGTTAGCCTCTACTGTTTGGTTATGCTCATCCACTGGATGTCAGTTCAAAATATTCCTATACAGGCTGAAGTCCTAACAATCTGTCACAAGTCTATTCAAATTCCTCTGTGCATCTAAACATACAGGAAAAAGAAGCAACTGCATAGGCATCCTTTCTCACCCTATCATCACTTTTCAGTGCTCAAGCATCTATAGAGCTGCTTCCACAAAGAAGGGTCATTATTTGTACCAGAAGCAGACAAACCACAGGTCTTACAAGACAGCCAGCATGAGTGTGTCAATCTTGAAAGGTGCAATACTTAGTGATTTTAAAACCTAACACACAGTATGTGAACCTTAAACTTGCAGAATAAACAATCTGCAGGCTTCATGTTATCCAAATTGGAATGAAGAACCTACATCATGATTGGTTCCCAAGTACCCATTGCATTCATTTGTATTAAGAGCTCCTTCCCTATATTGCAACAAACAAAGATGTAGTATGAGTTGAGCTCAGACGTAACAAGTTACAAGCAACACAGATTTTGTAACTGGTTATTTTTGGATAACACAGGTCTAGCACAGTCACATTACAAAATAGGATCAATATTACTACACAGAAATAACAAGTAATGTTTTTCAGCCTTACTTTCAAATGTTACTCTTTAAGGGTATTTTTAGGCATTTTGCCTGGCATTTTGCATTTTCTTATCAATTCTAAATTGCTGTTTTTGTGGGTTTTTACAATAAAATAAAGTAATGAAGCAGTAATAAGCATCACAACAAGAAGAGCAGCAAGTATAGCACACGTAGAGCAACACGTTCCTTTTTTAGTGCTGCAAGAACTAATAACTTTTCAAACACTGTAATGAATAATTGGGAAAAATTATTTTTTTAAATTAAGTTTGAAAGCTCTAATATGTGTGTGAATAACTGATGTACATATGCAACGGGCAACCACATGGGTCATCCCAACCAGCCTTTGCCTGCCCACTCTCCTAGCTACTTGACGAATGAACAGATTAGGTCCATGTGTCTGACCCTGTGCAAGTTATTCTTAAGTATTCCTATGCACAGCAAAGCTCATGGAACTGTACCATGGGGAAATGCATCACCCACTGTTTTCAGTATATATCCCTCAGAGTACAGTATAAATTATTGGAAGGATAAAAAAGCAGTAAGAAAATGTGAAGATCAACCAGTGTGAAAGCATATATTTTCTCCTGCTTCACAAGAAGAGCTGCCTCCTATGAATATAATGTAAAGTTCTGCGTCACATTAGTGTGTCACTTGCTGAGGCCTGCAGCTGGTCAGTTACTTACTAAATTCTGGACCAGAATTTAAATAGCAGACAGACAGATGAACTATCCAAAATTATAGCAGCCTTGCCACGTCTAAATATACACTTTAATATTAGGCAATGTGACACAAACTTCTCTAGTGGTATCCTTTTTTGTTTTTTAATGAAAATCAGATGCTGGAGATTTGGACTGTGCTTGTTACAGTTATTAGGAAAATATAAACACAGATTTTTCAGGGAATTGAAAGTGTCTGAGCTGCCTTATTCAAGTCCAAGCCAAATTACCAAAAAGTTGCTCACAGAAGCCTACTTTGTACAAACAAGAGAGCTGTCTCAAAAGGCAGTAGAACATTTTGTTTTCTAAAACTTAGTGTTCTGGGAAAACTGCCTGCAGAAAGGGAGGGGCTGAAATAACCCAAACTACTAACAGAGCCCAAACTGTGGGTGCAGGATAACAAAGGAAGAAAAGAATTGAGAAAGGCTCAGAATTGGAGTTTGGGAACTAGTTACAAACTTGTTATTTGTAATTAATTCAATTTAGCAATAACATCTAACTTTAAATATGACTAAGATTTGTTGAGTTATCAGTGACATTTGATTTTAAAATAATGGGTAATCTCACTACTTTTGCACAGTAAGTGTAAATTTTGGTTATCCCAGGATTCTGTAAAATGGAACTACAGCAACTAAAGTGGAACCATAGTGCTACAATTGTGCAGTGTGAAAGAGATACTAGTAATAATCTTTACTGCTTGCACTAAAGATTTTCTTGGTGCATTTATTTCTACAATCTTAATTCTTAACCTTTTGGAAAATTCAGTTTAAATTAAAATTTACACTAAGATTTTTTTTTAAAAGAAAACCAAGGAATTTTTTATTTCTACAAATTAGAAAATTGTTCTTTTTCCTTGACTTCTGTGTACTGAATCTGCTTTTTTTCCCTTTCTTTCTTTGTTCACAGGCTTGTTCATTCTCTCTCTTATTGCATTCATTTCATCTGTATAAGGGTTATCCTCTATGTATTCTTTCATGTCATGCCTTGAGAAACTTCCAATTTGTCAATGGCAATGTGTTTCACATTGCTTCAGTAAACCTACCTGTTCTGGGAAAGTTTGTGAGTCTGACTTCCAACACAATGCTGATTCTACAGTTCACTCACTCCTGTTCTTCTGGTGCAAACGTGCAGAGATGCTGGATCACAACTCACACTGGACCCACTGATGCATTCTGTAGTCCAGCATATTCATAAAGGCTATTCTAATGGTTCATGCCATAGCATGATACTGTTCAACACCTACACTCCAGGTTCTCAAAATGCAAAGGGGAGTCCCTTTAAGGAGGAGTTGTCATTAATAAAAAGAATCCCCTCTCCTCCCTAATCCAAAGATGATATAAGATTATTTATTTTCAAAGACTGTAAATATTAAGAAGTTAGGCAAGTGTGCTCACCTGGATTTCCGCTTGCAATAGACGAGAAGGTTATCAAAAAGAAAGAATGTTCTCTCCTGGATATTTCCCGCTGAGATTTTTAACAAGGTACCTTGGAGAAGGAGCTGGCTGCTGATGTCTGTCAAGTTGGATCCCTAGAAAACAAAATCATAATTTTTGTCAGTCTGCACCTTGACTGAAGTCAGTTACTAGTTATGCTTAGGACTCACATACATGCTTAACCCACTGAGCAGCCAGAATCATAATTTAAGTGCAAGGTAAATTTCTTACAGAAGATCAGCCACTAAATATTCCTTTTGATGTTCCTTTTGAGGATGTAAACAAGTATAGAAGTTTGACTCCACTTGAACTGTCATGGCCCCACCTTAAGGATTCCTCAGAGTTATAGCTTTGTGAAATACTTGGAATTCTATTTCAGAGAGCTGCTGCCCTGGTTCAAGTGAGTGGACTACAGATCTCTAAATCCCTCATCAAGCTACAAATCCCAGCATTCTATTGGATGAAACCATGGCAGTCAAAGTGGTGCCAAACTACTATAATTATGTAGTGTGGATACACGATCAGTTATCATTAGAGTTAAACATTCTTCTAGTTTTAAGAGCTAGATGTCTAGCACATCAGCCATCCATAAAGGACTCATACATTTTTTCTAAGACCAGTGCAAAATTTGGGTAAATCCTACAATATATTCATCTAGTTATTTATTATCAGTTTAGACCACCCAATAATTGAAGCTCTCTGGGAAATATACAGTTACATGCCAAATATAAAAACAATGATAAGTAAATGACAGTAAACAACGATAAACAACGATATCATGTATGCATAATAAAAAGAAAAACTATAGCACATAAAACTGTAGTAAGAGACTTACAAAATATACTGTGCAAAGGTCTAAAAGCACCAAAAACAAACTTCTTTGCTTGATGGTAAAAAATAAAGTAACAAGGGAGGACTTTCAGCACCCACACTCTCCCTGCTGGGCATCCGTGATGAAAGGGACATGGCAGCAGGTGTGTATGAGCACCCAAACTATGACTGTGGAGACCAGAGTTTGAATCCCCACGTGGAAACCCTCTGGGTCATCTCAGGCAAGTCACATCGTCTCAGCCTCAGAGAAAGACAAAAGTAACAAATTTTGCCAAGAAAACTTCATCTTAGGGTCACTGGAACTCAGTTTTCAAAGGGGAGAGACATGATGGCTAGAAAGAACTTCTGTCTGTGAGTGGCACTTTGTTGTTGTGTGCCTTCAAGTCACTTGAAATCTGACAAGATTTGTTCAGAGGGGATTTGTTCAGAGGGAGTTTGCTTTTGTCTTCCTCTGAGGCGAGAGAACGTGACTTGCCTAAGGTCACCCAGTGTCTGAGGATTTGAATCTTAGCCTCCAGAAACTTTTAATAAAAAAAAAAAATACATACTTGATTTTTTAAATATCAATTTGAATCATCAAGTCTTGACAAACCCTGGCAAATTATATTTACATGGGGTCCCTGGCAATAAAAGGTTAAGAACCACTGGTCTAGACACTCTGTTCTGAACTAACTGAAATTTCCTTACCATTTCAAATGCAGTCCTACATATAATGCACTGCAATAATCCAAAATGGAGATTTCCATAGTATGAATACTCCAGTTTTATATTTGTATATTTAGCAAGATTTCCTTAAGGCAGAAACCTGAAGCAATACTCCATTTATATTTGTTCTTTTGTAATGTGGTTGGGAGGGAGATGTTAACTGTTACTTCCTTTTATCTACAGCACAAACCAGACTAAGGAAGTGGATTAGATCATTTGACCTACTGATGTCTTATGGGGAGGGGCAATTTAGAGTTGTGAAATGGATACTGTCAGCAAAATAACTTCCTTTCCATTCTCCCTGCACATCTGCGAAAGCTTTACATTTTGGGCTTTGGGGTGCAGATTGGGAGAGCAACAAAAACAAAAATACCAAGCATGTACATAAAATATAAGAATGTGCTTCACATGCATCATATGTTATCCGTAGAATCCTCTAAGGTAAATAAGTATAATTCCAATATAGCAGAAGAGAGGTTGAGATTGAGATAGCAACCTTTCTACTGAGCAATTCTGGACATATAATTCAGATTCATACTACTGCCATTAAGCCACACATGTCTCTCTCTAATTCTATGTGTCAAGTCCTGGTTTTGACAAAGGTCTCATTTTATTTATTTATTTGGCAAGTTACACCCATTTAAACATCACTTACATTTGACACAGAGAGGATGCAGAGTTCCAGATACAGATTGGTAGGTCCATCTCAGACCTTTTTGGATTAAAACTCTCAGAATCCTCCAGCCATTGGGGTTCTGGGAGCTGTAATGTAAGACATGCTTGCACACAGCACAGACAGTAGCATGCCTCGGGCCAGCCCACTACCACTTGGAATAATTTGGCTGACAGCTGCCCAATCAGTGATCACTTTGGTCAAGAGATGGACAGAGGTATGTCAAGGTGCTAACTAGCCTATAAACCAGTCCACTCCACTTGTGTAAAGGGATTACTGGATACCTCCTTAGACAAGCCTGTAGAAAGCATAACTGGTACAACCAGGGGTTATGTTAATGTAGTGTCCCAATAGGACCTTGATGCCTCACAATAATGTTTCCAATCTCTGGCCTGTTTGATCTACATGCAGCTTTTTTGACATGGCTCAGGTCTTCAACTTCAGCTGTTCACACAGAGATGCTGCCAGTCCTTTTGAGCTATCCTTTTAATATTAATTAGTTTTCTCTATACTTCACAGACATGTTGGGTCGTATCCAATCATAGTCAAACTTAAGGCATATCCATTGAAATCAATGAAACTAACTTTGGTTCCACAGCTTTAAACAAAAGCTGGCCAGCCCACTTTACAGTGGCTCTGCTACTGTAAGAAGGAGTAACACTTGGATCTATTGCATAGAAAAACAAAACGACAAAATTAAGAAAAAGACTGCCAAAAAAAACCCTTAACAAATCAGGTGGAAAATTCTGTTCTGATATATGGTCATGTTTGGTGTGAATTAGATGCAATAGTAGAATGGGAAAAAGAAATAATAAGATTTGAAGGAAACGAACAAGACTACACCAACAGGTTAACCATGGTGGCCAAACTGAAGGGTAACACAGATACCCACAAATTATTGCAGCTGATTTTGTGGACACCATTTACTTCTCTTTAAAGCACAGCAATCTGTAAAATGTGGTCATAATGTTTAAAGGGCTCTTGCCTCTATACTCCTAGGTCAGCTGTTCATTCCAACAATTTCAAAATTACACTGACCCAACATAAACTCGTAACACTGAGAACTCTAGAAATACATTTTGGGGATTTTTGTTTAATAGTGGAAGAATGCCGCCTTTACCTTTTGAACTCAGCAAGTAATGGAATGGATGACGATGGGCAGTTTCTTTTTCTTTTTTTAAGCAACACTGATAAACATATCAGAAACTGTTCTCATTCCCAGAATACTTGATGTAGTCCATCTAAACCCTTAAAAAAACATGACTGGCCACTTTTTAAGAACCAGACTACCACCCACCATGAACAGGCTGGCAAAGTGGTCATCTGAGGCTTAAGTGCACAATCCAGCCCACCCAAATAAATCTTCAAATCATATTAAATTGAACATTTAAAAAAAAACTGTGGGTCTTGCTGTGCTAAATGTTATATCTGGGTTTCATTTGCCTAGGTTTCCATCCACACACACACACACATACACACACACACATCTAGCTATCTGGGCTGCTTACATGGCTCCAGTTAGATGCCAAGAACATCCTTGAAGGGAAAAATGAGCAAGCTTTATTTAAACAAAACAGCACACAGTTGAGGAGCACACCCAACAGTCTGAATATGAGGAAGTTTACATGACCTCTTGAAAGATGCATTCAGTTGAAAAATTCTCAGCTGGCAACCCTCATGCTGGAGATTTAAACTCTCTGGCCCATCATTCTCCCAGCACCAATATGGTGATGAAGTCATTTAGTAATGTCGGTGCCACAGAGTAGATTTCTTTTAAATGTACTCATTCCCGAAAGTCTCTACTTCCATTCATTCAACGGTCTCTGTTACACATGCCAAACTCCATTGTCAGTTAAGCATTATTACATAGTCTGTCACTCTTTTTTTTATAAAAAAAAATGAGTTAAGAATGCAAGAATATAAGAGCTATATTGGATCAGACCAGAAGCTCATTTCAAATTCTGTTTGCACAGTAAAAAAAACGGAGACCTATAAAAAGCCCATGAGTAGGATTTGATGGTAACTGCAGCCCACATTACTCTACAGTCATATTGTCTATGATACTGAAGGCAGATTTTGTAGTTTCATAAATGAGTTTTAATGAATCAATTAATTGACAGTGATACAAACAGATTTAATTTGTTAAAAAATTCATCCCCAAATTTTGGTCTATTATATAAGAACTGAATTCAGTTTTTGGTACAATGTCTTTGTTATATTGTTCTACAGTCAGCCCTCCACATTTGCTAGGGTTAGAGACACAGGACGCTCACAAAACTGGAAAAATTGCAAATATCAATATGTATGTGTATGGCTGTTGGAAGAAGGCCAAGGTGTGGTGGGGAGCACCCAGGGTGCCCAAACCAGGTCAGGGAAAGGAGAGGGAAGAAGGGTGGGTTGGCATGGTGGCGCTGTACTTCCCCTCTCTCACTCATCTCCTTCCTTGGGTGTGTTGGGAGCATCAGGAGAGGGTTTGTGACGCTGAGGAATCAGGCTAGCTGGCCAGGCAGCTGCTGATGGAGGCAAACGAAGACCAGAGGTGGATTTTTAAAGGACTGCATGGCCTGATCAGAGCTGCTGAAAGGGAAGGTTCCTCTAGAATAGAAGCACCTGAGGTGAGGAGAGGGGATTGAAGAAATTTGCAAATAATCAAATTTGTAAAAGTCAAACCTGCAAATTGTGGAGGGCTGACTGTATATATAGTGCGAATACAAACAATACAGTCTTCCAAACGTTATTGATTTTAAATAGCTAATGAAGCAAAGTATTATTGAGAAAGCTTATCCTCCCTTAAATTTTATTGAGATTAGAACTGCTCTCAGACATTTTCCTGACCACTAGGAGTAACACTTAGTCAGCTTTAAGGATTAGTTAACATTCATGCTACCCCAGTGCGTTATTAATACACTTTTTTATACAGACAGAAACTCAACCAGATCACATGTAACTTTTGAGCACCTTCTGTTTTCATCCTCTTTTTGTTTAAAATGTCTTCCTGACGTCTTTCAAAATCAGACCCACTTCAAATATTATTTTTGTAGGATTAGCTGATGCTACTGAGCTCTTTAAACAAATCCTTCAACCTGAGCAGTTCAGTTGATTCCTGCTAAAGTTTCAGTAACGAAAACACTCAGAAGAACTACCTCCAACAGCAAAAGCTTTGGCCACAGGGCAGTATAAAAGTAGCACAAATGCATACACATTTGGATGTATCAGTATGCACACGGTGTATGTGATATATCATTTGCAAAAAAAACCCGCCACCATATCACACAGCTCAATCTTGTGCATTTAACCTTAGGAAGCAACCCCATTGTGTTCAATTGTATGTACTGACATGCCAGGATGTACAGGATTGAAGAAGCTGAACAAATCCCATTGTTCCACCAGATACCATACCTCCCAGCCTTCAATATGAGATTGTAGCTGTTCAAGAGCCTCCAGCTTCTCCATCTGCCTCTTGGTCTCATTAATATTGGTGCACACTGTTTTCATTGCCTGTAAAGCATTATGAACTGCTTGGTAATCTGGGTGCTTAGCAGGTGTCCTCTTGGCTAGTTCCTAGCAGAAAATTGTGAGAAAGAAGAGGGAAAAAATTAAATAAATTTGAAAGTGTATTATAATCCCAAGTACTATTGTGAGTAACAGAGTGTGCAATTAAAGCAAGAGTGGGGAACATTTGGCCCTCCAGACATTTTGGGGTTAAATTCCCAGAAGCTCCAACGACCACAGCCAGCTACAAAGCATTGTGGGAGCTGTAGTCCAAAACTGCTACAGAACAAGACGTTCCCTGCCCTTTAATTACAGAAAAATAAAAACAACAGAGGAAGTCAAGTTACAAGCAGATGTTTGCAGAGGGGAGATATTAAGCTTAAGACCACCAATTAATTTTAGACCACTGAAAAAGAAGACAATTCAACTTGCAAACCTTAGTGTAGCTTGACAATAGTTCTGGAATTTCTTCCTTTTGAGTCCCTTTGGTGACATGTCAATTCTTGAATCTCTTCGATAATGCATTAGCTCTTTCTTTTTTTAATTATTCTACCCAATGTGTTCCATTCATTATCAAGATCACCCTCAAACAAAATCCAGCACAGCTAGTGGTAAGGGGGATGGGAAATGCAGTTAACACCTGGAGGGCTATATATTCTACCCTCTTGTTGTTGTTCTGTGCCTTCAAGACATTTCCAACTTACGGTGACCCTAAAACAAACATATCATTGGCAAGATTTAGTCAGAGAGGATTTGTCTATGCTCTTCTCTGAGGTTCAGATTGTGTCACTTGCCCAAGGTTACCCAGTCACTTTCATGGCTGAGTTGGAATTTGAACACTGGTCTCTGAAGTCATATTCTAATGCTCAGTTCACTACACCACACTGCCTCTATACCCTCTTGGTTCAGTAGAATTTTTATTTTATTTTACTTTACTTTACTTTATTTTATTATATGCAACCTTTCTCCTGACATTGGATCCAGAGCATCTTCCCACAAATGAAAACAAAGCACAGCTAAAACACAGCACAACTTTGTGCTGGCCTAGTAAAACGACTACTTTATCCTACAATTAGAAGTTACATCTTTTGTATCAAACGATCATGAGTGTTCAGACAAAGACTGTGAAGGTTCAAAAGGCTCATCTGAGGTTCAAGAACTGTGTGAGTCACATAAAACCAACACATACAATGCCCACAATTGTCTGGCTTCTCTTTCTACACAAAAATACTTCTATAATTACATTCCTTCTCCATTAGAGCTTGGAAAAGTTAGATTTGGACTCTAATGCCCAGAATCACCTATCAACAAGGCCAGTCAAGTTGCAGTCTAAAAAAGTTGTTTTCCCAAGCTCTGTTCCCCTCATATTCACTACTAGCCTTTGCTTTCTAGTATCATATGTTACTGAAGATAAAGGCCATGATAAGAAGCAGGTCTTTTTTAGTGGTAGTTCCCCTGCTTGGAACTCTACTACCAAAGAAAGCTATCCAGGATTCTTCTTTATAAAATTTTTGGCTGCTGGTCAAAATGTCTTTCTTTTTCAGTGTGTCTGATGAGCTTGGCTGACTGCTGTTTCATTACTGCTTGAGATCTAATGGATCTCTTGCTTTTCTACTCTAGGTTAAATTATTGATATGATTACATCATCAACAACAACAACATTTTAAAAACTTAAAAAACACCTTGAGCGGAACAGATATAGAAAAAAAATAATAATAGCAAGACAAAGACATAACATAATATCAAGGCACAACAATTTGTCATATACAGGCAATAAGCTTCAACAGGAGAGTGAATTATAGAATGATCACAATATCAACAGGGTCAATAACTGATTATCTTTCCCAGCCTTTGGCAGGGAGCTGTCCAGGACTGACTATGGCTGCCAAAGGATGCTAATAATTTGGGAAGTGGGTAGGGCTGAGGAAGACTTAAGATGAGCCTGGACTCATATCCAAATCTCGTCTACTACCCATATTATTTTAAGTGGCAGAGAGTTCCAGGGGTTGCTCTAAGAGTTAAGAGTAGGTCACCAGAAAGGATTTATGAGAGACAATAATAAGTGTGTTGCAGACAATATGGAGTGTTAAAGCCAGAGCAAAGAAACAGTCACACTTGTTTGCTGGAAAGAAACTATGGAAATACTTTGGAAACTGACAGTAATTGACAGTGACATGGGTTCGGCAAACAGTATAGCTTGTGTCAACTTACAACTGAATCATCTTTTTCAGACCAATAATATTTTATAGCCAGCCACATTTGGATAAAAGATCCTTTCAAAGAAGCCTTACTGAACTTATTCAATTCATTTCCTCTTGGTACATAATAAGGTGTTTAAAATTTGACATTTTTAGCCTGTCTGGAATGTTTCGCATTCTTCCAATACTCTTATTTGCTTTTTATATTTAGCTTTGATAGCCTTTAGCTCTGTGACCTAACGGTAAAACCACCGCACAGCTGCCTCATCCTATATTTCCAGAAAGTAAGCTATAAGAGTGAATTCAAATGCAACAGGTAAATGGTATGTAGAATTATTGATCAATTCAGTCATAATCAGAAAGGAGTATTTTCTAAATTTAAAAAGAAGTTGAAAGAAATCTACTTTCTAAGACCATATCCGTACCACACTTGTTATCATGCTATTATTCCACTTTCAATATCCTGTAGAATTCAAAATGCCCCTCCCTAAACTGCAAACCCCAGGCTTTGCAATTTAGCATTCTCAGACATTGAGCCCTTTGGCCTCAGTAAACTACAAACCCCAGAATTCCACAGGGTGTTGAAAGTGGAATAATAGCACTAAAACAGTGAGTTTAGTGTGAAAATGGCCATAGTAAGGTTATCACATCCAAAAAAAAAAAGAAATACATAATTCTGCAAGCCAAATATAGGATGAAATTTATATATGCAGAATTTGCTTGTTTTATGCTGGTGCTGCTATGATTGTGTAAATAAAGGAAGGAATATTATCTATATTTTCCAATGGAGTTTGGTGAAGCAAAACATCTGTACTGCTCATTCATTAATTACTAGCAAAATGCATGTCACTGGGAAGAGTAGAATGGTATGTAAGCAGGTAAATTGTACACTGCAATGACTCTTAGGAGTTTTATGCATTTGTGGGCACTCTCCGGAAAAAAAACAGACACATGGCACACAATCAGGGCACGCATGTCATCAGGGACAGAGTTGGCCAATGACAAAGTAAAAAGTAAGCTTTGCTTTCAGTAGAACAGGGTTGCCAGGAAGTTTTTTAAATTTTCTTCACCGCAGTGAACAACTTTTAGCTGATATAAGTGCAATGGAAAGGGGCAATCATGACAAACCTGAACCATATAGTAGACCCACTTTTTTCCCCTGATGATTTAAATTTTCAAAACCAAGCCTGTTTCATCAACTCACATCTGTTTCTTCACCCGCACAGCCCCATGCCTGAAATTCTGCTTTTTGATCCTGCTCTACTATGCTGAAAGGTTGTTAAATGGCTCCCATATTTGAGATCTAACTCTGGCTGAAGCTCTAAAGAAGGCATACACATTTTAATCATTTTGATAGATCAGAAAATGTTATAAAGACAACCACAGACCTCTTAGCAACTGTTTTTAGTGCCGCTTTTTTTTTTTTTGACCACTGGATAAAATGTAACTTAAATCTACAGATTTTTTTTTAAAAAAATACCAGTATTAATAATGTTACAAAATCCAGCCTGTTCAAGTTAAAGCTCATTCATTTCATTAATTCATCATCATCTCTCTCTCACTCACAAGCACTCACAAAAGAATGATTTTTTTTATGGTTTTGCATGTGTGCTCTCTCTCTGTCTCTTTGAACAAGCCATTTGTAAGATTTGATTGAGCTATTTTTTAAAAAAGAAAGAAAGAAAGGAAAAAGAAAAGGAAAGAAATATTGATTTTCAACGCCTTTTATCAAATGGGTGATGTGGCAGAAGCACATTATGTTGACAACTAGATGTCTTTGTTACTGGAGCAGACTTAATGATGCCAAGTTGTCCATGGTTTGTACAGGCTGCATGACAAATCCCACCCACACTTCACATCAGTTTGATGTTGACTTATCAATTAACAACCACAAAAGCATATGTAATGGTTTCACTGGCTGCAGAAATCTTATTTTGACAACCTACTGACTTCTCCCCACACTACCATAATTCTCAGGATACTTTGAAGAGAACATGATCAGATGAAAGGACAATCTAGTATAGCATTCTATTCACACATTGGCCAATGTCTCATAAGTAGGACACAAGTGCAACTACCCCCACATTTTTCTGCTTTCCAGCAGTGATACAAAGATATGCTGTCTTAGGAACCAGAGGGAATGCCTGCATCTATGTATGTGCCTTCAAGTTGTCTGCCGATTACAGCAGCTCCATGAATTGCATAGAGTTTTCTTAGGCAAGGAATATTCAGAGATGCTTTCGACAGTTTTTTTCCTCTGAAATATCATCTGCTGCACCTGGTATTCATTGTTGGTCTCCCATCCAAGTACTAACCAGGGCTGATCCTGCTTAGTTTCCAAGATCAAATAGGATCTGGTGCCTTATGCATCATAATTAATAGCCACTGATAGTTCCATTTGCCATTAATTTATCCAATCACTTTGTAAAACTACAGGCTGCAAGCCATCAGTGCATCTGGTGACACAGTTTAATGATGTTCTATGTGAAGATGTTTCCCTAAATACCTTAAAGGCATCAGATTCCGTCTGATCGTGGAAGCTATGCAGGGTCAGCCCTGGTTGGTACTTGGATGGGAGACCAACAATAAATACTAGGCTATCTACCAGAGGAAGGAACTGTCAAAACCATCTCTGAGTATTCCTTGCCTAAGAAACCCGTATGAAATTCATGGGGTCACCATAAGTCAACAGGTGATCTACACATGAAGGTGCATACACATGAAGAGGTAATTCCTTTTACCTGTCCTGAATTTCTCAATTTCAGCTCCAGTGGGTGAAAACCACACTCTAATATTAGGACGAGAAGAAGCTGCTGCATGCTGACCAAGAAGCTGCTGTGTTTCACCTGAAGCAAAAGGCAGATATCTGAGCTGAGACCGACTGCGTGCATCCACAAACAGGGACCCACCATTTTTTCTTCATCCTAGCAGGCCTTGAGAGATGCCATGTGATATCTATATTAAACCTTGCACTCTCCATCTTGAGACTGAGTTCAACCAAAGCCCCCATGGCTTAAAATTATCTGGCCATAGGCTCCTTCTGCACTCCTTACCACATTCTTTTTTAATTACCTGGCTGATTTCTGAAGAATGGAAAGTATGCACACTACTCTGAAGCTGTAGTCGGACTTAATAAAGCCATTGCACACCTGTACATTTTGGATTTTGCTTTGGTTCTTATGGTTCAACACAGCTACCTTTGTTTCTTTGTATCATGGAATTTAAATTCTTCAAAAAGTACCCTTTGTTTTGCTATTCTGCTATTGCCAGCCCTTCTAACTGACATTCAACTTTCCATAACCTTAAATCTAATACATTCCTTTGGAGTAGTATCTGAAACTATGGTATTAATGGAATGATCTTTCAGGATTAAATTATCAGTGTTTCTACTCTCTACAACTGGGACTGGCCCTTTTGAATGAAAGCCTCCTTGAATATCTCTCACAGAGTTATTGAGCTATTGCAAGACTACCGAATAACAGCTTGCAAACACACATACAAAACTAAGCTGTCATTTTTCTGTCCATCTGAAAAGAGCAACAAAAATCTGCATAGAAAGAATTAATTCCCTCAGCCTAGAAGAGCAGTGCTTATGATTTTTAAAATGTAGCCAAATTCTGCAAGCACTTAAAAAAATAAATCAGCAACAGATTGGGAGGCCACGCAGGGTGAACATGAGCTGGAACTGCCAGCACACGGAAAAGGTATCACAATCCATCAACAGAACAGATGTGTCACACTTGGCATGTGACTAGCCTGCTGCATTAACAGAATATATTACGTATTTTGTTTGGCCTGAGTCAGCATGTTCAACTATCCACTCTATATTGGGGTCTTCCACATTACAGCTACATAACCTGATATTTTTGATATGTCACGGTAAGCCAGAAGTGTATGTGTAGACAGGTATACAATTGGCTGTATAGATTTCCAACAAAACATACCAACTTTGGCCCTCTAATTAAATTTGTCCATCTATGTTTAAAACAGGAAAATTAAAAGCTCAAAGTCCTCTCTCCACTCCCACTCCCCATTGCTGCACCACTGGAGACAGATTACACACTTTTGTGATAAAAATAATTCACCATTAAAAAATGAAGGGGTGAGTGATTTTACTTTGCATCTAACCATGAACACCCTCTGCTTCTTCAGTGAAAAGAACTCCTTCTTTTATCCTGTTCAGCTATAATCCATTAATGTAATGTTATCTCTGTCTACAGCAATGTAATTTTCATAAAACAAAACCCTGCAACCCCAGTCAGGGGTTCTTGGGATTCAACCAGAGACTGTTTCCATACAGCACTGGACGGGGCAACTTTGGTGACTCTGGGTCAAGTTTTTTCTCCTTGGAACTCCCTGGGAACTACACAGGCTGTGTAAAATTCTGAAAGGGGACCGGAAACAAAACTAGAAGTGACCAGTAGTCCTCTTCTGATTTTGAAATACTGAGATTTTGATTTTTTAAAAAAAAAATTGAAAGAGCATAGGAGATCCTGCAGCCTATTTAGAAAATTATCACTCCTGATAACTTCCTGGTGGGCAATCTACCATTTTTGCCAGAAAAACAAGATTGGCTGGGGAAATCTGCAATGTGTGGGAACCATAAAAACAGCTTGGGGAGTACATACCACAGGGACAATTTGCCCATCCATGATCATGCAGCCAATTCTTCTAAAGTTTGCTTTGTTAATCTGTATTTTCAGTAATGCTGTAAGCTAGAGTAGGAAGAACCTTGGTGAGTTAGCTTAGACAAAGAGGTTGGGAAAGTTTACTTTCTGGAAGAAACAGATTTCCAAGTTACTTTTTGGAGTACAATGGCCCAGGCTGCCTGGAGAATTCTGGGAAGTGTAGTCCAAAAAAGCAATTTTCCTAAGATCTGTTTGGGTATGAGGGAGTGAAAGAAAGAAGGATTATGGATCGCTGTCATACCTGAAGGAGTGTGGAGCCTGTAGGCTGACAATTTAAGAATGAACCATAATGGGAGGCAGAAACAGCAGAGAGGAAAAATATGGAGGAATGAGCACATGTAGAGGAACACTGAGAGCATGAGCAAATAAGCCCATGAACAGGAGACTGATATCAATCATGAAAGTGCACAGAGTTTGAGACCAGGCAACACCAATTACAGGATCTGAACCCAATTCCCTGGCAGACAATGGTAACTAAAAGGAAGGTCCTTGGTTCAATTGATTTTCCCAGAGCAAATCCATTAAATCAATAGAACTTCTATAAAAGCTGACTACCCAGCTCCAGTTGATTGAAGTGGGTATACTCTGACTGGGACTAACAACTAAATTTAGGGCAAGAGATCCAGAAGCAGAATGCTTAGAAATCAAAGAGATCTGGGCCTGCACACAATCCCTGTACCCAAACAAACCCTCACTGTACCCACACACTTGGAAAGATATTAGACCTTTAGACACTGAGCCAAATCAATGTTCCTGACCATACAAGATCTCTGACCACTTTCAGCCAAACATGATTACAAAGTCCTCTGTTAGACCTTCATGCTCAAGCTCTCTGAGGGAGCATTATGTGAGTGGGCTTTACATGTACATCCACTTTTCCACCACACATTTAGTCCTTCCTGCATTCAGCTGAATACCACCCAATCCTATTAACTCTCAGGGATGAAGTAACAACTACACCAGCTACTGTGCCCAGCGAGTAAGAAAGAAAAAAGAAAGAAAGAATTATTTCTAAGATTTCACCAAAATGATTGGGGGAGCTTTATTGGATTACATGGAACCTACAAGGCCTAAGGGGAAATATTAAAAAAAAAAATATTCAGCAAGTCACAAGGCATGAGATAATATTAAAATATGGCAGGAGACCACCGTAGCTGAAATACCAGCAACCTTACTATCCAAAGGAAGAGACCTTTCCAATCTATTTTCACTTTTCTTGCAAATGAATAAACTTACAGGTAATGCATATATAGGACAGCACTCTTGCATACGAAAGAGCTGACACACTTTACCTTTTGAATTCTGGAGCCAGTTGAGATTTTATCATTTGCCTTTTTCTTTAATCATGATTGTTGTGAACTTATGCAAACCCAGCAACATGAGGTGAATGGTAAATTCACAATTCTCAGCCAGAAGATGTTCTGCAGTCTTGAGGATATATTTCAAAAACGACAAGATCTGCTATGATTAAATTCTATAACCTCACATCTCATTCATTATGTTGCTTGCATGAGAAGGTAACACTGATAGGCCAAAACAGAATCTAAAGCAGTTCCTCTATGCCCTCTGAATATTTATGCCACCTCCGAACACAAAACTTCACCATATTTACACAAAATTGTCTTCTGGATATGGTGCGGTAACCGATCACTATTTTTGTCCATTATAAAACAAACAGAGAATTTCCAGTCTTTCGGACATCAAATGTGAATTGGATAGCTTGCAGCAAAAATATTCCCACATTTCTGGGAAATGAAAGCAAAAGACTACAGTTTCATCAAAAAAACCACTAGAGAGGTCCAGAAAGAGAAGAAAGAAGGCCAAGATTTGTACTGTCAAACACCATGACTACAGGTACAAAATAAAAGAAAGAGACACATTTTGGATCACCTCCCAATCTACTTTGTATCACCTCCCAATATACTTTGTGGTAATCTGCCTCCACTACAGCCTTTTGTCCATTAGTTCTCCCAGTAAAATCTCTGTTCAAAATGGAAGTTCATACAGCAAATTTCCTATTGGCTTCATACACTAAAGTACTCCTCTGACATTTTAGAAAGGTCTGTGTGGCTTTAAAAGGTGATTTTGCACATTTGTGGGAGACAGATTTATCAGTGGCTTTTAGTCATGATGGCTAAACGTAACCTACAAATTCAGAAGACATATGTCACTAAATACTTGTTTGTTCAAGCTGGTATACACAGTTCACTCTTCCATTTGTATCCTCCAAACAATCCTGTAAAGTAGGTTAGGCTAGTCTCCAAAATCCTAATCCAACATTCTAACCGCTACACCAAGTTGGCTCTTACCAAAATACCAGTTCCTGGGGATAACAGTGAAGGGAAAGTTATTGTCTTCACACTCTGTTTCTAGACCTCCTTAACATTTCTGGTTAACTGTGGGAAACAAGAATAGATTAGAATGACTCTTTCTATGGTCTATCATGATTCTTCTAATTTCATTTGGGAGATTTCTAACCAAGGAATGGTTCACAGAATTATAAAATACAATGAAGACACGAAGGAATTCATGCTTGAAATTAATCAGAATGAAATCAACCACTCCTGCTGGTCAGGAGTCAGTGACCGATGTGACTATGCACAGGGCAGTTGGTGGTATATGATCCAATGGTAAAGCAGAAAACAACCATCTAAAGCAGGAGACTGGGGTTGTCTTAACACACATCTCTCTCTCTCTCTCAATCCTTCCACAGTGCCATTGATATTAGTTAGAGGGCTCTACAATGGAGGGAACAGGATAGCTGCAGCCCGCAAATGGTACTGCAGAAAGAAATATTGTGATTTATCTATTTATATCACACCATCACTGTACATGATGCATTACAAGTAAAAGATCAACCGCCCCCCTAAAAAAACACCTAGTTCCCTGCCCTCAGCCTTACAAATCTAATTAAGAAGTGACACAAAAGGAAAAAAGGGATGGCACTCTGGGAGGGAATTAAGTCCAGCAGATACTTCCTCTTTTTCTTTCCCTCCACAGTTGGAATGGAGGAGAGGGCCTTCCACCTTCTTTTGGGTCTGTGCCTGCCTCTTCTTCTCTCCTTCCACAGCCAGGGCAGTGGCAGCTGGAATGGAAGAGAGGGATCTTCATCTGCTTCTGTGCTTAAGCATAATGGTTCTGTGTCTTCCTCAGTCTGATTTCATAAAAAAAAACCTGAGAAATGGTGTTTGTATGTACGTGTAGGGCAAAGCATGGAAAAATTTCTTTTTGACTAAGATTCCCAGAATTCCACCAGTGGCATCACCAGTGGCCATTTGCCTGGGAGCTGAAATACAAAAAAGTAACTTTTCCAATCTTCGGCGCTGGATTGCACCCAGACTTTGTCATATTAAGCACATGCACACAAACATCATGGTTCACTTTAAGTCCCTTTGACTTCAGTGGCTTGAAATACATTAAGGCTCAAACTTGCCTTTCAACATCCCAAGGGACAGAAGTATCGGTAGCAAATGCTTGGACAGTATTTCTTTGCAGGACAGTTTCACTGCACAGAAAAGCCCTTCTGCATAAGTAGCTGTGAGCATGATTTAAGGAACAAAGCAGTTATGCAAAACAGCAAGTTTTAAGAGCAAACCCAGCCCTAATAATTCTTAGAAGAAAGGATGTTGCTGTACTGAAACTTGCCTTGCTTTGGTCTCTTCATCCTGCCACCGCCCTCTTCATCTTTTTCCATAACAGACTGATCATCTTCATTTGTATACTTAAGCAGGGAGTAGAACACATGCTTTTACTGCAGAAAATTACAGCTATCCACATAAAAGAATTCCCTCGCTTCCTGTGCCTTGCGTTACAGAATACTCCCAAAAGACAGTGAACCATACAGTTTATCCAATGGAATGTTAACTCTGCTCATTGTTTTGTGTGATAAAACATGGCTTGCTCTTGCAGAACAGTTTTATTGAAAATCTAGGACTAATAGCAAGAGAGAAAGATTGCACCATTTCCTGTGCTGATGAGTGCAATAGGATCTTAAACAGCAAATTTAACTAGCCTAGCAGCAGATTGAAGATTCTGACAGTAAAACTAAGCAATGCAGCTAAACAAATCTTTGATCAGAAGATCTCTCACGAGGGCTCAAATCTCATTAGAAGTTGTCCCTCCACTTTCATGAGTGTTCGGTGTGCAGAACCCTTGCAAAAGCAGAAAAACCATGAATAACTCTCCCACTCCACCTCCCAAGGTAGAATTCCAAGTTGGAAGTGACCACAGGGGCCATCATGTCCAACCCCCTGCTGTGTAGGAACACCCATCAAAGCATTCCCAACAGATGGTCATCCAGCCTCTGTTTAAAAACCTGCAAAGAAGGAGACTCCATCACACTCCGAGGCAGCACATTGCACTGCCAGACAGCTCCGACCATCAGAAAGTTCTTCCTGAGCTTCAGGTGGAGTCTCCTTTCCTGCAGCTTGAATCCATTGCTCCTTGTCCTAGTCTCTGGAGCAGCGGAAAACAAGCCTGCTCCCTCCTCGACATTTTGTGGTCAGGTATATATTAAGGTACACATAACAAAACACAGTATACAACTAGTTTGATAATTGGGTATCCTCTTGACTTGCCATATTACGAGGTTCTTGCTATACAGAAAGTCAATTGGAAAAGTTTATTGAACTTGAAAGATTAAATCTCCTCCAAAAATAGTAACATGCAATTCTTGAAAAGAATATCTGCCTGATATTGGCAGACCTTGGAGAGATTATTTCAGTTCCCTGAACCATCAGCCACCATGGTCAGTGGTTAGGTTGGTTGAGGGCTTCTGGGGGTTATAATACAAAAGAGTAACTTTTCCTAGCTCTAGATACTGGCATATGCTGTTGTATCCTTTCACAGAAGGATCTCTGCCCCCCCCCACAACAAGATATGATGGCTGACAGCTACTCTCCCTCCCATCCTGCATAGTCAATGGTAAGTGATTATGAGATTTGTGGTCAGAAACATCTGGAGGGCCAAAGGGTATCAACTCCTGCCTTACAGTATATGAGAAAATAGCTTCTGTCACTACTATGTGAAACTGACCTTACTGAATTTGGGGAAATCACATTCTTCTCATTTTTAGACTCTTTCTCCCTATTTTTACATTCAATCATCAGGATATTACTACACAGGAATATCTGGATCATGATAGAAATATGTGCTATAAATGCTCTGTACATGATTGGGAAAAAAAATAGCCATCAAAGCTGAACAGCAACACATTCTACATTACGACTCTAAAGATTAGCTACAGCAATTTGTTGTTGTTGTGTGCCTTCAAGTTGTTTCCAATTTATGGGGACCCTAAGGCAACCCTATCACAGGGTTTTCTGGGGCTGAGTGTGTGTGACGTGCCCAAGATCACCAGTGGGCTTCCAAGACCAAGCAGGGAATCGAATCCTGGTCTCCAGGATCATAGTCCAACTCTCAAACCACTATACCATGCTGGCTCCTAGCTACAGCAATAGTAGCATCCTAATATTTAGGGTGGAAGGTCATCTACCTTTTCCTCATCTGCCATTAAAAAGTCACTGAAATTCTTGACTTGACAAAAGTTCAAGTGGAGAATGTTGTTGAGGTTGAAGTTCCCAGACTGGTCCAACCATTCATAGGGTTTTACATGAAGGTCCCACCAGAATGATCAGAAAAGTGTTAGTTCCAGGTGAGGGAGACAACAGCACATGATAACCAGCCATGGGACCAGGCTCAGTTCCCACCACACTGTTAGCAGGGCTGAACTAATAAGACTGAATGAATAATTGTGTTAATACAGTGGCCCAACAGACAGAAAAAGCACTTAAAAGCCCTATTAGACTAAAAGCCCAAATGGTTTGCAAATTGATAACATCAACAATACTACTGCTCTTAATCTGCATTTATTTATCTATTTATTTTGAGCACAAATACTCTGCCTTTGAAGACTATTGTCTTTGCAAAGTGGCTTCTAAAACAGATAAATATATTTCAATAAGAAGTGAGAACACAAAATTAAATTAAGCACCAGGTGAAATCAACATAGGTCTGTATAAGGAGATCAATCCAGAAAGGCTTAAAGAAGTTGCGAAAGTAGAAGCAACGCAAAGCAATAAAGTATTTGATCCCAGCAGTGAGACAAAAGGGAAGGAACTATTAAAGTTGTCTGTAGAAGAAATTCCAGAAATTAGGGGTTACCACTGAAAAGATTCTTGTCTCTTGTCAACAGCAGCCATGGGAGAACTAAAGTGATGTCTGGCAGAAAACAGGTACAAAGCCCCAACTGAGACTGGGAGACTATTCCAGGTCAGGGCCCTACCACTGGTTTTTCTTCAGTATAAAATTAACACACTTTTAAACACATACACACACACAAATAGCATAATAATGGCCTAAATCCAACAGCTAGTACCAGCTGGTGGAAGCCCTAAGTCCTACTGATTCAGTTGATTTACTCTAGTTGGGACTAGCAAATCGATTTAAGCCAAAGTAGTTTAAATCTTGCCCCTTCTATCCGATATTTTTAAATGAAGAAGCCAAGGATTGAATCTGGGACCTTCTGCATGAAAAACACATGTTCTGTCACTAAGCTAGAGCTTTTCTCCAAGGCTGCTAATACATGAAGTTTAGGAACACAAACACCTGTAACAGGTCAGTTACCTTATAACAGGTCAGTTTTGGGGGTGGTTCATCAAGTCTGATATACATTTTGTCCATTCTGACTAGCGGTGGCTGTTCACAGTCTCAAGGACAAACCTTTTATACTCTAAGCTAGTTGACACTTTTTTAGAATTTTATTTTCCTTTTAAAAAAGAAAAAAGTCTGAGAGTCAATCTGGGATGGTTCAGGGGGATGTACTCTTACTGAGCTACAGTTCCCTTCTCAGTTTTATACAATGAATTAGGCAATATTATTTTAGGGTGAAAATGGCTTAAAATAAGATAAAAACAAGTCAGGCCTCAATCTTCCTGCAGAACTCTGAGCTCACATACAGGCTTTACTCTAAATTGGGTGTTGGGAAGGTTGCTTTTTAGTATGTTCACCTCTAGCTAATTAGTGGTGCCCTGTCTTTTAAAAAAAAGTCCTGAGGGAAAATAAAGGGCACCTCATCAAATTTCCATCACACTTTTTATATCTGTACTGCTTTCCATTTCAGATTTCTGACACCTACAGTCGTTAAGGCTTGTAAGCACCACACTGTTTTGCATTATCTTTCAAGTGGATTAGGAGTCTGGCAGCTCAGCTCCTGCCTCCAGGTTATTTTTTTCTTAGGAGCACAGGAATCTCCCAACCAAGGATGCAACCTATAATTATCAAATCTACTTTCAAGTAGCTCATTTAGTGGCTAGGCATGGAAACCAAAATAATACACACTTGAACTGCAGCCATCTACCTGCAAAATCCTGGAGATGAAGAAGAATAGGAAGAGGAGAAAGAGGCAGAGGGGAAGCACCCACCATAGCAAACATTCATAATCTCCACACTGTGTAACTCTACACAGGTAACTCTAAAGGATGTGTTTATAATGACTTAAATACACATATTATATTACAGAGGACAAGAGAGTAGAGGTAAATTTTGCTAATTTGCATGCCAAGAATATGATTAAAACATTATCACTGGCCCACTAGCACCTCCTCCAAGGTCTTCTTTTCACTCACAGAAGTGGTCCTTTCTAAGGTGAGATGGTTAGTTCAAGACCCAGAATTGAAGAATCCACAATGGCTGCCTCACTGCTGAACAGCACAGTTTCTGCTATGCATTAGTGTAGCAGCTTTGGATCAGGGCTGGTTTAATTTTTATGTGAGGAAACTGTTACCCTGATTTCTGAGGACCCGTGAGGGACACCTCAATGTGCTCCAAATAATGGAGAATGGGAATTAGCCAGAGCACAAGCTGTAGCAAAGCAAGAGGCAGGGCAACTTAGCAAGATCTTTTACCCAATGTTTACGGGGTCAGGCCGAGTCAAAAACCAAGCAAGAGTAAATTATAATTGTTTTCTTTATTTAAAAGACAGTCACAGCACACATACGCACTCACTCACACAGATCTAAGAAGATAAAGGGAGGAAATGTGATAGGGTATTTTGAGAAGGATTTTTCAGGGGGAATACTACACCTGATCCTGTAGCCCGGGTAACCAGAAGAAAGTCAGTTGGAGCAGAGATTCTCAGCACGTGGAAGCTGAGCGGAAGGCTCGTCAAACGGAGCGGCAGCAAGCAGGATGACAACCGTGAGCGATCCGAGCAATCCGAGGAAATGCTCAAAATCAGGGATTCTTATAGGGGAAAATGTGCTTGTAGGGTAGTCCATTCCCGGGAAAAACAATAGGTTTCGGGTTGGAGACAAAGCCTCCAAAAGGTCAGTACCTTGAATGATTGGATTTTGACGGAGTTGTCAATAGCGCAGACAGTATGCAAATAGGGAGCGCTTGACAGTTGGCTATTCTGAAGCGCTAATCTCGTCAAGCTGGCGGTTCGGGACAGAGAATCTTTTGTATGCTTGGTGCATATTTAATTTAGTTTAAAGTGTACTTGCCTGGAGGTCTCCTGAAGCTGTGTGTCGGAAAACTACTGGCCTGCCTGGGATTTTTCGTGTATTTTTCAGCCGATCGGCCATGTCCGTTTACGTGCTTATCCGGGGGCCTCACAAACACGTGGAGGGGAGCAGTTTGGAATGGCCAATCTTTTGATATCAAATTATATTTAGTAAGCCCTGGGCTCGGACTATAGACCACAGTAACAAAACTACCAAAGATGACCCCTGTTAATTGAGAAGGCCGTGCTATGCTTTTATTATAGATTCTTAGCATTCTGTCCTTATTTACATTAATGTTTCTCCAGCTCAAAAGCACAATGTTTTTAGCCCAGAGACTTGGATTGTGGTGAATTTCATACTCCACCCCTTCAAAGCCATCACTTATCACAGCCTTCCCCAACCTAATATCCTCCAAACGTGCTGAACTACCATTTCCATTACCCCTCCACCATCATGATACTGATAAACAACTTCAAGGTTCCTGATTTCCCTTCTGAAATTTTTGTATCTTAACAACGAACATGAATTGGGGGATCCTTCACACAGAGGATTTTAAATAGAGGACACTCCTCCGACAGCAATTGAAACAGAAGACTGTTCCTCCCAAAGTAAGACATGTGACCATGCCATTCATCAGTCAGTGATTATAATCTGCCTATGTTGAAAGGCACTCTTTTAATAAAAAAAATCAAATTCTATTTCCAGATATGTACCCTAAGCATAGAAAAACAGGTCCTAGAGCTAAGTCCTGCATCAGGGCTAAGTCCTACATCAGGACTAAGTCCTGCAACGGACTGGGTTCTATACTCACATTACATACTGTGGGTTGTATACATTAATTATGGCTATTTATACTTATACCACATATGTCTCTACAACTGTGGTTTGAGGGCACATCAGCAAACAAGGTGGTTTAAATGTTATCTGAATGGATAAAGGAAAATCACCTACACAGATGAGCCTTGAAAATCTGTCAACTTTGGAAGAGCATCTGTGGCCCACCAGATGTTACTAAACTGCCATTTTTGGCCAGGTTGATGGAAATGAGGGTAATTGGGATCTATGAACATACAGAGGGCCACCGATTCCCTAGCACTCATCCTGACTAAGCCAGAATAGCCAATATCACTCAAACAGAGAAAATAGATTACCAAAACAGGATGCTAGGTGGGGAATATGCATTAAATGTGCAAATGCTAATTATTACTACTATAAGAATACAATGCTGGTGTCAGGATTTGTAGCCATTGCCATGAGAAATGAGCTAGGTCTGCTGGATGCGTATTGAAACAATGTATTTTAACCACTGTAGAAGTAGATGCTGTAGATCTCTACTGAGCTTGGCTGTAACTGCTACAAAATATCCAGTGTTAATTGATTATTCCAAAAAATGTATCTGTGCTGGGGGTTTGCCTGGATTTGTTACAAAGTATTAATTGCCAATTGCTTTATTGCCTGTTGCTACAATGAATCCAGTGTAAGGCTGGAAAGAACAGATGAGGGAAAAATGAAAGTGTAACCTGAAGAGTCTCTGCGTTTTGAGAACCTGATGTCAGCAAGATAAAAAGCATGAAATATGTGTCTAGGTCAAATTGGTTAAGTATGGAGAGAAGTGGGAAACAGGCATGGGTCTGGGAATTGTTCGAGAAGTGATGCGATGCATGGATTTATGGCCCTCACCAATCATGGCTTTGTGCACCTACATTTTAGAATAGTTGCATATAAAAAGGTGTAACCTCCATGTACGCTTTAGTCTCAGCAACGTCAGTGAAAGTGTGCTGTGTTGCTCATATCTTTACAAATAATGATACTGCCTACCTCACAGTGGATTTTGTGGAATGTGGGTTACCCAAAACATGACAGCTGGTGACTCAAACCAGGGGCCAATTCATACAACATAGTTATAGCACTACTACTCCATTTTAAGTAGCATGGTTCAATCCTATGGAATCCTGGGATTGGCGTTTAGGGAGAGGTATTTAGAATTCTCAGCCAGAGAGTTCTAGTGCCCCACCAAATTGCAAACCTCGGGATTCCTGGGAAGGAACCATGGCATTTAAAGTGAAACCATAGCGCTATGATTGTGTAGTGTGAATGGCCCTGGGCAATCTGAGTGCTCCTCTAGTATGCTGTCTGAATGCTGTTGATGGACAACTGCAAGGTCTCCCCTCTCCCTTCTTACCTCCATCTTTAAGCTAAACTTAGGCTGGAGCATTGATCAGCTAAAGGAGGTCATCAAACAAATGACTATCCTCTGATGCCCACCACTTTAAATCAGGTCAGGCCTAAGAGTATCCATCCTTCAGTTTGCTCTAATGAGTTTCACTACTCTTATAAATACAAGTGAAAGCAAACAAAGCTATCCACTCCAATGTGAATATATAAAGAAGCATAAACAGAATGGAAGTCCTTCTTGGGGAATGTGTACAGATCACATTTTTCAAATCTCTACTTCCTCTGGCCTGCCTGTGTGCCCAGTCCTAAAGCCTTTAAGAAGGCTCCCATACCTCACACACGATCCTAATGCAAATCATGGAAGGAACACTCACCAACTTCCTCCCCACCCTTAATCTAATGTAAATAAACACAGTGGGGTGGGGGTGTTTCGTGCAAGTTGCAAATGCTGAGGCAGCATTTTAAAAGAAGCTAAATTTGTCACAGTCTGACTCATATACTTAAGTACATTAGAACTGACTGGACTTTGGGACTTTCTGAAGTACTGTTATGGTTCAATTACCGCTACTTAGGAACATACAAAAATGTATTTCCATCAAAGATCCTTTCACAGTACCTGACAGAACTTGACACACAGTCCTTTCATCTTTTCAGTACAGGTCACGAAACATCAAGTAATCAAATATTAAGCAACAAGTGTTAGATATGCACATTTGAATCTACCTCCAGTGAGATGGAAGTATCATGTGGATAGACAAAAGTGATGTCTATTCTGCAAGCACCAGCTTGTGCAACCTAACATTGGATTCAAACATTACAAGCAAGGAATACTTATGTAACCAAATTTACAGTCCATTAACTTTCTGCAGGTACAAGTCACAAGTAAATAACTACATATATAATTAGAAAAACAGAAACTTTCCAGAGATAATCACCGAGCATAGTATCAGAAAATATCTTTTATTTTGTATTACCTTTAGGAGAAGTGGGTATTTGCAAATCCTCTGGATTGGGGTTAGAAGGTAGCCCTCAAGTGGAATGTCTGTCGTCTTTCTGCCTCCTAAAAGCATGCAGCTCTGTTGTAGAGAAAAACACAAACCTTACTCTTGAATACAAAATTCTTTGAGACAACATGTTAACCAATGGTATTTTAAAACTCCTTTACACAGTGAGTCCTATACAAGTTATGAACTCAGAAAAAAAGAATCCTTTCGAAGTTGGTTAGAAATATGCATTTGTGCATGTCGTGGGGTAGGAGGCTCTACACTTTATATGGAAAGCTGTGTATGAAGAGGGCAGCCAAACCTTCCCCTTTCACAATGTACAGCACCACACCCCATCACTTTAAAGAATTTTCACCATACCTCTCCCCATACAGAAACTCAGGAAAGGCAACAAGCAAAAGAGCCAAACAGCATCTGCACCAGAGGATTCTGAAACAATGTTGTCTCCTGGTCCATCAACAGATTTACTGGTACATATACACAAATACCTTTCAAACTACCAACCAAAGGGAAGAGCTATTTTTAAACTGGATATGCATTCTGTCCAGAGCTTGAAAAAATTACTTTTTTGAGCTATATCCCCAAACTAGTCATAATCAGTGGTAAAACTAGCAGAAGGATTCTGGGGACTGTAGTCTAAATATAACTTTTCTAAGCTTTGCATTCTGTCCTGTTGTAATCAAAGAATTACTGTTCTCCAAGCTCTGTATTGTGTCCAATGTAAATAAAAACAATGCAGATTTTAAACCCATTCTTCCCTCTCTGTGAAGCTTTGAAAAGTTACTTTTTTGGACTATAAATCCCAGAAACTCTCAGCCAGTCATTATATAATGAGTATAATGCTGGAAGAAGCGTTCTGGGAGTTTTAATACCAAAAAAGTAACTTTTCTAAGCTTGACATTCTGCCCAGTGTTGATATTATATTCAAGTAACAACAAGAAACACAAAGCCTGGTTGATAGGACCACAAGTGGGAAATGGCCAGCAAGCCT
The DNA here is from genome assembly GCA_030412105.1 of Cyclura pinguis. NCBI lineage: Eukaryota > Metazoa > Chordata > Lepidosauria > Squamata > Iguanidae > Cyclura > Cyclura pinguis. The sequence continues at coordinate 28,735,625 of CM059602.1, read as the reverse complement.
ATCCTAAGCAAGACTATTCAGAAATAAATCCCACTGAATATAGTAGACATATTCCTCAGCAAGTATGCTTCAAATCACAACTGGTGCCTTCTCAAGTCCTCAGCCTGTTAACCTTTTGCTTCTTTGGGGTTCCTGCAAGATATTTTTTCCAGAGCTACGTCTGACACAGCTGTCCAGAACTGCTTAGGTGTTCGGTAACACAAACACTTTCATTTTTTTTTCAATGTTCTTACCAGACACCAATCATAAATTTTGTCTACAGACAGGCAGACTCCTTTGATGCTTTGGCAGTCCTGGCTGCTACCTGCAAGAACTCTCAGTCCAATTTTCCAAGGCCCCGTGTGAATCATAAACCATTCTTATCCCTGTTGTTTTCTTTAACTCTCATGTTGGCCTTTGAATTCCCTCTTTAAATCAGTTTTCTGAACTGTAACATTCCCACATTTTCCAAGGCAATATTCTCTGCTTCAGCCACTGAGAGAGCATCTCAGCCAATTCCACTCACACAAGAACCTCTTTATTCCCTAATTTGACCTCATTAGATGGTGACATTATTATGCCAGGCAGGACGCAGGGGGAAAAGGAGGAAAAGGGGAATGATGTAAGGAGCTACCAGTCCAAAAACACAGACTGCCCCATGACCGTCTTGACATAAAACTATTTTCGAACATCTTTTTTGAGACTAACAAAATGACACCACAGTTTATAAATCTTCCTGTCCAGCAGAATGCTGAGGTGACAGTTTTCCTTTCAGCCACTCCAATTAATAGATGCAAGGAACTCTCTCGAATAATGCCTGCACTCACATTTCTTCTCAAACATGTCAAAAGAGATACGTAAAAAAAAACTAAACCAAGGGAACAAGGATTGAGGGACATCAATAGATGGCTTTTATTTAAGCTATTGTTGAGAGTTGAGTATAAATGGAGAACACTATAAAATCACTATCTGTGTGTTCCCAATAGAAGACATATCAATTACCCCTCCTTTTCTCTCCTCAGTAGAATGCCAACTGTTAAGCAATATTGTAATATACTTAATCACATGTGTGGATATTGAGTATACTGTTTTCCCTCAGAACAGTCCAGAACTAGGACTGTCAAAAGGGACTTAAGGCTGATCTTAAGGGAAACAGAGCTCATCTGTTTTAAAACAGAGCTGATCTGTGGTTCAAGAGGACCACAGAAGATACCAATAGCATGGAAAGAACTATGAGATTCATCTCAAGGACTTGTGCTTTGAATTTTGTAACGTTTATGTGGAAACATAAATTGCATTGTTAAATGAAGCCACTTGACTGCTGGACATGCAGTACTTTTTAAAAAATATAACTTACATGAAACACACAAAGAAAATAATGGTTAGGAATTATTTGTTGATTATTGTGTTTATACAGAGGGGAAATGCTAAGGCAGCCATGGATGGGAGGTCTGCTGTCGAGTCAAGTGACACATGTCTAACTGCTAGTGAATAGTGGGTTATGTATGAAAAGGTCCAAGGCTCAGCTTCACCATTTCCTGATGTGGAGAGAAGTTTCTTTTCTTACTCTCTGAAGAAATCTTGTCATGCTAGTCAATGTAGAAAAAAGATGGGAAAAGGGCACACACACACACACACACACACACATACAGATGTGACTGAATTGCAAGTCTTAGAATTCCTTACTATAGACCATGCTAGTTGGGGTTGACACCAGATGCAGTTCACTAAGATATGCTGCAGTTCACAAAGACTGCACAGTTTCCACTCCTGGAATAGACAACACTGAAACAAACAGTCTAATTTGGCATCTGGCAGCTTTGTGAGTTCTAAAATGCTAAAATTTAACAGGCACAGCAATATACAGGACCAAGGTAGAGGTCTCTGGGGCGGAAGCACCGCTAAATCCGAAGCCCTTCTATAACACACATACTAGTCAAGATATACAGGGGAGGAGCTATTATTTTCTTTACATTTTTGTCAAAGCAATTTTTTTTTCTCATTCTCACCAACATAGAAGAAGTTGAAACGTCACTTCCACCTTGTTCAGGGTATGTCAGAGTACCAGCAGGGGTTTAAAACCAGTGGACCTGAGGCCTCTTCTGACCTACCCTGACTCATTACCTTTAGGCCCCTAAAACTGCCAGAACTTCAAGAGCAAAAGATGACAGTGGAACTTTCCATCAGCCAGACAAGAGCATTTCTAATGAACAACACGCTCTTCCACCCACACAAAAACAGATTTGCTATTATCCTATCATCTTTGAGACACCCTCCAAGGGCATAGCATTCCTTCCTTATTTAATATAATTTTGACTGCAATTTATACAGGACTACACACTTCAGACACCCTCTATGCCAGGGGCACTGGCAAAACAAAGCAAAACTGTATTTTCTGTGTGATCTCTTGTAAAATAATTCAAGATGTTGCATTGTTTTTCTAGTGCACGTAACTAACAGTGACTCAGACGCTTTGGGTCAAATAAGCTATATTCTAGCATTTTTGATGTATGCTTTTGTAGAGTTTTATTTCATTTTAAGCCAGCCAATATGACACCAGGATTACTTCCATGTCACAAAATAGGTACTGGGTAGTTGCTTTTGACTCCACAAAGCAAACTGCTCAGTTGTTTGATGTCTAAATGCAGTCCATGGGACAAGAGATATGATGGGCATTTGATTCAACCCTCACCTGTTAAAAAACAAGCTTCCATTTTGAGCCAAAGTATAATTTTGCTACCTAAATGCATGGAACTCTGTCAGTCATAACAATGGATGTTTTTGCCATATTCAGTGCTATGACACTATGCAATAGAGATACCACGAAGTGACATGTTTTGGCTGCTCTACTGATCAGAAATGGGAAGTAGGTTTTTGAAAAATAAGAACTGAAAAGGGGGTGGAGTGAAGGCACTGCTATGAGAAGGAAGCAAAGAGAAGAGGGAACCTCAAAAAGTGCACCGCAAACAATCCACAAAATGCTTTGCGTCAAAGTTTTCTTCCTGAATGAAAACTGAAATAGTTTTATCTACTTACATACGAATTTGCTTCAAGAGAACATCAGGTAATATATACAAGGTTCTTATTCCATCCAGCAATGAATAAAGTCCAGAAGCAAATTGCATCTGCTTCTCCCCTAAAACTGGGAGGATCCCAACTCCACAGCTGTCACCTCCAAGAAACATTACATCTTCTTCTAACAGCCCCACCATTCTCTCAACTGTAGAACTAGTACAAGAAAACAATTGGATTGATAGGGCTTCACATAGCACAGAGTCACCTCAGTTCCTATGAAGCCAGCTCCCATGAGCAGTCAGCCACAGAATCTTCTGCTCTTAGTGAGTCACCTTAGAGTGAGAGATCCACTTGGAAGGCTCTCTTGGGCAGCTTCCAATCAATTGATTATTCTGAAGAAGCTTTTCTCAGACTGAAAAATATGATGGTTGGAATTGCCAGAGTAGCCATCCACTTACTCCCTTGCACTGTTAGAACCATTCACAGTCCAGTGAATGGACTCCTCAAAGCATCTTCCCACCTATTCTCACACTCTAAGACAATGCTCTCAAAGAGAAAGATCCAAAGATCCAGTTGTGCAGGTCTCTTGAGAGGTCTCTTGAGAGACCTGCACAACTGGAAAAAAAGACACCTGTGTATAAGTGATTTCTTGTGTACCTTTGTGCAGAGATGGTCTTTGAGAAGAACCTTCAGAGTGAAACAACTGAGCAACTGCAACTGTGCTAGCCTCTCTTTGTAGTCAGTGCTGTTCTTCAGAAAGTGAGCCCACATGATTTGTGTGGTAGGAACACATCTAGTACAAGAAGCAGGTTGGGGTGGCAGGAGTGCTTCCGTTCCCACCTCATGTTGCCAGATCTCTTGTACCACCACTGGGGGAGCAGCAAATTGGGTCACATTTCATGTGGGACAACCACTGAATGGAACAAGATTACGAAATCTCATCTGTACTGGTAGCCTTCTGTTAAAGAGTGTGGCATTCATGGTTGTATGTGCTCATTTCTTAACGAAGTGGGGGAAACCTATACACAAGGTAACATTTTACATACTTTGCCAAAGGCTGTAAAATTGTCTATCTGTGCTTACCAGAAGGAATGCTCTCACGGGTGGAATCTTGTTCAGTTCCATCAACAGCCTGAGTGCTTTTTCATGGTTGCTGCAATATTCTTCATATACAATGAACTTGTCTTTCTGCAGGGAGGGAGGGAAGAAGCGATAAAAAGAATCATGTATGTCAGTGAAGGACTCCCAAGTGTTTTAAATTTGTTTTTCATTTTATTTCAATTAATAAAAACCATACTTTCATTTTCAGGAACAAATGAAAGAACCAAAAAAAAAAACCCCAATTGCTATATGCATGCTGGATTCACAAACACAAACCCACACACACCTTTGCCTAGGCCTGTAGTGGACTTAAATATCTGAGAAACAACATACACACATACACATACCTCAATTCTTCCTACTTCCTAATGTCAAAAACAGCCGCATTTCATTTTTATTTTCTATGTCATAATTCAAGTTGGACAGCAGATTTTTTTTAATCTGGGTAAAGATCAGTCATGATAAGCCCACTGTAAAACATAGTCATCTGCAGAATGCCACAAAATGTTTTCTTGAGAAACAATAAGCCCATTTCCAGGGCAGAATCAATCAGACAATGACCAATGAAGCCTTTGCCTGAAATTCACTGATAGCTAGCAATTCTGCTACGAGTTTTTCCTGCAGTGTGCAGAGTGCATCCTTGCTATAGGTACTTCTCCTCACACACAGTCCAGAGGCAGAGCTTCCTGCATAATTAACTTCCTCCATCCTAAAGGGAAGAGCTAGCCCCTCTGCCCAGTTCCATTCTGCCTTACCCAGGCAGAACAGTTCTATAGCTCCACTACAACAAGGGGAACAATTTCAGAGAGATTTTTCTCCCAGCTCTACTTCAGAGTAACCAGGACTTGTGTGGGAAGCAAGGTGAAGAGTGGCAGACAGCCCAGAGCTCTCTTCAATGAGGGGACCAAGACAATGTGGGCAATTTGTGTGGTGCCCAGAGGACATGTGCATGTGGCTGTTTGATCTACCCTACTGGAAGGATCTGACAGGGCCGTTGCCCAGTCCACTGAGGCAGCCAAGGTATGTAGTAATGCTCCCAGACTAGGAGCTGAGGACATGAAAGAGATGGAAAGTGCAGCTGTGGGTATGCGAGTGACTGGTACCATTCCCTCCACTTCCTTCTTGAGAGGCAGCCCCTTCACCTCAATCTTTGTTGCTGGATTTCCCTTATTGCTTGGGAAGTGGTTGGGGCCCAGGAGTTGGGGGATGGATGGTGGCAGCTACTGCAGCAGCTTCAACACCCATTCAGTGTGGCCATTGGCCAAGCGCACACAGTAAATATTCCAGGCATGAAAAATGCCAGTGCACACCCAGTGAGGAGGATTCTGGCTTGCACATATTCTCTAGGGGCCATTCACACAGCAGGTGTTCCCAGAGGAGATATTCTTCAGAGTCTTCAGCATCTTCACAGAACCTCCATAAATTTGTTCATTCTAAACATCTCAAGTCTGGCAGAAAGAGACCCTGTGCTCCTCCTTTTTAAGCCAAGCCTCCTCTGCCATGCAGTCCTTGGAGAATTCGGTCTTCTCAACTTCTTCTCTCCTCCTGGACAGAAAAGAAGGGGAAGTTTCTTTGGAGGAGGGGGAGGGCTCACTAGATTGCACCACTGCACATTTATTTACATCAGTTGACTCTGACATCCTACTTAGGAAAGCTGAAAAGGCTATTGACTTGGGTGCCCAGGGGCAACCTTGTACTGAAGGTGCTGAGTAGATATCCAAAATAAGTGTTAGGGTCAGGCGGGTTGCTACAGTTGTCCTATTCCCAGTTGCTGAAACTATCATGGGTGAGCCAAATCGGCTCCAGCATATGCAGAGCGCTTTTATTCTTTACCAGCAGGGACTATGGACAAATTTAAAATCCCTCTTATTGATGCCCCAGTGGCAGACCTTGTTTTGAGGACCCTTTTTCCCCGAAGATGGAGATGAGACACTCCAAAATGCAGAGAACAAGAAGTTAGAGGTCTTTCTACACAGGCCTCATGAGGCCCATGCCTTGGCTGTGTCAACAGCTTCAGTGACCTCTCTCTTTGCCAGAACAGTTATTAGGTGGGCAAAGAATTTACTTCCCCAGATTATTTATTTATTTATGTATTCATTGTATTTGTAGACCACCTTTCTCCCAGAATTGGGACCCAACAGATGCCTGTTCTGACCTGAATCTGTCAGAACATTAACTTCAGATAGCAAGACTTAAGGCCCTTTACATCTAGCTAGAATTCACCTAGATACCAGCCCAGACAGCAGCAGACACCAGGGTTCAATAACCCTATGACTTTAATAAACTTTAATTCTATAGATTTTTAAATTGCAATTTAAAATAGTGTGTGTGTATGTGTGCGTGTGCGTCTGTGTATGTGTTAATTACTGATGTTTTTGTATAGCTTTAATCTGTATTTGTTGTAATATGTCCTAAGCTTAAGTTCTAGTATTGGGGGTGGGGGGGAGGTAAATGGTAGAAAAAGGAAAGACTTTTGAGAAGTGACTGCAATGTTGATTTTTCTATTCTGTTGATTTTATATTCAATGTCGATTTTTTTATATTAAAAGCCCACTGCAGTCAATTCCCCAAAATCAGTCAGAATAGAAAAGTTTCACTTGGTGACAGAAGGAAAGCATGGAGGGAACAATCCTAGCCAATGTGTTAAGGAGCTCTCTCATGTTCCCATCGAACATGGAAGGTAGCAGGAAGAGAAGGACCTCCCATGAAAATTTTAGAGCTCAGCAGGCTCATATAGGGACATATGGCCCTTCAAATATTTACTATTCATCATTTAATGGTCTGGAGATCTTAACACTTTAGTCATACACTAACCTGCATTCTACAGATGTCAACTTCAATAAAAGATTGTGAACATATGGTCAGCTTATATTAATGAATATGCCAAAGCCATGATCATGGCCTATGTATTTCTTCCCTCCTCCTCGCTTCTTTGGTGTTTGCCCTTTCGTTCCATGTAAAATTTAAAATCCACACATAGCACGACTTGGCCTACATGAGAAACTAGAGTCTGGTCAATCAAGCCTGAGTGTCCTTTTATGGCACATAACAGAACTGGCCCAAAAACATAACAGCAGATAAAAACATCTGGATTGGTCAAGTCTGCTATGACTATTGGCATGGAGCCTGGCCTTCTGCCTTAGCTTAGTCAGCTGTAGCACAAGATTCTGCTAATTCTGCAGATCCAGCAACCAAATACAGGGACTCTGAACAACAGAACACACTCTAGACTTGGACTTAGAAGAAACACCTGTTAAACACGCCTTGAATTTAGTTTACCTGTGGCCAACTCCAGACGCAAAGGGACCCTGGGCAAAGGGTCCCTCCTCCAATAGTGAATCCTAGATGAAATATTTGGAGTCTACCTTCCAGTTTGATCTCTCAAGTATCCAGAGCAATGGTATGCCAGGTGCACCATGCCAGACTTAAACTAGACTTAGAAGAGGCATAGTGGGCTGTAGTAATAGATCCTACCAGGGTGCTGGCTCTCTCAAAGCTGTTCAAGGTTGCTGACATCAACAGGAATTCAGCTAACTAGTCCAGCCTTTTCTGCCCAGCCTGATGAGACTACAGTTGTCATCCACTATAGCCAAAATGGCCCAATGGCCATGGAAAAATGCCGGTTATAGTCTAACACATATGGAAGGTCTCAAGTAAGGAAATGCCAGTCTAGTCAAACTTTTTTTTTTCCAAAATGGAAACAGCTGTGTCCAACCACATGTCTTTTGTAACCCCTGTAAGATATGGGCCATCAGGGTTTCACAGCTAAACACCACTGGCAGTCTGTTCTTCCACGCATGTCTCTATTCTCCATTTAAAACCAGTATTCACCACCACCTTGGACAGAAAAGTCCTTATCTTAGCTGTATGCTGCCTGATAAAAATTTCATGAACTGTGATTTCCCTTCTTGTTACTACATGGCAAGAAACTCCTGCTTCCAAAGAGCAACACAAGATTCAGCAAGCCAGGCTAAAAATGACATAAAGGGATGCCTTCATTGTCCCTCAACAATTTTGCATTTGTTTTGCCTCTTTATTTATCATTATATGTGTCTCCACTTAAACACAATAGCAGCAAATAGTCACAAAGAGAGGAAGGAAAGAAGCTGGAGAGCAGCTGGCTCATGGGTTTTATCCTTCCCTGCACCACACATCTGGAATTGCAGCTGCCTCTCTTCCGGACAATTCTGAACAGAAGCTTGAAATGTCATAAAGACAAATCTTCTTGGTCACCAGATGCAGGAAATTCTGTGGCTGGGGATGTGATGCAACAGGATAGGGCAGCTTTTGTTCTTATAAGAATACACCATGGAGAACAGGGAGAGACCATGGCTCAGGGGTAAGGTTACTTGTTTGTGCAGAAGGTAACAGCTTGATTTCTATTTGAGGGATGCACAGCCAGGAAAACAGAATATGATGAAAAGTTTATCAAAGTCTACAAAAGGGACAGGGCAAAGCAAAGAAGCTCCTCTGATACCACCTGCCTTAAGATAATTTCCTTGCTTCATCTATAAGAGATGAACATTTACAAAAAGGATTCATCTATGCCTTGGGAATGCCCTCCAGTTGTAGGTATGCCGGGTGGCAACACTGCATTATTTTTGGCACCAGGAACAAGACTTTGTTTGAGCACTTTAGTTTTTAAATGTAAGTATGGTTGAAATAATTTACGGCAGTGCTTCTTAAGTTACATGAAGTAGGCAACCAGCTGGTTTTTTCCTTCCAGTGTGCCAGCACCATATTTGTTCTAATCATCTCAAACTGTTTCTTTTTTCTTGGACACTTGCTGTAGACTGGCAGCTAATGGTTCACAGTGGGTCACCACTTTCAGTAGCACTGATTTATATGCCCCTCAGTTTTGCAGATTTTTCAATTTTATAGACTTAAACCCAACTATTATTCCCAGCTAAATGCCCGTGTTGAATCAATGAAACTTAAATAAATGTTGTCTTGCCAAATACTCATTGATTCAACAGGTCTACTCCAGTTGGCTAACACTTAGATTTACACTACATTATTTTTGTTCTTCATAATTGTCTGACTTATGCCTATAGCACACTGGAATCCTCTTCTGAATGAAGGCAGGTGCAGTTAATTTTTCTAAAATTATAAATAAATAGAATTAACAGTCTATTAAGAAGTATCTGCCAAAAGTTTTACTGAGGACTGGAGTATTTTGCTGTTATTATGTACCTTCAAATAGTTTCCAACTTATGAAGATCCTAAGACATTACCAAGCAGTAGGTGAGAAGGGGAGCTCAAACAGAATCAGAGGCATCACTAATTCTATGTTTAATTAATTAAAAAATTAACTTGTGTGTTGTTGTTTTTTTAAAAAAACAATCCTGTACCCATCTCTAAGAGTTTAGGGTGATATACAGAGTTAGGGTGGGCTGAGAGAGAGTGTCACCTAGTAACCTCCTTGACTCCTTGGATGTGAAAGCAAATTAAACATCTATTTTTAAAGATGGACCTGGCAGATGACCTTTTAAAAAAAATCTAAAGAAATTAACCAGAACCCTTGAGGGATTATGATCCCTTCCCTCATATTGAAGTCACAATCCCTTTTAACCACAATACCATTTAATATTTTGTCTCACATTTGGGTCACAGTCCATATCTGAAGCCAGGGCCTTCAATTTCTTTGTCATAATATAATCCATAAAATCCAATGTATCACTTTTTAGCAATATGAAAACATTGAAAGCCTGCATAGCCTTGACATTTTACTTGGCTTGGATCTACTGGATCTGAGCCATCTTTTGCAAACTAAGTTCCAGCTCATGGTTGGGGATAAGAGCATTCATATCCAAGTTTGGTTTGAATGTTGGAATAGGACACTGGGAGACCAACATTCAAATCTCCGCTCAGCCATGGAAACCCATTGGGTCACCTAGGGCAAGTAATACACTCTCAGCTTCAGAAAAAGGCAAAGACAACCTCCCTGAGAACAAATCTTGCCAAGAAAACGCAGTAGTAGATTCACCTTAGGGTTGCCATAAGTGAGAAATGACGTGAAACCACACAACAACAACCACAGTCTAGGACTGCAATGCACAATTTTAGATTTATTGTTCTGATCTCCATTTTTGAAAGAAAAGGCTTGAGCACAAACTGAAATACAATTGATAAAACCAGAGCTTGTGCTGACTGGTTGTAACGCAAAAAACAATGATTGTAATTCAAAAAAGTAACAGTTCCAAGCTCTGGACAAAACATACAAGATAAGAGCTAAGTGGCCAGACCGCTTGCATAGACCCAATTAACTCTTTAGACTTAAGGGTATATGTGTACTTCAAGAACAGGCATGGTATAGTGGTTTAAGTATTGGACCAGGACTCCAAGAGACCAGGGTTCAAATCCCCATTGAGTCATGGAAACCCACTGGGTGACTTCAGACAAATCACACATTCTCAGTCTCAGAGGAAGGGAATGGTAAGCCCGCTTTAAACAAATGTTGCCAAGATAGGGTTGACTAAGGCAAGTCAGAAACAACTGATCGACAGAACAACAAGAACAACTATCTATCCTTCACAATTATATCAGATTCATACTACAGTCAGCCCTCCAAATTTGCGGGTTTCACCTTTGCAGATTTGATTGTTCACTGATTATTTGCTGCTGCATCTGCTGCTGCCCTGTGCTGTCTTTAACAGGGACTGCAAGCCTTGAGAGTCTGAGAAACTGCAAAGCTTGTAAGTCCCTATTAAAAATGGTGTGGGGCAGCAGTGGAGGTGACAGTAAGCCCCACCAGCCAGCCACTTCTGCCTTGTGAAAGAACCCTGATGCCTCAAAGGAATCCACTGTGCGTTGAATATGCTGATCATACCTTTTTGTGTGCTAAAAGTGGTTTGGGAAAACCTAGAGTTATTCACATTTTTTTCACTTTCACAGGGGTCCTGTGCCCCTAGCCCTAGCAAATGTGGAGGGATGATTGTACTTTAATTGTCATAGCTTCATCCTAAACAACCTTGGGATTTGTAATTCAGAGAAGTATTTAGAATTCTCTGCTAGAGAGCTCTAATCTACTCCCTTAACTATGATTCCTAAAGTGCTCTGAGAAGTCAAGGTTTGAGCATTAAATGAACTTAATTATGCAGAGTTCTCTATCAGAAAGTACTACGAATTATAAACCCCAAGATTCTTTACAGAGCCATGGTAGTTAAACTGGTATCTAACTGTCATAATTAACAGTGCAGATACATCTTAAGTTCCAGTCACAAAATATTCAAAACCCAGACTTATATGTGCTCTTTCTATTAAGCAAAGTGACATAGCCATCCCACATGACACAGGGAATTATGTGTCTTCGTTCCTGAGAGAGCCACAAATACTACTCTTGAGAACCTGCTGGCCAGTCTCTGGCTATGACAAATATTGCAGCCAAGAAGTATCTGGCCCAGCTCTCTAGAATGGGATCCTAGGAAGCTCTCGCTCTGCTTTCTTAGTATGACAATAAGACAGCAAAAGGAACGGATGTCACACAGCTCTTCAGAGCTAGCCACAGCCAAAATGCTTTACTCTGAGATCCTGAAGACATTCTACTCACACTGTCTGACTCTGAAAAGGTCTCAGGACCAGGTACTTGGAACTAACTAGTTCTGTAGAGAATTCCTGACTAGTCTTTTCAGGAAGCACAAAGTGACAACACAGGACAGTGATGTTTGTGTGTGTGCCTTCAGGTTGCCTGTCAACTTAAGCAACCCTATAGGGTTTTCTTAGGCAAGGAATACTCACTGGTTGATTACCATTTCCTTCCTTTGAAATACACTCTACAGCACGTGGTATTCCTTTGTTGTTCACCACGCTAGCATTAACTAGGCCTGACCCTGCTTAGATTCCCCAATCAGACCAGAACTGGAGCCTTTAGGGCATTGGTACATCAACAGATATAGAGACGTGGCATTTGTCTTCTCACCTCAAGCAAAGAAGCTTGGGCCACCACTACCCAAAATGCTGACACTGACCCTATGTACCACATAGGGGTGTGTAAATGAGTGGGATGCTTCAGAAACAACTTCTTCAGTATCATAACTGTTGCCACCTCTGAACTCACTTTAGCTGAGAAGAGCTTACACTAGGGCAACAGAATGTCAGTTTGTTGATTGTGATTGCAGTTTGGTGACTTTGGCCACAGTTTTAGAGGTTATATTTAGATTGCGACATCTTCTGGCAAACTCAGTTCAATATATTCCATAATTACACACACGCCAGAGGGCTTTCATCAAGACTTGCCCAGCTGCCCTTCATGCATAAGATCCACAAATATGAAAGCAATGCTTTTAAATTACCCAGAGCCTGAAGTGTTTAATTTCCTCTCTGGGTGACATTGGGGTTTCTCCACTGGACAAAGAAATTATGTGTTACATAATTACAGATGCTACCCCCTGGAAAATTAAACCTGCGCTTTTTCTACATTATGATCACTAACCAACTAAAAACAGAATCTTTCTTACTCAGCAAATTCTCTTCCTATTCTGCCTTATAACTTTGGGCCACTTCACACAATACCACATATGCAAATTCCAGACTGGGGGAATGTTTGCATTACACATGATAAACTGTCATGGGTAGTGATTCCAGCTGTAGGCAAACAGTTATAAAAAAATGCAAGAGGAACACATGGCTGGCTGCACTTGCCTAGTGCCTGTATTTGCCTAGTGCATTCAGCAATTTGCACGTATCATGTGCAACATTCTAACACTTGCAGTAAGTTAAGGAAAGAGCTTGGAAACTAGTTACCAGATAGTAACACATTAGATAATTTGCTGTTATCAATTACTTTTGATTAAATCACTTCTCCAATAATAAAATTATACAGTATATTACAATTTTAATTTATTGAGAGATACCATAACTCTTTTCCCAGTGTAACTGTAACTTCTGGTTACTTTTACAGTTACTGGGGTACAGCCTCACTAAAAGATGGTAAAATAAAACCTGATTGAAGTACTGATTTGCCTGGTGCCTCAAGCTCTGTTGGGGGTGCTGAAACAATGACAAGGTAGATGGGAGGAGTGTTATGTAGTAGAAAAGGAAAGAAAAATCACAATTTTTCTCATCTCTCAAAAGAAAGGGTGTCTCAACTCCTTTTACTTCATCAAGACATCCTTATTTTTAAAAAATTTAGCCTCTGCAAAAATGTTTCAGCCTTGTACAAAAACAATGATACCAGTGGATTGAGGAGTGTTGCTTTTATTTACATTTTTGTTGCAGGAAACATTGTGTTCTGCCCACAAAAACCGTGGCATTTTGCACAAAAATAGCATTCTACACAAAAATACAACATTTTGCACAAAAACATATTTTGTTCAAAATACAATGTTTTTGTGCAGAAAAAAAGTCTTTGCACAATTTGCATTGAAAAGTCCCAAAATGCAGAAATCCGTTAAAAAATGCATAAATTCTCACAATCTCACCTGCCAGGGAGAAAATTTTTTACATTTTTTCCTCATATGCAAGAATACAATCAGGCTTGGCTCCCTGTTTTCTGCCAGAGTCAGCAGGCTTGGCTCCCTGTTTTCTACCAGGGTCAGCAACTCATAGAATGTGGATGTGTTTTAACTACAAATAATTTTTTGAAATGAAAAATGTAAGTATACCTAACTACTAATTCCTTTTTTAAAGCAATTTTGCAAATGAAACTATTGATTTCGGTTAAGTCATCCATGTGTTTCTCTATGAAATTAACATATTGTACATTCATAAATTATATGATGCACACATATTTGTCTTTTTGAAGGGCCTGCAGCAAAAAACTTTGGCTTTTTTAGCATCTTGTTAAGTCTGTATAAAAGGAAAACCTTTCCAACCCTCAAACACAGGAGAAATCCCTTATAATAAGGGACACCTGGCAGTCTGATAAGGGACAAGATGTCTGGATCTCAAATAAGGGACATCCTTTGCATAGTAAGGGACACCTGGCAATCCTGCTCATTCACATTATGCCTCCATTAGCCGACAAGTGGGAAGGAAGAGGATGTGAGTTAGCCAGAAGTTTCCTCTTGATCTGTCCCTAATTAAAAAGAAAGGAATGTAAATATCATCTAGTTGCAGCTGGTAGCCCTATGCATACAACAGAGCAGGGGGAGGGGTGGAGACTGGATTATTCCTCTACCCATGACTGTCATGTGCTCATGAAAACCTCAGCAGAAATCTCATCCATGAAGCTCTCTTTGGAGCATCACAGAGCTAGCATGCACAACTGCTCTCCCCTCCGTGCATTTATATGCATATATGAGAGATGAATAGAACAACTCTTTCAGTTCTTTACCCTGCTCAGTATTTACTTTTGGAACTGTTTCCAAAATTTCACCAGCCTCATGAGATGGCTTTCCACATTCCAAAACAAAAACAACATTTCAAAGAAAGATAACATCTTCCACAACAGAAAACTGAAGAAAAACAAGAATGTCTATGCTTAGCCATGCTTGATATGGTTTACAGTATTTCACAGATTTTTTTCTTAACTCACACTCAACTTGCACACAAGTTATACAAGGACCCACTACAAACCAATAGAGATTTGAAGCTGCTTAAGTTACAAAGGTGTGAGATATATTTTACCACAAAGATGCATTTCAAGAACAGATTTTGACTTATTATACTCACAAATTTTAAGAAAACATCTCCCAATTCATGCTGAGACTGAGGTTCTGGTTGTAAACAATATTCCAGAGCAGTCAGGAAGTCCTTGTGAACATCAAGTATGTCTTCTATGTTGGAAAATAATATCTGTAACATAAAGAAGTCTTAAATAATAGCTGCTAATGAAAACTATGCAGGCCTTTAAAATACTATTTTTGATCTATCCATCCATCCATTTGAAGCAATCTTCATGGACTTTTATTTTGTAGTTTAATGTTTTCCTAATAATATACAGATACTACATTGAGACACAATACTAAAACACAGTTAAAGAAAGTATTTAGCTATGGTTTAGAACCATATCTCAACTGGGAAATTATAGTTTGTGTTTGGCCAGCAAACCAAAATAAAAAGCCATCATTTCAAAACTACCATTAGCCATAATGGTTCTGTATGATGTCTATATTGACAACCAGTAATCTTTGCTTAGGTTTAGACTACAGCTTTGTCTATATATACGGATGTTCAAAATGCTAAATTCTGCTGAATGCAAAACATGAGTTAGTATAGTGTCTCAACTCAGCCACAGTTAAAAACAAATCAAAGACATGTTACAAATGGAAGCTGAAACTCAATGTTTACCTCAGTGACCCCCAACTAACCACCATTCAGCATCTTTAAAATTAAAGGGAACTGAAGGGAGAAAAGAAAAGAGAAACTAACAAAAGAAAAAAATCCAGAGGATGAAAAAAAAAAAAGAGATAAGTGGAAAGAAAATGTCTTTACTCAGCCTTTTCACATTGGTTGGCAGTGAAACACCTCACAATACATGGCTTACAGTAATTATTTTGTTCCTTGTCTGTTTCCAGACATAATTCTAAGTGCTGTCCTGAATGGTCTGGAACCAGGGTACCTACAAGACTTCTTGAATCCTTTTGAACTTGCTCAGCAGCTTAGATCACTGTTGAAAGCCTCCTCTAAGTGTCATTGCAGGGCATTGCCTGTAACTTTATTGGCTAATGTTATTTATTATGATTGGTTTTTAGGTTTTTATGAGAACCTGTTAAGCTGCCTTAACTCTTTTAAATAACATGCATAATAAATTAGCAATGTTGTAGTATCTCAACTAGCTGTGAAGATCTGTTCTCCTCTACTCTTTTGCATTCACTGTGCAGACAAAGGGGAAGATTTCTCTTCATCTCCACAAAGAAAGTCACTGGTCTATGTTAGCCTCCTTTATAGTGAACGGTTGTCCAACACACCTGGAGGACACCAGGTTGGAGAAGGCTGACCATAAGGTTCCACTGCATCCCCTATGCTTTTTAACTTCTATATGAAACTGCTGGGGAAAAGTAATCCAGAGGTTGTGCTGAAATGTCATCAGTTTGAGGATAACATACAAGTAATCAATGAAGAAGGTGATATTTTCCCAGGGGAACTGTGGATAAGCTGCCACGCATATTTGGTAATTTGCTATCCTCAAGGATAATGCTGCCATGGAGTGCTTCTTCAAGGCAAATCTTGCATGCCTTTTTATCTGCTGTTGGGGAGCGAGTCTTTGCTAATCTCAATTGCGCTGCCTCCACAATGACAGAGCATCCCTGAAAATTCCAAATCTCAGTCAGATTAATATGATTGCTCAGATAGCATGGACTCACAATCTGATCCTGATTTGCCAGATGACTACAAACTGTTAGTTGCCAATTCAGATGGGCAACCACAATTACAGAGCTTCACCAATCACAGTATGGTGTCTGTTTTGAGCAACAGTCTGTTCTAGTGCTATTGCTTCCAACAGCTGCAATCCCTTCCTCAGTATAGGTTAGACCACAGAGCAGAGGTCGAGTATGTTAATAGGTTCTGACATGTATTAATTATCTGTTCAGTATGCATTACCCTCTGTCTTATCATTAGCTGCTTGGTTCTTGATGAAGGTACTTCTCAGTCAGACAGCTGCCAAAGCAAGGGATGGCTTTGTTTTTCCCAAAGTGGTTTTAATGAAATATTAAAAACTGCCCCTGTTCATCCCCACCTAGGTCATTTATACTGTAATGGTTACATAAAAAGCTGCAAAAACTTACATCAAGTGATTTCATTTCCAAAGCCAGGAGACAGAAACACATCTATGACTGTCTCTAGCTGAAAAGGTAAAGTCTGCCTAGCAAGAAGTCAAATTTACCTATTTCTGGGTGCAGAACAGGGATATGTGTTTAAGGCTTGAGAGGTTCTTGCCCCAGCTACCCCTGGGACAGGCAAGTGGATAACTTCCAAATGTTTTAAACTGCAACTCCCACAATCTCTGACCACTAGCCATGTTGATCAAGGATTATGGAAGCTGTAGTTCAAATCATGAAGGGCATCAGGCAACTGCTCCTTAACCTAACAGCATCATCTAATTAGCACATAAGGGAAACCCAGGCAGATAGGACCAAGGGCCTACCTCATCTAGATTCTAAATGTAATGCTGAGCAATCACAAAGAAGGGCATAAGAGTAATGACCCTGCATTGTAACTCATGGCTTCAGCATGTTACAAAGAAGTACGCTATCTCTGAGAAAGAGCAGAAAAAAGTTAAGGACAAATGGGCTTCAGTAGTAGAGAGTATCTTAGGATCAGAGTAATAAAGGAAAGGACAACTAAACATAAATAAGTAGATAAATGCTGAAATAAGTACAGAACAGTAAACTATTTGCAAATCAGCTTATTTACTAGACAAAAACTATACCAATACCTATATTTATGAATATATAGAAATGTGTTTATATACATATATGTACTCATAAATTCATGTGGACTAACTTGCAACGGGATCTGAAAGACTGAACGAAACTACGTAACAACTCAGGAGCTATCAGGTTTAAGATCTGACAGACATTAATATAGAAGTATATGGCTTAGGAGTACATAAACAAATTACATTGGAATCTAAGAAGGGTACAAAGGAAGGACTGTTGAATCAGTTTGCAAAAAGTTAGGACATAGAAAAGGAGTTTTAGTGGAAATTTTATTGTTGCAGTTAAAATAATTGAACAATAACTAAACATGCTCAAGAAGGAGCATTCTTTTTTTTTATTATTGCTAACATTTCATATTATTTTTTATGTGAAAGTGTGCTTTTCCTTGGTTTTTCTCTTCACCTTATGTTCTATTTATTTACTTTTGCTCCTTTCTGTTTTTTTCAATAGAAATTAAATTTAAAAAATTAAATTAAAAAATTAAAATTAATTTTTTTTAAAAAAAGTGCGCTATCTCTGAATGTGAAGATTCCATTAATCTATCATAGCTACTATCTCTTGACAGACATGTTCTTCCATGAATCTGAGAGGTAGTGAGGTTGCACCAGTGATGTAGGATCAAGGATATGAAAGTTCAAACAACTGCCAAACATCTTTTAGTTTCAAGTAATTTGCAGAATTACTACATTTGCAAGAAAGATATTGTTCTTTAAAAAAAAGCATTTACTTTTTTGTATAAAATATAAAATCAATGCAATTCAGCCATAATACAAAGCATAACTTTCCATCTTTAGCAGCTTCATGCAAGACAGAAATCTGTCATTGTGATTGCTGTTGTCTTCCTATGGTAGGCCTACTGAAACTGAGTAAAGTCCACTTGTCAAATCTTTTGCTATTTAAGCATTGAACAGAAGAGTGAGGAGAAAGCCTTCACAAAATTTGTCAGCTATTCCTAATATTTGGACCCTCCCTCAAGAACCCCATAGCAATGTAGACTTTTATTTCCACAAGAGCTTCAGAAAACCCTCCAAGTTTTTTTTATCCATGGGATAAACCAGAAATATCATTCTGCCTGTACAGTGAAGCACAAAGGAGCTTCAGGCATAAATACAATTAATCAGAAAACAGAGAACATAACATGAACCTGGATGTGGTTTTTGATTGTGCAACAGATATAATCAGCAGCTTTGGAAGCAATAAGCTAATTGGAATAAAAACAATAGCAATATTATCTGTCAGCATCTTTTTGTTTGTGACGTCCATAGGACAGTAAAAGCTTCACCAGCTGAAATTTTGCTCATTCTACAGCTGATGAAGTCAACTCAATAAGCCTTTTGGGGGAAAATGTTGGCAATCCTATGCAGAACTGACTCTAGAGAAAGACTCACAAATGGCACACACAGTTCATCTCTCCAGAAGATGAAAGAAGGAAGCAGGCATGTATCAATGAGTGCCATGCCCAGCTGTTAACAGTAGTGTTAAGGCTACACCCTAGAAAGATCCCCTATGTGCCTTTATGTCCATCACTGAATTAGGTGCTGAATGAATAACACTCCTCCCGTTCATCTTCCTCATGGTGCTTTCTTCCTCCCCCTCCCACATCAATAATGAGCAAAAATCTATTAAGTGCCTCAGAAGAACTGTTGGGGGAAATAGATAACACATGTAGAATAATTTTTTTGCTACTTTTTTGCTACTTTGCTACTCTTCTACTACAGAAGAGTAGCAAAGACTGGAGAGATAAATCTCACGAACTCACTTCAAACAGGAGGTGACTGTTACAACCCCTGAAATTCTTCTCTAACTTAGATTAATCCAAGTGAGATAAGAATTCTATTCCTTCTGTAGTCTCATTCCTCCTACCTTGTTCCTAAATCCCCACATATATTTCTTCAAACTCCACTCCCATTTCTACTCACTGCCTCTGTTTCCAAGATCTAACTATGCATAGCACAGAGAGCAGAAGAAAATGATTGCTCTCACTTCTTCCATCTCTCCTGTTTCTGGGCCTTTCCACACCACACTGTTATAGCGCTATTATTCCACTTTCAACATCCTGTGGAATTCTGGAGTTTGTAGTTTACTGAGGGCAAAAAGGTCTCTGGCTGAGAATTCTAAATGTCCCTCCCTAAACTGCAAACCCCAGGATTTCACAGGATGTTGAAAAGTGGAGTAATAGCACTACAACAGTGTAGAGCAGAAAGGCCCTCTGTCTATATGAAATACTGTGGTAATCCCAAATATGTGGTTACTATCAGCTGAATGTCCAAATGAATATAAACCTGACCAACTAGCATTTGAATTAAATAGTAATACACAAAGCAATTGGTATTCTAGAGCATTACCTTGACATTTTCCTCTGTTATGTATTTTTCGGCTTTGTCCACAGCATTTTGTCTAATTCGATGCAGAAATGCCTATAGGGGAACAAAGACAGGAAAAAGAGGATTATTGTCAAAGTGAGACTGCTTTACTTTCACTGTTTTCATCTTCAAGGTTTCCACTAGCATCCAGGCCCTGAGATAAAACTGGAAGTCCCTCTGGCAAAGAGCTAATTGCTTTCCATACTCAGAAACTATTGATACATGCACTGATTCATTACCGGAGTCCCTTGCATTTTGAGTAAGATGAATTTCTTTAAAGTTCTTCAGGGTTTTTGCCTGACAGAATTTGGCTCTCCCTTCTCCCAGCAAATATATTTTTTTAAAATCATTTTTGGTTTTTGAAAACTTGTACACGGGTTTTTCTGACTTCCTGGTTAACCTAATAAAGGCATTACCACTATAAGGACTTCACAATTTGTCTTTTGGCCAACACATCTACTACTGCGTTTATATTCCTCCAAACGACTATCTGTCAGTTATTTCACCTAGATATCTCATATCACTGGCACACCAAAGGAAGCCAGTATTTATCACTTCAGTCCCTTCTCCTTCTTCCTCTTAAAAAAAATGGGACTGTTTTGATTTGATTAGGGAGACAAGATGCCTGGGTCTCATCACACAAAGAGGCCTGTGTTAGGAGAAGTAAAAGAAAGGACTAAAAATCTCAGCAAAGCCAAACAGGAAAAAAGTAAGTGTTCTCTGAAGCAGCAACACGTTGAAGCAAAAGAGTAGGCACCACTCTTAGAAGCTGAGATTTTGGAGAGGTGACATGGTGCCCCATTAACTGCTACTTGATTGTAGTTTCTCCTGCTCTGCTATGTTGTTTTGAATATTGTCTTTCTTTAACAACTGCATGCTGAAAGTACGTTTACAAGAATATCTGGTTTAGGCTTAGTTCAGGTCCTGTTCCCAACTTTAGGCAACAGCTCCAGTGAAGACCACAAGTTGGAGACAACGTCATTCTTCCTCTTATCCTTCCATATGATGGAGAGAATCTCCTCCTTGCTTGTTTTCACAGTTAAAGAAGGGTATGCTTCAAGGATATCATCACATGAAGGAAGAAATAAACACTGCCTTCCTTTGATGACCTCAGATGTCTAAGTAAAATAAATGGCAGAAACACTTCAAATGTGGTAATACTTTGGGAATCAATTATGGCAAAGTGTATCATTAGATGCCACTACTTCTCATTCCCACCTTTTAAAACTTTCACCTAATCAATTAAGATTAATTGATCCCAGAAGATTTGGCTGTAGATATCTATGTCCGATTTAGCCACATTTGTCACCCTGTTGTACCATCCTATTGTGTGTGTGTGGCAGGGAGGTCTTTTCAACAGAAAAAGCATAAGACAACCTATTTGTTCACAAATTAAAAGTAGTTGTCTTTTGCCTCTCAGCAAACCAGAATTCCCAATAGATAACCTTATCTCTCTTCGCGAAAACATTCCTGGATAGCAATACTATCTCTTCCATCTCTAATCCCCACTCCATAAGATGGTAAGGAGACCTCTCCTATCCCAGAACAATGACAGATATTGGTATCAATAGCGAAGCAACCTTTGTGTATCATCATCATCATGATCATCATCATCATGCTGCCCTTTTTCCCCCTGTCTGGGACTCAAAGTGGCTTCTAACAGTTAGAACAAACACAGCTTAACAGGTCCAGGTTATCTGAGGGACTGTATCCTCCCCTACAAACCAACCTGGGCGTTGAGATCTGCAGGAGAGGCCCCACCACTCTCACAGGTGCATTTGGTGGGAACATGGGAGAGGGTCTCCTCAGTGGCTGCTCCCAGGCTCTGGAACTCCCTGCCCAAAGAGGTTAGACTGGCACCCTCCCTGCCTACCTTCAGGAAACAGCTAAAAACATTCCTCTTCCAGCAGGCATTTTATATGTAATTTCTACCGGCGCTGGTCATTTTAATCGTTATTTAATTGATATTTTAATGCTGTTTTTATATGTATTTTAACATGCTTTAATTATTATTGTGGTTTAATCTTTGTTTTAACTTTTGTATATGACAGTTTTTAATTATGTTTCTTTCAATGGCTATAAGCCGCTTTGAGTCCCCTTGGGGAAAAAAGCAAGATAAAAATAAAGATGATGATGATGATGATGATGATGATGATGATGATAAAATAATAATTTAACCCGTACAAAAATTTAAAATGTAATCAGTAAAATTAAAACCGATAGTCATTAAAAAGAAAACAATGCATAGACAATGCAGCGTATTATGCAAGGCTCTTTCCCCTCAGCAATTAGTCCTCAAACAGACGGCGCTCTCAAAAAAAAAGTCTTTCCCTGCCGATGAAGTAATAGCAAAGAGGATGCAGTCTGATCTCCCTAGAAAAATGTTTCAGAGAACAGGACCATCCACTAAGAAGGCCCTCTTCTATGTTGCCACCAGACGTAGCTGTGAGGGCAGCAGAACAGAGAGAAGGGCCTCCTCAGAATATTTCAAAACATAGGCAGGCTCATAGGGGAGAGTACAGTCCTTCAGATAACCTGGACCTGAGCCAAGCAAGTCATACTCAGCAGTTTGAATTGTGCTCAGAGACTGATCAGCAGCCCGTGGAGGTGTTGTAACAAGGGAGCTGTGTGTTCTCTGTAGCCAGCCCGTTTGTTTGTTTTTCAAGGTAAAGGGATCTTTCTGAATGGAAAAGCAGGAGAGAAAATAAAATCTGAATGTATAAAACAACAACGACGACAACAACAACGATGATCTTTGCTCGCCATTTGCACCAGTGGCCTAATTTCTCTCATTTTCTCTAATTTCTCATCCACCAACACTCCAACAAGGGATGCATTATCACAGCTGCATCTGAGTTCTCCATCACATGGGTGGAACTATTCCTGTTGTCCAGAGAAAAATTTGACTTCACGTTAGAGCCCCTGTGAGAGTGGGACAATGAGAAGGCAGACAGCAGTCTTCTTCTTCTTCAGCTGGAAGCATATAAATGACTCACCAAACATTTCCCCTTTCTTCTGTATCTATGTGGTTCCCTTACAAGATAAGCAAGACACATAGCAGCCCACTCACAGCTCATGTTTCTTCAAAATCCACTGGCTGTGGAATCAACATTATATTTACTTGTGTGTTGCCACACACAAGTATTCCACAGGACTGCCAGCTTCCCAGATGACTGCCAGGGTTGAAATCTCTAACAAGTCATGCATCTTTGCACAAGGTATATGTGCTCTAGAAGGCTCAGACAAGTCTTAAAAAAAAAAGGCAGGAGAGACTTAACTATCTAACATACCCTTTCACAAAATCTGAACAAAGGGCAGTTTGCATAACACCTGATTATCAGTGCCAAGAAACACAGAGATCAGAGCTCTGGCCCTGTAAAAGATATTTTCCCTCATTTCTGGAGAACAAAAAAAATGATGAATGAAGAGAGTCCACGAACAGCAGCACTCTCCTTGAGTTTCTCAAGACATCAGCAGGATAGGGATAAAAAACAATTGTGCAAAATAAAATTGGAAAAGTTCTCCCTGAAATGGAGGGGAAGCAAGTGAGTAACACCATGGTGAAAAACAACAGAGAAATTTCTGAAAGCAGTACAAAGACAGACCAATGTACTATTGAACTCCCTAGCCAAACAAGCAAGAGCGCACAAGAAAAATACTTCCACAAAGGTTCAATAATCACTTTTCAATTAAAGGCCAGGGGCTGGCAAGAGAAAAGAAAAACGAAGGATGCTTCCAGATGGACAGTTCCTGGTGCTGCCATTTAAAATATCCTGTATAAGCTATTCTATCTTTCCTTCCCTATTGGATGTACTCCAGTAAGCAAAAAAATATGAACTAAGCAGGCGGAAAACACAAGAGGGTTACAAACCAGAGACAGTGACATTTAAACTTCCCATAACATTCCAGGAGTGAGGCAGGACAATCGCATAACAAAAGTTTAATCTGGAAACGTCTGAAACCACTGAAAAAATGGTAATGAGGTCTGTTCTAATACTTGTCGAAATGTTACCAATTTAAGGACATTAGCAACAACAACAAGATTAAATATGAAAGATGCTGTAGTATTCTATATATCCAGCATATCAGCATAACCTTGTAAGAAGAGCCAGTCCAATTATCCACAGAGCGCAGATCAAAGAAAAGCCCCTGATGTTTGATAATTTGAATCAGTTCCATCCCAACACATGGATTGTTTTCTTAAGGGCTCCAGTGATCAGTCCCATAGTGTAAACATCAGAGAAGCACGAATTCAGTCAGAATATTGAAGAGTTTTAGTTAGTTAGTTAGTTAGTTAGTTAGTTAGTTAGTTAGTGTAGCCAATCAGCTAACAGAACAGGTAAGTTGCTATTTTTATTTTAAACTGGCTTCCTGCTCACTGATACCCCACGGCTGCACACCCAGATGGTCACAGACTATTTCAACACCCATGAACACTGAAGTTACAATTTTCTCTCCAACTCTAGTACACAGGTAAGTTCAAGAGAGCTAAAACAGAACGTGTTTTCACATATCGCCAGGCTCTGTATTTTTAGATGCATCCTCCGTTGCTCAAGACATTGATCCAAACAAAAGAAAGTAGGATGCAAGGATATATACACACTCTATTCATTAAATAAATATTTGGCAGAATATGAAGGGTTGTGTATGCATGTGTGTGCATGCACTTACACAATGAGAAGCAGACTTTAAGAACATTATCTTTTTGGAATATAACTCCCATAACTGGCTGGGGGTAGGGGGGCAGTCTGAGAACTATAGTCCGAAAAAGTAATTTCCCAAGCTCTGTACAGAAGGAAGAATGGCGTTAGAAGCTGGAGTAAAGTCAAAACTCTCCAAAAAAAAAATTCCATGCCTCTGTGTGTTACAAAAGAGTAACAATTTGCCTGACTAAAGTAGTCTCAAAGGTTTATTTTAATCCTCCCGGTCAAAGTTTCCTGTTTGCTTGAAGTAGCTCAGCCATAACTTTAAAAGTGCAAAACATGTCAACATTTTAGAACAGGAATATACATTTTCAAGTAATGGAGTTCACACATACACACAAACCATATTTTTATTAATATTTATTAATATCATTTTAATAAAGGTACCTATTTATTAATGTTAAATCCACTTATCAAATTCACTTTTTCTGTAACCACTTTCCCCACCATATATGAATGCATGAAAGAGCAACACAACGGTGTTTTGTACTTATCCACAAGCTTGGAGACATTGCTTTCAGACTTTTCTGGCTCAGTGCCAATTCTCATGAACTACAAAGGAATCCCCCCCCTCGCCCTGCCATTCTAGTCCTTCCCTCTTCTTATGAAAAGCTGGAATATCATGCCAAGGAACTGTTTTGCGTAAGTAGTGTGGAAGTGAATGGGATTTGCCGATGTGAACCCAATGGCAGGGTTCCACCCCAAACCACCAATGGCATTTCACTCTCCACAGAAAAAAATTTAAAGGTGTCACCAAGATCAAACCATTCGTTTTTAAAAAACTGCAAATTTTACAGATGAAGGAGAATGGCAGACACAGATGGTTCCTGCTGTTTTCAAGTGTCAGTCTTCTTCAGTATTTGCTACTAGGTTATCATTCCCTTTCCTAACATCAATTACACCACAATACAAAGCCCACATGGTAGTGAAACTGCAAGTCCCTCAAGGTGCTGAGTATCACACTGAGGAACCCTAGTAGACTCAAATAGGTGTTCCTTCTTCTATTCAGAGGTTGATCTTGTCAGCATCTGATAGTGCTCTGTAGATACCCTATTCCTTCTGAATCCAGCTGCTGCATCCCTCTACTAGGGCTGGATATAATATCCAGGACTTTCAAAGATGAAGATACAACTGGAGCCTGAAACAAAATGTGGCTGTGTGAAATGTTCTGGTTCAGTGTTCCAACCAACCATGTTTTCTTTCAAGATACTTTCAATCCCCCAACTTTGGTTTTCCTTTCCTTTCCCTAACAGATAGTATTCCATGGCCATCAAGCAAATGTAGCAGTCGGGGGAGCTGTTGAGAATTTTTTGGTTTCCATATAAGACCCTCCTATTTTTTTTTGTTTGTTTTCAAAAGAAACATAAACTATTTAATTATGAAATGCACAAACCACTCCACATCGGAGGTTTCAGAGCAGTGTACCCCAGATAAAGACAACCAAATAGCCAAAAAGTTACAATAAAATCAAATATATTAATGAAAAACAGTTATAGGACTTTGGCTGGAAATCAGTTAATGTTACTAAGTATTTATTAGTCAGGATTTATTAGTCAGTGCTAACTATCAGTCTGGATTTCCCATGAACAAACTTCCTCTTGTTCCTCTGTAGCCTCTTTGTAGCCTCCTCATGACATAGTATCTCAGTTTTCTATTGGTATACTGTGATGCTTTTAGTCACAGTTTGCACATGTAATGTCAGTGTCTTTCAAGCACAGCACCTCTTTTATATATTTTCTTATTGTTGTTAGATGCCTTCAACATCACTGTTGGTCTATTTCTCTTTTCCTTTCAAGGAAAGGAAAGAAGACAAAATATTTTTTTCTTTTACAAAGTAAGTTTGAAGAATCAGAAATAAGTAAGCAGATCATGAAGAAGAAGTGAGGAGCAGTCAATTTTCAGATGGAGCAAGGAACAAAATCATAAGTGTCCTGTCAGGGCAGTAGGCAGGAATGAGACTAACCTTGCTGCAAGTTTTTCCCACTAGAAGATGTCAAAATTCCTGTCTATCAGCACAAATGGGAGAAGCAACTGATCCAAACTACTGAGAAACTGAAGAGTGGCAAACAGAAAACTTTTCTTCCCAACACACAGGGCAGTGGCGGAGCTTGGAGTGTGTGGAGGGGGGGCAGAAGGGGAAGGCAGCTACAGCATGAGTGGTGTGACCACTGTGCACAGGGGCACGGCCGCGGTGCATGGCAGCAAGGCCATGGTGTGTGGGGGTGTGGCCAGGGCATGCAGGGGTGTGGCCAGGTCATGCAGCGGTGTGGCTACGCGCTGGGACACCCCAGAGAACAAGATGGCACCTCTTTTCATTCTGTGTGCAAAAGGAGACTGGAGCAGCAACTTCTTCAGCTCTGGCTATAGGACCATCAGGCTAGCTTCGGTGGTACAGAGCAAATTCAATAGTACCGTTCTCTTCTCTAGCACCCTGATGCTGTTTCCCTCCAAGACATCCTGTTATTAACAGCCCTGCTAAGATTTTGCTTCCTTTGTTGAGTCTATCCACCTCTAAGGTGGTCTTCCTCTTTTCTTACTGCCTTCCGCTTTGGCAAGCATTATCCTGCCCTGTAACCCTGGAGACCAAGGTTTGATTCCCCGCTTGGCCATGGAAACCCACTGGGTGACTTTGGGCACATCACATAGTCTCAGCTTCAGAAAACCCCATGATAGGTTCACTTTAGGGTCACTGTAAGTCAGAAACAACTTGAAGGCACACAACAGCAGCAACAACAATTAATTTCCTGCATTTTGCCTAAGGTGTTGTTTGGCTCTGTGTTTCAAAAGAGGACATCCAATGCACTTCAAGGAAAAGGCATCAAATCGGTAGGCAACTTCAATGTGTTTCCACCATTACCATACTGCACATGCGTACACACATACTTCAAAACTCCCAATAACAACATTGTCTCTTACCATCAGTGGCAGAGCTTGGAGTACATGGAGTGGGGGCAAAAGAGGAGCGGGGCTATGATGCTAGAGGCATGGCCACGACATGTGGGGGCATGGCCATGGCATGCAGGGCCATGGCTAGAAGCTGGAACACCCCAAAAACATTGCCACTGGGGGCAGATCACTCCCATCACCCCCATGTCCCTACGTGACTGCTCACCATGTTTTAGAATGTCTGGGCTACCTTTAGCGCCCAACATACTTTCCTTGTTATAACGTACTTGTTACAAAGTATTTATAGCTATATTATTATATATTTTGTTCTATACACTATTATCAATATATAACATAACGTATCTCTCTGTTTGTCTATGTTTGATGATATGCACAAAAATTACAGAAGTCATCCTAAAGTTCTGCTTTAGGCGTTTCCAGAGGTATCTGTCTGGAGAACATTAAAAGCAGAATCAATACTTGGAAAATTCACTACAGCCATTGGCCTTCTTGCCCGGGGGCTTCTGCAAGCTGTAGTCTAGAAAATGTGATCCAGGATGCTGAACTACACAGACCTTCACTCCCATCCATAAGAGTTATTCTTATAGTTTTATTTACTCTCTCCATTTTATTTGTTTTTCTCTGACCCACCCTTGAATTGATTTTTAAACAGAACTGTGGTCCTAATTATACTGATATGGATATGTTCCTTTGAAATCAATTGGACTTGCTTTTGAGTAAATACGATTAGGATCTGGTTTGTGTGTGGGGGGGGGAATCCTTACAAACAGCCAACCATGAGCTCACATGCACAGTCTAAGGTGCTTCATGGCAGGAAACAGAATGAAAACCTTTTCCTCCCCTTGCTTCCTCTGTACTAAGTTGCTTTCAACTTAGTACACAGTGTGGTACTAAGTGGTCTATCATTATGCATTCTATCTACTCTTTGAAAAGGAAATAAAATGGCAGATTACTAAGAATTCATGGCAAAGCAGAGGCAAAAACTATATAATTCTCTGCACTAAAATCAAGAAGCTCTACCAAGATTCACCAGAGGAAGTTCAGATATATGGGTTTAATCTATTATCGCTCTTTACAGCAAGATTTTTACAGCCACCTTATAGAAAAATCCCATAGGTTTTCTTCTCCTGTGAAAACTCCAAGGTACAAAATACAATATGTTCTCATTTCAACAGGGCTTCAGCATTAATTGCAATTAATTGCATCCTTTTCCCTCCTCTGGGGGAAAAACCCCCTATTAAACTGACAGATCTACAAACAAAGTGAATTAAAGAGACACCGTCATTTTTTTTCATAATGGCTTTGTTGTTGCTGTGTGCCTTCATGTTGTTTATGACTTACAGCAACCTTAAAGTGAACCTATCATGGGGTTTACTGGGGCTGAGAGGGTGTTATGCACACAAGGTCACCCATTGCATTTCCATGGCCAGTCAGAGAATCAAACCCTGGTGTGTAAAGATGCGTAATACCCCCCTTTTTGGAAAAAAAAAAAGTCCTTTTAAAAACCAGAATGAAAAGATTTTGGAACAATGACAAAAGGCAGCACACCATAACTATATAAATACCAATGGTTTTTTTGGTTTGTTTTTTGTTTTTTAATCCTGTCAAGGATTATCCATCCAGCTCAACACTACCTGCTCTCACTGGTCATGGTTTTCCAGGGTTTCAGGCAGAAGTCCTTCCCAACACCTGCTACCTGGTCTTTTTAACTGGAAACGTCAGCGGTTGGAAACAGGGAAGTAAGGAACTTCCCATATTAAGTGCTAAGAAGATAGTATATCCTCTGTCTGAATTAATGAGGAAAACTCAAGAACCTGAGGCATTCCTTTTTTCTATTGATTATCTAATATAATGTGTCATTAACAAGGTTCACTCAGCTGAAATCCAAATACACACTGAGATGTCATGAAAGGTTGGACAAAACCTGTAGTCCAAAGAAAATACTTTGTGATGTAAATTGTCAAGTGCACCTGTGAAAAGTCATGTGACTCTAGCTGAGACATGCTGAGTCAGGCTGATGGGCAATCAGGGGAGAAAGTTGCATCAGATATGGGGAGAATGCAAAAGTAGACCAGGATTGCATCAGCTAGGTGCCTGTATAAATGTAGCCAAGCACTAGTCAACTTTGCACATGGTGCCTGAACGTGTATGCCGGAGGCTCTGTCAGAAAGAGCAAGCTGAGGAATGCTGGAACGCCTTCTGGACATTCTTGTAAATATGTATATATTGTAACTCAAGAATAAACTGCCTCCTTGATGAAAGATAACAAGTGGCATAGGTGAGTTTTTCCTGGCTACAGTGCATTGCTGCTAAGATAATCTCTGCTGGGTACGCTTGCATAGCTGTGCGGCCAATCTCTGCTATATTTTGGGCATTTTGTACACTTGACTTTGGTACAGCCTTTTGCCAGAGCTCAGCGGCCGGGAGAGAAGTGCTATCGTGGTTTTGCGTAGCTCCCAGCATCCCCAGGACTCCTAGTGACATGAGATTTCTTTGCTGTGGATATTTTCATCTAAGAAAACTGGCATGCATTGGCAACCCTTTATATATGAATGTCTAAAAGCCAGAAGATCAATCCATTAAGTATAAACAGAAAAACAATCAAAATCCAGGCCACTATGCAAAAGAAACTATTAAAATAATTATTTTTTTTCCTGTGCCAACTCCTTGACACAAATAACTGAGGTTGGGGGGAGGGTGCTTGCATAGGAAAGGATATGCTTTTTGTAGAAATAAAAGAAGGAAACATAAGAATAGCTACCACCCTGTACAGCTCTGGTCTAGCCACAGTATGTTGGGGATGATAGCAGTTTCAGCCCCACAGAAATGCAGCAGAAAAACCAGAGTTCAGCAAGCCAACAGCAGCAGCCTTGTTCCCCAGTAAGGATACTCACACACAGAGGAGTTTCTTCCAAACAGGAGGTACTTTATCTTGCAGCAAAGTTCCGTTATATGCAAAACATAGGACAGATGGACAAAAGCTTGCGCCAGGCACCAGGTTTGGTCAACAGACAAATACATACTGGCGTTGCTTTGTTATATACATATCTACAACCAATCAGGTAGAGGTTTGCACATCTCCCTCTACCATCTGCACACGACCCCAGTTTCTTATGCAACCTTGCAATTACCCACAGCTGGGGCATGATGCAACATCTTTGCAGTGGGCTGATGATTTTCCCAGGGTTCCCTGCCTGGAATCCCTGACACAGTATTCAAGCGTTTTTCCCTACAGCTCACTTTCTTTACCTCCCTCCCTCATACACCCATATAAATAATCTCTTTGACCTTAGTGTGCACACACAGGACACTGTTCTGTCCCTGAACATTCCCATTGGCTGGGCATCCACAGAACACTCCCTCAGTCCAGCAGCCGAAGGTAGAAGAAAGGGCAGGAAAGGCAGTAGAATTTTCTTGTTTGAAATGGGCAGCCACTTATGCTTCCATAGCCTATCTTACTTGCCTGTCTGCCCTGTCTTACAGAACACATGAAAAGCTGGAGTAAACGGTGCTCCCAGTAGATTGAGACAGAGTCACAGAATCAGACAATTGGAAGCTGCCCCATCTCTTTATGAAGACATCCCAAAAAGGAGATCCTACTACTCAACATAACTGGTTCCAATACCAAACCACTCTTACTGTCAAGAAGTTCCTTCTAATCATGTTCAATCAAAATCTACTCCTGTAAATTAAAACCATTAGACCTGGTCCTAACTTCTGGGGTAGTGAAGAACAGGCTTGTCACCTCCTCTCTGAGACAGCCCTGGAGGCATTTGAAGAGGGCACTCGTCACCATGACTCTTCACCAGGCTGAACATGCCCAGTTTCTTCCACCTTTCTTCATATGTTTTGTTCTCCATATCTCTTATTCTTGTTGCCCTTCTCTGAACCTGCTCCAGATTTTCTATATCCTTCGTAAAATGAGGTGACCACGTGTCGGGCACTCAGTGATACCCACCATTAACATGGAAATTAGAGTAGTAAATTAATGGCCTTGAAGTAGATGCTACGCTAGTACCAGCCTGAGAATGCAGTTGCAGACAGATAACGAGACATTGCTAGGAAGGACTGCAGGGGACAGCTTGGGATCTTAACAGCTTGTTCTCTTCTACATTGCCAGTGTGAGCTCTGAAGGTCATCATGTACTACAGTTCCAAAATACAGTTCACCTCAATTCAGATGAGCCTGACCAGTGCAGCATACAGTGGGATTATTACTTTCCTTGACTTGGAACTTATGCTTCTATGAATGCAGGCTAAAATAGCATTTGTTTTCTTTGCTGCAACATCACACTACTGGCTCACATTGAAGTTATGATCAACAATAACCCCAAGTACTACTACTCTTTTTAGAATGTAGTACTGCTGAGTTGTGTATCTGCTGAGCCACGTAAGGTCAGGGAAACAGGAAAGACAGAAGCTGAACTGGGTGAAGATTTGCTTATGTGTCTTTTCTGTGGGGAGTGGCTAGGTAGGTCTACATGTGTTCTGTGTGTGTCTTCTAGGAGAATTAAATATGTATGAGTGTTTGTGGGTGTGCTGTGTGGATTTTTTTTTCCAGCAATGAATGGGCATCTGCCATGGGGAATAGTGAGTATATTTCTGACTAGACTGAATGGATCTCTCTTCTCTCTCTCTCACTCAATTTTATACACTTTCCAGCTTCACTGTACAATGCTGAAAAAAGAAAATCAGGCTTGAAAGGAATCCTTTTGTGCGGTTTTAAACATGCTATGCTCCCCAGGTTTTGGATCCCATATAGGAAATAAGGTGGAATATGAATTCATTAAATAAAATGTTTTCTCCTGAGTAATCTAGTTCATCCTTCTGAATAGACATAAGTGGCCCTTTCGTACTGTGCTGCTTCTCACTTTCACTTCTGAGTAAACATGGATATTGGTGATCTGAGGAAAGCTTTCTGATTAACAACTGGATTTTAGTTTCTCTTAGAATATGCAGCCATGGTGGTGGAGTTGTTGATCATCGTCATCATCGTTGTCGTCGTTGTCGTCATCATCATCATCCCATTTCCATACATTCAGCTTTGTACGTATGTTCTCTGTGTCTCTTTTGTAATGGGTTGCAGTGGAGTTTTTGTTTTGTTATCGTCAAGATTTTGTGTGTTATGTGAGCAACCATGTCAAAATGCATGGGGTCTCCCTAAAGCTGCAGAGATGAAAATGGATTAACCTCTCTGGATTCTGTGCTCTTGTCTATTCCATTTTGTAGTTATTCTTTATTCCTTAAATAACAATGTTCGTAATACCACTCCTAGAGCTGCCCAGAGATCTGAGGGGCTCATCTCTAGAACTGCTCCAGCGCCTCAACTAGCTTGATCCAGCTTTGGGGACAACACTTGAAATTTTGCTAGACCAAACACATTAAAGTGATTTACAACATAGCTGTGGCTCTTCTACACCACTCCTTCTCCTTTAAACCATTTCCCGTACCTTCCACTGCCTTTGTTTTAAAGGATTAAAGGAAAGCCATTCCCCTTCTCTTCATTTCTTCCCGAGTGCCTGTTCTTGCAAAAACACAATTGTATCACACACAGCGTCAAATGCCAGTTTCCTCTGGGTCGGGGAAAAGAATCAGGCCATTCTTTTAAAAAACATAAAGGGGAAGTTGAAGAGGAAAGAAGCCTGCTAGTGTACATTACAATGAAATGCTAATCAAGAATCTACCCTTCCCAGCATTCCCATAGATGTGGCCTCATTCTGGGAACTCCTGTTGGTTGATGACTCTGATGTCTTGGCAGGTTTCCTGGGGTCCCCTTTGTGACTTCATAGTCTTTGCAATTTCAGTGGAACCAGTCTGGAATTTGTACCCTATATGCGATGGGTACATGCAAATGGAAGGTGAAAAACAGGTAAAAATTTTTGCCCATCGAATAGGCTGACTGGGTAATCCTGAGCTAGCCCCTGTATATGACTCTTTCGTGGTTTGTGACTTTCTTCCTCACAGATTGGTTGTTGTAAGAATAAAATGAGTACGTAGGGGCAAAATCCATGTACCTGAGCTTGCTGGGGAGAGGGCAAGGTAAAGCATGTGGTAAGTATGTTTTAATCATTGCAGTCAGTCCTCCACATTTGCTGGAGTTAGGGGCTCAGGATTCCCTGCAAAAGTGGGAAAATCACATATATCAAAGTGTGTGTGTATATTTGTGCATGTGCACGTGTGTGTGTGTGTGTCAGCGGGACGGGGGCTAAGGCATGGTGGGGAGAATGGGCACCTAGGGTCCAAACAAGGTCAGAGAAAGGAGAGAGGAAGAGGGTGGAATCGCATGGTGGCCCTATATTTCCTTGCATTTGGGAGGGGGCTTCGGGAGAGGGTTTGTGGTGCTGAGAAATTGGGTTATGAGCTATCCTCGGCTGGGGGGAGGAAGATCAGGGGTAGGTTTTTAAAGGGCTGTGTGGTCTGATCGGAGCCATAAAGAAGGAAGTGCCTGAGTGGGGGGGCCAGGGGTTGGAGAAACTTGCCAATAATAAAATCTGTGAAAGTTAAACCTGCAAATGTGGAGGGCCTCTGCTTTAAAAAGCACATCCATGGCTTCATTGCCAACAGCAAAACAGGACAAAAGACTGAGAAACAGTTTCACAAAGCATTTATGACCATGCTAACAATGCAAGTAAACTCAAGCAGTGACTTATCATCCAGCAATTGATTTAGTGGATTTACTGTGGCTATAAATAGAAATTAGATTCAAGTCTAGGTTTGCTAACTTCCATACACTAATTATTGGAATTTAATAAGTTCTACACATTTTGATTGCTTTCAATTAATTTGGCTGCAGACTTCAATTAAAATAAAATTTTAAAATATAATGGCATGTAAAAGCTACAGATGGCAAATGCCATCCAAAAGGAGATAAGCCTTCCTCTTTATTCAGAAGATGCCTGTTACAGGACATCCCTGAATCATCCAAAATCAAAGTTCTGCGAATAGTCAAAATTGCCGAACTACTACAAGGAGATAGAATTTATAAACTGATTAATAAGCTAAAATGTATATGACAAAAAAACCCTAAGGTGTCTTTAACAGGGAATGACAGTGGAAAGTATTTCAGTATCTCTTAGTTGAGAAACGAGTGAAAATAATACAAGATATGCTGCTTGAAAGGAAGAGTGGGATAAAAAAAAATACATTGACTACCACATTCTGTGGGTCACCCACATTTGACTGTATAACCATCTGTGTTTTTAAATAAATAGAATTTTCCTACCCATTTACTCTTTGCATTTATCACCTAGCCCATAATCTGCACTGCTGAGTTTTGGTTGCATTACTGTTTGTGGTCTCATTCTAATACTGTAACTAATTCATTTTACATATGCAGTAGTACGCTAATTTCAGGAATTGTTTAGTTTGTTAGTAAGTTTGTCTTGCATTTACTGAAGATTTTTTATCACTGATGCCCATTCCTTTTTAGATTTTTCTTCATTTTTACCTTTGAGGATTTGTGTTAGTATATCCATGTTTTTTTACTTCCAGGATGGCCTGCTGCCATTCTTCCGGTTCTGGGGTTTCATTCTTTTTCTAGTGTTTTGCAAACACTACTCTTGCCACAGTTATTAGGTATAGTAATATTCTCCACTGCTCTTTTATCGCTAAGGAGTCTAATTCATGAGTTATGTTTAACAGATACAGTTTGGGGGACAATGGAAACTTACAGTTAAGCCATTCTGAAATCTTGTTATGAATGTATATCCAATATTTTTTATTGGACGTCTATTTTTTTTTATTTTATCCAATATTCATTAGAAATGAATGAAAGAAAAGAAATCTCAGAGGCAGTATTTACAGGAGAACCTTTTGTTTGCACAGAGCCTATGCATATATCAGAGATGAATAATAGCCCAATTAATTATCTAGCCAGCATAGCCACTGGTGGGCCACAGGATTGTGAGGGCCATAGTCCACATAAATAATTTTTCCAAGCTGTCCTCTGAACTTATCCTTCTGTGCTTATTTCCTGTTTTAAGAAGGCTGGACAAAGATATGGCAAAATTGTCCCCCAAGGGTGCTCAGAGGGGCTTCAGTATGGGCTACGGCACACCTGCCTTATGACACCGTGAAAAACCATCATATACAATAAGATATGATGCAATACAATAGGATGAGATCCAGTGTGGCATAGTGGTTTGAGCATTGGACAACAACTCTGGAGACCAGGGTTTGAATCCTTGTTCAGCCATGGAAACGCTGGGTGACCATAGGCAAGTCACACTCTCTCAACCTCAAAGGAAGGGAAAGGTAAACCCCCTCTGAACAAATCTTGCCAAGAAAACCTTGTGATAGACTTGCCTTTGGATCACCTTAAGTCAGAAGCAGCTTGAAGGCACACAACAGCAACGACAACAACAGGATATGGAAAAATACAGCCCACGTTTCCCAAATCATTACAAAGACAGTACAAATTTGCACATTCACTGAGAATGGGAACAGCACAGGGGAACTAGCTGAGGCTGAATGCAGCATGAGAAAGTGAAGCCTAGAAACATCCATATTCCACCTCCTGAATAAAAGTTACCTTGACAACTATGCAAAGTTTTGGGCAGGGGAGTAGAGGAACCCATAATGAAATCAATAAACCCTTCTCAGTTTATTTCAATTTTACCATTTGACACCCATACTGCTTCTAAAACAGCATCTGATAAGGGTTGTGTGTGGAGGTATGTGTATAATTAAGGAAGCAGCGCATTGCTGTTTCCTTCTCCCACATGCAAACACCCTTCCATGTCCAGTAGTTCCAGCACTGATCTTGACATACTGATTTTGCAAACTGATCATGCAATTCTTTCAAAGTTATAAGCTGTACAGCTGCGTAGGGACGGGGGGAACGGGGAGGGCAGTTCACCCCAGGCGGTAATGTTTTTGGGTCGTCCTGGCCCATAGCCATGCCCCCATGTGCCCTAGCCACACCCCCATGTGCCCTGGTCACAACCCCACACACAGCGATCATGCCCCCATGCACAGTGGTCTTCCTCCCTCGCCGTAGCCCCACCCCTACTCCACAAACTCCATGCTCCGCCACTGAAGCTGTAATTGGATACGAAAAGTTAATCTGGCCATGGTAAGTGGTGCCATCAGAGCTGGTGCTATCATTAGGCCAACCAGGGAGCCAGCTGCCTAGGGTGTAGACCTCAGAAGGACATAATACTGACCTTTGAGGGGCACAGTTTTATACAGATTATGTAGGTATTTTGAACTTTTATTTTTAAAAAATGCAACTGACAATTTGCTTTTTATTTATTTATTTACTTACTTTAAGATAAATACCAGAACAGGCTATGGAGTATAATGGATTAAAGAAATTATGAAAAAAATCTATATTCTGTTTTTATTTATCTTTTTAATATACATTTTTACTTTTTAAATTCAGTGATTTTTTTGGCTAAGGAAAAAATCTCTTCTTCTAAACTGACAATGTGGTTCTGTTTGTAGCTGTATATTCTTGCAATTTAAAATATGTTTAGCAGTTTTAATGTATGTGCTTTTCATTTTTTCATAAGACACCTGTTTTTGAAAATTGAATTTAGCAATTGGGAGGGTACAAGCAGTTCACCTTGCGTAGGGAACAAAATAGGCCCCCAACGGCACTGAATGACATCAAGCGGAGATTTTATGGCAGAGGCCTGGAGACCCACTCAGAGGAACCAGCAAGTGGCAACCCTAACATTTGCAGGGCCAGCTTAATACATTTTACAGCCAGCATCTTAAAGCAAGAATGAAGTGGAGGTATTAAATCCAACTATTAAATCCAGAGCTGCACTGCTGCTCTGGATAAGAATGCACATTGAGTTCTTCTTCTTTTGGCTATCTAAAAGCATGAAAAATGTTCTGATCTTCCAAACAGATCTCACACTTTTCAATGCTGAAAACAGAACAGCCACTCAAGTCATGTGCTTTTGCGTCTCTGGAAACTGGGATCCTTTGCCATGAAAACAGACTATTTGACAACCATGGACTTTAAAAGCTAGGGTTATTACCCAAACTCCCAAGCCCTGGCATTCAGAATCGCCAAAAGCACATTAACTGTGTAGCCTCAATGTGCCAATGTACTGACTAAATGTATTAAGCTGTCTATTCATTTTCGTTTCCTTTTTCTCCCCTCTCAGCTGCCCTTTCATTCGCTCCTGAAAAGTAGCACCTCCAATCTGGCCAAGATATGTACACAAGGAGTCCCCTTTGGTGCTGACACTCATAGCATTCAGACTCCTTCTCCGTGTGAGGGCTTGCCACCCAAAATTATGAAAATTCTCCACCTTTTCCCAGATGCTGCCCCCACACTACCTCCCCATATCCCACTACCCTTCTTTGCCTCCTGCCCTCAAAGAAACTCCAGATCATCTTGCCAATTCCAGATCTCCCCAAGCCAAGGCAAACAGCTGATTTAACACTTCACCACCCAGTCTGCACACTAGACTGAATTTAGCCTTTGCTCACAGCAGCTTCAAGCTCAGGTTGGAGTGCCAGCAGCTGCAAGTTCACACAGAGCAGGGCTTTTATTTGCAATGAAATATTTAGAGTGGAAAAACACCTCTGAGTTTAATAAAAACAACACTCTGAGATTGCCAGGGATTTGTGGTACATCTATCACCCCTCTTGGAATTCCCTACATTGAACTGAGCTTTCAAACTCCAACAGTAGAAAAAAATGGATTCTTAATGCAAAACTGCACTTCCAAACTCTCTGTGAATTATAGGGTTGCACTGAAAGGATAGGATAGATAGATCAGTTAAAATCTTCTCAATCTAATTAAAAAAAATAGGATAGAAACTAACTTATCAAAGAGCATGTTTGAAGTTTTCTTTTTAAATTTTCAGATTATTTTTAATACAAGTATTTTCAAGCACCACATGTGCAGAACCAATTTTAAAGAGGCATTCCATCTTCTTTAATACACACAGGAAAGGAAGACTTCTTCTAATGACCATGTGGCACATGGCAGTGACTGTCTCATTTTTAGCCGCACAGCTGTTTTAGGCCTGGATCCAACTCTTAGTCATGGTAGACCACTTAATCAGTGAGAACTTGGTATATCAAAATACTTCAGGCACTAAATAGGTTAAACTTCCATGACCACCACCACAGTACTAATTAAAATTCCTCCTCTTAAAGCTACTATTATCTCTGAGAAGGACGCTGGTATTGGCACTGATAATAGCTGTTAACCATCCCAAATCAAATAGCAAGAGGAAGAGATACTTAAAGTCATAGAGTTGGAAAGGGCCTCAGGGGCCATCAAGCTCAGCCCCCTGCTCAGTGCAGAATCTCCAGCTAAAGCATACCTCAGCAGATAGCTGTCCAGCCTCTTTTTGAAGATGTCCAGAGAAGAAGATCCCACCACCTCTCTACATAATTGGTTTCACTGCCAAACTGCTCTTACTGCCAAGAATATCCTTCTAACGTTTAATCAAAATCTATTCTCCTGAACTTCAAATCATTAGACCTGGTCTTACCTTCGGGGTTAGCAGAGAACAAGACTGTTCCCACATCTCCTTCAACCTTTCCTCACATGTTTTGTTCTCCATATCTCTTATCCTTGTTGCCCTTCTCTGAACCTGCTCCAGCTTTTCTATATTCCTCTCAAAATGAGGTGGTTATAACTGAATATAGTTCACTTCAGTGCAGATGAGGCCTGACTAGCGCAGAATGTAGAGTGACTATTACTTCCCTCAACTTGGAGACTATGCTTTCATTAATGCAGGTTAAATAGCATTCTCCTTCTTTGCTATAGCATTGCACTGTTGGCGCATGTTCAACATACGATCAACAATAATCCCAAGGTCTTTTATGCATGTAGTACTGCTGAGCCATATATCTCCCATCCTATACCCATGCATTTGGCCTAAATGTAGAATTTGGCATTTGCCTCTACTGAATTTCATTTTATTAATTTCTGCTCAATTTTCTAGTTTATCTAGGTTGTTTGACAATGCCTCCTAGTTTTGTGTCATCTGCAAACTTGATAAGGATTCTATCCACCCTGTCA
Organism: Cyclura pinguis; assembly: GCA_030412105.1. NCBI lineage: Eukaryota > Metazoa > Chordata > Lepidosauria > Squamata > Iguanidae > Cyclura > Cyclura pinguis. The sequence continues at coordinate 28,696,242 of CM059602.1, read as the reverse complement.
TCTAAATCACTGATAAAAGTATCAAAGAATAATGTCGCAAAGACAAAGTGCCTAGGCACTTGAAACCTCCCTCCCTTTTGATGTTCAGTCATTGATGAGGACTCTTGAGCATGGTTTTCCAAACAATTATGCATCTATCTGATATTTCTCAGGAAGAGCTGAGGGGGAGGAACATACTGGAAAGAAGTTCTTCCTGGCTAACATTATCCCTATCATAACCAAACTCCTTGTCTACTTCAGCTGTCTAACTTTTAAAGGAACAACAAACTCATCAAGGACAAGTGATGAAATTAACTTCACAGGTACTTTATTAATATCCAGGTTTTCTCTTAAAACCAGGCCACATTCCCACCTCTCAGCTCCAGATTCGCCAGTCCAAACAATTCAGTAAGTAGCTTTAGCTAAACCATTTCCAGAGCTTGATGGATCTGCATTAGACTTGCCTGAGAGGTTGAACACTTCTGGAAAAAACAGATCCCAAGCCAGTTCTTCCCACCACTCTAGGTCCAGTGAATGCCTCATTTTAGGCTTTCCACTTGTTACTCCAAGGAGGGGAGAAACAAACTGGATTCTTCAGCCATTTGAACACAGCTAAGGCCTCCGTCATGGTAGAGGCTCCATCACTGGTTTATGCCAGTGGAGGTCAGGATTACATTCATTCATTAACAATTGCATGGTTAATCAACTAACATGTCTTTAATTTCACAATAAATCTAAAGAAAAGTCACCTTTTGGTTTCTTGATTCATAGTTGGTGGTTAAGTGAAAGAAAGTAGTGAAAACAATTTTCACCACATTTTCATCCGTAAGATGCATGCCAGATTTAAACCAGATTCAAAAATTTGTTTATTGAACTTGTCAATGTACAAATACATATTATACATTTATCAGTTGCAGTGAGAATCAAAATTGTAAGGTATTGGAACTTTAACAGAAAGCTAGTGTCGAATAGTGGTTTGAACACTGGACCACGACCTTGGAGACCTGAATTCAATTCCCTGCTTGGCCATGGAAGCCCACTGGGTGACCTTGGGTGTGTCATACACTGTCTGCCCCCAGAAAACCCCACGATAGGTTCACCTTAGGGTCATCATAAGTTGGAAATGACTTAAAGGCACACAACAACAGAAAGCCTAAGGAAAATAAATGGTTAAAAATTGGGGGGGGGGAGGAATCTTATTACTAATATCCAAGTCATCTTCTTAACAAAAGTAAGACAATAAATACCACTAATTCTGAAAAACTGGAAATCAGTCATAGAACATTTATTGCAAAGTCTGATAATACTAATTATTTAAATCTAGTAAAGCTCATTTAAAAGGGCAGCTGTAATAACAGATGATATAAATAATGTACTAAATGAAATGTAATTGAAAAATATGATCTTTTCAATAAGACACACAAAAATGTCAGACTCTAGGGGAATGTTAATACATGTACTGGACACAGAAGCTTTCTTTTTAAATTTTTATTTTACTATTTTCTATATGTAAAGCTTCTGTTATTATAAAAAAACTAATCATTTAAAACAAGCCCACCCTCATTACTTTTCTTGAGCTCCTGATTTGTAATTCATACACTGAAATAATCCCCTGTAATTTCACTCTGACAAAAAATGTTAAAGCTTCTATGGCAAGTAGAATGTAAAAGTGTAAGAGTATTATAATGCCATTTGCCAGTGAGCCATCAGTGTTGCAGAACATTTTCCAGTGGACAGCCCTAATTATATACAACTTTTAACAAAATACTATACATGCATTTTTAACATCCTGCTGATATGCTCTGAATAGAAAGAAATATGAAGGCTCAGACCTTTAATACAGCAATTGCAGCAACCTGTTCTATGACAAAAATGCTCTGGGAAGGACACTGTGTACACCAGCCCTTTTCAACTAATATCCTCAAGGTGCTTTGTAGTGTAACACCCATAGGTCACTGCTATCATGGCAAATCATGAAAACATCATGGTAATTAACAATGAAAACATTGTTGGAACATATATGAATTGCCTAGGCACTAAACAAGAAGATGGAAACACAAAGACTACTAACGTAAGCAGGAAATCTGCACACACATACTCAACACACGCACATTAGTCAGACCATTGTCTCATTATTTTTGCCAATTTTACAAGCCTGAAAAGGGAAGAAGCATGAAAAATGGGCCATTGCCTTTCAGAACTCACCAAACTCTTCCAGACTGTAAAGGACATCAAGCAGTTGCTAAGCAATTACTTCCCCTTTCTTTGAACTGAAAAGACACTTGCATAAAACATTGCCACCATCATCATAAAACCTTCTCTAAGACAACCACAGAGTAAGATTCAGTGAACGGTTACACATAGACATTCCTCTTCAGTGGTTGCCTTCCCCCTAACTGTGGGATGTTCTCCCCAAAGTGGTCTGCCTGATGCTTCCTTTGTGGATTCTTGAGTGTCAGGGAAAGACTTTTATATTCTCTTATTCCTTCTAAGTCCTTCTTGATTGCCTTGATATAGCTTAAAGCTACACATCAGAACTGTTTTCTCACGCTGTTTTAAAATTTTTAATTCCTGTTTAAAATTGTAATTGTTCATAGCTTTATTTGTTTGACTGGATACTATTAATTTAAATTAATTTTATTTTGTATTTATGTATACCACTGTGAAAACTTTAGTTACTGGATGACTCACAAGTGAAGTAAATAAAAGCACAGAAGCAGTACAGGGGTATAGTCCCCAAAAACAAATTTTCCTTCATTCCCTAAATCTTTAGCATAACAGAGAGTGAGGCATTAAAAATTGCTCATACCTAAAACTTATATTCACTATGTTCATATTTCCATGGTAACTGTGCCTAAATTGTATTTCTAAATATCCAGCTTTGGTTTGAAGTTACTGTAATTCTAGAAATTTGGGGCCTGAAGGAAAATTTCATAGGTGAAGCAGAATTTTTATTGGATGGGGCAAAGCCCTCATTTTGCCTTCCACCCATAGCTACACCCCAAGTTCAACACAAGGTCATCCTAAGCATAGAGAAAAGAGGTGAGTGTGTACCTGTTTGAAAACAATCCCTAAGAATATCTTTGACGAGAGATAACCTAGAGCGTTCCTAATCAGATAGACTGTACATAGTTTTCAATCTCTTACGTAGGACAAATCTGCCAGTGTGTATATTGCTGTTTCCCACTAATAGAAACAACCCAAGATACATCAGAGACACTGAATTACTTGCTGATTCCTGATCATACTGATAGCATATTAATATTGAAAATACTAAGGTTACAATTGTGCGATGCAATATGCATAAGACTGCCTACAGAGGTAGCTTGGAAATGTCAGCTAGCCAGAATATTTTAAGCAGACTGAGACTACCAGAACTTCTGCAAATTGGCAATGTTGCTTTTTGGGATTACCACTTCCAGAATCCCCTAGCCATCATGACCACTTTGGAAGTTACAGTCCAAAAAATGAATTTTTTTCAGGCTCTTGGACTCATCCTATTTTGTCAATGCTCAAAGAACTTTATCTACCACTTCCCCATCCTCGTTGGTACAACTGAATAATGTATAGACCTAAAGAGTGAACCATGGGTTTCTTCTGTACTTGTCCACTGTGATAATTTTTATTTAGGTTTCTGTTCTAGGTGGCCTCACCTTCATACCAGGGCCTTTTCACTGATGGTTTTTATTTACACAACTCCCAAATCAGTTTGCCTGGTATTTATATTACTAGCTTTCCTACAGCAAGGGTATACAATTATTTATCCACACTTTTAGCAACATTTTATCAAATTGCATCTGCTCTTCTGTGCTGCCTTTTCCAAAGTTCTTTTTAAAATTATGTAAATATTTTTATTATTTTATCCTAATGTTTAAATAACCATGGTGAGCTGCCTGATGAGCCATACAGCCAAATGTTAGGACACACTCTTCAACATTTCACAGATGAAAACTAAGGTACATGTCCCAAAGCAACATCTGAGTGTGATCAAGATGGCAACATTTATTTGAGGAAGAAAACACAAGTTAGCAAACACAAGTTAGCAAAGGGTGCAGCAGTTTGCTTTTGCCTGAGCCTTCAGGGAAGGGGATGATTCTACCTGTTCCTTTTTTTTTCCCAACTGCTGAGCTAAATGAGTGCAAACTATTTTTGCACTGTAAACTCAGTTTGCAATTGAAGTAAACTTGGGACAGAGGGGAAAAAGTGAGAGGAGAGAGAGTCTGGTACATTTTAAAAGCAGCTGAAAAAGTGGGATGACAGAGGATCAATCAGGAGGGTACAGCTCGAGGGTACACAGGAGATACACAAACAATACATGCACACTCTTACTTAAAAACAGATATTTTAAAATACATCATCTTTTAAAACACATCCATTATACCATCAAGTATGTTTGGCTGACCCACCCAGAAAAACCATAAGACAATTAAAAGCATAAGACAGCTAATTTCTTTAATAGCACAGTCCTGGTACCCAGTTGGGAAGCTACCTTCCTATCTCTTTTAAGGCTTTACACAAGCATAGTATTCATTGGCTGTAACTGCTTAGTCTAAGCTATTGCAGAAAGGCGGAAAGCCTGGTAGGTCAGTTTAGATAAGACCTGGAGCCAGAACAGTCTAAACGGCTTGCTTCAAAAGAGCTTGCATTCCTCTTATTTTTCCATTTTACAGAGCTGAGGCATAACTGCTGGGGAAGTGCCCTTTTACTTCATCAGCTGCTTTCCTATTTCCTGTGTGCTCTACCAGCCCCCAATTGGTGGTCCTGAAGCTTGGAAACGTTGCTTTGCTAAGTTAGAACTCTAGAATTCCTCAACCAATGTGAAGACTGCTGGCCAAGCCAGCTGAGGGATTCTGAGGGCTCTGTTCCTCAAAAAACAGAATTTTTCCTAGATCTCTTTTAGAGTGCTATCGTACAAGGGTGGGAACATGTGAGGTTACCTTACCAGAGCTCTGCTAATATTCCAGAAAGGACAAGAAATGCAAGAGGAAGCAGTTTTCAAATTAGTGCAAAAATAGAAAAAAGGAAGGAAGGAAGGAAGGAAGGAAGGAAGGAAGGAAGGAAGGAAGGAAGGAAGGAAGGAAGGAAGGAAAAGATGGAGGTCATAAGGGCTGGGGGAAAAGGAGAAGGAGACTGTTTAATGGTTTAATAATACTAAACTGCCAAATACTAACAAGAAACAGATTTCTGCAACGTTACTTTATGTTTTCAGTGATGCTGCATCTTTTCTCCCAATTTATTGTGAGGTTGAAATGAGTTACGTGTAAACATGTTCACATTCATAACTGCTCTGAGAAAACTGCATTGGCATTAAAATTACCACTTATTTCCAAACTAATATTATTTAATTAGCACAGCAACTTTTGTACAATTAAGACTAAACCCGTATATTCTCCATATCAGGCTACAGCATCACTACATCCCTGAAGCATAATTTCTCACCAAGAAAAAGCCCAGCATCAATATGCATGGCACCCATATTAAGGTCCAGGACTCCTTTAAAATGTATGTGGGGGTGCCCTTCAAGTCGCCTGGCAACTTACAGTGACCCCCATGAATTTCATAGAGTTTTCTTTGGAAAAGAATACTCAGCAGTGGTTTTGCCAGTTCTTTCCTCTGAAATACAGCCTGCAAATATTCTGCACTGGCCACTTAGGTATGTCTGTGTAACTAAGTAACATATCTTGGCCTGACCCCCCCCCAACCCATCCTAAGAGAAAGCATCTGGATTGGGCAAAGGAGGTCCATTCGGCTTCCAATCAGAGAGCAAGAAGGAGGATGTTTCCACCCCCTCCCACCAGCAAGTGAGGCTGTGACAAGGCCTTGTGACAGGGGTCCTGCTTCTGATTGTCACATCCTTGCTTGGTGGGAGGGAGGGGGAAACATTATCTCCCTTGTACACCAATCAGAAGAGGAAGAGACCTGGTTGCTGGCTCTTAAGGTGGGTTGGAGCAACATTTAAGACAGTTTTATGGAATACAGATCTAACTCTAGTTACGGATCTATAACTGCAGAACACCTGCCACTATCTTTTCCATGGGGCATTACCAATGACCTGCGGCTAGCTGGCTATGGAAGCCATTTTAAGTTTCCAGAATACCCTGGGGCAGTACTATTACAGAGACATGATGCTAAATTTAGATAAAACCCATTTGTCTCCATATGTTCTGCACAACCCAATTTCTAAATGGAACACTGGTGCTACTTGCCATCAGGTAAGCCTGCTTGGAAAGGCTGAATGTAACGTAGGAAGAGTCCCATCAGACAGAATGTCTGTCTGTGACAGAATGCCATTTTAACAAGTCTTTTGTTAAAAGAAGGAACAAGTTACTTTTTAAAAACAACATTCCAAGCTCTGTTAAATCCTGGGTTCAGTTTGACCATGAAGCAAAACTGATCACACTGAGACTTGCTCTGAGTAAACATGCATAAGATTCAGTTGTAAAGGTGCAACCATTAGCAAGTTTTCTCCCAGCTAATTAACACTTTTTGCTCAATCAACAGAGGGGAAATACAACTGAAGTTGCTAGCTGTCTCTGGTTTTCTGGCTGAGCTACTAGCAGATTACTGTGTGCATCAGCACTCTCCCTGTGTGGCATGTATTAAGGGCTTAATACTTGCAAAAACCTTCTGAATAGGTTGGAATACCCTGCACATGGACTTGACAGTAAGTTCCATTTAACTCAACAAAGCTTATTCTTAGGTCAATATGCACAGGACTGCAATATTAATGGGATTAATTCCACCATGTGAAGCTGCCTGTAATGATCACTGGTCCAGCTAAGCCAGTCCATTTTTACTAACAGTACCACTGCAAAGGTGTAGGCAGCCTGTGTCTTAAAATGAAGCAACATCAGAACAAACCCAAAATCTTCTGTGTGTAGCATTTCTACTCTGTCACAGAGCTAGGACCTGGTACTATGAGCTTGTGGATCAAGAACCACCAAGTCCAGAACTAATTAGTGCTCCTACACCATTACAGTCTCCTTATATGTAGAACACGGGGAGATACGAGGTTTACTTTTGCACCAAGCTGGTGAGAATCTTTAAATAGCTGCCATTCCATAAATGGGCTGGGAATGACACCATAGAGGCCATCATCAAAACACTGTTCTTCCTTGACAAATGGGAAAAGAAAACATGGTCAGTGGAATCAGTCTGGACATCTCTACCCCATTGACTAAACAGAAGGTGCAGATGAAGCTGCAGGGTTACAAAATCAACCCTTGTGCAGCTTCAGTTCAAGACAATCCATAAAACTCAGTTTTCAGTTAATTTGCAAAAGCTAAATTCTTCTAAGAGAACTTCTTTTCAATTCTTATTCAAGGGGAGCTGTCAGACTATAATCCAGAGATTTAGTACATTTATAGCACAAGGCACAGTCTAAATGACAAAAGAAAGTGTTAATTGGAAACGATGGCCACACAAACAAGGGGGGATTAATGCCATGCTTAGGAAAATACTTAGCAAGGATGGAATTCTTCAGAGACTTTTGTTTTCCTTACCCACTGATGCTTGAGGTTAAATCCACATAGCTTTCTGTCAAATGGCAGCTTTTGTGTTTACGTTTGATCTATTTTTTTAATATCAGTCTACGCAAGTAAATCTATTTTGGTGCTTCTTTGTATCTTCGGAAACTGAAGATCATCAGTGCAGCCTACAAAGTCTCCACAAACCACAGAAACCAGCAAGCCCCAATGAGAGAACCTTAGTTTGGAGCCTTATGTCTCTGTGTCCATCCATCCTACTTGAGACTCATATATCTGTGTCAGCGCACCTGAAGAAGTAGCCTGATATCTACAAATGCTTATGCTAAAACAAATCTGCCTCAAAAGGTGCTGTTTGATTCCTTATTGCACCCCATCCCTGTTATATTTTATTTTCTTAAGAGTGAATAACTCCTGTGGTTGTGAAATAGCTTTAATTCTGAACCCACAAACACTTTGGTGGATGTGGGATATTTTTATATTCTGCAGTACACTTGAATTCTCATTGGGGTCAGAAAATACCCCAGGTTAAGTCAATCAATGCCAGCCAGTGACTCTTGTTCCTTGAGCACAGTTGGAGGTTAAATGATTGAGCTCAGCTGGATACAGGCAGCCCAGATGCATGAGAACACTGCATTTAATCTTCATCCAGGCAGATTGGACATTTTACTCTCTTGAGATATTTTATTACAGAATACACACAGAATCAGATCTACAAGCTAGATGTTGTATGAGAAGATCACATCAAATGTTTCAAACAAATCTCTCCCTGAATTTCAGCCAGCTGCCATCTACAGGTCTGTCTCGTTTTTTTAACAGACCAAAAAGTAGCACTTGAGTTTTGTTAGTTAGAAGTAAAAAAATAAAATAAAAACAGAAAGTGGATAGCCACTCAAAACTTATATTGCACCTCAAATAAACATGTCCCCCCAACATTTAAATATTACAATATACCTTTGATTCTCCACCCATAAATACCTATATGGACCTTAGATTAAGTCATTCAATGCAATTTTTAAAAGTGTGCTTAGATAATAATTAAGGAACTGTTACTGCCCTGGCTAGCCCGAACTTTGGGGATATAAAAAGATATCATTCGATATCTCAATTTCGGCTTCACATATCCCTTCCACGTGCTTGCGAGGCCCCTGGACAAGCACGCATACAGGCTCGGACATTTATCGCCGTAATATTCCTAGACAATACAGGCAGGCCAGAAAATAGCCAACTCGCCGCTTTAGGAGACCTCAAGGCAAGTACTCCATTAGGTATGCATGCAACCTACAAAGGATTCTCTGCCTCGCGCTGGCAACTTGATGATCGAGCTATACAACGCTCAAGTATTCCGCGTTTGCATACCGGCTACTCTACTGATAAATTCAGCTCTAATTCAATCATTCAAATCCTGACCTTTCAGAGGCTTTGTCTCCAAATCCAAATCTGTTGTTTTCCCGAAGTCCGACCTAGCCTGCAGTCACAATTCTCCTTATAAAAACCCTTGATTCCGAGACCTTCCTCGGATCGCTCCCGAGTTCCAGACCACCTTGCTGCCTCTTTGTTTGGCGAGCTTCCCCTCAGCTCCACGTGCTGAGATACATCGAACCCCAGCTTCGCTCTCCATTTTCTGCCGGACTTCAGGACAGGTTTCGTATCACCCGAACCAACTATCCCTCTAAAATTCCCGCTATCTTACTCACACCTTTATTTTCCTTAGTTGTCTGTGTGTTTGTGTTGCATACATTGTGTGCCTGTATTTAATAAAGACTATTCATTATTTTCCAACCGGTTTGCTTCTTGACTCGGCCTGACCCCGTAGACACTGGGTTGCAAGATCCTGTTGAGTTACCCTGCCTCTCGTTTTGCCAACTTGTGCTCTGAACTAATTTCCCCAACTTATAGCAATTTGGTGTCCCTCCCGGGACCCCCAGAAACAGGGTAACAGAACTCTAATGCCTTCACGGGGACAGGTTCAAAAGGGAATGGGTAGAAAATTGGCTGGAATACTGATATATTCTCAGCTCACCAAGGACCCAGCTCCTTGAAAAGAATGTCCTGCTCATCCCTCTCCCTATAAAGCAGATATCCTACCACAATATACACACAAATGCTCACTGCTATCTATCTTCTTTCATGCACATAAAGAAAGCTAAACTTCAGTTTACTACAAAGGAGGGAGCCTCCTATATTACCTGCTAGCTTGGTTCCCAGCATTTAGTCCTGCTCTAATCTTCCAGAAGTGAAGCTCGAGCCACAACAAGGTTGGACAGTAAGATGAGAGCTCCTCCTATTGCTCACACAATTCAGCCTCTTCTTTCACGCAGGTAAGGAAGACTAAAGTTACATCACTTGAATGTTTGTCCTCCAGCTTTACCTCTCCTCTCCCACCTTCATGCATCCATCTTTCTCATTCTCTCTTGTCTTTTATGATTGTCCCTATGGACAATTAGTTTTCAACAATGCTAAAGCAATTCCACTGATTCTAATAAAGTAACACAATCTGAGGACAATTATATAAAAATATACAAGAGCTATTTCAACAATGGCATCACTAGGGAGTGTAGGGAGTGTGAACTGCACCACGTGATACTATCAGAGGGGATGGCTCAAATATGACTCCCTGCCTCTTCTTTCTCCTCCCCTCCTTGAGAGCCCATATAGCTTCATGTAGGATGACCACCTCTTTTTTTTCTTATGACAGGATGAGATTTCCAGTGCCTTCACACACATGGAGCCAGGCAGGTAGATCAGGATGCTCAAAAAGCAGGCCCTCATGACAGTAGACCAGGAACCCTGGAATTCTGACTCCTAAACGTGAAAGGTTCCATGGTGGGATGAAGGGTGACACCAAACCTAGTGAAACCACTGCATTTCAGGCTTGCTAAACACATTGAAGGCATCAGATGTCATATGATCTTGGAAGTTAAGCAGGGTGAGGCCTGGTTAGTATTTGGATAAGGGACTGCCAAGGAATACTAGGTGCTGTAGACCATATTTCAGGGGAAGGTAATGGCAAACCACCTCTGAGTATCCTTTGACTAAGAAAGCCCTATGAAATTCATGGGGTCACTACAAGTCACACACACAAACACAGAGATCAGATATGATAGTGTTAATCCCAGAAGGGTGAAAACACTGGCACTTCCACCACAATGATCCAAAGCTCATTCCAGAGAAGGGAAGAGAAATGTGTGGCGTTCCAGATGTTGGTTAACTTCATTTTTTTCATGATCTTTCACCAATGGCCAAGCAGACAGGGTCAAATCAGAACTGATATAATATTGGATCAATATTGGAATTGGCCCAATAATATCTGGATGGCAACATGATCCTTAATCCCACCGAACCCTGAGATTACAAAAATGTGTTCCCAAAAAGAGTATGAGCATGTTATAAATGATCCTATATATATATATATAAATAAAAGATGGATAATGATAATGCAACTTTTATCATATCTATCCTAAAATACAGTAATAATAATTTTCTAGAAAATATAAACAACTATGTGTTGTAGTAAGTTTCAACAAGAATGCAGTGCTACTACCAGTAGGTAAATACCATCTGAAAGCAAACCACAACAAAGTATTGGTTTCCTTCAGAAACTGACCACATGCAGCCTTATGAATATCAGCAAGTAGAGCAGAAAGTGCACTTTTAACTACAGATCCTTTTGTTCCTACTTGCCAGACACACAAATAGTCTTATAGTGCTTCTTTATTTATTAAAGAGAGTAGAGTTTGAAGGCGATGCAATGCCACACAATCTTAAAGGTCAGTGAAGATTTGACTGGTTCTCATTACAGCCCTGTAATGAACGTCCTGGAGGAGATAACTTGTTCCACCCTGCCAACATCTGAAAGCTATAAATAGGGATTCTAGGGAGCAAAACAAAAATAAAAAAAATCACGCTTCTTGACCCTGTTATAAAGTTTCAGACTTGGAGAACATTTCAAAGGGAACACACACATACACAATAGGGTTTTTTTTCTTTTTAAACTATTAACATCCCTTTGAAAACTCCCCAGCCAATGGCTGCCTTTGTCCTATAATGCCAAGGAATAAAATTAATATCCTTCTAGTTCTCTACAGAGAGAAAAATAATTACTTGCAAACAGAATAGTGAAGTTAGCCCTATATCATTCCAGAGGTTATCCCAGGCCCTGAATAAAATTCTTCCTGCCAAGCAAAGTTCTCTGCCTCTGGCTGCAGAACTTGAATTCTAGAATCTTATCTAATTACACATTGGGATGATAACCATGTGAACATCCAGATGTTGTAACTTCCAGCATCCCCCCCCCCCATAAGCTATGCTTGCCAGGGCTGCTAGGAGTTGAAATTCAAAATTATTGGGGGGGGGGGTGTCAGACAACTCCCACTATGATATATGCTTTGCAGAGGCTAATTTAGTTTTTCTTCCTGCGTGCTGCATCTGGGCATTTAACTCTCTTTTTTAGAAAATGAGTCTTGTCATTTTATCTCCCTAGTTTAGACAGCAGAAGTGAAATTGCTTAAAACTCCCTACAGAACAGGAAATGAAAGTTGCATTCTTTTTCTCTATGTCTTGTATCCTATAAATACATATGTACATGCATACGTACTTACAAACAAGCAATGCAGTTGTTCCTCTACACCCTGCCCTCTCCCTGTAGGGATCTCATATAGTAGTACAATAGACTTGATGGAGGACTGCTTAACAAAAATAATGATGAGAGGACCACATTATTTCTTAATACAGAATTTCGTTTATGGGATTTTTTTCAGAGACTGCAGGTACTTCTGTGAAATCTGCTGGCTCCTTAGCTCCTACATTTGCCTAAAGTTTCTAGCCCTCAAGGCTACAAAGAAAACTTATGACTGTGATAGAAATCAATGCTAAGAGATTCAAAACAAGGATACATGCAAAGGACATTCCAGTGTCATGGTACTTCCCATAAATGTTTATTAACTACATTTCAATATTTTTTTCAAGTTCTCATTTGAAGAAAAACATTCCCAGCAAGAAAATTACTCATAATAATAAATTACTAGCTGAATGTGACATGCTTCCCAATTAATTACACACAGCTATATTTAATAATACAAAATAATTATGGACATCTTAATGATACATTTCTGCTGTTCCTCTTAGTACTGATTATACTGCCTTCCCATCACTGATTGTTTACCCTAAAATGCATCATTCACAGCAGAGCTGCTACCATTACTGGTCACCAGTTCATTTGTTTTCTCCTTCCAGCAATAATTAAATGATTGATTAATATTTAAAATACATGTGCAGAATGAAGTAGGTCAGCCTTGGAAACCTCAAACTGCTTTGACCTCAACTACTGAGGTAACTGTTCCTTTCCTTTTGATGGTGTCACAAGCTCATTATCATAGTTTTAATTTACACAGCATTCTTCTCGTTGCTTTGGATACCTTAGTCAATTATTCAACACTTCAAGTAAGTTGGTAGCTATTGTATGCTATTCTATCCCTGAGGCTGCTGAAAACCTTATCACTTAAAGTAATGCTGTAAACAATGACATTTGGCATTTATAAAAGACTAGTTCAGTGGTGGTTGGTGGTTTGCATCTCAGTGGGATGGCAAATCCACTCCAGGTGTTAGTCCGAACTTTAAAAGACCTTTCTAAGAGGCTGACCTCTAACCTCAACATAAATTCCATACCTCAGATAGCTCATTTAAAGTTCATATGAAAACTCACAACAGATTCACCACCCCATTGACGTGGGAATCATGGGCAGACGTCAACAATATAATTAACAATGAAATTATGGCAGATTTCATTACTTTTTACTGTATTTATAACAGACTCAGGACACAAATTCTTATGTAGCACATCCTTCCACAAGTAATCAGATGCCAAGGAACTATCAGCCAAAAATAAGGTTTACATCTCAAAAACTAGACCCTCACTAAATATTCAAATAGGGCAGAGCAGCAGGTGCCTCTGGCTCTTCCTACCTTTCCCCTTCTTGACAATCACATCTGCCCCCTCCTGACCACTGCCATGCTAAGTGAGGATTCTGGGAGTAGATGTTTAAAACTTCTGATAGACCAAATGCTAGGAAACATGGGGTGAGAGACAGGATGGCAATGGAAGGAGCGAGTGAGAGAAGACAAGATTATCTCCTCCGTCACTGAATCATGAGATTGAAAGGAGTATATCATATGTCCGGGTTGCAAAACGGGAGGGGTGTAGTTATGGGGGGAGGGGCAAATGAGAGCATTGCCCTGCTGATAAGAATTCTTCTCCTCCCTGTAAAATTTTCCTTCAGTCCCTAAATTGCTAGAATTGCAGGTGAGCATTTAGAACCTCAGTTTTGGGATCCAAAGAAAAGAACACAGTAGATTTCTGCAAAACCCCAACATGAACACTCTCTGAACTTACTAAAACATTGTACAAGGAAACCTCTCCATTTATACACACACTATATGCTGAAGGATTTGCCTTTGGTGGCATCTACAGTTCTTTGTGAAAATTCATTCTCAGCTTTGATACATGCAGACACCATATAGGCATTCAGTACTTCATCAAAGAGAAGCAAATTTAGTAATCTTGGCTTTTGTCAGTAACATGTTTTGAAGGAATTACAAGTGGACAGTTTCTGTCAGTTTGCAGATAAATCACTGCACAGCAGAATTTCTTCACAGTTCAGATCATTATAGGAAAGTGACTTACATAATCTGCATTTACTGCATGGTCACTGTTATTTAGTTTTATACAAATATTTTGTATGTGGAAAATGTTATATTTTACCATGATTTGCTTTTTTGGAAGTTTCACAACAAGGGCCATTTCCGCACTACACTCTTATAATGCGATTATGCCACTTTCAACATCCTATGGAATCCTGGGGTCCCGAAACTGCAAACCCCAGGATTCCACAGGATGTTGAAAGTGGAATAATCGCACTATAAGAGTGTAGTGCGGAAATGGCCAAGCTCCCTAACTGAAAGGCTCGTTTTAGTTATTACCTATGAAAATCTTTTTCTCTACAGAAATCTCTTGCAGTGACCAGTGACTAGACCCTTCTGTCTTCTCCCTGCCATTTTTGTTCGTGTTCCTCAAGAGAAAACTGTCTTTCAACGTTCTGCAAAACCGCAGTTCTAACCAATAATGCCCTCACAAATGAAAGCATTGACTTAGCATTCCCTTCTCCCTGGCCCACAGATTCATTCCCTGAGTTGGAATCTGAACAGAAGTCTCTGCAGCAGAGAAAGAAACAAATTCAAATATTCACACTGTTTGATGCATTGCTATGGGCTGACTTCATATTTAACCCAAGAACAAGGAGGGTCTTTGGACATTGCTTCCACATCCATATCTAGTACAAGGCTGTATTATGTAATAATATAATATTGGTTCTACTTTTTTGCTTTGCACAGAAACCCTCAAGCTGAGTAAATAAAATTTACATAGATATGACTAGTCCCCTTATTTGTTCTCACCTGCACATAACAGGAAAAAATGGTATAGATGCTACCTTTGCCTGCTTCTGCTTCCTAAGCCAACAATACAAACCACCTACAGCCAAGTAAATATCAGTAATTTATTTTACACTATGTTAAAATCATGGTAAAGAAAATTAAAAAGAAGTGAAACCAAATTACTGAAAAGGAACAAACAAACCAAACCAAAAAAATTTAATAAACTAAAAATATAGGAATATGTGTTTACATATAAACTTCTAAAAAACAAATGAGTTTCCATCTGACATCATCTATATGTTATATGGCAAAAAGTCAAAATGGTTATGAGGTTCTTTAAATCCCCTGAATAAGAAAGAGTACAATATTAATCTTTTAGCCACTGAAAGGCTGCTGAAAATCCACTTCCATTGAGATAAGTAATGAGATATGTAAGAAACTCATAACCACTGGAGAACTCTAACCTCACAACTGTATCTTTCTTGCACTGTAAACAAAAAACGAAATTGGGACGAAAACCATAGAGGAATGTCAAGGATTTTTGTTCATCCATCCCTCAGTCTTCTCTAATGGATTCTACTTATTTCTTTATTTCTCTTTATTTTTATATTTTATATTTTATTGCTTCCTGAAACTGTTTCTTCCATGTCCATAAAAGAGCATGCCAAAGCCACTTGAAACAAACTATCATTTATTAGAATACCGCCCTCCCCCTGGGGCTGTTCAGACAGATTATTTTTATTTCATTAGCATCTCACTTGTATTTTGGTGCTGCCATGGGTGTGGGGTTTCTTTTAATCCTCCTCCTGTCAAAATTCATGTATTGTTGCCCATTTCATAGTATAGCAAGTCAGTACTAAATACCACCAAAATTCCAGACAAGACCTTTCTGATTTCACAAGAGAACGCCCATGCATTTGCTGAACTTATCCACAGCAATGGATTCCATGAGTCCCAACATACCATGTCTTCATAGTGAAGGGGAAATATCCTTCCCTTTTACTCCAGTAAAAATTAACAGGCCACATCAATGAATCAAGGATCCAGCTTTATTGAAGGAAATGCATTTTTGTCCCACACTCTTGACAGACTAGAATCTGAACAGAATGGGTCCTGAGTTAATCACTCATGCATTCCAATCCAGACGGTACCATGTCATTTTACACTTTACATGCACCAGAGCAACCTTCTACCCAACTAACATTCCTGACTAGATCCTGGCATTGTGACTATCACATCTTGGCCTGTTTGAAATGTCAGCTCTGCTTTAAAAGACTCCACATGATAATTTCATGGGCATTTCTTTGCAGAAAGACAAAGCACTGCAATAATACAGTGTGTATTTGATCCTTTCTAACATATGCCTTTACCAATTTAAACTGGCATGTAAGACGTTCTTCCATTTACTCAGGTAGCATCTATAAATGGCAAGACAGGATTTTTTTCACTGTGATGCCAATTCTTCAAAATGTGTTGTCCTTGGAGATAACACCAGTTGCCACTATTTTAAGGCTTTCACTACCAAATAAACACAGTTTTATTCAGGGACAGTTTTTGAAAATACTGAACAAAATGTATTATACCCTTAAGCAGGATGGAAGTTGATTATCAGCCCACCAATTCTGGAATTCCAGAATTGGTGGCCTGATTCTGGAATTCCAGAATTGGTGGCCTGATTCCAGAATTCCAGTTCCTATGGAATCTTGAGATTTGTAGTTTGGTAAGAATTCAGGGAACTTCACCACCACTCTCTAGCAGAGTTTTAAGTAACTCAACAACCCATCCCAGGCTTACTTTAGGATGGAGCCGTGACCGTTAAATGCTATAGAACTACTGTAATTATGTACTATACACACCTTCTTCATCCTTTTCAGTGTAGACTCCTTGGAATCAATAGTACTTAGTCAGTACTAACTAGCTCCTGTGCTGGTTCTGCCACCTGACAGTCCTGTATGCACTCCTAGATGAAGCTCAAAACAAAACAAAAGCCCACTCTAGACAATGCCATCACAACCAACCAAGATTTATGGGCCCAGGGAATACAAAAGATACTCTAACCAGTGATTTTATATTCATCCTTCAAATCTCAACTCACTGGATTTCCAAGAGCATTTGGGGCAATTTTAATAGAATAGTAAATTCCTATTAAACCTCTGCACATTATGGTTATATGTGAAAGGGGCATTATATGGAATAGCTACCTTAAACTTTACATAATACAAAGAGGAAAAGAACATCAACTTAACTTCTGCTTCATGTAGTAAGACGATAAATGCTCTTTCTTTTTTTATCCCCAAACTTATCACCCCTCTCTGATCTAGGAAGTCGCACTGAATTCAGAGGCATTTCCTCCCAAATACATGTGCACAGAATTGTAATCCTAGTGGGAAACTTATCAGTTGCACTGAATGGCACAATTTAAAGTCCAAGAATTCCATGAAGGTCACCATTCAAGTGGTGACATACTTACTTACAGTGTACTCTTGGACTTTTGCAATGAATATGCCTTCCCCGAGTCTTCCGAAGACTTAGAACAACTACTGACGAAAATTAAGCAGGAAAGTGCAAAAGTGGGATTACAGCTAAATATTTTGAGAGAACAAAAGTCATGACCTCAGATGATTTCTTAAAGATAGTAATGAAGAAATCAAAATCGTTAAAGATTTTCTACACTTGGCTCAGTTGTTATCAAAATAGAAACTGCAGTCCAGAAATCAAAAGAGCACTAATACTTGGAAGGTGCTATGAAGGAACGAGATAAGATCCTCAAATGCAAAAATATGTCACTGGATACCAAAGGGGGAGGCACAGTGTTTGTATTTTATTGTGTTTTAAATGTCTTTTCAATGCTGTTTTTAACTTGTATTTTTAACTTATTTTTTGTTTATTTGTTCAATTATGTTTTAACTTTTGTAGAAAGAGGGTTTTTTTTTATTGCATTGTGTTTTTAAATATTGCATACCTCCTTGAATCCCATGCTGGGAGAAGGGCAGGATATAAATTAGATAAATAAATAAACATTTCAACTTGGCCTGGCAAGAGCTCTCCAGGATTTCAGGCAGGAACTAACCAGACCAGACCTGCTCAGATTCCGATATCAGCAGAGATTAGTGGTGTTTCAGGCAAAGTGCATGTCTTGGTGTGTCTTGTGAGATTTAGACCCTTTCCGCATGACGTCGCTGTCTCGTTTCTGCCACAGGATGGCAGAGGTTGGCAGGTCGCACTTCCTCATGACGTCATCGCCGTCCCGCTGCCATCCTGTCGCAGAGCATTGTGCTTGCGCAGTTTTTGCAAAATGGAAAAAAATCCATTTTGCGTCTGTGATTGCACAGCGCTCCAGTCACTTCTGGCCATTCGGAAGCTACAGAAGCACATTGCCGGCACTTCCTTTTGTAGGGCAGCAATGGAAAAAGCCCGGCTGCACTGTGGAAGGAAGACGTGGCGCCATCACGTTCTCTTCCACAAGAACCAAGTGGGTGAAGAGGGGAGCGTTGTTGACACGCTCCCTTCTGGACCCGGGACTGCAGCAAGACAACGTAGAAGAGCGTCGTCGTGCAGAAATGGCCTTAACCTTTAGGTATAATCAAATGGAAAGTTTTGATATCACTAAGGATTCCCTCCCCTCTGCCCACAAACTTTCTTCCTCAAATGATGCCTGCCTTGGGTTCTGACGCTGTGGTATCCATATAGCATATGAAAGAACACCTATTCCAAAATGGCACTTCCAACCTGCTGTTTCTAACTGTTTTTAAACTATGTTGTAAAAAGGAGTTTAATTTTCTTTTCTTTTTTTAATGTAACCCACTGAAACAGGCACACATTTTGAATCAAAAATTTTTAAACTGTCAGTTCTCATTCTAACTGTAACAGGTTGATAGTAAAACCAAAGAGGCCTTACAGAGCACACACACATATACAAACCTAAAAGCAGCCAAAGATGAACTATGCAACTTCCTTAATTTCAAGTTTTATTTTCCTTCCTAGTGTAAAACTGTAGTGAGTGTGCATGTGTTTTTTAAAAAATGAAAAGCTAATATCTCTTTGATCAACTTTGGTGGGGGAAGGGGAGAAAGCAGAGAAATAACCTCTGATGTAGCTTTAATAATGCGAGAGAAAAAAATCTTAGAAAAAAAACCTTCACTAAAACTGCAGTTTATTCAACTACTGGAGAGAACTACAAAGGCAAGGTTCTTAGCACAACAAAACAGCAAATAGTTGAAATAGGTTAAAACAATTATAATGGGGATGGGGATTTTAAAGAAACAACAACAGAGTCCTTTAATCAAATACCAAAGCAAACCTTTCTCTTACAAATATATCACGGTGGGTCTGTTGGACGGAAGAGTTCTTTTGAATTTCGCTCTTCCCATCTCTGAACTTTATAGTTCCAGCTAGAAAAAAATCAGAACTCACTGCACACATTTCCAAGCAAGGGATACAAAATTTCAGATGTTCAACAGTGTGCCACTTCGGCTTCATATCTTTCATTTTTAGAAGACAAATGTCAACAAACTGAAACTGAATGTGCTTTTGAATAGAAAGTGGGATCCACATTCCTTTTTTTGGAGGGCTCAGCGGTTACGTTTTCAGATTTGTGAGCACCAATTATAAATCATGTGCCCGGGGAATAAGGGCAGTGAAACTTTCCCCAGTTTGCTTCTGATAAAATAGGCAAAACAGCAAAATAAGGAGGCAAACATGCCATATAATATCACACCTAACACTTGCAACAGAATGCATCATGCTTTCAGATAGATAAAAGAGATCACTACTTCACACAGCTCATAAACAAGCTGTGGAATTCGGTACCTCAGGATGTAGTGATAGCCACCAACCTGGAAAGCTTTAAAAGGGGATTAGGCAAATTCATGTTAGATAAGGCTAGATTACTTCTACTGTCAGGCTAATATGCAGAACATGAGTGAGGATATTACTGTACTCATATCTTGCCTGTGATCTTCTCTGGATGGGTGCTGTGTGAACAGAATGCTGGACCAGATAAGTTTTTGGCCCAATCCAACAGAAATCGTCTTAAATTCAATCTGACACCAGTTTTGCAGCAATGAAAACCTATACACTTTACCTCATCAAGATTTGAAACTTCACAGTTTGCTGTGATGAACTTGTAGGTCTGTAACTTACATTGCCTATTCTTTCTTTAAAGAAAAGTGCCTCTGGTCCAATTTTGATGTAAAATTTCACCCTTCTGAGCACTTTTTGAAAGTCAACACTTTGAGGGACCGGGCAGGAATTAAGAAAGTTTTTTGCAGGTATATCCCTGTCCATCCTAGACATCCAATAACTTATTCTGCAACACCATTTCCCATAAATGTGCACTTAGAGAATCATACTGAGCTCTCTTCCAAGCTAGTCTAAAGAAGTGTGAGTTCTTGCACTATCGCTCCTAGAATTTAGCCGGATTTTGACTGTTGTCAAAATGGACTGCATCCACGTTTTCAGTTCTTTTGGAAGGGCAATTTGTTGGGATATCCTGGATCTCCACTAGGCCTTTTCCAGAAAAAAAAATCTTTACAAGTGACGTGGTTTGTTGAATCTATGGTATGAAGGGCAAATTTTCTCTGTCTGTTTTTGGTTGCTTTGTTTTGTTTTTTTCCTTTGCTAAGAGTTGTAGTGTTATAATGCAAAGTGCCACTTCACCAGTACACTAAAACACTTAAAGATTTTTTTCCAAAAGATGAAGGAAAGGAGAAAAAGAGACTTTTTATTCTGATATATATCAGTTATAAAAAGAAACCAACTAGACGGTGAAAATAAATTGTTGCTACCTGGTGCTGGAATCTGCCAGAACATAACCTGGAACAACAGAAATGACGTTTGGATATTTAAAAAAAAAACACCTTCCAAACTATAGCAACAAATACCATAAACTCCTGACATATTTGAACCTTCTGAAAGAGTCCGCTGTGGTGTCTACTGATTTAATTTCAGCCATCTGCTGTACTAACAAGAAGGGTTGCTCACTCCTAGGAAAGGGAAACATGTTCTTCCCCACACGACAGACATAGATAACGTGTCAGTTCACCCTGTACACGTTTATACTCATAAGTTAGCCTCACTGAGTTCACTAGGACTTGAGCCATTATAACTGTACATAGGATCCGGAAGTCTTCCCCCCAGCAACTTCTCCAAATATTTTAGGTTACACTTTCTGTTATCCCCAGCCCAATCATGAGGGTAGCAGAATGGAGAAGGCTGGAGTGCAGCACAGCAGTACAATTTTATCTTTTTTGCTGGCACCAACTCTCTACTGCGCAGGATATTCCAACTGCACATAATTCTGCACTTTAAAAAATCCAAACACAAAGTAAGCTTTAAGCTTTGCTCCTAGCTTACACTCGGTGTGACTCGCAGATTCTCCACAGAGCTACTCCACTGCAGTTCTTACCTACTGCACAGCAACAATTCATTTATTAATCTGCCTTAGCTAATTAACTAACAGAATAATTAAAGGGCCTATGCAGCAAGGTAAATCCCAATTTAGTAACACTTACACCATTGTAACAGCCATTCCTGCTGCCTCATCAAATCTGTATTGACAAATTTGGTACCTCTCCAAAACTGAGCCACTTCTCTTTTCACTAAGATTGCCTGAAGCAGGCTGTCATTTAAGTGCTTAATAAACACTTCATGAGTATAGTTTATCTCCTTTTCCCAAATATTCATTGGCTGCAGTCCAACATCTCCTCAGTACTCTGCACCAGCAGGACGCAACTCCCATAGCAACATTGTACAACACATGTTAATGACTGGGTGCCACTGTGCAAACTGTAATGCACAATGTACAATGCACTGCCACAATGTAATGCACAACGAATGACTGGAATGTACAACACTGTTGTATGCGCAACTTGGCTTCTGCCACTACCAGCAAAATTGCACACATGCATAGTGTGACATGCATAGGTCACTAGCAGAATGCCAACAATTATCCATTTTCAAACTGCGCAATTTTTGTCAACTGTATATTTGGTGTTCACTGTGCAAGTGCATACACGTATACACACATGCATATATACAACCCCTGCACTGTTTGTCCATTATGTTTCAACCCTGCAAACTGATCTTAACTTTTTTTAGACCAAGAAGAGAGCTCCATAAACATTTTCACTATGTTCAGTCCAAATGCACATTTGTTTCCAAAGCTGCAATCTACCAAACAAATCAAAAGCAAAAAATGATTTTGAAAGTTTAAAGCAGCAATTGCAATCTACAGGTGGCATTCAGAACTTGGAAATGTTACTTTCCCTGAAATCCCCAGCCATCAGCTGTAATCCAAAAAAGTAACTTTGCCAATTCGGACACTAATTGGCTAGACTCCTATATGTCATCAAGACATATTTTGTCAGGAAAGGTTGGACAAAACCTAAGTCCAAATAAAATATATATGATGTACATTAAAATTTGCACCTGGGGTAGACAGTGGATGAGGCAATCCCATGTAATCCCTGCCTGAGTCATTGGGTTGTGTAACCAGTGAAGAAGGTTGCATCATACATGGGATCTAGCAACGTTGGCTGGAATTGCATCAGAAAGGGGGGGTGTTCTAGCCAACTGAGCCCTCTCGATGTCTGATAGAGCGGCCGGAGGCTATGTTGGATACATATCTTTGCACACTGTGCTGAAACTCCGTTGGAGGACTGTATACATTTGTATGTATCGTAACTAGAAAGTTAAAGCCTTCTGTTGGAAGATAACATTGCGTGGGAGTATTTTTTCTTCCTGGCTTCAGGGCTTTGCTGCTTCTCTGCTGGGACGCTTCTAGCTATGTGAGTAAACTCTACTACATGGTGATTTTTCAAACATTTGACCCTGTTTTGCCAGAGCTCAGTGCTGGAGGGAGGTGCTACCAAGGTTTTTGTGTAGCTCCCATCGTCCACCATCCCTCTGACATATCTTTCTTCCAATCATTTGAACATGCTGAACTTTTAAATAAGTTTTGCTCCTTAAATGTAATAATAAATGAATGAACTAATTAATTAATTAACTAACTAACCTTCAAAAGGCATATTTTAAAAAAAAAATAGCTTGGGCTTCAACTGTTTTACTGGCCCAACTCCTGCGTCATTATCACAGACCTGATATGCCAAAATTGAAGCGCTGAGACCTTTTTATGATTCAGCCATTACAGTGACAGAGACTCTTCATCTCCTTGTTCAATGAAAAGGAGGACAGCTAAAAAAAACCAAAGCAACAGAGCAATGACTCTACTTCCAACTCATCCTAGGGTATCTGCTCTAAAAACCTCCATCTGTTCATTTCAACAGATATTTTCTTCCAAAGCTGAATATTCAGTGTTCAGACTAAGCCAATATCAGTGTTTGTTACGGGGCTAAATTCAATTTTGATCCCTTCTAGCAAAGGTTCACTAAAATAGATGACAATGAACCTTTTTGACAGTAGAATAAGTTGCTTTGGAGTGTGGTGGAGTCTCCTTCTTTGGAGGTTTTGAAACAGAGGCTGCATGGCTGTCTGTCAGGAATGCTTTGATTGTATATTTCTGCATGGCAGGGGATTTCATTCAATGGCCCTTGTGGTCTTTTCCAGCTCTATGATTCTAGTCTAGTTAGGACAAAAATTGGATTTATCCCAGGGGTGGGAATCATAAGGCCCTCCAGATGTTACCAGATTTCAACTCCTAGCGGCCCTTAGCCAACATTAGCTAATGGTGAAGAAAGCTGGGCGCTGCAGCAACATCTGGGGGGCTGTATGATCCCCATCCTGATTTCACTTTTGGCATCCTTTGATGATAAATGCAGTTTTCACTTGGGAGAAAGTGCAAACTATAACTATATAGCAGGTTGGGTAGATGTTGGGTTCAAATTCCTGGCAGCCCCAGCCAGCCAAGAGATAATGGGAGGAGTATTTCATCAACCTCTGGATAGACACAAATTCCTCTATGGTTTCAGTTAGTTTCAAGGTCAAAACATATGCCTAAACATATGATGACACTCCTGACATGCATTCATAACTTTTCATTAAGAGAAAATGCAGCTAAGAAACTACAAAGTGTATGATGCCCCAGAAGCATTTCATAATACAGCTAACAAACATCCCTAAGGCAAGAATCTTAGCCAGAGAAATACTCTAAGTGGCTTGTCCACCCATGGTCTGATACCATATCTCTCTCTCTGTCACACACAGTTGCAGCAAAATGAACTTAAAAGCTGAACTACAAAGAGAAGTAAACTAGACCAAAATAACATTCAGTCAGCCATCTGCATACACATGATTATTGCCAGCCATTTTTGAGCACCCTCACAGTCTGCAAGAAAGAAAGAAGAGCATTTTAATTGCACTTTTATCTCACTCTTTCCCAGGCTAGTCAGGGGGGAAATACACAGATTTTTTTTAATTTCATTGGCACAGCTCTCTGTTAAATTCAAGAAACTGACTGGTCCAAAGTCACTGGAGTGAAGATACTGTATTTGCTGGCATATAAGACGCAACCCATTTATACTTCAGCAAATACTATTTGCTGGTGTATAAGACACACTGGCATATAAGACACATGGCATTTTCAAACTATCTTTCAGGAAAAAGAAGTGAGCCTTATACACCAGCAAATAGGGTTGATGTAATATAAGCACTTTACAGGACTATGAAGAGGCTGCCAACTCTCTTCAACAACACTGAATCCTGGCATATGGACTTAGCCTCTCCACTTATAGGCTCCCCCCACTTAACTGACAGGTTAGGGACGCGAGCACTGTCAGAAAACAGAATTGGTTGAAAAGCAGAACCCATCTACTGTACTGTAGGGAGCATGAAGGACTTACAGAGGCTCACTTGCAACCAACCATACATGCACTGCTCATAAAGTCTCTCAGCTGGCGTAACACCTTTTTCCCCCTCTCAGCTTGCTTTGCAAGCAGCACACACAACCACAAGCAGTTCCATAGACAAGAACTGATGAAAGGGCAGAACCAGAAAGAGCAGGTGGGGGCTTCCTGTATCTACCACAAAAGTACTGCCAAGAATAACTATTGCTGAAAACAGCATAAAGCCAAGCACATGAAATGGAGACAATGCAATTCCCTCCTGTCTCAGGCTCTCCAGAGGCAATAGCAGTAATAATAAGATTAATAAATTTGAATGGACAATACATCAATCTTCAACTTTTTGATGTATGCTTCCCGACGTATTGCAGCTACAGCTCCCTTCAGTTCCCATTGAACTCAAATGGACTGAGTGTGTTTGAACTCAGACCTCCCCAGTCCATTTGATACCTATCTAAAATCCACGCTTGCCGTCTCAGAATATTTTCTGTCTGATTGCCAGCAGGAAATTAATACTCATCTTAGATGAGTGACTACTTACAAACCTGAACTAGTCAGATAAGGAGCATCTGCAAGGCTAGACTGGGGGTGACAGACAGCACTTTGCAGCCAAGAAGCTGAATTCCAATTTGACAATGGTCTCAGGACCATATTCAGAAGCTAGCAAGGCTAAGGGGATGAGGCAGGGATAAAGCAAAATGGGTAGGGCTAGAAGTAGGTTTCCCCCTTGTACATCAATTTTCACTTGTGCATAACCTTGCCAGATTGGAAATGAAACATCCTGTGTCACAGAAAACATCATTTTGCAAACTTATGCTCCTGTTTCAGGCACAACTTCAAACAAGCACTTCTGTTCCATGTAAAACCCAATGAATCTGCAAATGAGAGCTCCCACTCCATGGAACATCACAGCCTGCACAGAAGAGCTCTTGTTCTGCTGAAAACCATGTCAATCTGCGAATGAGATTTCCTGCAAAACTTTCAGAGATGCAAACCAGAGCTTCTTTCTGGAGAACTTTTTGTGGCTTTACACAGCTCCATACCTCTGATCAGAAGACACCCAGCAGGTTCAGTGGGGAACCTTTACTGGTAGAATCTGACCTCCAGATGGGAAATTTTTCTCCCCTTTTTTATATACTGCTTTGATGGAAAGAAAGTGGCATGCCTCTGCTGCCTAAAGTGTACTTGTGCACATTTTAAAATGTATACAACATCAGATTTTTTTCTCTGTGTGTGTTTCAGGAAGCACATCACACACTCAGAAAGATCTGTTTTCTTATTTTGTCTGGATGAGGTAAATCATGCAAATACTGGTTACTGATTTGAACGGTTTCATTGTCTAATTTGTTTTTAGTGAGAACTTTCATTTTTAAAATCATTCATTTGTTTTTCAATGATGTTGTTTGCTGCCTTAAGTGTTACTTTTAGTTTTCATGCAGGACGCAAATGCAATCAAAATAAAGGAATTTTTTTAAAAAACAAATTGATTTAATTATTGAACCCTTTTCTTACAAGAGCTGAATAACTCACACTGAGACTAAATCATTTCTGTAGTAGCTCCTTCACCAGATGGGCAGCTATATAAGTGAGGGCCAAACTAATCAACTGCCCTACCTTCTGTTTATAGGCATCCCTCAATTAACAAAGCGGCTGCATTTCTGAGTGTTACTTCTGTTACGGAAAATTTGGTGCTAAAGGCAGAAAAACGTGGGCAGAATAAAGGTAAGGTTCCTACACCACAACAAAAATAAGAACAGTTCAACTTTCAACAACTAAAACCTTTTGAACCTTCCAGAAACAATTGGAAACCTTCAAAATATGTCCAGGGATGACTTTTTCTTTCACTGTTGTTAGGATTTCTTATGTTTCTTATGTGTTTGTGACCAAAACATGCTTAAAATCTAAGGCAGCTTATCGTCTCTCTTCTCTTCTACATATTTTACTGTTTTCTCATTCTCAGTAAGGCAGTGGTTCTCCAACTTTTTATTGTGACACTTTACGTCTACATGTAGATATCATGCCCCCCCGCTTGATATCCTGCCCCTCGTGTCCTGTCCTATGCCTCTCCGTCTCTCACACACAGGCCCCTAAGTGCCACACATGCCCTCCATCTTAATGCTTCCTCTCATCACTTCCCACCTCCACAAGAAACTTGCCTTGTGATCACTGAGGGGCATGTGCCCTGCTGCACCAACAACAGAATGTTTGGAGGACTGAGTGAGAAAAGATTTAAAAAGGCGAGCCAGTTTTTGCTGTATCTAAGTTTGGAGATAGGCAAAATGCAGGAAGCCGCTTTGCGTTGCTCTTTTGCAGAGACCAGTCAATCCTTAATGGTGCATGTGGCATGCATACAAACACAGGCTTGCCCTTTTTCACATTTGCTGTATTTTCAGGCTTTTTCTTGCACACACACCTCCGTGAGCAACTAATTCACCTCCCTTAGGGCCAGTCCCCACAGTTTGAGAACCACTGCAATAAGGAATTCCAGAGGCAGCTGCTGTTTGCCTTGTCTGTTGTAGGCAGGCACACACAGCTATGGTAGGATCGGCTACAGTGGAATCCTGCTCTTTCCCAGTTCAAGCTTTATTGCATTGTTTACTGTAGACCTGTTCCTGTGACTCAGAACTGAAAGTCTGTGGCCATTTCCACATGACTGGGTTGTCCCATTAAGGAGACAGGATGGCAGCATTCGGTTAGTCATGCTTCCGCAAAATGTCATCACTGGCCCACTGCCGTCCTATCCCCATACGTCGCACTTGTGGGGTATTCGCTAAACGCATAAAATCCATCTAGCATCTGTGATCACACAATGCTCCCATGCCTCCTGTTCTGCAGAAGGGCAGGAAGTGTGATAGTGATGCTTCCTTCCCCAGGTTAGCCTGGGAAATGCCTGGCTGCACTGTGGAAGGAAGAGGTGAGGCCATCACACTCCCTCCTGCAGGGAGTTGGTCCTGTGTGGAAGGCAGCATTCCTGTCACATTCCCTTCCCTGCTGGGACTGCAGTGGGATGACTCACAAGAGCCCCGTCATGTGGAAATGGCCTATGTTACTCCAGCTTTGTTAACCAAGATACGCCTGCATTTGGAACCCAGTGGTAACAAAATGTGCCCTCTTAGGTAGCAAATGCTTTGCTTGCTACTCCATGCAAGGTCATTGCTGGTGTTTTCCAGGGTGAATATAATCAAAATGCGCAAAGCAGTACTTGAGATGACAAGGTGCTTGTTAGAGGCTTAACCATTGTAGCCTGGCATAATGAATAGAACCTTGAAATCAATACAAAATGTTACAGCAGCGGATGCAAAGGTTTCAAGTTCCAAGTTCTAGAGGTCTTCAGGGAAGCAGCTACCCTAAGAAGTTTCTAAAATCACTTTGCCAAAAATATTGACTACAGACAACTCTTTCAATAATTGTAAAACACAAAAGGTATTTGCCCTATGCCAGTTCTCTCATCTCCCCTTGTGTGAGCAGGAATACAGGAAAGGTGAAATGGGTCAATTTTTTTGGCTAAATAATGCGCATGCAATCATTCAGTTTGTATTTTTAAAATACAAAGGTTAGCTTAGTTAGTGAATTAATGTGCTCTTGAATGTTACTTCTTTAACAGAAAATTTGAGACCAAAGATAGAAATAACATGGAATGAATACAGATAGGATCTGGTATCACAAAAAAGAAGAGCAGTTCTACATATTTGAGGAAACATTTTTGCTGAAAATAATAATACGGACATGGGAAATGAAACCATCAGGTCAGGTTAGCCTTCTTTAAGTCAGTAAATAAATAAAATACATTTTAACCTTCTAGAGACAACTTGGGAGCTTCTTCCAAAGTACAGTGGCCCACCCATTTTCGCAAGAGTCTGGGGTACAGAAAGGAAAAATCACAAATAAGTCCCCCTATGGTCTCCCTCCCATTCCCTTCTGGGGCTTCCCCCCATCTATTCTCTTGGATTAGCCCAGGTACACCTGCCTTCTTCTCCACACCCGGGCAAAAGGAAAGGGAACGGGGGGAGGCAGCATGTGCCTTCCTTCCCCATGCATGGTACTCCCCCTTGCATTCCCTTCCTTCTCCTTGAGCACAGAGAGGGAGGCACAGAGTGCCTGGGCCAAAGGCAAGGGAATGGAGGGGAGGGGAATGAAGTGAGGCAAGCGCACCTTGTGAATAATCAAATTTTGTGAAGATCAAACCTGTGAACATGGAGGAAGGACTGTACATCCAGAAGTATTTTTCTTTCTTTCACCAGCCAACACTTCTCATGATTCCCACTTTAATGAACAAACTTAATATACTTATGCTTTTTTTAACATGTTGCAGGTAACTGGTGAAGTAGACATATTTGCTCCTCCTTTTCTCTCTATTTTGTGGCTCATATATGTTTTAAGGTGTTCTAGCAGCAGATGCTGTTTACCTTGCCTGTTGTAGGCAGGCACACACAGCTACAGTTGGATCAGTTAGAGAAGAACCCCATTAATTCCCAGTCCAAGCTTTTGTTTATTGCATTTACTACAGGCATGTTGCTGCAAATCAGTACCAAGTGCCTGTGTTTCTCCAGCTTTCTTCACCATCCTCTCAGTATGAATGCTGCTAAAAATTCTTCCAGCTAGATAGAGGATGAAGAAAAAAGGCGTGGCCTGGATAAGTATTTTTTTTTAACAAAAGCTTATTTGTTGGAAACTTAGTTAAATAAAGTATGCCTCTGCCACTTTTTTAATTAGCTTTGAACTACTGATTGCTATAATCACATTTTGATCATCTTAATTACCACTGCATTACTATTTGATTATCATTGCAGTCTGCTTTGGTCACAGTGTGCATAGAAAGGAGAGATAAAAATGTGGAAATAATTATAAAGATAAAAACTCATCACCTCAGATTGTTCAGGGCTATGGTAAATCTCTAAGTACCACATAACTGTTGAAAACTGTAGTGATCCCTAAATGCAATAAAAATTGGTTAAAATTATTTAGAATTATGCAAGACATTGAACTTACCCATCTTGGAGACATACTGTACAGTCCACCCTCCGCATTTGCAGATTCCACTTTTGCGCAGTTGATAATTCATGGATTATTTGCTGTTACCTTTGCTGCCTCTCTATGCCATTTTTAATAGGGACTGCAATCCTCATGGGACTGAGAAACTGCAAACGAGGCTCGTAAGTCCCTATTAAAAATGGTGTCGGGCAGCAGTGGAGGTGGCAGTAATCCCCACCAGCCCCCCACTTCTGCTTTGTGAAGCAACTCTGATGCCTCAGAGTAATCCATGGTGGGTTGAATATGGTGATCATACTTTTTGGTATGTTAAATATGGTTGGGGAGAGCCTAGAGTTATTCACGTTTTTCCACTTTCACGGGGGTCCCTAACCCTAGCAAATATGGAGAGATGACTGTATAACATTTTTTTTAAAAGACTGTCAATATATTTTAGCAGATTTTCATCCTTTAATAGCAGTTTGGTCTTCAGGCAATAGCTGATCTGCACTTCTTCATGCCATGAAAAGCTTGGGGAATCTGCTGTTTCCCTCTATGTTACTCAGAACACCCTTTTCTAATATAGTGCCTTCCAGATGTGTTGAACTACAACCCCCATAATTCCACAGCAAGTGGTTGGAGAAAACTGATTTATAATTTTGTAATTTTTTTTCTTCCACTTAGAATTAAACTGTACATCCATTTGAAAGCCTGTATCTACCTCAAACCACCTATCTGCCCATATGAGCCAGTCAGAGTCTTGCAATCAATGGGGGAGGGCTTTCCCTCAATCCCGCCACCTTTCTAGGCTCATCTGGTGACAACATGGGACAGAGCCTTCTCTGTGGCTGCCCCTAGCCTATAAAACTCCCTCTCAAGGGAAGCTCAGTGTTAAGTTGTGCTACAAAGTTGTATTGAGGCTTATGCTACAAAACACATACAGATTAATCAAGAAAACAAATCAAAGCAATCAAAGATAAAAGAGAAGCCCAAGGTACCCCCCTACCTTTTTAATTCCAACTCCCTCCCATCTTAAAAAGAGACAGTGATTAAATGTTTCAGGAGAGAGTCTCTCCCTCTCTCAGAGCCAAGTGGTGCAGCGCGTATAAATGCACATTTCTGCATACTCAACTTGCCAACAGTTCCACAGAAATCAGTGGATTAAAAAAATATTTTCATCCCTTTGTTTTATCCAGGTTTGAAAGCTTTAATTGCCAAGATGTGCAATCTTGCCACAGTTTAATCCGGAAAAAGAATTTTGCTTTAAAAAAAAAAGAAGAAGAAGACAGAAGAGGGAGGGAAAGAAAGAAAGAAAGAAAGCTGTTACAAATATATTCATTGACTGGAAGCAAGAGCATCCCCCTGGGTGAATGTGCCCAGGCAAGCTGTACTGCAGTCTCACTTGAAAAGAAATTTAGATTGATTTATAATTGCGAACGAGGGATTGTATTAAGAGCTTTGAACTGATGCACTAATGACTGAGGTTCTTGTAATGAGCAAGTACAGCTGCCCTTGACAATGGCCCACAGGTCTCAGAAGGCTAGAAGCGGAGATGCACAATGAGGTTAGTCTTGAGCACTTACTTGCAGAAGAAGAAGCTTGTTGCTGTTGATCATGGTGCAGTTTCAAAACAGGAAACTGCCCCCCAAAAGATGCATGGGTGGGGGGTGGTATTGCACAGGGCAGCCACAAGGCAGAGGACATTAATCCTTTTTCATTAAAATGTGCTAAGGGCAGGGAAGTATTAGAAGAGGATCCAAACTAGCTAAGACATTAATTAGACAACTTAATTAAGTGGAGC
Organism: Cyclura pinguis; assembly: GCA_030412105.1. Classification (NCBI taxonomy): domain Eukaryota; kingdom Metazoa; phylum Chordata; class Lepidosauria; order Squamata; family Iguanidae; genus Cyclura; species Cyclura pinguis. Next base: position 28,664,782 of record CM059602.1, on the reverse strand, counting down.
AGGAGGGACTGCCTGGGTTTTTGTTTTTTGAAATGTAAATAGCCATGGGAGGAGCTAAAAAGGATACAGCAGTAGAAAAGGAAGAAATCCTTAAACTTTTCTTCCCAGTGCTTTGTTCCCACCTAGAATGTCCTCCATCCTATTTATACTGGGGAAAATTGATCCATTTGTGCGAAAGTGTGTGTTTGGTGTATACCATCACATTTAAACTTTTCTTCACAGAACAGCAATTTAGAGAAGAGGAAAATGTTGTCATTTCTCTGCGCCCAAAAAGCTTTGGAAGAAGACATGACAACTGAACTCTCTTGTTTGTTCGTTTGTATCATTCATTTATTGCCTCAACAATAGATCTGTGGTGCAGAAAAGACCTACTTAAAACAAGGATGAGAATTACACAACTCTCTATATGTTGTTGGAGTGTGACATCCACATTCCTCACCATTGGCTTTGCAGACTATAGTTGCACTCTAACAACACACACAGGCTCCAAGCCCAGAGGTCTGTTCCAAAGCATTACAGCACCATTTCTTTTCAAGCAATACTATAGTTCCAGGAGGAGTGGGGCAAGTTAGAGGTCTTTAGATTCTACAAATGCACTTGCAGGTAAATCCCTAATGCAGAAACTGGAAGCAGCTTCAGTCCTTTACAGCATATGCTGTGAATTATTATTTCAATTTAAATAGCCAAAACTATTACAAATAAAGAGACAATAAAGTTGTGGCTGACCATTTGTGATTATTACTTTTGTAGTTTCAGCACACTGCCTTTTAATCATTTACAGTAGGGAAAGTTTTCCAGGAATGGTCCTCCATCCATTTCACCAATTAAAAAAAAAATCTTGTAGCACCAATTCAAAACAAAAAACACAAAAACTTTTAGAAATACTTGAGACAGCACTAGTCTTTGCCTGCATCATCTCATAATTCTGCTTTGCTAGTATTCCTCTTGCCCAAAGGATGCTATTCATAAGCACTTCTCTCTTCTGAATTTTCTGTCCAATTTAGCTAGCAACATCAGGCTCAGCGTGGGAATTCATTTCCAATGGAAGCTTGGAAAGCCACAAAGGGCAAGCTGCCACCCCACAGAAATGAAGGTGGAAACTATCTTGCTTTGGATCAGAGGTCTGGAAGTGCTGAGCTTGCAAAATCTGAGTTGCTTCTTGGTTCTGTCGCCATGAGAATATATAAGCAACTTGCCTTTTTTGATCAACCAAGCAGCATAGAAGTGATAACGCATGGAGACAGGGAAACGCAATGAAAGTAGACTAAGAATGGCTGATTCCCATAAGAGATTTTTATATGGAGTATGCATCCATTCAAATCAATGATCATGAATGTTATGAACAGGGAAGGTCTGTTGCTCAGTAATAGAGCACAGTCTCAGTTTTGGGGGGGGCAGGGAGAAGGTAGAGTGTTAAGTAAAAGATGGTGATGATGTTTTGCATGTAGAAGTTCCCCAAATTCAGTTACCAGCATCTCTAAACAAAGCTGAGAAAATTTCTGCTATTGTCATGTGGCTGTCAGTTTGGAAGTGGTATAGGTCTCTATAGATAACTTTAACCCTTAATAGATCATGTAGCAGGACAAGGTACCCTAAAGTTCTGTCAAGCTTTGTCCTCTTGCACTCTTCAAACCCCAACTTTCAGCCACAGCTGAAAGCTGGCAATAAACATGAGGAGCTCTGTTCTTGTTGCTAGGTGCACAACACTGAAAGTGACATTACTGGTGTCCATTGAGTTACAAGAAAAGAGCTGGGTGCTCCTCTGAACTGCCACCAGCCCGGTCTCTACTGCAGAGAGCCATGTTTGGAGGAGGACAGACATGGCTGAAAGCTGGGGTTTAGAAGGTATGGGAGGATGAGTACTTTCTTGTTTGACAGAATGTTATGGTACCTCATCTTACTCCACAATCTGTAAAGTTACAGGAGCCATACGCTGTATCCAACCTGGCAACCTTATTTTGCAAACTGTTCTTCTAAAAGAAAAGGCTTTTAATAGGTTGCTGTACTGTTTTTGATTTATCTTGTTTTTAAACTTTTTGTTATTTTTTAACTGTCCCTTTAAATTGTTTATAAAATCTTTTAAATTACTGAAATCTGTGGCATTTGCTTAAAACTCCGTGTAATTCTGCACAATGTCCTGCGTTAGAAAGTACTCAGGCACCTACCTAATTTGGGGGCTATCTCGAGGAGACAACCTAAGCGGCAACTACTGGCAATCCAGCACTGTCTTCAACTATTATTCTCTTTCCCTAGAAATGGTTCCCAAAGGCTTCAGAGCTGCCATGCCTCTAATTTCAGGTTAGCTCCAGAAATTCACTTGGCATTAGAACCCTCCTGCTATTTATGACTTGAGCTTTTGATGTGGCCTTTAAATATACACATGTGTCCAAAGCACAGGCGCATCTGAGGACAGCACAAGTTGTAGCAACTGGTTCAGCAATTAGACTCGCTCTGAGTTGTTCAACACAGTTACGTAAGAAGGGGAAAGCCAGCACTGCTGGTAGAGAGCCATGTGTATTGGCTCCTGTCCCATCCTCAAAGTAACTTTGATATCCAGACAGCTAAGCTGCAAAATTTTAACAATAGTGCAGTTGTACCTTGCAGCAGTAGCAACACCAAAGAGAAAAATAATGTAGAAACGTGGGCCAGAGAGGGATCTCACTCACTCTCACACATATCCTGAAGTGTACAAAACTGCTGGTTTGAAATCCATAGCTCAGATGCATAAAAATGACTCTGCCTCCTGAATAGCCCTGGAATGGAACGAAGTAACTGCATTGTTATGCCCTCTCATCTCACAGAGATCTATAACTAAGAGATGGATAAGCCATCTTTTGCATCATACAAACACAAAATTTTAAACACAATAGCCCCATTTAATATATTTATGTCCATGTACAGGACGGTACTATAATTATATCTTGTGGCAATTTCTAACATGGCAGCCCTTCTAGCCTATTGAAGCTAAACTTACAGTTATGAGGCACCTCAAAGACTAACAAATATTAGAGACAAGCTTTTGAGGACTATAGTGCATTTTATCAACTGCATTAAGTCTTATCCAGAAATTCAGGGGGACTGCTGACACACATCTGCAAATGTGTGAAGGACACATGTTTGAGGGTAGAGCTGTAGTAGCACACATGCTTGGGCATGGTGATATAGAAATTAAATGCAGGAAGTACAGATAGTGACAATCATATCACTGGCCATTCAAAAGATGGTTGGTGTGAGTGTTACTTAGTGACATCCTTCCATTAAGCAAACTAGTTAATGCATTTAGTGTGATTGGAACTTCCTACTGAACTGATATCCAGCAGTCCCTCCCTCTCATCTCCCTTTGTCACCACCCATATTACATTAGCAGAACTGCAAAGGTCTCATGTTGAACAGTTGTAAAGCAAGTAATGACAGCCTGGAAATCAACAGAAGGAAAGGAGGAAAGGCTCAGCACTCTACTGCCCTCCACTTCTCCTTTCAAAAATCACCCTTTTGTCCCTGACTCTGCAGCAATTTGGAGCAAATTGCATTCTTATCCACAGAACAGTTTTCATAACATACATTGTAATACTTCTAAATTCTTGGCATTCATTGCATGTACATTACCCTTCTAATCTACACAACAGCTCAGTAAAATCTACACAACAGCTCAGTAGGTTTCCATGGCCAAGCAGGGATTCAAACTCTAGTCTCCAGAGTCATCATACAATGATCAAACATACTGCAAATTATAAGAGCCAGCTTGGTGTTGTGGTCTGAGTGATGAACTGCAAAGGTTCATCACTCCAGGAGACCAGAGTTCAAAAATCCCTGCTTGGCCATGGAAAGGTGACCCTAGGCTAGTCATACTCTCTTGGCCTTAGAAGAAAGCAATGGCAAATCCCCTTCTTGTCAATAAAACTCTGTGATAGGTTCACCTTGGCAGCCAGTATGCTGTAGTGGTTTGGGTGTGGAAACCCATTGGGTGACATTAGGTAATACATACCCTCTCGCCTCAGAGGAAGGCAATGGCAAACCTCTTCTGAATAAATCTTCCCAACAAACTCCCATTATATGTTCACCTTAGGATCACAATAAGTTGGAAATGACTTGAAGGCATACAACAACAAGGTTGAAGGTTTCAAGTCATTTCCGACTTATTGTGACCCTAAGGTGAATCTATCACAGGGTTTTCTGGTGTTGAAAGTGTATGATATGCCCAAGGTCACCCAGTGCGTTTTCATGGCCAAGTGGGGATTCAAGCCCTGGTCTCCACGGTCATAATCCAATGCTCAAACAAACCACTACACCACACTGGTTTTCAAGGTTCACCTTAGGGTTGCCATGAGTAAAAAATGACTTGAAGATACACAGCAACATAAAACTGCAGGCAGATGAGCTGAAATTGGAGCAACTGACACTAGAGCCACTTAACTGAGTTCATAGCAGACAGAGTAATACAAATTAGGCCTCTCCTAGCTTTCAGTTCATATTCTTATTCACTGCACCACTCAAGAACCAAAGTGATCTGTTTATTCTGATTTTTTTCTTTTAAAAAACCTCCTCCTGTGTTTTGTGCCTCATAAGGGAATTCCTCTGTAATTGGCACAACTGATGCATCTGTTGTATGCCAAACTTGGTCAACACAGATTTCATTATGCTACATCAGACGGTAAGCACTTACTGCTCAGTAGTGGTTTTTAAAAGCTTTTTGTATTCTGCAGTCTCAGACAACAAGGCACAGTGAGTGGACTATTGCTTTCTTTTGCTGGGGGAAAAACACTGTCCGAAATATAAAGCACACTGCATCCAGCAGGAGAATCCACTGCAACACCTAACCACCAGGGCATCCTGGCATCCAAACAGTGTTGATTAGATTAGGTGTATACAATCAACACCTTTTGTGAACTGAGAGGAAATCACTACACTACTGTCACCAATTTAGCAATTCTGTCTGACACCAGTTCTTTCCTGTAAGTAACAGTTTCCTTCTCTTTGCAATCTTGAAATGTCTCTAGAAAAGATCTCCTCTTAAGATTATTTAAATAGGAGGTAGACAAAAGTTTCATACTAGATGTGCCACTCTGAAATCTAGTGTATCAGTATTAGAAGGGGGTATGTGTGTGTGAATGAGAGAGAGGGAGGGGGGAGGGAGAGAGAGAGAGAGAGAGAGATTGGCCTGAATAATTTACCTTGGCATTTTTAAAATATGGGGCAAGAATTTCCAGTTTTTAGCCAGGTAAGCAGAAAGAAGAATACTGTGGCTTTTACAAAGCAATGAAGTCTCATTCAGCCTTCTTCCCAGCATCTCTTCTTGTGAATAACTGTTTCCATATTAATGAATTAGTGGCAGCAGCGGCAGCATCCTGCCTTTCTCTCAAAATTGGGATTCAAAACAGCTTACAATTTAAAAGAACAGTACAGTTAAAAACATACAATAAGTGAACATCAAAATAGAATTAAACTATTCACAGCACTAAAACAATTTAAACTTCCAGTTAAAACAATAAAACACATTTTAAAAGAAAAAAAATAGTTCAGTCTAAAACAATACAATACATCCCAAGCCCATTCTTTAAAATATTTCTGTTTTAAAAGCCTGTCAGTTTAAAAAGGGATTTCACCTGATAACGAAAGGACAGCAGGGAGGGATTGTTCTGGTCTCCCTGGGAAGCAGAGTTCCAAACAGACAGTCAATGAGGAGACCCTCTCTCTCATCTCTACCAACACGCCTATGGCAGTGGTGGGATTCAGAGAAGGGTCTCTCCAGATGTTCTCAAGGTACAGGTAGGCTCATACATTTCATTTGATGCTTCGTGAGCAAACACAACTTCCTGTGTATAAACCAGTGATGCAAACAAACTGTGTGGCCCTGCAGATATGATTGAATTGCCACTACCAGTATTTCTCACCATTACTGTGTAAAACTAAAGGCGCAGTCCGACAGCATCTAGAAGGTCTCACTATTCCCAGGCTTTCTTTAGATGCTGGTCTCTGCTCTTTTCAGATATTCAAAACTAAGATACACTCAACAGATGGCGGCTGAAATGAGACTGTGTCCATTACCCTTGCTCCCAGCTTACATATGTTGGTTTACTCTTCAGTGGTAGTAACAACAGGTTCAATTCTGCTTCTCTTTTCTCTGAATTCACGTCTGGGCTAATAATGTCAATCAAGAAATCAATGGAAAGCAGCAATCATCAGTCCAGAGCACTTTGTACTTAGCTACATTAATGTTAATTCTATCCAGGTTTATGACAGTAGACAAAAACATACTGAAACTTGATGGAGAGAGTCTTGCAGCTTTGGGGGCAGGGGGTTGGAAATATTAGCAGCCTATTACAAAGCAAAAGGAAAAGGAGGAATGACAAGAGGCAGAAGACTGTGGAAAGGCTATAAGCCCATTTTGGTGCAAAGGACAGCTGGAGAGTATCTGAGATGTCACTCTGCTTTCATTCTACCATATGGCTTTTTGTGTGGAACAGCTGCAAAGGTGGCTTTGATGTATGTCAATTCCAGCTGTGAATACACAATCCATCTTGCGAAGAACAGGATTTGGTGTTGCTCCCACCCTTCTTTGATTTCCCCATGAACTTAATGCTCTATCTTTCCCTTCTAAGGTTCATTGAAAATGGCCACTGCCCTGAGAACTGGTGAAAACTGCAGGTTATTTTTTAAGAATTCTTAAGTGAGTTTTTTCTTAAACCTCTTTCTTGCCTGTGCTTCTTGAATTGGAATTCTACATTGTAATCATTGTATAGGTATACCTCAATTAACAAAAGAGATGTGTTCCTGGGCATTACTTCTTTAACAGAAACTTTGATTCTAGCGGCAGAAATAACAGCAACTGCTTTATTCAAAACTAACAATATGCAGATATGAAAGGTTGCATAGGTAAACAAGAGCATTCTGAACCACTTGAAAGCTTCTTTCAAAAAGACTTTTTTCCTTTCCCAATCTCCGATTTCCTTATGGTTTCCATTTTGGTAATCAAACTTACAGATCTATGCTTTTTTAACATTCCAGGTGCAACCGGTGAAATGGATTTATTTCTTCTCTTATTTTCTCTCCATTTTGCTATTCATACCTGCTCAATAAGGGATTCTGGAAGCAGGTGCTGTTTACCTTGACTGTTGTAAGCTGGCATACATAACTACAATAGGATTGGCTAGAGTAAAATCCCATTCTTTTCTAGCTCAAGCTTATTGCCTTGTTTGCTGTAGACCTGCTGCTGTAACCTGGTCCTGGAAATCTGCTGTTCTATAGGAACTCTAGCCCCATTCATCACCTTCCCAGTACTGATGCTGCTAAAAAATTCCAGCTATGCAGAGAATGAGAAGGAAAGGAGGGACGGGCAGGTATAAAAAGACTTTGTACAAAGCAGCTTCTTTGTCATGGGTTTAGTTAACAAAAGTATGCCTATAATGTATTTCGATAATGTAGATGCACTGGAATCAGTAAGACTAATCTAGTCATGCCAAATTTCAATCCACTGAGTTCAATAGGTCTACTTGAAGAATGACAGTCTGAATCTAATCCTTTGGGAGACAGACTTACTTTCTAAAACCTCATGGCTGCTGATAGTAATTTCTAATATAACGTTATTCTTTCAAATAAATAAATAAATGTTCTACTTATTTCACTCAATTTGTCTCCTCCCAGCAGACTGTTATCTTACAGCACAATACTGAATCTGGACACACCACTTGGAAATTACTGTTTTAGAGTCTTCAAAGGAATAGCTCTTACACGAAGCTGTTAATTGGGGGAAGGGAGTGTAGGACATGTGTTATTAGACAGCAGTTGTTCAGTCATCTGTCAAATCCATACAAAATAATTGCTACTTTGCTTAACAACAGAGGTAACACTGACATCATCACAGCCCCAGGTGACAATATCTCTGCCAAATGTAGGACTTCCAAGGATGGAGGGCCACAACAATCAGACTTTCTTTAGAGAGCTGGAATTGCATAATGAGAATTCTTCTAATCCTTAAAATTTTGCAAAATCTACTAATATGGACAAGCCGGTGATGCATCAAAAGCATAAATGGTGTGATAAAAAGCTATCAATTTCTAAGAAGAAGGCCATCAGAGAAGGTAAAATAATAGCATCACATCTGCTGAGGTAGCATGGCCACCTGTCACTGACCAGACACAACAAGGAAATTCATCTTATAGAACAGCATAATCAACATCATTGGGGATATAGCACGAATGAATGTGGAGATGCCTTAAGAATTGTACACAGGACTTAGATCTTAGAAACATTCCTTTTTTTAGTCTACATCTCCCAGAATCCATGCTGGCTAGAGGATTCTGGGAGTTGTAGTACAGAAAGCAACTTTTCCCAGGCTGTCTACACAAGCTGCTAATGTTGGCAAATATCAGCTTCAGGAGCAAATGGCAGCGTAGGAGGATGATTTTTAGCAGGAAAGCCTCCCAGCCTCCCACTGCAAAGAAGGTTAATCTCCCACTATCACCACCAGATTCTTGATTCGGATTGGACCCTCGTTCTATTGTTAACCCCTCTTCAAGTATTTACCTGAACATGTAAAAGGCTGGATGTCTGATAGGGATGTGGGACAGCATGTAAGCCCCATCCCACAAACATGCCCATGCTCCCAGTGGCATCAGAGACTTTCACATGTACACCCACATCCCCGCCATTCATTTAGCCCTCCAGATGTGACTGTCCAAACAAGACTCAGTTTGAAGAACAGAAAATCCCAACCACAATGCTGAAAAACAGACAGAGTAGCATACAAATGTCACATGAAGCTCTTTTAGAACATCCTTTCCTCAGCATAGCACTATATAAAGGCACTACAGTCTCCAATCCTGCCCCATACCAATTGCAGCTGACAGTCCAAACCAGAGCTTTGAAAATTTCTTTTTCTTTTTTTAAGCTTTGACTCCCCAAATTCCACAGGCAAAATGGCCACCATTTTCAAGCTCTGAGCCAACCCACTTGGAGGTCTGCATGTTGGGAATATCTGCACAAGACCCAAGATTAAGCTGCTTTCGGGAAGAGATTCCCAGAGACTCAAATTTAAGTGTGAAAAGCCAGATTGATTTTGCACGGCTCTGGAAGATGATCTATAGAGCTACCCAGATTTCTGAAAACATCAGCCATCTGCTCTGGTGAACACTGAAACCACTTTGAGAAATACTCAGGGTTTCTACACATTGTTACCATATGGATTTATTTGATAGAAAAGATGTTGTAACCATCTAGCATTGACATCCTTGATCAGCAGGCTTTCTTTGCTACAAAGTCTGGAAGGATTAGGTAATAGTCCCCCATGCCAGGCAGGACTCCCAGATTTCAACAAACTCCCAAAGAAACTTACAATGATTTTGTAAATGCTTGGCACCAGTCTGAAAAACACAGCTTGGAAACATTGCTTTTTGGACTTCTTGTTGTTGATACTCCTACTACCACTATTTTATTTATATCCTGTCTTTCCCCCCTTTATTTATAGATGGGGTTGGATCAGATGATCATTGTGGTCCCTTCCAGCTCTGTGATTCTATGAAAACTGGGACTCAAGACATCAAATTAAAACAAGTACAATATAACAGTAACACAGAAAAGATTACAAACATAAGTAAACATTTGCTAACCTTGTAAAAAAAATTAACACATACAATTCAAAATAATTACAAAGCAATTTTACAACATCCAATTAAAGGTAGTATTGTATCTCATTTCCCTTTCTTGAAATTTGATTCTCCACATTGAAAACCTATTCGATTTTTTTTAAAGGTCTTTGCTTGCTGGTGGAAGGACAGCAACAAGGGAGCCATTCTAGCCTCCCTAAGAAAGAAGTTCCTCAGCCTAGAAGTAAGCACCAAGAAGGCCAAATCCTCCCAACCTAGAATTGTCTCCTCCAAGGGCAACTGCAGTGGGACTGAGGACCACATTCAGGCATCTGGAACTACTCAGGAGGAGCACGTCTTTATAAAAAAACTATATTTTTAATTGTTTATAGCATACTTAATTTTAAGCAGGGACTGGAGTGAGCAGGATGGAAAGAGATGCAGGAATGCTGGCAGGCAAAGTACAAGATTCAGGCTTGGAGCGAGTGAGGGAGATGGAAGGAGGAGGTGGCCGCATTTGCACAACATTTGTTTGCATGCACAACATTTGTTTGCCGCAGCAAGCTAAGGCTTGTCCATGACAAGGCCCATCAGGTGTCATTTGCTGTTAACAACATGGGGATTCTCTCTCTCTACCTTGCAAGTGGGGATCCAGATGCTTGGGGGCCACGCTTTTGTGTCCGGTGGACTGCACTTTGCCCATCTCTGTTCTACCACAACTGAAAGTAGCTTTCCAGGGTTCCAGGAAGAAGTCACCTACTTTGTTGTTGTGCACCTTCAAGTCATTTCTGACTTATGGCAACCTTAAGGCAAACCTATCACAGGGTTTTCTTGGCAGAATTTGTTTAAAGGGGCTTTGCTTTCATCTTCCTCTGAGGCTGAGACAGTGTGACTTATAGTGGACCTGCAGCACAGAAAGCAGGTGCTCTGCCACAGAACTACTGTTTTGAAAATGCATTTATCAGCCTTTCAAACTATTTCCTTAGAAAGCAAAGGTTTAGCAGGAAATTGCAACTGCATGTGTCTCTATAACAGTGTACTCCTAAATTTTTCAGTTTATACTCTAGTGTCATTTAAACAACAACAACATCAACAGAGCCCTCAGCTTCTTTAATATAAGTTTCTAACCATCTGGTACATTCACTTTGATGGTGGGAAACTAGATTTTTAAAAAATTAACTGCAGATTGTCTGCTTAGACTCAATCAAACATTAGGAACACTGACAGCCAACCACTTACATTATGCAGATAACTCACAGGCAATTGTCAACAGGCAGCTCATTTCCAGTGGTGAATTTGTTCCGCAGCATTGAGGAATCTTAGGAGAACTGTCACAACAAAAGTCCTATTATAAAGCAGCCACTTTTTGCATCTCCTCTCAGAGACCAAACAGACTGCCTTCCTCTTTTGCTGCTCCAAAGGTATACAGTGAAAGTAAGTCACCTGCTAAACAACCCTCTCTTCCCCCAAAAGGACAAAGAGAGAGAAAGGGAAGTTACTAAGAGGGAAAATTCTTAGTTAATGAAAACCAGGAGCAGAAAACTGTACAGGGCACTAGTTCCATCAGCCCTTAGCCAGCCTAGCCAATGCTGAGGAATGATGGGATTTGCAACCCACAACATCTGGAATGCCCCACAGTTCCCATCCCTACTTCACAATAGTGTGGCCAGGTTTTCAAAATAGCAATAAGGGACATTTGAAATTCATGACATTCGAGGTTGATAATCAGGAAGCAGCTATTAGCAAGTTTATGTTCTACCTAAATACCAAAACAAAGTATTGATTTCAATTAATCTAGCCATGTAGTTCTCTGTAAAATTAAAACTACTGTTCATATTCATAAATTACATGATACACACATTTCTATCCAAAACCCCAAATTACAGGATTTTTGAAATCATTTTCTTCAGCCTGTATAAAAGGAAAAGTGTTCCAACCTAAAAATAGTAGACAGCCCTTTAATAAAATTAGGGATATCTGCCAGTCCTATAAGCAACAAGCTTTCTGACCCTCAAATAAGGGTCATTCCTTCCAGTAAGGGACACTTGGCATCCCTACAACACAATGTCTAGTTTTCAGATGCATAAGACGACAGTCATACTGGAGTACAAGTAATATTTTGTCTGCCTTGATTCCACATGCGGTCTTAAGCAAATCCATTTCTTTCAGCATCAATTTCATTTTTTTTTAAATGGAACCATTTGTGCTATTGCTCACAGAATTACCCTAGGAAATAATTTTAAAAGCCCTGTACATCATTTTGGCACTGAAATGCAATCCTAGACATGTTTACCTACTGTATTTGCCAGCGTATAAGACACACAGGTGTATAAGATGCACCCTCTATATATGCCGGCAAAAACTATTTTTTGACATATAAGATACATTGGCATATAAGGCGATTTCCGCACTAGCCTTTTATAGTGCTATTGTTCTGCTTTCAACATCCTATGGAATCCTGGGGTTTGCAGTTTAGAGAGGGGCCTTGAAAGCCAAATAATAGCGCTATAACAGGCTAGTGAGGAAATTGCCTAAGACGCACCCCATTTTCAAACAGTATTTTTTGAGAAAAAAAAGTGAGTCTTATATGCCAGCAAATACAGTATTTTAGACACAATGGGATTTAATTCCGAATAAAAATACAGGGAACAGTACAAAACTGTGGTGATAGTGTTGATCATTACAATGGTTATTCATAGTTGTTTATGTAACGATTAGGACATCTAGAGGTGGTTACTACAACAATGTCTGTTTCTGGTAGATTTTAATTCTTGGTGAAAGCTAATCCCAATTGTTATGTGGGCACACGTCCACACTTGTATCATACATAGAATCACAGAATCATAGAGTTGGAAGAGATCCCAGGGGCCATCGAGTCCAACTCCCTGCTATGCAGGAACACCCATCAAAGCATTCCCAACAGATGGCCATCCAGGCCTCTGCTTAAAAACCTTCAAAGAAGGAGACTCTACCACACTCTGAGGCAGCATATTCCACTGCCGGACAGCTCTGACCGTCAGGAAGTTCTCCCTGAGGTTCAAGTGGAATCTCTTTTCCTGCAGCTTGAATCCATTGCTCCTTGTCCTCATCTCTGGGGCGGTAGAGAACAAGCCCTCTCCCTCCTCAACATGACATCCCTTCAAATATTTAAACATGGCTATCATGTCCCCTCTTAACCTTCTCTTCAACATTGTTGTTGTTGTTGTGTGATTTCAAGACAGTTCTGACTTACGGCAACCCTAAGGCAATCCTATCACCTGGTTTTCTTGGCAAGGTTTATTCAGAGAAGGTTTGTTTTTGTTTTTTTACTTCTTCTGAGGCTGAGAGAGTATGACTTGCCCAAGGTCACCCCATGGGTTTCCATGGCTGAGGACAAATTCAAATCCTGGTCTCCTGAGTGATAGTCCACAGCTCAAACTACTATACCATACTGGCTCTCAACCCCAATTATTATAATTTTATTATTTGTCTTCATTTGAATTTGACTGGAAATTATGCAATAAGCGTAAAATTTTCAGAAATTCCAAACTTGGTTGACAAATGGCCATTGTTCCAAATTCCAAATTTGGTTAATAATGGATAGTGTCTTTTAATCTCAAATAACAGTAAAAAAATGCTCTCATTTCCTCCACTGTGCAAACAATGAACATATCTTTTCTGGTAGGCAGAACTTGAAGAGAATACTTGAAAATTAGCAGAAGTTACTTATAGACGCGTACAAATCTGGGCCAATTGCGGTAGGAAGAAAAAAACCTGAACTTTCACCCTCTGACCTAAATAAGAATATGACAACATTAAAAGAGGCTTGTGGCAAGCCTGCTAAGAAGACTGATTTATTTCCAAGCGTCTCCAGCCCATGGAAGGAGAAAAAAAAAATGAGGCGGGTGGGGAGGTTAGAAAGGAAGTAGTGATCCACATCACATTGTATGTTTAATTTTCAGTAAAGAAAAAAAAAAGGAACCCGTTCAGGCTATCTAGGCAAAAGATCAAGAAAAATCCAAGCTGCAAACAATGCATTTCCAAGCAACACAACAATCATACTTCACAAAGACTCTCTCAGAGTTTGGCCTGGGGAAGGAACCCCCTCTGCTCAAAAAAGGCCTGCCGGCTTGGCAGCGTGAAAACTCGAATAAAGATTCTCTTTGTAGCCCCATCCAACACGGAAGGACAAAAGGGCCTCTGCTGCTGCAAGATTTCTGAATGATGGGGGCCTCTCGTTACCCCATCCCCCATGCCACCAACAGTAAATCCCAGGAAACCAAGTGTTTATTCATGAGTTGGGCTCTGTTCGACTTCCCGAGTTTCTGTCTGCATCCTCCACTGCAGAGCCTTTGACAATATCTTCTTTTACATCTCCTCTTGTCTGGCACTTCCACATTTAATTGCAAGTTCATGGGTATTAACTGTCCTTGTACAGATGAACTCAGTAATCTTCATGTGAAGGCTTCCTTTCCTTAACCTCTTCCCCACTTAGGAAGTGAGGAAATTCTTACACACTCCTCATTTTGACTCCCTGTCTTCACGCCTGCTAGTAGACCTCCCCACCCATTGTCTTTCCAGTCTCTTTCTTCTCACCCCTTCCATTCTTCCTCCCTCACCATAAGGACATACTTTATTAATTAAATTTGCCTCATTAAGGCAAAGCTGCATTCGCTGAATGGCATGGTGTCCTAGTCAGAGCTTCAAAAATTAACTGTGCTCTAGATTTTTTTTGCTACCTTCTTGTTTTCCTGTACAAAGATACGTGGTCATGGGGGACAGAGACAGAATTAAACATTATTGCATTGCATGCTATGTCCAAACAGAAATTTGGTTGTTCGGCTGAATGAGTTTTGAAAGAGTCAATACAATGTTCAATACAAAAGAAGGAAGATCAAGGGGAAGCTTTTAATCCATGTGTAAAAATGAAAGACAACCCAGCATTACCCAAGGAAAGCCACAGAATAAGAAGTGAGCAAACTTTTAAAGGCTCCTTCTCATATTACAGTTTCAAGCATATTCCTGCAAGACACTCCCATACCTAAAAATAAAAGTGGACACACTGTCTGAATTACAAGATACACAAGTGGTTCTAAGACAAGCCTCATTAAATAACTGCAAAACTCACTCATCTCTTATCTTTGACTTGTTACACATGCTGTCATTCAGAAAACACATCTGCTAGATATGGGTGCAAACATCAGAGTGATCCCATCTGAATATGGCAACATGAAAACTAGTCCACAATTACTGATAAATGATTATCCTACTAGATTACAGAAGTTCTTTCTTTTGCTAACTTTAGTGCAAGGAAGAAGGCAGACTACAGGAAACTCTTTGCTGCAGACTATTCCTTATTAAATGCACGCTGTTGCATTTTATAAGAATTCTTCTCCTACAAGCTTGGGAAAGTTCTATGACCACGCTGGCTGGGAGATTCTGGGAACTGTCATTCAAAAAAGTAACTTTTCCAAGTTCTGCGATGATCAGCAAACAGCAGAAATAAATAACAAGACTATGCTGAAGGACTCTCCCATAAAGTACAATAATAGGAAGGTACATGAGTTTAAATTTGCTCACTGCACGTAGCTTCCTTCCTACTAAGCTTCTTAATGGGTCAGAATTTAAATATTCTTTGATTCAGCATCCATGTTGCATGTTCTGGTATATAAGATTTCATACTTTTGTAGAATAAATATCAAAAGCAACTATACTTGCTGTCTATTTTGTTTCTTTCCTTTATAAAATAACCGAGGTAAGCTGTAATTACACACCAACTTTGATGCCTATCAGTATTTTGGAACATTTAATAAACATTCATATTTTTATTTTCCTCTTTCCCTGTGGATATCTATTATGTAGTACAGACTGGTTTAGGCAACACCTTGACTAGTCAGTGAGCAAGGAGCTGTCCACAGCACCAGAGACATAGCTATACAATTATAACTGGCACACCTTACTCCTACAGGGTTCAGGCATTGCTTCCTGATTGGTTGGATAAATATCTAGATGCCTATAGACATTACTTCTTGGATGGCTGTTATAATGGTAGTAGTCTACTAAAGAACCTACTTGTCTTCAAAATACACATGTTCCCATATGTTTCTACATTTAATGCTACATCTGTATATTTTAAATTTACAATCCATTCTTTCTTTAGTCTACACAAAATTAATTTTAAGGACAACTGTTGGGTTCTCTGGCCAGCAAAACAGCTGCATTTTTTTAAACCAACTGGGCTTTTGCACTAGGTACAAATAAATACCAGGGCCTATTATGACCCATGTTCAGTTTCAAGGATAAGAAGAGATGGCCATGCTGACAAAATCAACCCATGGGTCCAGGTGGTGAGGCTCAAAAATGCCCTGTGTTTTAATTACTTACAGAGTCATGAGGAACAAATTTGAAATCAGGTGAAGAGGCTGTGTAGGTGGTTGTAGATTAATCTTCCACATACTTCTGTCATTACTTGCCGCGCTCCTCCTTCCCATAACACACTTTAAACCAGCACAGAGTCCAGTGAAATTCAAATATCAACATCTCCCAAGTCTCTGTACGTCCAAGATTTAATGCTGGGGAGTGAAGTAGAATGCTTGCTTAATGGAAGCTTCTCTGATAATGGTGAGCATCAGACCCATGCTCAGCACTGGACTGTGCTACTCAGAGCTTGGATATGCCTTTTTTAGTATTACACCTCCTAGAAATTCCCCAGCTAGCACACTCCTGTGGGTTTCTGTGAACTACAGTTGAAAAAAGTAGCATTTCCATGTTCTGGTCCTACTAGCCAATGCAACATCCAATCTGGTCATATGGTTCTCAGATTGAAATTTATAGGACAGGATAAACTTGACACAGCCAAATTTTATGCCGGAAGCATACGAAAATCTTTCTGTTATTCTCCTCAATCACCTTCCTATAATTATCAACACAGATTAACAACACAGATCTAAAACACTAACTTCAGCTTTTAGAAATTCTATCATAACCAATGTTAAAAAGGTATTTGTGCGAAGTACTAAACAGAACTCATTGTTCTATTTCTTCCTTACACATGCAAATAGTGGTAACATAATTTTTTCCCGATAGGAATTTTTGTTGTAGCTGAGCCAGGTGATCTCATCAATAAATGTTGTGGGGGGAGGTTTCACCATGACAATTATAGTTTAAGAGTACTGAACAAAAACTATAAAATAAAACACAGAATTAGTCCTAAATACAACTGTTAGTCCCAAAAAGTGTAGACCCACTGAATCAATTGAACTTATATAACTGTGGCCCTATCAAGATCATCGATTTACACTAACGAGTACTAACAAAAAGGTTTAGATATTACTTCCTAAGGCTTTACAGTCTAAGATTCATAGCACAAAAGTGGGATAAAGATGCAGGAGTGTTGAAGATGTAGGATGATGTTAACTTGAAGTAGGCAGCAAAGAATGGGTACCATACGCTATTGCTATTGCTACATAGGAATAGGGTAAATAGCTTAGTAATGAAGCCAGGATTTGGAAAAGTTCCTTTTTTGCAACCTTCCAGAACCAGCAACTGCCAGCACACATAGTGGCTAGGACAGTCTGAAGGTGTAGTCTTTAAAAATGAATTTTTGCAAGCTCTGGATAAAGTACATGCTTTGTGTGCAAAAGGCCCTGATGTCTGACACTTCCAATCCAAAGGACCAGACTGCAAATAATGGAAGATAACTCTGCCAGGGACACTAAGATGCCACTGTCTATCAGAACAGATCAAAGGCCTTGTTTTCTTCGTATATTTATGGACAAAACCTCATGTATATGCACTATAACTCTTGTTATCTCTGACTATTAGCTATGCTGGCTGGGGCTTATAGGAGCTGTAATCCAACACATATGAACCAGGGTGCCTAATCTGGAGTAAATAATACTGGCCAGAAGAGCATATGAATCTGTCCCAGTAGAAGGCAACTTCCTGATTTCCTATCCTGGAAAGCCTTGACAGAAAGCCTAGTCTGATGATTAGGAGCTGCCAAGTGAAGTAAGCACTCTTCCAGCAAAAAAGACTGACAGCAGGAGCAAAACAAGAGAACTAGATATTGAGAATGGCAAAGAGAAACCAAGCTGGCTTTGGAGACAAATTGGCACAGTCACTGAAATGGATATAGTGTGAGCTGATAGGAAGCACAGTGAGTCCAGGACAAGTGATCTCTGTGTGATATCATGTCAACTTGCCCCAGTGCATGCATTGTTAAAGAAATAGCTTTCTCTTTGGAAGTTACATTCAGGACAGCATTGTACTCTGTACAGGGAAAGCTCTTTCTTCCTCTGACTATTTCGCAATAGTTAATCAGCACACTGAGTTTACTCATTGCACACCAGTTTCTTTGTTGTTCTGTAAAATCCACCCCTCTTTCTTGAGGCTGCATTTCTCTTGCATGCATGTCCCACTTTCCTAGTTCAATTTTGCTATACTCCCAAAACCCAGGAGAACATACACAAATTATATAACCAGTGGTTCCCAAACTTTGGTCCTCCAGATTGTTTTTTACTTCAGTTCCCATAATTCCTGTCTGTTTGCCAAGCAGATTGGGGCTTCTGGTAACAGCAGTTCAAAACACCTGGAAGACCAAAAGTTTAGGAACCAGAGAGGCAATGTGGAGCAGTGGTTTGAGCATTGGACTACAAGCCTAGAAACGTGAGTTCAAATCCCACTTGGCCATGGAAACCCACTGAATAACCTTGGGCACATCACACACTCTTACTCCCAGAAACCCCTGTGATAGGTTCACCTGATGGTTGCCATAAGTTGAAAATTATTTGAACATACAACAACAACAACAACAACAACAGGAGCCTGTTTCTAGTGCAATTAGTAACAAGTTACAGGCACACAAGTATACTTTTAAAAAAAAATACAGATATTTCAGAATATCCCCTCCAAATAAACTGTCTACAATTCTGCACACAGGTAGTCTAGTTTGGATAACTGTTTTAACATTTGGGGAAGGTGTGTTCCCTACTCCTGTAATATTACACACATCTAACAGGTATGCATGGGATGCATTAAGCTATTGTCAGTGAAAACAGCCTCTGACTAAACTGCAGTTTCAACTAATGGTTTTGCAGGAGAGGGGGATGGATAAACACTAGCCATTGCTGTTTCCAAGAACTCCATTAATTAATGTAGTGAAACACCTGGAAGTTATTCTGGGTTTGCATACCAGAACCAGAACTCTTGAAAACAACAACACAATCTAAGCAGCTGTTCAGACGATCTCATCACCAGGAACAGTACATTTGACAATGTACCACAAGCCACAGCTCTGAAATATGAGATGCCTCAAAGCTAGTGACAAAGCATCTGCTACATCAGACTGTATCATGCTAGCAGATTTCAGAAACAGACTGTAGAAAATAACACCATCTGGATCAGCTTTGTATCTCCATCAAAGAAGTCTGCCTGATGATAATGCTACAAATGTATTTATAAAAGTGTGGCAGCATCAGACAGCAGGAAAATACTATGAAAGAAATAATCCAATTTGCTATTTATCTCTTCATAAAACAGAAGAGTCAACCTTGTGTGAGCTTGTTCACCTCAAATGAAGGTTAGTCAGGAGCAGGACATCTTCACCAGCTTGGGAAGTCTTTGAAAGTTGGAACTTTTAATTCAGCTTTGTGTGGACATGAAAGCACTGCATTCTGTTGCAACAGTAGCCTAATGATGAGCAATGTGTAGCCCTCCAGATGTTGTGGGTCTTTAGCTTTGTAATGGCCAGGCTATAGAATGGGTTAACTCAGGGAATGTGAGCAAAGGATCATGGAGGAGAGACTGGATTAGCCCTGACAGCCTTTAGCCAAATGAAAGTGAGAAGAGGGAGAACTGAAGGCTTCTGGGGAGAAGGAAATGGAGAGGCCATGTGCTGTAAGCTTGCAGTTAACTACTCCATGTTAGAGCAAAGAAAGGAATTCCAGGAAGGGGTTATAAGGAAACCAAGGACCATATAGTCAGAAGCATTAGGTTTTCAGTTCTTTTGAATGGGATTGGAGGGCTGGCAAAGGCAAGCTGGAGTAGAGAATAACCTTTCTTTTCTTTATGCCTGTGCCTACGGGTTTGGTTCTTGCAACCAGAGGGAAGGTACACAGAGAACAAGCATTTTAAGCTAGTCAAGTTGCTTGGTTTATTTCCTATTAGTTCTTAGTATGGTATTTTTCTATTTTTTTTAATTGCACTTATAACAAGTCTGCTTTGCTCCTTAAGGAAGAATGGGAAGCTCTGGTCACACATCTCAATGGTGAGGTCTACCAGGAACTTTGAAAATATTTTTCCTAGGGATGGGACGAATCCAGAATTTTCCGAATCTGGATCCGAATACCTGGAAGGTTCCGGGAATCCACGAATCTCACAAATCTCGAATCTTTCAAATCCTTTTTTTAAAAAGAGTTTGAAAAGCAAGGGAAAGAAAGATAATCTTGGGCAAGACACACTCTCTCAGCCTTAGCAAAAGCCTAGGTAAAGGCAAACCTTTCTCTAAAGAAATCTGGCCAAGATAATTGTCCTAGTTCTGCCTCAGGATCTCCCCAGACTGAAAATGACATGAAGGCCCTTTCTACATAGGCAGGAAAATGTGGATTAGTGCCACATTTTCCTGCCTGTGTAAACAGGGCCATATACTAGAGTACAGAGCTAATCCAGGTCAAAACTGGCTTTTCTTTGCATAGCTCTTTCAGGCATCCTGGGGTTTGTAGTTTGCTGATGCACCGGCAGAGAAGGCTGTGACACCTTGTAAAACTCCAAACCCCAGAATTGTGTCTGAAAGAGCTTTGCAATGGAGCTATGCAAAGAAATGTTTCAGCTGTCCTTGAAATCTTAAGCCTGTAGCTTCCAGTCAAGTACCGAACTTAAATCTTAAATGTTCAATTTAAATATCTTAGAATACAAGCCCAGATGCAATTTGTGAAATTGTTAGCAAAGGTCATTATTACTCCAAGGGAAAACCTCACCTACTTACTATCTTCCCTGGTATGTCTGGTTTCCCAGGTTTTCAGGCATCCCGGTCTCCCAGGTTTTCAGGCATCCTAGTCTCCCAGATTTTCAGGCGTCCCAGTCTCCAACAATCTATTTGGTTGGTGAATTTGAAAGATTCGGTTTGCCTGTTTTGCCACAGGGATTCGGATTTGGGAATCTCAAATGCTTACCAAGGATTCGAGGATTTGGTTGGCCCATCCCTAATTTTTCCTTTCTCCCAGAAAACATAAGGGGGAGGGGGAGAACGTTAAGCCCTTGCATTCTCCAGAACCCAGGGAAGGAAGGGAGATTGGCTCTCCAGGGAATCGCTCAATGGCAGCACTACTACTTCTGCTGCACCAGGAAGAGGTGGGCAAGTCTGGGCAAAACACAGCAATACACCAGCCTCCCTTTTCACCACAAGCTCTCATTAGCCATAGCTAGCACAGTCAATGGTGAAGAAAGCTGGAAACTGCAATGCCAGATCATCTGGAGCTTTGCACTTTTCCCATTCCTGCCCCATACCAATCCCCCTGAGCCCAGCATCCTCCAGATGGATTGAACTTCAGCTGCCATTCTTCTCAGCCACACAGGCTTCCTGGTCATGGTGAGAGAAGCCTTAATCTGACATATCTGGAAAAGCAAAGCTGAAATATACCAACTTTATATACAATATAGTATAGCAGTACAAGATATTTTGGTCCAACATAAGGTTCAATTAAGAGGCTCTATCAACTCTAGTGAAATTACTGGTATCTTTTCACTGATAGCTAAGAAATCTTCATCAACTAACACTGATACTTAAGAAGTAATAACAGCTAGATCTAGAAGTGGAGCCAAAACAAAGACATTAAGCACTAATAAGAATAAAAGAGGTCCCAAATAAACATCAAGAAGAATTTAAGAAATGTTTCAAAGTGGAACAGTCTGCTATTGCAGGCAGTGGGCTCCTCTTTTTAGGAGGTTTTTAAATACAAACTAGATGGACACTTTTCTGGGTGCTATACCTGTGGATCTTTGATGGCCGTGGGTTGAACCACATAGCACTTCAAGTTCCTTCAAACTCCATGATTTTATGATTCTAAAAAGTATCAGTATGTTTAATGGAACACTGAGATACCCTTAAATAAAACCAAAATAAGATTCAAATCCTGTCCAATGAGGACTGAACATCTATAGTAGCCAAGGGTAAGTATCAATACTGTGCATTAGTTGGAAAAGAAAACTGAGGGCCAGTCAGTGGGTGGGAAGGAACGACCTATACAAGAACTTTACAGCTCATACTATATAAGGCTTATTTAAGCCTTAAGAGTACCTTGGAGCCTGGAGGAAGACAGAACTGGAATATGTTACATATCAGCAATAGCTGATTTGGGACAACATCAAATAGAGAGACAGATACACAGAAAGCCACAACTTCCATGTCACATCTGTTGCTTTTTTGGTCCCAGACAATGACACCATAAAAAGATTAGGTGGTATCTTCTATGGAGTACAGCCAAGGGATATCCTCCAGCCGTCTCCAAGCTATAAAGGCTTTACCTCTCTCTGAAACAGAATAGCCATAATCATAACCAAACGTTTTTCTATAGAGAAGCCATGGCATCAACTTAAGGAAAATGGTAATGAGCATATTATAATCTGGTTTTTTATTGTAATAACATATGCATTCAGGTGCAGTGACAATATACTTCCAGCAAGCAAAGCAAGATAATATTGTACATGCGAGTTTCCCTGTATTATAGGAACATAGCATGATGTTTAGAAATCACATTACTGTTGTTCAATAATATAGAGAATCCTCTTAAAAATACCTTAATTCAGACGCTTTAAATCAAAATCTTCTTGCCTAGGATTTTTTTATACTAAACAAATAAGAAATATTTCTGTATTGGAGCTATTTTTAAAAAAACACTCTGATATCACCTTGCCAAATTCCTTGAGCTTTCATTTCCAAATAATTCTTCCCACTACTTAAACAAACCCCCTTCGCTACCTTCTAAGATGTTGGCTTACCTCCACACAGCATGTGAATCATCCATCAACTTTACAGGCAATTTGACTATATCTTAAAATTTTGCCTGATAAATTAAGAAAAATGGGTTTTAAAACATTGTATCATCACATTTTAAACTCTTCTCAGCGATATATTCCAGACCTAGGGCACAATCCTATGCGTTCTTAAATCCTCACAAATTAATGAGGCCCACTCTCAAGTAAGTCTGTAAACAGCTACAGGCTTAGAGATACTAAATATTAAAGAGGTAATGGACCAGAGATCCACTCAAGCAAAGCTCTGAAGATAGTAAATCAAGATCTATTCCCGCACTTCTCAGCACCTTGCAGTAGATCCATCAGAGTTCCTGACTCCCAACTGTTCAGCAATACCAGCAACAAAATGACATCCCCTGCTTGCCCTGGCACTCAGCTATACTACAGAGAGGATAGGCAAAAGTAGAGAATTCTGAGCTGTCATGCTTTAAAAAAAGCCTGCTGAGTTCAGAATTCTTTAATTCTAATTGCATACCTTTTGCTTCCTAAGTTTGGTAAATAAGTACCCTAAGAGCAGCAGCAGACTACCTGCATCCACCTGCATATAGGCCTCTCTGCATCTTCACCTATGAAACAGGTAGATAGCTCCTGGATAAAGCTGCTGAGCAAGGAGAAGGGACACATAGTCTAGTAACCTTACAAAGAAATCCTGAGTTCAATTTTTTTTTCTGATACACCACTGTAATGTCAAATTACATCAACATTTATGTTTAGCCCTGTTCTTCAAAGAGCTCCAAAGACTTGCATCCTACTCTGTACAACATTGTGAGTTTGTGTTCTCCTACTCAGACTATTCATTGTGATCCAATTTGTTTGTTTGTAGATTGTTCCAATGTCTAAGCATTTTAAAAAAGCTCTGCTAAGACACATAGAAGCTAACTGGCGTTGGAAATAGCCACAGTGTTGAGATCACACCCAAAGAAAAAGGAGCACCCTAAAGATTTTTTAAAAAAATTGGAAATATTAAGCAGCCATTAGGTAGACTTGAAAGGGTCACTTCAGACGTACAACTAACTAAATGCCCTGAGTGCATTTAGTGAACCTAAAATACAAATGGGTTAAAAGGGTAGGAAATATTGCCTAGCAGCCAGGTGGAGCTAAAGTAATTTCCTCTGAGATTCTTGTACCTGAAAAGAGCAGTTCTTTACAGCATTTCTGTGCCTGTAATAATGTAGAATAGAATTTGCTTCACTAAGCTTTCACTTGTGAAAAAGCACACTTATTCTGGTCTTGCTAGCAGCTGGTTCAGTAAAAAGATTTCTCACTTGCTCTGGATCTTTTAATATACCCAAGAGAGTAATTCCTGTTGTTTTCCTTAGAATCTCGTAAGAAACTTGTGCAGTTCATAAGCGGATATATTTTCAAGTTACTGGAGTTGCTCTAAACAAACACAGCAACACCTGTACTTATTCATAGGAGACCAACACAGAAGAACACACTTGGCCAATAGGACCTCATAAGAACTTTCTCTTCTTCAAATGGCAGCAATCTCTTCCAAAGTATGACAATGAGTGTAATAAGGGTTAGTTCCAGACAATTTTGACATGCTAAAATACATGAAATTCCATTTTGTTACCCCTCCTCTTAAAAAAAAATAGCTATGTTGGAATGAAAGGAAAGAAAGGAGATCAGCTCTCCAGGGGGAGAAAAGCCTGCTGTTTTCCCTATCTAACTTCCTTTCCTCCTCAGCTGCTACAAGGTTTGCAAAGGAAAAAGTGACCATTATCTATAGCATTTCCACTGTGGGGCTCATAGAAGCTTTTTTGTCGGGAAGGGCTATCTAGGCAAGGGAGTATCCATCCCCTTTTTCTTTGCTACCCTTGCTTGGTTCAGATTTGGAGACATCCCCTGTGGCTGTTTTAAGGTCAAAAAAATAAACTTCCCAGGAAACCCACTTGCAGATCTACCATGTCTTGAGATAATTTGTTGTTTCGGAGCATCAATATGACTTCCAGAAAATCTATTCTATTCAGTTGAAACACATTATTATTTCTCCCTCACCCAGCTACCCCAAGAACTTTTCTGTGTATTGCTTTTAGACATGTACCTCCCTTTGGGTATTGTTTAGTCAATCATACGTCATCCACAGAGATCAATTAATAAGAACAAGTTAAAATCCTTCTTAGAAGGTACGAACTTAGAAGGTACAAAAAGATTTTGTTTTGGATAATTTCAAGTTCAGCCACACTTCTTGTCATGTGTCTTCAGAGTTTTCTGGGGGTTGAGTGTGTGAGTTGCCCGAGGTCACCCAGTGGGTTTCCATGGCCAAGCGGGGAATCAAACCCTGGTCTCCAGGGTTGTAGTCCAGTGCTCAGACCACTACACCACACTGGCCCAAATGGTCTGGTATATTTTCAAGTACGGAGGGTAAATGGTAATCAAAGTCCACCCTCTTATAAATGCAGGAGGGCAAATCCACAGCAGGTTGAATTATAAGATTAAAACTGACAGTTTGGCCAGGTTGAGATTTTTGGTTATCACTTAACTTCTAGGCCAAGCAAATCTTAGCAAAAGGACTGAACTGTCCAACAATATTTTTAATAGTCCCCAGAAAAGACATTATGAGAAAGCAGCTTGGGGGAGAAAAAAAGTTGCCATACAATAAAAAATGGTGAAAAGGAGGAAGGGTAACATATAATAACACATGGTGACACTGTCAAGCATCCTTATCACTATGTAATGTATTCAATGTGTAAGCAAGATGATTCATTTTAATAATGTTACTATTTTAAAAAAAACAAGGCAGGTGTCATAATAACTCACGGGAGGGGGGTAGATCTGAGTTATTCTTGGATGTTGTGGTTTTCTCTTTGTTAGGCTGCCCTGCCTTTCTCCCTTTCAGACCCAGCTAAGCAGCAGCAGCAACAAAGCCATTTTCCTGTTTATTCAAGGAGCTATTCTGCTCTCTCTGAGTCACCTCATCTCCCTATAATTTCTCCAAAGCAATATGACATTCTATGGATGACTCTAACATATCTGAAGACAAGATTTGCTAGCCTATAAGGAATGAACAGCCAAATCATAGGTAGTGGAGATCTTATGAGAACAAATCCTGCTACTGAGAAGTATAGATTGGGCAATGTACTAAAAGATTCTTTTTAATTCAGGATGAGCAACTTTGACAGGTCCATGGGACTGTATTCACTTCTGGGACCTTCCAAAGACTGCCAAAAATGCCCCACAGACTGCCAAAATGTCCTCTCAAAATGACATAAATCCACAAGTGGTTAGAAATCTGCCTCTGGTTTTTTGGGGGAGGGAAGGGTTAAATAGTGGAGGGTAGCCATGCAACCTATATTAATGGTTTATCTTCACTCCTGGAGTCTTCCAGGAGAGAGAATTTATCTGTTTTGCCATAAAATGGGGCAGCTTGGGAAATACTGGGGGCTGTGTCTTGCATTTCCACTGTGGGGCTCATAGCAGCTTTTTTGTGGGGAAGGGCTGTCTAGGCAAGGGAGTAGAGCATCATGAAAGCATTTCTTCCACACATGACCACAAAGCCACATCTTGCGCACCCCGTTTTATCTCATAATCAGCCCCTATTTGTATCCTTCCTTCCTTCCTTCCTTCCTTCCTTCCTTCCTTCCTTCCTTCACTTTCTCTTCATTTTGTGATCATAAGGGAAATATTTTAATAAATAAATGTTTGATTTATTTCTTCTTTTCCCCTTCCTTCCCTCCTTTCTTCTAATATCAAAAGAGAAAGAAGCCAACGTTGACTAGTGACTGTTCAAATCAGTGACATGTTCCTAAAATTAAAATCAATCTGGGACTCCTCAGAGTACAGGTTAAAATGAAATGAAACTAAAACATTTTACAATACGAGGAGATTTAAAAAAAAAAAGTTAAAGAATACTCTTAAAAACACTAATTTTTAACAGTTCAGAGTTAAAAAGAATTATTTGTTGGGAGTGCTTTGATGTGAGTTCCTGCATGGCAAGAGGTTGAACTGGATGACCCCTGTGGTCTCTTCCAGCTCTATGATTCTATTTTAATTTTATTTTTTCTAGACCTGCAACATATCTTTCTGATAACTAGAAGACCCCAAAGATATTTTCTTCAGATAATCAACACACTATCCAGGAACACAGTTCCAGCTGTGCATAGTAACCAAATTCTTATCCACACTCTACCACAGTCTCTTGTATGTACACATTGGGTAAAAAATTAATTCTAGATGAGGCCAAAGTCTGCATTCAAAATCACCCTACAGACAAAGAATAGGACTCCTACAACCTCTTATGAAGTGGTCAAGTGGAAGCAAAATTAGCCCCAGACAATGTATGCATGACTGACTTCAATGATTCATTCCCAGTTCTTTCTTTCATAGTTGATGCCACACAGACAATACATCTGGAACTATGACTTCCATGAGCAGTCAGCAAAGATGAATATTAAGGCTCTGAACATTCACTACCTTGAGAGTTATGGATCTCATAGTCCTAGGCCATAAAGATGGGAAAGAAAAGTAAGAGTATAAACAAAATATATGTTTCAAACAATTCTTGGACACATCTGAAATCAACAGTGTGTGTGCAATGACTGACACAAATGTATCATGTGAACTACCCCAGACCAAAACATAACCTGTTCCTCTGAACAGCTGTAGAAATGCACAGTAATATATTTCCACAATATGTCATGTATACCCAGACATCATCATAAAGTCACCATAAGCTGAAGTCCTCTTGACAGCAGTTTACACCAATAACTAGATTCACAGTCACACTGATCCTACTTAGGCACCCACAGATAACACCCAAGGTTCAGGATCCGGCCATAAAAATAGGTGGAAGCATCAGGTAAAGACAGTTATATAGACAGCTGGGGAAAATAAAGTTTTTGAAACACAGCTCCCAGAATCCCCTTGTTAGCAAGCCACTGACTTCCTCCTGAAGCATCCAGTTGACCACTGCAGAGGAAACCGGATGTTGAATTAGACTGTATGTCTGATTAGAATCAGCAGGGTTCCCCTCTTGTGTTATATGGGGTTGGATTGCAAAGAGTTCAGTATGTGTTTGTCAGCAGGAAATTACTACACTTCCCTAGGCAGAGCAGTTTGTCTTTCTCCTAACCTAGACTTTCATTATCAAGCCATTGGATGCCTCATTGCTCGGAACTGACCTTTGAATACAATGTTGCTCAAAGTGCTTCTTCAAGCCTTTCCCCTCAACATGGCAGGGAGGATGTTACACATGCCTCTCTGTGTCAGAGTGCACAGATTTTTTACACATGAACAGGGCTCATATTTTTTAAAAAGTGCATATTTATTTGATTTCAAGGCCAAGATCTTCATTTTTGGTTTTATAGCCTTCTCTTCAGTTCACCAGAATTCCCAGAATTACAACAAATTTAAATACAAAAAACATTTCATGCAACATTAAAAACAAATCACAGAGTACACCTAGCACCACAAATGCCAGTGAAACAGACTTTAAAGATGCAATCCTGAGAGAAAGAACCACTAAAATCAAAGAGACTTATTTAAATAGACATGTACAGTATTGAAAATAAGAAAATCTTCACCTGGCGTCTAAACAATTATAAAGACAAAGACTGGCAAACCTTTCTGGGCAGGGGAGATTCCATGGCTGGAACGCCAAGAAGCCTATTTGGGCAACTTTCTGGCACCAAAAGAAGAGGGGAAATCATCCTACATAAACAGCTCCCATGTCCCATCTTTACAGTCTCTTGCTGCTCCTGATTTATTTTGCTTCAAATTAATAAAGATTCTTGGCCAGATTGGGAGTTCTGGTATGCAGAAAAATGCCCACCTAATACAGATCTCATTTCAAGACTGATTGAAGAAAGATGTGGCAAAAGAACTTAATGTAACATTGTGCTTCTCATCAGAATTTGAGACCCCTCCTTTTTTTCATTTTGTTTGAAATATATATTCCAGCCAATCCCCACCCCCCAGCTGCCCCAAGAAGAACGGAGGAGAGCACAGCGAATAAACAGCATTGCTAATTTGTCATGGTAAAGAATCAAATCTTACACAGTGGAGGAAGAAACATGTTAGGAAATCCAGCCCTCTATGCAGAAGACAGTTTGACCACTTTTGTTTATGTTATTATTCATTTTATTTTTTATACTCATCCTTCAGCCAAATGGTTCCCTATTATTTTTACAGCCCTGTCCTGCCTATAGTTTCACAGAAGGACGTTGCAACCAAGAGCCAGGGATGATAGTGACCTTGTTCCTCACCCTTCTCTTATTGATTTTTCATGGCTAGAAGGATTGCCAAGTTTTGTTTTTAATGGATTTACTTTTAATTAATGTGATTACATAATTTGCTTTGAAAAGTTGTTGTTTTTGTTGTTGTTGTTGTTATTGACTGTTGTCAAGTGGACTTTGACCTATGGCAACCCTGTAGATAAGAGATCTCTAAGTCACCCTGTCATCAACCACCCTGCTCAGGTCTGGCAGATTCAGGGACATGTCTTCCTTGATTGAGCCCATTCATTTGTAATGGGGTCTTCTGTTTTTCCTATTGCTTTACACCATCCAAGCGTTATTGTCTTTTCTAGTGAGCCATGTCTTCCCATAATATGGTCAAAGTACAACAATCTCCATTTAGTCATCTTGGCTTCTAAAGAGAGTTCAAGCTCAATTTGCTTTAGGATCCATTCATTTTTCTTTTTAGCAGTCCATGGTTTCCACAGAGCTCTTCTCCAGCATGACATTCTAAAGGAGTTGGTTTTCTTCCTATCGGCTTTCTTCACTGTCCAGTTTTCACAACCACAAATCAAGGAAGGGGAAAGTGTGCCACATGGTCTACATGCAGTCTCCACAGGGGACTCTCCCCACCCAAAAAATAGGATTTTATTTTATTTTATTTTATTTTATTTTATTTTTTGCCCCAGATGCTCCTGAGCAGATGTAGGGGGCAATTTTGCCATGTTTTCCCCCTGCCCATTGTAGGCTCAGGAGAGGACTGTATTTCAAAAGGAAGTGACTTAGAAATTGATCTTCACGTCACTTCTTGTTGCAAAGAAGGGCTCTTCTGGGCCTAAAATAGGCCAGATAGGGTCAAAAATATGACAAAATTGCCCCCCACCTAGCCATGGTGAAAATCATTTGGGGGAGTTTCCTTCAAAGGTTCCAGGGGGGCAATGCCCTCTATCCCCCTGACAATTGCCCATCCTTGCTGTAAATAAATTAAATTAATTAGATTAATAATTAGCTTGAAACCTTTGTTGCTGCATAGCACATCCAGCACTTCTGTGCCTTTTCTGCCTAACATAAACTGGAGAAGTCCATGTTTAATCACCCTCCAGAGATTATTGGACTGCAACTTTCATCATTTCCTCGATGTTGGCTGTGCTCATTAGGGTGGACAGGAGTTACAGTCCAAGATTGTCTAGAAGGACGTGTTTTCCCCTGCAATAAGTAACATGAACACTGTGTGCAATGTGTGCTCTGTAGCTTTATGTGTTTATGTGTAGGCGCACATCCACACTTGCATCACACTTTGTTGCTGTTGTTGTTGTGCGCTTTCAAATCATTTCCAACTTATGGCAACCCTAAGGCAAATCTACCATAGGGTTTTCTGGGGGTTGACACGTCAAAGGTCACCCAGTGGGTATCCATGGCCAAACAGGGAATTGAACCCTAGTCTCCAAGATTGCAGTACAATGCTCAAACCACTACAACACACTGGCTCTTGTCAGTGTATACCTTATGAAAAAAGAAGTATAACCACATCATGTGCCATGAGAAAGAAAGAGGGACATGCTACATTTTTCAAAAGATTGTGATCCTCCACTGAGCATCCTGTGTAGCACCATTTCAAAGTTTTTCAAGCTTTGTGTCTCGCATCAAAAACTAAAGCACTGGTAAGCACTGACACAAATTGAGTCTTGCTTGGAGACAGTCTCCAATTAAGATGCAATACTATAACTACTGTAGATGTGCCTAGGTTCTACTTTAAGCAATTACTTCAGTTCTGCTGTGCTGTTTAGCTTCGCTCCTTCAGTCAAATATATCCCCCAGAGAAACAAGGAAGATTGAAAGGGTTGCATCAAGAACAGTAACAGGATTAGAAGAGTTGCAAAAGGCTGAAGACATTGATGGATGTGTAAATGTAGGGGGAAAGAGGTTGCTTTCAACATACTTTTCCAGAGGGGAGAAAAGCTTTATTAAAAGAAAGGGTGAGTGAGAGACTGAGTATAATCCATTTTATTAATGTTTATTTCAGTTCTTACTGAAAACTGAGAAAAGGCCATTGCTAAGGTTTGTGTTGGAGGTGAGCTTTTTGTTAAACTGCAGACTTCCGAAAATATCCACCAGCACATCAAGGTCCATTTCTGAGGCCATTTTCAAAAAGGCCATCACAATCACCAAAATGGCCACAATCTAGCTTGTTTCACTAGTAGTTTCTTCACAATCCTCAATAAGACAGAAATTGCATGGCTCTGAATGTGGGAAAACTAGGTCCAGATCCTTGCTATGCTATAAAACTCACTAAGAGGATGTAGGCAGGTCACTTTCCAAGGTTGTTGTGTAACTACAGTCAGCCTTCCATATTTGCTAGGGTTAGGGGTACAAGACCCCCACGAAAGTGGAAAAAATTGCACATATCAAAATGTGCATGTGTGTGTCTGTGTCTGTGGGAAGGGGGCCAAGGCATGGTGAGGAGAACAGATATGCAGGGTCCAAATCTGGTCAGAGAAAAGAGAGGGAAGGGGGGCAGGTCAGCACGGTGGCCCTGTCCTTCCTCTCTCCAATACATCTTGTTCCGAGAAGATTTATCAGAAGAGGGTTTTTGGTGCTGAGAAATCAGGCTGTGAGGTGTCCATAGCTGGCCAGGCAGTGGCTGATAAAGGAGGAAAAGGAACAGAGGTGGGTTTTTAATGGGCTGCGCAGCCTGATTGGAGCCAAGAAGGAAGATTCTTCTGGAAAAGAAGCACCTGAGGGGTGTGGGGGCGGGCAGCAGCAAATAATCAAATCCATGAAAATAAAACCTGCAAATATGGAGAGACAACTGTACAACACTTCTTCTGCATTCCTTGGAGAAAGGGCAAGACAGCAATGAAAACCAGAGTAGGTCTCAATGGTCCAAAACCCCACTCAACCACAAAGCATACTGGGTGACTTTGGGATAGTCAATCTTTAAGTATCTCTTTCCTGCCCTGTATCAAAAGATCTCAGGGTGATATATGGATAAAATCCCTACTAAAAGGATAAAGTATTTAAAATAATAAAAATAATTTAAGTAGATTAAACATAGTGAATACCTTAAAAGTTAACATTAATTTAAAATATCAAAACAGTTTAATATCCCTGGGTGTTGCATTTAAAGTAAATCAGTGAAGCCTAAAGGCTTCAATAAATAGCCATGTTTCTACTTGACACCTAAATGAAAGCAGTCTTGATGCCAATTGGGCCTCCAAAGAGAAGGCATTCCATAATTGAGGTGCCACTGCTGAGAAGGCCTTCTCCCATGTGCTCAAACAGTGCATTGATTTCACTGGTGGAACACAGGGCCCCTCTCCAGGCGACTTCAACCCTCAGTCAGGACCATAGAGAGAGACATGATCCCTCGAGTGGGAGTAAATCAAGAACCATATCTCACAGGACCGCTGTGACAATGAAAGGAGTGTAGGAAGAACTCTGAGCTCTTCATAGCTCAGGATGGGGGAGATCTAGCCTTCCAGATGTTGTTGGGACTCCAAGATCCATCAGCCCAAGGCAACATAGCTAATGGCCAGGGGATATGAAGTTTGCAGCCCAAAGGCCACAGATTCCATGCCTGTTCCTTAGAAGCAGGGCAAGTTAAAAATGTAGTATATAAATAAATGAAGCAAAGCAATTGCTGTGCAGATTCTTACTCTATCAGCTACTACAAAACCACCAAGTATCTGAATCTTTGTGTATTCCTGCATACAACTGGATGCTCACACAACCAAGAGAAATCAATGTACAAATTCTTGAACATCATGTTACGTTTTATTTATAATTTCATTTTCAGTGATGGAAACAGGAAACCACTATAGCTCTTGAGACCAAAGCTGCCTCCGTCTTATTCCCATGGGAAGGGATCAAGAACACACTATCCAACCAAAAGCCTTAACAACTCTAAACAAAGAGAAACCATTATAAAGGATTTGAATGTAGTTTACTCATTCTGGCCCAGTCATTAATGGACTTGTTACTGAAAATGCAAGTCATGACCAAGTCTTTCATTTTTATGTCCACGGTTATGATCTCTAGGAATTCAGCAGAGACCACCAACCTGTTCTTTACAGGTGGCCAAGGAGTTATTGGCATTGTGAATTAAGGCTGCAATCCTATGCACATTATTTTCTGGGAATAAGCACCGCTAAATGTGAAAGGGTTTACTTCTGAGTATTTACATATAGGACTGCACTGTAAACCAATGGCTTTCCAACTTTGGTCCTCCAGGTATTCTTGGACTTCAGTTTCTAGAACACCTGTTCATTGGCCAATGTGGCTGGGGCTTCTGGGAGTTGAAGTCCACATGGAGAATCAAAGCATAAGAGACTGTTTGCTATAAACAATCTTTTATACCTTTTCTTTTTGTTCAGTACATTCTGGTTTGCATATGCTGCCATTTCTTCTATGTTATTTTATATCAGTGGAAGCACCAACAATAAAGTAGAGCCTTTGCATTAATTTCATATCTGCCAGCTATTTTGATTGGGATCTGTGACTGATACTTCAAATATACCTGTTTATCCCAAATAAGGCCACTCACCTTTCAGATGTACAAAACTGCAAAAACAGAACACTTTGCCTCACCAGTCTTGTTCCAAACTAAGGCTTTCAATGTGCTTCTGAGTTCAATTCAAAATGCTGGTTTTGATCTGCAAAGCTCTAAGTGGCAAGGAGCCAGGATCCTTCCATATGAATTTGCTCTGAATTCAAGCTCTTTAAAGGAGACCCTGTTGCATGTCAAACCATCCCAGGAGGCCAGGTTGGTAGGTATTCATGAGAGGTCTTTCTCTGTAGAAGCACCTTGGGAAGTAGAACTTCCCAAGTGAAATCAAACCAGCTTAATCCCCTTTGGGAGTCTCACAGGACAGCCAAGACCACACTGTTTTGTACATCCTTTGGGCCTTTAAAGCAAAATTGACCTTCAGGACTGTTTCAATTTATATTTTTTAAAAGGGGGGGGTATTTTTTTTAAAAAAGGGTTGTTTCTAAATAATGTTTTTAACTGTTGTACACTAGCGAAAAGAGAGATAAAGACGATAAAGTTTTAATAAATCTATACCTAAATATTCTTCCCTCCCCTAAAGAAAAGTGTTATCTGTAGTACATTTTTCACAGTGCAAATACTTTTTCCAGGATTCTAATTGCCAGTGAAATTAAGCTGCTTCCTGATACCATACTGTGCTTCTCGCCCATCCAGACACCATTACAACATGGCTGTCACTGAAGCTTCATTTCAAAACGATAAGCCTGTCGGATGTTCTAGCTTCCAAGTGCTACAACCTCACCTTAAGTTCCACAAGTTTTCTGCAAATTTTAGTTCCTCTCTCTCACAACATCCAGTAATGCTTTGATTCATACGTTGCTAACCAGAGTTTGTGGCTTTTCTTATGCAATGCCTTGAGAAAGACGCAAAGTTTCTTTGTTGGGCAAAAGATAACTCCCCTCCCCCTGCCATGGTCTCCTCTCAAAACAGGAACAGAGCAGAGGAGACAAACTTATTCAAGCATCTTTATATTCTATTCTTGCTAAAGGTCATGATTTATCATAAGCCACATATATACATGCACACATACACACAGAGGAGCAAGCAGGCCTAAGCACAACGGTGCCAAATAATTTCTTGACAAGCCTCTTTAAGTTCTAGATTAGCATTTCTTACTTGAGAAGAAAATTATCCCAAATGAGAAATGCTGTCCAGTTTGAAAACAACATTGTCCAGTGAGAAAAACCTCAAACATAAAATATTTTTGTGTCCCTTCAGTTAATTTAACAAAGGTTATTGCTCTACTATGAATTTTAGATTCTTGTTTGTTTGCTTGTTTGTTTTCAGAGTTCTCATTAGAGGACACATCTCATGACTAAAAGGAGAGCAGAAGGCACTGAAGTTGCCCATGGATAGTTAACACCTGGACAGCAGATTGAGTAGTCAAGTCAACTGGTCACAGTTTTTCTTGCTGTGGTGAGATAAACTATGTTTCCAGTTATATTACAATAATTACCTCTAGTTTTGCATTTATACTTATAAACTAGCATGAGTAATTTTATGCAAATATATGCAATCTTTTGTTCTCTTTTTTTATTATTCTTTTTCTGTTTCAGTAATATGTGACTACCTTAGTCTCCATCTAAACTGGTCTAGAAAGCCATTTGAGTGGAAATGATCTATATATGGAGAGGAAATGATCTCCTATCCAATGGAATTTAGACCTGGAGTAGGGGAAGCTGCCTCTCAACTGAGACCAAGGCTTTTTTTATATTATTATTTTTCCCTTATATGCCAGCATAGGTGCCTAAATACCCTGAAGTCACCACATCCCATCTGATTCTGGAAGCTAAGTAGCATCAGGCCTGGTTAGTTCTTGAATGTGGGGGGAGCTACCAAGAAATACCAGGTGCTGCAAGGTATTGTACAGAGGATGACAATGACAAACCAGCTCTGAGTATTCTTCACATTTAAAAACCCAATGAAGATTCATTGGGTTGCCATAAGTTGTCAGGTTACTTGAAGCTACGTGGAGACAAATACACGCAGCAGCATACAAGTGTATCTCACTGTATTATTTGCAAAATTATGGTCTAAGTTAAAGCTGGACAGAGTATGACTCTCATCTTAATCAAACTTCTTCCATAAAATCCCTATAAAACCTTAAGCAAGTTGCTCCCATTAAAACCCTATAAATCAAGGAGAAGAACATGGGCACTTACAAAGACCACAGAGGCATTTTAGGAGCTTCTTTGAACAATATGGTGCCAAATGCAAAGTTCTCAAGGCCAACAAGCCCAACTGCAGCCTGTTAACAAAGTTTAAAACTATGACATATTTCCATGATTTACAAGGCAGATGTTGATACTGGGTAACAAATGCAAAAATACATCATCCTTTGAATCTTTTATTGCCTTTGAACTCTTTCACATGCTTGTGTCAATGAGCATTGCATCTTCTAAGCCTCAGTCCAATATATGCTGGTTCACAC
Source organism: Cyclura pinguis (assembly GCA_030412105.1). NCBI lineage: Eukaryota > Metazoa > Chordata > Lepidosauria > Squamata > Iguanidae > Cyclura > Cyclura pinguis. Next base: position 28,629,037 of record CM059602.1, on the reverse strand, counting down.
ATCTATGTACCTCACTTGATTTTTTATCATCTGACTCAACTGAACATGTGAACTATTTCCATTGTAAAAAGCCTGAGATGATGTACATGACATAACAGTTCAATCTGGTGACTGATCTTATTCACAAATGTATGTCACCACTTGATGCTGCACTCATAAAATCACGAGCATATATGTGTGAACTAACCCCAGATAAAAGACAGAGCAGAACAGCTGAAGACAGCTTTGTCCCAGAAGGCTACAGAACAGTTATCTAAAGCAATAGCTCTCGACTGCCAGTTCTAAACCACTACTTGTACTGATTGGGGTATCTGAGCATTGCAAGTCGAAATCATCTGGAGTGCAAGAGGTTGAAAAGCAGTATTCTAAAGAAATTCCAAACCTTTCCCATTTACTGCAAACAAATTAACCTCATGAGGTGTCCAAAGCACTAAGTCTTAAGAAATAGAACACAAGTAGGTTAGATGTATATTTGTTAACCCAGCATATGCACTGACCTTTACCTGAGACTTCAGAAAGCAACTTCCAAGCTGAGTAGAAAGCTACTTGAATTCAGTGGTTTTTCCCTTCAACATGTTATGATCAAAACTCTGTTCTATGCTGCCACTTTTATCCAGTGTTTTAATCCCTACTTTTTCTAGTATTCTTACTGCTATGCAATCGATCATTATTGTTTTATTTCTGTTGCGATGGGCCACCTGTTCATACCACTGTGTGCCCTTCAAGACGTTGAACTACAGGGTGCACCACAGTGCCTGCAAAGGAATACTGGGAATTACAGTTCAACAACACCTGGAGGCAACATGATTCCAACTCTTATTTATATCAAAGAGCAACACAGAAAACAATAACAGCAAGAGAAACAACAAACCATGAAACAGCTTATCTGCTACAGAGAGTTGTTAATTTTTGTTCAGTGCCCAGGGACTGACACTCCTATCTGATTTGGAAGCTCCTGCATATCAATATGCATTCCTTGTTATGTTGCTTGATACACAATGTATTCAATCATAGTGCTCATTCATTTGTTATGTTACTGCCTTCTTGGTCATATTCTGCTGCTCTTGACACTTCTAGAGCCAAATTCCATGTAACACTAAATGCATTCTTTTGAAATCCCATGTGTATTGTGTTATCTTGGTTATCTGTTACTGCAAACAGCAGCCTCTCCAGGGAGAGGGCTGAGCAGAATCAAAACCATTTAGGAGGATTTAACCTTCTCGTCCAGGGATCTGTGAAAATTCACCCACCCACCCACACCCACACCCACACCCACACACTGCTATTTCCATCAAGGGGGAGCTCCTGCTGGTTCCAGTGGAAGATTTTCTTTCAGTCAATATAAGCAACTACTTTGAAGAAGAGATTTTCATCAGAACACAGTAAGGCAAATGGAGTAAAATCCCTTTCTTATGTCCCCCTGTGGCCCCAATCATGATCTGACATCTCCCCGCACCACAACAGCTGATAACTGAAGTCATGAAATCATTCACAAAGCTTAGACTGACATGCTTAGCACCACGCATAGCCTTACTTTCAGAGAAAAGAATTTCCATGACTACCTCATCCCACTGATTTTACTGAGACTGAAGCACTACATCTTTGCATTGCAAGGTTGCTAAGTCATGTGAAGAAATTTGATAAGGAAGATATGGTAAGGAGGAAAGTATGATAAGACTGTCATTCCTCCAAGCCAGCATCTGAATGAGAGAAACAAACAAAGTAGGGAGGAGTGCTTCCAGCAACACTAACAAAGAAAGAGCTGATTAGGAGACTCTAAGAAATACAGGGGAGTGCCAAACTGAAATGAAGGAAGAGCCCTACCACTCCTGCTATGTGGGAGGAAGCCACATAGTCCAGAATTGCCCAAACCCCAGAACAAGGACTTCCCAAAGGGAAGTAAAGGAAAGTCCAGGCTTTTCACATACCGCCTAAGGGGCTGATGATTTAAGGAAGCATTTATTTCAAGCTTTTTGTCAATGTCCTTTCCACAATGGACTAGCACTGTAAGGTTTGCTATTTATTCTCCAACAGTAATTTTATGGTAGATTAAACCTGTGTCCTCAGCTTCCGAAGAGCTATTTGGAAGCAAACCCCACTGATTTCAACTGGGATTAAGTACAAGTATACCTCAGTTAATGAAGGTGTATTTGTAGGCTTTGCTTCTTTAACAGAAACTTTAGTACCAGAGGAAGAAATAACATGGAAAGAATAGGGATAGGTTCCTACACCACCAAAAAAAAAAATGTTCAATTCAGTTCAGCGAACTTTTTATTCGAAACTAACATTACGTATATGCGAAATGAAACAACCAAATCAGTTAAGACTTGCATATGCAAACAAAAACATTTTGAATATTCTAGAGAAAGCTTCTTCCAAAATGCATCCTGCGTTTTGTTTTCCCTCAACAGCCTCCATTTTTCTTACAATTCTCATTTTGGTAGCAAAAAATTATAGATCAATACCTTTTCAACATGAGAGGGTAGCTGGTGAGGCAGACTAATTTGTTTTCCCCTTTTTTGTTTTGCTCTTCACACATGCTCAGTAAATGATTCTGGAGACACCTTGCCTATTGTACTCAGGCACACATAGCTACAATAGGATTATCTAGAGTAGAATCTTATTGTTTCCCAAGTAAAGCTTTCTTGTATTATTTACTACAGACAAACTGCTACAACCCAGCACTTAAAGTATGTCTTTCTCCAGCCCTCCTTCACCAGCTTTCCAATGCTAGTCGGGGAGGGGATAAAAGCTAGATAAAAGATAAGAAGAGATAGGACTGGCCTGAGTTGGACTCCTGTAAAAAGACTTTGTAAAAAGGAGCTTCTTTGTCAGATGCTTTGTTAATGGAGGAATGCTTGTATTTTTGTTATAAAGAACAGGTTGAGCTTCTCTTATGTGGAAATCTGAAATCCAAAAATCTCCAAAAACTGAAACTTTTTGCCCTCAGCCACCTGCTTCTGTCTTTGAGTCAGTGGCTGCTGTACTCCTGCTTATTCTTCTCTTACAGACTCGATCCCTCTCTTTTTGTCACCAGCCACTCACTTCCACCTTCAAGGACAGCCTCAGCCACCACCTCAAAGGTGGAAGTTGGCAGCTGGTGGCAAAAAGAGGCTGGGGCTCTGTGAAATGGTGGGAGGCATAATTTGTATCAAGCACTCTGCTTGGATTCCCACCATTTCACATACCCTCAGTTTCTGTCCATCTTATACACAAGTAACAAACAAATAAGGCATGAGGCTCTTCCAAAAAGGCATTCAAAAATGAAAAAAAAAATCTGAAATACAGAACATTTCTGGTCCCAAGCATTTTGAATAAGAGAGGCACAACTTATATTACGGCCAAGACAACTAAACTGAGGCTGTCATACTTTGGACATATCATGCAATGACATGACTCATTGGAAACAATGTTCAGTATAATGCTCAGTGAAGTCGAAGGCAGTAAGGAAACAGGAAAACCACTACACTACAGGTTCATCAATTCAACTAGGGGAGCCACAGCCCTGAATATGCAGGACCTCTGTAGAGATCCTGATGAACAAGAGGTATCTTATTCATTGGATCACCATAAGTTCAAATCAACTTGTTGCTGCAAATAACAAGAAGTTATGACACCTTTAAGGCATAACAGATTTTATTGGGCAAGCTCCTTTCAGCTGGACTTTGTGGAAGCTTGTGCCCCATCCCCAAAATGTTAATTTTTATGTTGTTACAAGACTCTTTATTGTGGCTGCAGCAGACTAGCATCAGGAGAGCCTCCCGTTGAATAAATATTTTTTAAAAATGTTTCCAACCCACCCTTAAGCAAAGATACTGTGGTAATGATACATAGGAGTATAGATCTGAGCTGCAGTCCTAGGCATACTAACCTAAAAGTATTGCCAGAATTACATACAAGATGCAAACCTACCGCTGACTTCTTTTCATCTCCACGCTATAATATCTATCCAGAATCCATGATACGTCATCACCACCGTGCTCTGAAGGTCTCACCACCCAACTTGTACTGCTTTATTTTTATTTTATCTTAGGCCTTTTTGTGCATGTGAGAGGGGAAGGTCACAGCACCTGGCCATCACCTCATTCATATTTGTACGTCTAGACATTATAGAGGAGAGACGAAGAGGAGAGGTAGATTGTTCTTTCTGATGACAACCATTGTCCTTCTGTAACTGCCACTTCTGGCCTATAACTGATGGAAATCATAAGACTAAAATACATGTTACACTTCCTGTGTAACCGTTTAACCTTCTACTTCTACAACACAATCATTAGCCCCAGACTTTTCCCCATAAGCTCTGCCACACCCTGAGAGAAACAATGATAAATCTGTTAACCAAGGGCCCTTTAAAAACGGTATTTAAAATCATCTATCTCTTTAGCATCTTACATGTATTTTAGAGCTCATCAACATACCATACAGACTCTAACCACCAGTGGCACGCCCTTTTTACCTCATTCTTTTTTTTAATATAGATTCTGTGATAAATAGCTATTCAAATGAGTTGTGGTTAGAACTGAAACTGCCTCTTGTGTACAACACTGCATATAATATTTGCAGTTTTTGTTTCAAAGGTGTGAACAGATATTTATCTTTAATGAAACTTTATACAAACCTCAAACTGTCATTCCCAATTGATGCACACTTCAAGTAAGACCCAAATGAGCAGCAAGTAATCCCAAACTGCACTAACAAAGTGACCACAATTTAATTACATTTTAAACTTTCAAGAGAGTAGGACTCAAGGGCCCGTAAGTCCCATTCCAACTATGATTGTATAATGCAACGTTCTATTTCATTACACAGGGGTGGGTAGCCAAACAGGCAAGATGCATATATACACAGTGTCTGGGATAGGCAGTAAGCAGATGTGGTGAATACCTGGTCATCTCGATGTTTGAGACTATAATTCCCACAGCCTCTTAGCATTGTTCCCATGCTGTGTGAGACTGCTGGAAGTTGCAGAGTGAATCATCTGGAGAGCCAAAAACGGCCCTCCCCTATTATAGAGAAAACACAAGTGGTTATGAACATTTTTAATTAGTGATTGTATCAAGGTTAATGATATTACTTGTTGTGTTCAAAAAACTGGAAAAACTGAAGTGGCCCTATAGAGTTAAGAGAGATTGCAAGAGGCACAGTTAACTTGATTTTATGAACTAGCAGGTCATGAGGTGACATAAGGCCAAAGTAACTTTGTTCTCCAACATGGAAGCTGCAGAGCTTAACTACAGTCATGGTGTTAATTCTGTTCCAGCTGTCACAAGAAACAGTTGTTCAGCTTGCTGGGCACAAAACAAACTCTTTCTCCAACAAGTGAAGTAGACAGATGCAAAATGCACCTCAGGCACTGGCACTTCAAGAAGAAGATCCTTTCAAGTCTGACTTATGAGCTGGAAGCAACTGGCCAAGGTCGCTATTGTTTCTTCTTAACCATCATCCTCATCGCCACCAACAACAACAACTTTAATCTTCTATTTTCAATCATTATCTATTGTCTCAACTTTAATATTAGCAAAAAAACTGGAGACACACCTTAAGGTTTTCAATGGATGAACGATTTATTGATAAAAAGCCCAACACATTTCAGCCTCCATATACTTTCAAAGGCTTACTTCAAAGACTCTGTAAAGTCATCAACAGAGAAAACACATAATAAAACAATGAAATCATTCATCCTTGAGCACCTTGTGACACATCGTCAGCTTTTTTCTGATTTTATTGAGTGCTCCTTCGTTTTTGCTTCCACAAGTTTAATATTAGCACTAGTAATAAAACCTAGGCTTTATATGTTTGGTGGTACTCAAAGTGGGACTCAGAGATTATCTCAGAAATTCTTGCAACAAACCTATAAAACTACAGTAGCCCCTGCACATCTGTGAGGGTTAGGGGCACAGAACTCTCATGAAAGTGGAAAAATCATGAATAACTCTCGCTCCCTGCGATTCTCCTCCAGAGCTCCCCCCACCCCTTCCTTTGCTTCTGGCCCCAGCACTGGGGGGGGGGGGACAAGGGAGAAGAAGACACAGCAAAGGGCTTACTGATACTTTCCCCCCAAAGAGAGAAGAGCACAATTCTTCCCTTCTAGTACTTCCAGTGGCCATCTTGAAAAGGGAAGGGTAGGAGCAAAGTGAACACCTGACCAATTGGCAGCCATAACTCAGCAGAAAGTACAGCCACATGGATGAGAGGATATGCCTCCAGCAGTGGGAGGGAGGGTTTTGCTCACCCAAAAAGGAAAAAAACATCAATTTTAAATACAAACCTGGCAAACCTGGGGTGAGGAATGCAAGGGAATGGGAGGAGGAAAATGGAGGAGGGCAAGCAACTTTGTGAAGCAACTGTTTGTCAGCCTAGCAACAGCTGGATCCTGCTGGGATGTAGGACGTATGTGGAAGGTAATCAGTATGTGCCCATTTCCAGAAACATTAGTTGATCCTGTTGGGAAACAAGGCATGCCAGAAAAAACTAGAGGAATCAGAGCACTAGGAGAGGCCACATGCGAACCACAAGCCCACTCCTGCTTTGGAGTAAAAAAGGAAAGAGAAAATTAGGTGTGGCACGAAACTGATATGTTGTTGGCCCACAGCTTCCCTTTGGATCTACACACATACACACACACAAAGATTTTGAAAAACTATAGAAGTGCATTGTCATTCTAAGCAGTGTAGCTCAATACACTGGTTGTCAATGGTAGTCAACTGATCTTCCTTCTTGAAATATCAAGACAGAGGAAGATGCCTTATACCAAATCATATGCTTGGTCCTTGTATCTATCTCAGTATGGCCCATACTTAGCAGCAACAAATCTCTAGGGCTTAAGGCACAAGAGTCTTTTGTGTCATCCTTTTAACTGGATATATTAGAAGGTGGTTGTTCCTGTATGTTGTGTGCCTTCAGGTCATTTCTGATTTATAGTAACCCTAAAGCAAACCAATCATGGGATTTTCTTGGCAAGATTTGTTCAGAGGGGGTTTGCCTTCCTCTTAGGCTGAGAGAGTGGGTTTCCAAGGCTGAGCAGGGATTCAGAGCCTGATCTCCAGAGTTGCAACCCAATGCTAAAACCACTACATCACACTGGTTGTTCCGACCAGTCTACGTACCATAGGAACACATCAAATATTGGCTTCACTTATTTAAAAGACAAAAGAAGGAGTGCCTTGTTTAAGAAGAGTCTTTTCCCATACAGCTTCCTGTTCTTATTAAACACAAAACCAGACAAGAATATAAAACAGACCAAAGCAATAAGCCTGGATGGCTTACAAATCTGTAATGGTAGAGGTGTTTGGAATTTTCAAAGACAAGCATCACAGAAGCTAGTTCAGTCCCCCACATCACCTCACACCAATTTCTCAGCTATCAAGACTTCCAACAATCTACCAAAAGCTGCCAATCGACAGCTGGATATCTTTTTTTTCTATCTTTTTTTTCTTTTTTCTTTTTTTTGCCTTGACATCTGACCAGCAGCTGTGTAGGCAAAGGAGGGAGGGTTGCTGTTGTACATGTCATTTTCTAATTAGGAGGGCTTTACATTTCCCAGAAGAAGAAAGTAGAAATAGAAAACCTGGGGCTATTATCTTCCCCTACTTTCAGCATATGCATTGCAAAAAGGCTACAGTCACAGAAGTACAATGCCAAATATAGGACAGGAGAAAGAGAAGGAGGGATGAGTAATCATGATCTTAACTAAAGAAATATTACTGGTTTGGAATCTCAATCCATCTTTACTGTATGAGGCTGGGCAATATGCGGCTCTCCAGACATTATTAGATTGCAACTCCCAAAATTCTTTACGCTGCTGGTGCTGACTAGAACTGGTGAAACCTACAATCCAGGGCTGCATGATACCCACCTCTACTATATGTTTTATAATGATGGGTTTTAGTTTCTGTCCTTGCATCTAGCTACTGACCCCATGAGTTCCAATGTTCTCCCAGACTATCTACCACAGCGTGATCTGGTACCATCTAGATATGCAGCACAATTCCTGTCATACATATACTCTGTCACAACAGCAGAAAGCTGGTTTCGTAAGACAGAAGCAATTATCCAGTATAACAGTTCATTGGCTAGCAGTGTAATAATTTCCAATAATCTTCCTCTTCTTGCCACTTCCACTAAACCCTCCATAGCACCCAAAAACGTGCACCACCTAAAAACCAGATCCAGAGGTTTTCCCAGCCATGAATCACAGATAATTCTACAACAAGAGAGAAAAGAGGAAGAATTGATGAGTGCCACAGAGGACAGATGGTGGATATAAAACCTGAAATGTCAGTACCCCCTGCTTTTTAGCACTTTAAACAAGCCATTCCTCATACGTCCTGAAACAGTGCCACCTGGCTGAGTATATCCATCAAGGGATCTTCGGTCAGTTCAGGGGACATAACACAGCATTTGCTGTGTAAACATGGATTAGGTGTCCCACTGCAACACAAAAGTGGATGGAAGTAAATCACCAGCACTAATGAACTGCACATTCTTTCCTGTCATCCAAAGCCTCAAACAAAAGGTTTGGATTTTGCACAACTAAAAAGGCAGCTGCAGAGGAACTCGAACAGCTCCCAATCAGATGGGAGAGGAAAATGGCCTTAGAGAGCATGCCAAAATCTCAGCATCACAGTAATGAAGAGTTTTGCATCAAGAAACGCTGCACTATTCAGATCTGAGATACTTTTATGATAGATGGCAAGGAAGGAGGGAAAAAAGCAGACACATCTTAATTTTCCAAAGCATCATTAAACAAAGTATAGGACATAAGTATGAGGGCCTAAAAGCCCATCTGAGATTGTACCTGCCTCTTCTTTGCTAAAACTCAAGACAACATGCAGACTAAGGCCAGAATCCAAACGGTTCACTACGCCAACCTAGGTGGTGGAGATTTATCACCGGACAATTAGTAGGGAAGAATCTGGGAGCTGTGACTTATAGAAAAACTGTGAGATAACATACGAGCCTCCAAAGGTCAAACCAGTCATCACAACTTCAGAGACAAATGGCTCCCTTTAACTGAACATATAAACAAGGGACCACAACTGTTGCAACTATCTTTACACTATGCTGGGCTTTGGAAGAACATTTTACAGATCAAAGTCTTCTATGTTAATCAAGGAAATTTTGTTATTTTGAGTCATAAGTCAAAACATAAAACATCATGAAGAATGGATTGATGTCCCATTGCTTGCTGAGAATATCCCACCTGTAGGTTTCAGGGTGGGGTCGGGTGGGATTGTTTTTGTTTTGTTTCTCATTCTTTGTTTCTGTTCTTTTCGCACATGTATATGTGTGTAATTATTAATATGGAAAAAATGGGGAAAAAACCCTTAGGTGGTAACAACAGAAAACGAAAACTGTAGGTGCAGCAGAAATGAAGGAAGGAAGCCATTAGAAGAATAGGCTGCTTGACAGATTTTATCTGTTTTTCCTTGCTGCTGCTGTATGATCCTAGAATAAACTTCAGCCGCTAGCATAGTGCACTAACAAGACCAAATCTTCCTCTTCTTTCTCTTTTTCATCCCGCTTTTGATAACATCTTGCGTGAAGAAGAGAGGAAGCTGGAGATTTATAAAGCTTGCATGCATTTTTGTGCCCTTTTGGTCACCCTGACAAAGAGTAATACCACAATATGGATTTTGGACTTTGACTTTAGAAAGCCACAGCTGGAGGATCTTCCTTAGATCGGATTAGGCTGGTTGTCTATCTAGTCTAGTACAGTTTGTTTTGACAAGCAACAGCTCTCCAGGGTCTCAAGCAGAGAAATGTATTTCCCATCACCTTGGGCGGCAACCCAGTATCTTTAACCAGACATGCAAAAGATTGAAACAGAACCATCCTATCAAAGCTTCTGCCATACTATTGAGCTGTGGTGCCTTCCCAAAATGAACAAGTCTTTAAAAGCTCCTAAAACCTTTTATTTATGAAGAGAGATAAATTGCTTTATGGCTAAATAAGTCCTCTTTGCAAACTATTTGAAATGTTCAGGAAACAAAGGCTGAACCCTATTGTCTGTAATAAACTCATTGAATCAATTGTATTTGTCTATGTGTTGACTCAGCATTTAACAATTCTTTCAAGTTGGAACTAATTAATAGGATTCCAGTCAAAACTCTGGAATTCTATGGGCAGGATCCAATACAGTTGTTCTGCTGATAGAACTATTTCCACCAACAGAATAGAGAAGGTCTTCTCTTCCTTGCACCTGCAGCCTCCCCACATATCCTCAAAATGTGCTCCAAATAACCAGGAAACCTTCTGGAGCTGGTTGCAACATGACACAATGTTGGTTTTGGCTATTATGAAATAATAGGTGGATAACTGGTGATATATAGATATTTCTAGATAGAAGCTGTTTTGTTTTTCACGTGATACATCTACATATTATTGAGTTTTGAAAGTTTGCATTTTATTATTTCCAAATCAATGTTAGAAGCAGCTTCTCACTAATCTTATTTTGTAGTGTTCCATCCCTGAATACAGGGAGGGGAGATGCTCTCAAATGACCAACAATGGTACCTGCTGATGGAAGTTATAGCAAAGTTGAAGTATCTTAGACCCTTCAGATGCTTGGACTGCATCAAAATCTATGCTGGTTGGATCTTCTAGAGTTGAAGTCCAGAACATCTGGAGAGCAAAAATTTCCCTACTCTTGAAGTAACAAATACAAGAACATCCAGACCATTACTATAGAATAACTTATTTTTAGTCCAAGCTCTGGTAATACGGTGTAGTGGTTTGAGCATCAGATAATGACTCTGGAGACCAGGGATCAAATCTCTGCTCAGCCATGGAAACCCACCGGTGACCTTGGGCAAGTCACACTCTCTCATCCTCAGAGGAAAGCAAAGGCAAACTTCCTTTGAACCAGCAGAGGCTGGATGGCCATCTGTCAGAAGTGCTTTGATGTGGGTTCCTGCATGGCAGGGAGTTGGACTGGATGGCTCCTGTGGACTCTTCCAACTCTATGGTTCCATGATTCAATCTTGCCAAGAAAACCCAAGGATAGGGTCACCTTAGGGAATGGAAACAATTTGAAAACACACAACAAGAAACAACAGTACCAAATCCCACCTCTTACCTCTGTATATATTAGAAAACCCTAGAAATTCATGTACTTAAAATGAATTGGTATTGGCCAGATAAGCTGTAATACATCTGAAATGGATGACATTAACCATTTCTAATTCTAATTTAAGAAAGAAAGAAGCCACTATTCCACACTTAATTTAGCCAAAAAATTGAAATCTGGCCCTTGCTTTGGGTACTGTAATGCTAAACAATTTCAACTCATCAGGATACACACACTGTACAAAATCTGCAAACTGTATTCAGTGGAAACTGTAGAGAGGATTTTATCATTGCTTACTACAGATAAAAAGCGTAAAATGTTCTTAAAATGCAGGGAAGAGTTTTGCCATTTGATGCACTGCCAAGGACTTTCAAGTCACTAAAGAAACTACAGTATTCTGCAGGAGTCGTGCCTGTCACTGTCCTAAGAAAAGAGCTAGCTATACCTATTTTCTGTCCTTCTGCTGTTTGCATTCTTGACTACACAAGGTCTCTTTAATGTGGTTCTCTGCACTTCCTTTATCCCCCCTCCAGCTGCTACAAGGCTTCTTCCGCAAAAGAAATCAACTGCTAAGGCACCAGAGTGGCTGCAAAAGAACTACACACTCTTACTGTCTCCCAGTCAAGGTTGATAACACTTGGTCAAACAACTGGCACTCCTGCTGTGCTCAGAGGTAGTATTCACTGTCACAGACGAGGAAGAACAAATGCCAAAAAGGTAGCTCAGGCCTTCCTGAAGGTAATGCTCTCCGAGTTTGTGCTCCAGGGTTCAAAATTAGCCAGAGAGCATTGGAAACAGTAGAAATGTCATCCAGCTTTGATCATGGTGGAAAAAAAATTCTAAACAAGCTCAGCAGTATTCTTTATTACTACATTATATAACATATTCCAGCACTGACAACCTGCTATACTAGTTATTGCAAGGCAACCTATTTCAACCTGGTGACTATGCTGTCCAGGAGTTTCTAGGAGTTGTAGTCCAACAGATCTGCAGGGTTTCTGAATGGGAAATGTTATCCTAAGGCTAAAACTAGAGTACCGTATTTGCCAGCGTATAAAACACAATAGCATATAAGACGCACTCCGTTTTCAAACAGCATTTTTCAGGAAAAATCGTGAGTCTTATATGCCAGCAAATACAGTATTGTTCAAACTGAACTCAAGTGAAGGTCTAATAAATATTGCAGCTAGACTAAAACAGAGAGACTGACAGAGTAATACACGTGCATACCAGTGCTAAACTGTCACAGCCATCAGGAATGTATCGTGCCCCCTGGTTTATTGGCTATGTGTTTGGGATTCCATTTCAGAGTTTGCAATGCAATAACTCCACTGAACTTTTATGTAGATCAAGATTTGGTACACACGTTCAGGGCACAATTCTACTCTTTAAATTCAAAATCTAAGTCCTGCAAATTTCCCTTGAAGAATATGCTCTCTCAATCAAAAACTTTAACAAATGGTTTTAAGGGTGGGCCTCATCTTATCATACAGGCCATCATAAATGCAATGCACACTGAGCATTATCTTCAGTCATCACTGTCTTTTTTTATCTGAACACATTAAATCTCTTTTGGAATAGGGTGCTAGATCTCAACATCCATTTTTTTCCCCTGTACAGTACAGTCACATGGCTGGTTGTTCTCTTGAAGACTGTGATACTGGCAGGAAAGCTTGTGTGCACATTCAGGAACTAAATTATACATTTCAGGTATACATTTCATGTTTAAACTGATGTATCAGTTCTGTTCAAGAGGGCTAGAAGAGGACAAGGCATCTCAGTTGCTGTTCCACTTATATTTATTTCTCGTGCTCTGATCACATGGTTTCATGTAGCCCTGAAGATGCCTTGCAACAATACAAAGTTAAAATACTGTATTTGCTGATATACAAGACTCACTTTTTTCCCCAAAAAATACTGTTTGAAAACGAGGTGCATCTTATATGCCGGTGTGTCTCATATGCCACCAAATACAGTAATATATTCCTTATAAAAGAACAGACAACAACAGAAGTAATTAGCACACTGCAGTGTGTGTGTGTGTGTGTGTGTGTGTGTGTGTGTGTGTAGAGATATAATTTGTGAATTTCTGCCCCAGGCACCAAAGTGTCTTGGACCAGCCCTGTCAACAGCAATCTGTAAAATTTCACAACATGGTGCCTCCTGTTATTCCCATTGCTAAACACACACATGCACATGCGTGCAAGCACATACACACAAACCAAAACGCTTAAACATTACCCAATTTTTCTCATTTCAACCTAAGGCAAGTTGGGGTGATTAGGAACATTATGCTTTGTCAGAGCGTGGGCAAAAAAGAGGTCCCCTGAGGTTCAAGCTGAACAGCCCAATATCAGCTCCAAGCAGGCTTCCATAAAAAACACAGCATGCCTCACAGAGCAACACTGATCCTTGTCTCTCAGCTTCTAAAAGGGGCTTTTGCTTTTATGGCTATTGTGACTAGGCAGTTACAGGAGACTTTATTAGAGAGTGGTAATTACCCAGCTCCTCTTTAATCTGAGAAACCTGCAGCATTTTTCACAAACCTTAATTAACAAAAGCTCATAACACCACATGAGATGGAGATTATTATCTGCCCCATTTGGCAGATGAGGAGGAGAAGCCCCACTCTGAAGTGGAGTCAAGAACAAAACCCAGGAGTCCAATGCTGTGCATTGTGAAATGCACTCTTATGCCTTCAAGCCCTATGATAAAAGGAAGGACATGAAGAATGGTAGCATCATTAAACTAGACCTGTAATGATTGTTAAGGCCTTCTCAGTCCAAAAATATAAAGCTGTTGAAACTGCACCAGGTCTGCAAAGGTCAGGGCCATGAACTTCCACCGGGACTGCTTCTACATAAAGCTACATGAAAACTACCATGCTCAGGGCTGTGAAGGACAAGTTCCCTAACAGGAAGCATCTGAAAACATAAAAGGCATGAAAATACCACGGGAAACCACTCCAGCCTAGGAACTGAAGGTTGCTTGCAATTCACAGGCCTTTTAAACTCCACTATTTAAAAAGAGAAAGAAAGAAAGAAAGAGAGAGAGAAAGAAAGAATAGCAGCACACACAGTTTCTTGTTGCTTGGTTTGGCTTCCTCTTTCACTCACTTTAGAAGGAAAAAAAAGAGCTAAACTTTTTTTAAAAAAAACATGTAAGCCACAGGAAAGACTCCACCTTAGGTCAGGGCACATATCAGTTGTAGACCTGGATGCTCCAGTTAAGGAGGTTTTTTTTACACCTTGGCAAAGTTATGTTTGGGACTACAACTCCCTGAGCTGCTCAGCCAGCATGATGAGGGGCTGAAAGATTCTCTGTAGTTTAAACAAGTAACTTTTCCAAACTTCAAGTGCAGCAAAGAGAACTCTAGTAAGTCTGCCCTGGCTCCCACTTTATGAAGAAGGTGCTATTCTTATTTCCGATGTTCCCAGTGAAGCATCACTCTAGGGACGCCGGGAAATTAAAATGGCGGGCATCTTGAAATACAAATCATAAGAGCACTGGGGCAGATGTGTGGCTTCAGACTCCAAAGCTAAAGCAAACCCTGTAGCAGAGCATACATTACAGAACAAACCAAAATGTAACAAATTCCAGAGGACAGACATGTTGTTGTAGAAAAATAGAGATCGAGACCCACGGAGACGAAATTCAAAAGGTTTTATTCAGCCGGCTGGGTCTCGGTGGAATCGTTTCCAAAGACCGAGAGCCCTGTTTCTAAGAACTCCCAACAATTTATACATTCTTGGATACACATTGTTTGATACAGTCTTATCATGTACGCTTTGCACCAGATGCACTACATACTACAATGGACAATAGACCATTCAGCTCTGTGACTGCACATTCTTAATGTTGCAAGTAGAAATTCTACCTCAGAATGTTTCTTTTCCACATTCTTTCTCACATTCTCCCTCATTCCCCCCTTTTATGCTAAATTCTACACAGCAATTTAAGCATAATTATTTACTTTGAGCCATTAGGGCATAAGCTGCGGCCTTCCCATCCATAATTTTACTCATTGTGGATGAGAAGCAGTTTAACAAACAAGGCACTATCATACATATCATTAGCCCTATCATTAATACAAAAAGAAATCCCACGAACAGCGTCTACAGCCATGCTAAATTCGGGACCCAGGAAGTTAGCCATGCCCACATATCCACAGACTGCGAATATGATTTTCTAATTTTAGATACCACAGAATGTATTTTCTCCACATTGGTCTCTACTACTCCAGATTCATTAACATAATGGCAGCAGGTGGTATTTAACCCGACACATAAGCCTCCTTCTTGGCTGAGGAGGTAATCCAGGGCTATTTTATGCTGAGTCAGCACAGAGGCCAATGAGTCCACCTCTGTCTGGAGGGCACTAATCCCTTTAGCTGTTGAGTTAGCCAATTTCTCCAAATGGGCTAACAGTCGCCGTATTTGCCTTATGTTAAGGGCAACTCCTGCCATGGGGAATATTATGGCTCCAAATCTTTCACCTTCAGTTCGGTAAGTATTGTCTGGGTCATATCCATAACTCTCATCATTTTAACCCTTTTAAGCCCTTTTAACCCTGGACCATCCAAATTGTCTATCCCAAACTTCAACTGACTGTTGCAAAGGGTGAAAGGCAATTCCAGCCGTTACTAGGCTCCCTATGGTGCACGTTCCATTCCAAACGGGGGGAAGAGCCTTTCCTGCCCAGGACCCACAGATCCAATACATACCAGGGAGCAATCTGTAGATCCATTGACCGCTATGCCCTATAGCAACATCCTGAATTCTGATCAAGGGTGTCACTGTCAGGCGGTGGCTAAGCAGACACAGAGTTAGGAGCTGAGTTTATGGCTTTAGTAATAAATAAATCAAGAGGTTACTTCACCAAAACAAACATCCAAGTCCCAGGGGCAGTAAACTCAAACAGCAAGGTTTAGCCTGGAACAGAAAGCCCATGACACAGGACACAGATTCCCGGTTGGTAGACGGTTGTTGCCCCGTGCCCAACTCCAACAGCATCTGTCTTAAATGCAGTCTTTAGCCCAGCTGGGGCTGATCAAATGTCCATTGACCCAGCTCACAGCTGGAGCCCCTCAAGACTTCAGGGCTGATTCATCAGACGCTTCCCCTGCAGCCGCTGAGACCTCCGAACCGCCCCCTTCTCCAGCTGCCTCTGGAGGAACGTGGGGGGAGGGTCTGCTGCAAACTCCGGGCTGGAGTCAGAAACACCAGCCTCTGTCGAGTCAGAAGCACTAGCCTCTGCCTCTGGAGCCCAAACATCTGCTGCAGGTACTGGCTCAGGATCTGTGCCCCGGACAGCTGTGGGGTCACTGGCAGACTCCTCCCTAGACTCTGAAGGAGCCCCCTCTCCCGAAGGCCCCTCCAAGGGATCCTCCCCTGGCTGGGAGTCCAAGTCTAAATCAGAGTCCCAGTCTGAATCGGCAGCACGCTCAGCCTGGCTCATGACATGGGGGTTAGCTCCTCTTAGATTCCCATACATTGTTACTATATCAATAGTGTCCCTTATCCCGCACGCGAAAAGGGCAAAAATATTCGGATTAGTCCCCTTACAATTGTAGTTGTTATATTCCAGAACAAGAATAGTTACATTACAGTTGGGGTAATCCCCCACTGATATTCTAGGCAAGAGATATTGTCGTGTCCCTCCTTTTCCAGAAATTACATAGTATCCCTCCTGAGAGATATTCCACCTTCTTACACACAAAGGAGCCAGGGGTACCTTTCCTGTTCTACTCAGTACAAATTGGCCGGGGTCCCTTAGGGGCTGTGTCTTATCCGTAGTAAATGCATATATGGAAGTGCCATTCCATTCAGTCAGATTCATAGCACTAGCTGGCATTACAGGCCACCCTTGCATGTGTGAGCTTGGCCCATGAGAACATACCCAGCAATTACTGACATTCAGGGTGCTCAAGATCTGATTGACTAGCTGGTGAAACCGATTCACTTCCCAGCCTCCCTTGCTTGACATCACTCCCATCATAAGTAACAATCCCCATGTCCACATATTGCCCAGACCCACAGAACCACTGTCTGAAATGATACAATAGATAACCAAGTCCTGCCGCTCCCCCTATATCTCCTCCAACCCACAATATTGTTTTCCACATTCAGGATCTGGCCGTACGTGGAACAGTGCATCCTTGGTAGCAACTGCAGTAGGGCCTAGTCCCAGTCTTCTTTCCTCTCCAGATGGGGATCTGGCCATGCGCCGGGTGTTCAGCTTCCCAGGATGTGAACACAGCAAGGCCTAGTCCCTGTCTTCCTTACTGCTTTCTGGTGATCTTCATCTTCAAAGGTTGCCCTACAATTGGGGCGGCAGTCCAATCAATATGAGCCCTCTTTATCCTTGTGTAATGTACCCAAGGTTTCAACCCTGCTACCTTCACTGCGGTGGGGGTTGTCAATATAACCTGGTATGGCCCCCTCCACCCGGGGCTAAGTGGCTCTCCTTTCCAATCCTTCACCCATACCTCATCTCCTGGTTGGAAAGGATGTGCCTGAGTTTGTAGAAAGGGGAGGCGCTGTTCTAACGTATACTCCTTCATTTTACTCAGAGCTTTCCCTAAGGCGCTAACCTCCTCCTGTAGGGCCATATTCCCTAATTCCTTTGTATCTCCCCTCAACCCACTCAAAATAGTAGGGGGTCGCCCATACATCAACCCAAAAGGGGACAGTCCTGTGGTTCGATGTGGTGTGCACCTTATCCTGAAAAGGGCTATGGGTAGAGCATCCGGCCACTTCAACCTCGTTTCTTGACACAGTTTGGACAACTGGGTCTTTAGGGTCCAATTCATCCTTTCCACCTTCCCTGAACTCTGGGGTCGGTATGCACAATGTAGCTTCCAGGTGATTCCCAGAGCGGTGGTTAGATCTTTAATGATCTTGTGGATGAACGCAGGTCCGTTATCTGAGCCTATATGATGTGGTAGTCCGTGTCAAGGAATGATATCTCGAAGTAGAGCCCGTATGACCTCTCAAGTTTTCTCGGTGCAGGTGGAGTAAGCTTCCACCCATCCTGTATAAGTACAAAGAAAGACCAGGAGGTAACAATAGGCTCCAGCCCGGGGCAATTCAGTGAAATCTACTACCAGCGACTCAAAAGGACTGCTTCCTTGGTACTGCTGTCCCTCTGTCATCTTGGGTCCCTGTCGGGGATTAGTTTTGGCACACAGCTGACACCCTGAGGAGGCCAAAGCAGCAAATCCATGTATCCCATTTAGATAGACTTCCTTTTCCAGCAGCTGGACTAGAGCCATCTTTCCTAAATGTGTGACTTTGTGGGCCTTCTGAACCACTGTCCATCCCAGGTGTTGGGGCAGGTAAACTCTTCCATCTGGCGGCCTCCACCATCCATCGTTTCCCTTATCTGCCCTAAGATCCTGCCTGGCTGTTTCATTTTCCTCCTTGGAATAGGTCGGGCTCAGCTCTCTCAGTGAAACCTGGAATAGCGGGGCCATAAGAGGGTCTCTCACTAATCCTGTCTGTAAATTTTCCGCTGCTTTAGCCACCTGGTCCACCTTCTGATTTCCACTGGCTACTGGGTCTCTTCCCCGTTGATGTCCTCGGCAGTGGATCACAGCCACCCTTCTAGGAATCCAGACTACACGGAGCAGTTCCAGACACTCGTCTTAGATTTTAAAAAAGCGGACTTCTGTAAACTTAAGGAGCTGCTGGCTGAAATTCCGTGGTCAAGAATAGTGAAAGAGAAAGCAGTTCAGGAGGCATGGGAGTTCCTTAAAAGGGAGATACTGAAGGCACAGTCTAAAACTGTGCCAATAAGGAGGAAAAATGGAAGGCATCTGAAGAAACCAGAATGGTTGACTAAAGAACTCTCAGCTGAGCTAAGCGTTAAGAGAAACGTGTACAGGAAATGGAAGAGGGGGGAAACCACCAAAGAAGAATTTAAGCAAGTAGCCGGGAGATGTAGGGAGAAGGTCAGAAAGGCTAAAGCACAGAACGAACTTAGGCTGGCCAGAGACATTAAAAACAATAAAAAGGGCTTTTTTAAATATGTCCGCAGCAAAAGGAAAAAGAAGGAGACGATAGGGTCGCTGTGCAGAGAAGATGGTGAATTACTAACAGGGGGAAGAGAAAAGGCAGAACTACTTAACACCTACTTTGCCTCAGTTTTTTCCCAGAAGGATACAAGCACTCAACCTGGCGGTTGGGGAGCAGGTGAGGACGCAGGGGAAATGAGGCACATAATAGGCAGAGAGGTGGTACAGGAATACCTGGCCACACTGGATGAATTCAAGTCTCCAGGGCCAGACGAATTGCATCCTAGGATATTAAAAGAACTGGCAGAGGTCATTTTGGAACCGCTTGCTATAATCTTTGAGAAATCTTGGAGGACAGGAGAAGTTCCAGCAGACTGGAAGAGGGCAAATGTTGTCCCCATCTTCAAGAAGGGAAAAAAAGAGGACCCAAATAATTATCGCCCAGTCAGCCTGACATCGGTACCCGGAAAGATTCTGGAGCAGATCATTAAGCAGTCAGTTTCTGATCACTTAGAAAGCAACGCGGTAATCACGAGAAGTCAACATGGATTTCTCAAAAATAAGTCATGCCAGACTAATCTTATCTCTTTTTATGATAGAGTTACTAGCTTGATAGATGAAGGGAATGCTGTGGATGTAGCATATCTCGATTTCAGTAAGGCCTTTGACAAAGTTCCACATGACATTCTTGCAAAGAAGCTAGTAAAATGCGGGCTGGACAGGGCTACTGTCAGGTGGATCTGTAACTGGTTGACTGACCGTTCCCAAAGGGTGCTCACCAATGGCTGCTTTTCATCCTGGAGAGAAGTGACTAGCGGGGTGCCACAGGGTTCTGTCCTGGGCCCAGTGCTGTTCAATATTTTCATCAATGACTTGGATGAAGGAATAGAGGGCATGCTCATCAAATTTGCAGATGACACCAAATTGGGAGGGGTTGCTAATACGCCAGAGGACAGGATCAAAATTCAAAATGACCTGGATAGATTGGAGAGCTGGGCCAAGGCTAACAAAATGAATTTCAACAGAGAGAAGTGTAAGGTCCTACACTTAGGTAGAAAAAATGGAATACAGAAATATAGGATGGGGGACATGTGGCTGGATGGCAGTACGTGTGAAAGGGATCTAGGAGTCCTAATAGACCACAAGCTGAACATGAGTCAGCAGTGTGATGCGGCAGCCAAGAAAGCCAAAGCAATTCTCGGCTGCATCAATAGGAGTATGGTGTCTAGATCGAGGGAGGTACTGGTACCACTCTACTCTGCTTTGGTTAGACCTCATCTTGAATACTGTGTCCAGTTCTGGGCACCCCAATTCAAGAAGGACATGGTCAAGCTGGAGCAGGTCCAGAGGACGGCGACCAAAATGGTGAAGGGCCTGGAAGCCATGCCCTATGACGATAGACTTAGAGAGCTGGGTATGTTCAGTCTGCAGAAGAGAAGGTTAAGAGGGGACATGATAGCCATGTTTAAATATTTGAAGGGATGCCATGTAGAGGAGGGAGAGGGCTTGTTTTCTGCCGCTCCACAGACCAGGACAAGGAGCAATGGATTCAAGCTGCAGGAAAGGAGATTCCACCTGAACCTCAGGAAGAACTTCCTGGCAGTCAGGGCTGTCCGGCAGTGGAATATGCTGCCTCGGAGTGTGGTGGAGTCTCCTTCTTTGGAAGTTTTTAAGCAGAGGCTGGATGGCCATCTGTCGGGAGTGCTTTGAGGGTGTTCCTGCATGGCAGGGGGTTGGACTGGATGGCCCGTGTGGTCTCTTCCAACTCTACATTTCTATGATTCTATGATTCTATTTCCTTCCATATTTTATACCTTGGCCGGTTGAATTGATCAACCCTTTCTCCCTATACAAAGCCCCATGTGCATGTAAGGTGATGAACACATATTTTGAGTCTGTATATATATTCACTATGAGTCCTTCCGCAAGTTCAAGGGCCTGGATCAGGGCAATAAGTTCTGCCTTCTGTACGGACACCCCGTTGGCAGGGGTTTGGCTTCTATAACCTTATCCTCTGTTACCACCGCATATCCAGCCATCCTCCGCCCCTCTTGTACAAAGCTGCTTCCATCCGTGTAGTATGTGACGTCTGGGTGCGGCCACGGAGTATTCCTGAGGTCCAGGCGACTTGAGTATACTTCATCCATAGTCTGGATGCAATCGTGCTAGGGACCTTCGGCTTCCACAAGGACAGTGTAGCTGGATTAAGAGTGGTAGTAGTCTCAAGTCGAATCCTGGGGTTCTCACACAACATCCCTTGATATTTCAACATCTGACTATTATTGAACCAGTAGTTCCCTTTGTACTCCATCAGGGTGGTGACGGCATGAGGGACTCTGACAGTCAGCGTCTGGCCCAAGGTAAGCTTGTCGGCTTCTTTGACCAGTAGTGCTGTAGCTGCAATGGCTCGAAGACATCCCAGCCACCCCCGTGCCACAGGGTCCAACTGTTTTGAAAGGTAAACCATGGGCCGCTGCCAGGAACCCAACTGCTGGGTTAAAACCCCTACAGCCACATTCTTCCTTTCGTCCACATATAAGGTAAATGGCTTAGTCACATCCAGTAGGCCTAATGCTGGGGCTTCCATCAAGGCTTTCTTTATCTGCATTCATGCTGCCTTTTGTTCCTTTCCCCAATGGAACTTCGCTGTCTCCTGCCCTTTTGTTGCCTCATACAGGGGCTTGCTTATCATGGTGAAGTTGGAGATCCAGATTCGACAGAACCCAGATGCACCTAAGAATTCACGGACCATCTTTCAGTTCCTGGGTGCTGGAAGAGTACACACTGTCTCTTTTCTTTCGGGTCCTAGGGCGTGCTTCCCCTGGGAAACCTGGTATCCCAAATAGCATACTTCTGTTACGCAGAGCTGAGCCTTTTTTCTCGAAACCTTATATCCGGCTTCCCACAGAAGGTGGAGTAACTCTTCGGTTCCTTTCCGACACTCTTCTTCGCCAGTCGCCACCAGCAGGAGGTCGTCCACATATTGCAACAGGACTCTTCGCCCTGGTTCCGACGGGAACCGTCGCAGATCCTGGCTCAGTGAGGTCCCAAATATCGTGGGCGAATTCTTCCATCCCTGCGGCAAGCGGGTCCAGGCATATTGGGTCTTTCTTCCCGTTAGTCCATCTTTCCACTGAAAAGCAAAAATAGGCTGGCTTTGTGGGGCCAGCCGTATGCAGAAGAAAGCATCCTTGAGGTCTAAGACGGTGAAGTGCATTGCCACCTAAGGAATCAGCCCCATTAGTATATATGGATTGGGTACCACGGGATGGATGGTCACTGTGGCTTCATTCACCATTCTTAAATCTTGCACAGGCCGGTAATCACTCGTCCCTGGCTTCTGGACAGGCAGAAGAGGAGTGTTCCACAGAGACTGGCATTCCCTAAGAACCTGATACTTCAATAGTCGATCTATGTGTTTCTGTATGCCCTCTGTGGCTGCCCAAGGCAGATTGTATTGCTTGACATGTATCAGGGAGGCTCCTGGTTTCAGTTCTACCACAACCGGGGCTGTGTATCAAGCTAATCCAGGTGGATTGTCTTCCACCCATACCCCAGGAGGCCCGTAAGAAGTGTCATCCTCAGCCCGACTCATAAGAGTTTGATGAATCCTCCATTCTTCTTCCATGCGGTATGAGATTAACAAGCTCCGTGGTCCTCGGAACTCCACCTCTGTGGACCCATCATCCTCAAAGGTAATCTGTGCCCGTAGTTTTGACAGCAAATCTCTTCCCATCAGGGGCACTGGGCAATCAGGTAAGTAGAGGACTTGGTGTGTGACTTGATGCCGCCCCAGGTCAACAAGGTATTTTTCCAACAATGGCCTTTTTTCTGTCTTCCCTGTGGCGCCAACTATCTTCACACAGGTGGTTGTCTTCAGGGCTAAGGGGGTAGTTACAACAGATCGGGTGGCCCCAGTATCGGTCATCATAGGAATTGGCTGGCCCCCCACCTTTGCCATGACCATGGGCTCCCCGGGGCCAGTAATGAGGGGGCCTGGTCTGTCCTAATCCCACTGTTCCATCTCCGCCATCCCTATGGTCTCATAGGGTTCTTCTGCTCTCTGTCTTTCATATCGTCTGTCTATCACTTGTCCTCTTCCTCTTCTGCCACCTCTTTCCTGCCCCTTTGGGGGCTGGTTGGCCCTGGTCCAGGTCGACTGGGGCATTCATTCTTCCAGTACCTTTCTGATTGCAAATGGCACACTGGTTCCGCCCGAGTCGGGATTGAGGTCTCCCGGCCCTTTCCATCCTCCTTCCTCTGCCCCTTTTGAGTTCAATTATCTCTTGGGTGGCAAGAGCCGCCACTAATACTTCTGCCTTCTTATGTATGCATCTGTCCTTTTCCCGCTTCTCTTCTAATTCCCGATTTATGTGGACCTTCTGAGCAATTGCCAGCAACTGACTCAAATTCATCCCTTCAAAACCTTCCTGTTTCTGCAGTTTCTTTCTTATATCCGGGGAACTTTGAGCCACAAAGTCCAAAACTACTGCCCGCAAATTCTCAGGGGCATCCGGATTTATTGGAGTATATTGCCGATATGCATTCAACAATCGTTCCAAAAACTGTCCCGGAGGTTCGTCGGCTCCTTGCACAATCTCCTTTATTTTGGACATATTCACAGCCCTCTTCATACCTTCCCTAATTCCTTCTAACAGCATGGCCTGATACTTCGTAAGACAGGTAAAGTCCTGGTTGTTATTGACATCCCAATGCGGCTCTACCAGGGGCACTCTCTCCCTAATCCCTATTTCTTCATTTGGAGTACCGGGGGGTACCCGAGTCTGAATTACTTTTTCTGCCTCTCGGAGAATGCATCTCCTTTCTTCTGTGGTGAATAAAGTCATGAACAATTGCTGGCAATCCTGCCATGTAGGCACATGCGTGGCCATAATTGATGTACATAATTCTATCATTTCTTGGGGCTTTTCCGTATATGACCCATAATGAGTCTTCCAATTCAGGAGATCGGACGTAGTAAAAGGCGTGTACTGGTAGCTTTGCATCCGGCGATAGCTCCCCTCTTGCTGGGGATCGGGAATCAGCTGGCTAACCTGCCTAAAGGGAGCCACTACCTCCTCTTCATCCCCTTCCTCTTCTCCTTGGACCTCACAGGGAAACTTCTCCTGTATTCCTTTGATCTCCTTGGCCTTTATCTTCGGCCCACTTCTAAATAAGTAAGCATCAGTTGCACTGGGGAGGGTAGATCTGTCCGCTCCTAGGCTTGGCAGGCAGCCCAAGAGCCAGTCAACAAGTCTCTCGCAACTAAGGCAACAAATCAAAGAGCTTTCCAGGCGAACGCAAATGAGGAGATAAGGCAGCAATAAATAAAAGAGCTTCTAGCAGCAAGGAGACCCTCTGGCTGTTACTTCACAGCCGAGTTCTCAGTGAACAGTTCAAGTAAGAGAAGTTACCAGAGCCAGTCCGAGGTCCAAAAGGGGGTGAGGTTCCAGTGGGTCGGGCAGCGTTCCAGGAGGCAAGGCAGGGATTTAGGAGACCCAACACGTAACTCTCCCCAAACGGGACAGTTGTGAGCCAACAACGACCCAAGGCTGAGTGCGTGCTTTTATAGCCAGATCACTCCTCCAGGTGTTTTCTCAGCTGGACCCTGATTGCCTGGCGTTTCCTATTTAAACGCTCTGACCTCCTGAGAGCACTCTTTTGCTCCCGATGCTGCTGGTAAGTAGGTACCTGCTCTTGCACCTCACTATCTGACTCTTCTGGCTTGGCTGGGTCTGAGGCAACCCCTGGCTCTGTTGCTGGGGCTACTGGGGCCAAGGGCTCTGTGTCTGGGGCAGCAGTATCCAGGGTCTTGGGCTCCGACTCAGAGCTTGAGTCCTGGAGCTCCAAGGTCCTGACAAGACCCCTCTTTCTGGTCCGGATGGTCTGGGTCTAAAATGAGGTGATGGCGGCGGCGATGTGAGGGCCGTCGATTCCAAAGTGATGGAAGGGTTGATTGGGTTTTCTGGTGCCGCCGCTTCTGCCTGCATCATCAAGGCCGGACCAGGGACCACTGTGACATATGAGGTGGTGCACTGGGTTCCTCTGGGGGATTATTTAAAACTACAGGGCCCCTACCGAACTTCTTCTGGGTTTTATCCTTCATCAGCACCATAACTTTACTGCACTGTTCCTTACAGTTTGCAAGCCACATGGGAGATTCAGTTACTATAATGTCCCATGAATCTATATAAGGGTACTGATCTGGGTGTCCAGGGTCCCCCACCACCACAGCATACACAGCTCTGATCTTTTCTGGGTCCAAACTTCCTTCTGGCGGCCACCCCACCTTGAATGCCGGCCACTCCACTTCACACAAGTTTCGCAACCTGCCTGACGTCATTTCTGAGCATCCATAGTCTCCACTAAACGCTTTCTTGAAGTTTTTCAACATACATTGGAGCGGCATTTGTCGACTGTTACCCCCACCCATTTTCCTCCCCAATTGTAACAACACACAATGGGTCAAGGGGTTTGGGCTGTGGGTAAGTGGTCCCAACAGTCTGACACAGTAGGGTTTAGATAGTCAGGCACACGCACTGACCCAGGCACCCGGACTCTCAACGGTATGCACTGGGAACTGCGATGCCATTCACACGTGCATTCATCCAAACAACACAGCCACCCTCCTTTTCCCATTCTCCTAAGGAGTCCTGGGGTTTCAGTAGCCCCCCTCTGGGGCTACTCTACTAGGGCAGGTCCTAAGGGGGTGATCAAGCCCCTCTTCTCCCCTTTCACACAATTCTTGCGGAGGCACTTACCTAGGGCCGTATCTGTGGCGAATTTCCAAACCGTCCTGGGTTCCCAAGCTGGCAGACTGATCCCTGGGTTCGACGCCCCCACGAGGAAGACCGTCCGAGAAAACATTGGGGGTGCCCAAGGTCCCTGTCGGAGAGGTACGGATACCGGGGAAGCAGTGGCCACTTAAGTGGGAAAAAGCCCCTCAGATCCCGGACGAGCCCCCAGAAAATGTTGTAGAAAAATAGAGATCGAGACCCACGGAGACGAAATTCAAAAGGTTTTATTCAGCCGGCTGGGTCTCGGTGGAATCGTTTCCAAAGACCGAGAGCCCTGTTTCTAAGAACTCCCAACAATTTATACATTCTTGGATACACATTCTTTGATGCAGTCTTATCATGTACGCTTTGCACCAGATGCACTACATACTACAATGGACAATAGACCATTCTGCTCTGTGACTGCGCATTCTTAATGTTGCAAGTAGAAATTCTACCTCAGAATGTTTCTTTTCCACATTCTTTCCCACATTCTCCGTCAATGTTACAGCAAACAAACAAAGACAATTATATCATAAATAAGAACCTTGTGGCACCCTATTTGCTTATTCATTCATTCATGGCATTTCAGTCTCCCATGGCCCCTGACATGATAGATAATGAATATAAACAAAATTTTAAAAATACGTAAGTAACAAACATTTCAAAACACACTACAATTGGCCCTTAACAATAATTTAAAACCAGACATTAAAAACAGCCAGAGCAATTACAATCACCAAAGGCCATGCAAAACAGCAGCAGCATTTTAGCTGACTGCTGGAAACTCAAAAGGGATGAATCTAGCCTGACTACCCCAGGAGGAAGTTTGACAGTGACAGTGCTACTACAGCATACCCACCAACCTAACCACACAGGGTGGTGAGACACACAAGAGGGACATGCTACGGAGCTCAAGTTTTGGGTATATTCATCTGGGAGGAAGTGGTCTTCTTAGGGTTTTGCAAGTCAAAACCAGCACCTTGAATTGAGCCCAAGAGCAAAGTGTAACCTGGTGGCTTTCCTGCAAGACAAGTGTTATATCGTCCCCAAACACACACCTGACAATGTCTGACTGCTGTATTTTGCAGTAGCAGTAGCATTTTGCCAGGCACAGAAAAGGAAGACAAAGGCCGGACAAAAAGAAAGGAGATGGGGGGAAGCATGCATGCACCTTCCTTCTCCCCTCTGGGGCTACTCCCTCCCATTCCCTTGCCTCTGGCCCTGGGCATTGAGAACTTGTCCCACGGTAATAGGCAAGAGAATGAGGAGAAGGCTTGCATGAGCCTTCCTTCTCCCCTCTGGAGCTCCCCCTCCCATCCCTTTATCTCTGGTCCTGGCACTGAGAACTCACCCCAAGGAAATAGGCAGGGAAATGGGGAGTAAGGCTCACCCGAGCTTTCCTTCTCCTTTCCAGAGCTCCCTCCCATTCCCTTGCCTCTGCCTTTGGCACTGAGAACTCATGCCAATGCAACAGGCAAGGGAATGGGGAGAATGCTCATGTGAGACTTCCTTCTCCCCATCTGGAGCTTCCCTCTCCCATTCCTTTGCCTTTAGCGCCAGCACACAAAAGTCAAGGGAGTAAGAGGGGGAGTGTGGGGGGAAGTTATTTGCAGTTTTTACACTTTTGTGAAGGTTCTGTACCCCAAACTCTCACAAAAGTGAAGGGGCCACTTTAGCTTTGTAGATTAGAGCCTACTTTATCAGTTCAACAGACTACCGCTGCTTGAACCACTGCTTATGCTGTATACGCCTACCACACCTAACCATTTGGAAAACAGGTTCTCTTTAATTTAAAAATGCAATCTGTCTGAGCAGAAGTAACAATGAGATAACAGAATGCAGGACAGTATTTCCCCCTGCCACTGTCAAACCTCTTAAAAATGACTATCAATCTGCAGGAGAGAGTAAAGCTATGCTTTCCTAAATACAGTGCCCTCTAACTGTCTTGGAATGTAATTTCTGTCATATTCACATAATTACAACTTCCCTGATCTCTGCTCACTAAAGAGGATGAAAGTTGAAAACAATCATATCTGGAGGGCCCCAGGTTGGCGAAGGCTAGTGTGGCCTTTGCTCTATCAAACCATCCAGAAGCCATCTTCTTTTACCGGCTGCATCATCCAATATATCACTGCCAAATCTTTTGTACATTTCTGTAATTTTCTCTCTACCTATCAGCCTTACAATACAATCCTCAGCTCAGCTCAGCTGGTATATACAGTGGCCCCTCCGTTACTACAACCTTGACATTCTTGAATGCAAGGTCGCACAAAGCATCACATCCCATCATAGTCAACAGACGCAGTGGGCATGTGCCCATGCTGCCGCAGGCACATGTAGATCACATCCACTGAATATAACGGGATGCAACACATTTTTTGTTTTACACACAGATTCCTGGAACGAACCCCTGCATATATGGAGTATACACTGTATGTACAGAGTGCCACTAGCCTCAATGTACAGCTGCAAAGATCATCAGAGGAGCTGAGGAATTAACTTTAGGACCAACTGTCTCTCTTAAGTCAGGTATTTCAAAGAAGGTTTCTCCCCAATATAAACTGTTTGCTCCTATTTAATTTCTGTTTTCCAGGTTGCTTTCCAAGAGGAAAATGGTAACAATTACCACCCACAGTTAAACTGAATCCTAGAGACATTCCCTCCCTTTGGCTGGATCTTTCATTACCAGACAACCCTTTTCTTAGGTACTTAAACAAGAGAATGCTGGACAGGGAAGGATGCTGCTGAGGAAGGAAACATCTTGCACTAACAAAATAAGCTATGACTTTCAGAATAAGACGACACAAACCCAACTGTCATTCATACAAGACACCCTGTGGCAATTGCCAAGCATGCACATCTGATCTGTAGCAACAACAAAAACAGGAAAGCTCATTTAGATTTACCCTTTTCTTTCTTTCTGTCTTTCTTTCACCAACAATGCGTCCCTCCCTTCCTCCTTTCTAATACCCTTTCACAGGAAAAACAAGGACTTGTTTTTACACAAACCAGATGGTTCACCTTCCCCAACAAGCAGCTTTATTGTCAGCACCTACTGAACCTAAAAAGAGGTGCAAAGCAGGGCAGGACCCAGGAAACTATAGCCAAAAAGCAAGCAGAGACAAACTTTCCTTCTAATGGTCCCAGGCACCAGTCAGAGGCACAAAAGAGACTGCTGAAAGGTACAAAAGAGCTGCAAACACCCAGATCGCACCAGGGGTACAGCATAGGCATCATAGATAACGAGAAGCTAAATATTTAGCAGAGTTGCCGAACAAAATATTTTTCAATCAGCAGGATGTGGGCATATTTTATCTGATAGCAGCACACATGCTAACATAGCACATTTACACAATAGGTGGTGAAAGAACTCCAGATTCCATCACAAAAAGGCAAGCCAGCAAAATAATTAGACAGCAATGCATCCAACAACTACCAAACAAATATTTCTTTGCATACTGGCCAACAGGAGCATTACTGGCAAGAGCTATTAATCTGATTTTCAAAATCTAACATTGTTAATGTGATCTGCTGCAAATCACAAAAAAAAAGTGGGGGGGACTATTTGGGCAATGGATTCAGTGATGTAGTGGTTTGAGGGTTGGACTATGGTCCTGGAGAGCAGGGTTCAATTCCCTGCTCCGCCATGGAAACCACTGGGTGACCTTGGGCATGTCACAGAAAAGCCCCATGATAGGGTCACCATAAGTCAGAAATGACTTGAAGGCACACAACAACAGCACCAACAACAACTAGTCGATCTCTGGCATCCGCATCCACTGCTGCAAAACAAGAGGTTTACAATTCCAGGTCAGCCTTCCTTCTCTTACACTCTGGCCATTTCTGCACTAGCCTGTTATAGCGCTATGATTCCACTTTCAACATCGGCCAGCCCCTCCTGAAACTGCAAACCCCAGGATTCCATAGGATGTTGAATATGGTATCATAGCGCTATAACAGGCTAGCGCAGAAATGGCCTCTAAAATGCCACATCTTTCAGAAACATGAAAGTCACTCTGGAATGTGCCTAAATTGGACATGTTCAAACATTACAATTATTGGATATACCTTATTATACCTTACACATTATTATTGGACCATTTCATACATTGTCCAAGATCCTACATGAAAGAGAGAGAGTGCAACACTGCCTCATTACTGAAATGTGACATGGCAGAACCAACACGTTCATGCACATCTGCATGTGCAGTGTGTGACATGCAACCATGTGCATCATACACAATCATGTGCAATGCACCTTGAACAATGCACAATCTTGAACAATGGCACTGCCTGCACAACTCTACCTCAACAACTTTGATCTGTATAGTGCCAACCTCTTCTACAGGGCAGCTTACACATGTGTAACACAGCAATGGGATGCCAACCATCTGAATATTAAGCTTATATCCAAGCTTGAAGGATCTCTGGGCAACATGTTTCCCTGTCATCACTAACTACTGCAAGGTGAGATTACAGGTGAATAGCAGTTGGGAAACACTCCAAGCACTCCTAAAACACTGCACTGTTCGAAAAACCAGAGCAGACTTTTTTTGAATGTGGGGGTCCTCAAGACATCAGTATTGAATATGCACTTAGTGGAAAACCTCAGTTTGCTTCTGTATAATCTGTGAAATGGCCTACAGCGTCAACTAATTGTCATGCTATCACTCTGTGACAACACAGTCTGATTCATGTCAACTCAGAAACAGTCCCATAGAGTTCTGTAGGACTTGCTTCAGGAAAGACATGTTGGACTGCAAATATCACCAAAAAAATATGAAACATACACATATAAAACACACTCAGAAATCTTAATTTTAAACAAAGGACTATCTTAAACTGTCTTGAAAGTAAGTAGCTCCTGATGCTCTTTATGTTCATAAAGGCCTTGATGTTAAACCTACGACTTTGTTCCCTACTGGATCTGTCCTATATTTATTTCATGTTTCTTTATCTTGCACATCTGTGGGAAAAAACTTGGATTCTTTCTTCTTCATCCTCCTCCTTCTCCTGCTCTTCCTCCTCCTCATTTCTTTTACATTTCAAGCCAACAATATGGAAACTGTTTGCATGTTACAGAAACCCTTCTAATCACAAACATCATTGGCCGATACTCAGAATAGATCTCCCCACACTACGCTGTGTATTTGAAAAGAAAGGGCTTGGCTGAACTCTTTTGAACTTAATTTTAATTCTTTGCTTGTATGAATGGGGGCAGACAAAGAGCAACTGGAAGAATCTGCATGGTCTGTTCACAGAAAAACTCCTTAGCATGGTTCATCATTGGTCAAAACTTTTCTTTGTGCGTCTTTACCAATGTATTATTTCAATAACACTTGTCATCCTAACCAATCACTCATGTACTGTTTATCTAGCTTTCTTCAAAGATGAGCCCATGATACTAAAAACACACTTAGACTGTTTTAAAGAGGCTGGCACTGAAAAAAAGAACACAACCACACAATGAGATCCCAGGGAAAATAATCTAATGGGGAAAAGGAGAAGGTATGGTAGATAAAACTTCACTTCCTTTCCCATGCCAGGTAGAAGATGCAGGGGTAGAGTTTTTCCCTCCCTGCTTACACTGAGTGTGTTTTAAAATATTTTAATATTTTCTCAAGAGAATTCCAGGCAAGTATAATAACAACATCAACTCAAGAGATACGACATTTCCTCTGCCACCACTTTGGGGAGGCATGTTGGAGAAAGAGGTAAGTTGGTCCAAACCGCACTAATTTCTCCCCCTTTATAGCTCATTTTTACTGCCACCATCATTGCAGCCTAAGAACCTAGGACAAATCACACCTGAATTCTTCCTAGAAGCCAAAATGACCAAACAAGGCTATGTGATAATGACGACAAGATGATAATGTTTAGTAAAGGAGAAGGCAGAGGGAAAAGAGGAAGACCGCATTATAGGCGGATTGACTCAATCAAGGATGCCACAGCCCTGAAGTTGCAGGACCTGGAGGGCGGGGCTTTCTGATGACAGAATGTCTTCAAATTCTCTCATTCATAGGGTTGCCATAAGTCAAAGCCAACAATTTGATAGCAATTATCAATAAACGTTTGCAGCTGCAACCACAGCAGTAAAGTTTTCTACACACCAATGAGGATAGATATCCTTTTCTTCAGGCTGGGAAAAACAGAGAAGAGGTTGAAATGGAGTATCCTGGAAGAAGGCATGATTATCTAGCACCTTGAAAAAGAAAACTTCACATTGCAACATTTTGCTGCAGGCCACAATTGTATGGAATCGTCTGGATAATTCTTATCATGTAAATCGGGAATAAGCAGCACCATCAGGATATTGAATCATTTCCACTCACCATTTTCAGATGACTTTCAGCCATTTTTTTGTGGAGGGGCAAGAGTGGAGGTTGCTGACAGGGTGAGATTAAGCACCATATTTGGGGACACTTGGGGAAAATTTGGGTTGTTTGGGCAAGAAAAAAAATGCCTGAATATCAGCCAGACTTTTAAAAAAACCCTAAAAACTGGGGTGTTTGCAGGATCTGGGATTCTTTGGGGGCCTTTGGGAACAAGAAAAATGGAGCTGGGGGGGCACATTCAGCGTATGGACCACATTTTCCCCACCCCCTGATGTAACTGTTCCTCATTAGAGATATAGGCTGGAATCCAAAGGACTGTGAGCACATAATAGCTTCTTGTGGCACAGGATGGACTCTCTCACCCACCCCACCCAACACCTCTTCTGCTGCAGCTGTGCACCCATTCAAAGGGCCCTCCCGAAAATCAGGTGACCCTCTGAAGCAATTTAGATTCAATAGAGGGAATCAGTAATCTCCACTGTCCTCCCAAGAAGAAGAAGTGCTTCTCACTCATATATCAGGTTGTCTGGATCACAGCCATTGAGTTGTTCACTCTGCCAAAAAGCATTCATAAAACACTGCAAAAGTAAAAACCATGATACAGCTTTTTGAAATTTAATTTCAGTATCCAAAATAAGCTGAGTACTGGACTAGGACACTGGGAGACCAGAGTTCATATCCTCACCCAGCTACAGAAAGAAACCCACTGGATGACCTTGGGCAAGTCACACTCTCTCAGTTTCAGTGAAAGGCAAGGGCTTTGTTGCCTTAGTGCTGCCATGAAACAGAAATGACAAAACACAACAACCATAGTTATTTTTTAAAAAATTAAATTGCAGGAGTTGAAAAAATTTCATTCCACTGCTCAAGAAATTGCTTTCCCATGGCAAATGTGATGACTTCTTTATGCGAGTTAGAAAATGTTGCATTCTGCAATTTCCATGATGCCCCCACCATGACAACACACACACAAACACGCACTTGCTTCCCTTTTTGACCCACAGAAGTAAAATACAAGCTGTGAAATCTTTTATACAGAACAAATAAAAATGGGGCTTCTGTGTTTGTGAGAGAACCCCCACCTAGCATAGGGGAAAAGGTCTCCAAGTGTACACAATGAAAAACCTTTCCCTTAACTGTTACATGACCACATGCTAGTCTTCTAAGAAAGGTTTTTTTTAAAAAAAAAAAAAGTGCTCTCAGCAACAGAGTCTGATTTATAAGCTAGTCTGCAACATCAAACACAGAGGAAGATTCTTTCACATTACCACGGGAGCCCGGAAGTCCATGGAAGCCACTGCTTCCCTATTCATTGAATTTGGTTGTTTGCTTCTTATAGCATTATTTATGGAGAGTACTAAGTGAAGTCTGAGGCTTCAATGGTAAATGTTTAACAAGGGGCCACCAACCCAAACCACAAATCCACTCCCTGCACACACAATCTCTGGACAACTCACACTTCACACTGACGGCAATCTTAAACAAATAAAAGTTTCTTTCTTTCTCTCTCCTTCTCTCTTTTCATTGTGTTAACATCCGAACTTTACTAAAAAATGTTCTCCATGAGTCCATTGGCTCTCTTTTAAAGCAACAATAAAGGGCCAGCTTGCATATAACTGGGCAAAAAGCATTGCTTCATATTAAAGCTTGCTTCCCATCAACACCACCACTGTGCTGGCACACTTTAGCCCTCACATTTTAAAATAAGTATAAGCATCAATTAAGCAATCTTACACTCAGAACTTTATGGTCTTACAAAACCCACACTTTTAGACGGCAATGCGTTATTTGTCCACTTAGTTCAAAAATGTGGAAAGCCATCCCTATTAAGGCCATAGTGCTCTTATTCCACTTTCAACATCCTGTGGAATTCTGGGATTTGTAGTTTACTGAGGCCAAAGAGCTCTCTAGCTGAGAATTCTAAATGCCTCTCCCTATACTGCAAGTCCCAGGATTCCACAGGATGTTGAAAGTGGAATAACAGCACTATAACCGTCTAGTGAGGAAATGGCCCAAGTCTGACAGCATCCCTGCTCATTCTGCCTGGTGGGGTTCAAGACATTTACCCAAAATGCTACCTTTATGATAACACTGAGAAGCAGATATATGATCAGTTCAGATATATGAACTGAACAGAGCAGGGCAACGGTCCACAAGATGTACCTCTGATCTAGTTTTCACATATAGTAAAGTTAGTCATTACCACCCCGTTCTGCCCTTCCACCAAAGAACTCAAGTTATGTGTGGTTATCCAATTTTAATTTTACAGTGGCCTGTAAGATAACATACGTTGAGTAGTAGTGAATGGCCAAAAGAGCAGTTGCTTTACATTAGAGGTGAACACAGTTGTTGTTGCTGTTGTTGTTGTTATCCCCCTCCTTATCTTATAAATAAAATCTGGAAATATTACTTTTGGAGGCTATAGCAATTGCCCCAACAAATATCATGGCTAGGGGATTCTGGGAGTCGTAATAAAAAAAAAAGTAATTGTTCCATTCTCTCCTTATAGTTCCAAACTCTCCTATCATGGTCTTACACAAAGTTATGGCAAATATCCTTAAGCTGCTCTAACAGAGAATGAAAGAATAGCAGCTATGTCCCCAGTATAGTCCTCCCAGCTTTTGCCCTCCCAGCACTGAGACAAGATTAGAGTCCTGTGCTCACAGCAAGCATGCAAAATTCTCCAGAGTTAACAAAGAATTCTAGTTGTCCAACTGCCTCCAAAACTCTGGAGCCAGATCTGAATCTGTGTATACATTGGTTAGCTGGTTTTATTTTCAGTTTTCATTATATCACGCATCTGGCAGTATAAGTCCTTTAGTTTCTCTATTAAAAACACAAACTATCTGACATCTTCACTGAACCTATATTATGCCTACAATTATAT
Source organism: Cyclura pinguis (assembly GCA_030412105.1). NCBI lineage: Eukaryota > Metazoa > Chordata > Lepidosauria > Squamata > Iguanidae > Cyclura > Cyclura pinguis. The sequence goes on along the minus strand of CM059602.1, from coordinate 28,593,954 downwards.
GTATGGTTGTTTCAAAGTAAAACTCACTCAACATAGTGAAGGAAGTCAATACATTGCCCCGAGCAACTTGGAGGAACAGCAGAATAAAAAACTAATAGACAAAACTAATAAATCTCACTGCACTCGTCTGTTTTGCTTTCTGGACATAACCTTGGCTTCTGTCTCTCCATCCTACATCCAGCCTCCTTCTTGGGCAAATCCAAGGGAGATCTGGATTCTTTTTAGCTGTCTTTCAAGAGGTCCTAATCACGATACACACAGTCTGTAATTTCGATAGCTGCTCCCAACTAGAATAGACCCAGTGAATGAACTGCTGAAGATAAGTCAACACACATAGGTAAATCTGATTAATTAAATAGATCTACTTGAACTAGCATGGTGTAGTGCTTTGAGCACTGGACTATGACTGGAGATCAGGGTTTGAATCCCCACTCAGCCATGGAAACCCCCTGGGTGACCTTGGGCAAGTCATACTCTCTCTGCCTCTGGGGAAGGCAGAGGGGAAAGCCCTCTGAACAAATCCTGCCAAGAAAACCCCATATTACATTCCTCTTAGGGTTGCCATAAACTGGAAATGACTTGAAGGCACACAACAATAAACTCTAGTCAGGAGCAGCAGTAGGATTTAGGCCATAGTGGGGCATAATGAGTGCACAACACTCCTCTTTTCAATTAAAAGAATTATCCCACATAGAAACAAACATCTGTTAACTGCAACTTGCCAAAGCTAAATGTATTCAAGCTCATTCTGGGCAACAAATCAATAGCTAATAGCTCAGCCTGCAGATGACATAGGTCACAAATTCAATACTTGGGACAGAGATGTTTGATTTATTTTGTCTGGGATGGGACAGTGGTATTGATGGTTGAGCGACATGTGCTTTTTATAGAAGTACATTCCACTAAAACAGAACTTCTAAAGCAAGAAGCCTGCAGCTCTGTAATTGGGAGATCTGAATGATTATATACCCTTGTCTTCAACCCAAGAGAGAGAAAAACAAGATTTAAGTTGGTGTCACCTCTTCAAGCAACTATCTCCTTTGCAATGCCACTAACTTTGTGCTGCTAGATTGTGGAGAAAGGCCATACAGTATGAGGGAAGGAATGACAATCCTACTCTGTAACCCATCTCACTTTTCATGTGCCTCTCCTGTATTGGTGGATGCACGTGGAAGACAGTACTGAAGTTTTAAATGTGGCTGCATTCCACTTCTAAACAGGCTAAAGCCATAGGAGGCGGTAAAGTTACACTACTTTTCAATCTCCCTTTGTTTTTTGTGCCACCAGTGAGCTGATACATTTTCTTCACACACACACGCGCACACACACACACACACACACACACACACACACTGTGTGACTGACATAATCAGGAAATCAGGAAAAGTCCTATCAGACTCACCAACACTTTCCTTTCAAAAGGACATGTACGGCACTATGAGTGGGTGCATATATTGGCAATGTTTTATCAATGAAAAAGAAAAACCACCCTGATGAGACATCTGTGAAACCCTACTCTCCACCATCTTGTCAGTTTATCTGGAGAATGGTGAACCTTGGGGTGAGCAGGAATGTCTTAAATGGAGTAAGAGTGACATTTTAAAGAGTAAAAATCATCAATTGCAAACAGTGTTACTGCACAGATTCAAACAGCTTAACTAGCAAAGTGCTTAGAATGTGATTAGAATGTGATTGATTCAATAAAAAACCCAATCACAGCTTCGGAGGAAGACAGTTTTAAGTTATAAGAATATCTTCCTTGCTCTCATGATTGAAGCAGCTTAAGAACAACAGCTACAGAAAGTTCAAAACCAAAGGAAGCTGGTATCAGATTATAGACAAGGAACTGAAGCTGAGAGAAAGTGACTTGTATTCCATTATGCTACCAATCAGATTATTCCACTCAGAATATATTGAACCCTTAGGCACACCTAATTTTGAAAACAGAACATTTTAGTTACTTCCCCCACCTTACACCAAAATACTACATAAAACAAAGCAATGGAATAACATATAATAAAAACAGTACTAGATTCCATACACAATGTATAAATCCCATGTACAGGGAACCAGAAATAAAAAAAATTAAAAAAACTTGGTGGAATATATAGAGTACATTTAAAGGCAGTATGTGTGACCAGCTGATATCCTTGGAAAGTAAAATTTCACAAGTTTAGGGCCACCACCAAAAACATCTTGTCCTTGGTACCTACCAACCTGACTGACCTCCATGTTAAGTGAGAGAGCAGAACCTCTGGGACCAGTCTTGACGAGTTCATACTGATTTAGGTGGTCTTTCAGCTATCCTGGTCCCAATGCATTTAGGGTGTTAAAGATTAGTTGTTGTTGTTGCTGTGTGCCTTCAAGTTGTTTCCAGCTTATGGCAGCTCTTATGGGTTTTCTTGGAAATATTTTTTTCAGAGGTGGTTTGCCACTGGCTTCCTCAGAGGCTGAGAGTGTGACTTGTCCAAGGTCAGCCAGCGAGTTTTCCATGGCCAACCCTGGTCTCCTGGAGTCCTGCTCTCAACAGTCAAACCACTACACTATGGTGTTACTCTTAAAGGTTAGTACCAGCCTTCAAAATGAGCTTGGAAACAACTGGTTAATGAATAACTGATAAATCAGTACAATATGATCAAACCACCCATCATCCACAAGCATTCTGGAAGTTGACACATGTACCAGCAGAATCTCTAAACAGTCTTTATAGTATGTAAAGTCTTATGTAGAGATCATTAAGGCAGTCTAGTCTGAATGTAACCAGTGCATGCATAACAGTAAACACTCCAGTGCATTGATCCCTCAGGGCTGGCTAGTGTCCAGAGTGTATATGATGTTGACACAGAACGGACATGTTGTATTCACAGAAGAGCTACATCAGTTCAGGCTCACTGTGCTGCTAACAAAGAAGCCCTAGAAAGCTAACACAATTATGGATGCTCACAGGCAATGCTCAAAACTAAGTGTTCCTTCTCACGGTTTTGGAACAGTGTGAGGACAGAGTAAGCCACAAAGAGGTTGTGTGCAAAGGCAGAAGTGTTGTGGCATGCTAACGAGTTCTAAGTGTTACTACACAAATTACAAGGAAACTACCCAGATGAGAGACTTAAAAAAAAAAAAACCTTTACAGTTTGTATGGGGATATTAATAATCCCCACATGGATAGACAGGCATCATCCAAAAAGAAAAAAAAAAACCAAAATCAATGGATTTAAAAAAAAAACTGAACTAAAGAAAGCAGGACTTGTTTCCAGATGGATTGCAAAAGTAGGAAATCATTGTTAAGGAAAAGCCAAAAAGTCTGAGACTGAGTCTTAGACTCATTTCCAGAAAAAATACAGAGGGTACCAAATATAAAGTACACACAATATTTTATTCAACAGCTTCCAGGTGGAACACAAGTTTTTTAAAACACACAAAAAAAAAATCCTTAAAGACAAAAGCAGAACAGACTTCTCTAACAGCAGGAATTAACAAGTACTACAGCAAGGTTGTTTGCAAAAGGATCCCCTCCAATGCTGGCTTGGGCACCTGATGAACTATCTCAGGAATGATCATCTGTGTAAACATCTTGAAAGAGTTTGGATCTTGAACAAAAAGTACACCAAGTCTCTGTAACAGGGGTCACTTTTCCCGGCACGGGTTAAATCCTGGGCCACTTGCCATCCATCACCAAGCCCACCTCTAGAAGACATCCCAAGGCAATCTGAGCATCCACTGCCCCGCCAGGAACATAGAGCTGGGAGTTTAACGAAACTGATGATGGATAGGTTCTCTTACGCTGAAATCGCAGCTTGCAAATCACGCATTCATAGGCAAAACCGCACTGTGTCCTGCGGGCTGAATTTCTTACGCCAATATTCACCGTTTCCCTGCCACCAGACTAGAGGAACTATGCCACCCAGAGTCCTATCTCCCCTCGCATGCAGACAAAGCAGACCCAGGGCAAGCCAAAGGGCAAGAACCGTGGCATACAGCGCTCTTCTCTTTGTTTTGGCCGAGCTTACCCTCCAAGTCACGCCAAAGCAATGCCCAATCCCCCACGCCCCGGGAGCGCCCATTGAGGGCGACCTCCCCCCACTGGGGCTGCGCTCGGCTGTCTTTGTGCTTCATTCCTACAGGTGACGATGTCCTTCTGCAAGAAAGGGGGCCCGGCGCCGGCTCCAAACTCCAGCTCCTTCGGAACTCGGCTTAAGCAGTCCTTGCACCCACCGTATCGCTAACCCTGTGCCCGAGTCAAACACCCTCCCCTCAGAACAGGAGCTGGCGCCGCCAACCCGGTAGCCCACCAGCAGCGGGATCGGAATTCTCCTTCCCGCCCCGCCACGATCGCCCCGGTTAAGCCTCCGCTTCGGGCACAGCGCGTCCACCTCGTACCGCAGAGGCACGCTTTGCTCCTCGCCTACCCCCGAGACCTTCTGCCCTAGCGGCGCGACCTCTCGTCTGCCCCCCGGCGACCGCCACACACACGCTATCCTCCTCGCCCCAAGGCTCACCGACTGCAGGAAGCGCAAGGTGCCCACGTAGTCCCGCTCCGTCCCCAGGATCTCGTTGAGGACACAGAGGCGAAGACGGAGCTGGCGGTCTGTATCCTTGGGGGGTTCCGAGGGGGCCGCGCCGTTCGGAGGAGCGGCTGCCGTCGCCGCTGATGCCGTCCCCGCTGCGGCTTCTGCCGCCGCCGGTGCCGCCGGCTCCGCTTCCATGGTACGGCTGCGTCCCGGTGATTTGCCGTCCGACCCGGCTGTCCCGCCACCGGCGCTACCACGCTCTCGTCACTCCTCGCCCGCTTCAAGCGCCTTCCATCCCTGAGGCACGCCGAAGAGAAAAGAGAGAGAGACCGAAACGCACGGAAAGGGCTTTCCCAGCCCGCCTACCAGCTCCGCGGGCCAGCGGGAGCGCCGCTCGGGGACATTCCCGAAGAGACCGCGGCCGCTGAGGCGACGGCAAAAACCGGCAGAGCGGAGCGCGCCGCGAATGGCACCGACTCGAGCGAGGAAGGGCAGCCTCGGCGCCAAGGGACTGGAGGAGGGAGAGGCACAGCGCGAAGGGGGAGTGGCGAGGAGGGCAGCCGGCGGGGCGACGGCGAGAGAGGGGCGGTCGCGAGGACTGGAGGACGCCGGCCCCTGAGGCGAGGGCGGCGCTACGAGGCCCGGGCGGAGCGAGGGTGTCTTGGCGGGAGTCGGACGAGCCAAGCGTGGAGGGCGAAATAGAGCGAGAAAAAGCTTGGAAAGGAGCGGGAGGCGAAGAGACGAGGGCGGGCGCCGAGAGGAAGGGGGAGCCTTTGCAGAAGTAGCAAGGACGAAGCGTGGCTAGGCTGAGCTGCATAAAAACACGGTTTTTCTCTACATTCCTATACGGGGGAGCTGGGGAGGGCGGGAAATTCGCCTGCGACGAGACCCTGCGTTCGCTCCCTCTTGTGTTATTGCTGTATGACCTTATAGGTTCTTGCGGCACAGGAATAAGAAGCAACCTGTGCTGTGGAGATTCGGCTTGTGGGGCGGTTGGGCTTTGCTTTTGCTGCCCGCGGCGGCCCCCTCCCCACGTTGTCAGAGGGAGCGGCGCTCCGCCGTCAGCACTCCGAAGCGCGGCAAAAGGCCTTTTGTGGACGACGGGCGCGTAGAGCTCCCCCCCAAGCGCGCGCCCCGAAAGGACTTCGGATGGCCGTGCAGCTCTTCGTGCGTGGCGCGGGACGCCCGAGGTTCTCATCGGTGTTTGCGCGCCTAGAAAACATGCCTGTCACGTTTGAAGGTGTGCTGTGCACGGGGCTGCAGGACAGACCGTTTCCATTTCCATTTGTTACTGTACTATTATTCCACTTTCAACATCCTATGGAATCCTGGGGTTTGCAGTTTAAGGAGAGGCTTTTGAGGCCTGTAGTGTGGAAATGGCCAATGTCTGAGACGTACTTCGAATACCACCAAATCCCGTGTTCACATGTGACCTCTACTAGTGCTCTGCCTCCTCTAGTTTTCGCAACAGGGTCAACTGATGTTTCTGGAAATGGGCACATTCTAATTACCCTCCACATGTATCCTACATCCTAGCAGGATCTGGCTGCTGCTAGGCTGACACACAGATGCTTCAGTTAAGAGGTCATTACATGGTCTTTGGCAAGCCGCCTAATGTATCCCCCAGTGCTTTGTGGGAATACAAATAGTTTTATAGGTTTGTTGCAAGAATTTCTGAGACAATGCTGTTATAGTGCTATTACTCCACTTTCAACATCCTACTCCAGTTTAAGGAGGGGCCTCAAAGGTCCCTCCCTAAAGTGCAAACCCCAGGATTCTGTAGGATGTTGAAAGTGGAATAATAACACTATAACAGTCTAGTGTGGAAATGGCCACAGTCCCAGTCCGTATTTTGAGAGTAGCAAAAACAAACAGATGTCTGGGCACCATGTATTATATCTAAGCACTATGAGTTACTGGAGTTGGAGCTAGGGTGCTTTCACCTTATTTCCTGCCTTGAAGGTGTGTGCATAGACAAAGTGGTAATTGCTTTTCCAAAAGCTGACAAAAGAGCCCAGAATAGGCTGGTTGTCTTACCTTTGGGTGAGAAAACATTGATGGGAGTCCTGACAGTCCCTTAACGTCTTGGTTGGGTAAGGTAAATAGAAAAGGTCTCTATAGCGTATGCTCACAGCAAGGGTGTTTGACTGCTTCACATGGGCAATTTTGCCTTCTATTGTTGTTTCTGGGAGTGCTTGTACCTTACAGCCTTTTGAAACAACCATCCCAAGCCCATCAGCACTGGGCTTTCCCATCTAATCCTCTCTGAACTTATGACCTGGCTAAACTGAGGTCATCCTGACTGGCTACATACATACTGTCAGTGCTTGCCCAAATATACTTTCAGCCATAAATATATCTAATATATGAAAAATTGCACACCCCTCAAAGTGGGGGTGTTGGGTGTGGTAACCATAGCTTAAAAATTGCAACAACAGCAAAAAAAAAAAAAAAATCACCACTACAGTCCAATTATATAGTCAGCGCTCCACATTTGCAGGTTTCATTTTCGTGGATTTGATTATTTGCAGGTTTCTCCAGCCCTGCCTCCCATCTCAAGGGCTTCTTTTCCAGGGGAACCTTAATATCTCTGATCAGCCCTTTAAAAACCCACCTCTGGTCCTCCTCTTCCCCCTCCATCAGCCACTGCCTGCCCAGCTAAGGATGGCTTGCAGCCCAGTTTCTCCACACCACAAACCCTCTTCCAATTCTTCCCCACACCCAAGAAAGGAAATGGGTGAGAGAGACGAGGTATAGGGCCAGCATGCTGACCCACCCCTTTCCCCCTCTGCTTTCACTGACTTGGTTTGGACCTGGGTGGTTTAAGTGTTTTCAATCTGTTTAATTTTATTAATTATGTTTTTAAAGGATATTTATTAATGGAAGCCACCTTGGGGCCCAATCTTGGGAGAAAGGCAGCCTATAAATAAATTTAATAAATAAATGAATAAATAAATAAAATAATTCCCACCACCATGCCTCAGCCTGCTTCTCACATACACACACACACACATTTTCATATTTGAGATTTTTCTACTTTTGCAGAGGTCCTGTACCCCAAACTCTAGTGAATGTGGAGGACCACTGTACTCTTGAACCGGCTAACCTGAAGTTAGCTTTTTTGTGGAAGGATCTGAACTGTCCTCGATTCAGTTCTGGAATCCCAAACAAATTCTTGGGCATAGAATTAGAGGAAGATCTAGGGCGGGGCAACTGGGGTATGTGCCCTGGATGCCAATGTCAGGGGGGCACAAAAAAGAGGACACTCCTCCTGCCTCTGCCAATTGACCCTCCCCCACCCGCCCCCACTCACCTCATCCCCATCGGCCACTCACCCCACCGCCGTCACTTGCCCTGGGTGCTGTTGAGTATAATCATAATCTTGTCATGTCCTGAGTAACTTGTACTCCACAAACTAGAAGTGATTATTTGTAGAGAAGCAAGCAACACAGCACAAGTAATTCAAAGTTTCTGAGACTACAGCATACATGGTGGCTGCAGGGTTTATATCCTGGCATACAAATTTAGGTGTGCAAAGCTGTGATTGGAGAAGATAATAAATCTCACATCATCTCACCGGTTTAGACATTTCTCCAGACCCTCAGTTGTTTACATATATTTCACGCTTGAGGCAGGAGCAAGTTCCTATATTGTCTTTGAGGACTGCCAGTTCTCCTAACACTTTTCCCATACTTTCCTTCCCCACTCCTGCATCTGATCTTCTTCCCCTTGCCTTGGATATATTGTAGCAGCAAACAATAAAGCAGTTAGCAACTTGGTACCTTGGAATACCTTAACAAGCTTCAACCAGATACATAGTTGCAACTAACATTTGGCCATTGATATTTTGTAGCACTCTAGCAGACTCTAGCAATGCCCAAGCTAGCTGATCTATGTTAATACATATTCTATTACATGTCCAGCAAATACTTATGACAGGAGCCACACATCCTGACAAATCTTTTATAGTAAATGCCAGTTGACAGGTCTGGAGTTCTAGTAAAAAACAAAGTAACCTGTATTTGTTTGAAAAATGTTTCAAATACCTCCCAGTCCCAAGTGTGCTGCTTCTGTTAATATAGCTTATAAAAGTACTAAGACCAGTATATGTTCTAATCAAGATATCTCCTTAATTTAGTGTACAAACATAGGGAATCAAAATGTGGTGAAACCTGGGGGGAAAAAGCCTTAGAAGTGGGATGGGGTAGACATTAAAAGTATGGATACCCGCAAATAATAAATGCAATCCTTGTTGTTTTAAAACTTTTAAATTTCTCAGGTCTGGTCAAATTTTTTAAAAAAATCAAACAGTTCTGCTCACATGCTTCAGTTTTAAATATTAGGACTTAAACAATATTGTTAGTCCCAACTAGAGTAGACGTATTGAATGAATAAAATTTATATCAGAGTTATCTTAAGTTCTCATTAACTTTATTCAGGAGTATCTAACGGATTTAGAAAAAAGATTTCAGCAAGAAAATGAAAGCAGATGCCTCTGTTCTGAAACCAAGTGACATTCTGGTGTTCCTTTCTTGGTTTGTTACAAAGCAACCCTTCCTATCCTTCTTGTACAATTTTCTAAGGAGATTTAGGATGGGGCAGAGATGATCCTCAACTGGCCAAGAAGAACATAGCAGAACCACTGGCTGTGTTTCTGCCAGTGGTAGGCTCTGAAATGGCAATCCAGACACGGCCTTGGATCCCTTGGATCCAAAGTCCCTTCAGTCCTATTAGAGACCACTGAATTGGGTTCATTAGCTATTCCAGGTTGGCCAGAGCCAGCCAACAGAGCTTTGGAAATGTTAGATTGTCTGCTACTGTTGCTACCCCTACCCCACTGCATACTGTTACGACTACTTTGCTTGTCTGTATTTGCATTAAAACATGTCTAGAAATTCCAGGAATAACAAGAAGAGAAGTAAATCATTCAGGTAAGTGAAGAAGGCTTTCTTTGCAGTAGCACCTCAGTTCTGGGATACCTGTCTCAAAGATGCTGCGATTTTTCAGATGCCAAGTAAAAACATTTTTCTTTACCTAATCTTTTACATTTGAGCAAGTTTCTAACAATGTTCTAACAATGTTATCTGTTGCTTTTCTTACAGATGTTGCATTCCACTGTATTTTGTTTTATGTTGTGTACTGCCATATGTCATTGAATACCAAAGCCAGAATCAGCCATGCCATAGTATTTCCATTTTCCATGTATCGTTGTGAAAACTGGATAGTGAAGAAAGCTGATAGGAAGGGAATCAACTCATTTGAAATATGGTGCTGAAAGAGAGTTCTACAGACTACCAAAAAGACAAATAAATGGGTCCAAGAGCAAATCAAAAGTGAACTTTCCCTAGAAACCAAGATGACTAACCTGAGACTATCATACTTTGGATATATCATGAGAAGACTGTAATCTCAGTAAGAACAGAAGGCAGTAGGAAAAGAGGAAGACCGCTCTGTAGATGAATAGACTCAAATCAAGAAAGCCACTGCCCTGAGTCTATAAGACCTGAGCAAGGCTGTTTATAACAGGATGACTTGGAAGTCTTTCATGCATAGGGTCAAGCTGCTGTGAAGTTGACTTCACAGCAGTTAACATCAACAACAACCCTGAAATTCTCTGAGATGAAGCATGATACATGTTTGCTTTAATTAATAAGTAAACAATAAGAGTGCCTGGAGAACTGAACGTTTCCTCTTAGGATATATCATATCTGGAACTCAAAGCAGGAAAGAAGCATGACACAAATCCCATCCTGTAATGTCATCATCTCATCCTGTATTTTCATCAGCTATTAGTGGACCAGGATAAGGGAAAGCATTTTGCTGGGATGCACAAATTATTTTTTTAAATATATTTTAAATAAAATAAAAGCATGTGGAGCAGCATCCCTTAAATCACAGCCATATCAGTATGTCCTATGGAATTTTCAAAGATTGCTCCATGCATAATGCAGCCAAATACATAACATCTGCATAACTTGGCATGGATGTCTCACATTGGATTGCCTCTTTGTAATGCAGGAGGACTGGGAAACTCTAAAGGGGCACTGGCCATTCACTCCAGTGACATGGGTCTCACTGTCAAAGGTGGAAGCGACATCATATCATTTCCATTCCAGAATTTGCCCTAAAGATGGCTTATTTTCCATTATTTTCTGGGCTTTAGGGGGTTGGGGGCAAAGGGGTCCAGACTGCTAAATTTTTGTGACAATTCAACTGCAGGCATTTTGGGGCTGAAAATTCAACCAAAAAACAGTGTGAAGAGGGTTTGAGGGCTTCAAGTTCTCCTGAGGGGCCTTAGGGGTAGTCACATAATGGGGTCTGCAGGTCTATATGCACTCTATAGGCCCCTCTTTCCCCACAAACCTATGTGAGCCAGTTACACAGGGACTAAAGCAAATTGTTACAGAAATGCAAAAGAAGTGAACCTCCAAATATTCTTGGACTACAACTCTCACATCCACTTCCATTTGCTGTGCTAGCTAGGAACAAGAGGAACTGCAGTCTTAACAGCATTTGGATGGGCACATGTGTCCCATTCCTGCTACAATAACAGTATTCTGGGGTTTCTTCCTCTCCCCTCTTACACTTGCAGGCCTTTCAAAATACAAAGGGCCTTTCCACACTACACTGTTATAGTGCTGTTATTCCACTTTCAACACCCTATGGAATCCTGGGGTTTGCAGTTTAGGGAGGGGCATTTAGAATTCTCAGCCAGAGAGCTCTTTGGCCTCAGCAAACTACTAATGCCAGAATTCCACAGGAAATTGAAAGTGGAATCATAGCACTTGTTACCCTGTTTACTGTGGGCCCCGCGAGGGACACCAAAATGTGCTCAACAATAGGTGGGGAAGATTAGCTCTGAGCACTGCTTTAGCGTTATGAGAGGCAGGATAACTTAGCAGGATCTTGTAACCCAGTGTCTACGGCGTCAGGCCAAGTCAAGAAGCAGACCGGTTTGAGAATAAAGAATGATCTTTATTAAATACAGGCACACGATGTAAGCAACACAGGCACACAGATAACTAAAGAAAATAAAGGTGTGAGTAAGATAGCGGGATTTTCAGAGGGATAGTTGATTCGGGTGATATGAAACCTGTCCTGAAGTCTGGAAGAAGATGGAGAGCGATGCTGGCGTTCGATGTATCTCAGCACGTGGAGCTGAGGGGAAGCTCGCCAAGCGATGCGGCAGCAAGGCGGTCTGGAACTCGGGAGCGATCCGAGGAAGCGCTCAAAATCAGGGGGTTTTATAAGGAGAATTGTGACCGCAGGCTAGATTGGACTTGGGGAGAACAATAGATTTGGATCTGGAGACAAAGCCTCCGAAAGGTCAGAATTTGAATGATTGAGTTACAGCCAAATTATCAATAGGATAGCCGGTATGCAAACGCGGAGTACTTGAGCGTTGTACAGTCCGAGCATCAAGCTGCCAGCGCAGAGCAGAGGATCTTTTGAAAGCTGCGTGCATACCTAATGGAGGTACTTGCCTTGAGGTCTCCTAAAGCGGTGAGTCGGCTGTTTCTGGCCTGCCTATATTGTCTCGGAATATTACGGTGATTATCGGCCGAGCCTGTATGAGTGCTTGTCCGGGGGCCTCGCAAGCACGTGGAAGGGATGTGTAAAGCCGAATTATTGATATCAAAGATATCTTTTTATATCCCCAAAGCTCGGGCTAGCCAGGGCAGTAACACACTATAACAGTGTAGGGTGGAAGGGCCCATAGTTACAGCAGTGTGCCTTTACTTTAACTGCTATGGCTGTGCACTGTGCAGTCCTACTGTTTGTAATTTGGTGAGGCACCAGAGTTCTCTGACTGAGAATTATAAACACCTTAACATGCAAATCCTGAACTTCCACAAGATGAAAGAATAACCATTAAAATAGAATCATAATGCTATAACTGTGTGGTGTAAAAGGGCCCTTGAAATAAACCTAGCCAGCAAGAAATGAGGCTATACAACACTACTAGGAAGAAAGCACTGATTCCCTGCACTCATGCAGCATTCCCCTACGATGGACAATGGCGTGATTCCAGATTGAGTATTCGGATCCTTACAATATCTTCCAAAGCAGGCTCGTGGACTCAAAATTGTTCCTACTGCTTCCAATGAATGGTGAAGCCTATGACAATTGGTCACTTGGACAGTATAAAGGCATCTGTAGGACTACATTTTCCCAGCACTGCAGGGACGCACTAAGACATATAGGGACAGCCAGGCACTCGGGTTTGGAAAGCACTTGAAAGAGCGGCAAATAATTAACTCTTTAATATGATGTTATTGTATTATTACTCCCAGGAAGTGAGGTACTTGTGGGATATTATGTTCCATGTGCCAGAATACTTTGGCTAGGTTAACACATTATGTACTCTATCTCAGGAGGGAGCATTGCTATTTGTTGCCGTGCTTGAAGCAGCAAAATGTTTTCAGCCAACCCTGGGGATGGATACAACCTGGAAGCACCACACCTGTGCTTGAGCAAACACAGCTTTTGTCCCCCTCCCCGCACATTCACACACTTATCTCTTTCCTTAATGCTGCATTGAAACCACATTTCAGAGATGTATGGAGAACACTTACACTGCAGACTCAAGCAGGGAAGAGGTGGATGAGTGATCCCTATAGAACAGGTCTGATTAGACTGTTTAATTGTTCACTTCCTTAAGCTTTTGGTTTCATTTAACTTTGTGTTACATTCTCAGTGACACAGCAGCATTAAAATCAATTTCTCTCTTTCTTTCATCTTTGCCTCAAGTTAAAAAACAAACACTAGACAGATGCATGTATTTCCACTTGAGCTAAATGCCAGTCCTTAGCTTCACTGGAGATTTTGGCATAACATCAAATGGAGTCGCTGTATCTTTAGCTTCTATTTCTTGAAGACCCATACACTCTAAATTGCACTCTGTTCTGTGGCTGAATTAGAAAGGTGGATCTTCTAAAGCAGTTAGTTTATTTGACCAAGTGTATCTGCAGAAAACTGGGATGGAGAGTGGAATAAATCCAAAATAATTTAACTTGGAATTTAGGAAATAATGATGCATAAAAAAAACCACTCAGTCAATAAGATGCTTTCTGAGCAGTCAGTCAGCTACCATTTCATGCGGATACGTTTTCTGTTAACGTGGCTGTGGGGTAGCTCTCTTACTCTTTTCTTTGGCTTTTTAAAGTCTTTTTCTGATTGTTGATTCCAAAATTAGAAACAACGTCATGGCAAGTGTGCAGCAGCTTCGCCTTGGGAATCCATTAGGATTGCTAAATTGCTGTCATCAGTGTCAGAAAGTGTCAAGTGCCAGCAAAAATATGTGTTCATTTTGGAATTTTTCTTAACTTAGAAAAAGTTTTTAACATCAGGTTTATGAGAAAAGTACTATGCACTATCCATTAAAAGAAAAAACTGTGTTTTATTAGCCTTTCTCCTGGAGGTTCAGGGTGAAAGGCATTTGCCTGTAATTAGAATAAGATCAAAGCAAGGAGGGAGCAAGTGTATGAAGCACACAATCCTCCAACCATGCATAAATGTTAATATAAATACACACACACACAAACACACACATACACACACACACGTGTGTGTGTGTGTGTGTGTGTGTGTGTGTGTAATTTGTACAGTCAGCTCTCAACATTTGCAGGTTTCATTTTGCATTTTTGATTATTCACGGATTATTTGCTGTCACCTCTACTGCCTCCCTATGCCATTTTTAATAGGGACTGCAAGCCTCGTGAGACTGAAAAACTGCAAACAAGGCTTGTAAGTCCCTATTAAAAATGGTGTGTGGCAGCAGTGGAGGTGGCAGTAAGCCCTACCAGCCAGCCACTTCCGCCCTGTGAAGGAACCTTGATGCCTCAAAGGAATCTACAGTCGGTTGAATATGATGATCATACTTTTTTTGTGTGTTAAATATGCGTTGGGAGGGCCTAGAGTTATTCATGGTTTTTTTCACTTTCATGGGGGTCCTGTGCCCCTAACCCTAGCAAATGTGGAGGGATGACTGTACGATTCAAGCAGTGTTGCTATTCACAAGTAGTAAGATGGTAAGTGCAGACAGCCTTCTCAGATATTAGCACTGAAAGTGCAAAGATATATGAGATGTATGTATATTATAGCTGGAGGGCAAAGGAATAGTTGGGGACCATATCTGTGCTCAAGAGCCATCACGGTTTAGTGGTTTGAAAGTCAGACCACAGCTCCAGGACGTGAGGGTTCAAATCCCCACTCAGCCATGGAAACCCACTGGATGACCTTGGAGAGATCACACTTTCTCAACCTAAAAAGAAGACAATGATAAAGTTCCTCTGAATAAAACTTGCCAAGAAAACTCTATCATAGGGTTCCCATAAATCGAAATTGGCTTGAAGGCACAAAACAGCACTTTGCTCACTTGCATCCCATCTCACCTCAGTCCTTTTTTGTGTGGTAGAGAAATGACTGCATAAAGCTATACTGATTTATGCAAGACCTCATAATTGAGGGATTTAAACTCCAGCCTCTTTGCTACATTTACCAACATGTCCCCTTATAGTATGTTGCATAGATCTGGTAGCAGTAGAACAAGGAAGGCGCAACATCTCCATTACATACCAAGTGAACATATATACAGAATATAAAAAGAGGTAGCTGGTGGCTCTTGTCCATTTAATGGTTGTACAGAAAAGGGAATTTCAGCAGGTGTTGCTTGTCACACACAGCCTTTTATGCACACTCATTAAAGGGACAGAAGCCCTGTCCCCAATTTCACCTGGCAACCCTAGTGATCAGATATAAAGTAGAAATACTCTCTCAGACTGACTGAAGGTTCCACGAGTTTATGACATGAGTGGCCTGCTCTTCCTACTGGTTCAGCTCATCATGATCAGAATGCGAACTTGAAGAACTGATGTCAAATTTTGATTTTTCCCCCATCCATCCACCCTTTCTTTCTGGGTCCTGCCTTATAAACTGTAAACTTAGTGCGATTGTCCTTTTCTTTTTAATTCAAATGCAAGCCACTCTGGGTATATTTTTGGCTATAAAGTGGTATGAAAGTATATTAAATAAATAGATAAATAGAACAGGGCATTTGTGTCTGTAAGAGCTGTGTAGAAGAAGGAATGTTGGGCCTAATCACTAATCCCAACTAGAGTAGACTCACTGAACAAATGGGATTTATGTCAGTGTTAACTTACATTCAGCAATTGATTCCCTCTGTTTTCTTTCATTAGGATAAGCAACTGAGTTTAGATAATTGCTGATACAGGTTTTATAATTGCATGGCAAAACTACCACCACCTTACAGAATTCCCTTCATCTAAATGACTAGTAAAAGTACAATCAGCCATCCATATGTGCAGATTTGACTTTCATGATTTGCTTATTTGTAAGTTTCTCCAATCCCTGCCCCCAACC
This sequence comes from Cyclura pinguis, assembly GCA_030412105.1. Taxonomy (NCBI): domain Eukaryota; kingdom Metazoa; phylum Chordata; class Lepidosauria; order Squamata; family Iguanidae; genus Cyclura; species Cyclura pinguis. The sequence continues at coordinate 28,578,064 of CM059602.1, read as the reverse complement.
TCAGGTGCTTCTTTTCTGAGGGAGCCTTCCTTCTTGGTGGCTACAGTCATGCCACACAGCCCTTTAAAAACCCTCCTCTGGTCCCCTTCCTCCTGTATAGGGCCACTGTGCTGACCCACCCCCATTCCTTCTCCCTTCCCTAACCTACTTTGGATTCTGGGTGTCCATTCTTCCAAGCTTCCTTCACACACACGTGTACACACACACACACACACACACACATGCACACACACACTTTCATATTCATAGTTTTTCCATTTTTGATGGGGTCCTGTACCCCTAACTCTAAAAGAATGTGGAGGGATGACTCTATTTGATGACTGAACTGCTATGTCTTGGGTCCTCACAAGTATAAAAACATTAGAGCTGTATAGAATCAAACCAGAAGTATGTCTGGTCCAGCATTCTGTCCCTAAAGTGATCAATGAGATACCTATAGGTAAGTACCTTAATCTCATCCCAGGAATGATGTATGTCATAACTGTATTTGCCTACTGATATAATTATGAGCAAGTATTATCAGGATTGCAGTTTACTGAATTAGGTTCCCACACGTGACAAACAAATGGAAGGAACAAATTCCTGTCTATGCATTAATTTATGACGAGATTTTACTTTTTAAAAAATCAGCCTTTACAGATGGCTAATGTTAACTTGGATTCAGTTAAATAACTCCACTCCCATTATTTTCCACAGCTAATTTATATATATATTTATATTTATTTGTTACAGCAAGCAGCCAGCAAATTAAAACAGAATTAAAGCAATACAATTGGAACAATAATTGATTACGTTAGAATTTTTCCAGAGACATCACACATAAAATATAACAAGATAACCTTAACATTTGAACTTAGAATGGAGATTGAAAAAAATTAAATTAAAAAAACATAATTTATAAATTTATAAAATTTGAAATTTTATATGTGCATGTGTGTCTGTGTATGCATGTGTACATTTATTTTTAGTCCAACATAACAAATAATTAATCTAAAGAACAAAATACAATAATAAGATACGAATACAATAATAAAAGCCCTGAAAGACACAATTTTAGAAAATACTAAATTACAAGGTAGAAATTTTAAAACATGAATATAAAATATTTTACATTTTGAATATAAATATGAAATATATGAATTAAGTTGGTATGATAAAAACAGAACATAATTTCTTGATCTCATTTGGGCTGAGGTAACATCCTACGCCGACAGGTAATAGCTGCCGAACAAAAGGTTGCTACCCTAGCTGTAATTTCAGGAGACTGGTCCGCCAAAAGGTAATCGATATAAAATGCATCTGATCTCCCTGGTATACCTTGTAAAATTGGAGTAATAAAGCGGCATCGAAGATCTCGGTAAAAAGAACAATACAGTAAAACATGTCCCACCGTTTCTATCTTCTCCTCCTCACAAGGGCAGAAACAATTACAGTATGGTACACTGTTATATCTACCCTTCAATAATGCAGATGGAAACACATTAAACTTAGCCTGGGAAAAAGCTCTCCTATATTTAGGGATAATTAAATTTTTCAAATAAGCAGCAGGACGGAGGGGCTGCCCTCTATTTTTAGAGACTGGGTAGATGGAAACTGCGCTTACATAATCTTGCAACTCAATATCCTGAATACGCTGGCACATAGTTTCTTTTGCTTTCGCATAACCCATGGCAAGAATAGCACCTTGTGAAAATCCTAACCTTAACACTTTCTCTCCAACTGTTTTTTTCCATCTTGAGTGGAAAGAGTCAGTTAGTGTCAGAGGAACCAGATCTTTGGGCATAAATAACAATTTTAACCAGTAATTTAACTTATAGATCCATATCTGGGATGTAATAGTGAGTTGACCCATCTCTAGCTGTGTGAGTACGTTTGGCACACAGCTAGGAAGACCGAGAATAGTTCTCAAGAATTTTGTTTGAACAGATTCTAAAGCCGCAAAATTGCTGAACATGCACAATTGTGCTCCGTAAAGCATTTGTGGTAAGATCTTATTGTTGAACACCTGTATTGCTGCCGGTACAAACTGGCCTCCCTTGGTGAAGAAAAATGAAATCAATGAATTATAACTCCATTGTACATTTGCAATGGCATAAGACACCTGAGCTTTCCAAGAACCAGTAGATTGGAAAATTACTCCCAAATACTTAGAAGAATTAACCTGTTCAATTGAATGGCCATTTAGTTGCCAACGGTGTTTACACCGTTTCCGAATGAAAACTAAAACTTTGGTTTTATCATAATTGATTTCCAACTCTTCAGTGCTACAATAGGCATCTAACGCTCTTAGGAGCCATCTCAAACCTACACATGACAGTGACAGAAGTACAGCATCATCTGCATACAATAAGACGCTCACAGGTCTCCCTGCCAATTTAGGTGGATGAGAATTTGTTTCAGATAGTGTTTTCACCAGGGAATTAATATAAACATTAAATAAGGTGGGGGCAAGGGTGCTGCCTTGTTTTACTCCAATGTATGTTGGTATTAAACTGGACAAATGTCCTTCCTGGTTACATCTTACTCGCAGGTATGTTTTATCGTAAAGACTGCGAATAAGAATCAGTAAACGCCTATCCACATTGGTAGCCTCGAGCTTGCGCCATAGTCTGCCTCTTGAAATCATATCAAAAGCAGACTTAAAGTCTATAAAGGCTGAATAAAGTGCCGCCCCAGTTGAGAAGGAATACTTTTCTAATAAATACTGTAATACTAACCCCTGGTGAGCAGAGGAATACCCAGACCTGAAGCCTGCTTGTTCTGCCTCCAGGAGATTTTCTTCTTCCATCCAACCTTGTAATTTCTCTAGAAGGTGACTGGTATACAACTTGCTAATAATACTTAGCAGGCTAATTGATCTATAATTGGCAGGATCTGATCTTTTACCTTTCTTATAGATGGGGATAATTATTGCAAGTCCCCAGTCAGATGGAATGCAAGCAGTCCGGTCAATGCAAGTAAAGAGAATGGCTAACACCGGTGCCCACCACTCCGAGTTTGACTTAAGCAATTCAGAAGGTATATAATCACTGCCTGGGGCTTTGCCCAATTTTAGTCTAGAAATGAGACTACCAATTTCAGATGAAGTGACAGGCGGCCAATCAGGGAGCCTCCTGAGGTCTTGTAGAGATTGTAAGTCTCCAGCTTGCCTGCCAGCATAAGTGGCACTAAAGTATGATTCCCAGGTCTTCACAGGGATATGAAAATCTAGTCCACGTACGTTGCTTTGCCAGCCCCTAGACATTATTCTCGAGAAAGCAGCTGAATCATGCATCTGTGATACAGTGATTAGCTTCTGCCAGTTCAATCTCTGTGCCTGTCTCTTTTTTTCCTTAATTAGGTTTTTATATTTTTTCTTTAACCACAGCCATTCCACAGGTAATGATGCCATGTCCAACTCCCTATATTCTTTATATTTTCTGAGTAAAATTTGCTTCATCTCCAGGCATTCCTGGTCAAACCAAGGCTTGGATTTGATGGAACGAAAATGTTTTCTGGGGGGATTATTGCATAGCAAACAATTCTGTAGGTGTACAATTTAGATTCTGGTACAGACATAAGGCCTCTTCTGGTGTTCTTACAGATAAAATAGAGTCTCTTAATCTAAGAGAACTTTCTGAGTGAAGGAGTTTAGTTGATGCTTCCTCTAACTTTACACTCCATCGGACATGGGAAAATCTTAAATCACCCTCCAGACTTAACCCGGGTTTGAACTCAGTGTGAAGGTCTTGTTTCTCAAGATTTAGTACAGCAATTAAAGGGAGATGGTCACTTTCAGTACGTACCTCCACCCTAAAACTTGAGACCAGATTTAACAAACTATAAGAAACCATTATATAGTCAATCATTGAAGCCCCAGTGCCAGATGTAAATGTGAATTCACCAGGTTTATCTCCATCCACCCCACCGTTCAACATTACTAAGTCTAAGTTGTTCAACATTTGTAGAAGACACAAATCAGAAAAGTTACATGCCTTGTCTTTGAATTGCCTGACAGGTATCAAATGACCTGCTTCTGCTTCAGGGGGGTACTCACCATAATGGTTATAAATTGTTTCATTATTTAGGCCCGATCTGGCATTAAAATCACCTGCCAAGATCACAAGTGCTTCTGGGTACATAGCAGTCATTTTGTTAATAAATTCTTGTAACTTTATCCACCTATCTTTAATTTGATGTCTTTGCGATAATGGGGGAAAATAAACATTTATTAACAGCAACAGGAGTGAATGCTGTTTGATGACCAGAGCAAGAGTGATATTGGGTAGGTGATCAATGCCATAGATTTTAACACAAAGCTTAGTGGAGATTAATATACCAAGGCCGCCCTTAGAGCGGCCTCCTCTAACACTAGGATTTGCTTTCAGGAGGTATGATTCATAACCATTTAAATCTAAACTATCACATTCCCATGTCTCTTGGAAAAAAAGAATATCATAGCTTCCAACAAAATAGCAGAAGGAATGGTCTGCAATTTTGCTACGCCAGCCTGCAATATTCCAGGACAGGAGTGACAGCTGACCAGCCTGGCAGATCTGACATGATGATTTAAGTCAATTGGAAATATAAAGTTTTAGAGAGCTTTCCTGCCTAACAAGACCTTCTATTTGCCCCATAGAATACAAATTCGATTTGCTGTCAGTATGGTTTGGGGCATTTGCACCTTGATTGTCTACTGTGTTCTTTGAGGAAGCACTAGTCTTTCTTTGAGTGTGGTCATTTTGCTTGAGCCTTTCTGTAGTCTCATCTTCTTCTGCAGCCAAAACAATGGCATCCAAAGAAGTATTTAATCTACTCACATTGGAGACTAATGGCTTAATGATGTTACATAAAGAAGGTCCCATGATTGCTGTTTTTTGAGGGGAACCTTGTTCCCATTCTTTGAGTTCTCTCAATTTAAGCCATGCAGCCGTAGTGGCCATATTTGCCTCTATAGAGGGTAATTTGGAGGCAAAATCCTCAAAAATGCTTTTCGTTTCGTGCTTGTGGAATAAAGGATTCATTTGTGCAGTAACCTGATGACACTGTGTGGTTGACTTCTCGTCCCATGAATGTAATTCATGATGGTTAGTCTGATGAGCTTCATTTGAAGCCTGGCATGCTACACATTGCTCACGAAGATCCTCCTGCCCCTTCATCATACCTAACAAGTGAGAACATAAAAGATCAAGACGGGACACTATTTCCATCTGGGCCTCATACGGTAGAACATAAAATGATTGTAGTAAGCTCTTTTCAGTGTTATCAAAAGGACCATTCTCCAAATTTATTAAAGATGAAGATATGTGATCCTCACAGCTAGCATGTTCCTTAGGCTCTAGATTATGCAAATTTCTCACTTGGCTATCAATGCAGAATAAATCCTGGTGTGCTACGTCACCTTCAGGGCTTTTAGAGGGTGCTACTACGTATGGAATTAATGAAGCTGGTGGTGCTCTGTTTTCAAAAAATCTTGAGACTAATAGGCCGCTCTTCTTCAGGTCTTCTCTATGTTCAAACACCATCTTAGCAAGACTCCATTCTTGGAATGTAACTACTGGCATGTGAGCCGTCAAAATATAAGTACTCCACATGCTCTAAGTCTGAGATGTTCAAGACACCAGGAATAGATGCCCTTAAAATAATCCAGAGGTGGGCTTTACGCTCCTTTTGTGTCAAAATTCCCCGTGGCTTGGGCTAGTTTGACAAAACCAACTTATTTCGGATCAGGACCAAATTCCAAGTCCCATCAGAGGAAATTGTCTCTTTGGTTGGTCTAGTGTTGGCTCCTAACAAAACATGAGACCAAGGATCCTGAATTTGCGAATCTAATGTGGAAGTCTGATTTCAAAACTCCAGCTGAGTGGCAAGGCAGGGTTTAGAGGACTCACGCTCTATTTTCTTCTTGGGTGTTGACTTTACAGAGTTCTGCCTGGGCTCTATAACTGAGTTTTTGTCGAGTAAATTGAGGAGCTTTCTGAAGTTTATTTTTTTATATTGCATTGTCCTAGGATTTTTAAAATTTTTACTTTTCTTTGTAGATATCATCCTCCTTCTGCACTGATTTATATTACAAGCTTTATGAGTCTGTTTAGTAGATCTGCTCTTCCTGCTACTGTTCTTTTCTGTTCTTATGGCTTCTTTATTTAATTTTATCATAGCGGTTTTACAAATTTCTGCCAAAATGATTATAATTTTATTACAGCCAGCTAAAAAAGTTTTTATATTTCCAATATCCTCAGTTAACAATATAAGCCATTTTGCAACTAATATGCTCTCCTCATTTTCCTCGGAGGGCACACAGAAAGAATCATTTGTGGTTGCGTTAGCATTTTTTGAAGAAAACTCTGAAATTTGCTTTAACATTAAGTCCTCAAGGGTTAATTTGTGGGCTGCTGGGCTCTTCACAGTAGACAATTCTGCAGCTGGGTCGAGCTGGGCCGAGCTAGCATCTTTCCTGTGACCTCCATTTTTATTGCAATTAGGCTTATCAAATATTAGTATCTGGGAACTGCTGTTCCTCAGCTGCCTCCTCATATTTTTTGTCCATATAAAACTGAGTTATTTTTGTCTGAGCCTTCGCTTTCTTCAAGGGAGGATTTGTAACAGATGGGGTAAGGCCATAAGTTTTATAGCCACTCCGGGTCATCACCATACTCTTGTTTCTCCTTAAGTTTTCTTACTTACTTAATCCTTTGTTTTGTTTCGTTTCTGCTTGTAATTGTAGACTGTGACTTCCTTAAATGATGCACAGAAAAGAAGAAAAGAAGGGGAGGGAAAGTAAGTACAATAAACTAAAATAAAATGAAAATAAAAGCTAAAGGGTGGGAGTGAAGTAAAACACGTTTGATTGTGCCACCGCCATCTTCCCCCCTGCTAATTTGCATTCCTCCATGTTATAAGAATGCCTCTTCCCCTTGCTTTAGTCTGGAAATCTTTTCACTTGAAAAGGAAAAATATGCAATTGGTCAACTTAAGGTTTTCAGCTGTGGAGTTTTTTTCCCCCAGCCAGCATTGTACATTGCTTTTTAATTGTACAGTTCTTCGCAACTGGCAAATCAGTGTATTTTCACTGCTGTTGCTGTTTTTGCACTCATCTTTTGTAGAGTTGGGAATTTTTGAGGGGCTTTACTTGCTATTACCATGATGTTCCCAGGGAATAAAGCAAAACTTTTTATGAAACCAATGTTTTTTAAAGAGTGCATGAAATCTTTCATAGAAATTGATCCAATAAACATATTGTCATCTTACTTTGCAGCTCTCATTTCAGTTTCATAGGATTGCTCTTCATTCTTATAGGAAAATTTTGTTGCCAACATATTCCATTGAAAATATAGCTTTTTGGGGGAAAATAGTTGGAGCCATGCTTCCTATTAGAGTAGCCTGTTATAGGAAAGTAAGGTAGGCACTTTAGCATTGGGGGGGAAGATGAATGCATAATCAAAGGATAGGCCAAATATTTGCATAAAATTTGCACATGCTAATTGTATAGATGCAAATTTAGATATAAATATTACAATTTAAATAGTGGGGAAGTGTGTGACCAGGTGGTCCGTTCGCTGCTCAGTTTGCTGTCCAGGTGCTGACTGCTGATAGGTGACCTCAGGGCCTTTGATCTCCCTTCTTAGAGTTCTTTATCTTTAAACCAGCTCTTCAAAGTGGAAAAAACCTTCAGGGTCGTTCTTTGACAGGCATTCAAACAAAGGACTGTCCTTGTGAAATAACAAGTGAATCACACAGGGCCCCCAACAGTAAACCCATTTATTTCATTGGACCAAATCAAATCATGGGAAGTGTGTGTGTATATATATATGTGTGTGTGTGTGTGTGTGTGTGTATACACACACACACACACACATATATATATATATACACACACACACACATGCGCACACATATTTGGCCATGTAAGTTGGCCTATTTATTATATGAAAACCACTAAATGTAGGAGATGAGTCCCAGTCTGGGAGAATGGCAGGATATAAATAAAGGGAATGAGAGATTTGACTTGACTATCTATGCTAGCTGTTGCTTATCTCTGCTTGCCACCTATTCCTATCCCTTTGCTTCCTGGTGCTAAATGCAGCAGTCTTTAGCCATCTTCCCAGCACAAGGTTAATTGGTTGCTAGACATACAAGTAAGCCTGAGATGAGGGTGGTGCCAGAATACTGACTGCTGAATTCACAAGACACTGATACTATCCTGAAAGATTTCATTCTCTTCTATGATTCACAGGAGGAAAGATGATTGCTGAGAGGATAGATGCCTCATTCTCAGGAACAACAAAAAATGCAGATTCCCCAAAGCATTTACTAGCTTCATCTCCTCTCTGGCTTCAGATAGTCCTTCCATGCCCATGCCAGCAAAGCAATTCAGGAAGAAAAGGAAGACAGACTACTAGTAGATATAACACATTGCCAATTGTTTAAGGGCAGTAACTTTCTTTTAACAGAGTGCTCAAGAAGCACCTCCCACAGATTACAGTGGCAACTCAATTCAATAATACCTTGTAAGTAACCTTTATAAAACCAGCAATAACAACCCAATCATTTGCATGTTTATATGGCTGATTCAACGTGCACTACCCCCACGGAAAATGTCACTGTTCCAGAGTGTTATTCAATAACGGCTAATGAGGAAACATTAAGTAGCTGTCTTGAAAATTTATCGGTGCAAAATGAACACAGGATGAGCTACAGCATTCAGTGATGAGCATCCATTTCAGTCTGACTTGACCTTGAATATTAGAGCAAGACTGTAGATATATTTATATACAGTCTTATGAAAGAAGCAGGTGTGTTGCCAATTCATATGACCAAACTGCTGTGTCATATTAGAAAGAGAAACTGACAAGGAAAGTGCTGTATTCATGGACTGCAAACCCTAGCAGGATTTATGTCATGCACTATCTCATAGGCCTAAATCCTACTGGTAGTCTTGGGTAGGATAGAACCATTAAATCAATGAGATTCACTTATTGCTGAATGACCATTCAACCTTTGATTGAATGGGACTACTCTAGTGGGAACTAACAGAATACCCACCATTGTCATGCTATGTCTTTGGGGGAGGGGAATCGGAATTATAGACTTATTTCCCATAGAGTTTGTGGCTCTTTTGTTTAGAGTTTATGTATTGAATTCTAGCAGTGTACCCATTCTTGGTCTCCCATTCCTTTTCTTTTGCAATACAAAACCTCTAAAATCAAGGGAATAGAATATTGCAAGGAAATTGGTTTGATGACAGTTTTCAACATGACCATGGTATGGGTTAAATTTTTCTGAGTTCATGTTTATATGAGGTTCATATGCATGATGTAGTTTTATTTTGACTAAAGTTTTTTTCCTTGGCAACTGTGTGGTAGTCTGGTGGATGCTGTTTTGTTTGTTTGTTTGAAAGTTCAAAGTAGATAGTTTGGTATAAAACTGAATGAAACCAGAGCCCAGATTCCAAAGTTCACATGCAACTGACATGTCTGCTTTCCTTCTTTCTTATTAATGCTTGTGTGAAAGAATGTGATTGGTGTATTGATCCTGTGCATTTTCTACAAAAAGTAGAAAACATTGAGTCCAATGAACTTATTTTCACACAAGTGTGCATAACGCTACAAACTATTTTTTTAAGGAAAAATCCATTTTCATTAATTAATATATTTATTGAGAAATAAATCTTTCCCTTTCTTTGTCCCTGAAGCAGTTTATCTGAAGGAAAGTGTTGATCAAGGTAGTAACATTGAAAAAAAGGGTTTGATAACTAGAAATCTAAGTAAATTAGTAATGTCGTATTTAGTAAAACATATGTCCTTCATGGGCAGGATGCCACTTTGATGGAAACAAAAGTTATGTAGCATGTAATCCTACCTCTTAGCCAGATGGGCTGCCCAGACCTAGATCATCTTGACAAGATATGAGAGGGCGAATGGAATATCAAATATCCTCTGCTTTTTTTCTTGGCTGCAATTTTTCCGTTACACCTGGTAACGAATTGGGGAGAGATGATAAAATTATTGTTTTTGTTGGTGCTCACAGTTTTAGCTTCAGTACAGACTCCTGGATACAACAATCCATACACACACACACACACACACACACACACACAATTGTAGCCATGTACAGAAAAAAAAAGAGCAGATTGCTCTGGAATAAATGGATTATGTGGTTTACAGTCCTTGCTTCCTTCAAATAACTTGTGTATTTATTTTTAAATGAGATATATCTGTCTCAAGTTCACTTTCAAAATAGCATTTATATTTCAACAGTATCAGTCTGAAGAAGAAACATTCAAACAACAAAAAGTAAATATCTAATTTTAGAAACTGGATATTTAAAAATGATGCTTAGATATTGAGCATCATTACCAATATTATCATTATCAATTCCATTTTGCACCTTGGGAGAGCCTTGAGCAGCTTTTCCCAACCTTGGCTCCTCAAGCGTTTTACACTGCCAACCCAGATCACTCGCACCCACCCTCGGGACAGTGGCTGGGGATACTGGGGAGATAATCTAACATCATTTAGAATCTCAAGGTTGAAAGACTGAGGCCTTGTTGAACATATAACAGAGCTGCAGAGTTAGAAATGAAAGAGTCCTAGAGGAAATCAGTCTTGACTCTTACTAGAAGCCAAGATGACTAAACTGAGACTGTTGTACTTTGGACATATCATGGGACAACATGACTCACTGGAAAAATGGTAATGTCTGATAAAGTGGGAGGCAGTAGGAAAAAGGAAGACCACATCACAGGTGGATAGACTCAATCAAGGAAGCCACAGCCCTGAGTTTGCAAAATCTTAACAGCGCTGTTAATAACAAGTTATCTTGAAGGTCTCAGATTCATAGGGACACCAAAAATAAATGACTTGAAGGCAATTAACAATGACAGAGCATGTCAGAAAGAGGTAAACTAACATTCACGTTCAACTTTTGTTTGCCTGAAGTGATAACAAAATGGCACCTCCGTCCCATTCCATGTTGAAAACCTGAATGGATTGCTAGTTCATTTTTAACCCCAGTCTGGAATGGGACAATATCCTACACCTCAGGGCAGCAGAATAGCTTAGCTGGTAAAGGGCAGGTTGTGCAGTACACAGCTCTTTCCACATGTTGCTGTGTTCTCAGGGTCTGCTTTCTGAGGTGATTACCTCACTCTGTCTAATGTTAAGGCCAATACTGATAGATACTTGAGATGGGGAGGGTGACTATATTGGTGCCAGGGGCCAGCTTTTGCTCCAGTGTCCCCTGATGGACTGGATTGATGCATTCCAGGTGACCAAAAGAAGCCAGAAATAAATGTCATGACCTCTTGTTTTGGTGTATCTTGTTTCCAGCTTCTCCAGCCCTGTTTGGAATAATTTCATAGAATCATAGGGCTTTTCTGCACTACACTGTTATAGCACTATTGTTCTACTTTCAACATCCTATGGAATCCTGGGGTTTGTAGTTTAGGGAGGGGCATTTAGAATTCTCAGCCAGAGACCTCTTTGGCCTCAGTAAACTACAAACCCCAGAATTCCACAGGATGTGGAATAATAGCACTATAACAGTGTAGGATGGAAAGGCCCATAGAGTTGGAAGAGACTACAACAGCCATTGAGTCCAATCTCTTGCCATCTAGGAACACACGATTGAAGCACCACAAGCAAATGTCCATCCAGCCTCTGTTTAAAAACCTCCAAAGCATGTGACTCCACCACACTCCAAAGCAGTATTCCACTGTTGAATGGCTCTTACTGTCAGGAATTTCTTCCTGATGTTCAGATGAAATCTTTTCCGCTGTAGTTTGAATCTATTGCTCCATGTCCTAGTCTCTAGAGCAGCAGAAAACAAGCTCACTCCATCTTCAACATGACATTTTAAATTAATGTCAGAGGGAAAGATAGCAATATCTTTTCATGTTCATTTCAAAGTCCTGAAAAAATAACTAAGAAGGTGGTTGTGTAAGTGTGGAAATGAAATAATCTTTATCTAAATTCACTATAGTTCCAAGAATATGGGCTTCAGTCCAGTTGCTAGATCCATCTAGACTAGATTCATTGAGTCAATGGGAACTTGGTTAGCCACCAGTCTTACAAGTCCAATTGATTTAATAGTTTTACTCTAGCTTGGACTCATAGTTGGATTTAGGGTATTAAAAACAACCACTCAGTGCAACCACATTTTTGAAATTCAGCTGTAAGGATCAAGTTTAGAAGTGTGGAAGAGTAGAAAGTATTCATGCTCTCTTCCGCAATGTTATTTTCTCATTCAAAACAGACATTTTGCACTCTCTTGAGGGACAACAGCATAATGATATGAGGGGAAATGATTGTGATTAACACAGCGCTCCTGCCACCATTCTGAACAAATTGGTACCTTCTATGGCAAAATTAAACATACAAATAATGTGGAAATGCAGTAACACAATGTGTATCATACCACATGGCCATTAGAGATCCTTGGCGTTCCTGTCAGGAATCTCTCCCTGCCGAGCCGCACCCATCAAAGGAGGAGAGAGATCAGGAATACTTGGAGAGTCCGAATATACCAAAACACAAGGAAAACACAAGTCGAGCCAGGTCAAGGTCCAGTCCAAAGGTTCAGGAGGCAGAGATCCATCCGGAGGGTTTCAGACAGCAGGAGACACGAAGGTCATGAGGGCTTGCTAATAATTTGCGGCAAGCAAGGAGCAGCCACGCTGGCAGACTTAAATAGCCCCTGTGAGCAGGTGCTGCTTGTTATTGTTTCCTCAGCCTAGTCTATGCAGCCTCCCTCTGAGTAGCCCAGTTTCAGCCTTCTGCGTGATTGAGGGCTGATGGGAACAGCTGGCTGCAACTCGTCTGCATCACTGCTGGTTCCCTCTCCATCATGACCTGGCTGGGGCAACTCAGGCCCTTTTCACACGCCGTCTCGAAAGCAAAAGGGCCCCTTGAGCATCACGTTAATGGGAGTAGCGGTCTGTATGACGCACTCCCATTTACACGACGCTCAAGAGCCAGATGCAGAGCAGACACGCACCTTTTTATTTTCAGCTCTAAGCCGAAAATGGTGCGCAGTCGTGCAATGCTCCCGGGGCCCGCGCATACTTACCCGCTGTGTGGTGCGTCAGGAGCCGGGCCGGTCGTGCTTCCTGCCTCAGCGCTAGCCTGCAATTTCCAGGTTGCGCTGCAGTAGGAAGGGGTGGGGCGTTCACGTGACGTTTGTGCGACCAAGAAGCCGATGCAGAACTCAAGCAGCAGGGAAGCGGCAGCGTTTCTGCTGAGGCTTTTCGCGCGACTGCCATCCCCCACCTCCGTGAAAAGGTAAGGTGCGGAAAGGCCCTCAGTCTCTGTTTGACCTTCCAGTGCAGGGGATGTTTGCAGGTTGACTTGCTTACTCCCTGGCTCGGCCCCATGCACAATCAGTTGCTCCTCAATCACTACAGCATCATGTATCACACTTCCTTTCAAAACTACAATTTCCATAATTCTTTGGGGAGAAGACGTTAGGCTTGAAATTTGTTTTTTGTAACTTGCTACATTAATAGGAATTTTAGACATTCAGAGCTCATCAAACAACCTTGCTGTAGAATTAATTATTCTACTCTGCTCCTGTTTATAGTCAGTATGTACAAGTGAAGGACTCTTGAGAATGATCTAGGATGTAATAGGGTAATGTAGACACAGGAACTTAAGGGTCAGATAAAATGTAACACGTGTACAAGCTGTAACTTTGCTGATGCATGAATCTTTTCTTCCTGTAGGCATTCTTTAATATAAACATAAAAATGGTATAAGAAGAGAAGCTTGAAAGAATAAACCATTCTACCTGGAATCCTTTGATCAAAGTGCTTGTGTGTGCGTGCCTATCATTCTTTCTCTTTTCTATCTTCTTACCTTTCGTTTGGGGGTTCATATCAGCTTCATGTCCATCTGAGGTATGGCAAGGTGTGATCTGTTTATTCACCCTAACAAAGAAATGATTGTAAAAGTACTAGTATATTTACACTCAGAAGATACCAATACATTTGTTGGTATAATAAGATGGCATTCTGAATTAGGAAGATCCCAGTTTGGGACTTACCTCTGCCATGAGATCATGCCATTACCATTATTACCATACCATTCGATCGTACAGAGAGAAGATGATGCTGCATAGGATTAGGAGGTCCTACCTCCTATCCACAGGGTATTGGATATCAAGTTCCCATTGACTGAAGTTGCAAGCTGTAGCTCATCCACAGAGCATATGCTTAGCACCTGGAAGTCCCTTGACCCCAGACTGACTATTTAGAGCAAGACCAAATTTTGGTCCTCCAGATGTTTTGGACTTCAGCTCGTAGAATTCCTCATTGTTGGCTAGAGCTTCTGAGAGCTGAAGTCCAAAACACCTAGAGGACCAAAGTTTGGGAACCACTGATTTAGAGATATCTCACTCTTGTGTAAGTGACTGCATTTAACACTAGCTGCTATTCCCATCCATCAAATACTCAGTCCACCAAAAAGATGTCAAAGAGGCAAGGGAGAGATTTCTACAGACTTGCAGAGCTTTATTTCAAAGGATTCAGGGGAATATGGAAGGGCTCCAGAACATGAAATCTATCATTTATACAACTGCCTTCTTTCCCATCTTTTCTCTGTTTGGGCAGGTCAGATTTATAATGATTTCAGGTTGGGATATGTAAGTAATTTGCTCATGTCATATTTCTGGATCCCTAATTTGCTTTGAGAACAGTGCACATGCTTATTAAAGTCAGGCGAGAATTCAACAACAATGCTACTGGAACATCTGCACTAGGAGCCATCTTCCAGAAATTCTCCATAGTCAACCCAGTTCTTTTCCTCATCCTCCACTCCACTTTTCCTGGTATTCTCCACAGGTAGCCCATTCCTCCTGGCCTGCTCATATCTTCTTCACCTTTCTCCCAGCAGTCCTTCTAACAATCTAGTATTTCTCCCATAATGTCTAGCTTTACTCTGCTCCAATTTTTTTTTTAAGCTCAGTTTGTGTCATCCAGTGAATAGCCTAGGAATGTTGAAAATGAAAGATAAGAGTTGATGGATTTTGGAATTAAAAATTTTAATAAATACCTGCACATATAATTTCAGTACTGTGAAACCATAAGTATTATGCGTGGTGATAGTCATTACTGAATACAATCAATTAAAAAGACAAGATAATCACACAGGTGAGGCTGGCAGTAGTATTCAAACAGCTGGCAGTAAAAGCCAGTTCTGGAATAATGGTTTGTAATTTTACTTCAACCAGCCCTGGAGGCATAAACAGTGTGGGCATTTTCTACCAGGATGTACCTTCAAGCCAAATGTGAATTTTAACATAGGATTTGCTATAGATTCCTTGTTGTGGAATGGCACGTACTGTAGCCCAAACTGTAATTATTTGGCAGGCACCAGTTAAACTATTCTCTGAACTAGACAGAACAAGCATGATCAGAATCTGTTGGGGCTTCCATGGTATGCTGAATCCTTTCTGGGCTTTAGTCTGAACGTGAAAGGTGCTGATGCTTACCCCAAATAAGGTTCAGCAGCTTGGTTAGCTGTTTTAAAATTCAGACAAAAACCTTGCCCCACTGTCATGGAAGCAATTAGCTGCCACTGAGGCCCTTCGCGCACGAGATGCCATAAAAGGATCTTTTTCATAGTTAAGGCAGATTCTTCTGAAACGCAGTAGCGACGTTGCGTTCTGCACCTCTCAGTATTAATGCAAACTGAAGCGGAGTGTCTCTTCCACATTTTGCCCTGGCCCTGATTGAACTCCTGCTGGTGCTGCCATTTTCTTAATGTGCAATAAAACGCATTTAATGTCTCTGCATTGAGGCAGCATACAGCATATATGCGGATGAGGTGGCATAAAACAGATTTTTTTCCAGTTTAAATAATGCGTTCTAGCTACCACTTTTAGATGTGATGGCTACTAGATCGCTACAACTTCATATGGAACTGCATCCCCTGAGACAAATACAACCTGTAGCTACTACGTTTTAGAGATGCCATGTGGACAGGGCCTGAGTGCGATGTATTCAGAAAACATAAGATACAAAGTGGATACAAATTTAAGTCATGCTTGAAACAGACTCACTGAACTCAATGGAATTTACAGTAGTTATTACTAATTGGTTGACCTGGTCTGTTGTAACCAGGGGGAAAACAGAGGAAATGTTCCTGTTTGTTGCTATATCCATTGGTCAGGTTCTCAGGTTTTTGTTTTTGGTTTTTTTTTAACTGCCAGATGACATTTTAATTTTCATGGAATCTCCAGAGCAGTTCAGAGGGGGGAAAAAATTATTCCTACCTAAAAGATTTTTTTTTTTTTAATTTCAGGACAGATTGCAGCAAAAAGCTCTATTTCTCAAGAAGTATTTTTGGCTAGTGTCAGACCTTTTCCTGCTCTGGATAGGAGGAAGAGCACACGGCATTTATGCTACAATAATCCAATTTTTGAAACACTGTACCTTCAAAAAAGAAGATATGCTCATCCAGATCTTGAGAGCTAATAGTGTGCAAAGACACAGATGTGATCTCTCATTGGTCAATTTTCTACAACATTTGGAAATCTGAATGTGTACTGGCCAAATTACCTATCCAGTTTCCTTCATCCTCCCTTGCCCCTACCAGTGGAAGAGGTACGTGTAGATTGAAAATTTTTCAGGAAGTCCCAACATGTGAGAAATGTGGTTTTTTGCTGCAAGACCTCTCAGTTAAAAAAAAAAAAAGTTTGAACAGGACCCAAGACTGTATTCTAACCCTATCAACATTAATTTGTTAGGGATGCTTAATATGTGAGATGATCTTGTGAGTATGGATCATACATTGTGATCTATCAACATCAAATTATTCTATTTAATCCTGAAATATGTTGCAATAAACCAAGCACATTTTTAATATGAAAAACATACATTGTGGGCAATTCCCTCACCACATGATAAGCAGTCTTACTATTATGATTATGCTTTATAAAATGATTCCCGATTTTCTTTTTGCAGTTATTTCCCAGCCCCCCCCCCAAAAAATGAAAAGCATGCTGTTAATGTACGATATTGCTCAGAACATGACAATGTTCTATCAAACCAATCATATTCTAAAGGACACACACAAACCTGAAGAAAATGAATCAACAGATAATAAATTAAACCTTATCTAGCAGGAGACTTGCAGAATCTCCCAACGCAGCAACACAGGAGATTGGAAGTTATGACCTAGGAAGTTATGAAACAGAATGAGGAATGTGTCAGATCAGACCTGTGGTTCTTTACAGCCTTTTGCAAGTAATGAACATTATAATCCATGCTTATATTGCAATTTTTTTTAACTGTCTGTCAGCACTCCAACAGGCATCTCTTTTTGGGATTAAACTTTTGGTACCTAGTTTCTGGCAAATTCAAAAGATGTTCAAATGTAATCCTTTTGTATGATTTAAAACAAACATTATCATTTACTAAGAAAGGTAGGAATACTGCAAAATTATTACTGGCAGGCATTTGGGATCCTATGCTTTTCTTCTGCTCCTTGAAACCAGTGTGAACTTTTATTTACTTAATTTGAAGGATTTTTACCCAGCTGTTCAACAAACGAGCTTCCAGAATGGAACATCCAATCCAAACAAACACTATGATGCAAAAGGAAAAGAGTTCCTAAGGAAGGAAGAAGGGGATAAAACTGAAACACTTGTTCTGAGTTTAAAAGCCATTCTAACTACTACTTGGAATGGAAAACCCTTCAAGAAAAGCAGTACTTAAAAGCTGTTACTTTCTCAAGTAAGCTAATGGAGTGACTCTTCTTTTCTTCTCTCCCTCCACTGCAGCCCAATGAAACAGCTGTTGATATAGAAGGGAAAGCTTAATGGAGGTGGCTTCCCTGCAGCTGATGGTGGCCATACCTCCAGTGATTTAATGCAGGGATGAGAAACACAAAGACCACAGGTCATAATGCATCCCCCTCTCCATTTGTGTTTCCATTCCAATAATGAAACTGCCATTGCATTAAGTAGCAAAAACTGACCCTTTAACATTAAGACTGTTGGGAGTGGCAACCTTTGCATGCTTAATTAACTGGCTAGTTAGTTTGCACGTTTATTGTAGGCATAGAGGGGACTGCCCAGAGTAAACTTCCTTTTGTTTGGTCAACGCCCACTTCCCCTTGCATGTTCTCTTCCTCTTCCCTTTTTTTTTGTTCTTCAGCTTCCCTGCAAGCATGTGGTCTTCAATCCTCCAGCAACCATGCTTTCTTGTACACATGGGAGTTCTTATCTTCATCTTACCTTCCTTCAAGAATTTGGACCTGTGTAAACTATGCACAAGATTATGTGAGTAAATCTTTTTTACATAGAATCATAGAGCTGGAAGAGATCCCAGGGGCCATCAAGTCCAACCCCCTGCTATTCAGGAACACCAATCAAAGCATTCCCAATAGATGGCCATCCAGCCTCTGCTTAAAAACCTCCAAAGAAGGAGACTCTACCACACTCTGAGGCAGTATATTCTACTGCCGGACAACTCTGACCGCCAGGAAGTTCTTCCTGAGGTTCAAGTGGAATCTCCTTTCCTGCAGCTTGAATCCATTGCTCTTTGTCCTAGTCTCTGGAGCAGCAAAAAAACAAGCCTGCTCCCTCCTCGATATGACATCCCTTCAAATATTTAAACATGGCTATCCTGTCTCCTCTTAATCTTCTCTTCTGCAGACTAAACATACCCAGCTCCCTAAGGCGTTCTTCATAGGGCATGGCTTCCAGACCCTTCACCATGTTGGTCGCCCTCCTCTGGACACGCTATAGCTTGTCGATATCCTCCTTGAACTGAGGCACCCAGAACTGGACACAGTATTCCAAATGAGGCCTAACCAATGCAGAATGGAGTGGTAATATTTTTAGCGAAACTGTTTGTGTTTATTTTGAGCTAGATTAAGTGTGTCTGGGGTGGAGATGATAAAGTGGGACTCGTAATCTGTTCAACTTCCGTTTGTGCATTTACTAAATAATCTGCTGACTTGTAGACTTATTACTAAAAATCTCTCAAGTCCCCAACAAAGACAAGTCCCACAAAGCTTCAACATCTTCCTTCAGAGGCAAATGGTACTCCTAGAAACTGTCTAAAAGCACTGGTACAATAAGCAAGGTGTATGCAACCTTCTGGGGATTTGTTTCTAGTGAAAGAATGCTTCCCAGCAATAATGTAGTCATCATGACAGTCCCCACAATTATACCCAAGGAGACTTTAAAGAAAAGCATTGAGCCTGTCTCTCCCCACCCCACTTCCCCTCTGTACAAACATAAACATACCAGAGAGGTGCAGGACATAATACCCAGGTTATTAGGATGAGCCAACAGCCATATAACAGTGAGCTGACAAACAACAGTATAGCAATAAACATGTTGAACGTTGCTTGAGGTAGTCGGAAAACTTCACAGCAAAAGATAAGAAGATGAACACAACACATCTTAAACATTATTAAGTCCATCAGCTTAAGATTTTCCAGAACAGGATTTTAATTTTTCTGCACCAAGAAACACTTTGTCTCAGAGTTAAAAAACCTGCCCTAGCAGTTTTCATCTCCACCAGGTGCATGTAATGCTAATAGGTCTTAATTGCCTTAATTTGTGTTTGTGGAAAGAGGATGGAAAGATCACAAATGACTGAAGCTATTGACAGTTGTGACAAACTATATGTGTCAATTTTGGGGTTAAATTGATAAATCCTCCTACCTAAATCTGTGTTTATGAGGAGCAAGATTCAAGTTAAGACAAAGCTACAGAGTAACTAAAAAAAGAAAAGGAAAAAGGGAAGTCCACATATCCTTTGTTGTGACTACGGCCATTTCCGCACTTGGCAATGGAATTGCCCCAGTCTGGTACTTACCAGACTTCTTGGCTCAACACTCGGGTCCAGGCTGCTCCGGAGCAGTGCGTGGCCGCCGCTCTGCACTGCTCCGGGGACGAAAATGGCAGCTTCCGGTTGGTGGAGGCTCTCCACCAACCGCTGAAGCTCGCCAGCCTAAAACCTGCCCCCTGCAGATCTGCAGGCTCGCACTGGGGCGAGCCTGCAAATCTGCACTGGAGTGCAGGAACGGAGTGGCACGGAGTGGCATGCTCCATGCTTTTTAAAAACCTGAAGAAACAGGTTTTTAAAAAGCACGCTGCACAACCACTTCGGGTCATTCCGGAGCGGACTGAGGTCTGGAACTATGTAAAGTAGTCCGACCCAGTCCGCTCCCAGTTGCAGACATCCTCTCTGGAGGACGCTCTGCACTGGTTTTTTAAGCCTGTGTGGAAATGGCCTATGTTGTACTCAGGTAATATATTTAAAGGAGATGACTTTTTTGTTGCCTCAGGGTGAGAGAAAGGAATGGCAGGGGGAGACCACTGCCTTGAGAGGTGTATATGTAGGAGCCATCGGCAATCTCCCTATTATAATTTTCCCCCAGCTACCTAATCTATGGAGATTGCTGATAAAAGCTGTCCTTAAAACACCAGTCAGCAATCCTGGAACACTCTTTTGATTCCAGGCATTGCACTGCCTATAAGAAGATAGCTATTTGTAGGAACATAGTAGCTGGTAGGACTTAACTATATTAAAGAAAACATCAACTGCCAGTCCTCCATCTTGCTTTTGTGACTGAATGCAGATATACAGAGTAATGTCTTCAGTATACAGAGAAATCAACTACAGACCTGTTCACATGCTTCAGGAATCACAAGTCCGCAATCCTAACCAGGAAGTTTAAGCAACCAGCAGCTAGATGTTTTCATTTGGAAGACCACAGCCTCTCTGATTTATCTGTGTTTGGAAAGAAGGTTCCATCTATTTCAAGTACTTTGGATATAAGGGAGAATTTATTGATCTTAAGACCTATTGCTCTTAGACCTGTAAGACCTTAACACTCCATGGTTTCAAGCTTAGATGATCATCACCATCCATTTTAAAATGTTGCCAATTTGTTTTCTAAAATGCCATCTTGGATGCAGCTTACTTTTGTTTTCAGCCATTAAAGAAGGCAGAAGCCAAAACATTTTGCTGGATTTTTAAAAAATTGAATGGAGTGCTTTGAGCAACTGTGGTTAATGCTAAACATACCATGCTTAATTATTTCATCAGAGGCCATCGCTTAGTCTCAAGTTTTAGCCCTGAAATCTCTTATGATTATGCTAATCTGAGAACCCTACCTATGCCTGTAGTTGTCTTACCTGGTTCACTCTAATTACTAAGAGATCCCTCAAGAGGCTGCCCATAGCTTCTGAGACCTACACTACTTAATTGTGTCAAAACTGCACTGCTTGCTTTGACTTTAACTTCTACCGTGCCTCAAAAATTCTGAGTAAAGTCCCATTTGCCCAGATCAAGCACAATCCTAATCCAGCCTCACCCCCCTCCCCAAATTCAGAAAATGTGGAGCTAACTCCCAAACCTCATAGTAATCACATAAAGAGCTGAAGACATTTGTCTTTAGGGTGTTAATTGTGCAAGCACTGCTCACATGAGCATGAGTGACATGCAGCTTTCATTGCACAACAGGTTGCAAAATCCTTGCTCTATAAAAATCATCCTAATTATAATAGCTGCTTTAGAACTCAGCTATGGATGGATGTTGCCTTGTGCTGGGACTTCCCGTCCCTTCAACACAGTCAGCAATGTCTGTTAATCCCTTAAATTTTATATAGATCTCTTCCCTTAATCTAACACCCACTGGATCTGTTGGGCTATGGCCCATCTTCATCATTCCAGGCTAACAGGGCAACCTGAAGGATTCCAGGATGGAAAAGATGCCTTAAGCTGAAGGAATGGCATGACTTTCCAATGTTGTGAATTGCAAGTCTCAGCACTCTTTACCATTGCCTGTGTTGTTGAAGGCTGCTGAATTTTCAGTCTAAAGTTGTAAGGCCCTCACAGTTCCCATTGCTGCTTAAATAAGGAAAATAGGAGTGTTTCTCTACTTCTTTCTGTGGGTCTCAGCCTATTAACACTCCAGAAGTTTTGGGTTTCAGGTCCCAGAAGCTTGTATGCTCCTATGCTATGCTAGGAATTGGTCTAAGGTGCTATAAGGAGTGTGATAATACATCAATGCCACAACAGAGTGGGGAGAGAAGAGATGAGACTCAATTTTTGGATTTTTGGCTGCTTTTGAATATTTTTGATGCCCAATGGCAGGGATATGGAGATTCACCCTTCAGTGGCAGCAATTATTGTAGTTAGCATCCCCAAACATCATGGCAACAGAAAGAGCTTGAAAAGTTGCTTTTAATAAGTAATTAGTACCCATTTCAGTTTGATAGCTCCAGAAAGGTAGTTTGTTGCCATTTCAGTTACAATTTTGTAAAAGTGATTCTTTCTCACTACTCAAAAGTAGGAATAATTACTTTTTGTTACTTTTTAAAAAACAGAATGCTACAAGGTGTTGACGTATGATACAAAACGCACCGACATATTGAGACCACCCCCCATAACTACAAAACTAACTGAAACTGTCTCATTACACAAGGAGCAAAGTCATTCCTTATGTTACAGTCATAAACTAACCTAGCTGTGCCTTTGTTACTTGCAAAGAGGAATGAGTTACGAGCAACTGGTTAATTGTGCTGCTTCTGACTTCTGGTCACAGAGTGGAGAATTGCAACCAGAAATTTGTTCTTTACTGCTTCTCCTAGTAAATGCAATGTGTAGAAACCACATTAAAATTCTTCATGCCAAAGCATATGTCCTGGTCTTCTCCCTACAAAAACTGGTGCCTTTCCAATAAATTTTCTATCTGAGGTGAAGGTCAAGACAAAAGCCAAACTGGCCAGTGAATTGTGGGTAGGTTGCATACTCTCAGCCTCAGAGGAAGGCAATGGCAAACCCATTCTGAACAAATCTTGCCAACAAAACTCTGTGATAGGTTCACCTTAGGTTGACATAAGTCAACAACAACTTGAAGGCACATAACAACAAAGGAGTCATAGGGAACATCAGACCCCATGGTCCAGTTCACCTCCTTATGCTTCTCCAGATGGCCATGTCCACTTCTGCATTAAGTTTCCCAGCTTTTGGGTGGTTTTCTCCATTCTAAAAAATTGAAATCCTTCTTCTAACGTGCTTCTATTTGCAGTAAAATAATTTATTTTGGTGTTTTTTGGCCCATCTACCACTGCATTACAAGCTGCTGAGAATTTGACTGAAACTGAAACCAGTCCTTGAGCAGAAAGAAGCTCAGTACCCATGTCCTATTTGTATCATACTTTCTAGATGTCTATTGCCTTCTGACTCATCACACATCTTTAAACATAGGAGGGAGAGCACCTAGCCCCACTTGCCCTTTTGTTGTCACTTTCCTTGTATGAAAAGTGACAATATATGAAAAGGAGCACCCACTGTTCACATGGACATCTTCCACACAACCAAGATCCCTTTCCACATAAGCAAGAACTTCTAGGATTCTTGCTCATGTGCCAAGTTTCCACATGAACAGGAACTTCTCTTTAGAGAAATGCCGGGCGGGGGGTAGGGATATACACACACACTTTCATATTCAACAAGACACAGGGAGTAATGCTTGATTATTATATCATTATCCAGAAAAAAGTCAGTTACCTTTGTACCATAAAACGCTTGGGGGAAAAAATGAAATATTTGCTTTCCCCTACAAGGAAAATGTTGGGGCATATTTTGTCAAGGTAGCACATTTGACTACAGTCAGTTTCTGTATCCTTTTCCTTATATAGACATGCTTTGTGTAGGAGGGGGAGATAAAGCATGATATACGAAACCTAGGCGATCACTATACTAATAGCAGTACTGGACTATATGCACATGAGAAAGAATTCAAGTCTTTTTAAGAATGCCTACTCTCTTGAAGTTCTGGCCATTGTCTGAATTGGTGGAAGTTGCACTCATTTGTTGTAGTTGTTTAGACAGGGTGGCATATCTAAAATATAAATCAAGAGTCTTTGTGTGTCTGTGTTAACAGAAAAGCAAAGGTGGAAGAAAACCAGTCTTATTAAAATGCACATATCAAGAGAAGTGAGTGGTTGGTAATCAAAGGCATAAGATTGTGTCAAGTATCTACCATGCCAAGCTTGCTTGAGAGGCTAATTATCACCTCCTTTGAAAGCCAGAAGGAATGCAAAGTAAGTTGTTATCCCCCTCTTTGGTCTCTCACATCTCAGACCCTTCTGTATAAAAGAGCTATTAATTCTTCTTTCTGTATTTCAAACAAAGAAAAAGAAATATTGAAAAGATGGCTTTTTGCCACTATCTTTCAATCTCTCCCATGAAGCTTCCTTCAACAAAGAACAACCAATTAGTTTAAGAACAACTAATTAGTATTAACACACGGTATTTAATTGCCATTTTGGAGGTTAATACAACACAGGAGCCAAACTTTTATGACATTTTGTAGACCTCCTCCCTCTCTATTTGTCAGGATCAGATTTAGGGAATTAGCCTGTCATGGGTTACCTGCTCAATTATCCATTCAACAGCTGGAAATTGTCCAGGCAGACTCTGTAGAATTATAAAACCCTCACCCTGCATGGACTGATTTGCATTAATTTTGTTTTTGTTTGCCAGGACAGTTTACAGCATCTGCACCTACCTAGCAAATTGTGTGCGTACAACAGACTGTAATCAACATTATTCACCAACATGGTCTTAAACATGATACAGATAAATCAGGCCTAGAATCATACATCAAAATTCAGAATCCAGATTGTTGTTGTTGTTGTTGTTGTTGTTGTTGTTGTTGTTGTTGTTGTTGTGCACCTTCAAGTCATTTCTGATTTATGGTAACCCTAAGGAGAACCTATTAAGGGGTTTTCTGGGACTGAGAATGTAATGTGCCCAAGGTCACCCAGTGGGTTTCCATGTCCAAGCCAGGAATCAAACTCTGGTCTCCAGGGTTGTAGTTCAATGCTCAAATCCCTACACCATATTGACTTCCTAGAATCCAGAGAAAAGTGCAATAATAAGTAATACAAAGGCAAAGGTAGACAAGTTCACCATAAAACGTCCATATTGTGGTGACATCTTTAGTAGCCCAGCTAAAAAAGGACAGGGAGTAAAACTTCTTTCTATTCACTCTTCCCTAGTCATACCTTATTCTAATGCAGCTGAAGCTACATTGATCAAGAGACCATAATTCCAAAGTCCATATTGTGGTGATACCATCATTAGGGTGAACTAAAAGGTCCTAAGACTAACGTGCTTAGTTTTTGAAGCTCACAGGCTTCTTCATCAGGCAATGATGGTAAAAAAAAAAAGCACGTAGGGGAAGGAAATTGATGGTGTTAGACATATGCCAGCTTCATGATGCTTGAAGCAAACAACCTTTTGGGTTGACCTAATACAGGCATCCCCACAATATGGGCTTTAGAATAACAACTAAGGTGCTCAAAAGTTGAACAAATGAAGGGAGCACTCAATGCATTCCTTGCTTTGAGTGCTGCTTGGTCTAACCCAGCTCTATCCCTGATCCATCAAATGGGGATACTGGTGAACTCATTTATCCATTATATAATTTCACAGCACTGTAATTTTCAATCTATCTTTGTAAGCAGATGCAAAACTTATTATATTGTGGTAACAACATGGCATATTTGACAGAGAGGACACCTGTTGTTTGGGAAGCATATTGTAGAGCTGGAAAAAGTCTACATGATGGTTAAATTTATGAGGGGGACAGGGCTACATAGCTTATAAAACAAAGGTGAGTAAGAGAAGAGATAATAGATAGGTAAGAGAAGAGATAATGCTTTGTATTTTAAAGAGGAGAACAAAAGTTTATTGGTCTTCTTTACTGCTTTTGTACTCTGTCAGATCATGGTTATGGGGAATGTGGCCTACTTTTATAGCCTACAGCAGTGGTTCCCAGTCTTTAGCCTTCTAGATGTTTTAGACATCAGCTCATATAGAAACCCTGACCATAGGCCAAGCTAACTGAGGCTTGTGGGGGTGAAAACACCTGGAAGACAAAAGTTTAAGAACAACTGGTCTACACAAGCCCTTCTTCTCTACCATCTCATAGCAACATCTAGATTTCATGACTCTTAACAGCATCATTTTCTTTCTTCTATATGCTTCTTTACCATCTTTGACACAGACACATGTGAGTTCCAATAGAAGGTGCAACGAATTTTCTTTCAATTTGGCTGGCCTAAAGGTATCCGTTAGTGTGCAAAATATGTTTCAGAAAGGCCACAGGTATTTTTCCTTATTTATATTTAAAGGTATCAACACAATGTGGAGTTTGGAATTTGTTTTATGATCAGCACAGCTGCAGGTGCTTTATAATAACATATGTTAAGTTGAGATGTGGAAAGAGAAGTTTCACTCTTTATCCCATAATAGTAGAACCTGGGGTCATCCATTGAGGAGGAACGGTAGGAAATTCAGAACAGACAAAAGGAAGTACTTAATGCAGCACATAGTTAAACTGTGGAATTCAAGATAATCACCATCATATTAGATAAATCAATGGATGATAAGGCTTTCAGTGGTTACGAATCATGATGACTATTTGTTTCCTCTAGGATAAGATTTATACCAGTCATGGTGAAGCAACATCAAGGGAAGGCTGTTCCTTCCATTCTGCTGGTGGGTTTCTTATTTTTGCTCAGTAACCATAAGAAACAGGATGCTGGCCTAGATAGCCCTTTGGTCTGATCCAGCATTTTGATGAAAAGCCAACGTGAGTCCTTGAATGAACACCTCAGACTTTTAGGAGGAGGGTATGATTTCATGTGACTTTTTCTAAAGCAGCAAGAGATGATCGCACAGTGAATCCTACACCTTGCTGCTGCATTAATCAGATGTGTCATGCTCTGTTGGATAACTAATGTTTTATGAACAGCTCCCAAGCATCTCAAACTGTATATATCCATCTGGCAATTTTTGGAAACCACAAGAGTAGCTTTTCCAAGCCCCATTTTGATCATACAACACAGAGCTAGAAAGTGTTACCTCCTTTCCTACGTTTTCATGCACAGAGAAGGTTTCCTCCTTCCTGTAAAAGTTATTTTGGGAATGGGGAAGGAAAAGCTTGCTTTTGATGATCGAAGGCTTCCTTTTCAATATTATAGTTATTGCTCCATGGTGCTGTTTGTTTAATTAGCTTTCCTTTGGAAAATAATTACCAGTTATGGAAAGGGAGCGATTTTTAAACCAGTGGTTGCCTGAGGTAAAAATGAGAGAAATGTCATTTTTGACAGGATGATAAAAGCTGTTGCTAAAGAGGCCTTAACTGATGGTGGTGGGGAGGCAAGTATTGAAAGGATACCAATCTCTCATAAGACAGCCCTGACATCATATCAATTTCCTGGACACTAAAACTTAAAGGTGCTTCCTGTTTTCCCACCCAAGAATAAAGGTGTTAAATAAATGAAGGATCTCCTGTATATGCTGACCCGGTTTATGGAATTAAATCACTTTGGTTCAAGGCTGTTCAAATATTTTCTGAAAGAGATCTTGGTTGGAAACTAAGGCCATTTCCGCACTACACTGTTATAGTGCTATTATTCCACTTTCAACATCCTATGGAATCCTGAGGTCTGCAGTTAGGGAGGAGCATTTAGAATTCTCAGCCAGGGAGCTCTTTGACCTCAGTAAACTACAAACCCCAGAATTCCACAGGATGTTGAAAGTGGAATAATAGCACTATAACAGTGAAGTGCGAAAATGGCCCTAGGTGGTGATGAAGGCACAACAACCAATAAGGAATGGATTGCCATTTTCCTACAAAAAGAATTGTAGATGTGAATTTCTTCCAGGGCTGGCCCTGCCATTAGGCAGAATGAAGCAGCTTCCTCAGGTGATGGCTCTGATGGATCATGAAAGGGCAGCAAATTATAATTTGCTTAGTTTGCTGCTATTGTATACATGCTGCCAAGGATGGGAAGACATGCATGTCAGCATTTAGCCTGGTGTTCCAAAATAACTTAGCTGGCTTTGGATATTATAAACACTGAGCTCGGGAGAGCAATTGCAGCTTCATCTTCATCTCTACCTGCAAAACATCTTGGTCCACCAATGTTCAGCTTAGCAGTAAGTAAAAGGGATATATATATATATATATATATATATATATATATTTTCTACACAGAAGGCTAACGCAGATATGCTTTGGGATAGCCATATCATGGCCAAACATAAAGACTGCCTAACAGGGATGTAATCCTTCACTAATTTTCTTCTTGAAAGAAGCAACAAATACTCTTAGTAATTTTTGAGGAAAACTTTGAAAATCATGCAGTTTTTGAAGCCTATTTGCTATTCAGGATTTGTTCTGCACAAAATTTGCACAGGAAACAGCGGTTTTTGAACAGAGAAAAGCTTTTTTCTGGACAGAAGATACTATTTCCTTTGCAAAACAAATATGCGCAAATTTTGTACAAAATAAGTCCCAAACTACAAAGATTCTTGTTAGCCCAAAGTTCTTGTCATCAGGGTTTCTTTGCACTCAAAAAAATCACATTTTGACATTTTTTAAAATGTTCCTTCCATTGCTACTGCCCAAGAATAATGTTGATTTTGAAGCAAGCTGTTCCACTGGCCAGTGACATTCCCTTCCAGGTATGCAGACACTGCAGTTTTATTTTCTTAAAACTCCCTTTTATTTTTATTTCTTTTAAATGAATTGTTAAATTTGTATTCTGCCTTCTTACCAAATGGCACTTTAATTGGCTAGTAACTGGAAAACACAATGTAAAAATCAAATCATAAAAGCAGGTGGATAAAACCTTGCAGATAGGTAAAACCTCAATAATGTTTAAACATGTTCAGTTCAAAATGGTGGCTATGATGTATAAAACTCAACAGATAACCTCGGGGCTATCTGAAGGAGTATATTGTCCTCTGCCTGCACTCTGAGAACTTTAGGAGATGCCCTTCTGTCAGTTCTGTCATCTTCAGAAGCACGCTTAGTAAAGATGCAAGAAATGGTCTTCTCATTGGCTGCACCCAAATTGTAGAAATCTTTTTCTAAGGGTGGCCTCTTCCTTGTTGTCTTTCTCCCAGGCATTTTATTTTATCTAATGATTTGTGCCTGTTTATTTGAGTAGCTTTATTTAGGTAACTTTTGATTGGCTACTAAGGAAGAAGTTTTAACTTCTGGATGCTGCATTTTAATTCTTTTGTATTCAGCTGTGTTTAATTGTGTTATTTTAAGTTGTCCTTTTATCTATATCTGCTTTAATCTTTTTGTGAAATGCCTTGAATCTCAGTTTTGGATAGAAATCTAGGTTGTATATGAAAGAAATGTGTCTTTATCCACATATATGAGAGAAAGAATCCCCAGAAAAGGTAGTTGATCAAATTTCATATTTACAGAGTAGGCATAACAAGTCAAGTAAACAAGACCAAGACCTTGTGTAAACGAAACCATCTTTGCCTGCTAGTGGCAGGTAAATATGCAAAACTGGCATACAAAATCCAACCTGATCTGTCTAACTCAGTATAGCATCTTAGTTCACAAGAGTTATGATTCGGACTGCAGCTTCCAGAACCCCCCTGGCCATGTTAGGCAGGGGATGCTGGGAGCTCAAGTGTAAAAAAATAGTTCCCTCCTAGATATTTATATGGTCTGCTCTCTGGACAAGTTTCTTTCCCACCACAGCAAGGCACTGGGACTTCTAGCTGCACCACACCTGAACCGGACATTTTCCTGTTGTAAGGGCTTTTTGGAATACCCGGCACAGTGCATCCCTCTGTTGAAAGACATCGGAGAGTAAGACATGGGGTTTCCTGGCTCCTCTCTCACATCAGTATTTTTGAAAGCAGGAAAACCATGTGGCAGCATATGATATTGGACAAGTGCTGGTAACCAGCAGCCCTCCAAGTGTTGGTGAGGGATGCACACAATTTGCCATAACTCCCAACTCACCATCTGAGTTGTGATGGGTTGAATGTCGGATAAATGCAACCTTCTGCATTTTTTTCATTGATAGTCATTTTAAGCAATAGAATTTACTCACAGGGAGTAGCCATACGGTACAATCCAATCCATGTTTAATGAAAGTAAGGCCCATTGATTTAAACAAAACTAACTCCTTCTAGGTAAATGGGTGTAAGACAGCAGCCTTGCCATGTAGTATAATATGGTTTCAAATTCCTGGACCCCCTAGGCATTTATAGATCAGGCAGAAATTTAATCTGCTTTATAGGGCTGTTGTGACTGAAGGAGAAGGATTCATGCTGATCATAAGTCCTTTAAAGGTTGAATGGCATAAAAATGAGATAGGTAAGTGGTCCAAACTACAAGGCCTCTTTTTTCCAGCTTTTATCACACTGCCTATCTTATAACTTTCTCAAGAATTCTGTTTTGAAAGAACAGAAACCAAAATGTATAGCTTCTCTGTGGCATTTCCTCTAGATTTAAAGGGGATAAAGAAATAATATAAGCATATTTGACAAACTGAAGGAGCACTATGTGTGTCCCTTTGTTGACTTCCTTGCATTTTAGATGACAACATATTTCTTCACATAAAGTACATAATCCAGGAGATTAATTCAGATAAACTTTGGCTTCTGAATATTTTGCTTTAGCTACAGAAGCAGAATGTGCAGAAACTTTCCTGGGTCAGCAAGAATCCACACATTGCTGGTGATGGGGAAAGACTAGTACACTGTGCCAAGGGAAGTCATGGGATGAGAACACTTCTGGGTTGTGTAGGAGGATTGTACTTTTGTGAAATTACCAATCATAGACTGGAAGCAATTTTGGGCAGCTCAAGAAACCAGGAGGAAGTGTGACACCAGAAACAAAAGTTTCAAGGCATTTTTCTCTGTGCTATTTCAGTTAGAAAATGTAAGGAACCAGCAGCAAATGGCTTTTAACACCCAGGATCCAGATTGGCTGGGTATACTTCACACAGCCCAAGAGTGTGTATGGTTACCTTCTTTGATTAACAGCTGCAGAAAGGAAGACACAAGGCTTATCCAGACACATGACTTGTGTCAATTTATGCTCTGTCTTTTAATATTCCTTCTTGTCGCTTCTCTGATTCTCAGTGTTGTCCTGACTTTTCAAAAAACTTCAATAGAAAGCAGTAAATTCTGGTTCATACATAGTTATCTTGCTTGTGATGTCTATTGTGACATTAGTTTTGTGTGTATGTGTGTGTGTGTCCAGCTCCCTCAATCTTAGCCCCAGATGTTTCCAGATTGCTGTATTCCTTGTTGGGTCTCCTTCTGTTTCACTTCCCTCTGTCTCTTTATTTCTGTTCTATTTTTTTAAGAGAAGAGCCCTAAAATAGTGAACTATAATTGTACTATTGTTACATTTGTTTCCTCAGAACATGACCACACATATACATACTTTTGTATGTAGATAGTCTACTCCAGTATGTCAAGTCACAGAAGGAGTGAGTGCTCAGTGTTGGCAATGGTCTTGGTCTATGGCAGGGATGGGCAACTGTGGAAGGCTAGCAAGCTGCATTAACCACCCAGGAGATGTTGGAAGGATGCAACCCCTCCTGCATCGTTCCTACAAAAATAATATTTTTGCCCCCAAGTGGGGCATTCTCACCATGTTTAAGGCCTTCCTGAGCCCCTAGAGGGCATTTTGGGCACAATTTTTGTTGTTGTTGTTGAAAAAAATGTTGTAAATTTTGTTTTGATTCTTCAGATAGTCAGATGGCCTCCAGACATGGTGGAAATGCCCTCAACACCCATTAGAGGGCATTCTGGGCCAATCTGGAGGAAAAAAATTGTAGAAAATATTTTACTCGTACGGGGCTCAGGCAGCCACAAAATAGCACTGGAAGCTGTAAGGAAACAAATATTCAAAAAGCATCATTACCATTTATCACTTTAGCACTACCCCTCTAGAGACTTCTTTTTTTAAAAGAAATCTCTAGCTCCTTAGTACAAAAGCAGTAGGCTCTTGCACTTGGAAAGATCAACCCACATACAACCACAATAGTCAACCTGAAAGGAAAGCTTCCAGTAACATTCCCCCACAGTTCCTAAATCTTGCAGTTTCAAATAAGTTTAAATGTATTGGCATGGTTATGCGGCCAGTCTATTGCCTTGGGGGAAGGTGGAGGCTACTGCTTTTGTGCTAATTGACTAGGAAGAATTTTCTTTAAAAATAAATAAGAATTGGAGAAGAGGAAGAAGTGAAATAGGGAAGAAGGCAAAAACTTGCTGAAAACAGAGGACGTGTGTGTGAGAGTGGTCAGGCACACCTACACCGATTGTCATTATTAGCACAGTGTCCAAATGTGTCCTTTAAAAGCCTGACATTTTGGATAGGAACACAATGCATCAGAATATTGTGTAATGAAGGGGAAGTGGCCCATAAAAATCCAGCTTATAGCAAAATGCCATTTAGATCTTATTAAAAAAAACTAAAAAACTAGGGCATTCAACAACAAATATCACCACCTCCTGACACATTTGCACCATCTGGAAGAGCCTGCTTTCTTTTTTTCTTTTCTCCAGTTCCTTTTTCTTACTACTTACATTAAACTTGGTTTATCGCATGCCAGTGATGTTCATGCTCCCTTAGAAGTCGTCAGTGTTGCAGGTTGCAATGTATAATCCTTTAGGTTTTTAAGAACCAGCATTCTCAAATAATTTTAAAATAGATCATAGACCCAAATTTAACTGCTACAGTAGCTTCACTGGAGCAGCTGGTGAACGGTAAATCCTTTTTGGAAATCCCATTCATTCTCTGAGTATACCCTAGTTGGGACTAGCAACTGACTAGTTGGAAGGGACCTCAAAGGGGCACTCGATTGGAGCAAGAAATCCGCCGCTACAGCACCATCGTAGCTGGCCATCCACCGTCTACTTACAAACCTCTACTTACAGAATATCCACTGTCTTCTAAGGCAGTCTGTTCTAGGGATGGAAAGTACATTCAAAAATGGTTAAAAATCACATTGTTTGAGTACTGAAAAAGCCTGACAAGAAGAATATTGGTCTGATGAGAATCTTTGGAGTTCAGGATTTATTTTGTTCAAAATAATTTTTGTGCAGAAGAATATTTTGTGCAGAAGAATGCTGTTTCCTGTTGAGAAAATGCTGTTCTCTGCACAAAACAACCACATGTGAATTTGCACAGAATAATTCCTAACTTGCAAATATGCTTCAAAAACTGTATGGTTTTTGAAGACGTTCTCACAGCAGGAAGAAAATTTCTAAAATTACTCATCTGTTCTTTGGGAAGCAAAATTAGTGAAGAGTTACATCACTAGCCTGTTCCATTGTGAAGTAGTTTTTAAAACAGAAACCCATATAGTCGACACAAACCATACATACATCCATACCAGATTGCACTCATAATTAAATATTTCTGTTGTATGACAAAGACTTTAGGTTCAGTTAGCCAATACTATAAAACACAAAAAAGGAATATCAGCATGCTTCAAAAAAAATCTCTCTATCCCAAATACGGATTTCTTTGAAAAGTAGCTTTCCATCTGAAAAACAAGTTGATTTGAAATTGCCCTATGTGTCATAACCAGACTTTAATGCATATAATGTGCTGTTTTAGGGGAAAAATAACAGCTAGAAATCCCTAGTAGGAAGGGAAAGATAACATAATTGGAATCGCTGTGAGGATTCTGGTGTGATAGGCAAAAAATGCACCAGGGGCCCATTCACACTATGTAAATATAATTTCAGACATTTGCAATGCAGATAGGGACATTTAGAATTCTCAGCCAGATAGTTCCAGTACCTCATGAAACTACAAACCCCAAAATTCCATAGGATGGAGCCATGGCAGTTGAAGTGGAATCATAACGCTATTGTGTGAATGGGCCCAGCTATAGGCCTAGTGCTGGCAACTGAGCCAAATCAGGACAATACACTCTGGTGTCCATTGGAAGGTTCAAACAACTGCTGTATTTGACTGGGATTGTTGACAAAGCAGTTTGAGAGAACAGGCAACTGAAATATCATCAACAAACTTAGGCTACCCAGAAAACAGGACAAAACAGAGATTGCTGAGTTGCAGGTAAGATATCAGCAGCAGTACCTGGACTTTTCACCAAATGTAGAAAGATGGTATAGGACTGTCAGCAAATCAGGGACTTGAGTATCATGTTTCTGATCATTGAAACATTAGGTGCTTCTACTCATCTCTGAGCACCGTATAGTTATACAATTCAAATGATCTTTACCCAGATGTAAATCTCATTATGTTTAGTTGAACTCACTCTCAGGCCCTTTTTGCACGGCATTTCTGAAGCGAAAGGGCCCCTTGAGCGTCGCGTAAATTGAGGAGTGGTTCATACGACACAGTCACATTTACGTGACGCTCAAGGGCCTGCCGCGGACCATGCATGCATTTTTTCATTTTCGGCTCGAAGCCGAAAATGCTGCGCGGTTGCGCATCGCTCCGGGGCCCCGTGTGCACTTACCTGGCATGCGGAGGCTCCGGAGCCCGGCCGGTCTCGCGTCCTCTCCTCAGAGCAGCCTGCGAGGTCCCAGGCTGCACTGCGAACAGAAGAGGCGGGGCGTTCGCGCGACGAGGAAGTAGCTGCGGAGCCGAAGCAGGAGGGATGCGACAGTGTTCCTCCCAAGCCTTCACGTGCGAGCCGAGCAGCCCAGCACCGGGAAAAGGTAAGGTGCGAAAAGGGCCTCAAACAAGTATACAGAGGATGGCAGTTTTAGGATGTTTATGTGATACTGTCTACAGCTCCTAAATGAAATAGTCTGGGTCGTAGTGACACAACAGTTCCAATTTGCTTGTAAGAACTTTCAAACTTTTATTATTCATTTTAAATAGTTAAATGGATTGATAGAAGGTTCAAAACACTTTTCCATCTATCATGTCTGACTTCACAACATAAAGTCTGGACCTAAATATTATAGCAAATCCTCAAGTCAGATAAACCCAGATTAGCCTAACCTTTCCTAACTGTAGAACTTCTTTTGGCTGCAAGGGATAAAATGTATTTCTGTATAGCTCATTCATCAAAGTAGTCTTTTCCTGGATCACTAGACTCCTTCACAGAAGAGATCTCTAACTGAGAGAATGACTTTAGAAAAGCTGTGAGTGAGAGAATCCACCTTCCGTACAATGCACTAGATTAAAACACACGCAACTGGAGGAAGTTAAAAATCAGAAATAAGTACATTTCCACAAAGCAGAAATAAGAAAAAATCCACTTCCTCACAATTCAGGCAGTGCTGACAAAGTAGGGAGAGTTTACTGGCAACTGAGGTTGAATGGCCATCTTTCAGAAGTGCCTTAGTTGGCTATTCCTGCACAACAGGGGTTGGAATACAGGGCCCTTGCTGTCCCTTCCAAATCTATTACTCTTTGTCCATAGCCCAAATTAGTATAATATTCAAACCAGCCACACATTAAAAGAAATAAAACCCAACAACACACTAACTCTTAACCTGACAAAATACATTAGATGTTTGCAAAACTCCCTTTGTGTATGACATCAGTTGCCTGAAATGTTAGTGGATTGGATTTTGCAATAGGTTTGCAGTAGGCTTCCACACTATGAAAGATGAAGGAAGTAGTTGTCTAATACTCATAACAAGCTGCTAAATAATGCCTTTATTCAAAGACCATTGTGGAAATACCTGCATAAACATGGGAATGAAACAGATTCCAGAGAAGCCATGTTGGTCTGCAGCTTGAAATAAATAAATGCCTATATTTACCCCATCATATCTTCTTGACTGAAAGATCAAATGTAATTCCAGTGATGATCTTCTCCTTCCTCATAGTCCAGATGCATCCAGAACTTCATTCAGAACTGTTCTGTGATCTATGTCAGCCCACAAAGAAACAGCAAAACAGTGCATATACTATTATGGAAAAATGTGTCCAATATACCAGCACAACTCTAAAAGTAGTGTAGTCTTCCCTCCACATTCACAGGGGTTAGGGTCACAGGACTCCCACATAGGTAGAAAAACTAAAAATATCTATAGGCCCCTTAAACCAGATTTAACATGCACGCACACACATACAAAATACGACTGATGGATTGAACCTACTGGAGATGAAAATGTGCAGTACACAATACATTTGAATCTGCACTGAGGACCATGCCAATCACCCAGTTCTGCCTTCAAGGCAGCAGGGTTCCTTTGCAAGGCAGAAAAGGGTGGCTACCACAGCTTGCAGCTACCTCCACTGCTGCCCTATGCCATTTTTAACAGAAACCAATAATCCTACCTCATGTTCGTAGTTTCTTAAAATTTCGTGAGACTTGCAGAGAGACTGAGAATGCAAGGCGAGACATATGTCCCTATTAAAAATGGCATAGGGGAGCAGCAGAGGTGGTGGCAAATAATCCTCAAACAATCAAATCCATGACTGTTAAAGCCATGGATGCAGAGAGCTCACTGTATATGCTTTCCTTGTTTCCAGAGATAACAAAAGCAGTAACACACATTCTCATATGATATACTGGCTCAAATTCTGCTACACGTGTATGTTGTCTTACAGATATGGTTGAACATTTTTGTCTGATGAACACATCCACATTCAGTTCAAGGTGACAGAAATGGATTTCACAGGCTGCGCTGCTGCATACAGGGTTGTGCGTTCTTAGCCAATGTATATTCATCTGTTCCTGATGAAATTGGTGGTCATAGGTTTTGCATTAAACACGTAGCACAGTCAACAGGTGCCTACACATAAGGAGTTATGCTGTGCATCCCAATATAGGATCTCAGCCACTGGCATCTGATTGAGTGGTTAAAAATTACTTGTTTATTGCACCAGATCAAAACAGAGTTTAATGTTGTATGGATTGACACATTTGTGCTATTTTAAAATGAAAATCCCCAGATTTTACTTAGAAATAAATCCATCTGCCATTGGTGTTTTGTTACTATATTAATTTATTGAATATAACAATAAATGAAGTGGCAGCCATCCCTTTGACAACGCTTGAGGTCAATGGGAATATGAGTAAAACATGCTTATGATCAGGTTGTAATATATATCTAACTTACAAGGAACAATACCACATCATCCTTCATCATTCATTTATTCTTCAGATCAATGGTGCCCTCACATGGTGAAAAGCAGATACAATTTGAATCCCTCCAGCAATTCCAAAATACAATTCTGAGAAATCTGATACTATAATGACTCCGTAGCCAGATTAAGGTGGTTGGGGCCCTGGAACCCTAAGGTGGTTGAGACCATGGAGTTCCAAAAATAGCCCCCACCCCAGTATGCATGTGTGAGCCTTTCTTGGAGTGCCTGAACAGAAGCTACATTAATGAATAAGCATTAAACAAAACACAAAGTGCAACAGTAATAGAAAAGTCCCATTTTCAGCCTTGTAACTTCAGTGCGACTAACAGCTTGGATCCCATGCATTATTAGTGAGTTACTGCAGTAACACACAAGTTGTTGATTATAACAAAAACAACAACCCATTGCAGTAAGGCACACAGCAACATATCTGCAAAGCTGAGTGAGTGGGGTAGTATATCCTCAGACACATGCAGAACAGTGATCTGTGGAACAGCAGCAATTTCAAAGAGAATCTGAAATCTAGTCCTTTGCATATTAACCATGAAAATCCCCAAATGACTTGTTTATATGTCTTTTCAGGAGCACAGTGTAAGAAGCAGCAGAGAGTATAAAAATGCAGTTACACATACTTTTCTTTAAAAAAAAATATTGAATTGTCCTTGTTTAACAGGACAAAGGCCTTCCTTCTCCATGCACGGTGCTCCTCCCTCCCATTCCCTTGCCTTTGGCCCATGTGTGGAGAAGGATGGCACATGCGCCCAGGCAAAAGACAAGGGAATGGAAGGAGGAGAATGCGGGGGGGGGGGAGGCACGTATGAACTGAATAATCAAATTTGAAAAAGTCAAACCTGTGAATGTGAAGGAAGGATTGTAATTCTGAGTGGAGACATATTCAACCCATACTTAGTACATCCAATATTCAGCTCCTCTAGAGATTTACACAGACCCAATCTTACCCAACAGAAAACACAAGCAAAGCCTGCCCATCCACTTCAACTTTTACTGGACTTTTCCTCATTCCTCTCCATCTGCTGCGGATGCTTCCTCTTACTTTACTAGTGAGTTTATTATCTTTTAAAAGTTTTGTCAGGATTGGCTTTGAGCAAGTCAGTGGCCACCCATTTCACAAAATAAAAATCTGTGTCCTGTGGAAGTGCCAGAAAATCCAGTACATCTACTGTATGAAAGTCAAGGCAATATATATATATATATATATATCTTAATTACCTCTCTGGCTTGATGTTAATTCAACAAATGAAAAAAGTCACCTTGTGTACACATAGCAGTATGTGCAGGGGTTTTGCACAAGTCAGGGTTCTCCGATACCTAGCCACTTACCTTCTTCACATATATTGAATATGCTTTGACCTCTGAAAGGCTGTGGAGGCTGCAATGTCACCTACAGTGGAGCCAGATTTTCAAAATAGCAATAAGGGAAGGTCAAATTTGTTACCTGCAGGGTTGATAATCAGGAAGTAGCTATTGACAAGTTAGTGTTCTACCTAAATACCACATGAAAATATTGATGTAAGTTAACCTAGCCATGTATTTCCCTGTGAAAGTAACATATTCTTCATATTCATAAATTGCACACATTGCACACATTTCAGCCTTTATGAAGCGGCCGTACTGCAATATACAGGACTCCCACACACACACATCTTGTTCAGGCTATAAAGAAGTATAAGCGTTCGAACCCCTAAATTAGGGACCTCCCAATCCAATAAGGGACAAACTTTCCATGCTCAAATAAGGGACATCCTGGCAGATAAGGGAAACCTGGCAACCCTAGTCATCTGAGAAGAAAACCTAAGTTCTTCTATTATTGCCGAAGTCTTGTGAGTAGAGTTCATGGTCCGTGGATATATCATGTGACTTTCAAAATTACATCTCCTTTACTTACTTTGTAATTTTTATTTCCACCAGGATCAGGTCTTTGGTATTTCATTTTTGTCCAATTTTTCTCTTTCAAAATGGGACTCAACACAGCTAAATATACAGTTGGCCCTCCACATTCACTGGGGTTAAGGGCACAGGACCCTCACAAAAGTGGAAAATATGCAAATATCAAAATGTGTGTCTATTTCTATGGGAAATGGGCAGAAGCATGATGAGGAGAGCAGGCACCCAGGGTCCCAACTGGTCAGGGAAAGGAGAGGGAAGGGGGACAGGTCTGCACAGTGGTCCTATACTTCTCTCTTGCCTGTCTCTTTCCTTGAGTATGTGGGAGTCATTGGGAGAGGGTTTGGGTGCTGAGAATTGATCTGTGAGCTGTCCTTAGCTGGCCCTGCAGTGGCTGATGGAGGAGGAAGAGGAACAGAAGTGGGTATTTAAAGGGCTGCACAGTCTGATTGAAGCCACTGAGAGGGATGCTTCCCCAGAAAAGAAGTTCCTGAGACGGGTAAGCAAGGGTTGGAGAAACTTGCAAATAATCAAACCTGTGAAAGTCAAACCCGCAAATGTGGAGGGCTGACTGCATATTAGCAGGGGAGATGGGACACTGCATACCTAGCCCTTAATACACTTCCCAACCAGCATGTGGATGCAAGGTGTACTTTGGCCTTGCAAGGAAGAGTTGGTTGTAAACTAGATGTAGTAGTTCTGGTAGATTCACCCTTCACCCCACCAGCAGGCATCAACTATAATTAGGTATTAGGATGTTCAACTATACTCTGGACATTACTTAATTTTAATGATACTGTTTCAGAAAACCTTACCCTAGTTCACTTCATTATTAAAAATTCAATTGCCATCATTAAATTACATTATTTCTCTACCACCAGTCCAGTTAGGTCACTCAGAATGGCACTGACCAATATCTCACTGGAAGTATGTAGGGTTATAGAAAGTATTTCATGCTAGACTCACAGCCCCTCAATAGGAACAGGCTTCAACTGGCAGGCTTGCTTCAGCTTTCTTCTTCTAATTAGGGTCTAACAGAGGGCCTTATCACACTACACTGTTATAGCGCTATTATTCCACCTTAACTGCCATAGCAACATGGCATGGAATCATGGGATTTGCAGTTTAGGGAGAAACATTTAGAATTCTCAGCCAGAGAGCTCCAGTGCTTCACCAAACTACCAACCTCTGAATTCCAAAAGGTGCAGCCAGGGCTGTTAAAGTGGAATAATAGCACTATAACAGTGTTGTGTGATAGGGACCTAAGACACAGCAAAAAAGTAATTTAGTTTCTTCCTCCTCAGATTCAACTTGCAGTTAACTGCTGTTGACAATCTAAGTAGAACGCCCTTCTCAGAACTCGTTCTAGATCTCTCACAGACTTCTAAGAGGTCAGTTAACATTTCTCTTCGCTTAGGTGCTTCTTACTCCATCTGACCAGCTATCTTAATTCTCCACAGCCAGCAATGGGCAGTGTCATTTTATATTGTCAAACGAGAACCCCCCTGACCAATTATCTTTTAGCATCTTCTTAGCTGCTAGTTCATTGGTCTTCATTGGGTTAAATCCACAAAAATCTCCTGCTAAAATAAATAGCTTTAAATGTGCTACTAGATTCCTTTCTTCCCATTGCTTCTTATAATCAACTCCAATCAATTTTGCTATGTTGCCAACATTTTTGCTCCTAGTGCTTATATTGGTGCTTGGTATGTTGCCTCAGAATGGAGCTTTGCTCTACTGTGGTTATTTTAGAATCATAGAATCATAGAGTTGGAAGAGACCCCAGGGGCCATCAAGTCCAACCCCCTGCTATGCAGGAACACCCATCAAAGCACTCCCAACAGACGGCCATCCAGCCTCTGCTTAAAAACCTCCAAAAAAGGAGACTCTACCACACTCTGAGGCAGTATATTCCACTGCCGGACAACTCCGACCGCCAGGAAGTTCTTCCTGAGGTTCAAGTGGAATCTCCTTTCCTGCAGCTTGAATCCATTGCTCTTTGTCCTAGTCTCTGGAGCAGCAAAAAACAAGCCTGTTCCCTCCTTGATATGACATCCCCTCAAATATTTAAACATGGCTATCATGTCCCTTCTTAAACTTCTCTTCTGCAGACTAAACATACCCAGCTCCCTAAGGCATTCTTCATAGGGCATGGCTTCTAGACCCTTCACCATTTTGGTTGCCCTCCTCTGGAACGTTCCAGCTTGTCGATATCCTTCTTTAATTGAGGTGCCCAGAACTGGACATAGTATTCCAAATGAGGCCTAACCAATAGTACCATTACCTTCCTCGATCTAGACACCATACTCCTATTGATGCAACCAAGAATCGTGTTGGCTTTCTCGGCTGCCACATCATGCTGCTGACTCATGTTCAGCTTGTGATCTATGAAGACTCCTAGATCTCTTTCACACGTACTGCTATCCAGCCATGCATCCCCCATCCTGTATTTGTACATTTCATTTTTTCTGCCTAAGTGTAGGACCTTACACTTCTCTCTGTTGAATTTCATTTTGTTAGCTTTGGCCCAACTCTCTAATCTGTCAAGGTCATTTTGAAATTTGATCCTGTCCTCTGGGATATTAGCAACCCCTCCCAATTTCGTGTCATCTCCAAATTTGATCAGCATGCCCTCCACTCCTTCATCCAAGTCATTGATGAAGATATTGAATAGCACTGGGCTCAGGACAGAACCCTGTGGCACCTCATTAGTCACTTCTGTCCAGGATGAAAAGCAGCCATTGCCGATCACCCTTTGGGTTTGTTCGGTCAACCAATTACCAATCCACCTAACATCAGCCCTGTCCAGCCCAAAGCAGCCCTGTCCATTTTAATATGGTACAAATGACATCAAACTGCACATTGAAAAAGGAACACACTCTAAAGCTAACTGAAGGAAATTCATATTTACAAAAGTTATTTTTTTTGTAGTGTATACCCAAACAACCTTAAGAACTCTGAAACAAGGTTAAAGACAGTTATATACTTTCCAGCATTTCACAGGTGAAAACCAGGATGTGTGTAGCCAAATAACATCAGAGTGTGGGCAAGATGAATAATTAATGAAGATCACGCAATAAAGATCACACAAGCTGGAGAGACAGCAGTAATTTGCTTTGCCTGAGCCTTGCAGGAAAGAAAAGATTCAGCTCTCTGCTGAACTGAATGCAAACTGCTTTTGCACTTTGAACTCAGTATGCAACAACTGAAGTAACTTGAGGACAAGAAGGGAAGGGCAGGAGGAGAAGAGAGAATCTGGGACATTTTAAAAGCAGCTGAAAAACTGAGACAGTAGCGTAGCTATAGAAATGCCTCAGTTAAATACCTCTCATCTTTTACTAATGAATATTGTTACTGTAGTTTCTAGTCCGAACTTGAGGTATATTAGATATCATTTGATATCAAGAATTTGGCCTTCGCTACCTCTTCCTCTCCATGTGCTTGCGAGGCCCCTGGACAAGCCCGCACACAGGCACGACCGAAAATAGTTGAACTATTCAAAACAAAATCCAGGCAGGCCAGTAATTGCCAGAATGCAGCTTTAGGAGACCTCCAAGCAAGTACCCTCTTAATATCATATTATGTATACACACAGCTTACAAAAGATCCCCTGCCCCGAGAAGGCAGCTTGACGAGTGGACTATCCAATTCTCAAGCACTCTGTGTTTGCATACTGTCTACGCTATTGACAACGCTGTCATAATTCAATCATCTAAAGTACTGACCTTTCGGAGGCTTTGTCTCCAGCCCGAAACCCATTGTTTTCCCCGGGGAACGGACTAGCCTACGGGCACATTTTCCCCTATAAGAACCCCTGATTTTGAGCGTCTCATCGGACAGCTCGTGACTTGCCTCCCGACTTGTTGCCACTCCGTTTGACGAGCCTCCCCTCAGCCCGCATGTGCTGAGAATCTACGCTCCCAAGCTTCTTTCCGTCTACCGGGCTACAGGATCAGGTGTAGTATTTCCCCGAAAATCCTCCTGAAAATCCCCTATCTATTTTCCTCTCTTTATTTTCTTAGGACTGTGTGCGTGACTGCGCAATTGTGCAGTATTTCTTAATTTCGAGTGAGTGAGTGCGTAAGTTTGCTGTGGCTTCATAAATAAAAGAACATAATTCGAGCTTTCTTGTGTCTTGGTCCTGACTTGGCCTGACCCTGTAAACATTGGGTAAAAGATCTCGCTACGTTGCCCTGCCTTTCGCATTGCTAACTAGTGCTCTAGCTAATTCCCATTCCCCATTATTTTGAGCACGTTGAGGTGTCCCTCCCGGGACCCCAGAAATCAGGGTAACAATATCCTCAGTTTGAGGAAAATCTCTTGCTTCAAATCTTGGAGAAAACCCCAAAAGATTCCTTCAGAACAGATCCAAGGTCTATCTAGCTCAGCATCCTGTTTCTTGTGGTAGCTAGTGGAATGTTTCCAGCAAGACCACAGCCAAGTCTTGAAGATAATAGCCACCTCCAACTTTTGCCTCACATTCACGGGTAAAATGATTCCAACCACACGTGTTTCATTTTGTCATTCACAGGCTCATGTTCTTATGAGTTTGTCTATTCCTGTTCCAAACCCACTGAAGTTACTGACCCATTCCCACACATTCCATGACAGTGCAATCCATAAAATAATGTTTTAAATTAGTAGTTACTAAATCTCTTCTCACTTTTCACAAATGCACCATTATTCCACTTTAAATGCCATAGTAACATCATATGGAACCCTGGGATTCATTGTTTTGTGAAGTAGTGTAGCTCTTGGGCTAAAAATTCTAGCTATCCCTCCTTAAACTGCAAATCCCAGGATCCCATAGGGCATTGCTGTGACAGCTAAAGTGGAATCATAGTCTTACAATACTGTAATATAAAAAGGACCCTACAATTTCATTAGATGATCCTTACAGTAACAAAAAAAAGATTCTTCCTGTTTGATTTGTCCGCATCATACCTAGCTATTATAATGCACTGTCTCCATCAGTCATAATTATACCTAAATTAAGAAACTCTGAACAGTTTGGCATAAAATCCCTAAGCTAGGTTTCCCAAATGATCTATTGCAGGTTAATTTTTCAATTGCAAGGTTTGTATGTTTATTTCTAATACCATTTTGAAACCCACACGATGGCTCTGCTGGAATGTTTCTTTTGGGCCATTTCTGCACTACACTGTTATAGTGCTATTATTCCACTTTTAACATCCTATGGATTCCTGGGGTTTGCAATTTAGGGAGGAGCATTAAGAATTCTCAGCCTGAGAGATCTTTGGCCTCAGTAAACCACAAACCCCAGAAGTCCACAGGATGCTGAAAGTGGAATAGTAGCAGTATAACAATGTAGCGCAAAAATGGCCTTGTCTCCCAAGTAAGCCAGGATCTTATCCCACGCCTCCATATTTTTCAAGTTGTATCAGCCATTCTGAGCCACTCACCCTCAGCGAACACTTCTCTTTTATTTTGAAACTCTGATGCATTTTGCGTCATTCCCACTGTGACAGTTTTTGGCTTCCTGCCCCTTCGTGGTGCACGCGTAATAATGGCACAGTCCTCTGGACATGTTAAACCAAAAGATGCCATAGAAATGTTTTAAATAAATAAATACCCATAACTTGAAAAAGTTACCCTTTGGACTACAACTCCCAGAATCCCACGACCCACATGGATTCTGGGAGTTTTAGTTCCAAAAAAGTAAAATTTCCAGGCCACATCTGGGCTTTTTAATTTCCTTCACTCCTTCATATGGCAGGGAGGTGGAGGAAATTAAGGCCCTTTCTGCACTAGACTGTTGTAGTGCTATTATTCCACTTTCAACATCCTATGGAATCCTGGGGTTTGCAGTTTAGGGAGGGGCCTTGA
Organism: Cyclura pinguis; assembly: GCA_030412105.1. NCBI lineage: Eukaryota > Metazoa > Chordata > Lepidosauria > Squamata > Iguanidae > Cyclura > Cyclura pinguis. The sequence continues at coordinate 28,533,434 of CM059602.1, read as the reverse complement.
GGCCCCTCCCTAAACTGCAAACCCCAGGATTCCATAGGATGTTGAAAGTGGAATAATAGCACTACAACAGCCTAGCGCAGAAAGGGCCTAAATCCCCAACACTCTTTATACCAAGCTGAGGGGAACCGAAGGCCTCCCTCTTCGCCCTCGCCCCCTCCCCCCCAGCCGAGCGCAAGCCCCGCCCCTCACGTCACTGCCTCTGTCTCTGACAGGGCGAGCTCCAGAGAGAAAGAGCGAGCCGTTCGACAAGGTGGCCGCGGGAGAGGAGGTCACGTGACGGTTCCAATATGGCGGCGCCGTGTCGCTGTCCATCACCGCCGCCGACGCCGCCACCTCTGAGGGAGTCGCGTTCCTTCCGGATCATGGAGCCCAGCTGCGGCCGGAGCCCTTGAGGTCGCCGCCCGGGCTAACACCGCGACAGGGGAAGAAGAAGAAGAAGAGGAAGAAAGGGGGTGGCGTTCACCTGCGACGACCATGCAGCCCCCGGCCCGCGAGGAGGACACCCGCACCAAGAGTATGTTTGTCTCCCGGGCCCTGGAGAAGATCCTCTCCGAGAAGGAGGCGAAGCGGCCCCCTCACGGTCAGCTGCGAAGAGCCTGCCAAGTAGCGCTCGGTGAGTGGGCGAGGGAGGGAAGGAAGGAGGAAGGGGGCGGGCATCGGCTTTGGCAGACCCCGCCGAGGACCCATGGCCGCCCACTCCCATTCTCGTGTCCACAGAGAGAGGGAGAGAGCTCAGCTCTGGGGGAAGCCTGTTAGACATCTGCGGCAAAGCCGAGGGACCGTGAATATTTGCATTCCCGTCCTTCCCCCCCTCCTGGCCCAAGGGTTGACTATGCTGACAGTATCCTCAAACGATATTCGTGCAGGAGTGGGGGGAAACTGTCAAAGGTTGTTAGTGTTGCCCAGGGGGGCTGCATGCGTTACCACTCCTGGGATAACCAAGCTCCGTTTCTGACCACAGATACGGATGAAGGAGACTTGCACACGTGTTGGGAAACTCAGGAATGCCTCTTCACGCGTAAAATTAGTTCTTACCGATATGCCTTAGCTCCCCTATACCTCTCCTCAGTTAATTTACACAGATACTTAAGGGGACCTTGTAGTTTACCAGCGCCTTTCAAACAAAAACACAATGAACTTAAGTGTAAGGGAATACAGTTGAGCTGTATGGTAACGCAGCTGGATTTATCGCCGTCTGGTAACACAGCTGTAATTAGTTTAGAGTGTGGATTCATACTTGTCTGTCTTGCTTCTTTCTTTCTCTTCTGTCAAGGGTGTTCTGTGAACTGTGACCTTAAAGTCTTACCGGCCATGCGTTCTCTGTGTTTGTTCACCCACCCTTCCTCAAGGCAGATGCAGGGTTCCAGCCTCTCTATGGAACCTCTGTTAATTTCCCTTAAAATTCCTACTGCCTCCAAGTTTTCTCAGCATCACCAACTACTAAGTGACAACGTGCACAAATGGGTGTAGTTGGTGACTGAACTTGTTCTCAGGTATTGCCTCATAGATTAATCTGCCACGTTGGATCCTGCTCTGCTTGGAAACAGGTGACTGCACTCCTGATCTTCTGGCAGGAAGTGTGATAATGAATTCCTTGGTTTGGATTGGTTGTAAAGAGAAAGCTTTCATTTCTTTGGTTCAGGTAAAAGGGCCAAAGTTCACTTTGAGTATCTGATTGTAACATGCAGTACTAATTGCTGTGGATTTCTTGGTGCTACATTCAAATGCCTTTATGATCGAATGTTTGTAGGTGAAACATTTTTCAAATTTGGATACTTGGCATTGTTTTGATATCCTTAGCAATAGTTGTTTTAATAAACAACATTGCTAAATAAATACTGCATTACTATTTCATTTTTTTGGTGGGGGGGTAGCAACCGCAGAAATATTTCTGTTTGTTGAATGTGACATTTTAAAAATTCAGTAATATCACATTGAACTGTTACCAGAGTCTATGTATTTGTTTGGCTCTATGTTTATTTACTGGTAGTTTGTATATTAAGTCCAACTGTAAAAGTCAGTCTGGTGAACTCACAGTTAAAGCATGTTAAATGAATGTTTTAAACAAATTGGACATTGAGGCTTGTATCTTTTTTTCTTAGAAAATATTTAGTGGCAGTTTATAGCAGGTAATCCATTAAAAGGAAAACATCTTCACTTTGTGGGTAGATTAGTCTTGAAATATTAAGCCTGCAATCCTGTATACCTTTACAAATGAATTTGGCTCACTGAATTCACGGGGTCTTGCTTCTGAATGGATATGTATGCAAGTGTATTATTAATGCACTGCTTGAGCTATAAACAAATGTTTTGAGTTGAAGTCTCCAGTCTGTGGATAATTATCATGTATTCTAATAGATACCTCAAATAAGCACTATTTGGTATGTCTAAATACATATAGAAGTCCTATGGTGTGAATGAAAAAAAAATGCCAAAGTTGTCTGCCTGCTGAGCTTTATCAGTGATAAGGTACCTTGGAGTGCAATTCTAAGGATGTCTGATGTCAAGTAAGTCAATTTATACAGAACTTCAAGCAAATATGTATAAGTTTTCTGCCTTTAACCATTAATGCATTGCCACATGGCAGAATGATCATTACAGTTGGCCCTCCACACTTGCAGGGTTGACTTTCATGGATCTGATTATTTGAGAGTTTCTCTAAACCCTGCCCCCCACCTCAGGTGCTTCTGTTCCAGAGAAACCTGCCCTCTTGGTGGCTCAGGCCACACCGTCCTTTAAAAACCTGCTTCTGGTGGTCCTCCCCCTCTACCAGCTAATGTCTGGCCAGCTGAGGATGGCTTGCAGCCTGATTTCTCAGCACCATCAACCCTCTCCCAATGCTCCCCTACACTCAAGGAAGGGAATGAGCAAGAAAGAGGATTTATAGGGCCACCATGCCAACCCACCGCTTTTCCTGTTCCTTTCCCTGACCTGGTTTGGACCCTGGTTGCCCATTCTTCCCACCATGCCTTGCCCCCCTTACCGCCTCCACATTCTGATATTTGTGGTTTTTCCAGTCTTGTGAAGGACCTGCATCCCTAATCTTGTTGAACTGTATTCAGTTTTATTTTTATTGTGCTTCTCTTTCATGACTTAACACAATTTAGAAAAAAAAAACACAAGGTATGGTGTTCAACTAAAGATAACACCGAAAAAGTCATGTCAGGTGTAATGATACCTGTGTTTGTACACTCTGTATTCATAAACTGTTGTATTGATACAGCTCTTGAACTGAAATATAGATGCTTGCTTTACACATTCTGTTTTCTTTGACTGAGCAAGAATGAGAGAATCTGTGCTTCCATGCTTCATTGGAAAATGTTGGAGTACAGTATTAAGTAGGGGGAGAGAAAAAGGGGACAATTGTATTTGCATAATGGTGGAAATATGTCCCAGTGCAATGTATTTTATAGAACCATAGAATCATATAGTTGGAAGGGGCCTATGGGCCATCAGGTCTAACCCCTTGCTCAGTGCAGGATCTGCAGCAAGAGCATCTCTAGCAGGTAGCTGTCCAACTTCTTTTTGAAGACATCCAGAAAAGGAAACTCCACCACCTCTCTAGGCAGTTGCTGTTCTATTGCTGAACTGCACTTGCTGCAAGAAGTTCCTTCTAATGTCCAATTGTAATCTATCCTCCTATAACTTAGAACCTCAGAGGGCCTAGTTGTACCTTCCAAGGCAGCAGAGAAGAACCTTGTCTATATCCTTCTTAAAATGAGGCATCTAGAACTGAATGTCATATTCCAGAGGAAGCCTGACCAGGGCAGAATGTAGAGGGAGTAATATAGAGGGGAGCATTACTTCCCTTGACTTGGAAACTATGCTTCTATTAATTTGCTTTCTTTGCTACAGCATCACACTGCTGGGTCATGTTCAACTTTTGATCAAAAATAATCTCAAGGTCCTTTTCACACGTCATGTTGCTGATCCAAGTATCCTCCATCCTATACATGTGCTTTTATTTTTTGTCACTTAAATGTAGAAGTTTGCATTTGTCTCCGTTGATTTTCATTTTATTAATTTCAACCTAGTTTTCTCTTTTCTCAAAGCCCTCTTAAATTCTGCTTCTGTCTTCTAATGTGTTAGCTCCACCTCCCAGTTTTGTATTATCTGCAAATTTGATAAGGATTTCCTTCATCTCATCATCAAAGTCATTGATAAAAATATTGAGTGTCAGCCCCTGGATAGAACTCTGCAGCGTTCCACTTGACATCTTCTTTGAGTTTTAAGCACAGCCACTGATGACAACTCTCTGAGCATAGTTTTCTTACCACTTTTAGATCCATTAAGTCAGTTTGTTAATCAAAATATCAAGGATGACCTTATTAAATTCTTTGCTGAAATCTAGATAAAGGACATCCACAGCATTACCACCATCTACTAAACTATTGACCCAATCAAAAAAAGATGCAAGGTTAGTTTAGCAGGATTTCTTCTTGACATGTGGGCTCCTACTAATCACTGCATCATCATCAAGAAGCAGACATGTGGCCTGCTCTGAGGTAATTTCTTACTGTGGGTAAAAGGTAGAATGAAACCAGGCATGAAATCACCTTGGTAAAAAATTTAGACATGGAATATTGTTAAAGCAAAAGTTATAACAGGCAAAGTAATGGTTGGGATAGAGGTTCATAGATTCTTCTAAGGTGCTAAAAGAGATTTAAGCTTTACAGCACAGAAAGAAAGATGTAAGTTATGAAAGTTTTAAAGAATATAAAAGGAAGTGATAGAATTTCTACTGAGGCAACCATTTGTAAGTAATGCAAGCTTTTGAGACATCTTGTATCTTTACTGTGTAATAAATATATTTGTGCAGCAGTGAGGATGCAGATGGATATAGACAGCTGTCATTTTGATAAGCATTTGTTGCAGAAGCACCAAATACAAATATAGCACAGAATTAATTCAGAGTGGGTTAGAGTGGTGCCAAAACTGGCTTTGTGAAAGTAGCCTAATTGAGAGAAGTACTTTGTATGTGCTGCAGGGAGGCAATTCATAATCTCTGGAAGCCAGCAATGTGCATGTTGGTAAGAAAGATATTACTTGGTCAGAACAGTTATTTGATTTTGTTGATGTGTATATTAGAAAACAAATGAATGGATGTGCTGAATTAAATGTGATAACAAATAAATTTTGGTGAACATCTCTCAGAGTTTGTAGAGTTTAAGCCTTGTTTTCTCTAGGTTGTTCTTTTTGCTTGGAACAAGCTAATCTTTCTCTTTGTTAAGCCATCTCTCATTCTTCCCTAATACATAGTTTCTGAAAAGTTCTTCACAGACCATCTTAACCTCATTTTTGTGCACTGTTATTACTGTGTAATACTTTGCTGTTACCACATATAACATGTCTTTTTCATTTTTCCTCCAATCTATTTACATTCATAATATGCTGCAAGAGCTTTATCATATTATTAGCTGTAATTGCTTTTTAGTTCTCTTTAAAAGAGTTCATGTCTTCAATGAACAAGAGGAAGGAAGGAGGGCCAGTTTTTGCCAGGACCTCTATACTGTAGATGGAATACATATATTTACATCTGCATATGAACAAGATTCACATTTTCTATGGGTCCCTGTTAGTAAAGGCTAGGAGTCAATGGCATCCTGTCACTTTCATGTGAGAAATTGAATATTCAGGGATACAGAGAGCCAGCATAGTGTAGTGGTTCAAGTGTTGGACTACAACTCTGGAGATCAGGATTCGATTCCCTGCTCAGCCATGGAAACCCACTGAACGACCTTGGGTGCGTCCCAGAGAACCCCATAATAGGTTTGCCTTAGGGTCTCCAGAAGTCGAAACGACTTGAAGGCACACAACAGTTCGAGGACAGTGCTGTGGTATAGGCTTAAAATGGTTTCAGTGATTGCAGTTTGTTGGAAGAACAAGTTTTGATCTTTCCAAGATAGATTTGATTGCAGTCAGAGTATGGTATCCTTTGAACTTAACTCAGATTGTTGAGAACTGAGCAAATTATCTTGCATAGATTCTCCCTGAGTTCCATTTACTGGCTACAGTATGACTTAAGGTGTTTCCACAATTCACAATTACACCAGTTGGATTTTATTTTAACCGCCATGGCTCTTCCCTTTGAAATCCTGGGGTTTGTAATTCGGGGAGGGCCTTCTCTGTTGGAGAATTCTAATGCTGTAGTTTAAGTAAGTGAACCAGCGATTTCTAGCAGAGAATAAATCTCTCATGAAACGACAATTCCTAGAAATCAGTAGGAGGGAGCCATGGGAGTTAAAGTGATAATGAACTGCCATAATTTTGTAGGATGTTTACACTCAAAGAGGCAGAATCAGGACTTTTATCTATCTGCAGATTATTAGTTACATTGTATATTTGAAATCTCTTTTTAACATGACCTTTCTGTAAATGTAGCATATGTTAATGATAACCTGTGGGTTACAGTGACAAATATGCTTCATTGCAGATGGTTATCTAACATAGCTAGCAAGATAGGATTGAGGACGTGTGTTCAATAAATAATCCTCACTGTTGATAAAGACACCTGTCCTGAGATTTTTCCTGTATTGGTAACATAGTACATTTAATGTGCATGTAATCCTGAAGGCCAAGCCTCAAACTCAAGTACTTTGTTCCATTCTCAAAAGTATGTTTCTGGTTTGTGAGGGCTTTCTGGTGTCTTAGATGTCATTTCTCCTTTGAAAACTGGAGCATGTAGACACTGGACCCTTAGGATATAAAAATGCCTTTTAAATGTACAAAGCTTTTTAACTTTCAGTGGGTGCCATTTTTCACATGACTTAAGATACGTAAGCTAAAAAGTTAAAAGCATCTGGAGCTGAAGTATGTTAAGCTAAAAAATATTGGTGTAGTACTAGAGAATAGAGGTTACCACTGAAATTGCTGTCATTTTTCAAGCAAGTAACTGTTTAGCATTCAATATTCCCTGAAATAATTGTTCTTTAATCTTGACATTCCTGTTTGGACTGCTTATGCTGTATACAGAATTGCTTGACCCAGATAGTAACTCACAATGCTATTTTGCTATTCTGTGGCAAATTACTTTTGATTATGGGTTAAGGAATTACTTGTAGGTGAGACTACAAAATTGTTCTTATCCGCAGTTCTGTCAACAGAAAAAGGATGGTAAGATTTTGGGTAAAACTTGCTGAAGTTGTTGTGCCATTTTTTTTAAGTATTTTTTTTAGTTTTGTGATATACTCACAAATAATGAATTGCATTGTACATAACACATTTCTATATATTCATGCTGATAGTTTAGAATCTTCACTGATTCTTGTTAGGAAATTAAACTGAATGTAGGAGATAAATGTTTACTCCTAAATAATGCATTTATTTAAATCCTAACTTTAGAATATTTGAATCTGTAAGTGAAAAAGTGTATTTTGTATTTTTAGAACTAGTAAATCATATCAAAGGTTTTTATGTCATAAGGAATAGAAAGTTTTACTCTCATTTAGTAGAATTCATTCTACAGAATCTCTTAGTTGTTGCTATGGCACAATAATGCGTTCTTCAAAAAGGTGTCACAAAATTGTATCACAGTTTGTACTTCATGGTAAAACTGGGTTGCCCCAAAACCCTAGCTTATCAGCCATGATCATTTTATTGGTGCACAGTGCCCTATTGTTCCTGTTGTAAGCAGGAGTGACTGCGTAAACCATGGACATTCCGTGTGTGGTTTGTTTAGCAAGTTGTCTAAATCCAGCAGGTCCCAGCACTCTGGCTTGTCTCTGCCCCAGCAAGCCAGAGAAGCAACTCATGGTTTGTTCTAACGTTATTTTACTGATTTATTGGAGAGTTGTGACATCTGTCTTTAAACATCCATTCATTCATTCATTCTGTTGGCATGGGAACCAAGGCCACTTGTAATATAGGTTAAATCAAATACAACTAAAAAGCTAAAAAACCATTAACTGAGCAATCATATTGAAAACACTAATTCAAAATAGTTTAAAATACACTTGAGACATAGTAAAGAAGAGGGAAGTTTAAAAGTGCAGTACACCCCATTAAATGACCATTCTGTCATGACCAGTTAACAACCCAAGGCTTGTCTAAATAGAAAGCCGTTAACTCACTGGCAAAAAGAGACAGAGAGGGGACCAACCCAGCTTCCTGTGGGAGAGAACTCCACAGCCTGAGAGCAGCTGCCTAGAAGGCTCTGTCCCATGTCCTCACCAAATTTCCTGTGGTGATCACGGGAATGAGAGCAAGCTTACTTCAAGAATCTTAAAATTCGGGCAGGTTTCTATACAGAGTGAGGTCTGTCAGTTAGTCTAGTCCATCTGTATAAGGCTTTATAGGCCAAAGCCCACACTTCGAATTGTACCTGTTAACTGGTACAGTGAAGCTGTTGCAATGAGGGAATTAAGAGTTCCTTGTGACCAGGCCTGGTTAGCAGCCTAGCTCAAGCATGTAGAGGTTTTTTTTTTCTCCAGGAATCTCCAGGAAATGGCTTAGCTAGCACACTAGTTTTAGCTGTGCAAGTACAGTTTTGGCTGCTACCAAAACTTGGGCATCTAGCCTCAGGCCTGAGTCTAGAAGTATACCCAAGCTACATAGCTGAGATTTCACAGGGAGTGAAATGCTATCCAGCACAGGCCGAATCCCTATTTCCTGATATGCCTTTTGACTGATCAGGAGTATCCCTGTCTTATCCTGATTAAGCTTCAATTTGTTTGCCCTCTTGCAGTGCATTATTGACAGCAGGCACTGGTTTATTAGTCACACACTTTTGTTGGAATTAGATGGAAAGGAGAGCATGCTGGCAACACTGAACTCCCCCCTGGCAAGTCCAGACAACCACTTCTACACAGTTTTGTGTGTATGTGAAATAGCATGGAGGACAGCATCTATCTCTGAGGAATGCCACAAGCCAATGGTCAAGGGGCTGAACAGGAATCCCACAGCACCACCTTGTGGGTTTGCCTTTCCAAGAAGGCCCAGAACCACTGTAAAACAGTGCCTCCAAGTCCCATCCTAGAAAACTGGCACAGAAGGATGCTGTTGTCAGTGACAGCAAAAGCCACCAAGAGGTCCAGCAGAACTAATAGATGCACATTTCCCTTGAATAACGGAGAGCAGAAATCATCCACTAAAGCAACCTGTTACCCTGATTTCTGGGGGTCCCAGGCGGGACACCTCAGTGTGCTCAAAATAATGGGGAATGGGAATTAGCTAGAGCACTAGTTAGCAACGCGAGAGGCAGGGCAACGTAGCGAGATCTTGAACCCAATGTCTACGGGGTCAGGCTGAGTCAATAATCAAACAGGAGTTAATAATAATTGTTGTTCTTTATTTATAAATCACAGCAAACGTACGCAATCACTCAAAAAATTAAGAAATACTGCACAATTGTGCAGCCACACACACAGTCCTAAAGAAATAAAGAGAGGAAAATAGATAGGGGATTTTTGGAGGAGGTTTTGGGGAAGTACTACACCTGGTCCTATAGCCCGGTAAAAGGAAAGAAGCTGGGGAGCGTAGGTTCTCAGCATGTAGAGGCTGAGGGGAGGCTCGTCAAACGGAGCAGCAGCAAGTTGGGAGGCAAGTCACGAGCTATCCGATGAGACGCTCAAAATCAGGGGTTCTTATAGGGGAAAATGTGCCCGCAGGCTAGTCCGTTCCTGGCGAAAACAATGGATTTTGGGCTGGAGACAAAGCCTTCGAAAAGTCAGTACTTTAGATGATTGAATTATGACAGCATTGTCAATACCGTAGACAGTATGCAAACGCGGAGTGCTTGAGAGTTGGATAGTCCGCTCATCAAGCTGTCTGCTCGGGGCAGGGGATCTTTTGTAAGCTGTGTGCATACATAATGTGATATTAAGAGGGTACTTGTTTGGAGGTCTCCTAAAGCTGCATTTGGCAATTACTGGCCTGCCTGGATTGGGATTTGAATGGTTCAGCTATTTTTGGCCGCGCCTGTGTGCGTGCTTGTCCAGGGGCCTCGCAAGCACGTGGAGAGGAATAGGTAGTGAAGGCCAAATTCTTGATATCAAAGGATATCTAATATCCCACAAGTTCGGACTAGAAAACTGCAGTAACAAACCCAAGCTGTTTCTCTCCCTTAACCAGGCATGAAGCCAGACTGAAATAGATTTAGGTTAATCCATCTCATCCAGGACTCCCTTGAATTGGGAGGCAAATATGCAATCTAGCACCCTACCCAAGAAGGGGATACTGGAGACTGGCACTAATTCTTCAGTATGGTAGGGATCAGGGAAGGATTTTTCAGTAACAGCCTCACCACACTTTCTTTTATATATGCCAGAAACCAGCCTTGCCATAGTGATGCATTCAGTACCATCCTTACCCAGTTGGGCAGTCCATTTCTGGTTGTTTTTACAGGTCAGGAAGGCCTCTCATCTTTCCAAGGATCCAGTCTACGTTCTCAGGCCGCACAAATTAAATGTATCCAATAACAGAGTGCAGGCAGGAACTAGTGTTACATCTATTGGACCTACATCAAGTACAGCATCCAAATAAGGAAATCTGAACTATTTTATCTGCAATGTGTTATGCAAATTCTTCATAGTGGGCTATGAAACAGTGTGCATTCTTTTCTTGTGAGGCAGGGCATAGAAGGGCCCTGGCCACTTGAGACAGCTCCTTAGGACAACACAGTGCAGACACAATGGTGGCAGAGAGGTATGATTTCTTTGCTGCCACAGCATAAGGTTTCTAGTGGGATCCAACCTTGTGTTTTGTCAGACCTGCTCAGGGTGTTGTGCCTCCAATGCTCTAGTCTCTGCCCCACTTGTTTTATCACCGCCAGTTCCATAATAAACCAGGGGCTTGTTTGGTTCCACTCTGTGGGAGGGGATGCTCAGGAACAAATGTGTCCATGACCCTGACCATTTCTCAGGTCCAGTAATCAGCTGAAGAACTGTCATGTAGATAAAAGAATGAGCTTGTTTTGTGCTGCTCCAGAGGGTAGGATCGGAAGCAATTTGAAATTACATGCAAAGAGATTTTAACTAGACGTTAGGAAGAACTTCCTGGCTGTTAGACCTGTTTAATGATGCAGTAGACTGCCTCAAAATGTAGTGGACTCTCCTTCCTTGGACTTTGTAACAAAGAGCTTAACTGGCTACCTTTTGAGTGCTTTAGCATTGGATTGCTGCTTGGCAATGCATTGGACTAAATGGCCCTTACGTTTCCTTCCAACTCTTTGCTTCTGTAGCTCAGCAAGTTGAGTCCTCTTAGTTTTGAACATCATGAAGTAGGAATATGTGATCCTCCAGATATTGTCAGATTGCAGTTCCTAGCATTCCTCACTATTGGCTATGCTGGCTCAGTCTGACGGTAATAGCAGTCCAGCAACAGCTGGAGGGCCACATGATTCCCATCAATGTGCTAAACAAGCCACAAACAAAAAGGTCCATGTTTTGTTTGCTCCCACTTGTAATCAAAGAGATTGGCCAGCATGACATATGAATGTGGTGTGTGTGTGGACTGTAATCAGTAACACCTTGTAAAGATACCAGCATTTGACAATTGGAATTATGGCTGGAGTCCTCTTTAACATTATGCCAGCATAACTCTTGAATATGCCAGTACAGTAATTAGACTATCCAGACACTTGTGTAAGGAAATATCCAATGCCCCACTACACAGGTTGTTTCTCTATTCATCCACAGTGCAAACCACACAGGCCCAGGGAAATATTCCACCCCACCCCACTGCTAGAATGGGCACTGGAACAGCCCTCTTGAATGATGGGCATGCTGCCTGCCATACTGAAATGACTTACTCCCAGAATCCCCTCTCTGAATCTGAAACAGTTTTAAAGGTACAGATATGAAAGTTCTGTCATCTGTTCACAACATATTGGAAGTAGCTAAATAATTCTCGGCCAGTTTAACAAATGCTGTTGCTTCCATCCACATAGGTACACCAGTGGTTTTTTATTAAAGAGGGTCTTGAGCTAGCTGTCCTATAGATTAGTAATTAGATTTCTGTAGTTCTTCAAAAAAAAAAAAATCCATCATGCCAACTTCCTCTACCCTTCTCAGTAACTTTCTTCACAAGTTAAAATTCAAATAGACGATGTTCAGTAGTATTTAAGAATGACACCATCTTGAATGATATCTACAAATATTCTTAGGAGCCATGTTGGTTGTCTCAAAGTAATTGTTTTTCTTGAGGAATCATTTGACTTGGAACTTCTCTTGGCACAGTGAGAAAAATAAAAAAGCATAATAAAAAAGGTATGGAGAAAAAGCTGTTCTCAAATTGTCTTGCATTGTCTTTTCTCTTTGTGGGACAGTTGGTAACTTGAGATTTTGATTAGGGACAGGGCAGAGAGAAAGAGAGAGAGAAAATTAAATATTCTCCCAGTGTTACAAACAGATTGGTACTCCTTCACATATGAATCTGCAGTTCTTCCCAGTAGGAAGACATTTAAGAATGCCCACAATCTTAAGAGAGCTGTTCAAAAATAAAATAAAATAAGAGGGAGAACATTGAATCAAAAGTAAACCTCCTGGTGAATTCTGTGACCTGTGGCTTAAATTGTAGTAACTGGTTTTTAATTTATAATGCATATATTGCATGTCATGTAAAGATGGTGAAGAATGGGAAATTGAGTGATTAATAGATTGTTTGTACAATATATGTATATGTTTGCTGAAACTTTCCTTTTTTCTTTTAGTCTCTGGTTTTATAAACTTTAATAACAATTAAAAATAAAAAATATAATGCATGTATTAATTAGCTGAATAGTACCATCTGTATGAATGGGTACTGCAAATTTCAAATGAGTCTGGTTATATGATCATTCCATATTTCATTGTCCTCTAACCACACACAACACTTTTTCCCCTGCCCCTCAGGTATACCTGCAGTATTGGATAACACTTCATGCATCTGAAAAAGACTGCAGTCCATGAAAGCTTGTACATAATAAGTAGATTAGTTTTGAATGTGTCACAGTGCTATTTATTGTTCTTGTGAGAACAGACTAACATGGTTGTTGCTCTGGAAACAAGTTTCTTATGTGGTCCACCAGGGAGTTTTTTGCACCACTATTAACTGTCTTTACAGTAAATTGTGCTGATCCATAAGAAAAAATTTACAATGAGGGAAAAATTCTACAGGTTTGCAGTATGCACAAAACTATGGGCAAGTTTTCAAGATCTCTATATCTCCTCATGTGGCAAGATGTTACAAAGGGGTGGGGTGGGGTGGGGTGGGGTGGGGGGAGAGAGGAGAAAAATAAAAGGCCGGCTTGGAATGCAGAATCTTAAGATAGAGTGGAAGAAGTGAAGCAAAATAGATTAGTTTCTATTAGGTGTCATGCAAAACTGTATGGATAAAAACAGTGAGTCCTGTGTGGACATCTAGAACTGTGTGGGGAAAAAATGGCTAATTCCTCCATATCTGAAATGCAGAACCCAGGGTATGTGTGTATTAGTAACAGATAGTTGACAGTTGAAGGAGCCGACGCTAGGAAAATGAGACTTGTGCAAAATTTCCTTTGTGCAATTATTGTTTTCCCCAAACTGTCAATATCATCAGTTTGCTTGGCTTGAATGTGATGTGTTTTCTTTTGCAAAACAGCCTGATTAGGCTGGGTTTTTAAAATGATACTTGCCAGTTGTTGCAATGGCTCAAATGTGGAAATTTAAATTCCATATCATCAGTACCTGAACTCCCAGAATCCCCTCTCTGAATCTGAAACAGTTTTAAAGGTACAGATATGAAAGTTCTGTCATCTGTTCACAACATATTGGAAGTAGCTAAATAATTCTCGGCCAGTTTAACAAAGCCAGCAAGCTTGTGATGTGCATCTGTTGCCATGTTAGAAAAGGCAAAAAACAAAAAAACAAAAAAGGCAGTGCTATTGGATCACTGAACAATACTGAAACACATGGAAGTTTCAAAAACAGGCTGTGATAGAACATGACCTTCAGTTTAGGTGCAATGCACTGCTCAAGCCATTTAAATTCAGCGATTCCAAATGGAACTCAACCATTTAAAAGGTTTCTGAATCCCATAGATTTCCTGCTGTTTTAGCTAAGACCTTTGAGCAACTAAACTACATGGTGAGCCAGACTGATTGTGTAAGAAGGCAGATTAGCTTTTTAAAATGCATAGTACACTCTAAATACCCTAAAGGCACCAGATCCTCTCTGATCTTGGAAGCTAAGCAGGGTCAGCCCTGTTTAGAACTTGGACAGGAAACTACTAACAAATACCAGGTACTGTAGACTATATTTCAGTGCAAGGAACTGGCAAAACCATCTCTGAGTATTCTTTGCCTGAGAAAACCCTGTGATGTTCATTGGGTCGCTACAAATTGACAGGCAGCTTGAAGATAACACACACACACATACTCTGTCAAAAATAATAATAGTAAGAATGAGGAAAACTGGACCTATCTTTAAATGACACTATCAGTATTTTTAAAATCAAAACATATTTGTTCCAAATGTTGTTCTAAACATAGTTGTGATGGTGAGATCTGCAACTTTTTCTTTGTTAACCTATGTTGTTGCATTTACTTGTTTGTTTTGTCAGATTTTACTGTGTGGCTATTAATAACAACAAGGATTTGAAAAGCAGAAGCACTTATTTTTCTGAGTACTTCTAAGAAATGATGGTTAATTTTCTAAGCTGCGATGTGTATAGTTCCTGAGCAGCTGTTGATTTGTCTATTTTTTGTAGGATGATTGTTGAATTGGACAAAATGTGAAATTTGCGTATGCATAGAACTTCTGCACCAAAGTTTGCTGCGTCCTCTGCATGAACAAAATTTTCTTGTCTCTCATGGGACAGCAATTAGCCATTCCTGGTCCAGAAGATTTCCAAGCAATTGGAGGATATTATACAGTTATAAATCATTATAAAAAATTAAAGTGCGGCTAAATTGTGTAGTATCAATAGTAAATATTAATGGCTACTTGCTCTAAGCAAAGCAATCGAGAGAAGTAACTTCAAATATCTCCTATGACCATATAGATGTTTTTAGACTGCAGTTCCCATAGCTTTTAACTATCAGCCACAGCAGTCAGCAGTAATGGGAGCTGTACTCTAGAAACTTTGGGAGCATCAGAACTTCCTACCTCAACTACCCATTATTATAAGTAATTAGCAGCTGATTTATTTATTTGTGAAAGAGTTATTTAAACTTATCTGGGGAAAATGTCTTTTAACAAAATAAATGACATGTTTGTTGTGAGGGTAATATATATATACTGTTGGGTATATCATTCATATGTATGGCTAAATTTAGTAGCTTTTGCCTAGTATTGCCATCTGTATGGTGTAAACCTGCAACATAAACTATCTGTTGTGTGTGTGTTTTTCCTTCCAGATGAAATAAAAGCAGAACTAGAAAAGCAAAGGTGAGTAACGGTGACAGTATGCCTAAGAGCAAAGCACCCAGCATGTAGGTGTATCTATAGCTTCTTTAAAAGTTAAAAAAAAAAAATCTGATTCACACCTTGCATATGGAAAGGCTGGTGACACTGTTCATCTAGATATTAAGGGTAACACAATCGAAAATATAGCATCAGAGTTGCATGACTGATACTCCCTTACCAGTGGTGTGTTTTATTCTGCATGCATGCATTTCAATCTTGTGTCTGAGTGGTGTATATATATAGAAAGTGGCTTTGGATGGTGAGAGGGCACGTATTCGCAATCTAGGAAAAATGGGGAATTGTGAAGAATAGGTACAGGTTTAAGCAATTCTTGTGGCTATGAGTGGGCTAAGTAAAACTGTCACTGTATTTCAGCTACAAGTAACGACTTTTCAAAGATGTTTTACCACTTCCTTTCTTTTCAACTGGATCTTTTTCTTCCAGTGTTTTTATCTTGACCGTTATATGTCATCAGAAGATCTAAGCTTCTTCTCTTCATAGCCCTTTGGCAAATTTATGGCTACATGTTTTTTAGGGCCTCAGACGCAGATATCTGGCAGTGTAGTTAGTTAAATAATTTGTAATCCCTTGGGGTTTGGTTGTCTCTTTAACATTACCAGCTTTTAAAGATAGCTTTGTGATGGTATTTTTTGCATCTGTTTCCTTAATCAGATGCACTGCCTGGTACAAACATAGTTTAACTATATTTTTTGGAGAGTCTTAATAAAAATTCTAGTGAGATTTTTAAAATTATTCTGTGTTAGTTTTCCAAACTGCTGTTGATCATTTCTACACTGGGTTTCTGCTACACTGGGCTTTTTTCTCCTTTAGATTTTTTTCACCATCAAAATCTGAACTAATGAGAAAATTCCTAAATATGGGTTTTTGCCTTTTTTTAAAAAAAAACACATTCTTTTCTGAAAATATGCAAATTGATTTATTCTATTTTTATATGTGGATGTATCTATTAACTCTTCCCTTCTTATTTTTTAGAAAGGCTTTTATAAAATGGAGTGATATACTGAAGCATTTCAATATTGCATAAATATAATACGGGAAGTAGTTTTTAATGAGGAATGTATGATATCATGAATGGTTTAATGTTTTCTCTCCTGAGGCTTAATCAATCTAATCATAAAAATATCTGAACTAATAATCTTTTACATTAAATCTAAACTGAAGGAATAGCATTGCAACCTTCTTCAGAGTGAATTTTTTTCTACATTCATCTTAAAAAATACACTTAAAGGGAATTTTTAGCTCTCTATTTGACAATGCTGGTTTGACTACTGTCCTGAAATCCATGCATACAAGAATGGCTTTCTCCATAGTGTTACATCAGTTGACAGACTGTATTGTTTTGCATGTGGGGTGGAGTTAAACCAATTGTTGTCTTGCTCAAGTGAGACTAACAGAAAGTTACTGTTAGAAGAGGCTAGAGCTCTGCATGTAAGTGTGCATGCTGACTTTTGACAAGCATGGATATTGGAGATTGTGGCCATAGGCTTCAATATTTCACATGCTTGCTGACAAACATACTGCCTAACAGGTATGGAAGCTGTTTTTCAAGTTGTGGAGGATTATTGTTAAAAGAAATGTGTAGTAAAGCCTAGAGTCTAGCTTGGAGCTAGGGTGTGCATTTAGCATTCTGTTAAAGGAGGCCTATTACTTCCTGTGTCTTAATATTTTAGTGTGAAAGTTACCTTTTTCTTTTACATCCGCTACATGGGTGAGGCATTAATGTGAAAATAATTGGACAGCTCATAATATCACATCATTTCCTTTCAATTTCTCCAACTAGCCAAGGCAATGAAACTACACCAAAACCAAACTTCATTGAAGCAGATAAATATTTCCTCCCATTTGAGTTGGCTTGCCAGTCAAAGTCCCCACGAATTGTCAGCACCTCACTGGACTGCTTACAGGTAACCTACTTAAATAAGCCTTTATTAACTTGAACTGATGTTTTTGTTCACTTTTTTCTTTAAAGATGTATCTTACATTGCTTATATGGGAGTGTGTGCTAGACCAGTGTGAAATTTCTTTAAAATGATAATTTTTCAGCCTTTTGTTAGTGTTTAATTAGTGTTAGAGTTTAATAGTGTTTATTAGTTGGTATTTAGTGTTTATTAGTATTTATTAATATTAGTATTAATTCTGACTTTATAGGCACTTTGTTCTTTTTTATGTGTCTTACTCTGGAATAAGCATCTCTAGTTCAGCATTTGAGTCGTACAACTCAATGGAAGATTTTAGGTGCACAGTCATGTTTATGTTTTCTCAATCTGGGCATCTCTCTATTTCAGTTTGCTTCCAGAATCTATTAGTGAAGGTCTCCTGATATATTGCTTATTTAAATGACTTAATGGATTAAATCCTTCAAAATGATTCTGATACATTCCTTTTTTTTTCCTCCCTAGAAACTCATTGCATATGGACATATCACTGGCAACGCTCCAGACAGTGGAGCTCCTGGAAAGCGTTTGATTGACCGCATAGTTGAAACAATCTGTAATTGCTTTCAGGGTCCACAGACGGATGAAGGAGTTCAGTTACAAATCATAAAGGTATTTTATTGCTTTGTATTTTATAGAGTCTGCTTTATAGGACCTATTATTAGACTTCTCTCCTTCTAGTGGGAGAACCCATAGATCTAGCTCATGTGATTTTTTTCCTTAATGTATCGTACAGTGAAAGTTCAGTGGCCTATCTCTTGCTCAATATGAACACAGACTTTATTTCAATAGCAGATTCTTGTTACCCCCATAGAGCAAACGGATGTTAAATACTTTTCTGCCACACACCACCTGCTTCTTCCAGTGCCACTAGTCCAATTGTATGCATAACTCACCTTATTTTATATCTTAAAGATTCAGCCCCTTGTTTTGATATCTGGGTTTGGATCTAATTTCTTGTTGTGTACCAGCTGTTAACTGATAGTGCATAGGAATTATCTGTGACATTGTTTGCTACATCATTACTGCTATTGTAAATCTACTTTTAGTTACCTCCATTCCCCTTCTATAATAGATTATAGCATTTAGATTTTTAATATACTTTTATTTGACTTGATGGCTCTGTAACAGATTTCTTCAAACATTGTACAATAAAAGTGGTTACAGTAAAAACTTGGTTTATTTCAAAAATCTTTCTCCTGGTACATTCCTAGGATGTTGTACTAATGGAAAATGTAATTAAAACACCATCCAAAACTTGTCTGCTCAGGCCTAAGTTACCTTAAGTTGAGCGGGACTTAAGCTGCCAGACCTATACACACATGTGTTGGAGTAAAGCCTAGTGAAATCAGTGGGTTTTATTTCTGAATGGGTATGTCCAGAACTGGGGTGTTAAGGCAATTGTGCAACATTGAATAAGGTGCCATCTTCAAACCATCCTTTCCCTGCTTTAAGAATGTGCAAAGACACCAAATTTAGAGACATAGGACTTCACTGTCAGACACAGATTTCCTCATCCTGTTCTTCTCACAGTATTTGCTTGGAAATGCTATACAGAGGCTCAGGAGACCCTGCTGAATGCTGAGGGCCCTGGTGTTTGGGGCTTTCCTTCTAAATTGGATGGTGAGCTTTTCTGCAGGTGGAGCCTATCCACGAGAAAAAGAGAGATCCGACCCCAGAAGTTCTTAAACACAAGAACAAACATTTGGGATTCATTTTTGCACTCCAGCAATGAGAAATATGAAGGAACACAAGCTGTGAAGGGTACAAATGTTAAGAATAGCCCTTTGCTTGTAAGCGCTAAGTAGAGTAGCAGTTAGGCCTTTCTGAAGAAAAAGTGACCTAAAATAATAGTCATTGTGGATTTTGTGCTTTCCATGGCAAGAAGATGCTGCTTTCTTTAGCTCCATTCCCCTCACCTGATTATTCCAGAAAGAAATATACGATATATTAGAGCATTCATGTTTTGAAACAGTCCTTGAAGAAAGGGTTAAGGAAAGTAAAAGTTCACCCCCCTCAATTCATGCTGCAACACCTGATTTTTCTTTACTAGACCTATAAATTGCCAGCTCTGTTTCTATAATGCATTGTTTAAATATCACTTCTCTGCCTGTTTGTTCAGATGTCATTATCGTATTATATATATTTCTCTATTTTTCTCTCAGGCTCTTCTCACTGCTGTTACATCCCCATATATAGAAATTCATGAGGGAACCATCCTTCAGACTGTTAGAACTTGCTACAACATCTATCTAGCCAGTAAAAATCTCATTAATCAGACAACTGCCAAGGCCACCCTCACTCAAATGCTGAATGTCATTTTCACTCGGATGGAAAACCAAGCTGTATGTAGTAAATGCTTGTCAATGTGTCTTTGGTATACAGCCTTGAAAACTGATGTATTTCTGCTGCTTCTCCTCTGGGTTTTTGCTGTCAAATTCATCTTATGGGTAATGTAATAACAGAAAGACAAAATGACTCAATTCATATTCAAATAATCTAAACTGTGATGTAGAGGATAAAGGACCATGCCACAGACTTTACAGTGTCCTCCATTTCCTTCTTCCGTGATTGCTTGTGGAGGACCTCCACTTTTGTAGGGTTTGCTATAAACATAACTTGCTTTAATGTCTGAATCAGGCAAAGTATGGTTAGCTGGAATTGTTTCCAAATCAGCATAATTTACAAAACAGACATCAAACCGTAGCTTCATATCCATGGATTGGGGACAGTACATGGTTGACACTAGCAGTTCTTTGCCTGATTCACAACAAGCTGTGATTATAGCAAAGCAGGAAGAGGGAATAAATCAGCTGATGTCATCTTGCAGTTCTCCAAACTAGTTCAGAAGAGAAGCAGCTTTTTTGACTGCATAAACGACATGTAGCCTGTAATTCTTTCTTTCTATTTTGGCATAGTTCTATCATGATACGAAACTTTTCTGTATTTGAGGTTCTGTCTTATATCATTTGTGAGCAATAACAAGTGTCCTTCCTACTTGGAAGTTGGATTTAAATTGTACAATGATAGGTTACCTCTCTTTTCCTTAAAAGAGGCAACATGGTTTAGACTTAAGATGAATTTCTATATGGTGAAACTCAAAATTCATTGTGCAGAATACCTTTTAAACAAATACTGAAACTAAAGAGATCTGTACAGACCTGATAATATAGGGGTATGGTATAGATGTATTTAATGTATACTGCAATATTTGGCCCTGCCTCCTTCTTTTAAATATTGTTTTACAATATACAACAAAGTGTGTTGGAAAAATGTTTCCTTCTTATGTGTGAATGTTCTTTTTAAAGATTCAAGAGGCAAAGGAACTAGAGAAATCAAATCAACAAAGAACCCAGTCTCCCATGATTCATACTGTGTCAGGCTCACCCAAGATTGGCCGACTGAAGTACAGCCAACAAGAAAGTAAACCGTCAACTCCTGTAAAAACAAATTTGACTAATGGTGAGCCTGAAAGAAAAGAAGATGAAGATCAGAAACCAGAGGACAATTTGACTCCTTCAATGTTTGGTAAATATTAGCAAATATTAGGACTTGTGCTGAATTGAAGGCTGTGTTCACACAATAAGTCCAGACTTGATAAACCATGGTCTGTGAAGCTATGGATAAGCTATGTTGCTGTATACTTTTGGCTCAGCCCTTTCCTGTAGCTTTGGTGAAGGAAAAATCCTTGCTTGCATTAAGCCAGACTTCCTAATTACGTATGAACTAGTTTAGTGTTAGTTAATAAACCACAAAAATAATTGTGCCAGCATTCCTTGGTTCAGCCATAACGGGGAACTCTAGTCAAATGCTATTCAGGATGTTAACAGCTGAAGTCAGTGTGGAATAGGGAGGACTCTTGTCATGGCATTCATCCACAGTTTCCGTAACCATGGTTTAAGAAGCTTTAAACATTTTCAGAATGTATGAAAAGGTGAAAGTAGTATTACTCCAAATGCAAATGTGTGTGTGCGTACACACACCTGTGCCCACACATCATATTATTCATTGAGGTCTCTGTTAAGGTAAGAAAATTCATAGCCTTCTACTTTGTAAATTATTTCTTTCACTGTTCTGGATGGATCAACTGTAATAATCAATTTGTCAGCTGTCAGTAGATAAATTCCTTGCTTCCTATATGGTGGGTTGCATCTCAAGTCGAATGTAGTGAAATTCTGCAGTTGACTGAATTACATGGGAGTGTGAGTTTTTTCTGCCTCCCCGCACCCTCAAATTATTGTCCTGTCTTCTACCTACAGCAGGGGATCTAGATCAATCCATTGACATTCTGAGTAGACTCTAATTATTGAAACATAGAATTGTAGAGTTGGAAGAGACCACAAGGGCCATCAAGTCCAACCCCCTGCCATGCAGGAACACTCCACTGTTCTCCGAGGCAGTGCATTCTACTGTTGAACTGCTCTTACTGTCAGGAAGTTCTTCCCATTGATACTACTTTTGAAAGGAATAACTAGGGGAAGGACTTCAAGAAAGATTTTTTGCCTTCTGTTGCATTTTGTTTCAAATATTTTTCCAGACACTATTATTTGAAAAATATTATAGAGAATTAGTGATTAGCATTGTCTGTGTCCTCCTTAAGTATGATTAACTACAGTAAAAAGGCTATTTACTTTTTAACCACAGTGTGCACTGTGAATCCTAAATTGTTGCAACCAGTTTCAGACATTGCTTCCTGGTGTGGTAGTAACTGCCATTGGGATATTGAAACTCTGTGATGGTTGGGATATTTCTAGTGGCTGTTTTTACCCTTAATATAATCTGTGCTACACCCCTTTTTAAATATATTTCCTGTGACTCACATTTGAGACCTTTTAAAAACAAATGAGATGAGATGACAATGCCAGAGAGTAACATAGAAAATACAAAAGGATAGCTGTGTCTATAGCTGCTCTAAACTGCTTTTCTTCAAGTCTTCAGCTGTGTAGAAGAAAGTAAATTGTATTTTCAACGAGCTTCTCTAGTGACAGCTTTCACAAAAAATCAGTAGTCTGTAAAAAGTAAGCAGGGAGAGCCAGTGTGGTGTAATATTTCAGCATTGGACTATGACTGAAGACAAGGGTTGGAATCCCCACTCAGCTGTGGAAGGCCGCTGGATTACCATGGACAAGTCACATTCTTTCTGTCTCAGAGGAAGGCAAATGCTACCCCCCCCCCAACAAACTCTTCCAAGAAAAAGCCATGATAGATTCACTTTAGGGTCACCATAAGTCAGAAAAAACTCAAAGGCACACAACAACAACAACAACAACAAAGAATAAGCATACTAGCACAATAGTTTCCAGTGCCGTGAAGGTTAAGCAGTGCCCCCATTATTTCAGTGAAATTTTCAGTTATCCTTATCCTTATAAGACATGTGCGTTGGCCATTCTGTTCTCCAGGTATGGCATATGTTGTTGTGTTCCTTCAAGTCATTTCCAACATATGGCAACCCTAAGGCACACCTATCATGGAGTTTTCTGGGGCTGAAACTGTCCGATGCGGCCAAGATCATTTGGTGAGTTTCCATGGCCATGTGGGGAATCAAGCTCAGGTCTGCAGGGTCATAGTCCAGTGCTCAAACTATTACACCATGCTGGCTCTCTTCATAGAATATACTTGATATACAGGTTTCAGGTAGCTTCTACCACCACAAAGTTAGTTGGTGATGCTCAGCCATCTTTAGAAATTGAACATAGGGCAGGCTCTAATCTCCTTAGAGATCTAGTTCAAAACACCGTATGTTGATAGTAATTTTACTGTCTGCAACCTTCAGATTACTATACCACGCAAATTTATTTCATTTTAGAGGTGTTTTATAGGATTTCTATAGTAAGAGTCTCTGCATGGAGTAAAGCCTATAGAGGACTGCATGAAGCAGCTTTTGATTCTGCTAGGTATATCCACTGTCCATAGAAAGCCCTGTTCCATGTCTGCTGCAACAAGTGTCAAAACCAGTGTAATTGCTATAGTTATTTTTAGACTTTCTGCCACATAGACACTTTCTTAAAGACTCTTATAAGAGAGTCTAAATATCTGTGGTCAGCTTTTTCTAACTCAGGCGTTGTATCTTTAAAAAAAAATGGGAAAATTGCTGAAGGACAAATGTGAATTTTAAATTAGTATCTTATGTTAGTTTTTTTTTTAAAAAAATCTTTTAAAAATAGTACATTGCAATCTTTTCCAATAAATTTTTAACATATATTTTATCAGAAGAAGAAACTGATGGAGGCAAAGCAATTGTTAAAAGCATCTTGGAGGATGTGGTCACTTCAGCTGTTAGAGGTAAAACATTCTTTGGGGAAGCGTCTGTCTTTCTTCATACCTTCAAAGAAACAGCCTCTTTACAACTTTTCTTCCAGGACTTAGGGTGTGGTGAGAGGCGGTTAGAGTTTCTTTCAGAAACAGAGCTCGCGTATCTTTAGGATTCAGTATCAACCTAGTAATTTCCCTTATCTGTCATCAAATAGCATGCTTTCTAATGCTTTCATCATACTTTCTACTATGAGAGCTTTTTCTTGATCCCTTTGAATAAGATTATATATTGAGATCATTATTTATCGGATTACAAATATATATTTTCTTTAGTCTCTTTAGAGGAAGAAATAAAAAAGCAAGTTTTACCTGAATCAGGCAGGATTCTATCTGAACTGGGAGCTGCAGTTCCTGCCTCACCTGGTGGTCTTAGCGAAAATACTCAAGCAAATGGAATTCCAGATGACAGACAGTCTGTCTCATCCACAGATAATCTGGTAGGAGATTTAAGTGCACAATGAAATGAATGTGAGAGACATGACTTTCTTAGAAGAATGGTTATAAAATTGGGGGGGGGGGGCAAACAGGAACCAAAATATGTGAGAAGACAGATGTTGTTTCAAAATAAATCACTCTCCACTCTATACATGTCAGCTTCATCATCATATTGAATGCTCAGAATGGAATATTTACTAGTGTAATAGATGCCATAATATTCCTTAATAAAATGGTTTTGGTACAGTGTTTACTTTAAAGTGTTAACATTACTTTGAACATTTGTGTAACACAAGGCACTGTTATGCTACAGTTTTCATCAGATGGAAACGTGTTTTTCCATATATACTACATCCGCTAAGGATCCATTCCTGTAATAATTTTATAGCGTGTACAGTAGGTCCTTCACTTTTGCGAAGGATAGGGAAACAGAACCCCCGCGAAAGTGAAAAAACAGCGAATAACTGTGGGCCCCCGCCCGTGCCATCGAGAGGGTCGCAGGACAAAGCCAAGTGGGGAAAGAACTTCCCTGCTTGCCTTTCTTCTGATTTCCACCCCTGCGATCAGGCGAGTGGATGGCCACAGGAGAAAGCCAAGCGGGGAAAGAACTTCCCTGCTTGGCTTTCTCCTGGCTCCCATCCCTGCGGTCAGACGAGTGGGGGGGGGGCAGGAGAAAGCCAAGCGAGGAAAGAAAGAACTTCCCTGCTTGGATTTCTCCTAGCTCCCAACCCCACGATCGGGGGAGTGGAGGGGTCTAGGAGAAAGCCAAGTGGGGAAAGAACTTCCCTGCTTGGATTTCTCCTGGCTCTCACCCATGCGATTGGGCAAGTGCAGGGGCACAGGAGAAAGGCAAGTTGGGAAAGAACTTCCCTGCTTGGATTTCTCCTGGTTCTTTCCCCGCTGGCTGTCTCCTGTGCCCCCCATTCTCACCTTCTGCTGCCTGCTGAGGGTGTGCCTGCACCAATGACGGTGGCCAAATGAGTGCGGGGAAGGGTCGATCGCCCACCCTGTGCGCTCCTGCCCCTGCTGAGGCCAGGGAAGGGGAAGGGGGGCAAGCGGGCATCTCACAAATAATCAAATTTGTGAAAGTGAAACCCGCAAATGTGGAGGGAGAACTGTATGCTTTAGTCCACATATAGCTGAGTGGCAGCGGAGATACTGCAGAAAGGGGCAGCCTCCTTTGTAATGTGCACAAAAGCTTCCAAGTATATATAATATGCCGGACTAGGGTTTGTGGTTGTAGATTGAAAATACATCCACCTATGCTTTGGAATATACATAACTTTTCCAGAATGGCTTTAGTAAAATATGCAAAACTCAATAATACCAAAAAAAAAAATACAGTACTGTTGCATAAATCCAATGTTACTCTGATATTCCACTGCCAGCAGAATGGAAATGGCCCATCTGAAAATGGCTTTGGAGAGTTTTCCATCCTCTAGAACAGTATTTCAGTGTATGTGCAGTCTGCAGTGGGAAATCGATAATCCCCTTCAAATTATGTTGGAGGAAGTTGTTGTGTCAACCCATTGGTTCCTGTTTAATAAGTGTAATTGGCACTATGAAGACATCTGAGATGTAATAGAATTTTATAGAAACCTATGGACAGTTGTTTATGGAAGGAATATGTTAAGATAATTCCCAAACAGAAATATGTTGCTGGAGGCAAAAACAAAATGAAAGAAAAAAATACCTTGGGAAAATGGCCTTTATTTAGATCAGTCTCTCCAACCTGAGCCCTTTTTTACTATCCCTGTCCATTGTTTGTACTGTCTGTGGCTGATGGGAGCTAGAATCCAAAATGTCTAGCAGGCAGCCTGGGTTGCATACTGAGATTTTAATTATCTTTGTTTTACAAATTAAAATATTTATATCAAAAGATGGCTGGGCACAGACAACAATAACAAAAAAATTAAACAGTTTAAAACCATATCATTTAAAATTTTTTAAAAGGTTAGAAAGAGTTTGGAATTATTTAAAATGAATTACAATCATGTGCAGTGAAACATAACCTTATAACCTAATCAGGCCATGATTCCTAGACCCTAGAAGGTTTAATAAAGAGCTAAGTTTTAATTTAGTGCTGAAATGAAGACTATGTTTCCTTCAAAAGAATGGCATTCCATAACCAAGACAATGCAAAAGAGAAGGCTCTCCCCTGTGTCTTACCACAGTCTGTTGCTCTTACCGATGGGATGCAAAATTGGCAGATCTCAAATGCTCAGGCAGGTGTTTGTAGAGAGAATGATACTCCTTCAAGTATCCATAGAAATATTTCTTTTGAATAAATTTTAAAGATGCAGGTAATTGATTAACTAAAATGGGTGTGAAGCTTGCTTGATAGAGGATCTCGTCATATTTATTTATTTATTTGCAATCTTCATGTGTGGTTGTGTTTCAGATAGCTTGGATTGTTCGTATACTAACAGCAATCTACAGATGTTGGTCATTCTTTAAACTATACCTTTGACTGACATCTGTTTTTCCTAGTTCTCTCTTTCCACAAGTAAACCTTTAGCTTAACATTACAGTAGAAGAGGAAACTACTCATACTAGTGCATCTAGCTTAGGGGACCCCGGTGGATTGAGACGTAGTAAAAAAGACACCTTGAATAAAATAAATTAAATAAATAGCTCAGTATTAGCTACACTGACAAGTGGCAGCTTTTCAGTACTACCTCTCCAGGGATATCAGGGACTGAACCTGACATCCTCTACATTTAAAGTACATTCTTTCTCACTGAATTGCAACCCTTCCTTAATGTAATGAGAAAGAGTTAAAATTATTTCCTGCTTAACCTTTTGTCTATCTGTTTGTTCTGGAGCTCTTGTGTTTACCTCTTTCAGCCTGATGTAATTAGATTAGTAGAGCTCTCTGACAATGCAAACAATGTTGTTTGGCTACAAACAGAACACTTAAAGGCATTGAGATGCAATGCAAGACCATGATTTGATTTAGTAACAAAAGAGTGAAACTGTGTACCCTTGAACTGCCATCCCTCTGCTACATAAATTGTCCTCCAATGTATTCTCTCTCAGTGGTAGAATATATATATATATATTTTGCTTCTATTTTAAATTAACTTCCAGTTTATTGTGTCACCTGAACTTTGTGGTTAATTTTTAACTATTTTTTAACAATCTAGTTTCATAAGCTGTGGTTTGTTTTAACAGGCCATTATACGGCTAATAACAGTTTGTACTTTTTGTTATTGTGGAAATCTAAAATTCCATGAACCAACTTAGTTTGAGTGTTGGACTACGAGCTGGAGACCTGGCTTCAATTCTCTACCTGGCCATGGAAACTTACTGGATAACCTTGGAGTTATCAGACAATTTCAGCCTCCAGAAAACCCTGCGATAGGTTCACCTTAGGGTTGCCATAAATCTCAAATGGCTGAAAGGACACAACAACAACAAAATCTAAAACCAAGCAGAAGCTTTCAGACCCTTTATCATGGCTGCACCTGGAGAAAGTAGACATGCATGAGCCCACAGAGGCAGCATTTCAGAATTCTAAAATGTCTTTTAGTGTTGCATCCAAACAAGACCTTCTATCATTTAAACATGATTTAACTACAACATAAACATATCTACAATTCATTACATAGATGTAAGCAAAAGACTACTTGTAGGAATGTGTTTATTGCTGCATCTTGCTTCAGAAGATCTGTAATCTTAAAAGCTAATGTTTTTCTGACTTTTCTGTTTAGGAAACAGATGTACCTGGACCTCAGGCAGCTGCCAGGTTCTCCCATATCCTTCAGAAGGATGCCTTCCTTGTGTTTCGGTCATTGTGCAAGCTTTCAATGAAACCGCTTGGTGATGGGCCTCCAGATCCCAAGTAAGAAACAATTTAAATTGCTAATATAAACTCAGTTAGAAAAGCTAATACCTACATAGACATAAAAGAAAAGGGATTAAATGGCTGACTGAAGTTTGGTCTTTCTGTGCTGGTTTTATTGCTAATGTAGAAAATCTTGGCTAATAGTATATAAAAACCCATTTTCCATGGCTGTATCCACTATTGCCTGAGTTCACAATAGCTTATTGAGCTTATGAGGGGCCATCCTTAGCCTATTCAACTAGTAAGCCATTTCTGTATTTATATAGCTTATATCCTGCCTTTTACCCTTATGGGACCCAAAATATCTTGTGATATAAGTTAAAACAAAATATAGCTTTAAAAACTTTTTTAAAATTTAGACAAATAATCCAGTTATTTGTCCAGTTAAGCTCAAACTAGAAGTGAATAGTAAAAGATGCAACATAACTTACTTTACAGAATCCCAGTTAAAACCACAAGTTCTATTTAAGTAGGTTTTTGCCTACTAGGGAAAAGAGGGCAGAGAAGGGACCAACCACACCTACCTTGAGGGGCAGTTTCATAGCTTAGAAGAAGCTGCCCTGAAGGCTGTCTTCTGCGTCCTCATGAGACAAAGCCCATATGGCTGGTGGGTCTGAAAGAAAGCCTTCCTACAAAGATCTTGAGCAGGCTTATATGGGGAGGTACAAGCTTTTGTGCCTTTGTAAAATAATCTATGAGAGCTCGGCTATTATCACCAACATGTCCAGAGTATAAATATGTCAATACTAATGAGACCAGCTGCATTCCTTTGCTTCAGAGACACAGAGTGCGTTGTTCCATACTCTGAAGAAGAGGGAGACTAAGTGTATGGCATTAGCTTGATTTTGAATGTCTGATGTAAAGCAGGGTTCTGTATGTGACTGGAACACAATGAGAAATGTAAGTAGTAAAAACAGTGGAAAAGCATAAAGCTGAGAGATGTTAGTAGCCAAAAGAAATAGCTGTGTTTCTTAGACTAGACAATGAATGCAAGTTCAAATAGCGTCTTGCCTTCTGTAAAAGACAGGATAAGTTTTGATGCCTACACTGGAACTAAGTGACCTACAGACACTGCAAACATATAATGCTGCTGCTTAAAGTCCAAGGGAAAGGGAGGGCTACAGATTTGCTTCCTCATTAAGGGTTGCTGATAACTGCCTACAAACGAACGAACTATTCTTAAATGTTGAGAGATAGTCAAGTTCTTTGGGACTTCAGAGCTTCAGAAGTCCTAACTGTTTAATATGCTTGCTTTCCAACATTCTCCTAGCTCTGCAAAATTACCTTCAAATAAATTGCCCAGAAAGAGAGACTTCTGTGACTCAATTCTTCTGTTTAATGTTTGCAGATCCCATGAGCTACGCTCCAAGATAGTGTCCCTGCAGCTGCTGCTTTCAGTTTTGCAAAATGCTGGTCCAGTCTTCAGGACACATGAAATGTTCATAAATGCAATCAAGCAATATCTCTGTGTAGCACTATCTAAAAATGGAGTATCTTCTGTTCCTGATGTTTTTGAGCTTTCTCTGGCCATCTTCCTGACCCTTCTCTCAAACTTTAAAACCCATTTAAAAATGCAAATTGAGGTATGAGGGCTTTTTGTACTTTTCCATTATGAGTGTTGGATAATATCTTTCAGTTGACTACAGTACAGTGGACCCTCTACTTTCGTGAGGGTTTGGAGTGCAGGACCCTTGCAAAAGTGAAAAAAGGGAATTTCTTCCCTCCTTCTGCCCACAGAAGCAAGTGATGGAATGCATGCCATCATCTTCCCTCCCGATGCTCTCCCTCTCCACCTTCCTGTCATTTGCCCGAGCAAATGGAGGGAATGCATGTGTCTGTGCCTTTCATCCCTGCTGTCTTTCCTGCCTTCCCTATCTCTTTGCCCTAGTGGGGAGGGAAGACGCACACACACCCCTCACAAATAATCAAATTCATGAACATAAAACTGACAAATGTAGAGGGCCAACTGTATTAGTAAGAAATGGCAATCCTTGAAATGTTAACTCTTTCAAAGTACAATTTTTTTATTTATTTACTGCCTTTTTTTCTAGCATTGCATGGATTGCTGAAATAAAAAAGATCTACTTGGAATATGAAAATGATGTATCTGGAATAAGATAATGATGCACTTAGAATATATGCTTATGGTACAGACATGAGAACTTCTTTTTCTGTTTGCCATCAACAGGTGTTTTTCAAAGAGATCTTCCTAAATATTTTAGAAACCTCATCCAGTTCCTTTGAGCATAAATGGATGGTAATTCAGACCTTGACTAGAATTTCTGCAGGTACATTGGTTGCAATGTTGAGATATTTTCCTTTTGTGCTTTCTTAGGGTATAGATGGAAAAAAGAATATAGGAAGTATATAGGAACATTGGTGACTGCCCTGTGCCTTTATTGATAATTCTGACTGGCAGCAGCACTTCACAGTTTCAGATAAGATTCTTTCCTAGCCCTAAGAGGAAATCTTTGGTGTTCCCTGGTGGTCTTCCGTCCATACACTAGTGAGATTTAACCCTGCTTAGATTCTAAAATCAGATGATACTGGGTTTGTTCATAGTGGCAAGATGGTATAAGTAATCTAAATATAGGCATATAGAAAAGAGAATACAACTTACATACACTTGGAGGGCCCCTTAGATTAGAAGGGGTTTTTTTGGAAGTCATTGAAGCATGACCCAGTTGCAGCTGCATAGGCCATTATGCACCCTGGCCTGTCCCTGCACTGAGAAACCACAAGAAGTCTAAAAGTTCTGTGGAGTTCCAGGAAGCACAGAATGTGATGTGTGAGAGCCTGAAACAGCTAAGGGCTTTTACTGTGGCGAGTATTTTGCAATGTTTATCCTTACACAAGGTTGGCTAAATAATAATGGAACTGGTCCCAGGTCACCCATTTCCCTAACTGGTTATTCGGCAATTCTTATGCAAGTTTTTCGTATCCAAAATTTGAAGCAGTTTGACTAGAGGCAGACAGTGGAGGTGCTTGGGATGTAAAGGAGAAAAGAGGAGGAAAACGAAGTATTTAAGAGTTTGGGTGCTTACTGGATGTTTCCTGCCTTTCAAATATGTAAGTGCAGGACTCTTTTAAAAAAAATTGGGAAATAATTCAATTCTGATTTATTGCTAACAATGGGCTTTGTTGTCTCTCGTCCCCAATACATTCCTTAGCTTAAAAATGAAAAACCAACTAGTTGTGATCTTCTGTTGCCAACTGTATTTTCCTAATCTCAATGTGTGTTTCAGATGCCCAGTGTGTGGTGGATATATACGTTAACTATGACTGTGATTTGAATGCTGCTAATATTTTTGAACGGCTGGTAAATGACTTGTCTAAAATTGCCCAGGGACGGAGTGGACATGAATTAGGCATGACACCTTTGCAGGTAACGCTTACAGTGCAATCCTATACTTGTTGACTCTGATGTGCTGTGCTCAGTGACACTTGTTCTCAGTTACTTGTGTTTAATAGTGCAACTTCAGTGCTGTTTTCCTTGCATGAATGTATCCTAGTTAATCCATTGATTTACATATGCAAAGCAAATATTCTTAAGCTAAAGGCAGTTGAATACAGCAGTAGACTTGGACAGAGAGATGTAGAGCAATTGTAGTAGCAAGGTTCAGTCATGAGGGGGTTCAGTAGAAGCTACTATAATCTGTTTCCAATCCCTAAATCTTGAATAATTCTCTGTTCATATCAGTCCATGCTATTCGCCACTGAGGGTCCCAGCAGCTGGAAACAGAGTGTAGTTTTTTATTGGTGTTGGTTTGTTGATGGTGTAAAAAATTCTTTCTCTGCTTTTTTGTGTACAGGAACTAAGCCTCAGGAAGAAAGGTCTTGAATGTTTGGTGTCTATTTTAAAGTGCATGGTAGAATGGAGCAAAGACCTGTATGTGAATCCCAACTATCAGGCCAGCCTTGGTGAGAAATCATTCTGTGTATCCCACAGTATATAACTAATATAGTTGGAAGTCCAGATTGCCCCAGTTGCTCAAATGTTACATACGAATGGCCTCTTATTTTAGGCAGTCTAGCTTCGATCATCTGAAAACTAGAGTTTTCTGGGCTGAGTTTGGTATGCCATTTTTAAAAAATATTAATGAACGTTGATGAATAATATGCAAGATAAATTGTTCTGTTTCTGAGTTGACAACTACTAGTCTGTCAAGAAATCAATTTCCAGTCCTTTCCTTTCGATGCTGTAGCATAAGTACTCCCCTGATGAAAGGTGAGTGCTTCTTTCCCTGGGCTGTTATCTTCACACTCTCTGTAGGAGGCTTTGCAATGGACCAGTGGGAAGTTTGGGCACAGTGGATGGGTAGACTGGATGACCTCTTTATTGCTTCCAACTCCCTGATTCTGTGACTTAATGTTGGTATGAACATCTCTTCTTTAGAGAGCGATTGTTTTAGTCACACATTCTTTTGAAATATTCTTTACTTCACTGTTACACGCAGGTCCAGATAAGCCTTCAGATCAAGAAATGATTGAAGGCAAATGTTTGGAGATTGGAGGAAGAAGAAGTAGTGCGAGCTCCTTGGATTCAACAGTCTCCTCAGGAATTGGGAGTGCAGGCACCCAGACTGCTGTCCCTGATGACCCAGAGCAATTTGAGGTTATCAAGCAACAAAAAGAGATCATTGAACATGGGATTGAACTGTGAGTTGGAATTGTTGCTGCTGCATTGTAACAGCAAACCACAAATGTTTAAGGAACATTTGAAAGAGATTAAGGAGACACTGAGACATAAATGACATAATTCTTACAGGTCACATATTTATGGTTTTTGATGAGCATTTAATAAATGAAATGATGCTCCTGTGCTTTTTATTTAGTTAGGTAATGTTTCTATGCCTGTAGAGCTTTGCTGTCTGCTGAAGAACAGAATTTTAAAATCTGTATCTTTCCTAGACCTGTTCCAGCTGTTACAGCTAATACTATTTCTTATTTCTCATGTATGCGATACATACAACACATTATATTCCTTGTTTAATATGGTGGATTGGTTCCAAAGGGGTCTTGTGTAGTTGGAAAGGCATTTTTGTTTGTACAAGGAGGCCTTTCGAAATTCTGCTAATTCCACCCCCAGCCCCTGCCATGCTGCATCCTGCTCTGTTTCAGAGGCCTTGCCACCTCTCAGAAGGGATGAGGGTACACTTGGGGAACTATACAGAAGACAGAGGAAGGGGCCACTGTGTAAATGAAGTCACGTTGCCCCATGTCTGTACAAAAATGTGGGGTTCCCTCTTCAAGTGTAATTCTGATTCATATTTTAGAATTTTAACAGTACATTTTAAAAGGTAAGCCAAAAAGGCAGGTAAAATGTATTAATATAATTTACAGTTAGCATAATTTAGTAGCCAAATTTGTTACTATGCTTTATCCTTTCTTTTTTTTTAAGAATCTACATATATCTGACTGACCTGTTGTTCTTCTGTCTCCTCCTACTTCCACTCCCAGGTTTAACAAAAAGTCCAAGAGAGGGCTGCAATATTTACAAGAGCAAGGAATGCTTGGTCTAGCAGCAGAAGATATAGCCCAGTTTCTTCACCAAGAAGAGCGCCTGTGTTCTGTAAGTCTGAATCTTACGTTAACAAAATGATATATTTTTTGAACAATGGTGTCCATGTTCAGATGATGATCACAGCAGTTTACATTGGGGATGTGGGAATGTATGTGAATATGAGACTTCTGGTTGTATTTTGGTGCTTCTTTGTACTCCAGCCAAAGGAAACTTGTAACCATATTAACTATTGCTGTAGTGTACCTTGAAGTTGTTTCTGACTTCAGGTCGTTTCTGACTACCCTAAGGTGAATTTATCACAGGGTTTTCTTGGAAAAATTTGTTCAGAGTGGGTTTTCCAGTGCCTTCCTGTGAGGCTGATTATAACTTGCCCAAGGTCACCCAGTAGGTTTCTGTGGCTGAAGGGGATTCAGACACTCCTCTTCCAGAGTCCTAATCCAATACTCAGGCTACTATACCATGCTGGCTTTCATATTAATAGCTAATATTATTTAATAGAGATGCAAAAGTACTTATCAGTTGTGGTGACATAGAGCATATTAATAAGTTGTCTTGTTCTTAGATTGTAGTAGAGATGAGAATTGTACAGCCTCCAGATGTTGTAGAACTCCATCAGCATAACAGACAATTTGCCATGCTGACTTAGGGCTGCAAAGAGTTGCAGTTCAGCAACATCTGGAGAGCCACATAATTCCCATCCCTTATAGCTGCTCCTTCTCAGTTGGAAGACACATTTAGAAAAGTGTGGTTGAGTGCTTCAGTAACTGAACCATGGACTTTTAATAAGGGAGGAAGAGAAGGAGAGAAAAACTGTACAGGAAATCTGAGAAATGCTACTTTGAAAGATTGAAAGCTCTGCAAGCTCTCAAGAATTATAAGGCCCAGAATTTCTGTTAGCAAGACAAGTCAGCAGCAGTGGTGACTGACTGTTATCAGGAAGGGCAGGCAATCACTGTAGCAGTTAAGGACATTGAAATCCCAGGAATATTGGGAGCTGGGCTTTAGAAGAAACTTCTGGAGTAGGTATAAAAGCTGATACTAAATCCTGTGGGCTAGGGCAACTTATCTAAAATTTGCCATTTGTATATGATATGCCTTGGCTCATTATACACACAAATCAGATAGCCACAGATGCAAGAAGCAAAAGCAAAAGGATATAAAAGTTAAAGGACACTGACCAACTTTTCATGTCGGTGAGGAACTGTACGTTCATATTAGACTTACAGAAATGATGCTATAACTCTCCTTTTCAGAAACCACATGGAAGTAAGCCTTTTAAATGATACATTTGCAATAATGGTGAAACCTTGTTGTCTAATGGAATTAGTTGCAGTATCAGTGAGAGTGAAAAAATTATATTTCTTTTTCTTTGTTTGTTTTGTTGGCTTTGCCTTGTTTTCTCTTGTTAGAGCCAAGTAGGAGAATTCCTGGGGGACAGTAACAAGTTTAACAAAGAAGTCATGTACGCCTATGTAGACCTCCTTGATTTCTGTGGGAAAGACTTTGTCTCTGCTTTACGTATATTTCTGGAGGGATTTCGGTTACCTGGTGAAGCTCAGAAGATCGACAGATTAATGGAAAAGTTTGCTGCTAGATATATTGAATGCAACCAAGGGTAACTTGAAATGTTTTAGACAAATCATAATAGAAATGACTGCATGTTTGGAAGCCCCAGTTGAGGGAAGGTGGGATTAGTCAGGTCGCCTTACTGATCCTACTTACTATCTAAGTTGATCAAGCAAAAACACATTCGTAGTTATTTAATGAAAAATAAGTTTGTGTTTGTGTTTGTGTGTGTTTATTTTGCGGCCAGCAGCCTATAAATTGTTTAGATCGACTTTCACATTCAGATATCACAAAAAGCAAAGGAATGGGAGAATTCTGGCTCCCTGAAAATGTACAGCATGCCTTTGTATACTCCCAGTTTACTTCACCTTGAGGAGATAGCAGCTAAATGAATCACACACCTGCAGTCCAGACCTGTAGACCTTTGTTTGCAGTATAAATAGCTATAATATGTCCCAACAGGCCTGAGTAAGAGTCCAAGGGTAATTCTGTAGCTGCTTTTTCTGGCTTGTGAGGTTGGAAACCACAGACTAAAGGTGAATAGGCTGGCAGTGTGCAGCTCTACAGTGCTTATTTTCAATAACCCAGAGATCCCACCATTCCCTGGTATATTTTGTTTTCTAAACATAGTGATATATAGAAAACAGAAAGCTTTTTATGACTGGAGTGCCATCAAAATTATAGGAAGGTAGCTAATTGTATGATGAGAGGCTATTCACAATTGATGTTTCTTTTCTCAGCCACAAAATTGCATTAAATCTGTAGGAACATATGTGAGTGTTGCTGCTGTTTCTCAGTGCTTGATATTCTGCAAGCATAGAGCAGTTTTGGTTGGACACTTTGCCAACTCTCTTAGTCTATGAATTTCTGAGGCTACGGAAGTGCAGAAGGTATCTATTGTTCTTGACCAAATTATTATGATCTCTGCAGTAGCCTCCAGTCACAAATAGTTGAACAGCATATGCTTTACAACAGGAAATGTTTGAACAGATTTTTTTAAAATGGTATTCTTAAAACGAGTCCTGTACAACAAAAACATGAGGATTCTATAACCTTATTCTTCTTTCTTTTTCAGCCAAACTCTATTTGCTAGTGCTGACACTGCATATGTTTTAGCATATTCTATTATAATGTTAACAACAGACTTGCACAGTCCCCAGGTATATATATTTAAAATATTTTACATCACAGTTTCATATAGATTGCTGAAAAACTCTCCAAACCTACGTTACACTTTCTCTGTGTTTTGCCTTTGCAGGTGAAAAATAAGATGACAAAAGAGCAATACATAAAAATGAATCGTGGGATCAATGACAGCAAAGACCTTCCAGAGGAGTATTTGTCTAGTATATATGATGAAATAGAGGGAAAGAAAATTGCAATGAAGGACACGAAAGGCTATGCAATCACAACCAAATCTACTAAACCAAGTATGATTTTTAATTCCAAACTCTCAAAAATGCTAGGCTTTTCTGTATTTTTCCTCTGTGTACCGTCTTTTCCTGCTTTTGACTTACGTTACTCTGTAGAGACGGTTTAATCAATAGAACATTGTTAATAGAAGGTGGCGGACATAGCTGAGGGAGACCTGGTTTCAAATATTTGTGGGCGAATTTAGAGCTATATATCTTTCAACTATAGCTTCTTCTCTGAGTTGTTGTGAGGTTAAAATATGATAACTTTTGATATGTTACTCTGAACCCCACAGAAGAAGCAGAAGTAACAAATTTGAATTAACTCATGGCCACGAGATCAGTACATTTTAGTCCTCATGGAGCCACATTTTGTTGGAAAATTCACACAGACCTACAAAGTCTTCTGCAACACTGTCCCCTGAAACTGTCTAAAAAAAGTCACTGGGGTACAGCTGCTTGTGATGTACTGTTTGTTTACAAAAACAAAAAGCAACTGAAAAAACACCTGGGAAAGAAATTATCCCAACACATATATTGGCTTTGTTTATTTTTTGGTTTTGTTTTGTTGTTTTTATATAACCAGTGTAATTTATTGAAGCAAAAAAAATAAAATAAAATAAAATCCTCTTCTCGTTTTCCAGCAAGCTATGATGTTAAGAAAGAGAAGTGGCATTCCTGTTTTGTTAGCCCTATTTGGCAGTGAGAGAAATTCTCTGAGAGTTCAGGAAACGCAAGATGTATAAAGTTAACCAATCTGCTAACTGTAATCCTCAATACATTGAATTCTCATGGGTTCACAAAGTAGCCCAGGACTCATTAATTACGAGTTTTTTAAATCCACGTGCATAACAAGTAGGTGGGTCATGGCTAATGGATAAGCTGACTTTTCTTTGAAGTTGGCAGGGATAGGGGAAATGTACCTTCCCACTTTGGGAAGATTCTGACATTTAAGGCTTTTCTGCTTAGAAAAAAAGAAGGCTGGGGGCAAAATAGATTTCTGTGAAATTATCCATAGTGTGGTGAAAGTGACAAGGAAGCGGTTTCTCTCTACCTCTGATAAAACATTGGATAGTTAACCATCGTTGGATGGAATGGTCAAAGATTCAGTACAAACAGAAGGTAGTAGCATTTCACACTGCATCTAGTGAGACTGTGGAATTCACTATCACAAGAGGTGGTGGTGCTAGCAGCTTCAGTTAGACAAATTCATAGTTTAGCTGTGGCGGTTAGGCTTGATGTATGCATGTTATCTAGCATATCAGAGGTAATATTGAATGCTTTTGTATATGAGTTGCTGGATGACACAACTGAGAGACTTGTGTTACATTGATGTCCTGCTTATGGGCTTTCTAGTCCAGACAAAGCAGTCATGGAAGCAGATATTCCCTTATGGATGAGACTGAGAGAACTTTGATATTTACCTGTCTGAAAAGCAGTATTGGGAGAAGTAGAGGCTGAACTTCAGGAAAGAGTGGCAAGTGTTGCCTGTCCAAACGTTGCTGGTTTTCTTCACACTCACATGCAGCTAGGGAGGAAGAAGTAAGGGAAATTTTTAAATTGTTCCAGCAAAATCTGCCACAAGGGTGAAGAGATAAGAATGATGAGACACCTACAGCTTCATTTTCCCTCTACTGCTTGGCACTAGAATGGTAGAGTACACAAAGTGAGTTATTTGCTACTTACAGAAAGAACGACTGGATAGAGCAAATATTTGTAAAAAGTGTGACTCATAAAGGATAGCTCTCTGGTTGTTATAATGTAGCGTAGTATGAGTAAAAACTGAGCTTCTGAAACAATTATATCCAAAATTATAAAATGAAAACCTGCATTTTGTTTTACTATTTTCTAGGAAGTGAAATACAACCACTTTAATATAAATAACACACTATGTAGAAATACCTGTGTTATCTTCAGTATTTCGTCTGTTTGGTTACAGGGGAACATTTTAAGTTGCTGTTTTCTTGGGAGTGTAAAAAAGTTTTATTTTTAAAGAAGGTTTTATTTTTAAAGCCTGTATGCTGGTTTCTCTAGAATTTAGTATAAATATGCCAAAATACATATTTATGTAGCTTTACGTGTGTTTCTTAGATGTAGCTAGCGAGAAGCAACGACGGTTATTGTACAACATGGAAATGGAGCAAATGGCAAAGACTGCTAAAGCTCTAATGGAGGCAGTCAGCCATGCAAAGGCACCTTTTACTAGTGCAACTCACCTGGATCATGTCAGACCTATGTTCAAAGTAAGTATGGAATTAAAATCATGAGCACCTAGAATGATAGCAGAACTTTTTCAGATAGAGAACTGAGGCCATATTTGTAAGGCATTCATTTTTAAAAATCTTTGGATGGGGATGAGGTCTCTATAATAAGTATGAAAGACAAATTGGAAATCATAAAGGGTGGAGGGATCAGGCAAATATTCAAGAGTTTTAAAAATACTGTGATGTTGCTGTTCAATATCATCTGAAAAACAGATTCTTGTTGACATGGCTGCTCCCTGTGATGGATACTGTCGTTGGCAAAATATGTTCGGAGTATGTCTAGGTAAATTTACTGAATCTCTTCTTTTGTTAGCTTGTGTGGACTCCATTATTGGCTGCCTACAGTGTTGGTCTTCAGAACTGTGATGATACCGAAGTAGCATCATTGTGCTTAGAAGGAATACGATGTGCTATCCGAATAGCCTGCATTTTTGGCATGCAGGTTGGTACAGATTAGACATATTATGTATGGTACTGGAGGACAATATTCATTAGAACTTCTTAGGTATTTCTTAGGATATATCTTAAAATAATATCTGTGTCCTGTCTGGCAAATTGTTTTCATTCTTGATGTGTGAATTTTGGTCTGAAAGTTTAGAAAGAACTGTTACACAGTTAATTTTGTTTAAAATCAAATAAACACGTCATGGTCTTAACTGATGCTAGGTATAAAGTTTAGCTCAGCTTTTTCTTAGGATAGCTCCTATTGAATCTTAAGAAATACATGCATGGTAGTTGACTTTCTCTACTAGTTTGTACCACCACCCTATTCTCCCTACAGAACATGGACATAACCATTTCACATTTCACTTTATCCGCTTCTAATCTATCTTCTTCCTGTACTTTTTTGGGAGGAAGGGACGAGGAATAAAAAGAATACTGTAACTATTGAAAAGCATTAAAACTGCACAACACAACAAAATAAAGCCAATAAGAAACAGTGATGGAGTGCTTACTGACAAAAATTGGGATAAGAATCTTTATCCAAGCATATAAATATGCATATATTACAGGGATACTTTTTAAAAACTGAAGATATTCTAAATATTCATCTCTTTTTTCTTGTTTCTTTTTTTTTTCTTTCTGATTGAGTGACCACTTGGTTCTTCTAATTTGAGTGGCATTTTTCATGGATCATATTTATTCTCCTCACTTCCCGCCCCCATATTTCCATGCCTTACCCTAACTAGTCTCATAACATCACTGAATGAGTAAAGGTTTGTAATCACCCCATATGCTATTTCTTACAGCATATTGATGTGGGGGTTATAGGAAGTATTTCTGTTTTGCTATAACTTATTTTTGTCTTCTGCTTTTGTTGTAGCTTGAACGAGATGCTTATGTACAGGCACTTGCTCGGTTTTCCTTGTTGACGGCAAGCTCCAGCATCACAGAAATGAAACAGAAGAACATAGATACAATTAAGACTCTTATTACAGTGGCACACACTGATGGCAACTACCTGGGAAATTCATGGCATGAGGTAAAAGGCATGTGAAGATTGGTGTGTGGTAACTACTGTTTATGGGCTTCTAGATAATACATTTTTACTGTTTAAGAGTACAGAATATACACTATTGTGTGTGGCACCTGGAGTTCTTGTGCAGAGTTGTCTTCAAGGCTGATATCAGATGTTGCTGATATGCAGTTCACAGCATTCCTCTCTACTTGCTATGCTAGCTAGGGATTGTGGGATTTGCGGTCCACCAACCTCTAAAAGGCTGTTTGATTCCAACCAAAACTTAAATCCATTTCTTAGTCTCAGCTAAGACCCATTGAATCAATAAAACTTAACAAATTCCCAGTAACTCCCTGGGTGTATTCTAATTGGAACTAATAATTAGATTTCAGTCCATGTGTTTATTTTGTAATGAAGGGGTTTAATTTTCTAGCATTAGTATTTGCACTTGGTTTTTATGTTGGAGAATATATAACTTACAACTAGCTTTTATTATCTTGTGTATTTGCCCTCTTAATTTATTTAATCGCTCTTTAAAGCCGTGTAAGCCAATGGCTGTACAAGATGGCTCATTCACATCAATCTTACAGGGTGGAACAAAGGCTGAGAATGTTGTCCTGATTGGGGCAACCACTATACCTGTTCAAATACCATCATCTGAATGCGTGGAAAACTCCATCCTACAGTTCCTTAAAGAGAAGGCACAAGGCACAACCCAGAGTCAGATGTCCTTTCTGATGACTCATTAGCATTAGTCAGAATCAACTGTGGATGAAAGCCTCCAAACAGGTTGTTAAATCACTATTGGTTTCCCATTTAAGATAATAAGGACCCAAATGAGAGGCTCATTGTCTTCAAAATAATCCAGCAAAATTCTCTTAATTAGTCCTTTACATTTCAGAATCCTAACTTAGTTCTTGAAACGTACATACAGTGTGATGTCTCCTTCTGTACCCTTCTGTATCGTAAGGGATGGGTCACTTGGATTTCTCCAGTCAATAGGCAAAATAGGCTCAACGATTCTTATTTTTCAGTGATGAGTCTCAGAGAAAGATAGTGTATGAGGACAACAAACAGCAGTGAAAGTGCGAAAGTGACAAGGAATCCTGCAGGAGGTATTGAGAAATGAATGTATTGAGCATATGGACCATTGTTTGCATGTGCGGTTATTCCTCAGTACTGAAGTGAATGGGAGAGTCCTTGCCTGTGTGGAGTTTACACAACCGTGATACTGAACTGGGCATTCATTTTTATTAGATTTTGAAATGCATCAGCCAGCTAGAGCTAGCACAGCTCATAGGAACTGGAGTTAAAACACGTTACCTTTCTGGATCTGGACGTGAAAGAGAAGGGAGCCTCAAAGGGTTCACATCTGGAGGAGAAGAATTCATGGGTCTTGGACTAGGTGAGGAGAATAATCTCATCTTTTTTGTCTGAGAGAACAAGCTAATTAGTTCAGGGCAATGTGAAATTGACCACGTCTTTCTTTTCAGAGTGCATAGTTAACTGTTTCAGTTTTAACTTTGTGGTCCTTCTATATTCTGTAATTAATAATAGTGACTCATTTAATTGCTGATCTAAAAAATAAGAAGCTGAACAGGAGACAACTGTTGTGTATCATTTAACATAACTTTGTTCATATTGTCGTTCTTGGAACAAACAGTAAATAAATATTTCCTTAATGATTGTATTGCATGTAATATTATATAAAGAAGGCCATGTTTTGATGGGAAAATTTCACCCTGCCAGTTCTGTAATTACTTGAGCCTACCCCCTCTATGTCTACAATCTGTGATTTAGCTGTTAGTCAACATGGTGATCATAACTAGCTGGTGACTGTAATGTTTTTCTTTTCTTTGTATATAGCAATTTAGTTTTGTTGTTGTTGTTGTTTTTTTAATAGGTAACCTTGTTGGTGGAGGTGTTGATAAAAGACAAATAGCCAGCATTCAGGAATCTGTAGGCGAAACCAGTTCACAAAGTGTGGTGGTAGCAGTGGACAGGTATTATGGGATACTTTTCTCTTCTGAATGAAATACTGAAATGCTTACCTTCTCATGAGTTTTACAAATAGGCTGCAGCATAAGCGTTCGGATCCAAATCCTAATTTTAATGCTAGTGTATAAAATTTTAACACCATACCTGACCTCTGATACCTCAAATACTAAAGAAGGGATTTGGATGGAGAAGTCAAGAGAGGAATCTTAAAAACAGAGAAACTGCTATTCCTATAGATGAGTCTCTTTCTGGCCCCATCCCCCAACCAGGCAGCATGACACACATTGCCTTAAACTTAAAAGAATAATTCCCTAATCAATGTAAACTGGCATGAACTGAAGTCTTCCTTGTTATATAGGTACTTGATAGCAGTCCTCTGTTCTGTATGTCATTCTCCATTTAAATATTTAATAGGCTTTTTCTAGTGTTCTGCATCATATGGCTTAAGTCTGTCATTTTTTTTTTTCCACAGAATATTCACAGGCTCAACTAGACTGGATGGAAATGCAATAGGTATATGTTGAAAAAATATTCTTAAACAAACAACAATTGCATGGCATATATTTACTTAGAGTAACTCTTCTCATAACATTTTCAGTTGACTTTGTTCGATGGTTGTGTGCTGTTTCCATGGATGAATTGGCTTCTCCTCACCATCCACGCATGTTCAGCCTGCAGAAGATTGTTGAAATCTCCTATTACAACATGAACAGAATTAGGCTCCAGTGGTCCAGGATATGGCATGTAATTGGAGATCATTTTAATAAGGTATTTCAAAATTTAAGATTTATAAAAACAGGCCATTTTAATTATCAGTTTAAACACTAGAGATATTTATTCATACAGTTGCCTTGGTTTAAGACCCAACCAGTTTTGGTGGCAAGCTCTGTTTGTATCGTATAGACCTGCACTGACCAGGAATCATCTGTGCTCACATTCACTAGCCCAAAAGTGTACATGGGATTGTAAGTTGAGATTGACATAAAGAAATGGCAATCCTGTAGCTAGAAAATTCTGTAAGGGCAAGTCCAGTATCATTTGAAGCCTGGGCAGCTTGAAGAACACATATGGCACGTTGGCAAAATCACAGACCACTCTTATCATAAATATTTAATTATTGGATATAACCTATTTCTTTGCTATAGTGAATGAACTACTTTTTTGGAGTTTGAGGGTATGTTGGTCCCAATAGTAGAAGAAGAGATGGTGAAGATGCTTAAAATTCTAACTCTCTATGGCAGACATGGGCAGATATATCGGGTACCCAGTTTCAATATAAGATTGGCTCTTCGGTTTTAGGTGTGGGTTGTAGGATTGTTTGCTGTGGTTGTATGTTTGCTAAGATCTCCTGTTTTGTTTTGTTTTTGGTCTTAATTACACTTGGATAGTCATGTTTCCCCAACTTTATGGATTTTGATATGCTGATTGACATGGGAAATGAGCTGTGCTCACATCATTAACATTTCCTGCCAAGAAAAGTGCTCAGGATTTGAGTATTGCGTGCTAACATTTTAAAGAATCCCAATTTTTGTGAGCATCCCAGTTCTAGACTCTCTCTGACTAGTCTGTTGCATAATGATGGACATTTTGTTTCTATATCCCCATTAATTTGCAGAGTTGGGATTTGCACAGTTCCATTTTCATTGGGTATTTTCTTCTTTGAAGAAATTCTTGTCTGTCTTTCACAGGTTGGTTGTAATCCTAATGAAGATGTTGCCATTTTTGCTGTTGATTCTTTGAGACAGCTATCAATGAAGTTCCTTGAAAAGGGAGAGTTAGCCAATTTCCGATTTCAGAAAGATTTTTTGAGGCCTTTTGAGCATATCATGAAGAAAAACAGGTTTGTACCTCTTACAAATTGAAAAGTAAATCTACTCACTTGTGCCCCTGTAGAATAATATATATAGTGCCATGCTCAAAACCACAAATGAAATACTAAATTCTTTTCTTTTTCTTCAGATCTCCAACAATACGAGACATGGTAATACGCTGTATTGCTCAGATGGTGAATTCTCAAGCTGCTAATATTCGCTCAGGGTGGAAGAATATCTTTGCAGTGTTTCATCAAGCAGCATCTGATCATGATGGAAATATTGTGGAGCTGGCATTCCAAACAACAGGGCATATAGTTAGTAAGTGTGCCAGATGAAAGTGGCAGAGGCTAGCCTCTGACAGTTCAAGAGATACTTAGTGATATTAGTAATATTCCAAAGAGTCTTAGAAATAGGATCAACGTCAAATAGAACTCAGAAACCTAAGAAAACATGTAGATGAGGGAAGGGGAACCACTTCTGATTCTGGAGCCAAATGTCAATTTGGGAACTGTCTTGGGGACTGATTTTTTTTTTCCTGAGAGAACACTTCCCTAAGAATCTCTAGATCCTCCTGGACACTCTGTGATCAGCTTCCAGTGGAGGACTGAAAGATTCCTAGAGAGAACATACTCATCAGATCTGCAAATCGTCAAATTCACAAAGGGAAAGCAAGGAATATGGAAGGCTGATTGTGTAGCTACTGGTTATCTGTATTGGGTTCTTCTGCTCTCAGAGCCCCATGAAAGATTTCTCACTTCCTGCTTGGTATTAAAATCACTCCCATACCCTA
Organism: Cyclura pinguis; assembly: GCA_030412105.1. NCBI lineage: Eukaryota > Metazoa > Chordata > Lepidosauria > Squamata > Iguanidae > Cyclura > Cyclura pinguis. Next base: position 28,488,699 of record CM059602.1, on the reverse strand, counting down.
CCATTTTCCATAAGGTAGAGAGAGAAAGAAGCATTATATGAAACAAGCACAAGAAACAGTAATTGACAAAAGATCTCTGTTGCATTTGCAACAAGATTATCATATGGTGCAGTATGGCCCTGCATGTGCTGTGTCATAAACCACCATATGCTTACATACCATGCTCCAGCAGTAATAATGGCTGGTAATCTTTGTGATAGGTTATAACCCACAAGTCATACAGGTCTGGTATAGTTAGCCAGCTTTCAGAACTGCCACTAACTTAATTGCCATTAGCACTGGTTGTGTAAAAGGCCAGATGTTAGCATAACAATGTAATTTACAATTCTGTTGATCTGATTCACTTAGATACTTACATATTGTCCATATTTCCAAGATGTCTTACAGAAAAGTAGTTCTAAATGGGATTACAGTGTTTATTTCATTTTTTCTCTCTCCCACAGCCAATATTTTTCAACAGCATTTCCCTGCAGCGATAGATTCTTTCCAGGATGCTGTAAAATGTTTGTCAGAATTTGCCTGTAATGCTGCCTTTCCAGATACCAGTATGGAAGCTATTAGACTGATCCGTTATTGTGCAAAATATGTTTCAGAAAGGCCACAGGTATTTTTCCTTATTTATATTTCTATGCTGTTTCACAGGCTTAAAACTATAGATGTAGTAATAACTCATTGGAACATTGTACTAGATGCCTCAAAATCTGACAGAGTGGTTTTGGCTTTCATCCAAATTACAATCCTGAGTTTCAGGTCAGAATTCCAAATGTGGGGCTCCTTAGAAGTGAAAGGGTGGTGATGAGCCATCAAAAAACAGTGGTAGATTCCTCAAAATTTGAGACAGTGCTTTCAAGTTGTGGTACCTGCTTTCAGGCTGAAAAGTCTAGATTCCAAACAGGGGAGTTCCTGGACTGCCATAACCCACTGATAAATCAGTGAAGACAAATAAAATTTGGACAGGTTTTTCAGCTGTTGTTAGTAACCTTGGGAATATTCTAGAAGCAAAAAAGGGGGCCTGCTGTAAGTCATTGGAACATTGTGGCAGAGGCTATAAATGTTGACAGAATATTATATTGGTTGCTATCTATGTTCTAGTGGGCTTTTGGGCTTCCTAAAGGTTTAAAAAAAAACAGAAAAGAAAAAAAAAGGACCCAGCTGTAATTCACCAAGAGATTACAGATGAGAAAACAAGAGGCAGCTTAAAGCATACTGATAACACATCTAGGGCTTTAAAAAAGGAAGAAATGAGAGAAGCTCCCTAAGGTACTTCAGTTAGTTTCTTGATGTTTTAAGAAAAAGGGTGAGGAAAAACATGGATCCTTTTCCGGGTGTGAGGTTTGGACACAGGCAGTGATGAGTGCACATCAGCTAGCTTGATATAATGGGACTCTTACTTTAGGAATGTTTGTTTTGTCCATATCCCTGATGACTCTTAGACCTCAAGTCAAGGAGACTTTTCCTGTGAGCATTTCAAGTACTGGTCTTTTATGATGACTGAGTTCTGCTTCTTCCTGTTTGTACTGTTCAATTTGATTGCTCTAACTTCTGTATATTACCTTCTGTATATTATCTCACAGGGGTTTTATGCATCTTAAGTCACCATGGAGATTTTTTTTTAAATCAGATAGCCTATAAATGTTTCTAATAAGAATAAAAATACAGTGGACCTTCTGTATCTGCGGGCTCTGGATCTGCCATTTCCACCAACTGTGGATTGTCATGTCCTGTATGTAAAATGGCAGTGATGTGAACATGGATACGCTGAAGCATCTGCATGCACGTCACCAGCGTTTAATAATATAGGATGTGATCATTTGCATTTTTTGGCATCCACTGGGGTTGTGGAACCAAACTCATGTAATTGGAGGGTTCACTGTATTGTTGTGTACTGACTTGCTGTAAGTTGATCCTCAGCTTGTATACAGTACTGAGTAGGGAGCTCTAATTTAATGTATTTCCAGCCCTTATACTCAGTGAAAAGTATTTAGAATACATTACTTTTTCAGTTTTTTCAGTTTGACTCTAAAAAAAACCCCTAGCTATACCCTCCTGTCATGCTCTCTTATAAAATGCTTTGTTTTTTAAATTTAATTCACAGATGTTACCAGAAAGGCCATCAGTTCATTATGAAATAACACATAACTTCCTTGTGTTTGAAGCATTTTCTAAAGTAGGCTTTCTTTCCTCTCCGTTTCTTACTTGTGGAATAAGAACTAGTTGATTTATGAAATCTTATCTGTACACAGGTTTTGAGAGAATATACAAGTGATGACATGAATGTGGCTACTGGTGATAGAGTTTGGGTCAGAGGATGGTTCCCTATTTTGTTTGAGCTTTCTTGTATCATCAATCGGTGCAAACTAGATGTGCGAACAAGGTAATGAAACTTTAGGGTTTGGACTTTACCTAGTTATCAGCATTCTCCCCTGTTAACTTCCATTCTCTTATGGCTTCTGTTCTCACATTACAGAGGTCTAACAGTTATGTTTGAAATCATGAAGAGCTATGGCCATACTTTTGAAAAACACTGGTGGCAAGATCTGTTTCGAATTGTGTTCAGAATATTTGATAACATGAAGCTTCCAGAGCAGCAAACAGAGGTACTGAAATCTGTTTTATAGAAGCAAGCAAAATTGTGTTCTTACAAACAAAAATCCCAGCCAAACTTTGATTTAATGATTCCTCCCCCCTCCCCTGACTTTTAGAATAATAGGGGTTGTAATTTTGAGTGACTGAGCTTTTATTGTCAGAAAGTGTAGACTTCAAGAACATAGTAAGAGTTTGCACTCTATTTGGGCTTTGTATCTTGCATTGGTTGGATATATTTGTATCTTGCGTGGGTTTAAGAATAGTGTGGATTACCCTATTCTTCATTCAGTCTAGTTGTCATTTCATAGTGTGCTACATATGAAAGATTCTGTTTCAAAAGCTAATATAAACAAAACTGATAGTCAGTAGAAATTTGTGATCTAAATTTTGACGGTGTAGATGGGGGAATACAGGGAAGTATGTAACAATATAAGGTTTATAATTATTCATATGTGATTAGAGTTCTCTCTAATTAGCAGTCTGTTCCAATCAAAATAATAGGCTTGCTGTTTTCTTTTAACAGAAATCTGAATGGATGACTACTACCTGTAACCATGCACTTTATGCAATTTGTGATGTATTCACACAGTTCTATGAAGCTTTGAATGAGATTCTTCTTGCTGATATATTTGCACAGTTACACTGGTGTGTAAAACAAGGTAGTTCATCTGCATACCTGTCATTTTATTCAAAAGGAGTAAATTTGGGACAAAGTTTCTTTGTAATACATCTTCCTTTACCTCTTCATGCCCACTTTGTATTTTATATGACACTATATAAAGTTGAGGAAAAATTCTTCATAAAAATATTTGCTTTATAAAAAAAAACCTTATTCTTAATACCCAAACGGAGTATCCTATGTGAAGAATAATTTGCTCCATTTTTGCTTTCAATAATACTGTGCTGAAATACGTGGTGTTTTGATTGAAGAATTTTATATATATAGATATAGATATATAGATATATATGTGTGTAGTCAAATTCTCAATCTATTTCTGATTGTCCTGTCCAAAAATTCTTTAATATAAAAGGCTATTTGTTTAAAAGCCTTGCACATATGCTTTTAATTGTCTGAAATGTCACTTGGTTCACTGAGTAATGTTAATGCTCTCATAAAACATACATATTCAAGTTTTTTTTTTAAATTCATTAACCAGGACCTAAAATTAACTTGCAACTACCATCAGTGGGACTAACATTGGCCCCATCTAAAATAGACCCAATGACATCAATAGTACTTACATTAATTTGTGATTAACAAAGTCCATTAATTTTAGTGGGCCTGCTTCAAATAGGGCAAAAGTTGGATTTAGCCGTCTCTGTTTCAGAGGAAGGAACTAACAAAACTGTCTTTGAGTATTCCTTGTCTAAGAAAACCCTATGAAATTCATGAGGTCACCAACCACACTTTTTTTGGAGCTACATTCAAATATTTTGTTGCTACTGTGCCACACTATTGTTGATTTTTGTGTGCATTTTAAATGCTTCATCTCTTACAGTGGGAAGTGAAGAAAAATAGTTTTTAAAGTACTGACTGTTGAGTTTTATTTCCTCTGTTTGGCCTGAGACCTTTAGTGTCTTTGATTTGAAAGATAGATGATTTGTAATTCCCATTTTGGTCCATTGTACAATCTCTCTTCCCATGGAAGCTATTCTGTCTGCTACATTAGTGCTACTCAGAAAGTGGTGCTTTATGGAATGGTAGCAATCCACAGGCTCTCAATTGCCAGTTCACAGTGAGTTTCCAAAAGTAATATGAGTATTATAATAGTAATAGTAGTAGTAGTAGTAGTAATAATAATACTAATAATAATAATATACCACAAGCATCGTACTATTTCCTGGTATGATGGGAAAAAAATTCCAGTCTGCCACATCAGATAACTTGAGAAACATGGTTCTGCATGAGATAATGGGGATTCATTCTGTTTGGTGTCAGTTTGATCACAGATACATTCAGATCCAATAGGAATTAGCATACCTAGTGTTGCAGAAACACTCGCTTCTAGGACTTTGGATATTGTAACATTGCTGGTTTGGTGCAGCCATGTCAGATTACTGCAAATCAGCATGTTCTACCCCTTTCTTCTCAACACCAGAATAATGTTCCCTTCTCTTTTCCTATCATGAAAATGATTTTTTTTTTCTTTTTTTAGTATGCACTCATACAATCATGCTTAATTCTAAGCATGTATGTTTCAGGCACCAAGGTTTAAAACTTGGTAACTTAGAAATAATTAAACTAAATGGGTTGGAGTCATAGTCAACTTGTTCCATTGATTTCACTAGAGCCTACAATGACCTGAATTAGCCTGGACCCAATGAAATGGTTTGAAATGGGCTTCAGATCTTTTTTTTTTTAACCCCAAAGGATTTTGATGAATGCTAAGCACAGTTTTTTTTATCAGTGCATATATGAAGAACCATAGATAATACTTTGGAAAGGCCATGAGGGAAAGAATGCACATTAATTTGTTCATAATGCTGTATTACATCACTTCATTGCCACATGGTACAATATTGTATAGGTTTGTTACTTACTGGAAAGTACTATTTGAAAATCCAATCATGTTATTTTCAAGTGCTGTTGATTTCTGACATATGTGTATATAATCACAGTGAATGTTCTTTGATTTCAGTTCAGCTGAGGAATATTTTTAAGATGGCTATTATTTTTCTTCAGATAATGAACAGCTAGCTCGATCAGGCACCAACTGCCTAGAAAGCCTGGTGATATTTAATGGACATAAATTCAGCCCTGCAGTCTGGGACCAGACTTGCAACTGTATGCTAGAGATCTTCAAAACTACAATTCCTCACGTGTGAGTATAATTCCATATTTAGAGTATGCCAAGTGATTTCGTGTTTGGTTATATTTCAGATCTAATTGTTTCTTCCTTAAAGCTTGCTTACATGGAGACCAGCAGGAATGGAAGATGATTCATCAGAAAAACACTTGGTAAGTGCTCCAGTTTCTCGTTCCTGCACTGAAAAAGTATGTGCAAAATGAAGATCGATGTGATTGCTTCATGTTTGTGGACATTTAGTGTGGCAATAAGATATATTAATTATGAAATCAATTCCTGATGTGCAATGATGGACCAGACAAAATACCAAGTCTTGAAAATACTAATAAACTTTACTAGAGTTAAAAGAAAGCATGTCTACAAGTTGGAGTAGATATATTCTACTCAGAGATACAAGGTGCTGCAAAAAACTTACAAAGAATACAGAGGGAGGCAGCAGGGCTGCTGCTGCTGCTGGGAAATTCTCAAGAGTCTTTCTCTATCTCAACAAGAACAAATTAACCCTTTTTATTCAGGTTTCAGAGACTCATTCACAGTCTGAGTCTTCCAGTAGTTATGAGGTTATTCATCTGTCAGTCAAATACTATTAAGAGATATTATTCAAAGATGCTGATAACAGGAAAACACCCCAAAAAATAATAATTAGTAACAGTACCACCATGTATTGTACTGCCATGAAACTCATGTGTGACTAATTTATGAAGGAAGCATTACCTCAGATTCTGTTTTACTTCAAGGATGTGGATCTGGATCACCAGTCTTTAAGCAGTATTGATAAAAATGCTTCAGAAAGAGGACAGAGCCAGTTTTCAAATCCTACAGATGAAAGCTGGAAAGGTGGCCCTTATTCAAGTGAGTATGCACTTCAGCATCTAAATACATCAGGGCTGTCAAATTTTCATTTAGGCCTCCATGATCCCTACTCTGATGTGCTGGAGACTTGCTAAAATCTGCAACTCTCTCTGCAGAACCATCCACATAAGGGGTGGATATCATGGAGATCTTCTCAGTTGTAGTTGAACAGTAAGCTCAGAAGTCCTAGCCCGCAGAGTCAATGATCAGAAACGTTGAGAGTTGCAGTCCAACAAGATCTAGAGTGCGCACAGTTCCACTCTTCATCTTCAAAAAGGCCTTTAATATTCTCATCCCACAGTGTACACTGTGCTGCTTCTGTTGCTACTTTACCCCATATTTGTTGCCAGATTCATAACATCTTATAAAAGCCCTGGAAACTGTAATGGCAATTTGCAGCCATTCCAAGCCATTCAGTGCACTGTTTATGCAGACTTTGTATCAACTGATCTATCAACAGCTTTTCAAAGACAAATTATGCTGATTTCATGCCTTCAGCACAAAGGCAGCACTGATGTATCACTAAAACATATACACAGAAAAATCACAGGTGTTCTCAAGTGTACAGTAGTGTGCTATATCGAAAGCACACAACTGTAAATGGCATGGAGCTAATCTACAGATGATACACAATATCTTAAGAAACTTCATGGATCCTTGTTTCTAAACACAAATGCATAATATAGGCTTGGGAAGAAGTCTTGTTGGGAGACAAGGACTGGGGCAGTTGGACTGATGCACCAGGTTTTATTCAACAAAACTGGAATTGCTCTAGACTAAAATCTAGCATACTGATATTCTTTCAGATCAGAAACTCTTTGCCAGCCTCCTCATTAAATGTGTCGTGCAGTTGGAATTGATACAGACTATTGATAACATAGTATTTTATCCAGCAACAAGTAAGAAGGAAGATGCTGAGCATATGGCTGCTGCTCAGGTAAGAAACTTGAATACTCCTCCAGTGTTGCAACATCTTGGCTGTTGCATTTCACTGACATGTTAACATTTATCATAAAATATAGAAGAGGGCAAAGAAGAACTTGGCACAAATCAAAGCTTCTGCTCAACTGAGGCCTTACTTGCACTGCTGCATGGGGGGTTGAGGCAGTGTCCAGTTTTGTCTCCTGAGCCTGTGGGATAGTGTGGTTGTACAGCTGGCTGGGGACAACCTCAGGAGGCAGTCATATTTAAATGCCCATGAAGTGGACCAGAGAGGAAACTTTCCTTTCCACCCTAAGCTCTGCTTCTGCAAAGCAATCATAGATTGATACAATTAGTCCATAGTCAGTTACCACAAGGTTGGGCTAACCTGTAGGATAGAATCATAGAATCATAGAAATGTAGAGTTGGAAGAGACCACACGGGCCATCCAGTCCAACCCCCTGCCATGCAGGAACACCCTCAAAGCACACCTGACAGATGGTCATCCAGCCTCTGCTTAAAAACCTCCAAAGAAGGAGACTCCACTACACTCCGAGGCAGCATATTCCACTGCCGGACAGCCCTGACCGTCAGGAAGTTCTTCCTGAGGTTCAGGTGGAATCTCCTTTCCTGCAGCTTGAATCCATTGCTCCTTGTCCTGGTCTCTGGAGCAGCAGAAAACAAGCCCACTCCCTCCTCTACATGGCATCCCTTCAAATATTTAAACATGGCTATCATGTCCCCTCTTAACCTTCTCTTTTGCAGACTAAACATACCCAGCTCTCTAAGTCTATCCTCATAGGACATGGCTTCCAGGCCCCTCACCATTTTGGTCGCCCTCCTCTGGACCTGCTCCAGCTTGACCATGTCCTTCTTGAATTGGGGTGCCCAGAACTGGACACAGTATTCAAGATGAGGTCTAACCGAAGCAGAGTAGAGTGGTACCAGTACCTCCCTCGATCTGGACGCCATACTCCTATTGATGCAGCCGAGAATTGCGTTGGCTTTCTTGGCTGCCGCATCACACTGCCGACTCATGTTCAGCTCGTGGTCTATTAAGACTCCTAGATCCCTTTCACATGTACTGCTATCCAGCCACGTGCCCCCTATCCTATATTTCTGTATTCCATTTTTTCTACCTAAGTGTAGGACCTTACACTTCTCTCTGTTGAATTTCATTTTGTTAGCCTTGGCCCAGCTCTCCAATCTATCCAGGTCTTTTTGAATTTTGATCCTGTCCTCTGGCGTATTAGCAACTCCTCCCAATTTGGTGTCATCTGCAAATTTGATGAGCATGCCCTCTATTCCTTCATCCAAGTCATTGATAAAAATATTGAACGGCACTGGGCCCAGGACAGAACCCTGTGGCACCCCGCTAGTCACTTCTCTCCAGGATGAAAAGCAGCCATTCGTAATCACCCTTTGGGTTCGGTCGGTCAACCGATTACAAATCCAACTAACAGTAGCCCTGTCCAGCCCGCATTTTACTAGCTTCTTTGCAAGAATGTCATGTGGAACTTTGTCAAAGGCCTTACTGAAATCGAGAAATGCTACATCCACAGCATTCCCTTCATCTATCAAGCTAGTAACTCTATCATAAAAAGAGATAAGATTAGTCTGGCATGACTTATTTTTGAGAAATCCATGTTGACTTCTCGTGATTACCGCATTGCTTTCTAAGTGATTAGAAACTGACTGCTTAATGATCTGCTCCAGGCTCTTTCCGGGTACTGACGTCAGGCTGACTGGGCGATAATTATTTGGGTCCTCTTTTTTTCCCTTCTTGAAGATGGGGACAACATTTGCCCTCTTCCAGTCTGCTGGAACTTCTCCTGTCCTCCAAGATTTCTCAAAGATTATAGCAAGCGGTTCCAAAATGACCTCTGCCAGTTCTTTTAATATCCTAGGATGCAATTCATCTGGCCCTGGAGACTTGAATTCATCCAGTGTGGCCAGGTATTCCTGTACCACCTCTCTACCTATTATGTGCCGCATTTCCCCTGCTTCCTCCCCTGCTCCCCAACCGCCAGGTCGAGTCCTTGTATCCTTCTGGGAAAAAACTGAGGCAAAGTAGGTGTTAAGTAGTTCTGCCTTTTCTCTTCCCCCTGTTAGTAATTCGCCATCTTCTCTGCGCAGCGACCCTATCGCCTCTTTCTTTTTCCTTTTGCTGCAGACATATTTGAAAAAGCCCTTTTTATTGTTTTTAATGTCTCTGGCCAGCCTAAGTTCGTTCTGTGCTTTAGCCTTTCTGACCTCCTCCCTACATCTCCTGGCTACTTGCTTAAATTCTTCTTTGGTGGTTCCCCCCTCTTCCATTTCCTGTACACGTTTCTCTTAATGCTTAGCTCAGCTGAGAGTTCTTTAGTCAACCATTCTGGTTTCTTCAGATGCCTTCCATTTTTCCTCCTTATTGGCACAGTTTTAGACTGTGCCTTCAGTATCTCCCTTTTAAGGAACTCCCATGCCTCCTGAACTCCTTTCTCTTTCACTATTCTTGACCACGGAATTTCAGCCAGCAGCTCCTTAAGTTTACAGAAGTCCGCTTTTTTAAAATCTGAGTGTCTGGCTACACTTATCTTCTCCTTCCCACTGAATGCCAAATTCCAACAGGGCATGGTCACTCCCCCCTAAAGATGCAACCACTTCTACCTCATTAATAAGGTCATCCCTGTTGGTCAGGATCAGATCTAGAACATTTGATCCCCTTGTGGCCTCTTCCACCTTCTGGACCATGAAATTGTCTGCAAGACAATCAAGAAACTTGCTGGACCTTGCTGTCTTGGCAGAGTTTGACTGCCAACATATATCCAGGTTTTAAATAGATTTCTGACTTCAAACTGTTAACAGTGTCAGCAATAAAATGGCACACACACTCTACCTCTCTAAAAAGGTAGAAAATGGTGGCTTGGAGTAGATTATTGTGTGGAATGCAAGTTCAGTTCTGAAACTCAAATCCATAGGTTCGTTGAATACCTGTTGCATCATACCTTGGCTGGTGGTTTTTGTGGTTATAATAGAAAAGAAAAAAGTAGTGTCTGCAAAGCTGAGTATTGCCATTCCTTGTGTAATGAAAACATTCATGGAATACTCTGTAATGCAGGATCAGGGAACCTCACACTCTTGGAGTGAATTTGGCTTTCCTGGGATCCCAGAGAGCAATATCTCCTTTGCCATTACATCGTGTTTTGTGGCTTCTGAACAAGTTTTATCCCATTCTAAAATGTCACTCTTAAGGCTCAGTTATTGACTGTAAGCACTTTAAGTTTAAATATTTTGGTCCTGTCCACCACTGGAATGTAGCCTGAGAACTATTGTATTTGACCCTCAGACTAAAAGAAACCCCCACCTTTGCAGTAAAGGAAGTTGTGATGACGTAGTTCTTCAGCCAATACTTCCTGTAATTCGATTTTCCTCTTCAGAGAGACACGCTAGATACAGACATTCATATTGACACTGAAGACCAAGGAATGTATAAATACATGTCTTCCCAGCATCTGTTCAAGCTGCTAGACTGCCTGCAAGAGTCACATTCATTCTCAAAAGCATTCAACTCCAATTACGAACAACGGACTGTCCTGTGGAGAGCAGGTAAGCATAAAAGAATGTGGAGCACAGAGAGTTTTTGAAAAATACTTAGATTGTTTGTTCAGGTTACATTCTCTTGGGGTTTTAAATTAGTCTAATCACACAGAGTAATTACTTAAGACTGTTTTTTTAGCTAGGTATAATATTACAATGCAATTAAGAAACTTAAATTGCTCATAATCTTATATATAGATAAGTTTAAGTCAGGGTTGCCAATGCCATTGTATTTCTGATTTCTATAAATGGTTGAAACCTGGACAGTGAAGAAAGCTAATAGGAAGAGAATAAACTCATTTGATATGTGGCGCTGGAGAGGTATTCTACAGATACCATGGACTGCCCAAAAGACAAATAAATGGGTCCAAGAGCAGATCAAGTCTGAACTCTCCTTGGAAGCCCAGATGACTAAACTGAGACTGTATTACTTTGGACATACCATGAGAACATATGACTCATTAAAAAACAATAATTCTTGATAAGTTGGAATGCAGTAGGAAAAGAGGAACACCACATTACAGGTGGATAGACTCAAGGAAGCCACAGCCCTGTGTTTGTAAGACCTAAGCATTGATAACAGGGTGACTTGGAGATCTCACATTCAAAGGGTTGCCGTAAGTTGAAGTGAGTGGCAGTTAACAACAACTACAACAGTGCAATAGCTGTTCTCCTGTCTTTATCATGTAGAATGCTGCAAGTATAATTATAGGGGACATTGTCAGAATCAGTGAACTGGAGCTAATGGGATGTCACTTATTTTGCGCTTAATGTGGTGTGGCAGCTATCAGCTTTTTGTAAACTTTGGGGCCAAAGTGTATGTTTCTGTAAACCTGCAGAATATGCAATTTCATTTAAATCTTCAACCAAGTCTGTGGTAGTCCTTTTATAGATGAACTCCACATTACACTTAAATTCACTGAAAGAGATGCTTTGGGAAGAGGTGACTAAAATTAAAAGCATGAGAGAGGGGAGGGGAAGTGTTTAACCACTTTCCTACTCCAAATGTTGCTGTTGTTATGATTTTCATCTGCATTTGGTTTCAAATGCATATGCATCTTGTCAAATTGTTTTTGAAACCTCATAAGGTGAGAAAGTGGATTTGGAGCAACTGCATCGTTAACACTCTTGCGCCTTGATTTGAGCCTTGTTTCTGGCATAAGAACACATGGCTGTGTTGCTGAACTTAATTTCTAGGGTTCAAGGGTAAATCAAAGCCTAACCTTTTGAAACAAGAGACCAGCAGTTTGGCTTGCTGTCTGAGAATCCTTTTCCGAATGTATGTTGATGAAAACCGCAAAGACTCCTGGGAAGCTATACAAGAGAGACTGCTGAAGTAAGAGTTATTTCTAGTCTTTAAAATCATTATTAGAATGACCAGTCCAATGACAGCTCATGTCTGTAGGATGCCAATATCAAGTGCAAGCTGATGACAGTAAAGTCAAGGGGAAGGGCATAAATCTAGACTTTAAGGGAGATATCCAGGATACTGAATGCTATTTTCCATATAGATTCAGTGAATGAAATCTAGAGCAGATTAATTGCCAGTTTGACATCAGAGACACTAGCTTCCATTGTCATAGCCTGTATGAAATTCTTCCTAAATTGTCCTATTCATTTCAGTAGAGGAACCCACTTGTGACATGGAAAGGAATGGCTATTCAGACCATGTCTGGAATTCCATGAAGGCTAGCAGGGAGTAGGGAAGTCTTCATGTAAAGATGAAGGCAGCCTGATATCTGGATCAGGATATAGATCTCTTCCATAACCATTAATTAAAAGACCCTGACTTTAGTATTCTTTTTCTTTTGATTTCACTTAGGCAAAATTGTTTGAGGTTGGAAAACAAAATCATATCAGTAAATGAATCTGAGTAGTTGGGTATGTAAGAAAAAAGAAAACTTTTCAGAAGCAGATGAAAAAAATCACGTATTTGTATGTGGTTACTTCCAAGCTTAGCAGCAGTTTTACTGAAGTGAATTTTTGAAGCAATATAATGTTAAATAATGAAATTAAAACTTTGGGTACTCTGTCACTTTACTCTTCTCATTTAAAGTGTGTGCAGCAGAACTATTTGTACTGGCAGACTTGAGGGGAGGTAGCAATTTTTGTTCTCTGTTTGCTTACTGTTTCTATTTCTATGTACTGATTGTATGCATAATCTTCCTTTAGTGTATGCAGTGAAGCACTTGCCTATTTTATCACTGTGAACTCAGAAAGCCACCGAGAGGCCTGGACTAACCTCTTGTTATTACTTTTAACAAAAACACTAAAAGTTAGTGACGAAAAGGTAAGAAAAGAGTCTCACTTTAGTTTCATATACAAAACCTGGCTTTTACTTTTACATGAAGCTTTAGACATCTTTATGTGGTTTTCTCTTTAAGGAATATCATGTGCCAAATAGGGATATGGGGCCTGCCCCTGAAGTCATGTAGCATGCTGCCCCTGACATCTACATGTTAAGCATGTGCTTTTAAAAAACTACATGCTTGTTTTGTCATAGTTATATTTTTCTAACGTTGTATACACCAGTGATGTAGACTTGAGTCAACTGACTTAGACTCAAGTTGGACTTAAGTTGTTTCAATGACTTGACTCAGATTCGATTCAGCAATAAATGATGCACTGACTCGACTCAAGACTTGTATAGTTTTAGTAACTGACTTGCTGTCCTTGGTTCAGTAACATAACACATCCATCCAGAAACCTTACAACTTTGAACAACACTTCCATCTCTTTTTGCGTACTGGTCACATGACAATCTGTCTCAAGCCCAAAGCATGGCCACATTTCTCAGAGGGGAACAGCAAATGGGTTAAGCGGTGGGCTTGAGGTCTGCTCAGTAGCCTGTCCCTGTTGCATATCAGAGGAGCCTTCTAAAACTTTTCCTAAGAGCAGAAGGCAAGACTCACCCCCAGAGTGCAGGGTGAATTTCTCAGAGGGGAACAGCAAATATGTTAGGCAACAGGTTTGAGGGGTAAGGCTCCTTCTACAACTTTTGAAGCTTCAATAATGAGGAGCAAGGAGGATCCTATTCCCCACATCTGAAAAATCCTCCAGCTTCAGAAATGGGAAGTAAGAAGGATCCTGTTCCTCACTTCTGAAGCTGCAGATGGCAAAATCACAAATCTGGAAGGTCGACTCTACTTAAATTGGTAAAACTGACTTTATTTGATTCTGTCCAGAAATTCTGGAATGTAGGTTGGAGTATAAAGTTGGCTCCCAGACTTGAGACTTGACTTGAAAGTATTTTCAAGGATTTGAGACTTGAGGTAGAGACTTGAGACTTGACTTGAGACTTGGAGTAAAAGACTTAAATACATCACTGATATACACCACGCTGTGATTTCCTTTACGAATGAACAAGCAGCATGGAATTTTTAACTGCTGTTTTAAGATCTAGACATTGCTATGCTATAATGTGACTGTGAGGACCATTATTTCCATTCAGTTGTACTGTTTGAAGGAAGTGCTTTTGTAAACTCACTCAACTTTTTTCCCCTCTTCTTTCTTTCAAGTTCAAAGCACATGCTTCAACATATTACCCTTACCTATGTGAAATAATGCAGTTTGACTTAATCCCAGAGCTTCGAGCTGTGCTGCGAAAGTTTTTCCTGCGCATAGGTGTAGTGTTCAAAATCTGGATTCCTGAAGAACAGTTACAAACACTGGGAAGCCATTCACTTGCATGGTAGTTCCATGGCTGCTCTTTCCCAAAGCTTGCATCACCCTCAGTTCAAGGAATGGATGCAGAAAGAGAGTAACATATAACTGGCATGCTTCAAGAAGAAGAAACCACAACCATGGACCAGCAAGGTTATATTGATCCAGTTGGTATCTCTGAAGGAAAAATTATCTTTTTTTTTTTTTACATTCTGGCTGCCCTATAAGAATAGCTGTCAGCATTTGACAACTTAATGCAGTAAATCTCAAGTAATTCTTATTACTATGCTTGTCTCTTCAAATATATTCTTTGCAATGGTACCCTCTTTTACCTTCCAGCCCATGATATGCTGGAAGTGATAAATGAATGGAAAGTATTTCTATGAGATAATACTGAATACATTAATATAGGCTTGTGATATTAGCAAATACATTAATAAGTATCTGAGACGATTAAAGTTCATTTCAAAACAATACTGGAACATTTCCACTGCCCCCACCCAGTAAGGTGCATTCATTGGAAGACTGGAGGTTTAAATGGTGTGGTGCTATCTGATTTGTAAACTTATGGCAAAATGGTAATATGGCCAATCACCCAGAAAAAGAAATCCAGAGCAGTCTTTATCTCTGTTACTACTACTCCCGACTTGCTATATGTTGCAAAATGTGTTTGGTACATCATTTCTAGAGCTGCACCATATTTTCTTGGCCTGGACCTGATTAGTTTTTCATTATGTGACAGAATCCTTAAGAATGAGAGTAGTGTGAACAAAATAATTAGCATAATAAATTACTACACAAGAAATACCCTGTCCTTCCAAAAAAGCCATTACACATGGCCTGTTAATCCAGTTACTAGTTTACTTATGACTTCAATTTAAGAAGCTTGACAGTGTTGAAAATTCTTCTGATGCTTAATATTTAATTATATGAAGCAAATGGCAAAGTGGAACTTAACTTTTATCTTTGAACTGCACACTGATTTAAAATTTATACAGTTATAAAACCTTCCCTTTTTAATAATATATAAGTATCATTTGGGTTAAAGCAGTCTATCTGTAATGCATATTAAGATATTTCTATTTTTCTGCTGAACTGTGAGTTCATAGTTGTTTTAATGGCTTGGTTAGTATTTTATTAGCATTAGTGGTATGAGGGAGAAGAATCTGGTTCCTATTGGGACCACTTGATTTATTAATATAAGTGCACATGTACTTGTGACAAAAGCCTGTTTATTAGGGGGAAGTAGGAAGCAAATTTGCAATTGTATCAGTGTAGTCCTTTTGGCTCTCCTGATTGGGTCTGAAGGAATTATATATATATATATATATATATAGGTGAGACCATGTCTTAGTATTCTTTTGCCCAGTAAAAGAAATAGTTTTGTAAAATATAGCAGGCAAAACCTGTGTAGTTGTATTTCAGTTTGATAATAATGAGTGTAAAATTTGTATAAGAGGGCAGGAAGGCAATTGTTTCCGTCCAAATGTATTAAAAATGAAAGTACAAAAGTATTAAGCATATTTTTCTTTAGCCATATCTTGAAACATGAGTTGTGAAAGTATTAATAAAGTAGGCAAGAAAATGGTGATGGGTTGGCTGCAAGTGTTTTTGAAACAAGTTAAATTGAAGGTGACAGAATAATTAGGCTCAGTATGCTTAGAACATCTTACTTAGTAAATTGGGTTTGGCTGTTAGCACAACCAAAGGTATAATATTTTGTGGAGAACCAGAATTGTTGGCTGGGTTTATTTTATTAAGTGCTGATGCTGGGCCTTTCTCATTCATGTTAGTTTTTGTTTGTAGCAAAGCAGTGTGGGTTCTACATTGGTTTTTGATCATTAATATAATAAGTAAAAACAGTTTGAACTTTAATTTCTCTACCAAAGAAGTTTATGTAGCAAGTGCAGAATGTTGTTTCATGTGAAGTACAGTGACAAGAATAAATAACTTATTAGAAAGGATTGTGGGTAATATTTTGTCATGGACAAAAAATTAAGTGGAAAAAACATTCATTTCCATCAGGATTTAAAGCAATTTAGACATACATTCACAGTGTAAAGAGACACCTCACAAAGTACTGGAAGAAGTCATTTATTTTTATATATATATTTTTACATTTGTATACTGACTTGTATTTTTAATTGGAGTATTACTTTCCTGTCCACTGCTGTGGTTCTGCTATTAATATGTTGCTCAAATCCAGCTGGGTGTGCATCCTTTGTCAAGTAAATATTCATATTACTGCTTCAATTCATTGGGGGAGCATGGCAACATCACAACTGATGCTTCACAGTCTGAATAAGAAGTGCAATACATACGGGACTGAAATAGTATCTTCCAAATCTTAGCAGTGTAAAATACTGCGAAGAAGCTTTATGTGTGAGGTCTTTGCATACATATGAAACCTGGAACATTTTAAAGCCTTAGTGTTATATGAATATTTCCTTAGGAAAGCTATGTTTTAGCAGTCAACAGTTATATTTTTGAATGGATGAACTTTAATTTAAAAACATACAGGGAGGGGGGAATCTAGATTACTGCGTGATTATCATGGAGTCAAGTGTATGAGCATATAATAGCCTTATTCCAGATGTTCCTGAAATGTGTGTGGTAGCTGTGTGGGGAGTGATAATGCTAGTATATATAATGCCTAAACGTGTTCTTACAGTAGCAATGGGCTTCTTCAATGTAGCTTTCTTTTGGCAATATCATACTCCAAGAATAAACATAGGATTTTTCTTCAGCTTTCACAGCAAATTCTTGTAAGCTGTGATCATACAGATTCTGCAGACTAAACATAGTACTTCTTGTGGCACTTTTGTACCCATAGGAAAGTTTTATTGAGCTGGTGCTTCCCCAGCCACAGAACTCTGTACCATGGATCAAAATTAAATGTCTATTAAAACAGCCAAACGTATACTTAATGCTGCTGAGTTAGAGCTGTGTTAGAGATCAGAAGCCAACCGTAGATTCATGCAGCAGATTGTATGATCCCTTGTCCCACCTCTGATATTAATTGTCTTTTTTCTTCCACATTAGTCTTACATCTGTGCTTTCTGCAGTGATGATTAACTCTAACAAAATTCCCGTTTAACCACAGCAAATTATGTCAAATTCTGCTTGCTCACTAAGATGGGAACTCTGATGAGTCTTAAGCTTGGTTATTGCTGATGAAGACACGGTACTAATTTACATTTAAAGCTAATTGGAAAGTGGGGGAGGGGGAAGAATAAGATCCAGAAAAGGAAAACAAGAGCTCACAGCCCCCATAGTTTGCCCGTAATTTCTTAAATGTGGTCATCCAGCACTGCGTTGACATTTTCCCACACTTGATTTTGATGTCTTAAGTTCTGATTAAAATGAAGGAAGTATTTAGAATATAATCCAGAAAGATACACATATCTACTTGAGAACTTCTTATTCAACCCATACTTGGAAGAAGCACAGTACAATAAAAGGTGAGAAAATTTAACTTATTGACAGAAATCCTGACGGTAACCTTAAGTTTGCTTTTCCCAGAGTTGTCTTACAGAGCAAATAACATTGTTCTTTCTTTATAACTCTTTTCTGGAAGTCAGCTTTAATTTACATAAATTCTAAAACACAGAAAATCCCAGTACAGCTTTTCTATTTACAGTTCTGTAATATGGATTCAAATTGAGGCTGGAGACCACATATGTCATAAGCCTGCATATTTGCACACAAGCTGCTTATTTTATTAATAAAGCTGATGGAATACTTTGCTTGAATGTTTTGTGCATTGCAGTTTATAAGGATAGTTCACTGACCACTGGCATACTTCCATTGAAGTTAATCTGAATCATAAATGGCCAGTGAATTATATCCCCAAATACTTTAAATGGCAGTTTATTTGATCCTTGGTTTGAAGCAAGCAAACAGACAGAAAATATTGACTTGTGGGAGGTGCAATTCCTTAAATGTCTTGACATTTTGTCCAGAATATTTCTTGCAACTTTAAATCAAATGTACTTTGTGCAAAATGTATGTTTTATCGATATAATGCCTAAAATTAGTTACAGCTATGTTTTTCTTTTTATGAGACCTTCTATTATGAAGTGCATTTAATATCATTAAGTTAATGAAAAGCATTCCTTGCCCAATGGATGTATACATTTTTGAGAAAATAGCTGAATAATTATATAATGCGAAAAGCTATGTAAAGTTTTTTTTACATAAAATATTATGTATAATACTGTTGTATTCCATGCTTTAATAGGTGGTAAATAAAGTTTAAAATCAAATCAATTGCTCAAGTTTACATCAACTACGTGTTCATACATCACATTTGTTGGTGTGGTACTAATAAGAGCTGCAGAAGGGGAGGACACAGGGATATAACACCATCTTTTGCATTCCATGCTTTGAATGTATTAGTCCACACATGGCCTTTCAACCATCTTTTCTCCAACAATGATATGAAGAAACATGTTTTTGCCTAGCACACAAACATTATTACAGCTTTACCTTTCACTTACCATTTATGCAGATAAAACATATTCTAATATTGTTAGGTAAATGGAAAGCGTTTTTTATAGAATTTGTTTGATCTCCATTCTTCCTGCACAATTATTTGCATCACCAAATCCTGGCAAAAGAAACCCATAAAATGTAGTGGTTTCTACTCCTAAAACTGTCTCAGTTGTAGAGTCAAAAGATGCAGTACAAAAAACCTCTTACCTGTACCTCTGAAGTGTGTGGGATGCTAATTTTCACATAATTGTGGTTCTGAAAGCGTTACAGGAACCCTGCAGCCTAGAAATTTATTTTAGCAGATGATCAGTTTCCAGCCTTGGCAGTTGCTGACTGTTAATACTTGCTTCTCTAACAAGAATTTCCCAATGAATGCAAAGCAGACTTCCCCACCTTTAACTTACAATGTTTATAGGTAAGCAAAGGAGATCCATGAACTTTCAGTTGTATCAACCATGCAAGTTTGCTACAAGAATATTTCATTTCTAAATACCAGCTAATACTGCTGGTGGAGGTTGGTCTGCAATCTGTGTTTTAAATACAGAAATGTATATTTCGTACCTTCAGCAAACTGAGCTGCGTAGCCTACCAAATTTAATGGTAAAAAGCAAAAGAACTGCCTTCTACATAGCTCACCTGGAATCTGTCAAGGTATTTATGCTTCAGAGCCATTTGAGGAAATAGACCAGCATGTCACAGAGCCTAAATATGACTTTTTAGGATAAAATAGCTTTCTGTTCACTTCCCACACCCTAGTGGTCTTCAACAAAGTGGCCCCAGACTCAGAAGCTGCTTGCCCCTTCTATAGAGTGAGCAGGCCCACAGGTCACCTGATTGGTCTTCCTCCAAATGCACTGTATTTTTACTTCTTTTATAAAATTGCTCAATTTGATTTTATACCTACAAATTACAATATTAATATTCAGTACTCCTCCACTTTTCCAAGAGTTAGGGGTGCAGGACCCCCACAACTGTGAAAACATCAGAAATAAACTGAGGCAGATTTTAAAAGCAGCCAGCAGAGACATCCTGGCCAGTTGAGCTCTTCACCACACTCCTCCTCTTCCTCCCTGTCTCCAGCAGCCTGCCCTTATCCAAGCCTTCCCCCCGACTTCTCTTCCCCACCTCCTAACACCTCTCTCCAGTCCCAACAACAGCAGTTCCTCAGCTCTGTTCCCACACACGTTGGAATCTTTCCAGCTCTCCAGATTCTCAGACCAGGAAAACTTAAGCAGATTTTAACCTCCCCCCCCCCCCCGTTCCATGCCTCTCTCCAGTCCCAACAGCAACCCCTCACTTCTCTTCCTACACACATTGTAAACTTCACGCCTCTCCCATACTCTCAAGACAGGAAAACTCCATTCAGTTTTAGAGACACCAGCAGCGGCCTCCCACATCCCGTGCCCCCGCTTCTGTTCAGCACATCCTAACACCTCTCTTCAGTCCCAACAACAGCAACCCCTCACTTCTCTTCCTGCATAGGTTGGAAACTTCACACCTCTTCCAGATTCTCTGACCAGGAAAGTTCAACCAGCTTTCAATGAAATAACTAGCAGCCTCCCATCAGATGGAAGAGATGTGAAATTCCCAGTGTGTGCAGGAAGAGAAGTGAGGGGTCACTGTTGTTGTGACATGGGGTGGGGGAGAGGAGATTAAAATCTGCTTGAGTTTTCCTGGTCTGAGAATCTGGGAGAGGTTGCTGTTATTGGCACTGGAAGATGGGAGGCTGCTGCTGGTGTCTCTAAAACCATGTGAAGTTTTCCTGGTCTGAGAACCTTGGAGGGTGGTGCCAGACAAAGGGGGCAGAAATGGATCTTCAAACTTGTGAAGAATCAATTTTGCAAAGGTCAAACCTGCAAATGTGAAGGGCTGACTGTATTATGTGGATTTTACCCCCTACACACACCTTTTGGTGATGTTTAAATTTGCACTTAGAAGAAACTCTAAGATCCTGTCTTGATTTGGTCAGTCCATCCATTAATTTATCCAGGGTTGGAAGGGGAGGGAGACTTAAACCATGTGTCACTCTTTGTATTTTTGTCTGAAATCTTTCTAAAAATCTGCTCTGACAGCCACATGCAAAAAAGGGGGTCTTAATCCTTTTTGATTGTTTCATTCAGAGCAGTCCTCCCCCACCTAATCTGGGCAAAAATTTCAGTACTCCCATGTGTTTTCACTTTTGGAAAGGAAAAAGGAAGGGTTATGATTTTTAGCAGCTTCTATGAGGAAGTTTTACAAAAGTAACCCCTCGTGCTGTGTGCTCACATATATGTGGAAACACTAGAACCGAAAACAAATACAACTCGGTGTGATGTTTCATCTGCCCTTGTATATGAATACAACTTACAGTGGGAACTGAAAGTGAAATATTTTAGCCCTGTTTTCAAAGGAATTAGTCAAGGACTGCATTGCTACAAGCGCTCATGATGACTATGGCTTGTTTTCAAATTAAGCATTGGTGTACGTTCTCAATCTGGGCAGCAGGTGTTCTATGTAAGAAAAAGCAGTTGAATCCAAGCAAACTTAATATTCTGTTTCACCTGTGAAGTTTCTCTAAATGATGATGCTTCTACCCATGGTGAAAGCCAGGATAGCAAGAGGACATCAGACCGTCCTTAGTGGACGGACACACTTCCCAACCTCCGTGGTGTAATCATGCCTACTCTCATGCCATGTGTCCCCCTTCTGATAAGGTAAAGATAGAACTGAGCAGTGTGGTTGTAGCTTTAGGAAGATTTATTTCTACAACAAGTATTACATAAGCCAGTGAAAGGTATATGGGGTTGTGTGATACATACTTTGGGAGTGGGGAGACCTAGGCCATTTCCGCACCAGTCTGTTATAGCGCTATTATTCCACTTTCAACATCCTATGGAATCCTGGGGACTGCGGTTCAGGCCCCTCCCTAAACTGCAAACCCCAGGATTCCATAGGATGTTGAAAGTGGAATAATAGCGCTATAACAGTCTGGTGCGGAAATGGCCCTAGATTCAAATCCACAGCGATTACGCTCACTCCGTGACTTTCGGCAAATTGTCGTTCAGCCTAACCTGGCTATGTTCACAAAGCGGCCGGGGGGGGGCAAGGGGGGCGACCACCCGCCATCGCTTCGTACAGCGCCTTGGGCTGTGTTTGAGGAAAGGCAAGAAAAGAACGCAATTCCGTTCACGCTCAAGGAAAAAAGGAAAATAATGCGATAACTAAAACATGAGAAGAGGTAGGAAAAAGCGGTTTTTTTTTTCCAAAAAATAAAAGCTTAAGAAGAAAGGGCAAAAAAACAAAAAGGCGTTTGCCCTGAAGCTTAATAATGACAGAAAGGGTCCCACTGAAGTTAACGGGATTCAGCAAGGTGTGGGACTCCTTCTAGATCAGAACCGTACTTTCAAAGAATCTTTGAAGGACGCTCTTCCGGGAGTGCTGAACGCCCAGCAGGCTGATTAGCCCGGGGGGACCACCGAGGCGCGTCAAAAAGGTCCTTCTCTACGAGCAACGAAAAACTACACCTCCCGGCGTCCTCGCAGGCTTCTGACTCACGCGCCCGTCCACCCGGCGGAGAGCTATGCATTGTGGGAACCCACTGAGCAGAAGCAGCGGATTGGTCCGTCCCCCTCGAGAAAGAACGTAGTCGGAATTGGCTGAATGCTTTGGATAAACCAACTATTGGTCACTTAAGGCAGGGAAAGCGGAGGGGTTAGCTGGCGTCGTACGTGATTGCGTCATCACGTCGCCACCGCGCCCTCTCACCGAGGTTTGAATGTGAAGCGGAGGTATAGGAGGATTTGCTGGTGCTGCTGCTGCGTCGCTGCTGCTAGTGCTGTCAGTGGATCCGTCAGGTGAGGCCGGGTTATTGAGGAAAACGAACTGTTTTTCGTTCGTGGGCTCCGCAGTCCTGAAGTGGCAAGACGGGAATCGTTAGAGCGGGGCTAGCGAAGATCCCCGTTTATTCCTCAGGGGGTAGTCGGGCTGCGGGCCCACCGCGCAGCAACAGGAGGCGGACATCTTAACCTGCTAGTTCTGTCGTAGCCCGCCCCCTTGTGCCTGCTTTGGTCCCCATTGGTTCTGTTGTCTAGACCGGAGTAAAAGCAGTTCGTTGATTGGTTTTCATGGCTATCACTCTGTCGTGTAACAGCGCGTTAGTGTGAACCGAGAATTTTCAGTCCCTGTCTCTCCATTTTTCGTCTTCCTCTTCATCGGCAGTGGTTCGGTGAGGCTAAGTCTTTACCTAACGTACTCCTTCCAAGCGGGTAGGAACGGGACCATGGGAAGCAGCGAGGGCCCGCGTCCTTCTGAAGCTATTGCGTGCCTTATTATTCCACTCTAAGTTGTAAGGAGTGCCAGAGGGTAATCTCTGAAAACGGGTGGGTGCGTTATGAGCCGGGGATGGTGCGAAAATAGTGCGCTTCTCATTCTGATTTGTGGAAGAGACCTAGGCCATTCCGTACTAGACTGTTAAAGCGCTATTATTCCACTTTCAACATCCTATGGAATCCTGGGGTTTCGGAATAATAGCGCTATAACAGTCTAGTGCAGAAATAGCCCTAGTAGTGAAAGGCAGCCATTCCACATGTGCTCAGAGAACATTTTTAGTATCTTTATGAGGAACAGTTGTGGCCCCCGGCATATTTGCGGGCTGCTAACTAAGCAGATTTAGTGCTGTCTGTATTGCACGATCATGGGAACTGCAGTTTGAAGGCATTATGAGGAACACAGTTGTCCACTTCATTCTGTACAATGCTTACATAAACAGGGGCAGGTATTAAGGTGATTTGCTATAGGACAGCAAGGGTTCTGATTCTGGACTGTCAGCAGCTTCTAGTTACCAGTTGTTTAGTAACAGCAACAAGCCAAAGTCCTGTTTTTCATCCTAAAGTGGGCATTTGAAATTCCCAAAAGCTTCGAGGGGTGGGGTGGGAGCAGGAGTAAATTTGTCGATAAAAAGGATTGATGTGCAAGCTTCAGTTCTGCTTACACTGAAGACACATTCTTCTGCTGAGTATGTGGCAGAGGCATTTTTGTATGACAATTCTGTATCCTTTTTCCTGAGCCACTGTTTTGTATCTGCTCCAGTTGGACTTCCTAGTTTTTTAGAAAAGACCCTGCAAGCATACTGTCTGAGCACTCCAGCTGTACAGTGTATTCTTTTTTTGAGTATTTTATGTATGTTTTCAATAATCTCTAGTGTAATATTATTGCTGCCATTTTGGAAATGGCTATTGAGTGAATAGTGGCCATTTTCTGAGCTTATGACAGATGCAAGATTTGAGTGAGATGTCATCTTTGTCCCCACAATTTAAGGATAATATTTTCAAGTAGGTCCTACTCATCTCGGAACAGTCTTCGGGACATTTCTTGGTATTGTACCTTGCAAATAAGGAGCTGTTGAATTATCCAATCTATCTGTGTTGAATCTATTTGTCTTTGGTTTCTCATCACCCATCCCATTTTGTTACCAGCTAAAATTAAGCTTGATGGTGTCTGTATTGCTCTGATTCTCTACTCCTTGGATCCAAATGAAATATTACGTATCAACATTGCATTGTATTTTTCCCTCTTTTTCATTTGAAGAAGTTGTGTAGTTATACAAGAAGAGGATTTCTAGGAGCTAGAAGAGGTACAAAAGGATAATCAGATTGATTGAAAGAGATAGGGAAAGGAAGTACTGTGAAGTCATGTCTTAGGGTGCTCTGCCATCACACTTTCTGTTCATGTCTCTTTATAGGAATGCAAATGGTCACTGTGGCATGCTCAGTCACTTTCATTAAGTGTCTTTTCCCAGCTTGTCAATGAACTAAAGAGATGGGGCCATCAAAGAGGCCCTGGAGTCTCACTGTCATTTTTCTCAGTCAGCCTTATAGTCCAGTATACTGTCAGGTCATCAATGAGCAGCATGCCATCTTTGTATCTATTACATTATTCCATGAGGTATACTGGAACCCATTTCAGTTCATTCATTTCTGGTTATTGGGCAGCTTCACATGGAATGCCTTTGTGCAGCTGTTTCTTCTGAACCCAAAGTCTGTTGCAGTGTGTTGGATCTGAGAGAGAGAGTATTCTGGTGTACCCTATTTGACTGTTGTAAGTGGTGACAACTGGGATGAGTTTCAGAAGAGCAGTGACCTATTGCAACCTCTTTTCGTTCTGTTTTGATTAAGGGCAAATTCTGTTCTGCATTAATCAACAGTTCTTTTTTACTCATTTTTAAAGTATGTCTGTGTGTCAGAGAACAAGCACTCCATTTCCTAATAGAGATAATTTTGTGTGTGGATATGAAAATGATCAAATATAGTGTAATTACTTGCCAAGGTAAACTCCTAAGAGCTCCATGCACACACATTCAAAAGTTCTCATGTACCCCAAACAAGTATTCTTCTAGTAGTTGTTCTGAGGATTCTTTGGTTTGCTAGAGACATTTTTTGAAAAGGAAAGGAACAATATATCTGGAATGGTTCAGCACTATGGAGCAATTTAGAGACACTTTCCTTGTTGCTGTTTGGAAGTTGTTTCAATTTTTTGTTTTGGTTTGTTTTTTAAATAGAGA
Source organism: Cyclura pinguis (assembly GCA_030412105.1). Classification (NCBI taxonomy): domain Eukaryota; kingdom Metazoa; phylum Chordata; class Lepidosauria; order Squamata; family Iguanidae; genus Cyclura; species Cyclura pinguis. Next base: position 28,463,259 of record CM059602.1, on the reverse strand, counting down.
ATGCTAGAGCACTCAGCTCTGCATGAACCTGTCTCTGCCTCCTACATATTAAATTTATGAAGTTACTGATGAGGGGTTTTTATCTTTATTTTTTATTATTTATCTTTATTTTTAGTAATAGTGGTCTCTTCTGTTGATAGTTTTTATTTTCTTGACAGTTTTTTTGCAAGATTGTTGTTATCATGTATGCCCCATGCCAGTTTAGCTTAAGAAATGCTATTATTTCCTTTTGTGTGCATGTTTTTTAGTTCGAAAACATTATAATCCAGCATTGTTTTCCCAGCCAGTGACCAGAGTGATGCCTATGAGAAGTCTCCAAGCAAGGAGTGAATGCAGTGACACCCCTGCTTAATTTCCCCTGAATGTGCTATTCAGAGTCATAAAGCTTCTTGCACCAAAGATAATATGTTGTCATTATGACTAGTAGCCATTGATAGCCTTAAAAATCATGGTTATGTGCCATATGAGATAATCAATGGACAAGGTTGGAAAAATCCTAGAAATATATTTCAGGTCATATGATTCTTGCATCTAGGAGCACACTGACTGTTTTTCAACTCATGAGTTATATGGGTGTTGCAGATGCCAGAATTTTCTACTGACTGCACAAAGACCAAACCACACCCAGTCACCCACCCACCCCCTTTTCTCAGGTGAAGCCCTCTGAACCCAATAATTTTCTACGTAGTAGAGGGGGAGCTGTGGACAAGCATCCAGCTGGTTTCCTGTAGCTGGACACAGAGAACCGACATCATCTGCAGGGAACTCCAAAGAAACCACAGAGGCTTTTGCTGATACCAGTCACTATACATCTAGCCTTGGGGGTTTGGGAGGGAGATGATCCCAGCTATGTCTTGTAAGTACGCCCTCAGTGCAGATTAAGGCCATCCATTTTTCATACTTAGAAATAGGGCTTTGCTTAAAGTTTTGTGCTGGTGTAAAGAATTTTGACATACGTATTGTTCCTTGCTACATTGGAAAACGTTATTGTGAAGGTTTTCAGAAATCAGAGATCCTTACATTTCTTTCACCAACTTGTTCACAAACTGGTATGTAATTGTAACTGCAAGGGTGTCCAGTGCATAGCCATATCCTGTAGAAATCAGTGAAGCAAATCACTGCTTAGCTGCACCACCCATTTTGGTAGCACTGCATGGCAAGTCATGCTTTAAATGTTTAAATATACTGAAGATTCAGATCACGTAGGATGAAAAAGATGAAAATCTCATTTCGAATGCAAAGCTGTGTCTGCTATAGATTTATTTTTACTTTATCTTTATAGATCATGTTTTCTCTTGGAAAGGAAGATGGTATGGAGTGTATTGTGCATATGAAATGACAGGTGGATTTCTAACACTATTTGAAAAGTATAAATACACTATACAGGGTATCTGTGTTGTGGTGTATAGATTTGGTTTCTTAAGTGTATTTCATATATAGCACCTAAAATTATACACATTACAATTTTGTTAATTTTTAGGTTCTGCAGTTATGGAGCTAAGTGAAGCTAATTTGCAGACTTTGACAGAATATTTAAAGAAGACACTAGATCCTGATCCTGCCATAAGGCGTCCTGGTAAATTGTTTTAAAATGTCAAAATTAAGAATGTACTGGATGGAGTGAAGTGATGGCTTACCATGGGCCATTGCAGAGTCAGTTTAGCCATGCTAGATGCTTCTTAGATTTTTCAGATTCAATGATAATAGATAAGAGCAGAGATTTCAAGCTTAAAAGCTGTGTTTTCCAAAATACCAGAGTCATAATATGGAGCAGTGTCATGTTCTGCATTTAAAATTTGTTACAGCTAATATGTGATAGATATTGGATCGTACCTCTACTATCAATATAAAATTAAAATATATTACTTTTTTCCCCTTTATCCATCATGTTAAATATTAGCTTGTTTGTATACCAAATGTTAAATAATAAAACTTAACTGTGGAATAGCTAGACTCTTTGCTAACTTTAGGATGTTCTTTTACAGCGGAAAAATTCCTTGAGTCTGTTGAAGGAAGCCAAAATTACCCACTGCTACTTTTGACGCTACTGGAGAAGTCTCAAGATAATGTCATCAAAGTCTGTGCCTCTGTCACATTCAAGAATTATATTAAAAGAAATTGGAGAATTGTAGGTATTTTGATGACTAGAATTGTTCAAATATGTAACATGGTCTAGTAACGTAAGAGTGAAAGAGTAAAATGATAAAAACATTTACAGGACATCAGATATAGTAAAGGACATCAGATATAGTACAGGTATATCTCAGTTAATAAAGTAGATGTGTTCCTGGCCATAGTACTTTAACAGAAGATTTGATAGCCCAGGCAGAAACAGGATGGAAAAAGTATGGTTAAAATGCTGTACTACTACAAAAAAACAGCTGAACATATTTCAGCATGATTTGTATTAAAAACTAACAATATTCACCTGTCAAATGAAACAACCAGCTCAAATAAGTTACATAGATCTATACTGTTTTTAACATGCTGGGGGTAGCTAGTGAGAGGTTTGCTTTCTCCACTCTTTCCTCTCTGTTTTGCTTTTAGATATAGCTTCAGTAGGAGCGGAATCTCATTCTTTCCTAATGAAAGTTTATTGCCCTGTTTATTGTAGGCATGGTGCTACTGTTTGATACAAAATGCCATATGTTTTTCTGATCATCTTTCACCATTCCCCCAAGCTCAGTGCTCGGTGGGGAAAAAAGACTATTAGCTAGTCAAAAGAAAAGCAGAAAAGAGGTGTAAAAAGACTTTGCTGTATGTCTTTTGTGTGTTGCTGCTTGTGAGTAGGTGAACAAATTTATGGATGCCTGCCTAGTAGGTGACACTGTTCTTTTTTTAAAAGAATTGTCAGCCTGGTGTAGTGGTTTCAGAGTTGGACTACAACTCTGGAGACCAGGGTTTGAATTCCCGTTCAGCCATGGAAATCTACTAGGTGACTTTGGGCAAGTCATACACTCTCAGCCTCAGAGGAAGGCAAAGGCAATCCTCCTCTGGACAAAAATTGCCAAGAAAACCACATGGTTCACCTTAGAGTTATCATTAAGTCAGAAACAACTTGAAGGTGCACAAGAACAAACAATGTAATTAAAGTTGACCTCTATATTTTTTGGCACTTGGAAATACCTTGGTTCCAATACTCCTGCTAGTGGCATTAATTTCTGATTTTAGGAGAAGAAAATGCTGAATCAAAGAAGCACCTCAGATATTTTGCACTGAGGTTAATGCATATTTTTTGTGGTTTGGGGGATGTTCCAAAACTTGCTTTTAGGGGCTTGCACTTTCTTGATGAGTCTTTGTAATAGTAGCTTGGTCCTATGATTTTGTCTGATGGTAGAAAATGTATATTGTTGAATCATAACTTTGAACCTGGAAAAGAAAGATGCTATGGCTGCACTTCTTGGTACAATATTGACAGTTGGGAAAACCAGCTTGTTTGTCAAATCCTTTTGATGTTAACAACTGGAGTTAAGAAGCGGTGAACTTATACACCTTCAGTTCTTGCTGCTTCTAAGCAGCCCCTGTTACTGCTATTCAGTGTGATGCAGTCACCTCTCCTGCTTGGGAAGGGTTAGAGCACCAAATGGGACAGTGTTCGCTTCTGTCAGCAAATTCCACCCATCCTGCTTTATGCATCTACATCGTACTATGTGATGATTGCAGCTGAGTGTTATAATGCAGCTTTGGTTGCAATTTCTTGTCTCTTTGACATGAAGTTTAACCTGCCTTTCCTCATAATATCTTAGGGATGATGTTCAACATCCTTTCCTTTTATTGTAACATTAGATCTGTTAAATTCTAAGAGGTAATGGTTGGAGGAAGGTCACCCAGTAAGTTTGGTGGATGACCAGAGATTCTGACTAACAAACTACATTAGAGATTTTATAAGAGGCTTATGCTACTTAGACACAAGTTACCTTGACCCAAAAGCCTTGCAAATACTTAGTGAGTAAACATTATACTTTAATCTGTATACAGTTTTTGAGATGTTTCTCATTGTTTGTACTTGGAAAATCATTCAGCTTATCTGGAATACACATTGTAAGCATTTTTCTTTATGGAGGGCTTGTGATGTTGCCTTGCCTAACTATTTGTTTGCAGATTGAAGATGAACCAGACAAAATATGCGAAGCTGACAGGATAGCCATTAAAGCCAACATTGTACATCTGATGCTTAGCAGCCCAGAACAAATTCAAAAACAGGTGAGGTAAAAAAGGAAGCCTTGTCATTTCAGAAAGAAATTCTTTATATTGCTATATCAAGACTGATTGTGTTGGTATATCAAATTCTGTTCTAAAACAAGAAATAACAGATATAGCAAAAGTTGTCAACTGAAGCATATTAAAAACTTGAAAAAAATATTAAGAAAGAACTTTTCAGGCATAGAACCTTTTTTTTTAAAAAAAAATCTCATAAGTGATTAGACTATTGTACTGTCCTCTGTGTGAGACTCCCCTTGGAAAGTGTTCAGAAGCTATAGCTAGGCAATTGTTTATGCTTTTAAAAATCTACATAATATTTAGACTTATCTTTTTTTTAGTTAAGTGATGCCATTAGCATTATTGGTAGAGAAGATTTCCCTCAGAAATGGCCTGACCTGCTGACAGAAATGGTGAATCGTTTTCAGAGTGGAGACTTTCATGTTATTAATGGAGTTCTTCGAACAGCACACTCTTTGTTCAAAAGGTATGGAGGAGAGCCACAAATTTCCAAGCTGTGGTCTGAAAGCTCAGTGTACTTTGTTATGGAAATGCTGTTTTTTTTGTTTTTGTTTTTCGTTGTTTTTTTTTTGCACATCTCTTTTCTTTGTTGCACTGTAGTTATCAAAACTTGTCAGAAAATAGATGTTAATTATTCAAATTTTCTTCATTTGTCAGGTATCGTCATGAGTTTAAATCAAATGAACTATGGACAGAGATCAAACTTGTCCTTGATGCCTTTGCACTACCCTTGACAAATCTCTTTAAGGTAACGTTGTTTGTATAATTTGGATTTCCTTTATATACCATCTGGTCAAAGACCTTTGCTTGTTTAACTTCACAACTAAGCCTAAAACGCTTATGTTGACAGCCATGAAGTCATAACTTTCATTAAACAGGCTAAGATGTATATAATAAAATTTATGATTAAAATAAATGTCCCGTTCTTCAAACTGTTCTGTCCCTTCTTAAAGGGGATGTATTACCTTCCTATGTTATATAGATTAGCAATAGCCAAAAGTTGATAATTCGGTGTTTTTATATAGAAACACTTTTTAAATATCAGATTCTAGGTGAAATGCAGTGCATTTTTAATGCTGGTAGAACAGTTTTCGTCAGTAAAAAAAAAAGGAGTGTTATGTTCTCTTTCCTATACTTATCCTCAAAATCTGCTCCATGTGATTAGGGGACCTTCTGGAATATATTTTTGAGGGTGTGGAGCTGCAAGGGAAAGCTAAGAGGTGGAGAGCCTGTTTTACATGCAGATTTACAGTCATGATTTTGGCTTCTGTAACCCTCTTATTTTCATGCTACTTTTGGTTCCTACATTTACTATCTGTCTTCAGTTTTTAATTGAAAAGGAAGTACAAAAGGAAATTGACACTGAAATTAAGGATGAGATTTATTTATTGGTAACATCAGTGTGCTTTCAGTGTGAATGCAGTTTTGATGTGAATTACCTTTAATAGACTTTGTTGGTAATTTTGTTGGTGAATCTTTACTTTTCTAGGCCACAATTGAGCTTTGCAGTACTCATGCAAATGATGCCAGTGCTTTGAAAGTTCTCTTCTCATCTCTGATTCTGATTGCTAAGTTGTTCTACAGTTTAAATTTTCAAGTAAGCTATCTTTGTTTTCTTGAAGTTGAACATTCTGACCTACAAAAACTAAAATAGCACTGAATTCAAGTAGCAATTTCAGTGTGGAAAGTGGGATAATCATGAGTGTTGGTGCTGTTAGCCAGAGATGGTTAATAGTGTTTGAAAGTGCTGCACAAATATCCCAAGAAATGATTTCTTGAAGTTTTAACAACTTAAAACTATTCATATACAATCTTAATATATAATAAGTCCAGCTTTTTGGCCTTAGTTGTTTTTTCTTGTTCATCCTCATAGGAGTCGATTTGATTAAAGAGTTGGACAGAAAGTAAAAGAAAAGGCAAGCAATGATTGTTGACAGTCCAAGAATTTTATACTTGGAAATAGATAATTATAAAGATAAATGCTTTAGTTTAGTCATTTTAAAGGTCCTTTTTTCCTTTTAATAACTAATTTGATAGTCCAGAATAACTTGCATGTGCTTTTGAAAGAGCTATGTTGTTGTTGTCATCGTTGCTGTGTACCTTCAAGTCATTGCCCACTAATGGCGATCCAAAGGCAAGCATATCACAGGGTTTTCTCAGCAAGATTTGTTTAGAGAGGGATTTGCCATTGCCTTCATTTGAGGCTGAGAAAAAGTGTGACCTGCTCAAGGTCATCCAGTGGGTTTCTGTGGCTGAGCAGGGATTCAAACTCTTGTCTCGCAGAGTCCTAGTCCAGCACTATAAACAATTATGTTGCTCTGGCTCCATAAAAGTAAAAGAACTGACTGCTGTTCCATGTAAAGTTGCCATTCCACTGATCAGTTGCTAGAACAATTCTTTTATTTCTGCTATACTGATTGTGGGATGAGAACATTGGACCGTGGCATTCTGAGTGTCAAAGGAGAAACCCATTAATTTAAGCTCCTGGGCATGAACTATTTATAGTGATTAAAAAATGATACGTCATGATTCCTAGTAGAGTTTTATATGATTATCATGTTGCTTGCCAAAATACGGAAAAAGATGTCTTCAAATAAGAACAATATCTAAGTGCAAATAAATCCAAATAAGAATAGTATCTAAATGCAAATAAATAATTCAAAAGTGAATATGCCCTTTAATTTTGTAGGACCTTCCTGAATTTTTTGAAGACAACATGGAAACCTGGATGATGAACTTCCATAACCTCTTAACTCTGGATAATAAACTCTTACAGACAGATGTAAGTAACAGCATAAACTTCTTTGTAAAATTTCTATGCAAAATAGAATTCAGGTCTTATTATTAGCTACAAAAAAAGTTTTTGCTGAGTTCTGAAAGAACACTGAAATTCCAATAGCAATTCAGTTAACTTGGCTTTTCATTCTCTTTAGAGAGAAATTACAGAACCATGCTTAGAGATATTGAGAGTGTATTGTAATTTTGCGAATTAAAAAAGAGGCAAGGGAAGCCCAGAGTTCCTATTTCACTGTTAAGCTGTTTTCTATGCAATGGAGTGAAAACAAGATTGTGGATAGCTCCTCATTTCCCAGCAACTCAGGAAATGACTGAGGAGTAGTGGCACAGATGGAGCCGGTTGGCCAGACTGATTAGCTTGTGGGGGGCTGGCAAAGCAGAGCAATTGCTTCAGTACCCAGTACAGAAGGCAGAGAAGTTGCTGAATAGGGGCATGAATGCTTGTGAATGAATGAAGAAATGTGTTTGAATAGGTGTGTGAATAAGAGTGAACCATAAATGCCATATAACTCCTGAAAAGTTAGACAGGAGGAAATGAGTCTTCCTGGCTTAAAAAAAAGTCCCCTTTTGTTCAGAGTGCACAGTCTTCTACATTGAAATGCATGCTTAAGCTGTGAATTGTGCTTATCTACGTTTTAGCATGATGATTGATTAGATCACTCATATTACAATGTGTTAGGTGATAGTAAACGCATATACACCTTGTAGATCCTTTGGTGGTAAGCAAGTTAAAAATGGGAAATACGGAAAGCTTATAGTATGTGTATTTTTTTTCCTTTGGTTGGTCATTGACAGGACGAAGAAGAGGCTGGCCTGCTAGAGCTTTTGAAATCTCAAATTTGTGACAATGCTGCTTTGTACGCCCAGAAATATGATGAAGAATTTCAGCCTTACCTGCCTCGTTTTGTCACAGCAATCTGGAATTTATTGGTCACAACAGGTCAAGAAGTTAAATATGATTTAGTAAGTATAATGGTGCACATCTGTTTCACCCACTTTAAACTGAACATTCTCATTTTTTTTTCAAATATATTCATTTAACTTTTTTTCTCCTTATAGTTGGTAAGTAATGCAATCCAGTTTCTGGCTTCAGTTTGCGAGAGGCCCCATTACAAGCACCTCTTTGAAGACCAGAATACATTGACAAGTATTTGTGAAAAGGTGATTGTTCCCAACATGGAATTTAGAGGTAATTATTTCCCTTCTTAAAGGAAAACTTGATGGTTTCTCAAGGAAGCAAAAATTTAATTTCTAGCAAAGATGGTTTTAGGGCAGATATAAGTATCAAAGTTCATGTAATGTTGTAAGTTGTAATCTTATGCCTCATAATGTGGTCAGTAGATCTGAGTTCTTCTGGTTCTCCACTCTCAAAACTACTTTGCAGTTTAATATTTGTGTATGCTATAGGCCAGTGGTTCCTAACCTGGGGTCTGCAGAAGGTCTCATAGGGGATCCGCAAAACCCTGCTGCTGGACACCAACAGCAGTGGCAGCAGGAAGGACATGGTGACAGGGGCTGTGGGTGCCAATGAACATGGCAGTAGGTGGGAGCATGCACGCAAACTGCTCTGCCATTTGCAAATGAGGGAACAGTTTTGGCATCCTCACACACACCCCACTGCCATATCCGTGACAAAATGAACACGATAGCAAGTGTGTGTGCATGCCCAGATTAGTGGTTGGAGCCCAAATTAGTGGTTTGAGCATCAGAGTGTTACTTTGGAGACCAGAGTTTGAATCCCTGTTCAGCCATGGAAACCCACTGGGTGACCTCAGGCAAGTTGCATAGACTCAGAGAAGGGCAAAGGCAACAAATCTTGCCAAAAGAACCCCCCTGAAAGTTTGCCTTAGGGTCACCATAAGTCAGTTGGCAAAGGGGAGAGACATGATGGCTAGAAGGGTCCTTCTCCTGTCAGCGGCACTTTGTAGTTGTGTGCCTTCAAGTCACTTCTGAGTAATGGCAGCCCTAAGGTGAACTCATCACAGGGTTTGCTTTGGCAAGATTTGTTCCAACAGGGTTGCCTTTGCCTTCCTCTGAGGCTGAGAGAATGTGACTTGCCCATTGTCTGAGTACCAATTTGAATCCTAGTCTCCAGTGCCTTAAATAAATACTTAAATATTTAAATCTAAATTTAAATATTTAAATCTTAAGTTAAGTCTTGGGGAACCCCAGCAACTAATTATATTTACGGGGATCCCCAGTAAAGAAAAGGTTAAGAATAACTGCAGCAGGCAGAAGAAGGAACTGGCAAAACCACCTGAGTATTCCTTGCCTAAAAAAACCCTATGAAATTCATGGGGTCACCATAGGTTGACAGGCAGATCGAAGGCATGTATGCATGCGTAGTAACTGATGAAGTAACTCTAGCAATGTGGACTCCCTGAATTTCTCTTGCATCAGTGTTCCAGTTTGATTTTATCTCAATTTGATTGAAGGACTGTTGTACTGTTTGGATTTTCCTCTTGCCCATTTCATGCTTAGAACTCAGAGATGCAAAACTAGAAAAAGCTTTTGTGTTACAGTGGTAACTTTCAAGAAGCAAAGAATAACATTTAGTCCTAGTTTTCAGAATAACCACAAATTGTATCTTGCGAGTTAGGGTAAAATGATTAACTGTGGAATGCCTCGTCTCAAATAAAGAAATGAGTTAGGAAGTGTTTAAGATCCAATATTAACATGATGGCAACACCCAAAAGGTAAAAGCCCTTTGCTACTCTAGCTACCTAGCTGTGGCTAGAATGTAAAGAGATGTTTGGCCAAACAACAGATCTTTGGACAAATATAAAAACAGTTAGTCAGGTCCTATCATAGTAAGCTGATACACAGGTGTAACCCACCAAAATCACTGGATACTTAACCAAAAAAATGGACAGCACATTTCTAAAAAGTGATTAAAATGTTGGTTAATCCTTGTGAAAATTTATTTGGTTTTTACTTTTGCAAATTTTTGTACTATATTGCACATTTTCATTGATATTATATGCTTTTACATTGGTGTGTTTCTGGAAAAATGTATTGATTAAAGTGTATTTCTTTGATACTGCATCCAGTGGTCTTGGTTGTTTATAGCTCTGCATCATCTTAAAAAGGTAGGTCTTGACCAACTGTTGTTTATGTTTGTCTTTAAATTTGTGCCATTTGTATTTTTGTTAAGGAAATTATCTTACTTTTGTATGTGCTCTTAAAAATTGCTTAGGCTCATGCTACTTGGAATAGATCAGATGCATTTTTTCTTTGAACAGTTAGATCCACATGCTGTATGTTCTAAGCAGTTCAGCATTCAGAATGACAACGAAGTATTGTTTAAATGAAGGAAGGGTCGAAATCCTGCCTGATTTGGATCTGCTTTGAACCTTGGATAATCCTAGTCAGGACAGTGTTGTTAACAGTGTACTCATTACTGTAACACTTACAGTTGAAAGTCGCAATGGTTCATCAGTTGTAATGTGTTACTTTAATCCTAGCAACTTCACAAAGTAATTCATATTTAGTATTAAATAAAGTATTCAGTAACTTCACAAAGTAGCTCATTTAACATTTTTTTCAAAAATATATGATATTAAAAATTTGTATGGTGTCTGATCTTTAAAATGATAGTGTGGATTGCTTTTCAACAGCTGCTGATGAGGAAGCTTTTGAGGATAACTCAGAAGAATATATCAGAAGAGACTTGGAAGGATCTGGTAATCAAATTGATATTCCATATTTAAATAACATCAGAAACTTAGACAATTTTCTGAGCGAATGTCTGTTTTTTAATACATAATGGTTGTATATCTGTGCTGAATTTCTGTGAGCTGTTCTATTTACTGTGGGCCTGCAATATCGACAAGGGATTAGTTCCAGGACTCCTCACAAATACAAAAAATAGTGCATGCTCAGGTCAGCCTTGCAAGGCTTGCAGTAAAACTGCAAAGAGTCATGAGGTGAGACTTGTAGAGTAATTCCTTATTAAAAATGGCAGAGGGCAGCCATGGAGGTGGTGGCAAGCCCCAGCTGCTAGGTGTGCCACATTCTTCAGGCTCCCTAACCTCCAGTATACAGTAATCCCTTAAAGTATTAAAAATGGCACCAACTGCCTGTTTTTGCTTTGCGAAGGAACCCTGCTACCTCAAAGGAAAAAGCAGTCAGGTAGTATGCTCCCCACCACATTTTCAAATGTATGGTATTCTGTACATTTGAATTCACTTAAATTTGCAGATCCTGTGCTTGTGAATACGGTGGGCCACTGAATTTATTTAGTTAGTTACTTTCTCCTGGAAGAAGAAGTATGTGAAACAGAGCCCTCCAGTTCCCCCATACCAGAAAATTATTTTCTACAAGGGGCATTTTGACAGGTGGAGGCCTCCAGGGGTGTAGGTAAACGGAATGCAGAGTCTCAAAATGCCAAGGATTTTTTTTAAAAGAAATAAACTAGAAACTGACAACAGGGGCCTCTTTCACACTATACAGTTACACCACTACAGTTCCACTTTGTCTGTCATGGTTCTATCCTGTGGACACCTAGGATTTGTAGTTTAGGCAGAAGTAGTTAAAATCCTTAAGTGGAGAGCTCTAGCGCCTCATCAGACTAACACCAAGTCAGATCATAGCACTGTAACTGTGTAATGGGAAAGGGCTCAGATCACTTCTGCTTAGATTTTTAAAAAACCTAGACAGGACGCAGCCTGTGAATAGTCCCTGGATTGTCTGAAATTTTCTATCCTGACTTAATAAATTGGTTGGTGGGCTACATTTGGTTTGGCCCTTAAAGCAGTTTTACTGATCCTGAAGATCAGTTTATTCCTGCTTTGCTTTTAATACCTGATAGGACTCCTTTAAATGAAAAGACGTGACAGTATTACTGCAACACCTTGGGGCTGGTACTGCATTAAATCATTCTCTGACATGAGAAGACCACAATGAATGGATTGACTTCCTGTACCATTCAGGATATGAGGGGATCAAATTATTTAATATGTACTAGAATCTCTAAACTCCATCTACAAGTTCTTTGTCTGCACCCTAGGACAGACCTCTCACTCTTTTGCACATCAGCCACTCTGCCTTATCTTCTCTCTCAAATTACTTCCATCTCAAAAATTCCCCACCCAATTGTGACAACTTCTGCATGTGGTGTTACTACATAAATCATCTGCAGGTACAGGAATCACATGCACAGACCTCAGCAGTCTTACAGGAACAGAATGGGGAGTGTTCTATCCATCATCACCCCATCTCTCAGTGATCCAAATACAGATTTCTCATTGCTAGCAAACAGTACAAGCTTGGTGGGAATTCAGCAGGGTGAATTCATTAGATGTGTGCATATGTGTATTTGTCAGGGCATCCATAGAATGTACACACTTAAGGCCTTTATTATCCTGCCTTATCTGCTCCCTGTTTCTTCTCAGAATTTTGAACTGTATGTGCATTCCAGGCTACATGTTGTGCATACCTGCTGCATCTAATCTCCTGCTCCATTCTCTTTCACAGCTGTAATTATCCTCTTTTTAAAATGTATATAGCTTGTTTGAATGGAGTATCACAGAAACTTACATAGTTGGATTAATAAATGTTTATGCCAGTACTTTAGCATGCACGTACATATGTGGAGGTAAAATCTCATTGAAGTCTGTGAGACTATGAAAATCTATTTTGAAGAATAGTTGGGCACTGGGTTCAACTGTACTTGGTGACCTTTCTGTTCCCCATGTGAATACTTCTCATTGCATTCTAAAGTATGTTTTGTTTCTAAATTCAATTTCATATTAAAATCAATGTGCTGCATTTTGATGTTAATTAAGCTGTTGGTGTCTTGTCATTGGTGTACCTCATATGATCTTTTTAGCTTTCTAAATAGACTAGGATGCAGAGCCCACTTTACTAGTTTGTCTTGAATGATTTTAAATAACTTTTTTACTTTGTGGAGAACAAAATGCTGGTATTCAAGGCACTGAATCTGTTCCTGTTTTTGTGCCATAATGTTTTTTACTTCCATTTCCATTTGTGTTCATGATAAAATTAAGCAACGGTTTTACTTTAGTTTTTCTACTTTTGCGTCAACAGCTAACATTATATCATACGATTAAAAAAGCAGAGGAAAATTGTTTTGAAATAGCTCTGTAAATTGAAGGATTTGGATTTGAATGGTTCCTGGTTGTAGTTGTGTGAACCTGATTTACCAATTTTTTGATACTGCAAAATGAAAAAAATAGTACATTATTTCTAATTGCATGTATTTTATTTTCACCTTTATGTGTGGTACAGATATTGATACCAGACGCAGAGCAGCCTGTGATTTAGTCAGAGGATTATGCAGGTTTTTTGAAGGGCCTGTGACAGGGATCTTTTCTGGTTATGTGAACTCCATGTTGCAAGAATATGCAAAGAATCCATCTGTCAACTGGAAGCATAAAGATGCTGCTATTTACCTTGTAACATCTTTGGCATCAAAAGCTCAGACACAAAAGGTACTTCTGATTGGAATTGCAGGGTGTTACCTTTCCAGGACATATGGGGGCAACAGGAAAGTTAAATTGCTAAATAAGACATGAGCTATCAGTATTTCAGGATGGATGTACCTCTAGCTTCCTAGTCTCCTCCAGACTTGGTAAAGTTATTGGGCTGAGATTTGAGTACTACTGGAAGTAACAGAAATGAGTCATACGGCAAATGGAAATAAAGTTCTTGGATAGATGCTAAAGGATACAGAGTTGTAGTGCTTTGAAGATTATGGTTAAACTGGTTTAGGTGTGCTATTAGCATATTATTATTTAAAACTGAGGGAGCATATCATAAACAATACTGCAATTAAGCTGTTCTTGGCCTGCATCCTTCATAACAACAGTTTACTGCATGTGTCTAATAATTTAATTGTCTCTGGTAGAACATGGGTTTGTTTGCCATTTCATAATGCAAAGTTTGAAGCTAAAAAAAGCAAGGTAAACATTGGTAGAAACAGCCAAAAATTCACAATGAGCATGTTAACACAGTGTATTGAAACAGGACTTTATGTGTGAACCAGTTCAGAAATTGCACTTTTTAAAGTGATTATTGCCCTTTTCCCTCCAGCATGGAATAACACAAGCCAATGAACTTGTAAATTTGACAGAGTTCTTTGTGAACCATATTCTACCAGACCTGAAGTCTCCTAATGGTAAGTTTAGAGTTCTGTATGAAATATCTCCAGTATTGCATCAGTAAAATGAAAATATTACCTAAAATTAATTTTTTATTTAGAATGCTACCAATAAAAATATCAGAAATAGAATTGAAAAATTAGCAATTACTAGTGAATAATTTTTGTAATGGGATAAGAAAGTGACGATCAATAAGAAATTTTGGTACAAACTCCAAAAAGAAGGTGCATTATTGGGCCTCCCAAATTTAAAATGGTATTATAATACAAATCAGTTGAGATATATTATAGATAGAGTCTTGAGAAAAAGGGATTTAGAATAGTTAGAAATGAAAACAACAGAAATTGAGAGGAGATTAGAGAATATCTTTTTTTGGAACTTTGGTAAGAGAGAAATATTAAAAATAGAAAACCCCTTTTTGAGGAATATATTAGAAATTTGGAAGAAAAATAAGGAAAAATTAATGCCAGCTATTTCACCCCACTAGTGATGATGGAAAAATTTCCAACGAATTTGAGAGATGAATTAGAGAAGGAATTAAAGAAGCAGAGAATATATAAGTTGAAAGATTGGATGAATATAATGACGAATAAAGATAAAATAAAAAGAGAGATTGCAGGGTACTAAGATGTCATGGTTTAATTATATTCAGTTAGAGCAGTGGCCAAGGAATTGGAAAAGTAATAATAAAGATATTAGAGAATACACTAGATTTGAACAAATAATTAAGCAAAGAGATGGAAAATGAAATATTGGAGGGTACTACAGGTGAAATATATAAAATATTGTCAATATATAAAGATGACAATGAATATCTTAGAAAAATATGGGAGGAAGAACTAGCACAAAAAATAGATATTCAAGAATGGGGAAAGATTTGGAATCAGCATCATTTAAAAAATTTATCCATAAGGATAAAAGAGAATTATTATAAATTGGTCTGGAGATGGTACCTAACACCAGTAAGGTTAAACCATATAGATAAGAAACACTCAAGCTTATGTTGGAGGGGTTGCCAAGAGATTGGCACATATATTCATATGTGGTGGAATTATGGCAAATTGTGTTTAAAGAGATAAAAGAGATAACAGGAATTGGCTTACAAATATATCCGAGTATAGCATTATTATCTATATTTGATAAGGTTAATTGTACCCAGGCAATGAAGGATTTAATTACAAATTTATTAACTGCAGCAAGGTTAATTATATCAAGAAAATGGAAAATGCAAGAAGATTTTCAAATAAAGGATTGGTATAAAGAAGCATGGAAATCAGCGATTAATGATAAGCTAATATGTCGAATTAAAGTCAAAAAAGGAATAATGAAAGGGAATGATTTTGAAGAAATATGGAACATATTTGTGGAAAAAGTCCTAAGAAAAGAGGGAAGTGTCACACCTCCACAAGAAGAATTACAATTTTGGAAAGTAGAGTAAGCTGAAAGATAATTGGCTCGGGGGATGGGTTTACACTTAGTGTTAGGGCTTACATTTAAGGTTATATTTAAGGTTATATTTAAGGTTAGGGTTAGTATTAATATTTTTAGTAATAGGATCGTATTTAGCAACAGCAATAGGTTAAATATATTTGAAAAGGATAGAGCTAAGAATGTAACAAAAATGTATAAACAATACGATATATAACACGTGGAATAAGTATATGATGATAAAGGATTTGGAAAGAAATAATAATGTAAGCTATTTCGTTGTAATATTTTCTTTTTCACTTTTATGGTAATCACGTGGTGTTTTGTTTTGTTTTCTTTTATAATTAATAAAAAAATTTTAAAAATGAAATATCTCCGGTATTCATCATTTAGAACCTGTGTAGTTGTGACATGCAGAGATCACCTGGCCTAGATAATTATAGTAACTATGTGATAATTACATAACTGTGGAAGACCTCCTTGGTTT
Source organism: Cyclura pinguis (assembly GCA_030412105.1). Classification (NCBI taxonomy): domain Eukaryota; kingdom Metazoa; phylum Chordata; class Lepidosauria; order Squamata; family Iguanidae; genus Cyclura; species Cyclura pinguis. The sequence continues at coordinate 28,447,206 of CM059602.1, read as the reverse complement.
ATCTTGCCAAATATGAATAGACAGTTATACAAAGGTATCTGTCATCAGAACTCTACCTGACTCTGCCAGTCAAAGTAGACAGTACTGGACTAGATCAGGAGTGGGCCAAATAGAGCTATCCAGCTCTTGCTGGACTAAAATTCACATCTCGTCTAGCCACATAGCCAGCAGTGGGGAACCCAGCAGCTTCGAGAGAGCTGTTCTTTGTCTCCCCTCCCCCCCGGACTAGATGGACCAGTGGTCAGCCTTGGTTTTAAGGTAGCTTATGATTCCAGAGGAAAACTAGAGTTCTTTGAAAGGAATAATTTGGATGCAGCAAATGGGGACCTCACAGGCAGGATCAAACAGGGTTATTCCAGTGACAGAATTACTTCTATCAGTGGAACAGTTCCCCCTCCTGCTGTATGCCCTCTAAGGGCTGTGAAATTGTGTAAATAATGTTGTTAAATTTGCAGACTGCTTGAGCTTCTAAATTTTTTAAATTTTTATATACAGCATCCTAAATAGCTTGTAACTTTTTTTGAACAGTGAATGAATTTCCTGTGCTTAAGGCTGATGGTATCAAGTACATCATGATTTTCAGAAACCAAGTAAGTTGATTATCAGTCTGAATTTTCTAATACTCAGAGGAAACTGGTTCTTAATTTATGTGCATAAAAGAATTAAAAATATACATGCATTCATAGGTACTGTTTTGCAATGTGGTATGGATAGTTTGGACAATAACATAATTTATTGGGTTCAGATAGGTGTTTCAGATGGGTGTAACCCGTTTACAACCTGTAATGGTTTAATAATCTATTAAATTCTACTTGGCTCAAAAAAATATGTAATTTCAGTAAACTTCGTATAGATATAACTGTACATCTGAAGTATACTGTCGGCATATGCAAGCTAGGGAATTTACATTGGTTGGTTTAACAGAATCAGTGACCAAAAGATTGTAATAATACATTACAGCATGCCCTCTTCTGGTGCACACATGAATGTGATGTGCACAGTGTTGTGTCCCATTATAGTCAACGGACGTGATGGGCACGCTGCCATGGGCATGTTGCATTCATTGACTACAGTGGGACACAACACTTGCATTTTTTGTTTTACATAGGAGTTCCTGGAATGGAACTCCCACATATACAGTGGGCGCACTGTATTCCAGTTTGTTATAATAGATGATTTCATTAAAATATTTTTCATGTAATTCTTCCAAATTGTCTAGTACTGTAGCTTCTAAAACATTTTAACCTATATGTGTATTTTGTAGGTCCCTAAAGAACAACTTCTGGTGTCCATTCCTCTCTTAATAAATCATCTTCAAGCAGAAAGTATTGTAGTTCATACTTATGCAGCCCATGCTCTTGAAAGATTATTTACAATGAAAGGGCCTAACAATTCTACACTGTAAGTTTACATTTCGTTATATATTATTTTTGGCTTATTATTGCTCTAACTGGATAACTTTCGATCTGCCTTTTTTTTTCAGAGAAACGTAGATTGCTGTACTACCTATATTTAAATGCTGTTTCTTTCATTAAAAAAGAAAGGCTTTGAGTTGACTTAGCAATTGACTGCACTGTAGTTTTAGAGTGACTTAAAAGCATGTTGGCCTTTTCCAATCCCAGTTTTTATAAAATCAAACATTCTTCTACATTTGTTCTGATGTTGAGTCAGGACTGACACCCCAGGTGGTGGTCTTGATGAGTGAAAAATAGTATGGGAGTTCAGGAGTTCTTTTTTCCTATACAGAATTACAGCTGCAGAGATGGCACCATATGTAGAAATGCTGCTAACAAACCTTTTCAAAGCTCTGACACTTCCAGGTTCATCAGAAAATGAATACATTATGAAAGGTAAGAAGCTATATTTATAAAGAAGATGAATGCTCTAGCACAAATATCCCTTGTTTACTTAAGAGGTTCCCTAGTTCTCATATTTGTAAAGTGTTGTCTTATATCCACATTCAGAACTCAATAAACCAGTTTCTGATCATGATTGTCTGTTGCAAGATTTAGCATTGTTATGCAGTTTTTAAATGTGAAGTACAAAACATGACTCAAGTCCTTCCTTCCTTCAGTAATGTAAATCTCTGTATTTCCAGCTATTATGAGAAGCTTTTCTCTGCTTCAAGAAGCTATAATTCCATATATCCCTTCTCTCATCAATCAACTCACACAGAAATTGCTTGCTGTCAGCAAGGTAAAGACAGGGGAGCTCTGTTTACTATTTGTAATACCTGTTAACATTTTTGTGGACCTAATTTAGAAGTTCATTTCTTTCACCTTTTTTCACCTTTTTTTTTTTTATGTCTAGCCATTTAAAATAATGGCTTGGTTGTAGGCTTCCTTGTTATGGAATCAAACTGTAGGAAAGGGAAGAAACAAGCCTGGATTGAAAGATTCATTAAGCTAGTTTATGTATACAAGGCTGTTTTGGGCCACTGTTCTTTGAACTGCAGCCCCTCATGCTTCATGTCCAGAATAAAATAAACTGGACTGGCTGGGTGTTGTAAAAGCAGACTGTGAAGTATCTAGAGATATAAAAATCTTAGAAGATTTCAAACCGCTTTAGGATGTGTGAGAGAACATTTCCGTCCTAGAGAATAGACTGACATTTATCTGGAAAACTGAAATGCAGGCATTATTTCCTTATCAAACATAAATTTACTTCACCATTTTAAAAACATTTAAATGCATAATTTAAATGACCATATAACTTGTACTGTTTGGAATATTTCTGACATGAAATAAAGTGAGTTCAGAGGGATTTATTTCAAGATAAGAGCTTGTAGTTCACTTAGTTTAATTCAGTTGTGTACCAGCAAAATTGTGAAAATAATAGGGAGAGATGCAGACTTTTGGATGCTCCAATAGTAAAGCACTTACTCTCTCCTCTTTCTCTCTAACATCTGAGAAGCACAGGGAAAAAGTCGGTGTGTGTGTGTGTGTGTGTGTGTGTGTGTGTGTGAAACAGAAACCGCAAATTTGAAAATAAACAGACTTAAGAAAAACATGGAAAATAAGAGTAAATAAATAAAAGAGTAATAATCTCTCCACTTGTTTAGTCTTGTTTACATTTCCATGTTTTATGTTTATGTGAATGGAACTCAAATGGCTGTTATTACATGCCTTTGAGTGGTTTCTGACTTATGGCAACCCTTTCACAAGGATTTCTTGGCAAGTTTTGTCCAGAGACATTTACCTTTGTTTCCAAGGCTGAGAGAGTGTGACCTGATGAAGGTCACCTAATGGGTTTCCATGGCCAAACAGGGATTTGAACCCTGGTCCCCAGAGTCATAGTTCAGTACCAAACCACTGCATCACAATGTCTCATAAATATGAAGCTTTATTTTTAAAAAAACACCCTTGCATGCAGTCTTTAATGTCTACTTAAAGTATAGTAGTATAGTATATAAAGTAAAGTATCCCATGGGTTGCATGTGGTCCCCAGGACTTTAAAATGACATACCTGCACCCCTGTGTTTTATTTAAGAAGGACCCTTGTACCCTCTAGGGGAAATTTGGCTACATTTTTGCCCATCACCATCAATGGCATAATTTAGGCTCAAGATGATAAGTTGGGTTTGAGGGATGGGGAGACCAATCACTTAAAGTTCTGGGGGCAAGGATCCCTGTTACAGGCCTAAAACCCTTTGTCCATATATGTTAGGGTGGGGAGAGGGATTGCAGCACTCAGATCTCTGAAAGTTGTCCACCTCTCTTATCTCAGCATGACAGAAGGTAACTTGATGGTAGGTTGATACAGTGGGAAGATGAGAGAAGATTGTAGTCAGATACAGGATAAATGTGCAGTTCTTGGCAGTTTACAGACTGGGATAGGCCTAAGGCAGGACTTAGATATCTGTTGTTCTGTAATGACAACAGTGTTCTCATGGTCTTAGCAATTCTTATTGCTCTTCATCTTGGTAAAATATCTGTGACTTTGTGCTGTTCTCGTTTTGTTTTTAGAATCCAAGCAAGCCTCACTTTAATCATTATATGTTTGAATCAATTTGCTTGTCAATAAGGATAACTTGCAAAGCAAACCCTAGTGCTATTGGAAGCTTTGAAGATGCTTTGTTTATGGTATTCACAGAGATTCTGCAGAATGATGTGCAAGGTATGAATAAAACATGAATTATCTGAACTGTAATATTGATAGGCAGACGTGTGCTATGTACAATACCTAGAATTCAGATAGCTGTTATTTATATAACTTCAAAGTCATACCTTTTCACATCATTAATTTTATGTTTTAAATAAAAGGATTTGTACCTGATCCAGACACACCCTGACATCATCTTCTCATCATGATGTTGTGACATGAAATAAAGTGAGCAAAAAGTGGGGTGGGAAAGCTTAGCTACTTGTGCATTTATTTTTAATTAGTGATGTTTTCAGCCTACCCTCAAAATGGCATGAAAACCTCCCAGCCCAGCATGTAAATTAGGCTAAGAATTAGTTGCTGGCCTAAGATCACTCACTGAGCTCCACCGCTCTACAGGAATTCCTTCTGAGATCTCTTTAGTTTAATCTATCTCTCTAACCACTGCACACCATGTAGGCTCTCACCAAAGGGGTAAAGAGGCCTGTGACAGTTATCTTAAACCTCCTTTGTGACAATATTCCACGTTTGAACATGCCCTCCCTGCCACTTCGTAGTCTGTGATACGACCTCTCTTTTTCAACAGAATTCATTCCATATGTGTTCCAAGTGATGTCCCTGCTTTTGGAGATGCATAAGAATGACATCCCATCATCTTACATGGCGTTATTTCCACATCTGCTTCAGCCAGTCTTGTGGGAGAGGTCAGGAAACATCCCCCCTCTGGTGAGACTTCTTCAGGCCTACTTGGAGAGAGGTGCCAGTACGATAGCCAGTGCTGCAGCTGACAAAATCGTACGTATGACCTGATTGCAGTTCTAGATTTCTAAACATTTGTTTGCTTAAGACAGTGAGATGGAACACCATTTCCTATATTAGTGAATGTCAGGATGAACAAAGCTGTTTTAACTTGCATTTGAATTTTTTTTTAAGTTATAGTTTGTCAGCGAGTGGCTGCCAAACTTCTATTTCAGTAGTCTCTGTCGCTAACCTAAAATGTCTGTACCAGATTGTGGTTCCTGCAGGTACAGTTCAGAGATTCTGTACACATATTTTATTGCAGCAAACTGAACTCATTTTAAGGGAGTGCTATTCAGCAAATTTCTTTACATGCTGTGAAGGTGGGTCTGCTTTCTTGCCTTCAGTCTTCCTTGGCCTGAGTCTTCTTTTTTTCTCTTGCTAAACTGCTATCAGTAAGCGTGCGTGATAGAATAGTCAGTGAGGCTACCTTTGATATGAAGACAGTTTACTCTTCAGCTTTTCTATGCTAAGAGTAATCAGTCTCTCTCTCTAGTGCAGCCTTCCAAATAGTTTCAGAAAAGTTGTTAGCTTATTGATACTTTATTAATATGTATATGTCTTTATTATATTTATGCCCTGCCCTATCAAGATTGGCTTCCAAAGCTGCCTACCATCGCAACCCACAGAAATGTTCAATATATATGGTAAATGTGGAAATATTTATGGTGGTCTGTTACAGTTCATTGCAGCTGATGTCATAGTGGTAGGCTGCAAATTGAATTCACTAGAGGATATGGAGTAAAATGAACTACAAATGGATTCTTAAAAATACCAGTGCATGGAAGCAGCCCAGACTGTGCATTTCATGTTAGATATTAGTCAACTGAAGGAAAAAACTATTTTGTAAGGGATTGGCAGTTATTGGTTGAATATATGAGAGACAGTGAGGGTGAAATGATGATTTTGGGATTCTGAACGTGCCGTTTCCATTTTGCTTTGTTTTGATTAAATGAATATATACTGTGATATCATGAGATAAATGAGTTAAAGAACATTATAGATGATTTTAATTTGTTGATATAATATTCTTTTTAATATCTTTATAAATATACACCATATACTATACTATATATGTTTAATTAGGTATTTAAGAGCTTAAAGGTATTGAATTAAGATTTAGAATTTAGAATGTAATATGTCTGCTAAAAGTATTTTAATCTGCTTAACTTTTATAGTAAAGACTGTAAGTAAATATATATATAGATATACTAATTTACTATCTTAATTATTTCATGTTATAGAATTTAAGCAACAAATGTTAAATGTAATGCTTTTTTATTTATTGTACTAGTGCTTTTATAGACTATAATGGATTGTTGATAGCGGGGGAAGGAACTGCTTTTAATTATGTATAGTTATGTGTTTCTCAGTTTAGGTGGATTGCTTTTTAGTGAAGATAATTTAGAATGATGTTGATAATTGTTCTGGGGTTTGTTTGGGGTTTTTTGAGTTTGTTTTTGGTGTTGTGTTTTTATATACCCAATTTTTAAAAAAGAAGGTGAAAACTAGTGGTTAAGTCTTCCTTCTCGATTTTTTGAAATTTCATATTGCTTAAAATCACCAGGTATGCTGATACTTATAAGCACGGTTTAGAACTCCTAGGGGAAATAAATAAGACTTCTTCTCACCGGAATTACAGAATAGTGTTTTTGTTTTGTTTTTAAGTATGTATCCTAATACTGCTGGGCACACAGCTATGGGTTACAATTGTGTATTTTATTTTTATCCTATTCCTAGGCAGAGTTAAAGAAATGAAATCCAGGACTCTTTGACTATGCTGCTTTAATAGTCATTAGCATCAGAATGTTGTAATTGTCAGTTGATTTTACTGTGACTAACCAATAGATGAGTGTTCTTAATGCATGTCAAATTTTGTTATTTTTATTTTAGCCTGGATTGTTAGGTGTGTTCCAGAAACTTATTGCTTCCAAACTGAATGACCATCAAGGATTCTATCTTCTTAACAGTATTATAGAACACATGCCCCCGTAAGTATGAACATATCAAATTCAAACAGTTTGCTAGTACTGGTTTGCTTGCTTGGAGATTTCTCATGGCATTCAAAATATACTGAAAGAAATATACTGAAAGAAACTTCTTACTGAAATGGTAAACTGGATTGGATAAGTAGGCTCTACTTGTTTCTTTTACATTTCTAGTGAATCCATTGATCAGTACAGGAAGCAAATTTTCATCCTGCTATTTCAAAGACTTCAGAATTCCAAAACAACAAAATATATCAAAAGTAAGCTCTACATTGATGATCTGTGGGAAGAATCTTGGACATGGACGGCTGAGTATGCTTAGAATCCAAATATCCATTTCTTTATTTTTGGTTTGATTTCAGAGATAGAGGGTTATAATAATGGGATTGGAAGCAAAAGTTGGGATAGGATAAGAGTTGAGCTTTCTTACCTGATAAGTACAAGTGCTGAGCTGGGGAGGAATTGTGAGGCGCCACTCTCTGAGTTTAGAGGCTTTGCCAGATGACTTTCGCTGTGGAAAAAAAAAGAAGAAGAAGAAGCAGTAGCATTGCTTCTTGACAGCAGTAAAGGTGCACATGCTCATTCACTGTGTTTAAATAGATGTGCATAAAAGTATGTGTGTCATATTCTGTTAGGTATGTACTTTACAGCTTTTAATTTCTTTTTCTTCTTTTGGTAGGTTTCTTAGTCTTTATCAACTTGTACTGCGTAAAATATGGAGCAATTGCACTGCAGGAAATATTTGACAGTATACAACCAAAGTTAGTACCTTTTATTTGATTCCTGGTAACTGCTGTGTCCTCATGGGGCCACTCATATATTTCCCACACAAGCTGATCCCCTTCTGAGAGATTAGTCTTTGTATTAAATATGCTGCAATCGTAAATGCTCAGGCATAACTGAAGCTTTGCTTATAACATTGCTAAATACCAATGCATGTGTTGTTTAAGACCCTAGCCCAGCTATATCCTTCTCCCTATTCCTAGTCACTGAGAATCAAGCTAGGTTCTGTATGTCATGGTTTATCAGTGAAACATTACTTCTGATAAACATTGCAGGTGGAGGGGAAGAAGGCATTGCAGAAATCTTTCATCAACACCTCCAGATACAGATTGTTATTGCAATACTTCCTTATTTGCTTGAGCTTTGGTGGCATGACAGTTGCAGAAATGGATGTCTTGAGAGCCAGTATAGTGGTTTGAGCATTCGACTATGACCCTGGAAACCAGGGTTCAGTTCCCTGCTTGGCCATGGAAATCCACTGGGTGACCTTGGGTGCATCACACAGTTCCAGAAGGCCCCATGATAAGCAGCCATAAGTTGGAAGCTACTTGAAGGCACACAACAACAATATCTGTCCAATCCAGAACCTATGAGGATTAACCAGATATTGTAGTGGTGAGATCATAACTGGTTACTACATTCAGTTCTGGCTGTACCACATGTTTCTGTAGATTATGAAAGCTATTTGGGCCACGAAGGAACTGGGAGAATAGAAGCGGTATAGCCACCAAATGTATTCTGCATGTATTGAGGAAGACCACAGTATTCTTGGCAAAGAAGTAGAAAATGGAAAAAGGATTGTTTAATTTCATACTCTTAAATATTTTCTGGGCTTTTTCTCTCCTCCATTAATGTGGCGCTCCCCTCCAAATATTTTTCTATTGCAAGAAGCAAAATTCATTTATTAAAACCATTATTGATCCTGCAGGATACTTATGTGGCCACATGGCCTTATCACTTCATTTTCTTACAGATGTTCATTGGATTGCCAGGAGATTAATTTATTCAAGATCCTGACTCAACTGTGTTAATGAACAGTAAACACATTAGGTAGATAACTGTTATAAGAAGATTAATTTGGTTTCTTTTGACACTCAACAGGATGTTTGGAATGGTTTTGGAGAAAATCATAATACCAGAAATACAGAAAGTATCTGGACAAGTAGAAAAGAAAATCTGTGCTGTTGGCATCACAAAAATACTCACAGAATGTCCTCCTATGATGGATACAGAATACACAAAGCTGTGGTAAGTGCAGCTCTTTCTTTGATGACAGTGCTGATCTTTGATACAACCCAAACAGTATTTCTCAGAATAAAAAAAGAAATGCCTGTTCTTTAAATGCATTATTTTTAACGTGTCTGTGTTTGAAGCTTAGTGCCACCTTTAATCACTAGGTGACAGACTTCCCCAATCAACATGTAGCTTGCAGTTGATACAGGCTGAAGTATGTGTTTAGGGGAAGGATAGTATTCCAACAGGAATATTTACAAGGCTGCCCTACCCTGTTCTTAGAAAGGCCTCCTCTTGGGCATGGAGAGATGCCCTTTCATATGGGGTTATGGGGATATACCATAGATGGCAGCGGGTATCATTTCACACAGACCAGATGAGCACAGATTGTTTAACTCCAGCCATTGTGTCAGTTGTCTGAAGGAATTTGTTCTGTTAACAGTATGTATACATAGCTTCACACAATGGAAAGACAGGTAAGTATTCTAGTAGAATATGACAGAACCAAGAGAAGTCTCTTCTTTTGGGTACCTCCAGAAATATAGGCATTTCCAGATTATAAACTTTTCTGATTTTCCCAACCTGACTTTACTCTTAAGAGCAATGAGTTATTTGTATGTTTGTTAGTTCCTGCTCTGGCTCTGACAGTTATAGCTAGCATAGTCTTCTGCCAAAGCAATTTAGCAGTATATGTTCATTTTTAGGACACCTCTTCTTCAGGCTCTTATTGGTCTCTTTGAGTTGCCTGAAGATGATACTCTTCCTGATGAAGAACACTTCATAGATATAGAAGACACACCAGGATACCAGACTGCTTTTTCCCAGCTTGCCTTTGCTGGGAAAAAAGAACACGATCCAGTCGGCCAAATTGTCAACAATCCCAAAATCCATCTTGCACAATCCCTCCATAAGTTATCTACTGCATGTCCAGGCAGGGTAAGTTGAATGTGAAGCTGTATATTATACTGCAGGGATGTGAGTGGAGATGGAAGGAAGAAATTGTCTTTTGTGTCTTAAAGGGCAGTGTTGAGAGTACTGATTTGATGTTTATGTGTGTGCACTGTTCTTCCACCCTGACAGATTTTGCTTAAAAAATGTGTTCTATTGAAATTGGTCATAGTTCCAGATTATGCTGGGAAATGGTCTCTCAGTATATAATGACTGATTTCCATGTGCTTCACTTTAAGTTAATCTGGTTCTGCTATAATTTAGTAAGTCATACTCCATTTGGCCACTTGATTTTATCCCATGCACAGCCAACTTCCCTCTCTAGTCATCTCCACCCAAGCTATGTCTAGAAGAGCAGAAATTGCTGCTGCCTTCACTTGAGATGGTGTTGCAGCATTCCATCTAGTATTAGATGGAATTAGGGAGTTAGGATTGAGGAAGAGTAAAATGTAATTTCACCTGTATCCCCTAGCATCTGTAGTTAACCTTCCACTTTGACAGCATTATGTTGCCACCATCTTAGTGCTTAAGATATTTACATGTACACTAGGAATTGTGACTGAAGAAAAGATGCAGTATAGACTGCATCAGGTCTTTGTGATATTCTCGGGATGGCACTGAATACTCTGAAAATGAAAAATGAACAGGTGCAGGAAATATGTTAAGTGGTAAGCCTAAAATGAAGCTGTGATAACGGAGGTATATCCCAGGATGAGTGCAAGTTATTCAATGCTGAGGGGAACTAAAATGTTTCATATTATGGTTATTACCAATTAATTTTGTTACACAACATGTTGATAGATGCACTATATATCTTGTGTTTGAAGGTTCCCTCAATGCTGAGCACTAGCCTGAATGCAGAAGCTTTGCAGTTTCTTCAGGGATACTTACAAGCTGCAAGTGTAACATTGCTCTGACATTTTGGGTGGCAAAATTTCAACCTTGGGTAAAAGAACACTGATATTGACTGTCTTCTAAATAAAGCTTGGACAGGATGCAACGACTCGCTACTCCAAAAACCCATCACTGAATTATTGCTTGATGCAGAAGCTGAATGATGTTTTGTTCATGTGACCATAGGTGAAGGAACAGGTGACTTTCCCATTCCCAATTTGTTTTCAAATGGAATAGTAATAGTTCATCATTGGGGATTGATTGGAGTTCCACATCTGCAGTGTTTTGGTAACATTTTAAAATGTATAGAGTACTGGCTGAAAACACATGTTGTCACTAAATTTTTTTTTCAGTTTGTCATTTGTATTTCTTTTGTGTCTTTAAAATTTATCTGAATTGTGAATAAATAAGCTTTTGTTTAAAGTATCTGTCTAGCAATATATGTCTTACTATGGTAGAATAAATTGTAACTGTCTGCAGAAGAAGTCAGTCCCAGCACATCTAGCTTGACTTTCCACCTCAACTTTTGTCTGAAAAGGTTTGTGACAAAAGTTAATTTTTATTAGTATGCAACTTAACAGTAGAAGCACCAAGCTCAGAGAACATTTTTGAAGTTACATAATGGAACTCTACTGTTGAAAGCAAATGGAACTTTTCCTAAGCTCTACATAGCTGTGAGACTATATGTAAGACATTTTCTGATGCAAGAATAAAACACAAGCATTTTTTACAAAGCTGCAAGGATCAATTCAAACTTGTTTTCTGCTTGGAGGCATATCCTGGTTGAATATAGTGCCAGAGACACTAGTCCAGATGCATTATTAACCAAAGCAAGGGCCGTATAAATAAGGCTTTAAATATATTTTTGTGAACCATTTCTATATTTTGGAACCTTCCATTTTAAACTTCATGCCACTATACAAAATACATTTTGCTCTTTAAGAGTTCATGCTTACTTCAATAAACGTGATGTCTGAACTTGAGTCTCTGGCTCATGGAGATTTTTTTTTCCCAACAAATACAACTGGGATAATTTTTGACTGCATTGGTAAATGCTTTGTCTCATTCATGCCAATATATATGAGGTTTGTCATGGCAACTCAAATCTGTGAATTGACTTTAACTGTGAGAATGAGAGTAGCATACTTGATAATCTCTCAGAAAAGCAAAAATTACATTGATAGAAGTTGGGCTTTAAGGAAAAACAACACTGCTGTTTAGACTCAGGTTTCTTTATTTGTATCTGATCATCAGAAAGGAAAGGTTTGACATGTTAACATTTGTGTACCCCTGAATAAAATTAAACTTAGTATTTTGTCCTTGTGGATGAATGTATTATCTGACCCTGAAGAAATTCCAGTGTACTGAAGGATATGAAAATACCATGTCCAAGGAAGTGTATGTTCATGCAGAGTCAGGTATATTCCATAGACACATACTTATGCAGTGCTGCATTTATTTTAAATAATTACCAGCCCTCATTTTTTGCAAATAATATAACCAATACTGTATATTTCTCTTAAATAACACTCCTGGTGTTTCAAGTCTGAAACAACAAAAACCTTGTTTTGAACCCTAGAAATTGGGAAACTAACAAATCCCGAAAGAAGAACAGCAATTGTTATATCAGAAACAATCTTCTACCCTAATAATAAAACAGTCTCTGTTGAAGGAACTAGTGGTGTCTAATCCATTCCATATCAGTAAGCTTCCGCTCAGGATGACTCTTCACCCACAAAATGTAGGTAGCAATGGCAGCACTGGCCACCCTACTGAAAGAAAAGCTTCATCATAACTCTGACACAGTTGTATCCTGAAACTGGTTGGCATAGGCCCACCATGAGTTCACATGGTCCATGATAACACCTTTGTTAGGAGCAGTAGCTTAGCATATAGTGATGTAAAGAAGCTTCCACATGTTGAATTTGGTAGGATTCCAGTTATTCTATGCCCTGAATATATGCTGTGCCATTCTATTTGTTTCAAGAATTAAGTAGCAGAGAATGTGAGAAGCAGTTCAAAGATTTCTAGCCCTAGCCCTGTTTCCTTGCATCCATGTTTTGCTGTGGGTATTCCTGCATGATCCCATTGAGTGCTCCCTGCTTCTCAGGACATTAACATTTCCACTTGGATCTTCCAATGTAGGATCAGGTAAGGGTGCAGTTATTGCCTTCCCACTTCTGCCCAACCATAGACATGAGAGCTATCTCTTCCTAACGGTCCCAGTGGCATTTCTGAACTGTGCTTCTACTTGAATATTCTGAAGGAATATTGTCTTCAGGGTCTGAGTAACTTATAGCACGAATAGAATGTCCGTGTCTTTACATGTGCAGTCATCACGCTGTAAACTGTTCCACAGCTTCCTGTCCAGTATAGTATATTTGTTATCTTGTACTTCCAAACTGCAAAACATAAAATGGCTATTCAAGTGTTCCAGGTTGCTACTTCTCCCCCCAACTCTCATCTTTGCTTCTATTAATAGGAATAGAATTTGCCCATGCGCTCTATGAAACAAAAGTAATGTGGGGTGGTATGTCCTGCCTCCATACAGAATGCAACAAAATGATTTAATATGTTGAATTCTACATTCATTACCTGACCACACAGGTAATAAATTACAGGAGATATTGGTTATGTACATAAACACTGTTGACAGAACAGTCATGAGTTTATGCTGTTATGTCTTCTCTCCCAAGGGATTTTCAATACCAACTCTGCTTTGACTGCAAAATAACTGATTAGATATGTTTTCAAGGGGGGCATTTCACTATCTTAGTAAAAATAGGTTGCTTATTCATGTAGCAGATATTTGGGTTTCAGTTGTCCAGTGTCCATGTTTTAGCAGGACAGAGGTTATTCATCTAAGCTCTCTTTCTCCTACTAGTTTTATCTGTGTTATGTTTTGACCACAGAATGGCATGGGACACTATTGTCCGGGGAGAGCTCTGTTATAGTTGCTGGGAAAAGACATACTCTGTAGTGTGCCAAAAAAACACAAAACCCAATGCATTTGGCAATATTTTTATCAGCCATTTTTTGTACATAAAAAGTACTAACGGTATACCTCAGTTAATCAAGTAGATGTACTTCTGGGCATTGCTTCTTTAATAGTAACCTTGGTACCAGAGGAAGAAATAGCATGGAAAAAACAGATAGATGCAAACACCTCAAAAAAAAAAAGGTAGTTCAGTATGTTTCAGCAAACTTTTACTCAAAATTAACAATATGCACACAAAGTGAACCAACAAGGTCAGGCAAAAATTGCGTAAGTAAAGAAAAAACATTTTTAACTTATTACCAAAATGCCTCTTGCCTTATGATTTCCATTTTGGTAGCCAAGCGTATATGGGGGTAGCTGGTGAGGCAGGCTAATCCACTTTCCCCTTCTTTATTTTGCTGTTCATACATGTTCAGTAGGAATTTTGAAAGTCATGGCAGCAGCTTACCTTGTCTATTGTAGGAAAGATATACATGGGTAAAATCCCACTCTTTCCCACCTGAAGCCTGATTGCATTGTTTTCTGCAGACAAGTTGCTGCAAATCAACATTGAAAGTCTGCTTCTCCAGTCCTCTGTCACTGTCCTCCCAATGTTGATGGTGCTAAAACTTTTAGCTGGACAGAGGAAAAGGGGAGCTGGGTGACCCTAAAAAAAACCTTTGTTAGAGGCTTTGTTAGCTGAGATATATCTGTACACTACAAATGGCAACAACTTGGGCACACTGGTTACAAATCTATGAGTGACATGTCATAACACTTACTTTGTAGATCTAGTTCTGCGCAATTCTACAACAAAAAGTAGAATCTGGTGGATGAGGGTTAAAATTCTGATTCTTTCCAACAATACACAGCATTCTGTTTTTAAAATGTTGCTTTTCATCACCTTCAATATCAGTTTGTAAAGATGTGTAATTTGAAAACTGCATTTTTTATCTTGTCCACTCAACAAATAGATCGGTCTCAAACAGACTTTATGCATGCCTAAACTCCTGGCCAAATGTTGTTACGTAAACAAAATATACAAGGACAAAACTAGTGCCACATTCAAAACCTGTTTTAAATGTGGCACTAGTTACATATTTAAAATCTGTTTTAAAGGACAAAAACAGGCATACTAAATGGAAGAAACAGTAGCTGTCCCCATGTAGAAAAAGCTGGAAGAGAAACTGACTAGTAGCCCTGTCACTCTTCTTGGTACTGAATATTCTAGTGAAATTCAAGGACTAAATAGTAACTAACAATAGAGTGGCATACAAGCAAGTGGGCCTTCAAACAACATTCTGATTGACCCGTGCTTCCTTTTATATCATATACAAGAATAAGTCATGCTCAGATAGTGATCCACATTTAACACCGAGTGCACTTGGAGGGTGGAGGAGAACAGAGCCACAAATAGATAAACATCTGTCGTACTGCATATTTGCTTCTCTGTATTAATGCCTCATTTAAAATGAGTGTGGGCCTTCATTGGGAACTGTCCACTTGTATTGTGAACACAAATGGTATCTGCTGCATGGGTACGATGTATAGGTTTTGTTGTTTAGGACCTTGCTACTGAATTTCCTACAGAGAAAGGTGAAGAACCTATGAAGAACATAAAGGCCTAATTCACAACTACAAATGCTGTAACGTCACTGCACAAATAATGCAGATACAACCTAGATCTTTTCAGGATTTTTTTTTTCCTGGAACCTGTTTCCTATAAAGTTTCAACATCTTACTGAACTACAACATGGCTGTTAATAGAATAAATCAGTATCTTGTCATCTGTTACAGAAAAAAAAAAAGAAAACACACACAAACTTCAGTATCACATTGCACTTGTGACCATAAAGCCTCTGCCATTTTTCATGAACTCATAGCTGAGCTTGCATGACTCAACTTTGTCAATCCACCTTGGAAGCAGGGACTTCTCTGACTGGGATTAAACCTCTTACATAGTGTGGGCAGAGCTGGAGTACAGAGACTAATCTCCCAAGCTGCTATTACACAGATATAGTAGTTTGATAGCCCTTGAATTGTCACAGCTCTAAGCTATATACTGCTGGAATGTGTAGTTTGGTGAGATACTTAAAATCCTCTGCTACAGATACTGCATCCTCTGAAGTATAGCACTAGAGCACTCTACAACAGAATTTTAAGTACCTTACCAAATTACAGATACTGGATTTTCTTTTTGAAGATATCTTATTAGTAGCTTCTAAAAACACTAAAATTCTACAAATACATAGAACAAAATAAAAAACAACATGAAGAAAACATGAGACATAAGAACTAGAAATTAAAAAGCAAAGAAAAAGAAGGGGTCAACTTCCTTTCAACAGAGTATGCAATGAAATTGATTGAAGCCTCAAAGATAGTATTAGAGATGGGACGAATCCAGAATTTTCTGAATCCAGATCCGAATCCCTGGAAGGTTCTGCGAATCCACAAATCTTTCAAACCCTTTTTAAAAAAAGCATTTAAAAAAGGCAAGGGAAATAAGGATAATCTTGGGCAAGACACATTCTCTCAGCCTTAGCAAAAGCCTAGGCAAAGGCAAACCCCCTCTGAAGAAGTCTGGCCAGGACAATTGTCATAGTTTTGCCTCAGGATCTCCCCAGACTGAAAATGACATGAAGGCCCTTTCTACACAGGCAGGAAAATGTGGATTAATCCCACATTTTCCTGGCTGTGTAAACAGGGCAACATACTACAGTAGAGAGATAATCCAGGTCAAAACTGGACTTACTTTGCATGGCTCCTTATGGCATCCTGGGGTTTGCAGTCTGATGATGCATCAGCACACTTTGGCAGAGAAGGCTGTGACACCTTGCAAAACTACAAACCCCAGAATTGTGTGTGAAAGAGCTTTGCAAGGGAGTTATGCAAAGGAATCTTTCAGCTGTCCTTGAAATCTCAAGCCTGTATCTTCCAGTCAAGTGCTGAACTTAAATATTAAATGTTTAATTTAAATATTAGAATACAACCCCAGATGTAATTTCTGAAGTTGTTAGCAAAGGCCATTATTACTCCAAGGGAAAAACTCACCTACTTGCCATCTCCTCTTGTGTGTCTGGTCTCCCAGGTTTTCAGGCATCCCAGTCTCCAACAAACTGATTGGTTGGTGGATTCGAAAGATTCAGGTTGCCTATTTTGGCACAGGGATTCGGATTTGCAAATCTCGAATCCTTGCCCAGGATTCGAGGATTTGGTTGGCCCATCCCTAGATTATATCCAACAGTTCTCTTCTTCCCTTCCCCCAGTTCATGCTCTCCAAAAATTAAAAATAAACTTTATCCTGCCAAAGATTAACATAGTATATCAATATTACTTTCTATTACATTCCATTACATATACATGGTAGATGGCATTGCATTTCTAGTCTCAATACTAAACGCTACTTGCTGACTTGATTACTTAATATTTTCACTACTTACACTTGTAGATCTGTTAAATGTTATATAACACCACTAAACCCAAATTTCTATACCACTTTAGATTATAAAATCCTTTACATCATTTACTAACCAAATCCAGTTTTCATTGTCTTATATGTATAACCATTTCATAGTCTAGTTTCAACCAAATCTATTTTATTTTGAATTTATCACCCCTCTTCCCTCGTAGCCATGAACTTCTCCCCCCCAGCCCCATCTTCTCAGATGCCTTTCCTTACCCTTTAATAGTATTTCCAGTGCCTTCCTGCTTGGTATTCTAGGAAAACTGTCCTGAAACAGAACACTTGTTTTTTCATTTTTCTTTCACCCCTTTCAGTCATACAGGCTAAATAAATTTGGTTTTGTTCAACCATCAACGCAGTTTGGTTACAGATCAGTTTCAGATTAGCCTTCCTCCCCCCCCTCCCCCGAGCTATAATCTCCATTTCACAAACCACAACACCTTGGCCATTCATCTCCCCCAGTTCAGGAGCCATCCCTCCATCAGCTCAACTTGAATTTGTCTTTTCATATTGTTTCCAACTTCCTTCACTTCAGTATTGCTAACTTCTGTATCCCTCTGTAACATTTGTTGCTTGATTTTGTTGATCACATTCCTCAAGGCGTCTATCATATTCCCCTTCAAATTTAGGAGTTTCATTTCTCTCAAAGAATGTAACACCTCCATCACACATTGTAAAACCTGTAGAAAGTTCCTAAGAAGATTCCATCTTTTATTCAATCCAGCAGTTTCAGAGTTAACAAGTCACCTCTCTTCTAGCCAAATGCTGCCAGCAAGTCAGTCCTATCAACATCAAATAGATAACATCTGTACTTTCTCACACTATAATTCCTCCTTGTCCAGTTCAGTCTTATAAATGACATTCAGTCTATCCAAAAGATATATCCACTTAGATCCTTAATTACAGTATTCTCTTTTAAATACACCAGCCCCCAACCTTCTAATTCATTTATCTCAACCTAATGGGGTGAACACACCTACTCAGCTCTTGATTGCTAAAAGAAGACAGCTGGAGAGACTCAGTTGTTCCATTTTAGTCAGAATAATTTTTCACTTTTGTAATTCCAAAGGTTTAAGAGTTTTCTTTATAGAAGCAGGTTGCCAGTATGAGGTCATCAGATCCAAACTGTTGCATTTCATGAAAAAGGCAAAAGATTCTACTCCCTTGGTTCTTCCCACTCATAACACATTTACTCAAAAGTAAATGCAAGTAATGGGAATTCCAGACTCTGATGTGTGATCCCCAGTCCTCATGTAATGCAGGGGGAGTTTCTTCAGCCACAGATCCCTCTAGCCAGCACTTTTGCAGTGAAAGCTTTCCTTGCTACAGCCTGGAGTCTCTACCCACTGCCAAAAATCAAACCAGATCCCAGAATTCTAAAAGATGGAGGCATGACAAAGTGGTATCAAACTGCTGTTAGCTATGTACTGTAGATAAACTGTGATGTTCAGGGTTTTAATTCACATGAAGTAACATAGAAGCTTTTTCCTACAAGCAATTACCTTCCTCTGGTGGAAAGTGACACAAATAGGGATGGAGGGGAGGCTAGTAGATTTGTGCCTGCTTCCTTTTATTGCATGTAGATCACACATTTTAAAACTCCTGCATGTGGCAATATTATATTGAGGTTTTCCTGGTGGTCTTTTTTTCATGCTGCCTTGAATCTTAACACTGTCACTTCATCTTCTGGTCATTATCACAAATTGCAAACATCATATGCACTTAGTTCCTGCAATCTAATTTCAAAAAAATACACTGTCCAGGGGTTAATGTAAAACAGACAAGACCTCTTGGCCTCCATCTTTCCCATTAAGTTTGAAAGATACTGAACCCTTTTTTGTAAATAGCTCACAAGTGTGCACCACTTTGCACCACAGTTTCCATTTTGGCCAAGCTATGTAAGTGTACCTTTCAGCCAATCACCTATTTGACACATATTCTCATATATGATTTTTAACACCTTTGCCTGATGAAAACTTCCATGAAGTATTTTGTACATTTTTGATTGGCCCAATGAAGGTATCACTATTTTGAGGATTTTGGATGTTGTTGTATTTTGCTGTACGGCCAACATGGCTACCCTGGCTATGTTATCTGACACATAGACTCAGATGCTTGAGGTACTACATTATAAAATATATCATAAAATATTTCTAGAAACAGTTTCTAATGAAAACATAGTGTGGACCATTTCACCAAACTGGACAGATAACAGAACATTTTTGAAACTTTTTTAAAAGGAGAGAAGAATTTTAAGTTAAGGGTGGAAACCATTCCTCCATCCCTGGTTTTTTATTGTTATTATTATTGTTGTAGCTGCCTACAACTGCCATCAGCCCTACCCTGCATAGCCAGTGGTGATAGCTAGGGAAACTACTGTTTTAAAATGTTCAGAGGGCCACAGATGCTCATTATGTCTTATCTTTGGGCAGGCTCATGGCTGACGCGATTTGGGAACCTAACAATATATGCCAACATTAGATGCCCCAGACATGCTTTCAAGGGTTATAGTGCTGGACTGTAAAGTGCTCTGAAGATCTGACAGCATTGCTGCAAGCAATGTAGCAGTATGTTACTGATAAGTAAAGGCACCTGAATAGCTATCAATAGTTAGTTAAGAAACTGAATAGTTCCTTAACAGCCTGACAGTGATTTATGAGAGCATTTCAAAACTCTCATTGAAGATTTTTTTTACTTCAAAAAACCCAAGCTCCTACAAATTTAATTAAATGTGAAACACCACCATTTTAATAAATATCTGTGTGTGTGTAATATATTATATATAAAGTTAAGTGCCTTTGGGTAGGCTGAACTACTCCCCCTGCCAAAATTCTCTAAATTCCGCTGAACGCACACTATTGAGTTCAGAGTAAATGTGCCTAAGATCATGCAGCAGGAGAGAGACAGGCATATAGCGCTAAAAAACACTTTTGGTTTGAGGCAACATCTTGAAAGTGAAACTTGCAGGGGAGATTTTGCTTCAGTATCTACCACTTTGTTGTTGTGTGTCTTCCAGGCATTTCCAATTTATGCTGACCCTGATCATGGGGCTTTGTTGGCAAGATCTGCTGGGGTGGGGGCTGCCCACTGCTTTCCTCAGGGGCTAAGAGAGTGCGACTTGCCCAAGTCTACCCAGAGGGTTTCAGTGGCCAAACAGGCATTTTTGAACCTTGATCTCCAAAGTTGTAGTCGAACACTCAAACCACTGCATCATACTGACTCTCATCTACCATAAGAGGGAAGAAAAAAAAATCTCAATCAAAGGTATCTTTAGGCCAGTGCACACCCTTTTATATTCTCTGCAGTCACAGGTCGTTGGGTTTGAGTGTTATGGCCTTGTTTTCAACACAAACGGTGAAAGCAACGACCGTACTCTGCCACTTCCCATCCAATCTTCTCTCTTCTGGCCTGCATTTAGGCTTCAAACTTGACCTCTCCAGGTGCAATTTTAGGAAGATGCTTGAGGGAGCTGGAGTATATCCTACGTCCTTATAAATTAATCCATGGAATTAAGGGGAAAAAAGTAGCTGCAGGGCAAATGGGTTCATGTTCTAGAATGCAACCAAATAAAGGGGTGATTGTTTGATATCTCAAATGAAGCAGAGTTTGGTGGTGGCTGTTTTTTCCATCTTATGTCAGATTTAAAGATTGTCACTACATTCTTCATGTCCAAAGGTTACCCCTTCAACTCAAACCTACCATAAAATAAGCTAATGGCACCACGCTCTCTTCAATCTTTTTTACCTGCTTGTGACTGGAAAAAATGTTGGTTAAGATGCTGTTGTCCTCCATTGTGGTCAGAGTTTGGCAACATTACTTTTTTGGACCACAACATTCTGTCTGGCTGGCGTCGTGAGCTCTCCTGAGCATGTCTAGAGTGCAAAACCACACTGCTAGTATCCCCAGGCAAGGAAAACAGCCATGCTGATACATTGCATCTAGGCTAAACTAACTGTTTATTTGAGCAAAGGAGGATACACAAAAAAGCAGTGCACTTCAGACAGCAAGTTCTGAAGCTGTCCAAATGCCAAGCAAAACATCAAAACATAGTATGTAAAAACATGACAGCAAGAGAGAGAGAGAGCAGACTGAACATGATGTAAGCTTTTAACCAGTAGGAAATCATTCCCTTGCATGCACATCATGTGATACATTACATGTTTGGGTCTCGGGCTTAGAGCTTTCCCATGGGACAGGAACTTCAGGAGACCCGATGGACAAAACATGTTACAGCAGCTGTGTAGCGAACGCCATTGTGCCCTTTCAGCTCCCTTCGCTAGAAAAACACCTAACAGACAAAGACACACACTAACCTTCTAGAAACCTTGACACACCCAGATTCCTCCCACCAGAGTGGCCAGTAGCCAAGCCGCTTAGGAGATTACGAAAGGTGTAGTCGAACGTACTTCTCTGCTAGTTCCAAGGGGATTTCACTTGTGAGCAAGCACGATTTAAGCGGAGTCTGCCAAAGTGGACCCTGTAAGACCCAACCACGGCCATTTCCGCACTAGACTGTTGTAGCGCTATTACTCCACTTTCGACCTCCTATGGAATCCTGGGGTTTGCAGTTTCAGGCCCCTCCCTAAACTGCAAACCCCAGGATTCCATATGAAGCTGAAAGTGGAATAATGGCGCTATAACAGTCTAGTGCCGAAATGGCCCGTGGCAGCCCTCCGAGGAAGACCCCCGCATGGCTCCAAGCCTCTTTAAGCAGCCTCTCCTCCCACCTCCTGCTCAGTACTTAGTAGCGTCCACCGTCATGTACCTCGACAGCTCCCCTCATGAACCCCTCCTGTTCTCACCGGCAATGCCAACACCATTCCGAATGGTTCCATACCGGAAGATGTAAACCCCGCCCGGTAGTTTTATCTTCCTCTTCCTCCTCCCGCAAGGCACGCTGGGAATTGTAGTAATCTGGGCAGCGCGTGGCAAAAGACGAGGAGGCCAAAAGAAGCCTGAAGGAGATAATGCGGTCACTTCCGGGAAGGGCGCCACAGCATTCTGGGAAATGTAGTATTTTCGCCACACAGGTGCGAGAACCCGCGGCCTCTGCAGGACTCAGGACACATGATCGCCCCGGCCGAACCCAAGCAGGGGCCGTAACGGGAGTGGCACAGTCCTCGCAGAGGAAAAGAGCGAGGTTCCGCTCTCGAGCACCCGCGCCGAAGCAACCTGGCGTCATGCGTTCGCCGAGCTGGCCGCCGCTATAAATAGCGGCAAAGCGCTCTCCTTGGCCCCTCCCCTCCCGTCCGTGTGTTGGCGTCACTTCCTCCCCGGCCGGAGCTGGCCCCGCTCTCATTCTCTTTAGTGTTTGCCCTGTGTCTGCCGCCGCCGCGACTCGCTCGCCTCCCCCCCCTCGCCCTGGACCCCCCTCCTTTCCTGGGAGCCACCAATGGACTGAGCCGCCCGACAGCCCGCCCGCCCGCCAAGACGAGCCGGCCCGGGAGCCGCAGCCCAGCAGAAACACCAGGTGAGGGGAGGAAGAGCGAGCGAGGGAAGGGAGGAAGGGGCCGCCTCGGCGCCCCCTCTCCTTCCCTCCCGATCCTTCTCGCTCCCGCCACGCTCCGGGCGGGCTCCGGGCGTGGGAGGAGGCCTCGGCCGGGCCTGCGCCTGGGAGGCTGGGGCCTAGCGGGGCGATGGGCCGGCCAGGCAGCCGGCCCCTTTGGGGCAGCGCGGAGGGAGAAGGCTCGCCTCTGCTCCGCTCTGCGCGGGGTGGCCGGAGCGCTCGAGGCGGCGCGGGTTGGAGGCCGGCCGGTGGGGGCGCCCGACTGCCGAGGCAGCCCCCTCCTCCCCGCCAGACGGGGAAAGGGGTTTGCCTTCGAGCCGGCTTGGAATCTCCTCCTCCTCCTCCTTTCCGCTGCCTGCTTCTGCACCCCCCGGTTTCCTCTGGGGTTGCAGCCCACGCCTCCTTCGCTCCCGACTAGCGCGCCGCCGGTTCCGCCTCGCTGCCGCTGGCTTCCCCTCCGTCTCGTGTTTCGTGGGCTTCCCGGCGACAGCGGTGGGCGGCCGCGGTGGGGAACCGGAACGAAGGGCTCGGATAGGCCGCCCGTGTGATCCGTGCTCGTGGTGTTACATCTGTCATGCCCTGTAGCGTCTCCACGCACACAGAAGTGCAAAAGGGAGGGCGTAAGAGTAGGGCCGTTTCCGCACGCGACTGTTGTAGTGCTGTTATTCCGCTTTCAACATCCTGTGGAATCCTGGGGTTTGGCCCCTTTGGCCGTTCCCTAAACTGCAAAACCTCAGGATTCCATGGGATGTTGAGAGTGGAATAATAGCACTATAGTAATTGAGTATGGAAATGGCCTAGGAAAGGATTGGTGGTAACTACCCCGCTGGGCAAAATGCAGCTATTAAGCCCAACTAGAGTAGGATATATTTCAGAGGAAGGAACTGGCAAAACCAGTTAGGAGGTCTCCATAAGTCAGTGGGTGACTTAAAGGCGTGCACACAGACAGACAAATACACACAGAGTACAGACCCGTTGAACTGATGGAAATGTCTGTGTATCAGCACTCAAGCAAGTTCCATTGACTTAATGAATGTTCTGTGGTAGGGGTTTATTATGGGGCTGAGGCTTGTGTTGTTGATGAAGAGTGTGAACCACTTTAGGTACGGTACCTGACTGTGTAAAACTCCTGGCTTGTCTTTTTTGATCGGTTGTTTTGGTGCAACCTATTTAAATGTTATTACTGATGAGCAGTGTGTTCTTAGTATGTGCAGGCATTTGCCAAATTTCCTGATGTGTTCATAATACCTGTACTAGTCAGATACTAATATCTCCCTGGCGTAAGCTGACAGTTTTAACACTGCTGGCATGGATTTTCTCCCCCCCCCCCACTGAAATAGAATATAAGAATATGTTAGAACTGAAATAAATTCTGTCTGCCTAATCACGTATTCTCATTTTAAGGCTTCTAACTCAGATTTACTTTCTCCAGGATGGTTATAGAATAATAACTGGCAAGTTTCATTTAGTTAGAAGAAGGCCTTTTGTGTTTGCACTTACGCACACAGAGCTTTTATCTCATAATGGAGTAATGAATGACTTAATGGCTCTAATGGCTTAATTTTTTTCCACTGTTCATGCCCACAAACCTAACTGGTCTCGTGCCATTCAATTTTAGCAATATAAGTAAGCCTTTGTGTAATGTGTAACTTTTTTCTTTGCAGTCTGGAACCAGAATTACTTTAGAAACTTATATAGTTCTGTATATGCATCTTTTGCTTTAGATTTGGCAGTGTGAATGTTAGTTGATTCTGAGCTTAGTCATGCTTAGAACTGTTGTTGTTGTGGGCCTTCAAGTCATTTTTCACTTGGCAATCCTACGGCAAGTCAGAGTTTTCTTGACAAGATTTGTTCAAAGGCGGTTTGCTCTTGTCTTCCTCTGCGGCTGAGAGGTTGTGACTGTCCAAGGTCACCCAGTGGGTTCCCATGACTGAACAGGGATTCGAACCCTGGTATCTCAGTATCCTAAGTCCAACACTCAAACCAGTACATCCTGCTGGCTCTACCTATGCTTAAAATTTGTCGGTGTTGTGTGCCTTTAAGTCTTTTCCAACATACAATTACATGGGATTTTCTGGGGCTAAGACTGTGTGACTGCCCAAGATCACCCAGTGGGCTTCCATGGCTGAGTGGGGAATTGAATCCTGGTCCCCAGGGGTATAGACCAGTGCTCAAATTACTACACCATGCTGGCTCTCATGTTTAGAATAAATAGATCCATTGAAATCAAAGATGCTGCATTAAGCCTGATTAACTTCAGAACTAAGACTCATCCAGTCCTTTACACGGAGAAGAAAATTTTCTTGCAACAAATTCCAGAAGTTATTGTTTGTCTGCAGTTCAAGTGGAAAGTTGAGACTATTTTACTATCACACAAATACTGTGTAACAATTAAGTTACTCCCCTAATTTCCTGGTAGTTGAAATTTTGTGTAGTGTTAGTTTTAAGCATCTCTCCTACCCTGTTAAATTAGTTGTAACACACTGTCCAGTGAACAGATGAGAAGCTAAGAAGCTATAGATATCAGTATTTATGTAGCACAGATGCGACCAGATATTGTGTGGAACTATCTGGTAGTCAAGAAACCAGTGTTATGCTTGCTATATTTAAACAATCACTGTCGCTGTCCTGAGTGGCTCTGTATTTCTAAAAAAAAACCATATGGCACAATGCAAACAAATGCAGAACTTAGGCTTTGAACATTTGATAAGTATATCATAATTCCTTGTCTGACTGATCACTACTGTTTACTCTCATTTGGTAAAGTTATCTGTTACATATTAAAACTTTTAAACCCCCAAGTACTTATTGTGTACTCTGGCAGGCTGTAGATCTTGTAAAGCTTTGCAACAGTTTTTTAAAACAGTAATCAAATTCTTGCATTTAGCAGTGGCTTTGCATTGTAAATTTAATGTTACAGATAGACGTCAGCTCTGTTGGAGCTTATTTTGTACCTTGTTGTCAGACATTCATATCTGATAAGATATTGTTTTGTCAGACTAAATCTGCAGTTGTAACCATGTTTATTGGAGAGTGATTTCCATTGAACTTGCTGGGGCTTATGAGTAAAGACACATAAATTGGGCTGTAAAAGAGCCAGTGTATTGTAGTGGTTTGAGCATTGGACTGTAACTCTAGAGACCAGGGTTCAAATCTCCACCTGGCCATGGAAACCCATTCACTGACCTTGGGCAAATCATATTGTCTCAGCCTCAGAGGAAAGCACAGCCAAACCTCCTCAGAACAAATATTGCCAAGAAAACCCTGTGATAGGTTTGCCATATGTCAGAAATGACTTTAAGACACATAACAATAACAAAAAGATCAACTTTGTCTTCACAAAAGGAAGTGGAGGAAGTAGTTTCTAACTAGGTTTACACTGTTACAACAATGTGAAGTCATGGCATGTGGGTCAACGCAACACCCAATGTACTGTACTAACATAAACAGATGTAATGAACATGTCACCAGGAACATCTTTAAGGATAGGCTAAGGACAAACACACTCCTGAATGTGAATAGATAATTGAAAACCATTACATTTGGAATGGTGATATTCTGTTTGTGATGAATTTTCATGCATGCAGATCACTACTTGGAGACATAGTCAGCCTGTGGCACTCCTGGCAAAGCAAAAATTACACTTCTTTGTTAGTGTAACCACTAAAATAATCTTTTAACATGTCATTTAAGCCTGTTGTCCCCTTCACACTTTAGGGCTTCCTCTTGATATACATTTCGTGACAGGTTTTGGAGCAGCAAGCAAAGAGCCCTTGTTCAAATGACACCCTAAGCCATTCCTGGTTTGTTCTGTTGTCATGCAAGCAGGGAAAAGCAAAGCAGAATCAGATGAGCCATGTGCATTAGCACATAGTACTTTTTGATAAGCCAAAGCGCTAGAATTTTGACTTATTGTTGCATATGAACACTTTCAGTGTGTGAACTATTTGCAAAGTGTTGATGTTGTGGTAGTTTTCAGGAATATGCAAAGATGTCTATAAATCATTGATTATATTTATATCCCATCATTCTGCTGGGTATTGTGTTCAAGCCAGCTAATAATAAAATACTAATGAAACAAAAACCTCAGTTGAAACATTATAAAGAAAAACAAACAATAAAAAGGAGCAGTAACTAACCAGATGAGCACATCGTCAGCCAAAAAACATCTTAAATGCTGCAAACCTGTTTGAATAAAAATGTCTTTGTTGATAGAAAGACAACAAGGAAGGAGCCAAACTATCCTTCCTTGGCAGGGAGTTCCAGAGCTTGGAAGCAGCTACTGAGAAGGCACTCTGTTGTGTCCCCAGCAAACATATCTTTAAGGAAGACTTTGAATTATACTTGGAAACAGATGGGTAACTAGTGAAACTATTGCAGGGGTTTGGGGTTTATTATTCTGGTCTACCTTTAGGTCTGAATGCTTTGCTAAGGCAAACTCATGTAGAATGTGTTGTAATAACCTATACATATGTAATGAAGATGTCACCAACAACATCTTTAAAGGCAGACTAAATGCAAACAACACTTCTGAATGTCCAGATTCAAGGGCTGAGTCCAGTGGTACACCATATAGGTCTGGATCTGTATTTTCAAAGGGAGTATAATCCCATCTGGCACAGAATGAATCTCTGCTCCCTAAGCATCAGTGACTACATGAACAGTGTCTGCCCCTACTGTATTAGTTTTTCTGCTCTTCTGCTACATGGCAAAGCTATGAGTAAGTTTTGATGTAAGAAACAGAGTCATGGAGGAGCAAAAAGTGAAGTTCGACTGTATTCTCAGGATATCTCTGCTTAAAGCAAATATGGTAGAATTAGCAAAAAAAACTTTTTCATCATGAACACTTTCTTTTCCGTGTACAATATGGTATGTATGGCATCTACATCACCAAATTTGTGACAATAAGTTCATTGGACTCAATGTATTCTACTTTTTTGGGGGGGAGGGGGGGACAATTCATGACCATATAGATTGTGTGTGTGATACTTCATTTCAGTCATCCTTCAGTTGTTGAAACCCTTGTCTCAGCTTTAAACCCAGCCTAAAATATGGGGCTTCTTTCTTTCTTCCTGGACTAAGTTGATCTTTTTTGTGTGTTTTATCTTTCCACACATTGGTTTGTTGTCTTAACAGTTGGTACTACTGGCAAGGCATACCTTTAGGCATTACAGCGTACCTGTTGGTTTGAATCTGTCTTGGATGATCTTATTTCATATTTATTTTGTTGTAGACCTGGTCCAGGTTAAACTGATAGTAATTCCTTGTTGTTTTTTTAAATGATGCTCTTAGCATTGTAACATAATATTGGAGGCCTTAGTGTAACAAGAGGTTTTTTTCTTTCTGCTTACACTGGTAACAACAGTGCTGATATAACAGAAGAAACATTGCTACAGGTGACTTCGTGATCAACAATCAGTATTGAATTTGGCAGTGTCCTTTAAAACATACTTATGTTGCTATAATAGCAACATGCAGACTAAATTCTTCTCCTTTCAAGTGTTGTAATCATTCTACGAATGAACACAAGCTAGAGGGCTGGTATATAACATGTAAATAAATTTAGTTCTTCCATTGCTATCAACCACAGAATGCAGTCCATCAGGAAATTCTCAAGCACATGTCCTGCAGAGATGAATGGGAACTGAGCAAAAAGTGCTGGTAGCATTCAGATAAATGCATATTTAACTTTGTAAAGGGTGCCCATATTAGCCTGTTGCAACAGAAACAGGTTTGTAACACATTGACAGTTCTATTGTGGCATTAACTTTGTAAATGATTTTTGTGGGCATGTATCTGATGGAAGTGACTGAGGACAGTGTATAATCGGTCTCCAAAACTTAAAACCTCCCAGTAAGTATCTGTCTTGTGAGAAAAGCACATAGGCTTTGTCCCAAAGATCTTCCCACAAAAGGAGGTGAGTGAAAACTAATTTTCCTGTACTATATGTGCCAGTTTCCAAAGCTCCTCAGAAGTGTTCCTTGGCAATCAGGGAATCCTACTGGATAAAAGAGATTGACGTAGAGCCGATGGGTATGCTAAGGGTAAGGGGAAGTAAGAGTTCCTGGGAAATCAGATTGGAAGCATCTTCTTTGAATGGAGCAAAAATTGCTGATTTTGGTGGATTTGCCTTCACTTTTCCAGCCCCTAGATAGCACAGCCCATCTTTCTTAACACAGGCCTCTGACACTCAGCGTAGTATTTTAAGAGGGCTCTGGGGGCTGTTGGGGAAAGAATATGCAGCTTTTACTCACCCTGTGCTAGAAGATAATAGTTAAATGTGCGCTGGTTGGTACTGTTGCTGTTACAATGCAATTGAATTTGAATAAGCTGTTTTACACTAGTATACCTCAAGATATGTGCGTTGCTGATTGTATCTGCAGCTCTGATGAATGTTGATAGAAATTACTGATTCTTTCATTTCAAAACTGAACACCAAGCCAACTCCCTTTTCATAAATCAATAATGTCCAGTCTGCTCAGAGCTCATCTTTAAACTCACCCTTCAACAAGCGACTAGTGTAATTGTTGCTCTCCTCCACTTTCCCTTTTTGCTAGGCCTTTCTGTTTCTGTTTTAAAAAACCCAGGAAGGAGAAAAACTATCAGCAGCACTATATTGGATTCACACCACAAGACTAACATGTGAAACTGAGCTGCGTGAATGTTACATTTAGCAATTATTTTCGCATGCCACCTTTGTCCTGATCTCTAAAGTCATCAAATCTTGTCTGATCTTGGAAGCTAAGTAAGGTCAGCCCTAGTTAGTACTTGGATGGGAGACTGCCAATGAATGTGAGATGCTGCAGGCTGTATGTAAGATAAAGGAACTGACCAAACCACCTCTAAGTATTCCTTGCCTAAGAAAACCCCATGAAATTAATGGGATCACCATAAGTCAACAGGTGACTTGAAGGCACATATACCTGTTGTGATGCTCATGACTAGTTAATCCCTCATGATGCTCCTAACACCTCTTCTTTCCCCTTGTGGTGTGATACCACTCTAATGTGTGTGATACCTTAGATGTGAGATGTTTTGCATAGTGCCTCACTTATTTCATATTGAAAGTATAATACATTTGCACACATAGGTTTCAGGAGGTGGTGCCTTTAAGGATGTGAGAAACAACACTGTTCTGTAGCCCCCAGGGATTCAGTTCTAGATTAAGTTGTGTTTGGAAATTCTGTTGGTAGATTCTGTAATGAAGTACTCAGGACCCCATAGAGTACGTGTTGGACCTGAAAATCTAGTCTTGGGACACACTCTTGAGCTTTATACTTAACAGAATGGAGTGAGGATGCTGTTGTATCAGCAATAAGTGACAAAATATGTGGTGATAAAATTGGAGCTAGGGCTAGAAGAATCTCAGTTGATGCAAATGTAATGCTTTATTTTTGTGTTCTTAGCTTACAGTATACTTTAGTAAATGTTCTGTGCAGGGCTTTTTCTTAAAGCTACCTGGTGGCTTCAGTGGTTTCATATCATATACCTAGATTTCTCTGTCTTTTGGTTGTTTTTTAATTATGTGGTTTAAATGATATTTATGATTTTGGAAACTATTTTATTAAATAAATAAAATCAGAAAATATGCTTGCATCAGGTGTTAGGACATGAAAAAAATCTTGCTTTTCCGTCACAAACCTCAGCCTTTTTGTTAGTTAACTTAGGAAAAAGAACATAGAAAGGATTCTAAAAAGCACACCAGCTTTTGTGTTAAGGGATGGTTCATCATCCACCAAACCCTCAATCTCAGCCCATGCAATGTAGGACTGGCATGCCAGAAGTAGAAATCAGGTTTGGTACAAAAATGGGACTGCAGAACAGATTGTTGGGGTGACTCTGACAAACCAACCAATTCAACAGAAGTAGGCATTCTGTCTCTGTCTTTCAGTCAAGTATAACATGAATAGCAATACTGTTTCCCCAATTTACTGTTAGGAGATTGTTCCTTTGTACTAGATTTTGCAAGTTTTTTTGTTCAGTCTGCATTACAGGAGACCACAAAACATTTCTATGTTCCCTTCATTTTTCACTAAATGGTCAGGGCAGTCTTGTCAGAGCAAGAATGAACCTAGCCAGTGAACAAGTTGTAAAGATTCAGGTAGCATGCAAACTGTTTTGGCTTGAAATATAGTCCATTCCTGTTTTTTGGTAATGAATTCCACAGGATTCCTTAATGAGTATGTATTTACTTCTTTTCCTAACTAAAAGCATTTTAAAAACATTGTAGATCATCCAGTTGGTGTCTAGTAAAAGGCAAAGAGCAGCATATATTTTTGGTAATATTAGTTGGCTTATTATTTAAGGTAGAGATGGGAACGAGTGACTCTCCAGATGTTGCTGAACTGCAGCTCCCGTTATCCCTCACCATCAGCTGTGTTGGAAAGGGTGATAGATGTTGCAACCCAATAATACCTGGATTTAGATTTAGATGGAACAACTGAGATGGCCCCTTCTCTGGCCTGCCCATTACAGTGTAACTGCATCTGTGTTTATACTTTTGCTTGCTGGGTTTTGCTAGATCATGCTTGTCACCAGTTTGCAGTTTTGAAATGGCATCTCACTTAATTTGGGTTTTAAGAAAGTTCAGATCTCTTACAGTGATAATAGTTGTGATACTATAACCAATCTGCTGAAGCTATAAAAAATTCTCTCTAAAACATCAATTCAGCATATATTAAAAAATAATGCACACAATGCTGTGTATGTTAGGGGGATGCTATCTTAACAAGGGTTATGCTTGCCTTTTTAAGACTGACAGCAACTTTCTGACTTGACTCTTCCTTGGAAAACCATCTCTTATGCAAGTGAACATACAAAGATCTGTACAACGGCTGTGGGTGCACTGTTTGCTGTTGCCTGTGAGAATAACACATTCTCTGAGTAGTGCAGGAAATATTTTCCAAGTAAAGAGGAAGTGGTAGTTGCAGCACCAAGCTGAATAAGATTGAAGGAGATATGGAAATGTCTCTAATATCATTTCCCTTGAGCTTCATAGTAGTCACTCCCCAGGCAACAGTGACAAATGCCAGAACTGTGTCAGTCATTGAACTTTAAACAGAGGAAAAACCTAGATTTTCTCAGAAACTGATGTTGTATCATTCTCATCCCTGTTTTGAAGACCAGTGCCTTAATGCACTGAGACCATTCATTTATATTATGAACCAAACTGTTTAAAGTGATTGTGGAGGTGGGAATGGTCCTGGAATAATTTAAAATGTGTGTGTGCTTCCAAAAGCTGGTATCATTAGAGCTTGGTCATTTTCATTGGGGGCCATAGGGAGGCATCAGAGAACAGCTGTGCCTTCATCGCGCCAAAAAAGGCTATGCTGTTGCTCTTCTGTGTGTGTACCTGTTTCTACCATGTAAAAACTGTTGTTCTGTACCTTCAAGTTGTTTCTGACTCATTGCAACCTTAAGGTGAACCTATCACAGGGTTTTCTGGGTCTGAAAGTATGTGATGCACCAAAGGTCACCCAGTCAGTTTCCATGGCTGAGTGGAGAAGCAAACCCTGTTCTCCAGGGTCACACTGCAATGCTTAAACCACTACACCACACTGGCTCTGTCAAAACTAGCATGCATGAATTGGTTGCTGAAGGTAAGGAGTAGAGATTTGGCTTAATGATACATCAGTGTCTAAAAACTGTATTTATATTGGTTTAGTTTCTTTGTCATTAACCCACTGTACTTCAACAGTGTAGCAACAAACTTAAGGCAAGAGTGTTCCTTTTTTGTGATATCAAGAATAGAAAGTAGAGAGTGAGGAGCATGCTGCCTATGGGTCCTGTGTTGCCTACCTTGCCTTAGATATTAGTTAGCTGGTTGGGTGTCACAGTGCACAACAGAAAAATAGTCAACTTACTGAGCACAATAAAAAAAAATTGCAATTACTACGTTAGATCACTGCAAAAACACTGCTGTCTGATTGTAATGAATAATTGCATCAACATTTTTCATGAATATACTTTAAGAAAGTTTAGACATTTTCATAAGAACTGTAAAAGAGCCCCTTTTTAATATGGGCTTGATTTAGGTGACACTAGATATGTATAGCTAACTATTTAGGTTCATGTATGGCTGTGACCACACTTAAACTGCGTTGTTAGTCCTTGAATGTAAGGTATTGACATAACAGGAATCCACAGTCAATGTGCACACTGGTGATGGTGGCAAAAGGTACTCTGTTACAAAAGATGCTCATTCGTACGCATGATGCTGTCCACTTAGAACCCTGACTGGTAAGTTTTTTTAAAAAACCTAACATTTCGTTTATATTGAACTGTACGTAAAGAAACAGAAGACATCAGTTCTTAGTCACACATAATCTAGTGACAATGCATAGGAAATTGTGTAATTTCAGATCAGAGCAGAACCATCTTTTCCTAGATGCAGAGATTGGTAGTGGCCATATTGGCTAAGGGATTCTGAGCGGTGTAGTCCAGAAAAGTAGCTTTTATGTATGGAAGGAAGCAGCATGTATTTTGTGAACTTGCATTCTGAAACTCCTTCTGTGTCACATATATGTGGAAAACTTGTTTGAACCTGAGATTAGTGTGCTTGATTTTAGTGTGTGTACAAATGGTGACTTGGGCAGGATTGATGACAGAGACTTGCTAGATAGCACTGAGATACAGTTAAGAAGGTCCAACTGACAAAATGAAAGACAATTAAAGCATACTTGTATGGCTTGCTTTGGCAACATGGAAACAAAACTCCCTGTTCTCTTCCTTCAGGATCAACAGCTTGCTAGCTCTGAAGAGCAAGCATCAAATATTGTCAATTAACCATCTCAAAAATGTATGGAATAGTGAAATGCTTCAAAGCAGCATTTTTGGGAGTACAGTGGCTTATTTGCAGCTAACACTTCTGAAAAAGTAAGCATTTCTTTGTCTTTCAAAGCATATGTGGTGAACAGTTTCACCAAATGAGACATTTTCGATTACTCCTGACATAGAAGTGAATAGATTCTTGTGGAATAGTAAGAAATTTTCATAACTGTTTACAGAGTTTTTCTAACTGCCTTTTCCTCATTTTTGTTTTGTTGTAGGCAATCTGCAACACAAAAATAATCCCTCTGGAACTAAAGCCAAAAGTACACTGTCCCTGGATCACTGAAAGGTACAGAAAACCTTTTTTTGACTTTTTATCACTGTTAGATATTTTGAAATACAGAAGCTTTAATATAAGTTGGGTTCTTCGTTTCCTATTTAAGAAGACTCTGTGGTGTTTCCGTTATGTTCTTGCCAGCAATAAGAGTCAGTGGTTGGTTAAACGCTACTGAATTTTCAAAGCCAACAATTTCACTTGCTGATTCAAATCATCGTAAATCTGACTGCCTTTCTGCCTTGTACCATTTGTTCTTGTGGCCCATGGTTTCAGAAGCTACCGTTTATCTACTGCATATTTACTATTTGTGCTGTCCTTAGATTCTCCATAGCCCTCTCTTTTAGCATGGTCCCTTAATTTCTTAGTTTTTCTGGGCCCTTCTGTCCCTTCTCAGGGTATGCCTGCTTGCTGAAACTTCAGGCCATTTTGTTTTTTAGCTTTTCCATGACTTAGCTGCTCTTTCTAGTCCTCTTCCCCAGCCATTAGTCATCGCTAATGTCTGTTCTTGGCAGTGACTTCCCCAGTCTGCTGTGGCAGACTTAGTGTAGCCCTTGCTGCTCTACCTCTAAATCCGCCAAGTGGCATTTGGAAGGGAAATGTTACAGGTTTTGAAGACCTGTCTGGTACACCTCTGTATGCATGTCTTAAATGTGGCACCAGATGTGTATGGCAAAGAGCTTTGCAAGTGCTTAAGCCCCTTTCATGAAATGCAGAAATGTAGATAGCGGTCTTATCCAAAATCAGAATGGTTGCTCTTCCAGCCCACTATACCGGTCTACTGTGACTTGGTCGCCAGGATTTGTGCCACCATTTGCATGTGAAGCATGTGCATTAACTCTGGACAGCATGTCATTTGTGGTAAGATTAGTTTATATCACACTATGACTGAGCTATCACCGTGCTTCAAGGTCTCTTTCTTAACCATGATTCCTCTTATTGCAGATAGCCATTGTAACTTATGCAAAGCATTAATGCTGAGATTGAAATCTATAAAGATCTTAAAGTAGTGTTGTTAACGTGATTTTTATAAAACTGAGCAACATATGAAGGGGAAAATTGAAGAAAATATGGAAGTCTACCTTTATGATTACATCACAAACATTATATTGGCTACTTCAGTAGTGAAAGCTGTGAAGTTGTCAGAATACCGGAAAACTTTGGTTTGTGGTGCTTCAGGTGAATTTGCACTTCAGTGAAGCAGGAAAATATAAATGTTCTATGGTATGTAGTGTTTGACCCTGAAACTGGGCCTGTAACCAAATTTGTCACACCATCTGGAGAACAGTGTTTCTATTTAAGTTTAAATATTTAAGGTCATGTTGACTCTTTCTTGGAAAACTTTTCCTCTTGTTTCCACTGAAAATTCTTACCTGAACTTCCATAAATGATGGATTTTATTAATCCATTGGTGGCAGCTTGCAGATCATTTTTATCTTACACTTTGTTTTCTCTCAATTTGCATGTTTCTTGATGGCATTGATTTTTAAAATCTACGGTATACTTAAGTCAAATCACTGTTAGTGGCACTCAGATACTAGAACAATGTTTCCTTGTTCTTAAACTAGGGTTTGATCAGTGTTTGAGTTGGACATGTTTTAAAACTTTCGTATCTATTATTTAGGGGGAAAAAAACAGATCATGATAAAAGGACATGAGTAACTGGTCCCATTATATCCCCATGACAATACTAATTCCAAACTCCGTTATCAGCCATCACAGTTGTGCGGCCTTCATTTATTTGCATAGATAGGATCCAGTTCCAGGGCTGGTAAATTGTGCTGATTGTCATAATTTTTTTTTTCTGAGCTACACTGTATGGAAAGACTGTTCATTGAATGTACTGTTGAAGAAAAGCCTGAATGATTGTTGTTCACTAGTAGATTTCATATTCTAAAGTCTGTAATATTGTTTTTCTCCAATACTTATTTGCTAAATGACACTCTTACCCTGTAAGAGTACATTTTCCTTTTTTCTCCGAGCTCTTCCAACAAGTGAATAGGTAATTGTTGTTTATTATGTTTATTACTACTAATGTAATATATTTATCTGAAATTGCTTAAGAGTACTTTGAACTTTTGGCCAGAAGTCCAATGACACCTAGGATAGTTTTACAAATGCTGCATCTTACATACGCACTTTTCCTGTGGTTCTCTCTAATTTGTATAATTTTTTTGACTGGGAAAAAGTACTCTTCTGAGAACATACAATTATCTGTCCTTAAAAATAACTGTGTATTTTAATTCACAGCTGCAACTCTATATCATATTTGATATTGAGATGGTTTTAAAACTTTTAAAATTTAAAATATATAAGTGTACAAAAGCACAGTGCTGTTTTTATAAAGTGCAAAACTCTGTGCATGTGTAAGAATATCCAATCACAAGCAGTGAATATTCACGGAAGAAAACAAATAAGCCCTTATGGGAACTTAATTTCATGCTTTGTTCAGGAGCAGGCAAAATACAAAACAGACGTGGGGACTGGTACTTGGAATTTGAAGCCAGTTGTAAGTTTAGCTTTGAAAGCGGCTGACAACTGTTACTTCAGTTTTCCTCCACGTTGTCATTTTTAACATTCTTGTGGAGAGTGGCGTAGCTATGGCACTCATTCTTGGTACTTAATAGTCTAGGGAATATTAGATTTATTTTCCTTTCAGCAAAACATTTCAAATGTGAAGTATGAATTTACTATGAAGTCAAATGTAGTGTTGTGGATTCTTGCTTTGAGCAATAATTCCTCTGAAATAAATTGTTAACACTTATCTCTTTGAATAATGCAAACTTCATTCCATGAGGAATCAGTATCAACACTGTAAACTCTAAAGATTGCTGTATTCATTACAGTATTAATATCCATATAAGGATGGGCTGTTAATAAGCAAATAACTCCTTATCTCTGCTCAAATTATTATTTTTTGTTTCTTTAATTTATATCCAGCCTTTTTCCCAGGATGGTAGACAGCAGCAAAACTGTTAGAGTGTGTGGCTAACAGAAGGTGGTGGCGTATTTGCCACCAGTGACATTTTATTTGAAAATTGTGAAATTCAGTTGACTACCGTATAACCTTCTTTTTGTTTATATTTAAGGTAAAAATTGAAGCACTGGTATAGAAAAAACCTACATTCAAAGCCAAGTTTACCTGCAGCAATTTATCTTAGATGGAAGTCAACATGTCTCAAGTTCAAATCCAGAATCCATCTGCTACACTTTCTAGCAGTCAAATACTAAACAAGAACCAATCTCTTGCACAGCCTTTGAGTATTCCTTCTCCCACTAGTTCTCTGCCCTCTGAAAATGCAGGTAGACCTATTCAGAACTCTGCTTTACCTTCTGCATCTGTTACATCTACCAGTGTAGCTGCAGGTGAGTCTACAAATGTCATTGGTGTATCAAAATCCTGTTTGACTTGAACCTTTTCTTCAAAAAGTTAGTATCACATACTGATATTCTCCGTATGGTGCTTGTTAAATTTAGTTTTTTTAAAAAATGCTTTTGAGCAAAATTAGATTAAAATCATTCTACAGTACAGCCTTATACATTATTATTTAAAACTTGCTATTCTGTAGTCATTTCTGCTTTTTTAGTCTTTTCATATAGGATGTAAGAATGCATGTTTAACAGGGATCTTTTATTTGGGGGGTTTATTCAGTGGGCTGGTTTTGTTAACATCTCCCTTAACTATTTCCTGTATCACATTCTTGGGATTAATCAAGAACTGAAGCCGAGTGAAGGGTTTTTGGCTCAACTTTTCAAAGACAGGTTAGAGCACTGGATAGTTTTCTCTTCCCCTAGTCATTCTGCAGTTTCTGTCCCTGCATGACATCTTTTGGGTGCTTGATTTAAGGCATAATTTTTCAGAGAAAGTGAAGGATCCAGTGCAATAGCAGCTTATCATCAAAGGGAGCCTCCAGGGAACATTATCACTAATGCAGCCATTAGGGATTGTGTTTAAAAGAGCTTCCAAGTCATAGTTAAGACTGAGGGACATGAGCAAGTGCTATATGTGGACACAGAGCTTAATTTATTTTCCCTCCCCATTTTCATCAAACTATTGTTTGGCCTTATTGCATTTGAAATGGCAAATGACTGACTATGGTTTGAACAACGCTTCCAAATCACTGTTTAGAATATCATCTGAGTACATCTGGTATGTGCTAGACTTCAGGTGATGTATAGAAAACTATATCTGAATAGTGTGGAACTGCTGACCTATAAAGGTGTGGGGTAGTGATAATCATCTAAAATCTCTCACCCCTTGATAAATCTGTCATAATTGTGCTTCCCAAGGCATTTGGGAAAAACAGGAAATGCTGAACTTACTACGTAGCTTCAAGCTACAAAATACCATCTTGGAGTGTGATTAGAGCTGCTTCACAGTGAAGTTTTAGGCAATTTACTGTGCATCATGGGATTATACTCAGAATATTGAAAGTTGGAAGACATAGGGCATATTCATTTATTTAGTTCTTTATTTGTTTTGGGCTGGACTTATATTTATCTGGCCTAGGTTTCTGTAAAGTCTGTTAGGTTGTGTGTTGCTGTTTTCATCAAAATTGGGGAGAATGTTAGATGACTGCCATAATAAAAGCTCTGTATCCAGAATGAGGCACTCAGATTCTCCTTAAAGGAGATGACATATCAGAAGAGGAGGAAGTGAGGACAGAGATCTGAAACTTTACCAGTTTTTAAAATATTAAATGAGAAATTAAGATTATGATTAAATGCAAAACAGTTGAATTCTTAGGGAAGGAGGAGTTGTAAGATTAAGACCGATGCCTCAGGAATATGTCATAACAATTGAACAGAGCGTGCTATGTAGGCCGGACAAGAGGCCCACAGCCTTTAAACATCAAAGCAGTTATTTAGGTGCCTGGTTGGTTTGCTTGCAGACCAAATATCTGGCAGATTTTGCAACAGTAATATTTACTCACTGTCTAATCTTAAAGGTTGATTATAAAGCTAATTTTGCCTGGCATTTTGGTAATCTGAATTAACAGATACTCTGAACCACCTTATTTTAGTACTAGAAATTGAATGTGTTGAGGTTCTTTGGTTATTTTTGAAAATCTAAGCTTCTGGGCAGTATGTCCCCATGTCTAAGTAGTAAGCTTCTTGCAGTACTGCTGTGAAAACAAGCATTCTTGAATTTTCAGTAATAACAGAAGATCAGTGTTCTATCCACAGACTGAAGTAGTTGTTTGTCTTGCCTTTCAGTTCCTTCTAACATGGCAAACCCCAAAGAGAAAACCCCAATGTGTCTTGTGAATGAGTTAGCCCGTTTCAACAAGATTCAGCCTGAGTATAAACTTTTGAGTGAACAGGGTCCAGCTCACTCAAAGGTAAATATTATCATATGACTTCTATATTTATGAATGGAGTATCTGGAATGAAAGTGTTGTGAGTGTCAAGTGTATGCTTGTGAGATGTGCGAGCTTCGCATGGCTTCAGGTATATAGGCCTGGTGGTGCCTAGATATTAGATGGTGATAAACGATAAGTTAACCAAAACTTTTATAAGACCAGTTTATTATCTTAAAACCTGCTGCTACTGATGACTCTTCCTGCCTTTAAACAGGGCATTGTGCTTCAGTCAAATATGCAGCCTCAGCCGTAAAATGGGAGTAAATATAAATGGCAAATGAGAAGATCAATAAAGCACAATATGTAGTATAATGTGCCCTCCTTACCCACAGTCTCAGGATATGTGAATTTAAACTTCTGTGACAATGTCACATTCTGTACCTAAAATGGTTGTGATGTGCTTATGTTAAAGCGTGTGCACACACATTGCCACCATTGAATAGTATAGGATCAGAGCATGCACAAATTTCACCATTTGCAGGGATTCCTGGAACCTAAGTCAGAAATAACTTGAAGGCACACAACAGCATAGGTTAAGAGAACTACTATTTTGCTTTCTTCAAAAATTAAGGGCTGCAAGATATATTTTTTTTCCAGGAGGCAGAGAGGATCTAAATTTAGTTTGCTAGTTTTTGTGTAAGTGTTTATTTTTACTTGTGCAGTTTTGTTACTATTTTACAAACTGCTTTGAACAACCAGAAGGGTGTTATATAAATGTTCTAACAAATAAAAATAAAGTGCTAGTGTGTAGAGTTCCTTGTAAGATATTATTAGGTCATTCAGTGAGGGCACATAGAACAGTATTCATTCAGCTCTATAGCAGTGAAATGTTCTCAGTTTGGCAGTACAGTTCTCCCTCCACATTTGTGGGTTTGACGTTCGCAAGTTTAATTTCTCATGATTACATATGCCTCCCCTTCATTCTCCTCTCATTCTCATGCGTTTTGCCCCAATGCAAAGAACTCGGCTGAGGCAAAACAGTAGGGAATGGAGGGGTGGGGAAAAACTCACATGAGCCTTCCTTTCCCCCTCCAGAGCTCCCTCCTTCTCCTTCCCATGCAAAGTAGAAGGAAAGCAGAGTGGGGGGAAAGCTTGTGCGAACCTTCTTTTCCCCCCCTCCAGAGCTCCCTCTTTCCCTTTCCACTCAAAACAGAAGGGAAGTGGGGGTGGGGGACAGCTTGCACAAGCCTTCCTTTCCTCTCGCCAGAGCTCCCCCTGCCATTCCTGTGCATTTTGCCCTGATGTGGAGAATTCATGCTGAGGCAAAATGGAAAGGAATTGGGGCGGGAGGGAAGAAGTCTTGCGTAATTTCACTGAGCCAAGGCAAAATGCATAGGAATGATGGGGAGCTCTGGAGGGGAAAAGGAAGGCTTGTGTAAGCCTTCCTTCACCCCCATTTCCTTCCATTTTGCATATGAACAGGAAGGGGAGGCAGAAAGAAATGGGAGGGGAGTGGGGGGTTATTCACAATTTTTCCACTTTTGTGAGGGTTCTGTACACAGAACCTTCATGAAGATGGAGGGACAACTGTATCTCGAAAGCCGAACTAAATATATTCCAAAAGCATGAACAGAGATCTATGTGAGCAAAGCCATGTGAGTTTCTAAAATTGTAGAAGTGTGTATCATTTTCTTTTATAGTGGCAAATAAATTTGTGATATGGCTGAACAAAGATAAAATGGATCTTTTAGGCAGTCTCCTAGGAGCTACTGGGAAGCCTTAAGAAGAAGAAAATAGAAAATAAAAACATAAAGAAAATAGTGAGCTTATAGTTTATAATAGAAGAGATCCAGTGCCAGTAATCCAATAGGATTTTTTCTTCCTAAAGAACATTACAAATAAGAAATCAGTGGTGCAAGTTTGCAGTATGACAAGTTGAAGGCAGGTAGATGCAGAATTTAACCCTGCACGTAAGAATTACTGAGGGGGACCCTGCAGTGCTTTCTCATTTTGTGTTTGTCTATTTGTGTGTGTGCATACACATGCAGGAATGGACTCACTGAAAAACTGAATTTATTAGAATCATAGAATCATGGAAATGTAGAGTTGGAAGAGACCACAGGGGCCATCCAGTCCAACCCCCTGCCATGCAGGAACACCCTCAAAGCACTCCTGACAGATGGCCATCCAGCCTCTGCTTAAAAACCTCCAAGGAAGGAGACTCCATCACACTCTGAGGCAGCCTATTCCACTGCCGGACAGCCCTGACTGTCAGGAAGTTCTTCCTGAGGTTCAGGTGGAATCTCCTTTCCTGCAGCTTGAATCCATTGCTCCTTGTCCTGGTCTCTGGAGCAGCAGAAAACAAGCCCTCTCCCTCCTCTACATGGCATCCCTTCAAATATTTAAACATAGCTATCATGTCCCCTCTTAACCTTCTCTTCTGCAGACTGAACATACCCAGCTTTCGAAGTCTGTCCTCATAGGGCTTGGCTTCCAGGCCCCTCACCATTTTGGTCACCCTCCTCTGGACTTGCTCCAGCTTGACCATGTCCTTCTTGAATTGGGGTGCCCAGAACTGGACACAGGATTCAAGATGAGGTCGAACCAAAGCAGAGTAGAGTGGTACCAGTACCGCCCTCGATCTAGACACCGTACTCCTATTGATGCAGCCGAGAATTGCGTTGGCTTTCTTGGCTGCCGCATCACACTGCTGACTCATGTTCAGCTTGTGGTCTATTAAGACTCCTAGATCCCTTTCACACGTACTGCTATCCAGCCGCGTGTCCCCCATCCTATATTTCTGCATTCCATTTTTTCTACCTAAGTGTAGGACCTTACACTTCTCTCTGTTGAATTTCATTTTGTTAGCCTTGGCCCAGCTCTCCAATCTACCCAGGTCATTTTGAATTTTGATCCTGTCCTCTGGTGTATTAGCAACCCCTCCCAATTTGGTGTCATCTGCAAATTTGATGAACATGCCCTCTATTCCTTCATCCAAGTCGTTGATGAAAATATTGAACAGCACTGGGCCCAGGACAGAACCCTGTGGCACCCCGCTAGTCACTTCTCTCCAGGATGAAAAGCAGCCATTGGTGAGGACCCTTTGGGAACGGTCACTCAACCAGTTACAGATCCACCTGACAGTAGCTCTGTCCAGCCCGCATTTTACTAGCTTCTTTGCAAGAATGTCATGTGGAACTTTGTCAAAGGCCTTACTGAAATCGAGATATGCTACATCCACAGCATTCCCTTCATCTATCAAGCTAGTAACTCTATCATAAAAAGAGATAAGATTAGTCTGGCATGACTTATTTTTGAGAAATCCATGTTGACTTCTCGTGATTACCGCGTTGCTTTCTAAGTGATTAAGGCAGTGAAATGCTGATTATTTTCTAAC
The DNA here is from genome assembly GCA_030412105.1 of Cyclura pinguis. Classification (NCBI taxonomy): domain Eukaryota; kingdom Metazoa; phylum Chordata; class Lepidosauria; order Squamata; family Iguanidae; genus Cyclura; species Cyclura pinguis. The sequence goes on along the minus strand of CM059602.1, from coordinate 28,404,711 downwards.
ATTCCAATTTTGAGAAGTTGGAGCTGTTACTTGGTAACACCATTTGACCAGCCATTTCAATAGGAAATGAATGGTTTCCTGGCACACTACACATATTATAATACTGGTTAACTTCCCAGCTTCATGAGGACTCTTTTGGACACTTGATCACATCTCCTTTCTGGTTCCCAGCCAGCATCACACTACATTCCAGTAACAACTTACGCCATTCATATGGTTATCTACTTTAGGCAACATCTTTCCTCCTGCCTTTGTCCCTCACTGACCACCCTTAAAACTGAACTTGTCACTTCATCACTTTCTCCATAAATTTTGTGTTTCTGTTGCTATTTACACACAACAGCCTGCTTGTAAATGTCTGTTTCTGGGCATTTCATTCCATGCATCTGATGAAGTAGACTTAAGTCTATGAAAGTTTATGCTACTAATTTATTTCTCTTGGTTAATTTCAAAGGGTGCTACAAGATCCCTTTGCATACTGACCCAGGCTAACATGACTATGCCTTTGAATGCTATTAGCTTAGTTAGAATCATGGGTGGATTTCTGCTTGTAGTCGTAATGCACACTGTCCTCACGGGAAGGGTAGGCACTGTCCTCACTGCAAACCCCTGTATGTCCCTAAAACCAGCACTGAAGCTCTGCTGCAGCAAGGGTAACCTGCAGCTTAATGATGGATTTAGCCCACAAATTTGGTTTGTTTTTAACTGAAGGTAAGGGTGTTGGTGGGGGAGGAAAGGAGATGAAACACCACAGCCAACTGATCCCATGATCATTGAGTATAACATGGAGTATGAAGTGGTTCAGGTTTACTAAATAAAATTTAGAAATATTTAAACAACTTCTGTGGTCTGCAGTAAACCTGTTAGCGCAGGTGGATTGAGAGTCACTACTGTATCTCAACATCTCATACATAAGATCAAGGAGAGAACTTGCTACAATAAAGGCTTGTTTCTTATTCTTAGGTGTTTACAGTACAGCTGACTCTTGGGGACCAGCACTGGGAAGCTGAAGGAACTAGTATTAAGAAAGCTCAACATGCAGCTGCTGCCAAAGCTTTGGAAGGGACAAGGTTTCCTAAACCTACGGCTCGCCCATCACGTAATGAAGGAAAGAATCCAGGTATGTCTTGTTGCTGAGAGAATGTACATATTAGGGCTACATGCAGAGTTCAGCATATTTCAGTTGTGCATGGACTGTTAGACTCTTCAGAATCATGACTATTACTTTCTTGCCTTCTTCAGTAAGGGCTAAGAATTCTAACTGATGGGAAGAGAAATGTAATAGAGTTCATTTTTGAACTGATAATTAGAATTAAGTGGAACTGATATTCCATAATTCGGTAGCTCTAAGTTGATAGCTTGAAACAAACACATTTAATAGCACTGTATTTTGAAGTTGTGTTGAGTGTGTTGTCTGTCCAGTTTTTTTACAGCTGTTATATAAGCCATTAAGCCACTTAGTGTTGAACCTATATTGTGTAAATAAAAATGAACTCACTCTGAACATTAACACCAGCTACAATGGTACAATATTGGGAGATCACATGGTAATCATTTGCCATTTAGTTCCTGGTCAGTTGATAGGCAGACAGTTTGTATGCTGCCTCAACAAGTATGCTAAAGAAGCATATGGTTGTATTAGATAGTGTCCACCGTAAATTTTTGTAAAATTTGTCTCAGTTTGCGTTACTTAATTCACTTAATCAGTAGTTTGGTGCTAGTGATTTTAAAATGTTCCAGTTGCTAGACAATGAAAGCTTTGCTTTCTATTAAGCCAGATCATAGCTTGGCTCTCTTTCAGCCCCCTGTGCTTTTTGTGCTGTACAGCATTACTTGTGCTGTTGGAAATCAGTTAGTCAAAGAATTAATTAGTCAAAGAAAGGGAAAACAAAAATATTATTCAAGAAGATTTCAGTTAGTTTAAGAAAACAATGCTATGCCTTCTCAGAACGCAGACAATAAGAAGCAGGAAGCCAATTCCGTGGCTACCAAACATCCACTGATACCTCCTTGGGCAGTGTGATCCCCTTTAAAAATCCCAGTCTGCATTGTGGTAGATGAAAGTACTGTCATAAAAGGAATGATGAAGCTCACATTTGATATGGGTCAATCTAGGCTGACCGCAATGCTAGGTCTTTCAGGCTTGTGCCAATTGTAGAGTATATAAAGTATATAAGTAGAGTATATAAATAAGCCTTCCAACTCTTATCCTAACACAGCTAGGTGATGGCTGCCTCATCTGCTGACATGACTAGCTTAATAACACACTTGACTATGTTTGTGTGACAAATTTCCCAACAAAGGAAGTTGATTATGTGTGCATTGTGAGCTGTAAAAATCAGCTAATAAGAGGATGAGACATGGACTTGAGGAAGTAAAGTACTTCTTTGAATCATCTGAAAACTTTAAAATCCAGCTAATATCCATCAGGATTAATGAGAAAGGCAGTATAGCATGCTATCTTACCAGGCAGAGATGATATAGCTAACCTAGAAGTCAGGAAGCAGTAGTAGGCCATATGATATTTAATTAATTAATGGCTCACTTTTCTCCCAGGATGGGATCCGAGGGACTTTTCTGTTTGCAAGTATTATAGAAGTGTTGTAGAAGATATTTTTTTTCCTGAGAGAAAATGATCGTTTGTAATTGCTTGAAATGAATTTGGAAACAGATGGGCTACATTGTCTTGAAATTGTATGTTTGGATTCAGAGAGCTATTTTTATTACTTTTGAGGTCCTGGGTAAACTGTGAAATTTTTATTTCACATTTTTCCCCTTTAACAACAGATCCCTGTGCCATGACACATAGTGCTTGTGAAATTCTTCCTTGTTTTCAGAAGAAACTTACTGGGATTAGAGTGGGAGGGGATCATTGTCTTTTGATGATCCAAGAGGTTTCTTGAGTTTGCCAGACTGATTGTTTGGTTCTTGGGATCCAGGCCATAGAAACTCTGCCCAGATCCTTCCTTCTCTCTGGTCTCCCAGCCTTTGCTGGCTTATAACCTCATCCATCAGTTGTTTGCTCTCCTCAATCCATACTTATTGTTCTCCTCACTTACTTTTTGTGAAGCTATTTCGTGGGGTGCTTAGAAGGAGTCCTAGCTGAATGTATCCTATAAATACTATGCGTTGTCATATGTGAAACCATTTCTAGACTAGCCTTAATTAGGCTTGCACTAAAGTGTTTTCTACTGCTTGGTACATTATATTAGCCCTTTAGTCAATAAATAGCCTTAGGGAAGTACACTCTCATATGTTCTGTTGCATTTATTTATGTAATGTGAGCTTTAAAACCTGAGCAACTCACTTTCTTTCACAGTCCTGTAAATCTCTGTTAGGGCAATCTTGATGCTTAATCAAGGCAAAGTAAACCAGAAAACCATTTATTGTGGGTTTTGAGCTCTCTTAAAATCTTGGCTAACATCAACAGAGCAACATGTACTTCTCAAAGCAGGTGTGGGAATCATGTAGCCCTCCAGATGTTGTCGGACAACAACTTCCAAAGCCTTAGCCAGCATGGTCAACAAAGAATACTGAGAATTCTAGTCCAGCAACATCTGGAGTACCATATAATTCCCATCCATGGTTAAAGGGCTCTGGTTTTTCTCCTACAGCTGTAGCCACCTTTGCTGCGTCCTCTGCTGCTACATGTGGTCATCTGACTTTCAGTAATGACTTCTGAAACATATGATAAGTGACAGCTTGATTAGCAAAGATATGATAAAAGGTCTGTTGCATTTGGAGAAACCCACCTGTAGCCTTTGGATCTCTGCCATTGATGTTCACTCTCCAGAACTGGGATTTGCCAGCACATGTCATGGTAATATGTACAAAAGAAGCGGCTAGCACTCAGGCAAAAACAGAATGCAAAACACCAAGACAGGCAGCACAGATGAGCTCTTGGTAAAAAGAAGTTTTGTTTATATTAAATGGCGCGTGTGTAATGCAAACCTTCTTAGTAATACATAACACTCAAATTGAAAAAACAGTACTCTCTGTACATTGAGTACTATGCTTTCCAGGCAAATGTGTGTACCTCAATACCAGTTTGCAAATATAAGTCAAGGTACATGTTGCAGCAGAAAACATTTGCAGTGATATTTGCATTGACACTTTATTTTTGTAAAATAAGTGTGTTTTCACTCTAGCACATTTAACTGGTGAGTTACAGCAGGATTTTGATACTGCAAAGATACCCTCTATCATCATTTAATGCTATGAAGGGAACAATAGTTTAAAGTATAGTACTTGAATTCTTTTAGACTGCCGCCTTTAACAGTTACTGTGTCTTTTTCTCTTTAGATAGTGTAACCCCCACAGTGGAACTGAATGCGCTTTGTATGAAGTTGGGAAAGAAACCTATGTACAAGCCCATAGATCCTTATACAGAAATGAGGTCCACCTACAACTACAATATGAGAGGTGGTGCTTATCCCCCACGGTAAGTCATATACAATAGTGATTTCTCTGTTCAGTGTATTATAGTATATTGGGTTGCTGTGGCCATTTTCCGTCATCCTTATTTCAGTGTTTGAGGTTTTTGAAGACTTGTTTCCCCAGATCAAGCATGAGCGTAAAGCATACTTAAAGGCAAGCAATTACATACTCCAGTGATTGGTACAACATGGTCCTGCTGCCATTGCACCATAAAACCACTAATCTGTCTCTGTGCCCAAAATAGTACTGCAACCTGCCTAAGTGTAGCTGTGGGAAAAAATATGAATGAGGCATCTGACAAAAGCTTACACTATCTGGGATAGGAATCTCAAAGAGAAAAGGCTGACAGCCAAGATACCTCAGAGGAGCAGGTTGTTAGCAGAAAGAAGAGTTGCACTTGTTAGCATTTGTAAGCAGTCTATGTAGTGGAAAAGGCATTGAGCTGGACAGAGGCTTCTGCTTTACATGGTTAGGGAATGAGAATACTGGTGCTTTGTTAATCTGGCCAGGTTCCTGTCTCCCTCTACTGAGATTTGCTGAACATTCCAGAATCTTTTCTTGATTCAGAATGAAAGCTGGTGTTTGCTTGCTATCTCACCTCTGCTTATGCCCTTGTACAACAAATGCTCAAGCAAAAATAAATACCTAGTTTTAAAAAAAGTCTGACAGAAGTAAACTAGATAAGAGGCAGCTCTGCATTTTTGGGTGCGCTCTAAAGTGAGAGAGTGGTGTTGAATAGCTTCCCACAGCCGAAAGAACAGCACCCATCTTCAAAATTATTTCTTTTCTTCTCTCCAGAACCTTTCTCTCTAAATCTGTTCTGAGAAAGTTGGAGAGCCACCCAGAGCAGATTAAGAGGTGGGCTGTAGGTTTCCAGAATAATTTCTGTGTTAGAAGTAGAAGTCTTCTCACATAGTACTGAATGTTACTGATATTCTCCTTTCTCAGGGCTGATTGGCCTAAATCAAATGGGCACAATATGTTAGAAATGAGTTTGTTATGTTTGTTTTTATGTGCTGTTGAATGTGAAAAATATTTATTGGCAGGACAGGCTGCTGGCTGACTTGATGTTTTAATTGATTATGGTTACTTTGAAGTTCTGGCTTTAATGTTAGTCTTTGCTAGTCATAGCGTACAGACACTTCAGCATCGCAAAATCCAGCAGGCAAGCTTTTGAGAGCCAGTAGTTCATTGTATTCAGTACTGGCTTCCAGGTTAAAGCCTTATGTAAACTTTGTCTGCTGGCAGGATAATCTTCCTATAAATTCCAGATCTGAAGTTTCAAGTCTTTCTGTTTTTAGGTACTTCTATCCATTTCCTGTGGGACCCTGGCTCTATCAAGTGGAGCTCTCTATTGGGGGACAGCAGTTTCATGGGAAAGGTAGAACAAGACAGGCTGCTAAGCATGATGCAGCTGCTAAAGCACTGAAAATCCTGCAAAACGAGCCCCTGCCTGAGAAACCAGAGGTAGTATGCCTGGAGCATTATCAGACTCCACTTGAAACTCATATTTGTGCTTTGAAGTTCATTGAAAGCAAAACTCATGTTTGCTTAGATTTGTGCAGATGCTGTGAAAGCTTGCATGCACACTGTATGTTTGCAACATATGTATATATATCCTAGCCTGTCTTCTGCCCACTTCTGGTTTAGGCTGGAAGTAACATTTAACCTATGGTGGCTTTTCTGTTTAGTTAATCCTTCAGATGTTTGCAGCTAACTAGAGTATTTGTTCTTCAGACATCCAAGGGACTCGTGAGTTGTTTGGACAATAGTGAAGAAGCTACAAGGTGGAAATTGATTTATTGTAGACGCTGTCATCATGGTAGTGCAACTACTGTTGATTAATGTGAATGCATATTCTTTGGCAGATTTTGACTAGCCACAATAGTAGTGATCAAGAGCAGTGATGTTTAAGTAAATAGACCAAATAGGGAAGGATCTGGCTTGTAGGACGGTGGGATATATTCATAGATTTTTTTACTGCCAGGGTTACAGTACATGCCCATTTGATCCGTCACTGCTCTCTTGCCCATCCAGCTGCTCCTGTTTGTTTAATGGAGACTAAGCTTTACGCCACATATACAGCATGTTTCTTATAAGAAACAACTGGGTTAAATGCACTGTGTTGTGGAAACTGTGGCTTCAGAATCAAGGTCATTTGCTCAGTGGGCATACCCAGAACATGGAGACAGAAAATAACCTTACTTTTTTGAATTTGTTGTTTTAAAACAAAGATCTGCATTGAGTTCTATTTTTAATGCTGTTTAGAATTACGGGGAGTGCATATTGTGGATCTCTGACTGAGCTTGTGCTAGAGATGAATCCCATTTGGATAGCTTCATTGTTGCTGTTTGCCTTCAAGTCATTTCTGACTTATGACAACCCTAAGATGAACCTAATCATAGGGTTTTCTTGGCAAGATTTGTTCAGAGGGGATTTTCCTTTGCCTTTCTTAGAGGCTGAGAGAATGTGACTTGCCCAAGGTCACCTAGTGGGTTTCCAAGGCCAAGCAGGGATTTGAATCCTGGTCTCCAGAGTTGTAGTCCAGTACTCAAACCACTGTGCTACAGTGATTCTCATTAGCATAGCAGCTAGTATCAAGTCTTGGAGATATTCCAGAAATGGTGCATGGAGGCCAGGTTTCTCACAAAATATTTTTAAAGCAGTAGTGTCTTATAAATATGTCCTCACAATGCTGCTGGCCAACAGTTATTGATAAAACTCTCAGTTTTTTGAAAATACAACATGAATCTTTTCAGTAATCATGAGGATACAAGCTGTACAGAAAACTCCATATTCTGTTTTAGCAATGCACTTCACCTACAGATAGGAGACTGTTGTTTGTCTCCAGCAGAAGAAAAAGTGAATTATTAGCATTATTCACGTGCAGCTATAAAAGGAGATTAATTTGAGCTTAATTTGCTATTGCCTTAGTAAAGATTAATTTTGCATTGTCTTAGGAATTGGCCAAGTTGTTTACTTTAGTACAGTATATCTTGATCAGCAACACTTCTCCAGGGCTTTTGCTGTGGTGCTCTTCCATCACTACTACATGAGATTTTTTTTCTACTGAAGAGATCAAAACCCTGCACCTTTTCACCTCTGTATGCAAAGCATCATCAGTACCTCATACTAAAGTTATATAGCACTTCCCAAATAGCATAAATCACTCTAATTTTTCCTTCATTTATCATTTTCATGATTCCCTGTTGATAATTAACACTCTGTCTGCTTCAGCTCTCCTGATGTTCTCCTTTACTCTGTTCTCTAGTTAGCTACTGTGAAGTAATTTGCATGATAATTATTAGAAAAAGTATGACTATGCTTATGTTGTGTAACTTTGCATGGCATGGCTTTTTGCTTGGCTGCCGTAGATACAAGGGCATGTGTAGATAATTTCATCAGCATACTAGTTACTTATTACAAGTAGTCTGAATAATGTTTAGACTTTTGTATATGCATGGCCTTGATTAGGGTTAAAGTTACTGCTACATTATGAATGCATAGAAGTTCGTTTAAGTGGTCTGATTATAAACTGGCATGATAAAATTAGTCAAACAGAACATTTGATCCCTTTGATTTTATAAAGTAGCATTTTGCTATTATCTCTTCTGTACAAATAGTTAACAAATAAGCATTGTCCAAATCCACATTTTTCCACTGTTAATACAATTGAAATAGTACTTTTGAAATATCAATCATGCCCATAGTAATATGAAAAAGCTCCAAGGATTGGCTTGCAATGAAGAAGCTTGTCTTCTGGCAGTAGAGGGAATTCCACCAAATGAAACTCCTGCCTGCATAATGCTTTCTAAGACAAAAAGAGATCGGATATATGTTTGAGTAGGTGAACTACTTCCCTGTGTAATATGGGCAGCCAAACTAAGTACAGTAGCTCCTACTGAGAAATGATTATTCCAAACTGCTAGCTTTGTGGTGCGTTATCCTTTTGATTACATTTGCCAGTTCTGGGTAACATTCTTGCTACATAGTGGCATGCTATATTGCAGACTTTCTGAAAGTTCCCCCTTCATTCTAAAGAGTGGTTCCTAATAAAGTACATGAAGAGGTGAGAAAGGACTGCTTTTGTAAACACACATGCCCAGAGCTAACATGAGGCTCACTGAAATAGTAGTGTAATCTTTCAGATAATGGCCTGTGATCAGAAAGAGTAAGGAATGAAAATAGTTGAATAACTTTGATCTTTCCAGATTGAAAGTATATGCTAAACCTCTGATCATGCTAAAACTCTGGTCTTGCTTGTTCTTTTACATGATGCCTGCACATGATTTTGTTCAGACATTAAAACACGTTTCCATACCATATCTCTGCATAGATTTTCAGACAATGGGATAGTTCTGGGACATTTGACTTGCACGTCAGGCAGTTTCAGTGAGAAACCTCCTTGAGCTTTCCATTTACTCTGCTTCTGCCGCAATCATGCTTAAAATTCCTCTACTAACCCTGCACTATGTGTGGCAGTATTGTTGTCAGTGAGCCGGTATAACAGCTATACAAGAAACCTCTTCAATATAATTGTTCTTCTCCTAGATTAATGGGAGAGAACCAGATGATGAAAATCTCAATAAATCTGAAATAAGCCAAGTGTTTGAGATTGCACTTAAAAGGAACTTGCCTGTGAATTTTGAGGTAGGTTTAGTTAATTGCTCTAAAATGGTTTTATTTTAGTATATTGGAGATAGGAGTACACTTGATAGGATACTCTTGAGTCAGATACAACTGACCTTTAAAGGTATATATGCTGGAAAGTATGTAGATTTTCTTTCCAGGATTCAGTAGGGCTTTTTTAAAATATCTTAAATCTATTAAAGAGGGAAGTAAGTGAAATTAGCACTTGAATTGCTATAAAATACTGAAAGGCAACAGGAGATGCCACCAATATGCCTTTGGTTCATTAACATATGGGATATAGCTTGAATCCAAAGAAGCTCATGCATGAGTTGAAGACATTTCCATTGGCACAGAGGGTGGGAGTTCCTGTGATTTTTGTTACTGCCCCAGTACTACACCATTTTAGAGCATCCTTCAGTCCCCAGGACCAGCTCAGGAGCAGACGTGATGGCTGCAGTGAGAAGGGAAAAAGGCTTCTACAAGGGGAGGGGGAGTCTGCTTGTATTAGTCGAATTTGTTGGCTGAGTTCAGATAAAACGTTAAGCTATTTAACACAACATGAGTGAGCATCAGCAAGCCTCAGACTTGTACACCCTGCCTTTCCTGTGTTCTCTTTTTGCGCAGCCAAGGAGGTGGAGGAATTTGGAAGGTTCAGCCTCTATTTGTGCTTAACCACAGTTTGATGGTGCCTTTTTTTAAACAATTGTTTAAAACAACCTGTTAACTTAAGCATGGTTTGAAATCTTCCTCTTAGCAGTAGAGGAGAAGGGAAAGGAGGGGAAGTACTTGAGGCTCACTGTCGTTCATTCCCGTCAGTATTTAACCATGGTTTTTGTTAATGTCCAGACATGACTGTTAGGTTGTATCTTATCTTAATTACCATGTTACGAAAATGTTCTTTAAAAAGCAGCTACAGATGTATCATTCGTCTCATTTGTTCATTCTGACAAAATGTTTTGTTCCTTTACTGTGAATTATTAAATGGGTATTTGTTTAATGTTAAGGTAAATGCATGTCAAGATTTGTTATAACCTTTAATTCTTTAAGTAAAAACTTGTATAGATCTTAATACTTGTAACTCTTACATCCCAAGAGACTAACTTTATACTTATATAATGACATAAAATTGTCAAAACAATGAAATGCCTTTAAACCATGCTGTAGTTGTGTGTTTTGCATATTTAGCCTGCATGGGGTGGGTTAATGTACTGTCTTTTAAAATGTATCCTCTTTTGGGGGCTTTTTCACACTTCGCTATTATAGCACTATGATTCCACTTTTAGCTGCCATGGTAACAACCTGTGGAATCCTGGCTATTGTAGTTTGGTGAGGCAGTGGAGCTCTCTAGTTGTGAGTTCTAAACACTGTTCCTTAAACCACAAATCCCAGGATTCCATAGAAGGTTGCCATGGCAGTTAAAAGTGAAATCATAACACTATAACTGTGTAGTAGGTAAAGGTCCCTGGTTTATCAGGAATGCTGATTGATTTATCCTTGTCCCCCACCCCATTGCTGTATAGTTCATGTGAGTGAAGTTTGCTACAACCATTATACTCTACCATTTTTAATAAGTGTTTATCACGCTTTCACTCAGTTTTTCCCTCTGAAACAGGTGACCCGGGAAAGTGGTCCCCCTCATATGAAGAGCTTTGTAACAAAAGTATCTGTGGGCGAGTTTATGGGTGAGGGTGAAGGCAAGAGTAAGAAGATTTCAAAAAAGAATGCAGCCATAGCAGTCCTAGAGGAGTTAAAGAAACTGCCTCCCCTTCCTACGGTTGAAAAAATGAAGCCGCGAATCAAAAAGAAAACAAAATCAATAGTTAAGGTAAGAGTCACAGATGTTTTAAAAATTCCTGATGAAAGCAAGGGCACAGAGTCCTCAGTTATAGTTGAATACCTTAGTTTGTACCTATTTGCATCTTGGGATGTTTCTACAGCAGAATAGAGGTGCTTTTTTTTTTTTTTTGCTTTAATTTAGGGTCTAGTGTTGTATATTTGCTTTCCCTCGAAAGGCAGTTACTCTTGTGGAACTCCATTTCAGCAGAGATTTATGTAGTCAGCATGCCTTTTGTGTTTTCTGCTTTGAAGTCTTGTGTGCATATTCTGCCTTGTGCAAAAGTGAGATGTAACATCAGGTATGCACAATAAGTGTTATAGTTTCAAATGGACCAAATCTTTAAAAAAATACATGAACCTCTAGTGTGTTTAATATGACACTACTGGAATTATTTTTGACACCTGTTCATTGACTTCTGCTTTTCCTTTTTAAGCTGCAGACAAGTCCCGAATATGGTCAGGGCATGAATCCTATTAGCAGACTTGCTCAAATACAGCAGGCAAAGAAAGAGAAGGAGCCGGAATATATGCTGATCACAGAACGTGGGCTTCCAAGGCGCAGGGAGTTCGTTATGCAGGTTTGTACAGAGCTCAGCTCTTTCCTTTGAGATATGCAGTATAGCCATGTCAAATTTACAGTGTGTGTGTACATTTAAATTTCTTCATTTGAATTCAAGTAATCGAAGTTCTCAGATTGGTAGAATGGTTGGGCAGAGTGCAAGCCCTTCAGCTGTTGAACTGCAAGTTCTAGCATTGGCTACCGTGACTAGGGCTGATGGAAGTTGCAGTCCAGCAACCTCCGGAGGACACATTTTGATCACCCTTGTTGTATACAATAAGAATAGAGTGGAACTGTTAAAATCAGAGTGGAGGGGTGAATTTTTCTAGGTAAGCAATTTCACTGTACAGCTGCTTCTTTTTTTAAAAAAAAACCCACCACCACCACTTCCGTTTGTCATAGATTAATCTTAACTCTGATGATATTTTTATTCAAAGCAAGATATCTGGCACATTGTAACATAGGGGGAGAAGATGTTATCTCAAATCTCAGACTCACGAATTCAGAGATTTAACATTGGGGTTTTAGAGTGGATTAAATCCAGAAACATGTCAGTGAAGTTTACAAAAAATGGGTATCATTGATCTATATGTCAACAACCAGAAAAAAAAAAGATGTACTGCTGCATGGTAGACCACCAGTTGTTTCAATAACAGTCCCATATAATGTGTATCAGAGTAGTCAAGAGGCCATAAGAGTGTACATGAATATGACTATGTTAGTTAGAGACAGGCCTGTGGCACTGTGGTGGTGGTTGTTCAATTTATTTATATCCTACTTTTCCCCTAAAATTGGGACTCAAAGTGACTTAATCCCATTCTAGCTTCTGTACAAAAATGCATTTATCTGGTACTCACATAGATTCTTGCTTGCTTTCTCTCTTCTGGTGCTCAGTTTTGGCTATGTATTCCATACCTCTTAGAAAAGTAGAAGAATAACAGTAAATATACCCAAGATAAAAACAAGAGACAAATTGGAAAAAGAAGGAGTAATACTTAATTGGTTTCCATATAGACGATTAACGGAAAGATTTCAGATAGATGTAAAAACCTATGGAATTGAACAAAAAAAGAAAGAAGAAATGGTAAAATGGCTATTTGAAAACCCCCCACATTTATTATCTCATATTTATCAAGAAATTTTAAAACAAGAAAGAGAAGAAGAAGCAATAAAGACAACAATGATCACGTGGGCTCAAAATATAGGACAACCAATTCAGTTAGAACATTGGGAGCAGAGTTGGAGAAAAATGCAGAAATTTACAGTTGCCCAAAATTTAAAAGAAAATTATTTTAAATTGTTTCATAGATGGTACATGACACCAGATAAACTTATGAGAATTTATAAAATGGGAACAGGTCAATGCTGGAAATGTCAGATAGAGGCCGGTACAATGTTCCGTATGTGGTGGTCATGTAACAAAGCAAGAAAATATTTGGGGGGAAATACATAATAACATTTGTACAATATTGAAGATACAATTTGACAAAATGCCAGAAATGTACCTATTGAATATGACACATATGATTGATCGTACGATACAAAAGAAAATATTGGTGGATTATATTATACATGATTACAGCAGCCAGAATAGAATTCGCTAAATTATGGAAAACTCATGAAATACCTACAATTGACCAATGGTGGGCTACTCTCGTTGAAAATAGAAATGCAGATATAGTCTCTCAGAGACTAAAGGGGAAAACTGATGAAGAAATAAAGAGAGAATGGGAGTTAGTGATGGATAATTGATGGGTACTAACTAGTGAGGAAAACATAAGAGGAAGAGCTGGAAAGATGAAGGATATATTGTAATAAGTCATTGGAATAATGGTGTGACAATATATATAACGGTAAATTGGATATGGCTAACAATTCAGATGAAATGGATGTATTGCAGGAACTATCATTTAATATTATCATATAAATTAGTGCAGTACAGTTTTTTTATCAACTATAAGTATGTGATGACTATTGAGGATTGGAAGAACAACAAGAATGTATTCAATGACATGTACAATATAGATGTTTATTTGTTATTTTATGTATTGAAATTTTAATAAAAATATTAAAAAAAAAGAAAAGTAGAAGAATGAAGAGAGACTGAAGAGGCAAGTAACACTCTGTGTGGTAGCAGTTACCACAGCCACTTCTAATGCCACTCTATAGTCAGTGCAGAGGCCTTTACTACAGATTCCCAGATATGAAGCAGCCTAAGTGACTAATTAGTGGTAGCATCAGCTCCTCCAGATTTGTGCATGAGCGAATGTTCAGGGGTGTTAGGAGAACTTCCTGGTTGAAATTTCATGTCAGAACAGCAGAGATTCTAAGCAAAAGTGATTCCCAGGTTGTGGAGGTCTCTCCCACAGGAAGCTAGGCTCATTCTCTCACTGTTCTCTTTCCACTGTCAGGTAAAGACATTTTTATTTAAACAGACATGTGCTGATTTACTGGTTGTGTGGAAGGGCCTTTTAATGAGATATACATGTATTTTTTTCTTATTGCTAGATTTTACTATACTTTCATACTGCTTTAAACTAGTGGTGCTTTAATAGGATAGCTTAAAAAAATAACTTTTTTGAGATCAGATTTTTAGCTGTGCTTTGTTATCATCTGTGTTGTGAATTGCCTTTGGTGCCATGTCTGGAGAAAGGCTGGATGTAAATGAAACAGACAGAAAGATAATCCTGCTTTTCTTTGTAGCACTTCAAATAAACAAAAGAGGTATTTTAAAGGCTTTATCCCATGCTTTCCCTGTCTTTATGTTAGTAGCCATGTTTTTGAATGTTAGAACATGATAATTCCATTTGTCTTTTTTCTAATCAGAATTTGTTGTCAGTTTCCATTCATTTAAAAGGGAAATACAAGCAATAAGTAGTTTCCGCTTCTCACTCTTGGCCCCTGTAGATGTATGCCACCATCTAGCACTGTCAAATCACTGCATCTCAATATATTCCATATTCCTTTTTAGCTCATGTTTGTTTCCTTCTTTAATTCTTCCTTACACTCCCTGTACTGTCTACAAACTTGTTCTTACACTGGCTGGATCATTATATTCTTCATAGATTCAGGATGACAGGGGTTTATTTTAAAACTGAAACAGAACTTTGGGAAGCTTCATCTCTTTATCCCATGGAAACCCTTCTGTGCCTTGAAAATATATCAACTACTTATATAAGCAACATGGGTATTGTCATTGATTTGTTAAATATTCCTTGGCCTTTCATTTTTTCTCACTGCATAAAATCCTCTGCACATAGAATCTTTACATACTTGGGGCAGTAAAAGAAAGATCCAAAGGGTGGCTGTGAAATACAGTTGTGTGTGTTCTTTGTGCTGTGGTTTCTGCACTGAATGGCATTAAGGCACTGTAGAAGAATTGAGATCAATAATCCCCACTTCACTGCACTTTCCTGTCAAGCCATATTGAAGGGATAGGTTGCTAATGTTCATCTCTCCTTGGTTGGCTTTTTTTAAATAGGAAGATAGATGCCATTACATTCTGTTCCTGTTCCTCTCTCCTTCTAGGTAAAAGTTGGCATGCATACAGCTGAAGGAATGGGAACTAACAAGAAAGTGGCAAAGCGTAATGCAGCTGAAAACATGTTGGAGCTCTTAGGATTTAAAGTCCCTCAACCTCAACCCCCAAAGCCAGCACTAAAAACAGAAGAAAAGGTAAAAAGTTTCTAAGATTATGACTTCAGTCACAGATGGGAGTTGTCCAAGTCTCCACTTGCTATTGGACTGCAAGTCCCGGAAGCCCTAGCCAACTGAGCCAGTGGGTTGGAATTTAACAAGTCCTAGAGGGCTGTAGTTGCCACCCCTGGCCTTAATGCTTCTGTCCATGTGGGTTGAAATTGTTACCTATGCATTGTTTATTTTATTTATTAAATATTTTTATCTCATTCCTACAAGTAAAATCAATTTAAACAGTTACAGCAATTCAGAGTTTAGAACAACATTTAAACAGACTGAGAACCTATTCACCATTTTAATGATTTAAAACAGTTTAAAACCACCACCTCCCACAAAGGGGGGGGGAGGGACAGTGATACTCTGCAATATGAAATATTGCCCGATCAGAAATACCCACCAGTCAGAAGGCAATCCAATCAAAAATCAGTCAAAAGCACACAAGCTTGTATAGTTTTTTAAAGAAGGAAAAACAGTCCTAATACATTTGCAAAAAGGAAAAAGAAAAGTAAAAATAAGAAGAGAGTAATAAATTTCCTTCTCACTCCACCTTCTCTTCCTCTTCCTTCCTACTTCTTTTGAACCATGTGCATGTACATTTTGGAAAAAAATCAGTCAGGCTTCAGTAAAAAGTCATGTTTTGGCTTGGTGCTCAAAAGAAACCAGCATTGGTACCAGTTGGACTTTCAAGAGGAGGGCATTTCACAGTCAAGAGTGATACAGCTCAGAAGGCCCTCTCCCATATTGTCCCACTTCTTATTGTCCCCATTGATGGGACACAGAGGAGGGCACCTCCTGCAGACTTCAGTTCTCAGCACGGGTATATATATAGGGGGAATTACTCCTTCGAGTAGCAAAGTCCCAAGCGCTTTAGATCTTTAAAGGTCATAAGGCGTACTTTGCGTGCTGTACTTTGGAATTGACAGGAGGAATGTGAGTGTGGGGGCAATAACATGGGCATAAACCATGCTTTAGTGTCTAGACAACTTGACTTTCTTGACACGATAGCAGAGATTATCTTGTCCACACTGTGGATCGCCACATTTCAGACTCTCACTATTTTGAAAATGAGTTTTAACAATGCAGTTCATTGTAATGAGCTTAGTAAGAAGAGAGCAACCAGCGGTAATACATTTTGTTTCCTGTACTGCCTAGCTTTCAGTGACTTCTTGGAAGCTTTGAACATTGACGTTATCAATGCTCTTAGCAGGCTGATGGAGGCTTTGCCTACAGTTATCATGCAAGTGAACTGCTCGCAAAGTTGTTTCAGTGCTGTGCTTGTTGACATATTTCACTGGCTCCTTAGAAGGGTGACCAGATGCCTGCCCTGACAAATCTGATGGTTTAATATTTTGTGGGTAGGTAATCAGGCTAGATTGTTAAGGGTTTATTGTTTATTGTTTGTTGTTGGTACTGGAGGACAGTAGTGATACTGTGGTGATAGCACATTTTTGGTTTTGAATATTAAATTGATAACCACTTTACGTATTTTGGTTAGTAGAATAACAGTTCTAAATGTCCTTTCTTCTAGACACCAGTAAAGAAACCAGGTGATGGAAGAAAAGTAACCTTTTTTGAACCTGGCTCTGAAGAAACATCTAATAGTAAGTAACCATTTTATTCATTTCAATAATGGTAGCTGAATTCAGAAAGCATCAATTTATTTTTGATGACTCAAGAAAGATAGGTGATTTTAAACAGCTGATTTTAAAAAAATCTCAATTTATGATTTATATATTTCCCAGATAAATAAATGCATGCTAACCTCTTGCTACACTGATGTAAAACCTTAGTAGACCCTTTATGCATCCTCAGGCTACACTGTGATTTAGATTCAGAATATGTTTCCACTAATGGAAGAGTTTTGCTTGTGGCTCTGCCTAGTTTTGTGGGATTTCCTTGTCCCCCTCCACAGCTCACCTTATTCAGTAAGATCCCCTGATGCTCTGTGAACTATTGGGGAAAATCCTGGAGGGATTCCTGTGCAAATTTGCTTCCAGGAATCCAGCTTAGTGTGTGTTTTGATCTGTATCCAACCCACTGTAACAATACTGTACCATATTAGAAAAATGGTACATGTTGCTTATTAGCTGTAAGATTCAGAGAATTAGAGTTATATTCATGTAATGCACATGATAGCACAAGAATTATTTTTATTTTAAAAAAATTGTTGTGCCCTGCCCTGCCCCCAATAATCTCCATCAAAGATAGGTGGTAGTTACTGGGGTTTTCCACATGAGATGAAAGGTAAATGTTCACGTTATTTATAGCTAAATATACTATTATAACTACAACTTTAAGAAATGTGTTCTAAATATTGATTACTGTCCATTCTGATACTGTTAAAAATACTGAGTGTTTTTATTTGGAAATGTCAAATCACTTGGAAGACTTACCAGAGTATCAGCATATATCAGAAATGCAGTATTTGCAGTGTGAAGGTATTTTAAAAATAAAAACACTGTAGTTCCAGAAAGCATGTTGTTTTGCAGAAGGCTAGGACAGGGTTTAGGTTTCAAAAGTGATTTCAGATGTGCTGCTCAATAACCTGCTACTTTGCATGTAACAAATGCTTACCAATTAACAAAGCTTTACCTTCTTATTCTATCTCTTCATTAGGTAATAAAGAGGATGAGTTCAGGATGCCTTATCTCAGCCATCAGCAGCTTCCTGCTGGCATTCTTCCCATGGTCCCTGAGGTTGCACAGGCTGTTGGAGTCAATCAAGGACACCACACCAAAGAATTCAATAGGGCAGCCCCCAATCCTGCAAAGGCGACAGTGACGGCTATGATTGCTAGAGAGCTGTTATATGGTGGCACTTCTCCTACTGCTGAGACGATTTTAAAAAACAGCTCCTCAGGCCATGTACCCCACGGACCTTTCACTAGACCCTCCGAACAGTTGAACTACCTTTCCGGTGTTCAAGGAATCCAGGTAAACTCTTTGAAAGCAGAATACTCAAGTGTCTCTCTTCATGGATTTTGGCTTGCTGGATGAAGACCCTTATTGCACATAGCCGTGAGGCTTTCATTACTGGATGATGGATTAAATTTATTCACATCAGTCTTACCCTTAAAATGGAAAGTTTCCCAGCTAGAATACAACACAGGTAGCTTAGAACCTTTGCTATGTTTTTGGTGCATTGTTGGTTCACAGATCCTCAGCTTGTTAGTAATGCAGCTAGGCAACCACCATTCAGTTTGAAATCATTTTCAATACCGCTAATAAGCCACTTTCGGGAAAGCTTGTGCAGCTGAAGTGTATTTGCATTTCCTCCTTTGTTGGTGAGATACGTGGATTTGGCATCTGTTTTATTTACCTATTCATTCTGAACAGGATAGCAGTCTGTGATGAGGATAATTGTGTAATTGTCTCTTGCTGGACCGAGAAGCAGTAGAGGCAAGGACTTATTCTTTGTTGCTACTGTAAGATTTTTTTTTTAATCCCTGTATGTAGGATCATGATGCTCCTTTAAACACTAACCACAAACCTTTCTTCTTTAATGTGCTACTTCCCTATATGCAAGGGAACAATGCCCACTCCAGAGTCTTGCAGAGTCTAGCAAAAGCTGCTCTGCCTTTTGTTTATCTTATGAAAATACCCTCCTTTTTGTCTAGGAACCCCTAAAGTGTCTTCAATTAAAATAATTTAACCCTAAAGTAACTGTTTCAAAGAAAAATATCTAACAGGCAGAGTGTGCTCTGTTGTGTTTGTTGGCTTGCGGCTTCAGCAAGTAAAACAGGTGTCCCATGTCACCAATTGTGACAACAATAAAAGCTAGACAGACTAGGATTTCTAGTTTATACAACATTTTGTATTTGCTGAAAGGCAGCAAGTGGGGCTGAAAGAGAATCCCCTAACTTAAAAGTTCTTCTTGAGGAGTCACTGCTTCTAGCACACACCAGCCATACCTTTGATGGGGAGGGAATGCAGAATGATATCTAACAGCTTTATGGAAGTATGTGGGCAGGTTGGTATAGGTGCAAGTGATTGTCAAACACCATTTTTCTAGTAATATAAATCAGTGTAACAGTTTCTGTAGTATGTGATGTTTATGCTTCTGCATTTAATGCCAGTTTGTTTTTCTACTGCCACATGAAAATGGTGACATGCATTGACTGTATCCAGCAACTGAGGAATTGGAAGTATTAAACCCTGTTAGTTTTTGCTTCACTTCTGCTCATTGCATCATTTTGTGAAATGCTTTTGAGATCTTATGATTTTAAAACTGTTACTGCTGCTTGGTATTAGTTTCAGTTTTGTACTCAGCTTTGTGCAGAATGTAGGGATTTTGTCACCCTGACTAGTTTATAGTCTTTGTAACACGGACAAGAGAAGGATTGGGTTTATCAAACTAATCATGAGGATACGATGTATTGGCAAGTTGGAGGGAAGAGCATGAAGATTAATCAGAAAAGACTCCTGAGTAAAAAGGGAAAAAAAACTGTTTAAACAGATCTTGAGAGTAATCTTGAAGGGAAAGTGATTTTACAGATTCCAAATAGGAAACAGGATAGTCACTGTGGTCTGATATCTAGCATAGATGTGGCCACCATTCAGTTCTTTGTTGCAAGGTGTTTGAACCATAGTTTGGGGTTTTTTTGGTTCTGATCTTGCACGCATTAGTATGACTTCAAAATATGTGTATGTTTGGAAAGGACAGATCCACATATGTTGTCCTGAATTCTATCCACCTGTTATTTCTAGCATTCTAAGCCACCTTCAATCTTCACTTGCAGAAGGGCTTGAGAGAGGTTACATTTTTTCCTCTGTTCTGAATTCAGAGCAAGGAAGAAATAGGTGTTTCATCTGCAACTGTTAACTTCTCCAAATTGCAGTGCTGATGAGAGTTCTGGTGAGGGAACCTGAGGTTGTGGGCATCCTGCTTAGAACACTCAGGATGAGTGGATTGGGGACTCTTGTTTTGAAATAATTAAACCTTTTTCTTTCTCAGGTTGAATACAAAGATTTCCCCAAAAACAACAAGAATGAATTTGTGTCTCTTATAAATTGTTCCTCTCAGCCACCCCTTATCAGCCATGGAATTGGAAAAGATGTTGAATCTTGCCACGACATGGTAAGAGAACTAAAAACATTTTCTGAGCTGATTTGTAGAAATTAATTGTTATCTTATTGGCTAGTATAACTCCTCCTGATACATGACAGCTTATATGTTCAGAATAGAGGGACCAGAGAGTCAATATTACATCTCCTGTTTTTTTCCCCCTTTGGTCCAGAGGAAGCTCTATTTGATAAAAGATATCGGATAATTCAGGAATGCAACCTGTGGTCAAAACTCTGATGCTGTTACTTCTTTAAAAAGGAAAACTATACTGTGGCAAAGGTTCTAATGACAGAAATTTTGACACAGACCTGCTGTCAGGGTTTGAAGAGAGATAGTTAGCTTTTCTTGGTGCTGCACAGACTTCCAAAAAAGTCAGAGAAATTCTCTTTAAAAAGAATAAGCAGAAGGTAATTTCTGGCTTTGAAAAGATATTTCACTCATTTTTAAATGTGCCTGTGACACGTTTAAAAGGTGAATCGCTATTCCTTGAGGCTTTCAAAAGAAGTGGCTAATCTTTTTTCTCCTGAGAAAAGGGTGATCATAAAGGCATTTGGGCAGTTTTTGGGGTGACAAAACTTCCAGATTGAATTTTGGGGTACTATGTACAGAATATCAAATCCTCCTTTACACAGTTATGTGTGTAAGGTATATAGAAATGTATATGTGTGAATTATGTAAGTGAAGTCAGAAGGACCAGAGAAATCTGCTTGGCTTTGGCAAAATCCCCAAATGTGTAGACAGAGCAGGCTAATGTTACAAACCATGGAGCAGAGAAGAGGATGTGTGGTACTACCTGGAGGAAATCCCTCAGAGGCCTCTGGTGTGGTGTATAGTCAGCAATATCATACTATAGTTGATGTGCCATTAAAGCAAGCAAGAGCAGGCTACATTGTGCTGATCTTTTAAAAAACATTTTAATTGCTTGTTTACTAACATTTTTGTGGTTTCCTGTTTACTTTGCCTAAATGATTTCAGTCAAAGAATAGCATATGCCTAGGTTATATACAGAATTTAAATTGAATGCTTTTCTTTCTTTAGGCTGCATTAAACATCTTAAAATTGCTGTCTGAGTTGGACCAACAAAGTACAGAGATGCCAAGAACAGGAAATGGACCAATGTCTGTGTGAGTGAAAATGAGTAGTCATTCTTTGTTCTCTCTCTCTTTTGAGTTAAATAAGAAAAAAAAATTGCCAGTATCCCCAGCTTTGGGACGTTCATAAGACAGTTTCACAAAAATGTCATTTGTCTCTAGTAGGTGTGTTTATTTACACAAAACTATAAAATTAAGCCGCCTAGTCTTAGTTTTGGTGGGAGAGTGCATTTTTGCCCAGAGTTCTACATTACCAGTATTGTCTTGTTTTAGCTTTACAACAAATTGGCCTGTCATTCATATGTCAATTTTAAATGTATTATCAAAAATAGAAAATCACTTCAAGTAAATCATTGCCAGGAAATGTTTTATTGTGATTCTTTTTAGCAGAACATATTTCTTTTCCCAGAGTAG
The DNA here is from genome assembly GCA_030412105.1 of Cyclura pinguis. Lineage (NCBI taxonomy): Eukaryota > Metazoa > Chordata > Lepidosauria > Squamata > Iguanidae > Cyclura > Cyclura pinguis. Next base: position 28,382,982 of record CM059602.1, on the reverse strand, counting down.
CTTAATTGCATTGCTGGAAAAACATCTAAAGCAAATTGATAAATAAAGTAGCAGGCACTTGATATTTCAGATGAATGTTTTTTCTTGAATTTGGGAAAACCATATATCTGTCACAGCGCTGCTCAAATTGGTGCATGCTACTTCCCTGAGCCAGTGGCTTCCAGTTTCTGGTTAATTTCCAAAAAAGAAAGAAACAGTTATAGTCAACATAAATGAATATGGTATTGCTCCTTGACAATTTGGAAAAAAATTATTGCTGGCTCCCAATCTCAGATAGCTAGAGAAGCACTGATCTTTCTGCTGAAACAGAGCCTGAATTCCTACTGATATTTTTTTTCTTTCATTTTTCTAGATGCGTGAAGCAAGAAATGGAAAATGACCCTCTCCTCAAACCGGCTAGCTCAAACACTTTGGGACAAACACTGGACACCACTGCCTAAAAAGGCTTGACTGGACCCAAACCTTGAAAGCACCAGAGAAAATCAAATGCTTCCTAATTAATGTAACCTAACTGTTTTAGAGCGCTACAGTTGTCACAAACCACTGTAGTGTCTAAATCATAACCGTTGCTTTTCAAACAGTGATAAATTTTTAGTTTCATTGCATTGTTTTGAATGACACTATAAATTTTTCATTTTAAAAAGTTTCTTAATTGTACCTAGAATTATAGCACAGTTTAGAAACTTTGTTGTCTGACACACTTACCTATGAACTAACTTGGGAAGATCATATCCATGTATGTGTTCAGTCTTTTTGTTTTTAATGAAATTATAAAAATTTCACTGGAAACAAATTGTGTGCCTACCATTTGATTAAAAAAAATAAAAGTCAGAGAGGCAAGCCTAGCCTGAGTATCAAACAGTTGACAAAATAATTATACATTTTAGAAATTTTAAACCTTATTTGATCACTTTGATTTCTAGAATATTTTTGTGGGGTGGGGAGGTGGGAGGGAAACCTGAATGCAAAAGAAGTATAAATGGATGCTAATCTTTGTTTTAAAAAAAAATTGTGTGTGTGTGTCTGTATATAAAGGCACACAAACTCCATACAGTACAGGATATGATCTCAATGTAGTGCATATAAAACTGCAGATTGATTTTCCTTGAGTGCTTTATACTGTTTAATTACATCTCCATGTAGGGCTGAAAAAAATTACCTATGTTTATATATAAAACTGTGTTGCTTTTGATGTTGTGTTTATTGCACACAGTGATGTGTGCAGTAAAGTTTTTGCATATGGTCCAGTTAAAGCACGATAGCCTTGCAAGTTAAGTACTGCTTCAGTTCATTGTTTACGCTGGAATTTTTTCTCCCCATGGAATGTAAGTAAAATAGTGAGTGTCCAATAAATATTAAATACTAAAAAAACCCTATATGTTGTTTTTGTTTTTTTTAAATGGCAGTTCCCTGTGAGATTTTCTAAAGGTATGTTTTATGTGTTAATGTTGATAGAAATTCAAAGCTAATAAAACACACCATGGTTTATTATTAACAAACTCTGCACATCTGTGGTGGGCAGAACCCAGCCAATGGACAATGAGTAGCCCTAGACCATTTCCAAAATGGCTGCCAAGAGGCTATATGTTGACAGTGCAGTGGTAGCCAGAAAAGGGACTTTCCTTTCATTAAGGAGCACTTAAGAAGCACACACATAGTTTCTAGTCTCACTCTTGGAAGCCTCCAAGAATGATGGTGCTTGAAAACAAGGTGCACACTGCCTACATGTTTTGTTCTATTTTTGAACGAGTAAATTTGAATTTTCAAAATCATATGTTATTTTGATTTCCCTAATTTCCCTGAATGTTCACATAAACTATCATAGTTGTGATAATCCTATAAGACAGGGCAAGTACAACCCTGGGGCTGCGTACAGTCCTTAGTGCTGTTTTTGTAGCCCTCACACTTCTAGATTCCTTGGTGCACCCTTTTTCTAGTCTCCCAAAAAAGGTGAATTGCATTGTCTACAAGCCTCCAAGAGTGGCAGTCACCTTTTTAAATAAGTTTCAAGCTTATCTTCACTATTTAAACATATTTTTTAAAAATACTTGTTTTCCAAAACTACAAGCAGATTCTTGGGAACTTCCAGTTTTTTGCTTTTTTGTAGTATGGACATTCCTGGCTATCCATGTAGCCCCACAGGGTTCCAGGGATAGAAAATGGGCCCCTGGGCCTACTGCAGTTGCCTACCTCTGCTAGAAGATAAGTCAAGGCTATTCTCATATTATGAACTTGAACAGAAACAGAATATTTGTGCAGAATCATCCATTCTTTAAATCACTACACTAACACTTTGGTGCCTTATGACCTGTGTGCCCTCCCAAACCATTGACTCTAGAACTTGCAAGGCATTCGTCAATGAAGCTATTCTTGCACTGGTACAAATGGGGAAGCTCTTTGTCAGGGACTCATAGCAATGTGTGTGCGATTCCTTTTTGAACCTGTTTCCTTGGCATCTGCAACCCCAATCCCCACTGTTGTGCCCCTGGTGGTGGTGGGTGGTGGTGGTGTCGTCCAGCACTAGGGCTCTGTGGACCCCCCGGAGTCCCTGGACCCCAGGTTAAGAACCACTGCATTAGATAATGAGATTACTTTTCTCTTAATGAAGTTACTGTTACTGAAGTTTCTCTGGTGAAATTACATTGGCACATGAGACTAAGTAAGATGCATTGTGGTACATACAGACACATAAGCAGGATGGAAAGTGGATGGTAGTTTTATTTATTTCCTTGAGCAAGTGTGCTAAATTCCAGAGAATATGTGCTGCAAAGACTGCAAGTGGGATGTGTGTTAGTTATTAGAAATTGCTATCTTTTCCTTTCCCTATTAAATTTGTTATTTAATGTATTTCTGAATTGCCCCTCCATTCAGTGGGTGCTCAAGTTGATTTAAAATAGAACTGTAAAAACAATACAATCCAGCAGTTTAAAAAGAAACACAAATTAAATACTTCTTAAAATATTGAACTGTATCTCTGCTTTCCATCCAGGCAATTAAACTGAGCAGCTTAGAAAGGAGTCAATACTGAAGTGTTATCAGGGGAATTAATGCATTACCCAATAATTATACATTTGATCCATTGTTAACAGGCTGCCACCAGTGCAGATATTAAGCTCAATTCAATTAGCTCTGCAGTGATAGAAAACTAAAATCTTCTTTCTCTGGGTTACAATTTAGGAAAGTTAGATTTATCAAGCCAATTTCTTGGGAAGAATTGGAATATAACATAACATGCCTGTGACGTTCAAACTAAACACTCCTAAACAAAATTAACTGAAATATATGGAGTTATCTTTTAAAAAATATTAACAAAAATAGGATGTTTCCACCTGCAGTGTCATTTTGTTGAGTCACAGCAGAGCACCTTAAATTCTGTTTGGTCTGATGAAACAAATGTTGAAAGGAATTGCCAATCATATTTTTTGGCAGCCAAAGGCAGGAATGTTCCCAAAGAGGGCTTGTGTGTGTACATCTCACCTGTTCAAAATTAGAATGGTCCAATTCAACCAATATGCCAAAACTTGGGTTGTATCCGGCTGTTCTTTTCTCTGGTACAGAACAAGAAATTTTGTTGCAGATGGTCTCTTAAAAGGGAACATCCTTCTTACTGCTACTCTGCTGGTTTTTTAGGAATGCATTTGTCCAGTCCCAGGAATTTTTGAATGAGAACTTGAACTTCCCAAGGAAGGAGGCTGAAGGAGGCAGAGAAGAGGAAACGGCAATTTTAAAAAATGCAAAACAAAGAGACACAACTGCTTTACTGTAATATTAGGAAGAGCCAAAAAGAAGTTGTGAATTAGTACAAATAACTTGTTCTCAGCCTTGCTTCCATTATTCCCCATGAGGCATCTCTCCTCTGTTGGGCGATGTCATGTAGCTTCGCATGGCTGCTATGTTACTGCCAGTTTTGGGGGCAGTTGTCATGGAAATTTGGCTGACTAGGTCTAACTACCAGTGTGTGGTGGTAAGGTGTCCTGAAGGTTACTGCTAGAGATGAAAGGAGTACAGCTATAGAAAACAAGCACTATTTAGTATTCTCATATATAGTTACAGATTCTGTCAGGTCTACATCTGCAGGGTTGGCCTGTGTCAAATTGCTCGGAGGAGGATGTTGCTTCCTGTTTTGTGAGATTTTAAAAACCATATACAGTCAAGCCCTCCATGTTTGTGGGTTTCACTTTTGCAGATCTGATTATTCATGGATAATTTGCTGTCACCTCTGCTGCCTCCCTATGCTATTTTTAATAGGGACTGCAAGCCTTGTAAGACTGAGAAACTGCAAATGAGGCTAGTAAGTCTCTATTAAAAATAGTGTGGGGTAGCAGTGGAGGTGGCAGTAAGCCCCACCAGCCACCCACTTCTGCCTTGTGAAGGAACCCTGATGACTCAAAGGAATCCACCGTGGGTTGAATACGGTGATCATACTTTTTGTGTGTGTGTTCAATATGGTTTGGGAGGGCCCAGAGCTGTTCGTGTATTTTTTCACTTTCATGGGGGTGCTGTGTCCCTAACCTTAGCAAATGTGGAGAGATGACCTAAAAGGCTGCATAACAAGGATAAGTCAACACAGTATGAACAGCGATCCTTCTTTCAGACTTCTCTTAGCTTCCCCAAGACAAAATAACATGAGAGGTTTGCCCAAACCTTATCTGTGGAGCTAACACAGTGGAATGCCATATATTTGGTTAGAAAAGAATTTCAGGTGTCCTGGTTTTCACTGAGATGGTAGCGCTCTTCTCCACAAGGGAACAGATCCAAATCAACCAAGAATCCCCTCCAATGTGTAAGAGCACTACATGCATACATCCTCTTCTTATTATCAAAATGTGGGGATTGTGATGTACATCCAGCAGGTATGGTAGGTATAAACATAAAAAATATCTATAGTCTAGGGGGGAAATCAGGGGCACTTAAAACACTACACAATTATAGTATGATTCTACTTTAACAGCCACGGCTTAATCATACGGAATCCTATGAAGTCCTGGGGTCTGTAGTTTGGTGAGGCACTAGAGCTCTCTGGGTGAGAATTCTACATGTCCTTCCTTAAACTCCCAGTCCCAGGATTCTGTAGGATGGAACCGTGACAATCAAAATGCAATCATAACACTTTAATTGTGTAGTGTGAAAGGGCTTCAGATCAGAGTTTTGTCATGCCCACGGCAGCAGCAGAAACTGTGTGGTCCTCCAGAAGTTGTTGAGAACAACTCACAACAGCCCTAACGTAGCCAGTGGTGAGGATCATTGAAAGTCACAGCTCAATAACACCTAGACAGATGTTTCCCACTCCTGTTCTCTAGAGTTCTCCACATGCAGAACATTGCAAACCATGCATTCTTTTTCCTATTTATGCAGCCTTGTTTCCTGACATCAACCACATTTTTAGCATACCACAAAAAAGCCAATAATGTCAAAATAAAATGAGTCAATTAATGCCATTTGTCCCATCTCTTTTCTCCACCTGTATCATTTCAAGAGGGGGCATGTCTGATTACGTGTGCAGTGACAGAGTAATTATGGGTATCTCCCTGCTTTTCCCTCATTCATCATTATGATTTCTGGTTGCCTAACAGTAACAACCTGTTGTGGTCTTGGAATTTATGTTCTTCAAATTCTAATGTTTTAGTTCACAAAGAAATGCAGATTGTCTCCAATACTGTTCACTTTCTCTCTTGTGGATCTCATGTTTTGGGGTGGATGGGAGGGGAAGAGGGTGGCTCTGTGCTGCGTTAATACCAAGGCATGCATGCTGGTTCAGTGGGTGTCTCCCTTATTTGCCAGCCTCTCCTCACCATTACACTTTCCAGAATCTATATGACCCAAATTACAGTATTTGCAGGGATGGTACAGGATGAGACCAGGTGGGTAAAAGAATAGTTCTGTGCAACCTTAGGGTTCTGTCCTGGGCCCAGTGCTGTTCAATATTTTCATCAACGACTTGGATGAAGGAATAGAGGGCATGCTCATCAAATTTGCAGATGACACCAAATTGGGAGGGGTTGCTAATACGCCAGAGGACAGGATCAAAATTCAAAATGACCTGGACAGATTGGAGAGCTGGGCCAAAGCTAACAAAATGAAATTCAACAGAGAGAAGTGTAAGGTCCTACACTTAGGTAGAAAAAATGGAATGCAGAAATATAGGATGGGGGACACGTGGCTGGATGGCAGTACGTGTGAAAGGGATCTAGGAGTCTTAATAGACCACAAGCTGAACATGAGTCAGCAATGTGATGCGGCAGCCAAGAAAGCCAATGCAATTCTCGGCTGCATCAATAGGAGTATGGTGTCTAGATCGAGGGAGGTACTGGTACCACTCTACTCTGCTTCGGTTAGACCACATCTTGAATCCTGTGTCCAGTTCTGGGCACCCCAATTCAAGAAGGACATGGTCAAGCTGGAGCAGGTCCAGAGGAGGGCAACCAAAATGGTGAAGGGCCTGGAAGCCAAGCCCTATGAGGATAGACTTAGAGAGCTGGGTATGTTCTGCAGAAGAGAAGGTTAAGAGGGGACGTGATAGCTATGTTTAAATATTTGAAGGGATGCCATGTAGAGGAGGGAGAGGGCTTGTTTTCTGCCGCTCCAGACACCAGAACAAGGAGCAATGGATTCAAGCTGCAGGAAAGGAGATTCCACCTGAACCTCAGGAAGAACTTCCTGACGGTCAGGGCTGTCCGGCAGTGGAATAGGCTGCCTCGGAGTGTGGTGGAGTCTCCTTCTTTGGAGGTTTTTAAGCAGAGGCTGGATGGCCATCTGTCGGGAGTGCTTTGAGGGTGTTCCTGCATGGCAGGGGGTTGGACTGGATGGCCCCTGTGGTCTCTTCCAACTCTACATTTCTATGATTCTATGATTCTATGATTCTTAGAGTTGCCAAAGTGAAAACTGGAGATGGTTCCTGTTTCTTTAATGGCTGTGCCCACCAATGACATACCCTTCCCATGGTGGTGAGATTGTGTGCTCCTGTGAGGTAAGATGCTATGCTGATGATAGCAGGGCTACTAGTAGGGTCTCCTGTGTCAGACAGACTTTTTGCTGAGGAACCGGACTAAATGTGCCAAACAGTTACTGGGCAACAGCAGTAGTGTGTGTGTGTGTGTGGGGGGGGTGACACTGGCAGAAGATATCTCAGAGACAGTGACAATAGCATCATAGCTAACACTTGCTAGTATTGCACAGAGGGAGACAAAATATAACCTTTTGAGTGTCTTTTACCATGAAAACCATATGATGAAACAATCTAAAATGGAACAGGAGATAATGCCAAAAGATGAGATTCCCAGATCAGAAGGCACTCACGCCAATTCCGCACTAGACTGTTATAGTGCTATTATTCCACATTCAACATCCTATGGAATCCTGGGGTTTGGAGTTTAGGGAGAGGCCCTTATGCAGCACTCCTCATAGTTGTCCTCTGCTGTACCCCAGTAGCCCATTGAGGCCATTTGTGCACTAGACTGTTATAATGCTATTATTCCAGGTAAAGTCAAATAATTGCGCAATGTTTTACTCAGGAAACAAAAATCTAAGAAGAAATGAGATGACATTAATAGTAAGGAGAGATGTAGGAAAAGCACTCAGAGGATAGAATGCAAAGTATGACCAAATCATATCAATAAGACTTCAGGGAAAACCCATCAATATAACCATAATCCCAGTTTATGCTCCAATTACAGAGGCAGAAGAAGAAATTGAAAGACTATATGCTGGAGTCCGGGAGGAAACTGATCACACAACAAATCAGGACCTGTTAATGATTGAAGAACAAAAGTAGAAAACACAGCAGAATCAAAGACTGTAGGAAAATCTGGCCTAGGATCAAGAAATGGAGCAGAAGAGGGACTGAATTTTGCAAGGTCAACAGTTTGTTCATCACAAAAACATTCTTCAAGCAATCCAGGAGACGACTGTACAAATAGATAACACCTGATGGCCTACATAGAAATCAAACTGGAAGCTGAAGATTGAGAAATTCCATTCTCATTATTAAAAATAAGACCAGGAGCAGATTATCACACAAACTATGAACTGCTAATACAAAAAATTAGATTAAATTTAAAGAAGAACACTAGGGCCATTTCTGCGCTGCACTGTCATAGTGCTATGATTCCACTTTCAATTTCCTGTGGAATTCTGGCGTTAGTAGTTTGCTGAGGCCAAAGAGCTCTCTGGCTGAGAATTCTAAATGCCCCTCCCTAAAGTGCAGACCCCAGGATTCCATAGGATGTTGAAAGTGGTGCTATAACATTCTAGTGCGGAAATGACCTTGTACACAGGGAGAGGGATAACTACTATAATAATCCACACAGAGAAATGGAAGATGAGAACAAAAAAGGAATATTTCTTTCATAAGCTTTCATAAGATCTGAGAAATCAAAGAATAAAGATGCTGTAGGAGCAGCAGAGAAACACATTACATGACAAAGTAGAAATAAAAAGATTTTGGAAGCAATACACTGAAGAACTATATAAAAGAGGTGAAAGGATGAAAAGTTCATTCAAGGAAGATCCATTTTAAGATCAACCTCCAATTTTAGAAAGTAAAGTGGAAACTGCATTCAGAGCACTTTGAAGAAATAAATCAACAGGAAAATATGGCATACTGATAAAGCTGCTTCAAGCTACAGAGACAGAATCTACTCTAGTTCTAACTAAAATCTGTCAACAAATATGGAAAAGAAAAGAATGGCTCACAGATTAGAAATGCTCAATATACATTCTAATCCCCATGAAAGGGACACCAGGGACTGCAGTAATCACAGGACGATTGCATTAATTTCCCGTGCAAGGAAAGTCATGATCAAAATTCTACAACAAAGACTTTTATATCTGAGAAATGCCAGATGTCCATGCTGGGTTCAGGAAAGGAAGAAGCACTTGGGATCATATTGCAAACATGTGGTAGTCAACAGGGCACATCAAAGAATTTCAGAAGAAAAGCAGTCTGTGCTTTACAGATTACAGTAAATACTTTTACTGTAAAGATCATGAAAAACTGCAGATTGCTCCTGCTCTTTGCTCAGCCTTGATAGTTGCTATAGAAAAGTCACAAAGTTAAAGCAAGACTTCTGTTGGCACACTTTTCCTAGTTCTTCCAGTTGTGGTAATTCTTCTTGCCACTGAGTTGAATGGGTTATATCACACACTCTGAGTATTTCTTGCCTAAGCATACCCTATAAAATTCATGGGGTAGCCCTAAGTTGACTTGAGGGCACATACACACAAACAGCACGCATTAGTCTGTAAATGTTCATTTTTGGACATGGTCTTTCTTCATTTTAGATCCTCAGGGTTGTAAAGTTTGTTCCTCCCATTAAGCCTGAGTTTTGGAGCTACTATTTATTTATGTACCGTATTTATTGTATAAATTATACCTGCAGAGATGTTGTTACGGGGATAGAAGTTAATATGTCTGGCATTTCCAGAACAACGACTTACGTTTTTGAAATGGCTCCAAAATACATCACTCTGGGGACACAGATCATATGTTGATTACAAAGGATGCCTCGCACAGCTGTTTTTACAAAATGGTCTGGCCTTATGGGAGAAAGGAGGGCTTTCAGTTCTCGTCTGGAAGAAAAACAGATCTGCTGTACACAAAAAAAAGATTTACTGTAATATATTTCCTTCCTACATATGCACATAAATTCAAGATTTTCTTCACACTGTTGGAGTTACAGACTTGCTTTTTGAAAGCAAAATGGGAATTCTTTAGGATTTTGCCTCAGTTACATCAGATTTGTTAAATTAAGTGAACAGGATCCACAATATGGTGATAGCACACATGCTTTGCTTGCAGAAGCACCAAAAAGAGTTCCAGTTAAAGATTATAGAAGCAAGTATGGAAAGGCCTCTGCCAGACAGAAGATCACTGCTGGACAGAGTAGACAAGCTTTCTAGACTAGACAGACTATAGCTAGGAAGTAATTTGTTGCAATAGCATGTTACTTCTAACTGATTCCTTTTTGCAACAACTAAGGCACAACTAAGTTATATTACAATTGTAACCTGACAGAGGATAAATCACTGCTTTTGGAGAGTGACTGTGGCCCTTTTCACATGTGGGGGGGGGAAACGGGCGAAAACACGCTAAAACGGAGCTTACCCGCAGCCGGGTAAGTCCGTCGCCATGCGGAGCAGCGCGACCTCGCTGCTCCACAGTCCTCCAGTGTCCTAGATGGCGGCTTCCAGTTGGTGGAGGCTCTCCGCCAACCGGAGAAGCTCGCCAGCCAGAAGCCCGCCCCGGGCAGATCTGCAGGCACGCACTTGCGCGCGCCTGCAAATCCACTTTGGAGCCGGGCGACGGAGCGGCACGGGGCTGCGCGCTCCGTGCTTTTTAAAAACCTCGAAAAAGAGGTTTTTAAAAAACACGCAGCCCGGCTAGTTCCGGCCGCTCCTGAGTGGATTCTGGTGTGGAACTACGAAAAGTAGTCCACGCCAGTCCACTCTAGGTGTAGAAGACCTCAGTGACAGGTCACTCTGCACCGTTTCAGAAGCCCGGTATGGAAATGGCCTGTGATTGTTTTAACTATTTTTTGTAATTACTGGTATGTGTAGTCTCACTACTTAGGTCTGTTTTGTATCACAGGCCAGCAACCTGTAATCTTCTGGCAGTGATTGGTTTTTAAATGATTATTTTTTATTCTTTTTGAAAAATAGAAACTAAAGAGTTACTTTTAAAAGACTGTACTTATAACAGTATCTAGCTACTTCTGGGACATTTGAATTGTAGCTAATTACTTTTAAAAGTAACCGTCCAAGTTCTGAGACCAAAAGTCTGATTTGCTTCTTTCTTGCTGGAGTGGCGTGACAGTATCGCCTACTTTTTTGTTGGAGTGAAAGAGGAATCTGTGGATCACTATCTAGAAAAGTCATCACCTTTCTGATTTTTCCTTCTTTTATGAAACCACTGTCTTCATCCACAGTGTTCAAGCTTAACATTTTGTGTACAGGTAGAAACATGATTAATTGCAGAAATATATAAACTGCTGACGCAAAGTAGAATTACTGTAAAGAAATCTAAATGATCCTTTGATGATTCTATACACGGTGAGTTCAAGGTATCCTTATAGCTAAACAACCACAGCCGTAAATTATGTGAATGGAACTCCCCCCACCCCACCCCGGGAGCATTAAGAAGTTCAGCAAAGGAGGGATCAGTAGTCAACTGGAGCAACTGAATAAAGCAAGTCAGACATATCTCTAGTCTCTTTCCTCTTTTTTCTGCTCTCACTTGCTGGAGGAATTTACACTGTGAAATGAACTTCTGCAACAAGATTGTCTCCCTCTCGCCGCCTCACTTCTTTGGTGCCTCTTGCCCCTGCCCCAGTGTGCTTGTCAGCTTTTCAGGGTGTGCTGGGATGCTTCCCTTTTCTTCAAATTCTGATGTTTAGAGATGAAGCTAGTTATTGGGAGTACAGAGCGCGGAACATTACCTGATGCCACAGCCATGAAACATGCCTGTGTCAATGAAGTAAGGACACACTAGAGTAGTCTTCACATTGTCAATTCTTTTGACTTTCAGTTCATGGCTAAGGGCTTCATGGAATCCCACCACAGCAAACTTGCTGGCACAGTAATCCTGGGGGGAAAATGAAGTGCTTTCTCATTCACAAGGCAATGTACTCCTGACAGGACTGAGGAATGCTTGGGCTCCAAATGCCCAGGTTCACTGATCCACTCGAGGTGCCAAATCCGAACATTTTCAGGCTGTTTTTAGCTAAAAGCGGCCACATCACCTTAAGAGGCAAATGTAGGTTCTTCAAACAACACGGAGGATGGTTTGTAGCACTGAATTTTTTCTAACACATCATATCCTCCCACATTTTACAGCTGAAAACTGGGACACTTGTGGCCAAACGACATCAGAGTGGAGTCAAGATGGAGAAGTTATTAATGAGAGATAACACAAAAAATAGTAGAGGGTACAGCAGTTTGTTTTTGTATGAGCCTACTGGGAAGAGCAAAATCGTGCCCCTCCTCTTGCCTACCCCCTCATTGAATTAACTGAGTGCAAACTACTTTTGCATTTTCTATTTTGTTTGTAGCAACTGAAGTAACCCAAGAAGAAAGGCAGGAAATGGGAGGGGTAGAGAAAAACAAACATTTTAAAAGCAGCTTGAAAAGTGCGATCACAGAGGATGACAGCTGGTGCCAGAGTTCACTGGTTCACCATAACCCTATGTGTATGTAGGTGCCAAATAAATACACCAAGAGCAAAGAATAGGAGATGGGGGGGGGCATGGTTAGAGACAGTGGGTGCGTGTATTGGGGCTCATTGTGCCATTTGGAGAAAGCCAGGGAATGCAGAGCCAGAGCTGAGATCTATGATCCTTAAAAAGAAAAAAAAATTCTTGAGAACTGGCAGCAACTCTTCCACAAGCCTCAGTAGCAGAAAATCTTTCATGTCATATATGCTGTGGGTAAAACCATGTGGGATACAGTGGGAATGGGGGGAAGCATGTAATACAGCTACTGGGCTTTTTGGGGTTTTCTTTTTTTTGTTTTGTTTTGTTTTTTTCTGCTGCCTGCCTGGCAGATCAGAAATCTCAGGGAATAGGGTGCCATTGACCTGGATGCCCCAGGCTGTTGGTGATGTGATCTTTAGTTAATTGTGTTCCCATAGAAGGGAAAAAATAATTTATTCTATTTGTTGCTTGCTGTGAGAATGTTTTTGAAAACATTGTGGTTTGCTTTTTCCTGAGCCTACTGGGAGAGGCGACATTCTGCCCCACCTCTCCTTTCCTTCTTCTGAGTTAATTGAGTCCAAACTGCTTTTGCACTTTACACTCAGATCATGGCTCTTGAAGTAAGCTGAGGACAAAGCGTGAGGAGGAGAGAGTAACTGGGACATTTTAAAGCAGTTGAAAAAGTGGGATGACAAAGGGTTGATCAGGACTGTCCCTGCCAAATTCAGACAGCTGGAGAGTATGAGATTTCCTTCATTCCTTTTCCAGTGACTCTACTCTAAATCCACTGGAAGAAGTCGGTATAGGGCAGGGTGGGCCATTTCCCAAGATCTGGAATCTATACTGGAATGCCTGCTTTCCCTCTACCTCAAGCCTCAAAGGGTCATATCTCCTCCACATCCCAATTTTTAAATTTTTTTTTTTAATTGAGAAAGGATAGCTTGCTATGTGGAGGCTAGAGATGTTGTGTATTGCTGTAGGATTTCAGAAGAGTCATGTTGTTTGGCGATTCTGCATATTAAGACACAAAGCATTCCTTTGTGGGATCCTTACAAGTGACCACTGTCCCTCCCTTTTGGTATACCCTATCAGACAGAGATTTGGTGACACGATTGTATGTGTGATCAAAATAGGTCAAAATTGTCTGAAGACGTTTGGTAGAGCATCAACTGCCATTTTCACCCAACCAGTTCAAGGTACCTGGTACATAGCCATAGCAAACTAGTTTGGCACTTGAGCCAGGAAATCCTATGGTACCCACTGGTAAAAAATAAAAATAAAACATTGATAATTAAATAAAAATGATTCCCTTTCTTAAAGTCTAACATTTGCTATCTGAGGCTGTTTCTGCACTAGACTGTTATAGCACTGTTATTCCACTTGCAACATCCTGTGGAATCCTGGGGTTTGCAATTTCGGGAGGGGCCAGCCGGTCCCTCCCAAAACTGCAAACACCAGGATTCCATAGGATGTTGCAAGTGGAATAACAGCGCTATAACAGTCTAGTGTGGAAATGGCCTGAGGCAGCCTCCTCACTCTGCCCAACAGCTGGGTTAGCCCTGGAGCCCCTTGTCTTCATCCACTGAAGCTTGGATCTTCCAGACACCTGGTCCTGCTTCTTACTCTTCAAAGACCCATTTTAGGCTCTGTTTCTTGGTAACACTTCAGAATAACATAATATTTAGCACTCTGGTAAACAAAGATAAATATCCTCCAGCTCATTCTCTTGTGCATATGCCATCATATTTCCAGTTGGACAACATTAAACTAACAGTGGTTTGAAGTTCTTGTTTCTTTTTTTTTTTAATCTGAGTGAATTTTTTAATGTTTCAATTTAGTCTTCATCTTTAGAAGCTGGTGGGTTATAGACATTATTTACAAAAACTTAAGTCAACCAGATTTTTTAAGGCAGACTACTTGTATTATCATAGTCTGCTTTTACTGTGTAATCTGCCAAGTTTAAACATAACCAGGTACCAGTAACAAACTACATGTAATCAATTCCTTTTTCAGTAACTAAGGCACAAGTAAGTTATATCTTAACTGTATCTTAATGAAGGATAATTTCAAACGTCTCACAGTGTTAAGTTTTGCTATATTTTTGTTACACTTAAAGTAAGAGAAGACTCATTGAATAGTGGGGGAAGAATATCACGTTGTCAAACACTATGCCTTGCATAGTGTTCTTCTTAATACTGTGCCAATGATGAGGAATAACATTGTGTTTTCTACCATTGTAACATTCAGATGTTTTAAAAATAAATTATTTTGAGAACTAGCAGATACATATTTTAAAAATTCCCTAGCTTTTACTTTAAAAAAATTGCAACTCTAACAATAACTAATTCCTCTTGAGGCTCTTGACACGTGCAATTGTGACTGTAGTTACTTTCAAAAAGTGTCACATAATTTACTGACCTCCAGGCAACCAGTTGCAAAAAGACCAAGTGATCCAGCAATTGTCACAATGTGGCCATGCCCTCTCCTGATCATTTGAGGGAGGAAAGCCTTGACTGTCTGCAAAAGGAATCAAAGAAATTAGCATCAAAAGAATTTACTCATATACACTTTAAAAAACATATTGACCATTCTTTAAAGCCCAGTCTTCTGCTACCCTTTCTTTTTCCCAGCTAACTGAGCTATGAAAGTGAGCCTTTCTGGGGCCCAAACATCTCGGGAAAATAGCTAATGGAAACGAGATGGCACTGCAAACTCCTGAAAAGAATTTAGAAGTAACGAATTGCAAGCAACATAGTTACTTATAACCAGTTCCTTTCTGAAGTTACATATCAAAAGTAAGGCAATGAGTAAGAACAATGTTGTGCTGTATAATTAGTAACATTTTATATTTACTTTAAAACCACGTCAATTCAAGGGCAATTTAAGGCATTTTTGAGGGATTTGGTTTTATACAATTAACTTATCGAGCCAGAATTTTGTTTTAATTAAAAAAATACCAGCAGTTAAAAAAAGTAATAGTCACACAACAAGGTAAGGTAACAAGTTTTCTCCTCTAACAGTGAAATATTGAATGATAATGGCTTACTTCCCAACTGCTATAAGGTCCCACACGAACAAATTCTGTTTAAAACGCCCTGCTTCTATCTCATGTCCAATCCCACTGTTAGGTAGAGTTATGCAACTGTCTCAGGCAGCACAATTTGTTGGGCAGAAGACCTGTGTGATATGTACCCTGCCTTGTGCACCCCAAGCTAGTTTGCTATTTTTGGGTGCAGTCCCATAGCCAGGGCTGCAAAAAGACTCAATTCTTAATCCATTCAGCTTTTGCATATGGAATGGCAGGAGGTCATCTTGATCATCATCTTAGGTCCCAAAAGGTTTTGAGCCATTGGCTCTGCTTGGCTCCCAAATATATGTGGTTACTATGTGTAGTTTGACTTGTACAGAACCTTGTTATCAGGTGGAAAATGTTTTGAGGAACATTGAAATTTGCATGACCCACACTACACTGTCTTTTTAAGGAAAAATTCAAAAAAATATATACTGCTTACTTCATATTTCATCCAACATCTGTTTTTCTGCATACACAAATTCTTTTTAAATATTTCTATTGTTTCCTTTTACCCATTTAAGTGAATAGAGATTGTGTGATGGCAAATTTTTATGTCATATTTAATTTTTCTGTTACATATGAATTTAATGTACATGCAACATTATGCTCCAGGACATGGCTACTGTTACCATCCTAAATGACTGAACTAAGGTCATCCAGTAAGTTTCCATGGCAGAGCGGGAATCTGAACCCTTGTCTCCCAGAGTCATAGTCCAATGCCCAAACCACTACACCAGTCTGGCTCTTCTACACTACTGAAAACAGAGCCACACTAACATTCTGGATTCCTGTGAAATTATTATTACATATTTCCTGGCACAGACAAATACTGTTTTAATCTCAGAACAACGCTGTTTCAAAAGATGACAAGTTTCACATGCATGCCAATGATGTGATATAGGATGGTGTAGTTGGTCTGAACCTTGGATTATGATTCTCGAGACGAGGGTTTGAATCCCCCTCAGCCATGGAAACTCCCTGGGTGATCTTGGGCAAGTCAATCTCTCTCAGTCTCAGAGGAAGGCAAAGGCAAACCCTTCCTGAACAAATCTTGACAAGAAAACATTGTAATAGTTTGCCTTAGGGTTGCCATAAGTTGGAAATGATCTGAAGGCACACAGCAGCAACAACAATGTCCTGATAACTACCAACTCACAAAGACTATATAACTGAGCCTTCCAATTGTTCCATCTAGGTAAAATGAATGAGCCAGTGTGGTGTAGTGGTTTGAGTTTTGGAGTAGGAGAGCAGAGCCTGTCTGAATCCCCATTTGGCACCTGCTGGGTGACCTTGGGCAAGTCACACTTTCTCAGCCTCAGAGGAAGCCAAAGGCAAACCTCCTCTGAACAAATCTCATTGAGAAAAACCCGTGATAGGTTAGCCTCGGTTGAAAACAACTTGAAGGTACAGAAGAACAAGGTAGAATGAGACTGGGAAAAAGCATGCATCTGCATCTCTGGTCCTCTCAGATGGGTCAGATTCAGAAGGTAGTGCTAAGACAATCCCATTTGACCTTTGGCATATGGTGAATATGGATTCATCTCATCTCCCATGCTAGTTCATCCGCATGAAGCTCTTGTGAGAGGTTATTTGGAGGTTAGGACTGGAACTCCATCAGTTGTAGGTGGTACCCAGCTCTCTCATTTCTACCCTCTGAAGTTCTAAACAGTGTTTGGTTTCAGTTTTGAAGTTTAATCCAGATCAGAGCTTGGAAGTTAACTTTTGGACAACAATTCCCAGAATCTCCCAGCCAGCATGGTCACTAAGGGCTTCAGGCATTCAGCTTTTCAGATGCAACGGTATCCCAACTACTAAATTCTACAGCTCAACATGAAGGTTGTTTTCATTCACGTGTCTCCTGATTTCCCCAGTTCCTGAGGAGTGAAGAAAATCCTAATGCTTATTTAAAGTTCTTTTGGAAAGCTTCCTTTTTAGTAGCTCATGTGACAAGGATAAAGAGTGTAACAAGATTAATTTTCATTTCAATCCTCTTAAAATTGCCCTCCGTTTGATGCTCTTTTCATCTTTTCAGGGTCTCAAATGTAGGATTAACTAAAGCCAGGCCATGTTCTGCAAGACCTGGCTGATAAGCCGCTTTCCAGAATTAGTTGCCGCAAGAAAACTCCCGTTCACACTAGAGGGAGATTTCATGCGAAGCAGAATTTAATTGGATAGTTCCAGAATGTAGCATTTTGTATAGCCCTTTTATGTGGCCAAGACTTATGAATAACGATGACAAACATTCCGGGTAAAGCCACCAAATCATAACCTTTACTTCAGGTAGCAGGGTCCCATTATCCACTGTTACAACTGAGACAGACAGACAGACAGACAGACAGACAGACAGACAGACAGACAGGGTAAAATAACTTAAAATGAATGCCCCATAGATAACTCTTTCAATCATTGCATTGCAGTAATAGCATGATACTATGCACTGTTAGCTGAGAAGAATTATGTTCCAATTAAATGTAAGTCCTACATATACCTGACTAGGAATAAGTCCTGTTGAACTCAGTACATATTTCTGAACAGACATGCATAGGACTGTGCCATTAGTCAATTATATATTTAATTTCATTAACATAATATTCTGTTCTGTGTGGAATACACATGCATGAAAGAAATAGAAGTAATAATGGACCAGCTTTTTTTTTTTTGCTACCTTATGCTTAATTGTGTGCTGCTGAGCAACAGCATAATAGTTCACAGAATATGAAAATCAAAATACGAACATACTATTGTGCTCCATATCAGTTAACCTGAAATACTTATTTGGAAGTTAAAATGATATCCCATCTTACCAAAATGAGCTCAAGATGTATGCTCTTCCCCGTTTTATCCTTCCAAAAATGTTATGAGATACAGGCATACCTCAGCTAACAAAGGCTCAGAAGGTGACACTGCTTTTTATAAAGGCTTTCTTGCCTTTCCAGTACCCTCTTCCCCTCCTCATTCTTTGCCTAACTGGAAGTTTTTTTTTAAAGCAGCATTGGCATTCAGACAATGGTGAAGGAGGGCTGAAGAAACACAGATTTCCAGTGTCAGGTTGCAGCTGCAGGCATGTAGTAAACAGTGCAATAAACAAAGTTGGAGCTGCAAGAGAGCACGATTCTTCTTTATCCAGTCCTAGAGCATCCATGTGTGTCTGCCTGCAACAGGTAAGGTAAAAAGCAACTGCCTACAGAATCCCTTATTCAGTAAAAAAGAGACAAAAAGGGAAGTCAGTTAAGGATGCTTTATCCCCAGCATGTTTAAAAAGCACAGATGTTGGAGTGTGGCCACCTAAATGGAAACTGTAAGAAAAGCTGAGGCTGATGAATGAAAACATCACAGATGAATGCATTTTGGGGTAAAAAAGATTCAAAATGCAAAGCTTGCTGATCTGGTTGTTTCTTTCACATGTGCATATTATTAATATTTAATATAATGCTTACTGAAACATGTTGAACTTCTATTTTTATTTGTGATGTAGGAAATTACCTGTTCTTTCTATTTTACTTCTGCCACTGATACCAAATTTTCTGTTAATGTAGTAATGCCCAGAAACACATCTACTTTGCTTAGTGAGGCATAACTGTTGCCAGGCTGTTTGCTTGGAAGCCTGAACTCCATTTCAGCTGTGTTTCTTGCATGGAATGGTACCTACCCAAAAATGAGCATGGCAGTTGGCCCGCATGGTTCTTTCCATCTGTTCATCAGGGCACTGTAAGATGGGCATCCCAGCCACGATGCCAGCATTGTTGACCAAGATGGTGACATCACCCACTTCCTTTTTCACACATGAAGCAGCAGCATAGACCAGGTCCCTCTGACTCACATCACATGTGTAAGTGTAGGCCTTGGCTCCCAGCTTGCGGACTTCCCTCGCTGTGCTTTCGTTGCCCTGGGGATCAATATCCCACAAGACAAGCGTAGCTCCCTGTCGAGCAAACTCCAGAGCCAGAAGTCTCCCAATACCAGTTGCACTGGCTGTGCCTGTTATCAAGCAGATTTCATTTCTGATTGTTTTCTCTGTGGGTCTCTTTATCCACTGAATCAGAGCAAGGAGGATGTATCCAAATACTTTAGCCGTGAGTATTAGAAAGTCTATAACCACCCCAGCCATTGTCTCAGATTTCTGGGAAAATGATAAAACTCATTGAGAGCTTTGTAGTGCCTAGTGTTTCAAGAAACCCACAGACAAAGCAGTTCAGGCAGGAAGGCTGTATTTATGAAAAAACCAAGATTTAAGAGATTATAGCAACCACCACCAATAAGGAGGTGGAATGGGGACAACAAAGAAACATTTGGCCATTAATTCTTAAACTGGAGGCTGGTACGTACTAGCATGCCATAAAAGAACTAGTGATTCTTTCATTATAGTTTACATTTATTCAATGTAAATGAAGTTTTTGAAGGCACTAATGCAGAAGTGTTGCTTTATTCACAGATGTAACTCAGTTAAGGAAGCAGATGTGTTCCTGGACATTACCTCTCCAATAAGAAATTTAGTACAGGAGGCAGAAACAACACGGAAAGAATATGGATAGGTTCCTACAAAACAAAATGAAGATCAGTTCAACATGTTTCACCAGCCTTTTGATGCAAAACTAACAGCCTAAACATATGAAATAAACAATCAGATCAGACAAGCTTTGCATAAATAAACAAAAACGTTTTGTATTTTCTAAAGGCCACTTGAAAGCTTTCTCCAAAACGCCTCCAGAGATTATTTTTCTCTCTCTCGCCAGTCTTTGTTTTTTATATGAGTTCTATTCCAGTGGCCATACTTAGAGATCTACATATTTTTAACAAGCTGGAAGCAGCTAGGGAAGCAGGCTTAAGCGTTCTTCCCTTTTCTCTCTGCTTTGTGGTGCTCACATGCACAGCAAGGGGTTCTAGAGGCAGCTGCTGTTACATTTCCTGTTGTGGATGGGTACACACAACTACAGTAGGATAGGCCAAGGAGTATGTCATACCTTCCTAGCTCAAGCTTTATTGCATTTTTTACTGCAGATACACTGCTGCAAACTGCAAAGTTTGTGTTTCTCCAGTCCACCACCACCCTTCCAATGCCAATGTTATTATAGAAGAAGGAGGAGGAGGAGGAGGAGGAGAGAAACTTTCCAGCAACATAGAGGACAACAAAAAAAACTGGACCGACTGGTTGGGCAGAAAATGACTTTGTGAAAAGAGCTTCTTTGTCAGAGACTTTGTTAACTGAGGTATGCCTGTACTTGACATTCATCCCTACAGTGTCTCAAGGAAGCTCATAATTAATCAGCTAAAAAGGCACCAGTAAAAATACTATGGCCCAAATGCTATTTCTTAGTCTCAAATGCTGGCACCAGTCAATTTAATCTGTCTGTTGATGGATAAAGGCCTACTGTATCTATCTCTAGCAGTGATAAATTCCATGGATTCAATGGGTCTGTTCTAGTCACACCCTTCATACATACAGCCTGCACCAGGTCCTGAAACAACCTAAGTCAATAAATATTTATTCTTTACCATGTATCCACACAGAGAAGAAAACAGTAGTACCTTAAGAACGTAAAGAGGTTTAAGGATCTTTTTGTGAGCAAGGTTTCAGCGATACCTCCCCTGAAGATAGGGTATGCAGCTCTATAGATGACCCCAGTACAATTGAACACCCAAAAGATCCAACTAGAACCCAACAGAAACCCTCCTTGATTTCCATTTTTTCCCCATTTTTTATTGTAGTGCAGACTGGCTGCTGTGCTGCAATGATTCTTTCAGACCTAAATATTTCCTGTATCTTTACCCTAAAATTTTTCCTGTTAAGAATGTCATACTGGATATATTCTGGCATTGCACCATTCTATTCATAACATGACCTAGCACCCAGTGAGGACCTTCCCTATGTCCTCACTGGGTGAGCTTGCACATGTCACATACTCTCAGCCCCAGAAAATCCTGTGATAGATTTGCCTTAGAGTTGCCATAACTTGGAAATGACTAATCCTCTCTTGTCCCACTTTTCCAGCTGGTTTTAAAATGTCCAAGTTTTTCTCTCCTCTTCCCCTTTTCCCCTATGTCCTCACCTTATTTCAATAACTGCAAACTATCTTCTCAATTAATTGGATGTATTCTTACATCCCAATAAACCAGTGTCCTGTAGAAAACCTGGCTTATCAAGAACCAACCAATTTGCTGCTTCACACCCGCTGATGGTCCTCTTTTGATAAGAGTAATTAAACAAAGCACAGACTTTAGTTTTATTATTTTATTTTACTTAATCACACCTTCCTCCCAAGATGGGAGTTTTTCAAGTTTGGGATCTCTAACCCTCCAACCATCACAATTTGGCAGGAACAGTTCCGATTAATCTTCTATCATCTCTGAACTCAGTAAGGCCTTTGACAAAGTTCCACATGACATTCTTGCAAAGAAGCTTGTAAAATGCGGGCTGGACAAGGCTACTGTTAGTTGGATTTGTAATTGGTTGACCGACTGCACCCAAAGGGTGATCACCAATGGCTGCTTTTCATCCTGGAGAGAAGTGACTAGTGGGGCGCCTCAGGGTTCTGTCCTGGGCCCAGTGCTATTCAACATCTTCATCAATGATTTGGATGAGGGAGTGGAGGGCATGCTGATCAAATTTGCAGATGATACCACACTGGGAGGGGTTGCTAACACACCAGAGGATAGGATCAAATTTCAATACGACCTTGACAGATTGGAGAGCTGGGTCAAAGCTAACAAAATGAATTTCAACAGAGAGAAATGTAGGATCCTGCACTTGGGCAGAAAAAATGAAAGTCACAAGTATAGGATGGGGGACGAGTGGCTGGATAGCAGTACGTGTGAAAAGGATCTAGGAGTCTTGGTAGATCACAAGCTGAACATGAGTCAGCAGTGTGACGCGGCAGCCAAGAAAGCCAACGCGATTCTTGGTTGCATCAATAGGAGTATGGTGTCTAGATTGGAGGAGGTAATGGTATCACTCTATTCTGCATTGGTTAGGCCTCATTTGGAATACTGTGTCCAGTTCTGGGCACCTCAATTCAAGAAGGATGTCGACAAGCTGGAACATGTCCAGAGGAGGGCGACCAAAATGGTGAAGGGTTTGGAAGCCATACCCTATGAAGAACGCCTTAGGGAGCTGGGTATGTTTACTCTGCAGAAGAGAAGGTTTAGAGGGGACATGATAGCCATGTTTAAATATTTGAAGGGATGTCATGTTGAGGAGGGAGCAGGATTGTTCTCTACCGCTTCAGAGACTAGGACAAGGAGCAATGGATTCAAGCTGCAGGAAAGGAGATTCCCCTTGAACCTCAGGAAGAACTTCCTGATGGTCTGAGCTGTCCGGCAGTGGAATATGCTGCCTCGGAGTGTGGTGGAGGTTTTTAAGCAGAGGCTGGATGGCCATCTGTTGGGAATGCTTTGATGGGTGTTCCTGCATAGCAGGCGGTTGGACTCGATGGCCTCTGGGGTCTCTTCCAACGCTATGATTCTGTGATTCTATGATTCTATGAAATGTTGGAAAGTATGTGATCTGTCTACCTATCTCTCTGTTTTGTGCTATGTCAACCAAACATCAGCCAATGCTCTGGCTTCTTTCTCCTTCAAAAAGAGAGAAATAATCTATAGCCTGTGGTAGATTCGTTTCTCATCTCATTTTGGGGGGAAACAAGCTAACTACTATCAGGTTTACATGCCGCATTAAAAATGTGGACTGAAAGTCTGTGGATAATTAAGCTGTTCCTGAAGTTTGTAACAGTTTGCTCATATCTGTTGTCAGGTAAATTCAGTAAGATACTGTAATCAATTGTGGCGCCTGAACATACCTGAACCACTACCATCTCCAGATTTTGACTTGCACCAGCTAAAAAGAAAATATAGCTTCTTTCATAAGAGCTTAGAATTCTTTTAGGAAGCCTTTTTTTTAAATCCTACTGATTAAGGATTCTATGTAACGAGACAACTTTAATAACTGTAAATACTGCTTGGTCCAATAAGGATACTGTTTCAAAAAACTCTGTATTAGCTTATTATGTTTCCTACTATAAATTCCTTTCTCCTTCTCATGTACTGCTCTGGAAGCCTCTTTTGGCTGAAGGGTGGGGTATAAACACTGTAAATAAATAAATAAACAAAGAAGTGAGACATTGTGATGGAAAACCTAATTACTTTTTCATTTCGGTGTATTCTTCTGAAAATGGCCTGCGTTTTGCAGCTGGGTGACAAATTTGAAAATCGAACACTGGAAATGAGATTACACATCCAGTGATTAAATTGTGGGCATTTCCAATTTTCACTTCAAGGAAATGAGTTAATAATAAAACAGGCTTTTAAAGCTGAAGGTTTTTAAAAGAAAAGGGTTTTAGAGGGTGCTACATTGTTTTCATTGAAGTGCTTTCACTACTTTTTTTTTTATTCTTTTTAGGCATGTGTTTTTTCAGACTGTCAGCCTCAGGGAAGGAAACTGTCAAATCAGTAATTTGTAAGCTAGTCTGGGAGACCTTTTGGCTGAAGGGTGAGGTATAAATGCTTTAAAGGAATTAAAAATATACTGTAATTGTTTTAAAACTGTGAATAGTTTAATACTATTTTAATGCTGACTTTTTATGTGTTTAGCTATATTGCACTTGGTTTAAGTTGTAAAGCAACTGGAATCCTAACCTTGGGGGAAAGGATGGGGTATAAAAAAATGAATAATGATATTTTCTTGCTTTTCAAGGACAGCTCCAGGTGTGGAGGACTCTCCACAAAGTGTTTTTTGATGGGTGAGCCCTCTCCTGTGTGGGTGAGCCCTCATAAGTAGTCATGGTTGTAGCAGCACACCATTTCCACACTATACAGTTATAGTGCTATCATTCCACTTTCAACTTCCTATGGAATTCTGGGGTTTGCAGTTTAGGGAGGGGCATTTGGAATTCTCAGCCAGAGAGCTTTTGGCCTCAGTAAACTGCAAAGCCTAGGATTCCACAGGATGTTGAAAGTGGAATGATAGCACTATAACAGTGTAGTGTGGAAATGGCCCCTGAGTCATCGTTTTAATCCCCTTTTAATCTGCGTAGTGTCAGCCCTTGCTATTGTAGGAAAAATGAATGGCTGCTCTTGAACCAAACTGCTGAGTGCAGACCAGACTACCGGACAGATAAGACAGATATAGAAACAGACACACACACACACACACACACACACATGTCTGTGTGCATGTGTATTTGCTTCATCAGCGTCAGAGTCGGAGCAGGCGTTACTGGGCTCTGTGGAGGCACGGTGAGGCTTCTGGCCCCTGACGTCCCTGACCCACACATAGACTCCTCCTTTAAGAGTGACACACAACTGCACTTGACATTTCCAGATGACACCGCTATAGTGCTATTATTCCACTTTTAGCATCCTGTGGAATTCTGGAATCTGTCGTTTACTGAGGCCAAGGAGCTCTCTGGTTGAGAATTCTAAGTGTCCCTCCCGAAACTGCAAAGTCCAGGATTCCGTAGGATGTTGAAAGTGGACAATAGCACTATAACAGCGCAGTGTGGAAGTGGCCACAGCTCAAGGCTGTCTAGTCCAGGCCTCTCTCCACACAGGTTACCTAGCCGCTTCTTCAAAATCTCTAATCTCTCCTGGCGGAGAAATCCTTGCGTATCGTCAAACAAACCGCTGATACTGTACTATCAAGCAGTTCTTAGCAATGTTTTAAGTCATACACAATCTCTTTTAACCTGATTTAAACGATAGGCTCAGGGGTCCTGCACTCTGCGATCAGAGAGAACAAATTTGCTCCACCATTTCGGTGCCAGACCCTCAGACATTTGAAGATGACGATCGTGTCAAAATTGTTTCGGTCCTTCTTGAGACGAAAACGTGTAATTTCCCATCCAATTTTGTTATTCGCAACACTTAGTATTTTTGGGAGGGCAGCATCACGACCTGGAGGGAGGCAATGGAAATACTTCGGATTATTTAAATTTCCAGCAACCCCGGTTATCACTTCCAGGAGATCCTAAACCTCGCCCGCGAAAACGTTTGATCACGATATAAAAATTATTTCCAACTGTTTCTGAAGGAGATGGAAGGAAAACACAGCAAATATAAGGTCGCCGCCCAATCCCCCCCGGAAGACTACATTTCCCAAAATGCCTTGAGAAGAGTCTGCGCACTAAGGCGCAACGAGCTATATAAGGGCGCAGAAGGGGAACGAGAGCTCTTTTCCACGTGGATTGCGAGAGGTAAGGAGCGGGTGGCGGAGCGCGGGCTGCGTAATCCGGTGCAATCCGCCACGAAGCGTGGAGGAGGGAGTGCGAGCAGCCAGCAAGATAACCTGGAGGCATATGAGTAACGGCTAACGCACTTTTCTAGCTCCAGTATTTGCTCCGTTCCTCGTTCAGCTGCAGGTCGCTTCGGCTAGCTGCTCGCCTCCCGATTTTATTTTTTTTAACCCAGCGCTGGATATCTGCCGTATGTATTCTCTCCGTTCAGGAAGATCATATTCTCACCTTAAGATTCGGGTGTTTCCTGAGCAGTGTCCATGCACGGTATTTAGTACCCCAGTTCTGACTCTTGCTGCCTATGATGACTGTCAGGCTTCTTTCCCCATCAGAGCGAAAGTGTTGATGCCTTTGCTGTTAAGCCAGAAATTGTTCTGATGCACCAAGAGTCCAGTGAGAGGAGAGGCTGGAAGGGCAGGCGAGGAACTGGGGGGCGCCGTTTCTGCCTTACCCTTTCTTGCAGTTTTCGTGTAATAAATAGTTCCGATTAAACCTCTCGTGATTGATTTTTTTTCTTCCATTCAGGGGTGTTTTGCCAAGTATGCGCAATGAACGCTGTTGGAAAACTTTCCAGGCAGAAGGTGAGGGAGTTACCTGAAATGGAAAGGCTCTGTGGGACTTTCAAAAGAATAACATGTAAGTAAAGTTAAGCTTGAAGTGTTTAATATGGCAGATTTAAAACTCTGTTTTAATCCATGCACATGCAGTGAAGTTGATGGCGAGAGTAAGTGCCTCGTGAATTCAAGTCTTAAGCTGTTGTTTTGAAAGACTTCTAACAGGAAAGATGGTGGCTTGTGTGTCCAGAGGTATTGGGGCACCTGGCTTCCAATCTGACACAGAAAACCATATGAGGCATATCTTTCAGATCAAGCAGTATGGTTTGTGCTTCACATTTGCAGGTTTGATTATTTGTGAGTTTCTCCAAACCCTGCCCCCCCCCCCCCGGTACTTCTTTTCTGGAGTAACCTTTCCTTTTGGTGGCTCTGATCAGATTGTGCAGCCCTTTAAAAATCTCCCTCTCATCCTCCTCCACCAGCTGCTGCCTGTCCAGCTAAAGATGGCTTGCAGCCCAGTTTCTTAGCACCCCAAGTCCTCCCCCAATGCCCCCAACACCCAAGGAAGATAGGTGAAAGAGGAAGTATAAGGCCACCATGTGGACCCACTGCTTTCCCTCTCCTTTTCCTGACCTGCTTTGGATCCTGGGTGCCTCTTCTCCCATCGTGCCTCAGCCCCCTTCCACAGACACATACACATTTTCATTTTTGTGAGGTCATAACCCCCCTAATCATAGGGAATGTTGGGGAGAGGCAAATACACTCAAAAGGTTGGTCCTAAGATATATAACACCCTCGATAACTGATGCCTTTCAGTTTAGAATTTCCTTGAAAAAAATATACAGTACTATTTATGGCAGCCTTCCCAAACCTGGTATTTCCTGTGTTGGAATATAAACCCGTTGTCCCCAGTTAGTATAGCCATTTAAGTTGGAGAAATCTGGTTTACAGCATTTGTACTGTTTACAGTGTTTACCATGTTTCCAAGTAAAGATTTTTTGCTGATTTTCTTCTGATTTTTTTGTTCAAAAACAAATGACATAGAATGGAAAACTAAAAAGAAATGCATTTTGAAGCTAATTTAATTGCATATAAATATTATAAATCAAATAAAATAATCCAAATAAATTTCTAATGGAGGTGGCCAATAAGTAAAGAATCACTGGGTTTTTTCTTGTCAAAAGCTCACTGAAGACAGGGCACTCAACACATAACAACTTACCAAATTTCACTTTGGACCCAGGGTTAGTGCCCAGCTTCCCCATCTGTTACTTAATAAGCTTACACATGTTTTCTCTTTTGAAGCCTATTTGGGCATTATAGCAGCATGCTGCCTCTGGCTTTTTTTCTTTCTTCACTTCAGTTTGGACTAGAAAGTCTGGTGAGGCTGTAATTACATATTACAACTCTTAACATTATTGTGGATTCTCCAGGGTTCACATTCTTGGAGAGGACTGTAAGTTCAGTCAGCCTGCTAATATGATATCCAAATAGATTTGAGTCTACTTAACAAAAATGTCTGACCATTGTATGATTTCATGAAATAGTCAAGTGCACAAACTGTGCTGGAATCCTAGACTGGGCTAATGTTTTAGAATGGACCCAAGGAAGGCTGTAGGAACCAATGGCTGAGGAATATACAGTTGCTGTTATCTTTGCCTGATCCAAGCAACAGTCTTGCCGGCAAGATAAAGGTGGGATGTTGGCCTACCTCACTGAGGAGGTATTCTTTGGGCTGAGAGTTCATTTGCCACTGTATAAATATGGCAGTACTCTAAAGATGCCACATTAGTGAAATGTGAAGTATACAGATTTGCAGGACAGGTAGGGGATCCTGCAAGTAATGTTGAGAAAAGTGGTGCAAGTTTCTTTTTGATCACATTTCTTTTAATTCCTTCAAGCTTCTTGAGTTTCCTTGAGGGTTTTTTCCCCAGTATTGATTGTGTGGCAAGAAAATATAGTACATTAATTTATGCAGTATTAAAAACTTAAAGGAATTTGTCTAAATGTCCAGACCGTGAACATTTCACGTAAAGCAATCACTGGAAAGCCTTCTGGTAGTGATTTGCAATTGCCTTGAATGTGTAATGAAAGCTATCCTTTCCTCAGTGTGTCTGTAAAGCTGATGTATATGATGACTAAAACTTTTTTCCCCATCAGATCGACACTGGTGATTTTGCTGCTTTAGCCAGATCTTGTCTGATACATCAGCGTAGTTGTTTCTTCCCAACAGTCTGTTCTGGATAGGGGTGATATGACTCTTGGGGTTTCTATGTCATTCCAGGATGTGAACAAAGACACACTGAAGACAGACGGAGACAGATGATTGGCCTGAAAAAGTAGATAGAGATGGTTGGCTTAGGAGAAAAAATTGGAGTGCTTCTTTTGAACATACTAAAAAGCATGAAGGTAAGGGTTTCCTTTTGGGTAGTCTCGTTAATTTAGAAAAGTAGCCTTGTTATCTCCTCTCCTGCCTTTTTTGTGCAGAATCCTGAATTGGTGAGATGTAACAGCATGGTGGTGGTAAACCAAGAGCACCCTGTTTCAGATCCTTCCTTTCATTTGAGCTCATGAGATTAGAGATGGGCTGGTTTTGGATCTGCTGGTAGATCTGGGTGATTTGCAGTAAATTGGCAGAGGTTTCTCTGTTTTATAAGCAATCCCAGCTGACGCACCCTTTCTCTCCCACCCCCAATTTTGGCTTTCAGTTGGTGCTGGAGGTGAATAAGGAGTGGCGACTTTTGACATTGGGTCATATCATAAATTCCAGGGCTGAGCATGCGCTTCAAAGTACCCAGTTACTTAAATGCAAGTTCCGCACCCCACCTTCCAGGTTACTGTATAATACCTTCTTCCACTTTGTGGATCTTCTAGGGGAAAAAAAACCAATAAAGTTTCCAAACCTGAGGTTTTCTCTCCTCTGCATTAGATGTCTGTAAGTTTGCACTGTTCTCAGCTTGAATTCCCATAACTTCAGTATCTCCAGTATGGCAGTAATGCTGACCAGTGTGTATGAAGAAGTACATAGTGCATAATGCTGAGGTGTATTAGATTAGAATATTGGGCTGTACAAGCTGTTACAGATACACAGGTGTACCTCCATTAATGAAGATGTGCTTCTGAGCGTTATTAAACCTTAACAGAAACTCAGGTACCAGAGACAGAAATAACACAGAAAGAATAGGGAAAGGCTTCTACACCACAAAATAGAAGAAGAGTTCAGCATACCTTGGCAGTTTTTACTTCAAATCTAACAATATGCACAAGTATACATTTTAAAGGAACAACCAGATCAGATAAGCCATGCATTTTGAACTTTTTTCTAAAGACTGCTTGAAGGTCTCCTCCAAAATGAATCCAGGAATTGCTTTTTCTTTCACCAGCCTCCACTTTTCTAACAGTTTTTGGTTTGGTGGCCACAATTAAGTATATGGTGAGGCAGCCTTATGTGTCTTCTCTTTTTCCTCTCTGTTTTGCTGTTCAGACAGGCTCAGTAAGGGATTCTGGAGGTATTTGATGTTTCCCTTGCCTGTTGTAGGTAGGCGACATGATTTCAATGGGATCAGCTAGAACAGAATCCATTCTTTCCCAGCTAAAGCTTTATTGCATTGTATACTGAAGACATATTGCTGCAGCCCAACACTAGAAATCTGTTTCTCCAGTCCTTCACCATCCTTCCAAACCTAAAAGATTTCCAGGTAGACTGGGAATGAGGAGGAAAAAGGAGAGCATGATAGATATTAAAATACTTTGTATAAAGAAGCTTCATTGTTAAAAGAGGCTTTGTGAACTGAGGTAAGCCTGTAGCTAAGAATTAAAATAGTTGTGAGAAGAGGGGGGGGGAAGTCCCCAAGAGCATGAAATTAACAAGGCGTAGACTTGGCTTCTCATGCAGTGAAAAACTTCTACCTGAACTTTACCACTGTGCCTTGCATGAGTGAATGCTTTTCAATATGAGCCATTTCAAAAAAGGAGTGTTAGGGAAAGAGCAAAGATATAAACCAACCAGACATTTTTATATGCAGAGAGAGAACTATATATATTCTCTCTTGGGTAAAGATTTCAACATGGGTCTCTTTAGTCCAAGCTGAATACTATAAAGCTCAGTTCCTACTGAAGGGAAACTTTTAGACTGCAGGTAGGAGTCTTCACATGGTTGAAAACTTCTCTCTCTGTCTGTTTCTCTCTCTCCCCCCCCCCTCTCTATATATACACCCCTCAGAATGTTCAGCTTGAACTTGGACATGTTGAAATCTCCACCTAGTCTTGAAGACCAGGCGGATAATCCTGTCCAACCTATCTCAGAGGTTGGTTGGGAGGATGATGTGTGTTAGCAGGAACATGCAAATCTGTAGCTGTTTCAGAAGACAGTTCTGTACAGCCAAAAACTGCCACTGAAAGTGACTGGAATGTCACTTTCATATGTGAGAAATGGTGGTAATGCAGTCTACAGAAGGTAACCTTTGTTTGGACGTGCAGGGAATTCAAGTTAATTAAAAAGGCTGAGAATCATCCAATTCTTCAGATGATGTAGAAGTACAGTTTCCAGCATTCTTCACCATTGGTTATACCAATTAGGTCTGTTAGAACTTGTAGTCCCAGCAGCAGCCAATGAACAGTTTGATTCCCATTCCTAATTTAAACAAGTATTGGAACAAGGGTTAGAATGGAAGAACTGCAAAGCTTGTGCAGTAATGCTAATCACAATGTAATGGTATCTGAAAAGATTACAGACCAAATACCTGCAATGAAAACTTCCTGACATATTACAAAAGGGTAGTATTATTAGAGGCAGTGGGATTACTTGCTAGAAACAGTGGATTCTTCTAACATCCTTTCAGACAACACAGTTATAGTGCTATGATTCCAGTTTAACTGCCATGGTTGCATGCTGTGGAATCTTGGGATTTGTAGCTTGTTGAAGCCGTAAATGTCTCTGGCTGAGAATTCTAAATACTCCTCTAAATTGCAAACTCCAGGATTCCATAGGGTGTTCCATGACACTTAAAGTAGAATCGTAGTAATATGATGATATACCACCCCCACCCCCCCGTTTGTTTAAATTAAGAAGAGACTTTCAGTATCCTACTAAAATGTATCTGGCTGCTCTGATGCACATGTTTGGTTAGACTTATCAGAGCTATTTTAATGTTACACAGGGATGTGAAATTGGTAGTCCTGCAGATTCTGCTGGATTGCTTTGTTCAATATCCATCCCCATTGGTCATGTTTGCTGGGACATATGACAGCTGGCGACCACTAACATCTTGTGGGACTTGGATTACCCATCCCTGATACAAAATGAGTATTCTCTTCGACATTGAGATGTTCCACTGCTGTGTTTTTTCAGACTGCTGGATGGTTTGGTCGAATTAGACTTTGGGAGGAATGAGAAGGCACCTGGTCATTCCTTACACTGAGGCTGATTGGAGGTTCTAAGGTAAAATCCCTTCTCTGTTCAGAAAGAGTAGCAGGATGCTGCAAGAATTCAGTGGTATATGATGACTTGAGCTTTTTTCCCCATCATATCGCTAATGCTGACAAAATGTGCATTCTAGCCAGATGGTCTGATTCCACTGAAGTTCAGATCACAAAACTGTATGTTTTTGTCTTGGGCTTTGAAGATAGAAATCCAGAGTACAGATATGCCCCAGTTGACAAAGTAGATGTGTTCCTAAATATTACTTTTTTTAACAGAGGCAGAAATAACATGGACTATATAGGGATGAGTTTTGCTGTTTGTGCACCATACCATAAAAAAGAAAAGCAGTTCAACATGTTTCAGCAAAATTTTTATCCCAAGCAGCACATGTGAAATGAAATTACGGGGTCTGGTAAAGTTTGCATAACTAAGCAAAAACCTTCTGGAGTTCACTTGAAAGCTGCAGATTTCTTTTTCTTTCACCAGCCTCTGCCTTTCTTCTGATTTCCATTTTGGTGACCAAAATTATAGATTTTTTTTAACATGCTAAGAGTAGCTAGTGAAGTAGGCTTGTCTGCTTTCCATTTTTCCTCTCTGTTTTGCTCTTCGTTTAGGACTTAACTACTGAGGACAACACAAGCATCTGTTGGATGATTGCTTCTGCATTTGATGATTCTATTAGAATAAACGGAAGGAAACCCTCTCTTTGTCTCAGTTTAAGAAGCAGTTTAAACTTGTCCTGTTTAACAAGTAGCCCAGTTTAAGTGGAAGATTCTAATTCTGAACTGTACAGGTTTTCTGTTTCCACAGCTATTTCAGATTTGGCTTTGCATTATTTAATTATTACTGCATTCTTTTGGCTTTGGGACAGATAGCAGAACATAGTACTGCCTGCTAGACAAATGGCTAAATTTTATTGGTTTCTTTTAAACAGGTTACTTGGTTAGATGGCTGCTTTGAAGCCCAAGATGTCCACAAAACCAGCTGAAACTTTGAATATTCTGGAGAAGAATTTAACTTGGAATTCACTATTGATGATGCCTAATAAATACACTAGTACCCAAGTATTGAGCAGTTGTGATTCCTCATTGTTGCCAGAGGCTGAATTTGTCTTTACCCATTTGGAAACTGCTAGTGTCTTACTTGTTTGTTAGAGATTACCATATGTAGAGAGATGGAATAGTTGGGAAGAGGCTCTAGCTTGGTGGGAAGCTACACATTTTTTGACCATAGTATACTGGATTAATACCATCTCCAGTGAAATAAGTCTTGGTTAGCAGATCATAAGGATGTGAATCAGTGAATCCTCTGTGAGAGAACGTGTTAGCATCCCTGGCTGATTGAAGTTAGGAAAATATTGGCTACTGCTAGGCTCCTGGTGCATATGAACCAGAAGCTGTAAAAGATATTTTTTCAGTTCCAAGAACATTGCCACCATGAACCTTTCTGCATCTGTGATAAATAGAAAACTGTATTATCTGTCTAGCCAGTGTTTCAAACATTGGACTTTTGCTTGAGAGACCAGGATTTGATCCCACGCTCAGCCATGGAAACCTATTAGGTGACCTTGGGCGAGTCACACACACTTAGCCTCACAGGCAAAGACAATCCCCCTGTCAACAAATCTTGCCAAGAAAACCCTGTGATAGAGTCACCTTAGGGTCTCAACAAGTCAGAAGTGACTTGTAGGCACACAACAACAGCAAAGGTAAATATAGCTTATTGGAATCTCTTAAGACCACTCTGAAGAGTTGAGTAATGGGCCCAGAGGCCAGATGTGTGTGAGATGTTCAGTACATGGTAGGATGTATATTGTGCCTTGTAGGGATAAATAAACATGGAGGTTTATTCTGTATATGGTTTTTGACAGACCAGATGAGGCTGTTGCTCTTACGACCTGCCATGGTTAATAAAATTGGTGTGGTGGAATTCAAAGTTGGTCAGGATCAGTATACAGAGATCTTGTAGCACCTTTGAGAAAGTTGTAGCATAAGCTTTTTTAGACTAAATCTCCCTCAGAGGCATGGAATGAAGTGCCTTTGGATAAGCATTAATACCCCTGAATGAGCAAGTACATGTGAAAATAGTAACAGAAGAGTGGTTTAGAGGAGAAACTGTGCGTTAGGATGCTGCATATTTTAATGACTGCCTTCTGTTTTCAGAGGTGGAATGGAACTTGCCCCTAGATAAATAAGGTAGAATGTTAGTTTCAATATTAATAATATCAATTTTTTTCACCATCCTGAAACACCCTTTTCACATCATATCTGTTGGACGTTACCAGTCCTCTTTGCTTTTCCTTTGTGCAGCCTTGAGCCTGCTTAGTTAACCTCAGATACAGCTGGATGATATCTTGTCTGCACTGTTGAAACAAAATTCAACTGCCAGTTTAATTAGCTTCTGGACATGGAATGTCAGGGTGCCATCCTAGCTTTGACAGCAAAATTTCTTTGTTGCCTAAATTTGCCTTAGCAGGGTTAGGTTTCTGGCCAAATAGGCCACTTTTGGAGAGCGGGGAGAGGAAAGGTGCAATTCTCCCATAACTTTGAGCAAAGCCCCAAGATGCTTTTGGAAGCTTCTGCAGTTGAGACTGTTATTTAGATAAAGTGTTCTAGTCCTGTTTAATCTTGAAGAAAATGGATATTTATGCATCTCAGAATGCAATCTGTGACAGAATGATGACTAAGGCTGCAACTGTAAAGACAAGTAGTCCCATTGAATTAAAATGGGCTATGGCCTGGTTTACTTCAAATTTTATAGTTTCCACATGTTTTTTCTGTTTACAGAGGGACATTTGTGAGCCTAAAGCCACCACCAGCACTGCCAAACCTCCCATTCCGGCTTTAAAAATGGGCACAATATATGGGAAATTTGCCCCCAAACCATACAGAAAGCCTTCTAAAACATATAAACACAAAAATACCCCACCCCCACAAGTACTCCATAAGCTTGTTGTGTGTCTTCAAGTCATTTCTGACTTAAGGCAACTCTAAGGTTCACCTGTCATGGGGTTTTCTGGGGCTGAGAATGCCCCGGTGGGTTTCTGTGACCAAGCAAGAAACCAAACTCTGGTCTCCAGGATCATAGTCCAATGCTCAAACCCTTATACCATGCTGGCTGTAATCCAGTACTACCTACAAATATCCAAATTTTCCTCCAGTCATTCAAAATGGTGACTGGAAGTAATGTAACTTAATTTCCTGTTACCATTTTGAGCAAGAATACAGAGGAAACTAAGAGTCAGCCTGACTTAGTAGGTAGATAGGAGACTACCAACTAATACCAGGTGCTGTAGGCTATGTTACAGAAGAAGGAACTGACAAAACCATATCTGAATATTCCTTGCCTAAGAAAATCTTACAAAATCATGAGGTCGCCATAAGTTGATGAGTGGCTTGAAAACCCGTACACATGTGGCCTTGGAGGTGGGATGGGTCTCTGGTCCCCACACAGTTACCCACCATTGCTTTACATGAAGAAGAAATGTGGGACTTCAGGCAATCACTGGGTTTCCTCACTAGTTCTGATGGTAAGAGATCATACCCAGGTAGGAGTGGGAAAGCGATCTATTTAACAAACCAAATACATGTTTGTACACTTAGGATGCAGTAGAAAAGCTTTTCAGAAGTCTATCCTGCACTTAGAATAAGTAGAATAATGTCCCCCGCCCCCCAGGGCAGGCAGCAATATTAAATTCGTTTATAATTCTGATATGTATCACCACACCTGCATTAATGTTATCAATTGGATCAAAACTCTTAAATTACAAGATTTCTCATCCCTAGTATCGCCTTGCAAGGTTGTTCCTTAAAATCCTCCTTTTGCAAAGAAAACTGCTAAAATGATAAATCTACAAGTCCTGTGACTGCATTGAATCGTTGGGACCAAAGACCAAAAGATATTTGCTAGGCAAATGCTCAATTAGTTTCCCTTTGCAGGTGTTTACATATCAGTTTAAGGTGCCTAATTGCCAGTATAACCCAGCATTGAAATTTCCAAGCATTATTCAACAGTGTGTCAGATTTCAAAGTCTTGAGCAAATATTTCAAAATGAAAAACTACTTTTGTTTTTAACTCAATGGGTTTGGTAGCAAAGACAAATGAGCAGGGTTTTTTTTAGAGGGCAGAGACCATGCCGACTTGCTCTGTTCATGATCCAGAACTTGGACAAGTTACTCTTTTGCACAAGAGTGGCTGGGGGATTCTAGGAGTTGACTGATTTTCCCTGACTTGGTTTAAATTCTCAAATTTGCTATGACTAAATTTCTCACATTGTGGTGTGACTTCTTGTGTGATTGTAAGACAGCCTCCTCCAACCTGGCACCCTCCAGATGCACTGAATTACAATCCCCATAATCCACAGCCAGCACAATCCATGGATGGGAACTTTACAGTCCAACACATTTGGAGGAGCTGCTGAAAGGTGCAAGTGAAGTCCTGACAAGTGGAAGAAATATTCATGCACTCAAAAACTTCAATACTTGTTAAAAGTGCAGCCTTGTTAATTCAGTGCCTGCAAGCAAAAGCATAATGAATATGCCATCCTTTGGTTATTAGAGTAATTACACTTTCAGGATATTGCTGTAATGTTTGAGCAAATAGCCTTCAAGGAGGAGGGTGAAGTATATTGTATGGTTGCTGTTGGCATTATATGTTGTTGGGTGTCAAAAGTGTAGGGGAAAAAGCTCTTTCCTATTAAACTGGGTAATGATTTTTCTCTCATTAGCATCTGTAGTCTGAATAATGCCTTTAGTGAAAGCACATCGAGTCTTGGAGTTTAACAAGCTACTTAACTGGCTGTTCTTTTTTGGTGAGGGTTGGAGTCCACTGTGCCAATCTCATTGGTTAAACTAATGGAACATAGGACCACTAAATCTGAAAGCACTGTACCACTCTGAATGCACCTGATCTTGAACATAGGCTGGACCAGGTTTAGTACTTGGATGAAAGATTACCAAGGATCTCCAGGAAGGGCTAGGAATGATTCAATCCTACTTGAAACCCTAGAGAGCTGTTGACAATCAAGGTTGCCCGCGCTAGTTTACATGGACCAAAGACTTGATGTCTGTATAAGGCACTTTTGTATGTTCCTAATTATGGGAGGGAGACCGGGATTTTGGGGCAGATGCAGCTTCTTATCACTGGTCTTGCAGTGACCACACTGTCTACTTATTAAAGATAGGAGAAACTCATGTGGGACATTTGGCTGACCTGCATCTTCTTGTCTGAATGCAACAAGTATTTGGTTCAGTCAAGTGTGGGTTTTTTCAGTGCCAAACCTGATGTGACATAAATTGCACAAATAGAATTCACATATAGCCTCAGGACTCTGCAAAGAACTATTTCTCCTTCCTTTCTATGCCTTGATCAGTTAAGCTATTTTAACCAGTCACTGCCAAAGCTGCTATCTACAGTCCAATGGATATTTTTGCTGAAATTAAATACTAGCCTTAAGGAGGTGAAATTTTCTGGAGCATGGCATGCTAAGAGCTAAAAATTCTCATTCTCAACAGACACAATGCTGGTCAGGCTTCCCTGCTATAATTACATCACACACATCCCGTCTTTGAGTAAGGATCCTTAGAGAATTTATAGTTTTGACTTATAGAAATCACAATTAACAAGCAACACAAGGGTGATGAGGTAGCAGGCATAGTGGGTTTGAAGGGTGATGGTGGCTGAGTTCAAATTCTCACTGGCTTTTAAAAAAAAACAGTATTGGTGTTTGCAGGCTAATTGGCAACTGTGGTGATAAAATTCCAAGGAGTTTTGAATGCTGACAAGCTGAATAAAGGAAGTCATAGAAGTTATATTGGATTTCTCTTGCTTCTGAAATGTGTAGAGAGCTTTTCCTGTTCATTCATAACCTCTTGGAAATTGACAGAAGGTAACAACCATCCAGCCTTGAATTACCTTAGGGACTTGTAGCTTGCATATTGCCATCAGGAAACTTGTGACCTTGGTTGGTTCTAAGGCTCTTGTTTACAAACCCTGCCTCCAACGAAAATCAATGCCTTGGGTGAGATGCTGGGGTGATGCCAGCTAAATGCCACCATCAGTTGAGCCTTTTGGTTGCAGACAAATGTGAACAGTGCCTCTTGAGAATTCTCCTAATCTAAGATTAGTCATTGGGAATGCTGGCTTCCAAAATGGGCGAAAGAAGTATGCTATTAACTGCTAAATCTAAAACCTAATTTAATTGTGAGGCTGCAGGGGGTGCTGTGGGCACATGTTTTAGTGAGAATGAGTTCGATGGCTTGTTACCCAGCCTTCCATATGAATTATGGTGGGCATTTAAACCAGCCAAGTCATCACTTGTCCCTACTCCATGTCATCAGCACTTTCTTCTTGACACACGTGGGTGGTGGTGGTGGTTGAAGTAACAGAATTACCTTGCCTGTAGGAATGTTTTTATTGCAATGCTAGTAACTGATGCAGTGGTTTGAGTGTTGTGGGGATTTGAATTGCTATCTTCCAGGGTCCTAGTCCAGCACTCTAGGACTCTGGGAGATCAGGGTTCAAATCCTCATTCAGCCATGAAAACCCACTGAGTGATCTTGGAGAAGTCACACTCTCTCAGCCTTATGGGAAGGCAATGGCAGAAGTCTGAAGAAATCTTCCAAAGAAAACTTTAGGATAGGAATCATCATAAGTCGGAGTCAATTTCTTTCTTTCTTTCTTGAACATTCTTTATTAAAAACTTTCAATACAAACAAGTAGGAAAACAATGAAAAAAAGGAAAAGAAAGAAGCAACGGAGACAGAGAGCAAAGAAAAAAAAAATTAACATTGATTTCCCATTTTCCTAACATTCGTTATACAATTTACAATCTACAATAACGTTTCTAATTATATACTTTTCATGTACTTCTTCATGTTAGCCAAGCCTAATAATTATCAAAACCCACAGTTAAAATGTTATTCTTGCTTTTTGGCCAAAATAGAATCAATGATCCTATTCTATTCACCAACGATTTTTCTCTAATCAGTGCTGATAGCTAGGTCAGTCAATTTCAGCAACCAATCATCATTTGTTGGAATTATGGCACTACTCCATTTCTGTGTAAACGTTAATCTTGCTGCCATGAAGTTGGGGTCAGTTTGAAGACACATAACAAAATAATGGGGTTGACAGGTAGGTGACCACATAGAAAAAGAGGCAAAATAGATAGAAGGGTCTCAAAACGTTGGTCGTTTAGAATTTTGTAATGTTTATACATATTTTGTATCTGATGTTATTTCATGCTTCTTACATTCAAATTCTGTTAATTTTGTTTGAGGTGTGCATTTCCTTTCTTTTGGGGAGGGGGATCTTCTTGTTTGGAGTGCCCATGAAAAGAAGACAGGACTGCTATACATTTAACAGCTGCATGCAATTCCAGCAGATGTGCCTAGTCACAGAAGAATCACCTGCTGAAATTCCTCCATGCATGCAACTTGGTCCATCACCTTTATCTCCACTCCTGCCAATGCAGAATTTCTTGGATGCTCATTGCCTTTTTCCTACAAAGGAGCATCATAGGTGTGGTTTTCAAGGTTTTTTAAAGTTTTGTATTCTCAAATGAAGAACAGTATTTTATTTTATTTTATTTTATTTTTTGTTTCATATAAAATATATTTTATAAAATATATTTATATATTATAATTTTTATTTATTTATATATATATATAATAATTTATATTTTATTTTTATTTTGTTTTGTTGCCTTTCATGTTCCTAGTAAGTCCAAGGCCATTAGTGGTTGGCCTGGTCGGCCTAATTTGACTTCTGGTCTTCTTCCTCCACACTAGCTGCTGCATGGTCAGTTAAGGATGGCTCACAGCCCAATTTTTCAGTAGCATCAACCCTTTCCCAATGTCTCCCCCTAAAACCCAAGGAGGGAGATGGATGAGAGAAAGGAATATAGGGCCACTATGCTGACCCACTCCCTTTCCCTATTCTTTCCCTGATCTGGTTTGTATCCTGGTTTGGAGTGCCTGCTCTCCCTACCTTGTCTTGGCTCCTGCCCACAAACACACACACATATTCTGACATTTGTGATTTTTTTCACTTTTGCAAGGGTCCTGCACCCCTAATCCTAGCAAATGTGGAAGGCCAACTATACTTTTCTTCTTACTTCCTTTTCCCCTGCATGCTTTTAACTCAAATGAAATTATTCCTATAATATGGACTATGGAATTTGTTTTGTGCTCAACGTGGCTACTTGTTCATTTAAAAGCCTAGGATCTTTGTCCTCTTTTTTCATATAGCCACCTGTTCTAGGAGGTATTCCTTGATATCCATATTTCTACACACTCTGTAACCAAATTTTGTTCCATTATAACCACAGAAAAGGCAAACATCAAGAGCATGAGTCTAAAATGGGGCAAGGAGTTGAGGGGGTGTGTCTCATATGGAAGCAGAAGCAGCATGCCTTTGAACCCACATATTTCTGCTCCAGCAGCAGCCCATTGCAAAGAATCAAAGTGAGGCTAGCTTTAAATGTATTTAACCCATCAAATACAAATTAAGTAGGAGACCTCATACAAAATCATGTTAAGTGGGGGAATTTGATTTTCTTTAAGTGGGGAAAATATTTTCACAGGCATGTGTACAAATTAAGGACCCCCCCCCACTGCATTCCTTCAGTTACGCTTGGTTACAAGTAAGCGAGGTCAATAGCTTTTATTTTAGGCTTAGGTTCCAGTAGGCAGCTTGATGACTGGATTGTGTAAGTGAATACAGGATGAACCCCTGTTATAAGCAGTTGTGAAATGATCACCCTTGGTGAGCAATAGGTAAATGGCTGCAGAGTGGGCACCGTGGTACAGAATCAAAGAGTTTGAAGGGACTGTCAGGGCCATCTGGTCCAACTCATTGCTCCCAGGAGTGCCAACTAAAGCACTCCTAAGAGATGGTTACCCAACCTCTAATTAAGTACCTCCAACCAAGGAGAATGGATCAACCTCCAAAGCAGTTTATACTACAGCGAAACAACTCTTACAGTCAAGAAATTCTTCCTAATGTTTTCAGGAAACCCGCTTCCAGTTATTTTTTATTGGAATCATCTTCCTTACAGGCTAATGGTAAGGGTAAAACAGGGATGAGGACAGCTGTATACACAACTTTGAGCTCTTTGGAGGAAAGATGTGATACAAAAATAACAAATAATTATCATACGCACACATAGGTCTGTACTGAGGCATAAATTGATGAAATTTTTTGACACAAATTTCTTAGCAAATACTAAAGAAATGGAAAACTTATGCAGAGATTGAAAGCGAAGTCTGAGAGACCAGACCACACACGATGCGCCCAATGAAGCACAAAGTCATGCTCACAGCACAAGAGAATGCCAGTTCAGTTAAGTCCATCCAAAGAAACTTTGTCAACATTTGACCATCCACAGACATGTAGACCTCACCTGCTGTTCAATTTGGCTACAAGCCAATACTTCATTCCCCTCTTTCTTCCTGTCATGTTTTTTGGCTTAGTAAGTCTGTAATACCCCAGAGCTCTTAGCACTTGTGTGTGTAGGGGGGAAGCTAAAGCCACTGA
Organism: Cyclura pinguis; assembly: GCA_030412105.1. Taxonomy (NCBI): domain Eukaryota; kingdom Metazoa; phylum Chordata; class Lepidosauria; order Squamata; family Iguanidae; genus Cyclura; species Cyclura pinguis. The sequence continues at coordinate 28,341,988 of CM059602.1, read as the reverse complement.
AAGATTAGTGTTAAATAGCTGTCTCACAGGTATAATCTAGTGTCCAAACCAGCTACTCAATTGGACACCTAAGAGATTTCTCAAAATTGTATCTCATGTGAACCAGAGTGCAAACTTTGTTCCAGCAGTAACTGGAAACTCTACTTGGTAAGTTTCTATGAGATGCAGTAAATGGGTTCATAAACTGGAAAATCAAATGTGCCAACTCCATGGGACAGATGCTACAAACAACCATAAGCACCAAATAAAAATGGACTTGGGTGTTGTGAAGATCACAGCCTCTTTAGGGAAGAGTACATCAAACCCCAGACTGGGATCAGGTAGGCAGCTTGATGAGTGGACTGTTTAGTTGGAATCTTGCTTGCTTGTAATTTTAATCCATTGGTTGTGTTCTAGGCCATTTCCGCACTAGACTGTTACAGTGCTATTATTCCACTTTCAACATCCTATGGAATCCTGGGGATTGCAGTTTAAGGAGGGGCCTTTGAGGAAACATGCTCACTCCATCCATCCATGACATCCTTTCATATTTTTAATAATGCCTATCACATGATCTCCCATTCTTCTCCAGGCTAATCATACTCAGCTACCTTAAGTCATTCCTTATAGGGCGTGGTAGGCAATAGGTAAGTGGTTGTATAATAAGGAATATGTGTAAAGAACATGCAAAGACTTTATGGGGGAAAAAAGAGAAGGGGGTTATAGGTGGGTCGGTGAAGCCCAGACAGAATTGTGGATGGCTATACCCTGCTGTGAACAGTTCACACAGCAATTTGCGGATAAAATTGTGGAGGGCTTTCTCTTAATTCCACCACATTCACAGCCACATTTGGTGTGTACATGTGACAGAGCCTTCTGTGGCTGTACCTAAGTTGTGTGGAACACCTTTCCACAGGAAGTCTGGTTAGCCTCTTCACTGCTTTCTTTCCACCAGCAAATGAAGACTTTTTAAAATTGAAGTAGGCTTTTGAGTTTTAAACTACACAGAAGTAATGTGTGTGAAGTGGTGTGTTGTACTTTTATCTTATTTTAAAATTTTTTACTAATAATTATGTTTTAAATCTTTTAAACTAGTTTAACCATAGTTTTTAGTAATATTGCTATTTAATTCTTTCTTTAACTTTTGTAAAATAGGATTTTAATCTAATCTGGTTTTAAACTACTGGAAACTGGCTTGGATCCCATCCTGGTAGAAAAGTGGAGTATAAATAAATAAAATACAATCCCTCTGATCTAACCCGGGCTTCTCCTGACTGTCATGATGAAATGTGAGAAGTGGGTGGGTGGGAGTGCCTAAAGAATAATCTCTCCAATCCTCACTCAGCTCCCCCCGACTCTCCTGATACACAGGAGTCTGATGAGATCAGATCTGGAAGGCTATAGCCTTCCAGGATCCTCTTAGTTCCCTGCCCTACCCCTTGCATGAAAGCTGGAAGGTGTGGGGGGAGGCAGAGGGGGAGCCAAGCAATGAGGGATCCTTGCCAATCCCTCCCCACTGCACTGATGTTACATGAGGTAGGGAATGGAGAGCCATCCTGCCCTGCTGCCTCTCCCTGTAAGACTTCTTTGAAAACTGTGTAGTTTTCAAAAATGTCTGGCGATGGGAAGGGATTTCTTGGCAAGATTTGTTCAGAGGAGGTTTGCTTTTGCCTTCCTCTGAAGCTGAGAGAGAGAGAGAGAGAGACTTTCCCAAGGTCACCCAGTGGGCAGCCACAGCTAGGTGGGTATTTAAACCCTGTTCTTTAAGAGTCATAGTCGAACATTCAAAACACTACACCAGACTGGATCTCTGCTGAGTCCTGCCCTTCTGCAATGTCCAAGCTTAACATATAGCATAAATCTTGGTGTTTGTTCATTTAAAAAAGTGCACAGAAAGATACAGAAATAAACCTCAGAAAACAAGGACTCGAGGCTAAGGTCCTATGTTGTACCGATAGACTACAGAACTTTGCCACGTGCACCTAAGTACACTAGGAATTAGAAGGTAAGGTTAAGTAAGTAAGTAATTGGTAAGGCTCAGTGGAACAGCATAAGCAGTGGAGCTGAATTCCATCTCCCACACTGATCATTAAAATATTTATATATTGATCAATTGATTGATAGCTAGTTAGCTAAATAGACAGTATTTATACCCCAGCCTACAGCCAAAAAGACTCCCATAGTGGCTTATGAATTGTTAACTTGACCATTTGCTGCCCTCAGGAAAAGCAGTGGCTGTCAGGGAAGGGATTAAGTCTAGCAAATACTGCTTCTTCTTCTCTCCCTCTGATGCCACACTAGTGGCAGTTAGGATACAGGGAGGGCCTTTCCTCAGCTGCTAGGGTCTGGGCACAATGGCATCAGTTGGACTTATGCCTGCATATGTGACTAACAAGATGCTAGTTTTGTTTTGTTTTTAAATTTCCAATGCAAAAGTCTTTCCCCTGTTTTTCGTTTCTCTGTTTTAAGTTTTACGGTCAAAATAGTTTTGTCTTGATTTATAGAATGTTGGGGCAGGGACAGGGGGATCCCAAGCACTTTCTTGCTTGGCTACTTCGAAACCTAAACTATTTCCCCAGTTTTAGTTAATTGCAAAATGTAAAGCCAATTCAAGATACACTTTAGCAAGTATCACTTGGGGCCAAAGGTGAAAATTCTCCCCAACATTTTAGCAGAAACAGTGCGAAGCAAACCAGGCAATGTGATATCCCTGGCTCAGAAGTCTTAAAATATAACTAAGCTTTATACTCTAACAGTTTGGAATCTGAACCAGGAAAAAAAAGTCCTCATCTTCTTAAGTTAGGCCTTATGCTCTCAAGGACATAGAAATCTGTTTCATGCAATCACCAAGCTGATGACGTCTGGGTGGGGGGCCAATACAGCTGACATCTTCCTCCTCAGTCTGTTCCTCTTGTGATGCGAAGGATGGTTCATTTGCTGTGATACCTTGCGCACAATATGTACACTCACTCTTGTCTGGTGAGAAGTTTCAGGGGTTCCCTTGCTTATTCAGTATTCAGTTTTCTTAGAACAGAGGTAGACAAAACGTGATTCTAGCCACTGCATACGGCTGTTTTTGAGTCCCTCAATCATTCCAAAGTCTCCAGACTGGATTTTTATAGCCAAAAGGCAAGTCAACTGCAGAAACAGCAATTAACCTTCTATGTTAGTTGCACAGGTTTTCCTGCACTGTTTAGCATTTTAAAAATACTTCTTTTTTTCAGAACCAGCAGTTGACTTCAGACACTTTCTTTCTTTTTATGCACAATCTTGAAGGTTTCAGGGGCAGAAAATTGACCTCCCTCCAGATTTGCTGCAATTGCCCACCTCTGCCTGAGAGAAAGGAGATAAATGGAGACTTGTAAGATTTCCCTATGAAAAAGTTTATTTGGATAGGTCACACAAAACTGGTGAGCAATATCATAGCACTGACATTCCACTAGATTCTGGCTTCCCATCAGGTATTGAGGATAGACCATGGTTCTACAGGTTTTTCTGCAGACCTTGAAGTCAGCAGCTGTCTCATACCTCTTTTCAATCTCAGTTCCAGCACTGGCTGACATCCTCCTACACTCTCCTCCCTTGCCTAGTGGGGGAAAGAAAGATGTGTCATCTGTGTGTTTTGGAACCACCTCAGCTTGCACTGAAACACATCACTGGCACAGCACTACATCATCTGTCTTTTGTCATCACTTAGGTTGTGCTTCTTATGGAAATTTTAAGTCAAGAATTAAAAGTTGCCTCCTCTTAAGAGAAGGGGAAGTAGAAGGAGGAGGAGGAGGAAAGGAACCTACAGGAGAAGTGCCGGCAGGGCTGGCTCTGCCATTAGGTAGAATGAGGTGACTGCCTCAGTTAGTAGATTTTGAATCTAATGAAGAGGCAGCATATTTGATCTAGTTAAAGCCACATATTTACTGCTGAGCTTAGGGAGCCTCTAGAGCGTTCTGCCCTATGTGCCAAAATAATTTGACTGGTTTTGAGCAATATGCAGCTTAGTTTGGGTGAGTGGTTTAGTTTAGGTACGTGATTTAGTGTTCTGCCTTATGTAGGAAAATGGCCCATGTAAGAACTGGGATTAGTTTTTGCCCAAGACAATGGTCAGTCTGGGCTTTCTGTACCTCTCTTGTAATCTTCGTGTCATCATGCCTGAAACACAGTTATTAGTGAAACCCAAAGTGAGTGAAGGAGGAAATCTCCCATGGAGCAAACACTCTTGCTTTGTTTAGTTAAAACAACTATAAGCCATTCAAATTTCCCAGCTTAGGAACTTTCACAAAGAACTCAGTTAAGAGTGCACGCATGAGTGAGTTTGTGTGACACCCACACACAGAGCATTACTGGAGCATTCTTGATTGTGAAGAGCTTCCTGCTTTTGTTGGTTTTTTAAAAAATGGCTGTACCTGCTTCTGTTACTGCCACTCTTTTTCTCAAACTCCACCTGAACCCATCTAGTACCATAATGAGTACCAAGGATGAAGATGGAATTAATAAGAGTTGCACAGGCAGAAGTCTGCAATTTGACTCGAAACTACTGCACATAATTCATCCTATTTCTGTTAGCAGTGAAGACAAAAGCCTGTGTGAAAGTGCTCTCAGTATTTACGGTATCAAGCTTTCATAACAATCTGTTTTAGAATACAAATTAGCCCAGTTTGTAATTTATCAACTGAATACTTTTTCCCTGAAAACTCTTTTGCTGGCTCAGAATGCAACATTTGATTCTGAATTTGATTCAGCACTCAGCAGATGGAGTTTCTTGCACATGTTCAGTACTTCCTTAAATAGGACCGCCACGTTGACTATAGGATGTGGCTTCTGTAGCTTTAATTGTTAACAGATCCTGGAGCAGGAAGAGGTACTGTAAAGTTCTCTGAAGCCAAATTACTGTAAATCTGCTCCCTCACCCTACAAAGCCCACCTTTATGTTGCTGCAGCCACCCTACCCTCATTGCTATTTACTGGCTGGTAGAGAGTGGGATCAGACCTGAAGTGTCCACCTCCGTTCCTGCAGGAGGACACTCAGGGCTGAGAGAGGAGATGTGATGAAACTTAACATACCTCTTCTTGATTTATTAATGTAGATTGAATAAAGGAGCCTCATCCTGTGTTTCACCTGACAATCCTGTTCTTAAAGGATAATCTTTATTCCCTAAAATACAACAGCCTTGTGTCACCTTAAATAGTAATACATTTACAATGGCATAAACTACGAAGGATTAGACCAGTGGTTCTCAGACTTTTTACCCCAATGAGCCCCTTTACCCCCTCTGTATGCTGACATTACTCCTCTTCTGCTTGATGTTGCGTTCTCTCATGTCCCATCCTATGGCTCTTTCTCCCTCTCTCTCACAAGCCTCTCGTGCTACATGCAGCCTCCATCTTAACTCTAAGGCCATTTCCACACTGGTTAAATAAAACGGTGCAGTGTGTCCTCCACGGAGGATGTCTGCACCTTGGAGCGGACTGGGTCCAGACTATTTACCATAGATCCGCACCTCAGTCTGCTCCGGAGCGACCCCAAGTGATCCTCCAGCGTGGTTTTGAAAAACCTGATTTTTCAGGTTTTGCAAAATGCCGGCGAGTGCCATTGCGTGCCTGCTCTGTGATGCAGATTCACAACGCGAGCCTGTGATCTGTGGAGGGCGGGCTTTAGGCTGGCGAGCTTCAGCAGTTGGTCGAGACCCACGACCAACAAGAAGCCGCCATTTTGGATGCTGGAGCAGTGCGGATCTACAATCACACACACCGCTCCTCCTCACCCCAGACCGGACCGGACCCAAAGAAGATCTGGTGCGTAGCGGCAGGGAGCGATTCCCTTGCCGCGTGCGGAAATGGCCTAAGCTCTTGTGCTCTCTGCCTCCTCTCTTCACTTCCCATCACCCCACGCAAGAAACTGCCCCGTGGTTGCTAAGGGGCATACGCCTGCTGTTGCAAAGATGGAATGTTCAGAGAAGCAGAGTGGGAATAGCATAAAAATGGGAAGCTGATTTTTGCTATGCCTGAGGTTGGAGGCAGGCAGGACAAGGGAAGATATTTGCCAGGACCAGTCAAGCCTCAGTGGTGTATACACGTACACACAAAAGCTTGCCTTTCTTTTTCACATTTGCTGTACTCGCAGGCTGACTTTTCTTGCACCCCCTTGAGCAACTATCACTCCCCCTATTTTAGGGTCCCACTTCACATGAGAACCAGTGGGCTAGCCCAACTTCATCAGATAAACCTTTATACTCACTTGGCTATTATAAGTGCAAACATGAATGTAGTCTGAGCAGATAAATTAAAAGCAGCCATTGTCTAACTATCAGTTCAGCTTTCTGTTTTATTTAAGGTAGCTACTTATGAATTGCCAAAAATATTTTCTAATGCTCATTCATATGTATAAGTGCAAATTTAGCACTGATTAGTGCAGTGTACACATAAATGCCTCTCATGATATATTTACTGGATAAGACTGTGGAACTGCTCAGTCTGCTATCCAGGTGCTAAGTTTTTATAGGCAACATTGAGGTCTCAACTTTCCCTCCCTACAGTTTTTGATCTTTAAACCACATGTCAGCTGGATGCCTCTTCACTCAGAGGACATTTTCACACAGAGTGGTCATGCTGACTCAGTAGTTCAAAAAATGACTTTTCCAAGCGCTACTTGATGGATCAATAGTCTAGCTTGTTACAAGGCAGCTTCCAGTGTGCTTGAACTTCTTCTCTGGATCTCTTTTTGCTCTGACAACATAACATGAGAACTGGCTAATGGAGTTCCTTCACCCTTCCCCAATTGATATACAGAGATAACAAGGAGGGATTATTGCTATTCAGAGGTACTATAATGAAACTTTGGGACCATAATACCAATTACTCTTGCTCATTTAACATGTTATTTAAAAGTTCTCAGTTCTTTTAAAGTGTCATTATTTAAAGTCTAGTGACCCCATTTGTCATTGACATCTTTTCTTTGATTGTTTTCTTTAAGTTTCTCACAGTCAGACAGTAGTGAAGGAATATGATAAAGTTAGTAAAAGCAGCATATCGTAGTTGTACCCTGGCTGACACTAGTAAAGTTCTAATGCATGCAAATAAACTGTGGGAGAATCTTGTGAGATAGAAGAATATCTAAAGTCAGCAGAAGACCAGAAATACAAATAGTATGATTGATTTTAAATGTATTTGTTTAAACAATTTTAATTAAAAATTAAATACTGTTTGCTACTCATCATCATTCTCTTCCAGCAGTGCCCTTTTGTCATCTCATTTGCATTTGTCTTCATACATAGTTTAGGATTGTCTTGAGAGATCTTGTTGCAAATGCTGCTGCCAACTTATCAGGTCTACAGCTTCCCAAGTGTGAAACACCTGTTTATGGAGTTTCTTTTATAGAGATATATGGCAGATCAATTCATTTTAAAATTTTAAAGTTAAGTGTTGAGGAAACGAGTGATGCTAAAAAGAAATATATTCACACACACATGAGGGATGCAGGGAACAAAAGCTTTTATCTATAAATATAAACCCTAAGCCAAACTCACCCCATCCTACCCTTCACCTTTATCAATGCCCATCCCATCCGCCATAAGCAAAACTTGTAAGAACAATTCTCAGACATCATTTAAAGATACATACCTATAATTACAATTCTGTTCAAATCCCCTTCATCTCTATTGAGGCCCTTTTCGCACAGCATTTTCCATGCGAAAGGGCACCTGGAGCATCGCGCGATTGTGAGGAGTGATCTGCACGACGCACTCACAATCGTGCGATGCTCCAGGGGCTGGCAGGCGCCAATCGCACACCTTTTCATTTTCTGCTAGAAGCCAAAAATGGTGCACAATTGCCCATTGCTCCTGGGGCCCGCGCGCACTTACCTGGCATGCGGAGCCTCCGGAGCCATACCAGTCGTGCTTCCTGCCTCAGTGCAGCCTGGGAAGGTCCCAGGCCGCACTGCGGAAGGAAGAGGTGGGCTCTCATGCGAGCAGGCAGCTCGTGCAGAGCCAAAGGACCCCGGACATGAGAGCCTCTCGGCAGAGGCTGCTCGCGTGATCCCTGCACCCCAGTGCTGGAAGAAGGTAAGGTGCGGAAAGGGCCCGAGTCTTGTTAATTTGTCTCCTTGTAGGTGTCCTGTGTGCTCTTTCTCCCCTCTCTCTGTGTCTTCTCTATTTTAGGCTCTCACTCTTTTACAACACCACATGTCTCTCTGTCCATTCATTTAAGCATTTCCCTTTTCAATGTGCCCTCTCCACTTCTCAGTGTATCTTTAGTCTCATGTTGTTTCCTCTGGTTTTCCTTATTAAGTTGCTCTTCCATCACTCCCCTTTTCCTTATCTCATCTTGTCTGCATATATCCACATTTCTCCCTGCTCATTTGTAGCACAAACCAGTTTTTCCCCAAACGCACCTCTGTACCACCAGGCAGTACTTTACAGGCTTCCTCTTCCTGCTCCTTCTTCTTTTCTTCCTCTTCTTTGCTGCCTGTCATGCTTGCTGCTCACTGCTGCTGCATCCACTGCCTGCCATGGATGAAAACTCCAGCGAGTACAGCAGTGATGTTACGCCAAAATGTGGGTGCCACAAGGGCCCCCAAGCAATGCCGGTACCTCTGTTTGAAAATGGGGAATAATTAGTTCAAAGTCAGGAGGTCTGCAAGCAGGGGGGTAGGGGGTTGGGGTAACTTAATGAGATCTTTCCACCTATGTTTATGGAGTCTTTGCAGGAAAGAACCAGCCAGAGAGTTTCTGTTGTGAATTAAAAATATGTTTTATTGGAAGAAATTCACACAAGCGCACAAAGATCCAAGCACTCACACAAGCACGTAATGTAATTAATATTAATGCATAGGCTTTGATCTCTGCTTTGACTATATCTAGAGTGGACAGGAAACCCTGTTCTTCACTCCGTCCACTAACAGAATATGTTGCTGACAACCTTCTCAAAATGGAAATTTGATACTCTGGCTGAAAAAACCTAATTTCATACTAAAGTTTCGGATAATCATGTTTCCTAAACCATAATGGGTTAGCACAGTTATTTCAGTTATGGATAACTGAAAGATGCAAGGATATGCTTCCAATTTCCTTCTCATGGCTATAATGGAAAAGGAGAAAGCAGGAAGAGCACACCAGCTTATGGCTTTTACCTGTAACACTACATGTAAATTTAGTTCTCAGTCTAGCCTGTACACCTGCCTGAAACCCATGAGATCTAGAAATTATTTTTAAAATGTAGTTGCTAAGTTTTTCTCAAGGCATCTTCTGATCATGGAAAATAGTTGCAAATGTATGAAAGATTAAAGGATTTAGGATCTGCAATTACTTCTAAATCAGAACTCATTGTTAGGGAATATAGATGTAGACCAAGTGTGTGTGTGTGTGTGTGTGTGTGTGTGTGTTTCCTTTCATCTAAAAATAGCCAATTTGGACACATGCCAGTTCCCAACAGGACACTTTTGCCATCCACTGATTTCAGTGAAAGCCAGTTATTACCTCATCCTGTATTTTACCCAGCACTAGCTCAGATCTTGAGAACCCCAGAGTGCATTATGTTAAAACAGAATAACAAAGCATAAGACTAAATGGATAAAACTTTTATATAACAACTTCACAGTTGTCCTTGCAGCTAACAAAATCAGTCTTGGGTCAATGAGTCACCAATATGTGCCTTCTTCAAAGGTCAAAGATGGTTTGCTTGAAAAATGCTATGGAATCCTAATGAGAGGTGGAGGTTGATTTACTCATGTTCCAGTTACACGAATAAAGCTCTTCTTTTGAGATAAGGGTTCCGGTTGCAGTCATGGATAGTTTTACATCCCAAGAATTAAACTGTCAATGTGTCAGCCCAGCTGAACAAACCTGAGGATCCTTGCTGTTCTTAAAATAGGATTGTAAAGATGGCAGTGGGAACCAGCTGCTTTTGCCTTAATGGCTTCCACCTACGTTTTCTCACGAATTACTGATAGGCTGGCTCTCACTCTATTCTCCATGGCTGAATTAAGACTCTCTGAGGTCCTAAACTATATCAAGCCCCATAGCATTACCCCATTTCCTCTAAAAAAGGGCCAAATTCAAATGCAGAAATCTCAGGGATGGCGTTCCAGTGATAGGTGGAACCAAAGCCAAAAGTACGGGATCAAAAATACTAGCATATTTTAGCTTAATGTTCTTAACAGACAGTAACTAAACCTTAGGGGAAGTATTTCACCCTTAGAGAATGGGGAAGAACCCACATGAAAGCTAGTCATCAATCATCAAACGATAGCATCGCAGGGAGGATGTCATGTCAGTCTGGGAAGCCCCTGAGGGCCAAATTTGGCCCCCCAGGCCTGAGATTCCCCACCACTGCCCTAAACTGCAACCTACTTAAGCTTTAAGCATAAATCTGTACTGTTATTGTACTGTCAATAATATGAAAACTCGTCAACAACTAGTTTTCTCAGAAAGAAGGGGCAATGTGGGATACGAACAAGAACTTGCTGGACAGGAGTGACCTCACTGCAAGAAGCAGCTGTTATTTATATATTTATTTATTTAGATTATTTATACCCTGTCCTTCAGCCAAAAACTCTGGTTGCTGTTATCGTGTACCTCCAACTCATTTCTGGCTTATTGCGACCCTAAGGCAAACCTATCACAGGGTTTTCTGGGGCTGAGAGTGTGTGATGTGCCCAAGGTCACCCAATGGGTTTCTATGGCCAAGCGATGAATCAAACCCTGGTCTCCGGGGTAATAGTCCAATGCTCAAACCATTATACCACACTTAAAAATGTGAATTTGATAGTTCCCTGCCCTCAGTCTTATAGTCTAAGAAAGAGAGTAGCAATGGGGGAGGCGATTAGGTGTGTCAAATTTTGGCTGCTCGCTTTCCCCTGCAGCAACCAGAACAATGGCAGTTGGGGTATGAAAGGAGGGGCTCTTATCAGTTGATGGGGCAAAAGCATGGTGGAGCTCTGCCTGGCTATCCTTCTCTCCCTCAGGGACCAGAGCAATCATAACGTATTATATATTTCATAATGTCGTATCTCCCACCTGGGCTCACATCTCAAGGGGAGGCAATACTTTTTTAAAGAGGTTTTTTCATCCTACTAGTGTAAAATAACCTTGCCTCATTTCCTGGTACATGCACAGCTCAAATGTCTACATAGATTTGAAAGCTTCATCCCCTGACAAAATCTTAACTACTTTGTAAGATTCCCTAGCTATGGATTTAACTTTGGCCATTTCTGCACTAACCTGTTATAGTGCTATTTTTCCACTTTCAACTTCCTATGGAATCCTGCGGTTTGCAATTTAGGGAGGGGCCTCAAAGGCTTTTCTGCTTGCAATTCCACCTCTCTTTGGCAATCCACTGCTACGAAAGCTCAAATATTCCCTCTGTTATAATTATATCAATGCCCTAGATAGCTTCACCAGATAATCAGGCGTGGTTGAAAAAACAATATTTATAGATGAAACCAAATGAAAAATATATCGGTTGTCTTAATGCACAGATTCATAGAAATTTGAAGTTAGTGTTTTCTAAGCCTTGCAACTTAAGTTTCAATAAATCTCATCTGTATAATTCCTGCTTTCTGTACTCCCTACTCCCACTACTAAAAAAATCACCCCCTACTACCTGTTATTAAGACTTCTATTCCAATTATTCCATTCCTTTTCTCACCCAGCCAGTCAGCCCCCAGCACACTCTGCTGCTGTTCTTTACTCGCTCATTCCTGCCTGCTCTCACACCTTCTTTCATCTTTCCATTTACGTGCCTATAAAATACATGACTATATTTGCCTTGCAATAAAAACTGTACAAACAGCGCCAAATAAACGTCACAGCACTTAAGGTACTGTACCGGTCAGGGCCAACTCTCCCATTAGGCAAAGTGAGGCAACCGCCTCAGGGGGCACAAGCTGGGGGCACCCAGTCCTTCCACCTGAGTTCTCGGGCTATTCCCCTGCACTGGTTGTCAAAGCTGTATACAACACACTATCTATCCTGCATTCCTTAAACTAGCCCGCTGGCCTTAGTGGCAATGGAAGATGCTGTTCCACTGCCAATGTTGAAATAAAATTCAAATAGAAGTCCAGTCAGCATCTGTACATGCAATGGAGTGTGTCTGCCATCTTGTCCCTTGTCTTAGGCAGCAAAAGGGATTGAGACTGTCCTTCTTTCATTGCATTCTATTGCCACAAATGCACTTTCATAATACATTTTCTACCTTTAGATTGGCAGCTGGATGGCCTAACAGCATCCTGTTGAGGATTTGGTCAGGGCATTTCAATGATGGACATTAGACTCTAAATTCTACATATCCTATATGTTGCCAACCAAATAATTACATACAGTACATTTCTCTTTGAATTTTTCCATGTCTTAGGAAGATTTGACTGATTGTCTCCTCATCCTGCTTTCATCTCAAGAATTTCAAGTGGTTTCCAGAACAACTTAAAGTGATACAAGACTACAGATGGAAAAATATTAGAGGCTGGAAAACTCCTTTTGGTGACTTATTCTTGCATACGTCGCCCACAGATGCAGTTGGATATTTTTGTCTGATGGAGGAAATCCGTATTCAGTTATAGGTTGCGCAAACAGAGTTGTGCATATGATGCCATTGAGCATGTGGTACCATTTTGCATTGCACATGCAATCGTGCATTTCACATTTGTTTGCACATTCATTTGTGCACTATTGCAATTCACTAATGCACAATCATATAAGTCCTTGAGTCTCTTGAGGAGGCATTGAGGAGGCATTCTGTCTCCTTGATGAAGGATTTCAGCTTGACTTGTCTTCTTATTAAAACAGAGCTGCTTGATCCTTGAGAAAGCCCATCTGGCAGCATAATGGCAGCTACAATGTTGGGGTTTTTTCTGCACCTTATTTATTAATTAAAATATTTATATTATGCCCTATATCAAAAGATCTCAGGATGTCATGCAATGAAATTGACCTGATCAATTTAATGTTGTTTAAAACAATGTTGTTGTGTGTCTTCAAGTAATTCCTGACTGAATGATGATCCTAAGGTGACCCTATCTTAAGGTTTTCTAGGGCTGAGAGTATGTGATGCACCTAAGGTCACACAGTGGGTTTCCATGTCTAAGTGGGGAATTGAACCTTTGTCTTCAGGCTTGTAGTCCAATGCTCAAACCACTGCATCACACTTCACAGGCTAAAAGCCATAGGAAACAATTTAACAACTTTAAGGCAGTTTAAAATCAATTCACAATAGTCTCCCTCTGCTCAAAAATATGTACACTTTTTCTGTGCAAAAGACACATTGTGGTTTTGTTTTGTTTTTTTCCAGAGAAAATGTCCCTCTACAGGGAAGTGTATATTTTGTGCAGGAAACACACTTTTTATACAAAGATAGTATTTTCTGTACCACGGGAGGCTGTGCCAGACCCCTCCCTGCTTTCCTTTCACTGGCAGGTGAAAACCTTTTTGTTTAAGCAGACTTTTAATGTGTAAGCAGGGACGCTTCTTACTGAGGTGTTTTATCTTGCTTTTAAAACTTTTGTATGTTTTAGAAAATGATTTTATACTGTTTTATGTGGCAGTCTTGATTGTTTTTAAATTCTATTATGAAGGTTTTTTTTAATGGACTCTTTCTGGGAACTGCCTTGGGTCTCACTCTGGGAGAAAGGAAGCATACAAATAAAATAAACATGTATTTCTGCAGAAAATACTGCCATGAAAGCTCTCCCTAAGCATGAATAATGCTTGAAGACTGCACAAAAATCTTTGTATTTTTGCTCAGTGGGGTGACTAATGAAGAAATGATTTCTTCCTTCTTGCAAAAGCAAGGAATGCAAACATCTACCTCCCTATATTAGATACAGAGCATTCCTGTTATGTTTTCCAGGGAAAGGCATAATTAAGTAGCGATATATTTTCACTGAGATGGAAGAAAAGAAAGCATTGACTGAAGACATTTTGTAAGAAACCATGCTTTTAAAAAAGAGAAAATATACAAATAAGTCTGCACAAACAGTTACTTGAAATAACCACCAGTGGTGGAACTTGGAGAGCGTGGAGGGGAGTGGGGGGGCAGGCAGAGGGGCAGGGGTGGAGCTACAACATGCAGTGGCGGGGCTGCAGCACACAGAGGGCCGGGCTATGGAAGACAGGGCGGGGCTATGGCACGTAGGAGCAGGGCTATGGCACATGGGGGGCAAGCAAAAAATTGCCACTGGGGGCACATTGCCCCCATCACCCCCTGTCCCTATGCTACTGAGAACCACTCAATCCAGTAGGACTGGCTAATGAGCAAATATGGACTAAGATCCTGTGCCACATTCATAGCTATGTAAATGTAACTGTAGTTATGAATGCCCTACGAAACTGACCCTTGAAATCCACCTTAAACTCCAGAGACCTGCTCCGAGTGCCAGAGGATCGCAGCGCAGTCAAGCAGGCCACTTCGACATGACACAGCCAGCCCTGTCCCCAACGGCTTGTGAGTAAGTGAGGGTTGGCTGTGTCATCCTGAAGTGCCCCGCTAAACCATGCCAGAGACCTCCATCATTTTGAGTGGCTCCTTGAGGTTTAAAGTGAGTGTTAGGAGGCATTCATGATTATGCTATAGTTGTGAATACACAGCATAGCTGAAGACAGAGCAGTTATTAACAGCAATGCAGGATGCCAGCCCTGGATACACATTATACAATGTGAAGTGTCGGCAGGCTTTTTAATCAGCCTGTCAGAAGGACAGCGGTGGAGAGTCTACTGTTACCCTAAGAGGTGGGAAATGTTGGGGTCCAGCTGCAATCCAGTGTTTCCTTAGAATTTGGGGGAATTATAGCTCAAAGGAGGCCTGTGAGCGGAGGGTAACGGCAGGATCTTTTCACCTATGTGTACCAGTACTAACTGTAGGAAGGACTCCAGTTAAGGTTTACAAAGGGTTTTATTTGAATTGACAAACATACAAGAATTCAGACACTCTTAAGAACCATACGAGACTGTCAGAAAATGAAGTGAGACAGGTTGGATAGAGAGACACTGGAGTGGAAAGGGTAACAGTTAGCAGTTTTGAAGAAGGAGGTCACAGCAGAGGGCCTCAGACAGTGTCTGAGCATAGCATGAGGGGACAGCAATCTGGACTACATTTTATGTACAATTGGCTGCGGTCAAAACTAGGGTTTTTATATCCTATGTCACATCCTGAAGGGGTGCATTGACAAAGCTGTAATGGTTTTCTCATGGGTCTGACAAAAGAGTCTGGAATGGGCTGATTGGTTAACTCTGGAGTGACAAAACATTTGATGGGACTCATGACAATCTCTTAATGTTTGGTCAGGTAGGGTGTATAAGGAAGATCACCGTAGGGTAAGATCATAAAATTGTGTTCAAAAATTCAAAGAGCCTGAAATAGTGAAGGGATTAGCACAAATCTATCAGCATCGAGGTTTTCCCAATCATGCTCTCTAGTCATTAATAAATCCAATTCATGAAGATCGCATATCTTGTAGTGGGGGGTGGCAGGGTATGGTAACACTCTGTGGAGCAGATGGGGTGTACTTTATGCTTACAGACTTATGTGGCAGTTGTGCAATGCCCCCTTGTTAGTGAACTGTGACACTACATAACTAAATGCATATTGAACATAGATGTGTGTGTGTGTGTGTGGGATGCATATCCATGCACAATGCACACCAATGAACAACAGCATGGCATGTAGAACTCCACTTCGATGCCTAAAACATGAGTAACTCCGCTGTGCAACGGTGTAAAATTTTGATCTGCAGATGTAACGCAGTTTGTGCTTGTATCTGTCTCAAACAGAATGGCATCCAGTACTATCTTGCTTTTAACAGTGTGCACTGTTTCAGCCCTTAGCATCTCCAGTTAAAAGGGTGTCAGGAACCAGGAAAAAGATTTTGACTAAGAATGAAGAGATGCTGTGAGTTAGCTTTCACAACTCTGGGCTACAAGTACCAATAATGCAACTCCCTCTAAGGCAGTTTCATCTACTATATAAAAGTCACAGTTTGTCTGTTTGTGAGTTTGTCTGTTTCTCTGCATCAGGCAGGCAGAGACCTCATATGCTTGGCTGAGTGTTGTGAGAAGACCTCATATGATTGGCTGGCTGTGAAGATTCTATGGAATCCTGGGCTTGGCAGTTTAGGGAGGGGCCTTTAGAATTCTCAGCCAGAAAATAGGCCAGTTGCTATGGAGATGAGGCCTAGCAGTAAGAAGAAGGAAGGCATTGTATTCCCTCAGGAACCCAGTCTCTGTATGTTAACAACTCTGAATACAGACTGGATTGGGGAATATGGGGGAAAGTTACAGGTACTGGAATAGGCTGGTTGCTATGGAGGTGAGGCCTAGCAGCAAGGAGGAGGACAGTGTATTCCCTCAGGAACCCAACCTCTCTATATTAATAACTCTGAATACAGATTGCATTGGGAAATATGGGGGAAAGTTACAGGTACTGGAGAAGACAATTTGTTGCGTTCTTAAGAGGAAAATAAAATCCTGGGGAACGCCGGGTAAATACACTAGTCTGTTTATACAGTTAATCATTCATATGGACTGGCTGAAATGTTGCTAATAAAACATACAGACTCTTCTAAGACTTACCTTAAAATCCCACTTCACAAATCTTTTCTAGCCCATGAAATCTACTGTGTCTAACCCTTTCTGCAGTTTTACCTGCAGTTTTCTATCAAGACCACATTACATCCATCATTCAATAGGCATACCTAAGGATTTTGAAAAGTTAAAAGCAGTTGTGAATTTAAATAGCCTAGTTTCACAGGTTTTACTGCCATTATTTTCTCAGAAGAAGAAAAAGGACATCTCTAAATACCTGCTCTCAGATATTTGTTCAGATAGACAGCTTTCTGCAGCACTAGAAGCCTGTTATCTCTCTTTTTCATTTATTTTTTGTTATTGTATTGAGTGGATAAATTCAAGATTGAGTGGGCTGTCTGAGAGGAAAAAAAGGCTTGTATCTCTCCCATCTGTTTTTGTTGCAAAGGTGACAGAGACTAGGTGCTGTTAAACTGAGAAAAAATTAATAAATTCCAGCTCTCTGAGAAAATGATGTTTGAATTTTGGCAACGCAACTTCACATTGATCTGCTATCTTCAAACCACTAAACAAATGTGCTTTTTGCAAGCGCAGCTATATGGCTGCATATATATTCTTGTTCAAGGATGTCAGAAAACAATTAATCTCACAACATGTCATCATGCTCACATGAGGATGCTTGCTAGAGAAAATCCAATTATGAAGTCATTGCTGTGGTTGCTCTTCTGTGTTACCAAAAAAGAAGAAGGTAATACACTGTAAAACAAGATGACATGAATTTGCACATGCTAATTTATATATACATATGTCTTAATTTAGTATAATTGCCATAGTACAACTAGCAATACATTATAGGGCTTTTTCTTAGTCCCACCATTATCACGGGCCTGTCCGGTAAGGACCCATCAGTAGGCCTTCTTGGGCCATTTCCGCACTAGCCTGTTATAGTGCTATTATTCCACTTTCAATGTCCTACGGAATCCTGGGCTTTGCAGTTTCGGGAGGGGCCTTTGAGGTTTAGCTCTATTTCAAACACCCACATAGGGCTTGTTAGGCCCTTCTTCACCTTCACGTTTAGAAGGAGCCTTTTGAGTTTGTACAAAGGGAGGGGCCTTTTCCACGACTGAACCCTGACTTTATGATATCCTGTAAAGAAAGACATGCCAAATATTGATATTGCATCCTTTTCAGTAGCCTTTCTGTTTTGTTGGACATTTTAAACTACTGTATTTCAGCTGGGGGTTGGTCTTGGAATTGCTGGTAAAATGATTGGGGTGAGGGGAGAGGTGGAAGGCACCTTGGCAAAAATCTCTTGAAATAATTGACCTACCCAGGCATCCTCTGCTGTGTCACTGGGATGCTAATAGTTAAGTACACCCCTCAGGAAAAGGAAGAAGGAAGGAGAAGGAAAGAAAAGAAAAGGGAAAAGAAATGTAACAGTACCTATAAGATTTTTATTTTTTTCATGAGCTTTCATGAATGTTTCATTAAGGCCTCAGGCACAAAGCATATTTATACACTTGTGGGGGTGAGATAAAATGTAAAAGGATCCAGAAAGATGCAAATCATGACCCTTGCCATAAAGTTTCAATGGGCTGCTGAAGACGGTACAGACCTTTCAGATCTTTACAGTGGCCAGTTAATTTCTCAGGGTTCAAAACTCTCTGTGAGAAGATTCCTTTTGTTATATGTGCACTAGTGGAGACTTTTGCATTAATATATATAGTGTACCACGAAGCCATTGTCTTTGTTCGTATCTCTGCTAATGGAATGGAATTTGTGAATATAATTCAAGCCAGCAGTTTCTCTTTCTAGTCTTCCTTTGCAATTTCCTTGTTGAAGGACTGCAACTTGTAAAATCCCTTACAGTCCAGGAAGTCCAGGAAGGTTGAAATGTTCCACAACTGGTTTGGGGGTATTGCCACTTCTAACATCAGATTTGTGTCCATTTATCCTCTTGGGTGGAACTGTCCTGTTTGTTCAAAGTAGAGTGTAGAGGGGCATTGCTGGCATACGATGGTATATATCACATTGGAGGAAGAACAAGTAAATGTACATCGGATGTTGACAGTGATGCTATTGGCCCCTGTAATATTGCTGCCAGAGTAGACATGGGCACAGAGTTGGCATCTGAGTTTGTGGCAGAGTTATGGTTACTTCTTAAAAAATCCACCTATTATTTTTTATTTCTACCTCTCAGGGGGATTTTGTTTTCTGAGAAAGAGAGATTTGGTTGGAACAGTCATTCAGGAAACGTGAGAGACTGAGCACTTCAGTTTGGCAGAGGTTCTTTCAGTAATTTTCCTTTCTGTTGGGTCACTGAAGTGAACACATAATTAGCTGAGTGAAAAGGATGTTTAATGGATTATAAGACCCAGGAGCCAGAGTATTTCATCTCTTTTTGTCACCTCTTTCTCTGCCACCTGCTTATACCAAGAGAGTAATTGTACACCTGTAAAACTGATTTTATTTTTGTGCTTAAGGTGTACAAATTGAATGTTTTTGTCTGTATCTCTCTCATCTAATAATCACCAGGATTCATTTTGTGTATCCAAAGAATATGGCAAAGATGCATGAAGGAGAGATGTATGAAGGTTAAGCTGATGATGAGGCACAGTTAGAGATGTAAAACTTCCAGAAATGTTCAAGTTGTGGGGGAATTTTTTTCCTATGTTTTGGGGAGGTTGGTGGTGGACATTTTTGGAAAAACTAAAAGAAATGCAACATTAGTCTCCTTTAAAGAATTAAAGTCAATTTGTTCCTTTAAGAATTTAAAACACATTGTATATAACTTGATTTAGCACAAGGTTAGCATGCATGATATACTAAAAGGACAGATTATGTAGAAAGCAGTCACACATTGAATTTACTTTTTCAAGTTTTAATTGTTGTTACAAATGATTATACAAGGTCCTGAACTGTAAGGAGCACTTGAACTATAAGGAAGCTCTTTGTTTTTACCAGTTTATGAGGAGTAGGCAAAAATACTGACATCTCAATAAAAACAGAAGATACTATCAACATTAGTAAGACACAGAAAATTATTTTCCAGTAATCCATAGTGCCAAGCAGACATAAAGTACTCACTCCTGTAAGAACTGTAAAAGAAAAGTACATGCTGCTAGGCTGCCCATCCTATTGTACAGAGAACAGTTTGTCTACATACCCTTCAGTTGTCCTGACCTGGCAGAAACAGTCCTGATTAATCCTCTGTCCTTCTACTTTTTCAGCTGCTTTAAAAATGTCCCAGTTTCTTTCTTTGCCTCTCCATTTTCCCGCTTTGTCCTCAGCTTGCTTCGATTGCTGCCAACCGAATTCAAAGTGCAAAAGTAGTTTGCGCTACGTTAACACAGAAGAGAGGACAGGTAGGGGTGGAACCTCAGCCTTTCCAGTAGACTTGGGTAGAAACAAATTGCTCCAGCCTCTCCTAGCTTGTACGTTCTTTCTGATTAATAACTTTTGCTGTCTTCACTACACTGTGATGTTGCTTGGTTACAAATGTCCCAGGTTTTCGTCTCTGAAATATTGCAGGATATACATGTGGAGGGCCACATACTCCCTATTCTGGGTAGAGACTGGGATGGGTGGCTGCAGAGGGCCATTTTCAGTGTCTGCACTCTGCCATTTGACTTCCAGTGACTATTGAATATGGGCCCCCCCACCACCACCATTTGGACATTTTTGGCATGTAGTCAGATCCTAAACAGTAAAAATGAAGATAATTGTGGTTTCTAAAGGCCTCTGGAGGTATGATGCCCTCTTTTTGGATAGTTTTTAAAAACTACAATTGGAAAGTGTCTATGTCACGGCCCCCAGGGGTGCATGAAGCCCATGAGGTACAAGATTCTCATCCTTGATTCAAATGTAGTAATAAATACATTATGAGAGTGGTCATGTACAATGATGATGTGGTGTGATCCTAGCAGGTGAATTAACAAGGACTAGCTTTGGGGAGGTGGGCACCCACTGTAACTGCTTGGATGAGTGATAGGAAAATGCTGGCCATCCAGATGTTGGACTGACATAATAATGCATTCATGACATAGTTCCTATATGTATTTGGATTAGCCAATTAACTACCATTTTTTTGCTCCTGTAATCATGTTTAGCAGGGTATATAGCTGCCTGTGTGCAGCCATTTCTTTGGAGTGGTTTGTCTTGGGTGCATGAGCACAGCTATTTTGTTTGTGCAAACGAAATAAAAAGGAACCTTTTTGTTATGATTCAGGTGTTATTGACTAATTATTAATTGGAAGTTTGCGACTATAGGACTGCAGCTCCTATAATCCCTGGCTGTTGTACATACTACCTGAGTATGATGGAAGCTAGAGTCCCACATCATGGCAGAAATATTGTTCAGAATAGAGCAAGGAGACTGATACACGAAACATTAATATGGAAGATCTTATCACAGATTGCTTATGGCTTTCTCAACATGCATCTTCCATGTGTGTTAGGACTGGCACAGATTAACCACATAGGATGTCCCTAGTTCTTTCAGCAGGAATGTTTCCTTATTGAACACAGACAATCCTGATGCTGCTTCTGACCAGCAACAGCAATTAACAACCCCAAATTCCAGCCAGCAGTGAACGTGAGAATAACTGTTCCTTTGTGCCGGTCAATTCCCAGCTGCCAGGATCTTCCTGCCCACCCAAACAAAAGAGGACAAAGTAAGAGCCGCTGGGAACTGGGTCACGGGTAGTTCCACCACTGTACAACTTTCTTAATTGAGGCAGCAAAGGAAACTCCCAAGCGGCTGGCAGCAAAGACTATGTGCCAAAGAAGCAGATAAAGTACTCCCTGTGCTTGGTGTGGTTTCAGCAAACAGGCACAAGTCCTTTGAGTCAAGGGCATTGCTACAGGCTCTTGTTATCCTGCTTGGTAAACAGAGTTGGTACTGTTTCCTTGGAAGAGACCAAAAAGACTAACACAGTCTAGCTTACAAACTTGGGCAGTGGTGGTGGCAGGAAATCATTAAATTAAGTACTGCTGTCTTAGCTTATCAGGTCCAGGAGGGCTATGGCTACCACCTGGATGATAGTGCAAGAAAACCCTCCCTGCCAACCACTGCTGGTTGAGTATGTGTGGGGTATGCAGCCGCACCCAGGCACCATCCAGACATCATTACACATCTTGAGAAAAACGGTTGTACAAGAAAGTAAGAGGTAACCTCTTTGTACTAGAATTATAGAATTGGAAGAGACCACAGGGGCCATCCAGCCCAACTCCCTGCTATGCAAGAACCCACATCAAAGCACTCCCAACAGATAGCCATCCAGCCTCTGTTTAAAAGCCTCCAAAGGATGAGACTCCACCACACTCTGAGGCAGCATATTCCACTGACAGACAGCTTTGACCATCAGGAAGTTCTTCCTGAGGTTCTGGTGGAATCTCCTTTCCTGCAGCTTGAATCTATTGGTCCTTGTCCTTGTCTCCGGAGCAGCAGAAAACAAGCCCGCTCCCTCCTCAACATGACATCCCTTCAAATATTTAAACATGGCTATCATGTCCCCTCTTAAGCTTCTCTTCTGCTGACTGAACATCCCCAGCTCCCTAAGCCGCTCCTCATAAGCATGTCTTCCAGACCTTTTGCCATTTTGGTCGCCCTCTTCTGGACACGCTTTAGCTATGTCAAGACAGTTACAGTAGCCTACTCCCCAGTTACATTAATGAGAAGTTGGAATCGTGCTGCCCTCACACCAAATGTGGCTCTGGGAGGAGATGCTTAATGCAACTCTCATGACTCCCCTTCAAGCCCCTAGCACCCCTATTTTTTTTTTTTTATAGTTTCCACCCTGTGATAAATTGCTTTGTGCAAATTTTTGTATATACATGCCTCAGTGGAGAGGGACTTTCTGATTCAGGATATTAGAGCAAGCCAGATCGTTTTAATATATCCTCCATAGTTTATAATGGGGTGGGAATTAAGCAGCCCTCCAGATGTTGTTGAACTTCAGCTTCTACTCTCCCTTACCATTGGCTTTGCTGGCAGAGCTGCTGGGAGTTGCAGTCCAATAACATCTAGAGGAGTACACAAATACCACCCCAGTTTAAATCCTGGCCATAATATATCAGGTGAGAAGCAGCTTGGTGTAGTGGTTTGAGACCTGGACTGTGACCCTAGAGATGAAGGTTCAAATCCCTGGTTGGTCATGGAAACCCACTGGGTGACCTTGGGCATATCATACACTCTCAGCCGCAGAAAACCCTGTGATAGATTCACCTTACAGTTGCTATAAGTTGGAAAATCACTTGGGCACACAATAATAACAACAACATACCAGGTACAGTTATTTTCCAGCTCTGCTAATTAGTGGTCCTTTCAAATCGGAAATTAGTCAGGGATTGAACCTAGGTATTTGTGCATGCAAAGCATCTACAGTATCTCTGAGCTAAAGAGTCATCCCAAATTTGAACTCACCCCTTCAAAGAATACTGAAAAGTCTTCAATATTCTTTTGGCAGTAAAAATCTAAAGAATATTGAAGGCATCTCACTTAATATTCTCTGAGTGGAGGTGTTCAAATTTTCACCTACACAAGACCTGATGGCAAATTTTCACAGAAGACCTGATGGCAAATTGCAAAATAGTAAGAGTAAACTCAAAGCTCTGCCTTTGTGCATGTTACCTAATTAAGCGTTTAGTAAAAAATTCCTCTGGAGCATTATCCTGGCCTTTCTGCAAGGGGTGAAAGGCAAAGTACACAGAAGGGATCAGATTTGCACAGGTCAGTGGAAAAGCCAAGGATTAGAACTCAGGAGCCAAAGTTCTCAGGAATACAAGTTGGTTTATATAGCTTGCGTAAACCCCCTTCTTCTCTTGAGCAGCTGTTGTACAAAATTTCAGAAAAAATACAATTATTTTCTTCTGTCAAATGTGGGCTGGCATGAGTTTTAGGTCTCAAAAAGACTCTGCGTCAGTCAGACAATCTTCTGCACTTAATTTTTAAACTGTTGAGTTGGTTGGGTAACAAAAAAGTCAGCAATTGCTTGTGACTCCTGTGCGGATTTCCACAACCCTATGACAGCAATGAACATTAGTTAGGTGCACACACCCCATCTGTGTGCAGAGACAATGCAGCAAATATAGTTGGCCCTCTATGTTTGTGGGTTTAACTTTCATGAATTTGATTATTTGCAAGTTTCTCCAACCCTTGTCCCCCCACAAGTATTTCTTTTCCTAGGCCATACAGCCCTTTAAAAACCTACCTCTGGTCCTCCTCCCCCTCCTCTCCCTCCTCTCCCCCTCCACCATCACCAGCCACTGCCTAGTCAGCTAAAGATGGATCACAGCCCGATTTCTCAGCACCACAAATCCTCTCCCGATGCCCATGACACACTCAAGGAAGGAGATGGGTGTGAGAGAGGAACTATAAGGCCACCATGCCAACCCACTCCCTTTCCCTCTTCTTTCCCTGACCTGGTTTGGACCCTGGGTGGCTGCTTTCCCCGCCATGTCTTGGCCCCTTTTACACACACACACACACACACTTTGATATTTATAGTTTTTCTACTTGTGCAGGAGTCTTGTGGATCTAACCCTAGAGAATACAGAGGGCTGTGTGTTACTTTGACAAATTTCATAAGACTGCATGAAGATTAGAGCAAAGGTTTAGCTAGTCCAGTGTCCAGGTTCCCACAGTGGTCAGCCAGATGCCTCTGGGAAGCCATAATATGTGTTTCCAGGTCTGCTCTGACTTACAGTGAAGCTGTCCTAGACGTTTCTGGACAAGATTTGTTGAGAGGTTTTGTCATTGCCTTTCCCTAAGACTGAGAGAGAGTGACTTGCAAGAGGCCACACTGTGTTTTCCTGTGGTGGAGCTGAGATTTGAACTCTGGTCTCCCAGGGTCCTAGTCCAACACTCAAACCAGGTTAGGTCTCTTCTGTAAGCAGGACATGAAGGCAACAGCTGTCCCCATTGCTGTTTCTAGGAACTGATATTGAATGATATAAGGTCCTTCTTCCACATTTGTGGGTTTCACCTTCACAAATTTGATTATTTGCGAGGCATGCATGTGCCTTCCCCTCTTCTCCTCTTCCCATTCCCTTGCGTTTTGCTGGATGTGGAGAAGGAAGGCAAGCACCTGGGGAAAAGGCAAGGGAATGGGGGGAGGAGAAGGCTTGCAGGAGCCTTCCTTCTCCCCTCTGGAGCTCTTCCTCGATTCCCTTTCCTCTGGCCCTGGTGCTGTGAACTTGCACTGAGGCAAAAGGCAAAGGAATGGCAGGGAGGTTCAAGCGAGCCTTCTTTCGCCCCTCTGGAGCTCCCCCTCCCATTCCTTTGCCTCTGGCCCCAGCACACAAAAGGCAAGGGAATGGGAGGGGGATCATGGGGGGGGGAGTTATTCATGGTTTTTTCATTTTCATGAGGATTCTTTACACCCAATCCTTGTGAAATTGGAAGGGCCACTGTACTTGCCTCCGAACCTGGAGGGTACATACAGCAATCATGACTAGTAGCCCTTGACAGACGTACCCTTCATGAATTTGTCTTATCTTTTTTTATCTAAGTTAGCTGCTACAAATTATGCAATTGAGTTTCCCACATTTGGGGAAATTGCAGAGGTCAGCACACCTGGAGTGCAATGGGTGAACCTTACCCTTCATGATCATGATATCTCCCCTGCCAGGTAAGTAGAAAAAGCAGAAGACCACATTACAGATGGATGGACTCAATCAGAGAAGACATGTCCCTGAATTGGCAAGACCTGAGCAGGGTGGTTGATGGTAGGGTGCCTTGGAGCTCTCTTATCCATGGGGTCACCATAAGTTGAAATTGACTTGATGGAGGTTAACAACAACAAGGTGGCCATCATGCATCTTAGGAGTATAGGAAGTTGTCTTACAGTGGGTCAGGCCACTGGTCCAACTAGCCCAGTATTACCAATTTTTAACTGGCGGCCATGGCTCTCCAGGTTTTCAGGCTGGATGCTTTTCTAGCCTAGTCTGGAGATCCCTGGAATTCCCTGCTAGTCTTCCATCCAAGTACTAATCAGAACCAAGTACTTGGCTCTGCTTAGCTTCTGAAATCAGATCAAATCAGTATATTCGCCATGGTCTAGTGGTTTTTGGCAGTGAACTCTATAAGTTAATTTTGTGCTGTATAAAGAAGTGTTTCCTTTTGTCCCTCCTGAATCGCCTGCCAATAAATTTAATTAAAGACCCTACATGCTAACATTAGGAGAAAAGAAAAAAAAATACTTTATCCAATTTCTCAGATCTCCCCATAGTTTTATAAACCTCTACTCTGCTCTGATAATTTTTGCTGTCTTTCTGGGGCATCTTTTCAAACTTTCAAAATCTTTTTTGAAAATGATGATCATAACTTGACTATTGTATTTCAAGTGGGACCGCATTACAGATTTGTAGAATGGCTTTAAGACACTGCTTTTTGTTTCTTTTGTAAACACATATTTTCTAATTACTCCTAGCACTGGATTCAGGCTTACCTACTGTATTCGAGGTTGAAATTTCCATTAAGCTATCTTCCAGGATCTCAAGGTTTCTTTCATGATTAGTCACTGCCTGTTCAGCAGTTGAACTTTGATGTTTTAGCCTATAACTCCCAGCAGCCACACCCAACATGGGTCACAGTTATGGGAATGCTGAAGTCACAAATATTTGGAGACCAATGTTTCCTCATCTCTGACATATACAGTGCTTTCTCTAAATGCTCAAAACGGACAGATTATTTTGGAAATCCATAAAAACTTCCCCGTAAGGTGGCAAGTCGGGGAAACAGCACATAATAATAAGTCGCCTAATAGTGAAATAGGAGCCAGCATGGTGTAGTGATTTGAGCTTTAGACTACATCCCTGGAGACCAAGGTTCGATTCCCCATTCAGCCATGGAAATCCATTGGGTGACCATGGGTGCCTCATACACTTTCAGCCCCAGAAACCCCTGTGTTAGATTCACCTTAGAGCTGCCATAAGTCTGCAGTGACCTGAAGGCACAGAACAACAATAATAGTGAAATAACAATGCTTGTCCTTTGGTTGCCCAGCAAATTAATGGCTGAGTAGGGTATCAGGAATGAATACCAGGTGCTGTAGGCTATATTTCAGAAGAAGAAACTGGCCAAACCACCTCTGACTACTCCTTGCCTAAGGGCCTTTCCACATTACACTGTTCTAGTGCTATTATTCCACTTTCAATATCCTGTGGAATTCCGAGGTTTGTAGTTTACTGAAGCCAAAGAGCTTTCTGGCTGAGAATTCCAAATGCCGCTCCCTAACCTTCAAACCCCAGGATTTCACAGGATGTTGAAAGTGGAATAACAGCACTATAACACTGTAGTGTGGAAAAGCCCTAAGAAAACCCTATGAAATTGATCCCATTGCCATGAGTGGACAGGTGACTGGACAGCACACATGCACACACCCCACTGCACTTCTCTCTAGAAGCCAAAATGAATCAAACTGAGGTTATGGCACTTTGGCCATTTAACGAAGAACACATCTCATCAGAAAGTCACCAGTATGACCAATTTCCCACACTACACTGTTGTAGTGCTATTATTCCACTTTCAACTTCCTATGGAATCCTGGGGTTTGCAGTTCAGGGTGGGGCCTTTAGAATTCTCAGCCAGAGTGCTCTTTGGCCTCAGTAAGCTACAAACCCCAGAATTCCACAGGAGGTTGAAAGTGGAGTAATAGGGGTAGAACAGTGTAGTGCGGAAATGGCCCCAGCTAATGCTTGGTAAAGTGGAAAGGAGGAAGAAAACAATACAGGTTGGATAGGCTGAAGGAAGTCACTGCCCAGAATTTGCAAGACCTGAGCAGGGCTGTTTCTCATTCATATGGTTGCCCTATGAGTCGTCTTGAGGGCAATTAACAACAACGCTGACAAGAAACCCCCATGCGTCTTTGAGCAAAAGAAATCCTAATCCACTTGTGCCGGGGTACCCTCCATATATGTGTGGGAGGCATGCTGGATGGGATTTGTAGTACCAAGTTGTCTTATGTTTCCATGTTTGTTTTGTGTGTTTGAATCAGATCCTGACAACGTGTGTGTGTGTGTGTGTGTGTGTGTGCGCGCACGTTCTGTTTCGCAGCAGCCCATAGAACAGAGCACCCCCCCCGCACAAACACCTGGGCTTACTTCCGAGTAAGCAGCCATGGGATCGGGTTTCCTACCGGCAACCAGATCAAAGCGAAGCAGCGCCCACTCCCAAGCCCGCTCTCCGTTCCTTTACAGGCCGCCTGACCCGATTCTCATAGGCGACTAGGGGAGGGAGGGGGAGGTTTGAAGGTCGCGGCGCCGAGCGAACCGCGGCAGGCTGGGCTCCGGGTGGGGCTCGCAGGTTAAAGCCTGCCAAAGGCGGCCGCGAGGGCGCTTTCTCCCGGAGCTCCGTGAGAGCGCCGGGCCGGATGTTCAGCTGGGCGGCAGCGATCGCTCCCAGGAGGGAACTGCTCCAGCCTGAACACCTGAATCCCGGGCGCTTCGGAGGAGCAGCGTGCCGGCGGGAAGCGTCCGACGCCTTCGGCCCTACCCGATCCGAACGGAACGTCTGTCCGAGGGCCACGTCCTGACTGTTTGCCCGGCTTGAGGTTTTGCTTTTGGCACAGTTGCAACCCCTACTTATGATACTGCGTGGGCAAGGTGCCAGGTGCTGTACGGGTCCCAACTGCGCGCTCCAGCTGCGCGGTACGGAGCAGGCATGTCGGCGCGCCTTGCCCGGGGATTTGCTGTGAGTTTGCGGCGGCTGCTGCTTCCCTTCCTCCTCCTCTTCGCTGCGCCCGGTGAGGCGGAGAGCGGCTGTGCCAAGCTGGGACGGTGCTGCGCGGGCAGGAGCCTGGCATGTGTGAGCACCGGCTGGAGACCCGACGGATCCCACGGTCCCTGCTACTGCGACCAGGCGTGTCGTTACACCTTGGATTGCTGCCATGATTACCGGCAGGTGTGCCCAGGTACGCATGGGGGGCGGCGGACAGGTAGGCCGAGGTGGAGGTGAATGGGTTAGAAACCCCCGATCGTCATGCTGGCCAGTGACCACGAGTTGGTGTGTGTACCTTGAAGTTGTGGTGGTGTTGTGTGCCTTCAAGTAGTTTCTGACCTATGGCAACCCTAAATGGACCCTATCGTGGGGTTTTCAGAGGCTGAGAGTGTGTGATGTGCCCAAGGTTAGCCAGTGGGTTTCCATGGCCCAGTGGGAATTGAACCTTGGTCTCCAGGGTTGTAGCCCAAACCACTACACCACGCTTCCAAAATAACTTTTTCCAGGTTCTACATCTGAGTATGTAGCATAATAGTGTCTGCATAGAGCAGATCAATGATTCTCTGTCTTTGGTCTTCCAGATGTTTTGGACTTCACATCCTAGAATCTCTGATTGGGGTGATACAACCCAAGCAGGCTTCTGGGAACTGAAGTTAAAAACAAAGTATGAGAACTTCTGAATTAGACAACCGTGAACAGAGTATAGCTCTCCCTTAGAAGGAGTCTGTCACCAATAAACTAGTTTATATATCCTGGTGGGCCAGAGAAATCACTCAAAGAGTCTGTAGTTCAGTGGCTTTGGTCCTCCAGATCTTTTGGACTTTGGTTCCCGGAAACCTCAACTCTCCCAGCCAAAGGTTCAGAGAATTGATTCCTGAAACATCTGGAGGGCTAGCACTTTAAAACTGCTGCTCTAGTGTATGGCTCATCGGGTCTTGGGCCTAAGCTTTGGGGGAAAAGACCAATTCCAAAGCTAAAGACTGTTAGCAGTTGTAGGGTGAGACCTGCATCAGCCAGAGTCTGGATGTAGCTATGCTTCCATTATAATCATGCCATATGATTCCTAGTTATAGATTAATACTTACTAGTCTTGTGTAACTAGATATGAAATTATGAATTTTTCCCAATAATGAAATTATACATATTTTCCAATAATGAAATTATAACTAAGTTACATTACAGTTTGATGAGAGATAACACTACTGTTTTTATTCTTTTAACTAGAGATTTGAAGTGTTTTAATATAGTGACTAGTTTAATTCTATTGTAATGTTCACTTTTTATATGTTTTCAACTGTGTTGCTCTTTTAAACTGTAAGTTGCCTTGAGTTCCAATTTTGAGAGGAAAACGGGATATAAATAAATAATATCCTGCTTTCCTCCCAAAATAATAATAACTTATTATATTATTAATACTTTATCATATCATATATTAATATTATTATTATTAATTCTTATTATTTTGTGGCGTAAATGGACACTTTTCTGAGTTCTGGATAGGAGCTGTTGAACGTGTGAAGGACTATTGACAGTGTGTTTTTTTCTTTGTCTAGAATAGGTGTGGGCTACTGCAGCATGTCCAGGGGCTAATTTGCTGTACCTAGGAGCTTCAAGATCTCCCAGAAATACCTCCTCCAAAAAACCTCAAAATAACAGAAAAATGAAACAAACAAAACAAAAACAGAAATACACTTGGTTTTGAATGGCAGGGTTTTTTTAAGGTTAAATAGTGCAGGGGCCTCTACAACCTATTTAGAAGTTGAATTCAGACTCCTGGAGGCTTATGCATCTATCAGTTCACTCTTTCAGGAGCACCAGGAATAGGTCATTTTGGAGAGTCTGGAGTACTGAGCCTTGGAGGGCCTACTTTACCCAGCCCTGGTGTAAAATGTTGGATTGGTAATTGGGAGATGCAAGTTCACATCCCTACTGAGCCATTAAACTCACTAGGGGATCTTGAGCTAATCTCTTTCAGCCTTATCTACCTCATGGGGTTGTTGTGAAGATAAAGTCCGGAGGAAGAAAGCTGTCCAACCTTGAACTCATTAGAGGAAAGGTGTGAATGTGACCAATCAATGTGACCAATAGATAGATGCATTGCTTTTAATAGATGCATTGCTTTTAATAGACCTTACTCCCAAGGCACTGTATGTACAATGCCCCATCTCTATACGTGGGAGTTCCATTCTAGGAACCCCAATATAAAACAAAAAATGTGAGCACCATGTCTCAGTGTAGTGAGTGGACAGAATGTGTGTCTGGCCACAGCGTACATTGACTTTAATGGGACATAACACATTGCATGACCTCACATTTATGCATGCAGAGGTCACGCCAGAAGAGGGTGCACTGCATAGGATTGCAGCTGCCACACCTGGTCTTAAACAATTTTTATTCTCTGAAAATTAATGTTTGAATACATTATTCCTCAGCCAAATTATCTATGTTGAGCTACAGCTTCTCTCAATGACCATGGTAATTGGGGATATGTGAACTGTAGCTCTACACAACTGGTCACACCAAGTTGCAGAAAGCTCTTGTAGCAGGGAATTCGTTTTTAGTATTATGGACTAAGGAAAGTGTTGAAGTGTCTCTTCCTGACGATACAGCTGCTAACCACAGGTATATTCAGTTCTATATTCCCTTTAGGGACATCAACAGTCTATTGCATGGTGGAGATGCTCTTGCCATATCACTGTAGATGGTGCGTAAACTGATAACACTTGAAGCAGCAGCACAAGCTCAGATGTACTCTTGTTTTCTTATTGATTTATTATGTTCAGTAGTTGGTTCTTAGTATTCAAAGCAGGTTCTGGAAATGATGGCTCAACTGTGGTCTTCTCTAAGGCATTCAGATCTGTCAACAGGAGTCAGGACTTCATAGTTCAGGGGCAGAGCACATACGTGTCCTGTCAAAGATGGGGATCATGTGGTCTTTCAGACATTGTTCGGTTGCCATTCTCAGTAGCTCAAGCCAGCATAGCCTATTATGAGGAACGCTGGGACTTGCAACAGCATCTAGAGGGCCACATAATTCTTTCCTCTGGTATAAAGGGTCCCAGGTTCATTCTTGGGCATCCCCAATTAAAATTATCAATTAGCAGGTGATGGCAAAGACTTTTGCCTGAGAAGCTGGAGAGCTTATGTCAATCAGAGTAGACAAAACTAAATTTGATGGGCCAATAGTCTCATCTGATATAAAGCAACTTCCTATATTATTTGTTTGTTTAATTTGTATCCCAAGCTTTCTCTCAATATGGTACCCAAAGCTTATTCTCATACTCAGTCTAGCAGCCTGATGCTGGTAGGAGTATATGGGTAGTTATTTGGAATGTTAGAAATGGGAAAGGTACTTTTAGGGATTCAACAATTCCCCAAATCCTCCAACCAGAATGGGCAGTGGCTATGCATCCTGGGATCTGTAGGCTGAAAAACGATCTTTTCCAAACTCTGGTTCAGTCTTACTCCTTTAACTCCCAGGGAAAGTGAAGACTTTCTAATTAAACATACTTAGGATCCTGTTGTAACTGACTTTGTGTGCTCAGAATGACTAGGCAAGGTAATAGAAATGTATGTTGCCCTTATAGCTATTTCAAAGCATGCTTAGAGGAGGAGTATTCTTTGTTTGTAACCATTAATCACAGGAGAGTCATGTAGTTTAAAGGGGATGTCTATGTACACAGTCAGTCACACCTCATCTGCAGAGAGCAGTCTTCATCATGAGAGATTTTACTTGCCTTTTCAAAATGTGTGTGTGTTTCCCTATGTGCAGGAAAGGGCAACATAAATGATCAATGGGCTGAAGTGACTTTGGTGTGAGGAATGGTTACAATGTTGATGACAGTTTAGTTTATGATAAAAGATAAGAGGAGACATGATAGGAGCATCTAGAATTATGCGTGAAGGTGGATAAGGAGAAGTTTTTCTTTACCTCTCATAAAACTAGAACCCAGGGCCATCTACTGAGACTGAGTTAAAGGGACAGTCAGGAGAAATGAGAGGAAGTACTTCTTTGTACTGCAAACTTCTTCATGCCACACATGGTGGGATTTGCTACTAGAAGAAAGGATGATGCGTGCCAACTTTTGACAGCTTTAAAACAAGATTAGGTAAGACATCAGATCCCATCTAATCCTGGAAGCTAAGCAGGGCCGGGCCTAATTGATTATTGGAAGGGGGAGCATCAGGCACTGTAGGCTATATTTCAGAGGAGGGAACTGGAAAAAAACACCCCTGAGTATTCCTTGCCTTAAAAAACTCTATGAAGTTTATAAGCTTACCATAAGTCAACAGATGACTGACTTGAAGGCATGTACACATACACAAAGCCTACAGATGGTTACTAATCATGATGGCTATACATTACCTCCGGTATCAGAAACAGTACACCACTTAAGTCCAGTTGTTGAGGAAGGCAAGTGAGAGAGTGCTGTTGCATCCATGTCCTGTTTATGGGTTTTCCAGAAGCCTCTGGTTGGCCAGTGTGGGAAATGGAACGCTAGACTAAATAAGCCTCCACTCTGATCCAGCATGTGGCTCTTCTTAGGTTGCCTTACAGCTGCCTTGCACTGAATCAGACCAGATCTATATTGAGTGTAGTACTGATGGACAGCCACCACCCTGGGTCTCATGTTTTTCTGCTCTCCTTTTGATATAATCAAATGTCAGAGGATGGAAATCAGTGCAGACAAGACTGGTTTATATGCTAGTCCATATTCTTCTTGTTGCTGTGTGTGTTCAAGTTCTTTCCTACTTTTGGTGACCTTGTCACAGGATTTTCTTGGCAAGGTTTGTTGAAAGGAGGGTTTGCCTTTGCCTTCCTCTGAGGCTGAGAGTACGTGATTTGCCCAAGGCCACCCAGTAGGTTTCCATGTTCTATCTAGTATTTATGTTTATTTTATGTATTAAAATATTTATAATCCTTCCTTTAGCATGAGGTAATAAAATCAATTTAAACAGTTTAAAACAATGTAGGACTTGAAACAGTAAAAACTTAAACAGTCTAAGAACACATTAAAAAATTTCACAAGTTAAAACAGTTTAGAAGGTTAAGACAGCTTATAACTCAGTGCATCTACATTTGGAAAAAAAACCCCACACGCATCCATTTAGGTCCCAAAGGCTTGAATAAAATGCTATGTTCATTGTTGGAATGGAGCCAGTGCTGGCATCAACTGGGCCTCCAAGGGGAGGGTATTCCACACACAAGATGCTGTGCAAAGGTCAGGCAGATGATTGCTTTACAGCATCTACTTCGGTTTTTTACTAGAATTGTATGGTACAGCAAGTTCAGTCAAATAGTGCAAAAGAGTGGCTTGCATGGGCTGGAGCCAGGTACAAATTTGATATACAGAGAACTGAGCCAATTACTTTACCACTACAGCTGTATACTGTGATAACCTGCATGTACAAGTACAAATTAATAATCTGAGTTACTGCAGAAAAGAGAGATTTTAACACAGGACTCCAAAGCTGGCCAGCAAAGCTGCACAAATACCTTGTCAAAGATAAGCTGTTACTACTTTAGTGGATTGTGGAGACGGAGAGAAGCAATTAGCAGCGTGATGTTGTGGTGGTTTGAGTGTTGAACTATGACTTTGAAGGCCAGGGTTTGACTCCCTGTTTGGCCGTGGAAACCCACTGGGTGACCTTGGGCACATCACACACTCTCAGCACCAGGAAACCCAGTGATATGTTCACCTTAGGGTTGCCGTAGGTCAGAAATGACTTGAAGGCATGCGACGACAACAAGAAGGAACCTGGATAACTTGCCTAGCTTTCTATGATCTTGCTAGGTGTTGTCTGCACAATTTGTTTTTGAGTTGTAAGGGTGAAAATTTTGGTCTAAGCAACCAAAAAATTAAGATGCTCAGAATGTTATGTATTCTGCTTACCTTCATTCAACAACTGCACACAAAAACTTTCAAGAAGCAAAAGGAGACAAAACAAAACACAACTATGTGGATATTTTAAATGGAGAAGTTCAGAACAAACAGAATTTTTTCTTTCCATGAAACACATGTTGGTTGGTAAGTGTTTGTTATGACCAGGAAAAATAACCTTACTTACCCCTCAATTTGATTAACGCATAGTGTGTGTGTACATATAAATACACACACTGTATATACTCATGTATAAGTCTAGAAATTTTGGTCAAAACATTGACCCAAAAAAACTGGGTTGACTTATTCACAGGTCAATGTAAGTACTATATCTTAACTCTTATAAAAAAAGAAGGAACCATCCTCATCTCTGAGTAGAGTGGTGAAAGGTAAGAGGTAGTCTGTCTTGGGAGAACCAAAATAAAGCACCAACCCCCTCTACTCTTAACAGCACTGCATGCTTTTGGCTGTTTTGAATGCCTGAGTAGGAAAATGGTGGCAGCAACAGTTGGGGCAGTTGATCTTCTGGGGCAGCATTGGTGCTTTTCTCTCTCCATGGAATGGCCCTCTATGTATCCACAGGTCATATCAAAATCCATAATTTTGGCCCCCAAACTTGCCCTTGATTTACACACCAATATACACAGTAGATCAACACCATATTTTAAAGTGGTGCCATCTTGTGGCATTTTACAAAAATAGCAGTGAGTTGTTTTTTCTGAAGTGTAACAAACATGGTGGCCTATAATATTTTCATGTAATGAATTTCGCATAGAACTTCTTATGTAGAAAAATATTTTTAACTGTTGCATTTGTTAGTTTTCTACATGCTGTATAGAATGCGTACTTTCTATGTGAAAGAGAATTTCAAAATGTTTTCTGCTAACTGTATGAATGAAATGGTAGTCTCTGTTCTACTACCGTATTTTGCTGGCCATAGGATTGACCCAAAACATTTGGCTGTCTGGAGCAAAGCAGCAAATGTTATCTTTTGCATGCGAGTACCTAAAACTATTATTTTGACATATGACACAAAATTATTGTGGCATATGATGCAGAAAATCCCACAGATGCCACTCCACCTTATTGACAGTAGCACTACAAAAATAAATTAAAAAATTAGCCATTGGTTTCCCTTTCATGACACTCCAAATTTGCTGCTCAGGGGAGCAACATCCCTATGCTTAAGGGTAGGGTATATGCCTATTTTTGTGGCCGTACTGGTTGGGTTCAGAAACATCATCTAAGCTGAACAAGTAAGTGCTGATTCTCTTTCTCAGGAGTATATCTGAGTCCTTTTTCTGAGAAACACATGTCAAGTTCATAATGCAGAGAATTGGTAAAAACTGGAGATATTCTTTTTCTTGTTCCTGCAGTGGTGTCCTGCATAGTCTCTGACTGGAATGAATGGAGCAGCTGTGCGGAGCCTTGCAAGGCAACCTACCGTATCCGAAGGAGGCACATAATCCAGGAGCCAAGAAATGGGGGTGAAGCATGCCCTTCTCTAGAGGAGAAGGCTGGATGTTTGGATTATTGGACCCACCAAGGAACAGAGTGCAAGCAATCTCTTAGTAAGTAGAGCAGGGCACCAATTTTAGGTTCTGGGTCATTTGGAGAAGATATCTTGTCATTGTTGTTCTGTTGTGTACCTTCAAGTCATTTCAGACTTATGGCAACCCTAAGATGAACCTATCATTGGGTTTTCTGGAGCTGAAAGTATGTGACATGCCCAAGATCACCCAGTGGGTTTTCATGGCTGAGCAGAGAATCAAACCCTGATCTCCAAAGTTGTCCACTGTTCAAACCACTATATCATGCTGCCTCTCTGGATGTCTCTTATCACTATTTAAAAACCTGCTGATAGATTCATTGAGAGCCAGCATGGTCTAAATAGCCTAAAGGCACCAGATCTTGTCTAATTCTGGAAGCTAACCAAAGGTCAGCCCTAACTGGTACTTGGATGGGAGCCTGCCAATGAATCCCAGGTGCTATAAGCTATATTTCAGAGGAAGGAACTGGCAAAACCACTTGTGAGTGATTCCTTGCCTAAGAAAACCCTGCAAAACTCATGCGATTGCCACAACTTGATAGGAGACATGTGCCATAAGTGGTTTGAACAGTGGACTAGGACTCTGAGAGATCAAGGTTCAAATCCCTGCTCAGCCATGGAAACTCACTGGGTGATGTTGGGCGAATCGCACTCTTTAAGCCAAAGAGGAGTACAATTGCAGACCTTTTCTAAATAAATCTTGCCAAGAAAACCCTATCACAGGGTCACCATAAGTGGGAGTCAGCTTGAAGGCTCATAATGACAACAATGGTGTAGTACAGGAGTGGAGAATGTATAGCTCTCCAGATGTTGTTGGACTTTACCTAAGTCAATATAGCCAATGGTGAGGAATTCTGAGAGTGACTGTACAATAACATCTGCAAGGCAGCATTTTGCCCACTCCAGTATAGTGGTTATTGAGTGCTGAACTGGGATATAGGAGTTTCATGTTCAGGGCCTGTGTGGGATATGAAACTCACTGTGTGACTGTGCCCCAATTTCTCTTATACTGACCTACTTCTCAGAGCTGTGGTGAGGATAAGTAGGAGAAAAAGAATTTCATCAATGATACCTTGAACTCACTGGAGCAAGGGTAAAGCAATAATGTAACAAATGGACAAAATGAAGTAAATGAAAAATAAATTCAAGCCTAACGTGCAAAAAGATGTGTCTTTCCAAAGCATTTGTTGTAACAGTTTAACGGCCTTTTTGCATTAAATTACAGTCCTATGATACCATTTTAACTGGCATGGTTCCATCGTGTGGAATCCTGAGATGGGCAGATTAGGGAAGGGCATTTAGCCAGAAAGAGGCAGTAACTCACTAAACCACAAACTCCATAGGATTCCATGGGATGCAGCCAAGACATAAAAGTAGAATCACATTGCTGTAACTGTGTACTGCACAAGGGCCCTAAGAATGGTGATGTTATCTACACATGGCAGATGCCCCAGATCTTGAATGAACGAATGTCTTGAAGCAGTAATGGACTGGATGAGGAAAAACAGACTGAAGCTGAATCCAGATAAGACGGAGGTACTCACTGTTAAGGGCCCTAGCCCAGGTATGGAGGTTTGTCAACCAGTTCTAGATGGGGTCACACTTCCCCTGAAAGACTGTGTCCGAAGCTGGGGGTTGCTCCTGGACTCACCACTTCAGATGACAGCTCAAATAGATGTGGCGGCCAGGAGTGCCTGTTATCAGCTTCAGCTGATACACCAGCTGCGCCTCTTTCTGGAGCTGGAACACCTAAAAACAGTGGTGCATGCGCTGGTAACTTCACGGCTTGACTTCTGCAATGCGCTCTACATAGGGCTACCCATGTGCTTAGTCCGGAAACTTCAATTAGTTCAGAATATGGCAGCCAGGTTGGTCACTGGTAGGCCTAAAACTGACCACATAACACCAATTCTGAAGTCTTTACATTGGCTGCCAATTAGTTTCCGGGCACAGTACAAGGTGTTGGTTATTACCTTTAAAGCCCTTTATGGCTTGGGGCCAGCCTACCTGCGGGATCGCCTTCTCCCATATAATCCGCCCCGCACACTAAGGTCCTCTGGGAGGAATTTACTGCAGCCAGTCAGAACTAGGTTGGCTGCGGTTACCCAGAGGACCTTCTCTTCTATCGCTCCCAGGTTATTGTATGGCCTGCCGGAGGAGACCCGGCATATTACCAGTCTTGACTGCTTTAAAAAAGCAGTCAAGACTGATCTCTCCCGACAGGCCTTCCAAGGCTAGTACTTCCACCGCCTCCCACCAATTGTCTTGTTGTTCTTTCAATAGTTAATTAATTGTTAATTGTTGTGGGTTTTAGGGGGTTGGTTTTAGCTGGGTTGGTTGGTGAGGAGGATTGGGTATGTTTTTTTAATGTTTTTAATGTAATTAATGCATTATTGTTGTTCGCCGCCTCGATCCATCTGGAGAGGCAGGATAGAAATAATTTTTTTAAATTATTATTATTGTTGTTGTTGTTGTTACTATTACTATTACTATTATCATCTTTCCCTTTGAATTAGTTTCATGGCATAGACATGTTTAACTACTCATAGGAGTACTTCATAGTTTGAACTGGGCTACGTAATGTGGGGTGAGTGTGAAGCTCTCCGGGGATTTCATGGACTTCCGAAAAAGCCCCAGACCAAAGGCTGGAAGTATCTAGAAGTCCACTTTTCAGTTTGAACAGTGTTGAGTTTTTTTTTTAATGTTAAACAGCATAGTGAAGGTGGTGTGCAGCCTGTTTAGAAGATGATAAACAGGTTGTGCACCATCACCCTCTTGGGAGTTGAGGAGTTGGGAGCCACAAAAACAGGCACATGTTGGCCCCTAATTTAAATCAGTGGTCATGGGGTACACAGTTATTGTCTATTCTTGCTGATAAGAGCCAAAAACTCTGTTTGCTAGATTTCTGTACTCCCTTGAGAGATTTACAGATGTGCAACTAGGGCTCTCTCGATGCTTTGTTTGTATATCAGCCAGAAAGGTGACCCTGGCCGCTTCTTTCAGGAAAGCAAAAGGGGAGCACATCGGGTTGGCCGCTACTTGGCAAAAGCATTTGGAGTGTTTCTACCAAGCAGCATCCGCAGAATTCCCCACTTCAGTCTCGTGGTCCAAAGGCTGTGGGTATCAGTGATTTTCTAGTTTGTCTGTGCCTGGCTGATACCAGATTGTGAAAAATTACTTTAAGAAAGCAATTAGGTACAGCTGTATTTCTAGAAGCCCAGAAATTACTTATATACCATTATAGCTGCAAAGGGCCTCATTGCTTTTCTTTTGGTTACTTAAGAAAACCCCCTCCAAGTGCTGCAAGCTACTCAAAGTAAGAAGCCTGCAACATTCATCACAGAGATTAAGCAGCGCAAAGCACAGCGTGAGCCAGTGCTTGAACCATTGATGTTCTTCCTCCTCTATTTATTGAGCCCCCCAACTACAAAAGGTTCAGTCTTGTTAGAAAAACAGTGCTGCTGTCCCTGATTAAATTGCACTTGTAATACCATAGTTGTACTTTCATTATTGGTCTAAATACCATAAATGCACAAGATCCCCTCTGATCTTGGAAGCTAAGCTAAGCTGGGTCAGCTCTAGTTAGTACTTGAATGAGGGATTGCCAGTGAATACAAGGTGCTGTAGGCTGTATTTCAGAGGAAGGAACTGGCAAAACCACCTCTGAGTATTCCTTGCCTAACCCTATGAAATTCATGGGGTCAGCAAGTGACCTGAACGCACATATACACACAGTTCTTCATTATTGGAAAGGGGAATTAAACGCGAGTAATTAGGGCCAGCATGGTGTAGTGGTTTGAGCATTGGAGTACAACCTTGGAGACCAGGATTTCATTCTCCACTTGGCCATGGAAACCCACTTGAGCACATCACACACTCTCAGGCCATTTCCACACTACAATGTTATAGTGCTATTATTCCACTTTCAACATCCTGTGGAATTCTGGGGTTTGTAGTTTACTGAGGCCAAATTGCTCTCTGGCTGTTAATTCTAAAGGCCCCTCCCTAAACTACAAACCCGGTCTTTCAACATCCACAGGATGTTGAAAGTGGAATAATAGCACTATAACAGTGTAGTGCAGAAATGGCCACAGTCCTGGAAAACCACATGATAGGTTCACTTTAGCATTGCCATAACTTGGATATGACTTGAAGGCACACA
Organism: Cyclura pinguis; assembly: GCA_030412105.1. Lineage (NCBI taxonomy): Eukaryota > Metazoa > Chordata > Lepidosauria > Squamata > Iguanidae > Cyclura > Cyclura pinguis. The sequence goes on along the minus strand of CM059602.1, from coordinate 28,302,192 downwards.
ACCACAACAAATTGATCAAAACCATATAGTTACAATGGAATTATAGTTATTCTAGGATCTGGCTGATGCAGGCTGGGCCTCACAGTTCCCAACTACCCCAGCCTTGATCTCAGCACTATAGCAGCAGTTCTCTAGACGTTTTAGACTTCACCACCCAGAATTTGTGATCACTGGCTGTGCTGGTTAGGTCTTCTGAGAACTGAAGTTCAGAACATCCAAAGGACCAAAGCTTGAGAACCATCGCACTACAGAATCCTTTAAGAGCTAGCATAATGTATTGGTTTGAATGTTAGACTGGGACTCCAGAGGGCCAGGCTCAAGTCTTCACTCTACCACTGGGTGACCTTGGGCAGGTCATATACTCTGAGCCTCAGAGAAGGGCAACAGCAAACCTCATCTGAATAAATCTTGCCAAAAAAATCCTAAGGTAGGGTTGCTGTAAGTCAAAGCCAACTTGAAGGCACATAACAATGATGACAATAGAATCCCTCACCTGTTTCTTTGGGTCATGACCAGGTATAATTGGTTTCCTGGTGAGAGCTTTCTTGTTGATGACAGCAAAATCCTTTCCATGTTCCTCTAACTTGTTGTAGTGCTACACTATGTATCCAGGCACAGAGGGTTTTTGGGTCTCCATAAGTCAGAAAAGAATTGAGGGCAAACAAGAACAAAAAAATCATAGTACCAGCTGGCTGGTGGACTCAGGGAACTATGGTCTGAAAATAACTTTTCCTAGCTCTGCTCAGGTATGTACAGACTTAAGAAAAAGAACAGGAGTTCTAAGAACTGTTCCCAACTGGTTCTTTTCTTTCTTTTTTTTTTTAGCATGAACAGAGTGTTGCCAATAGCTTTAGGCTATTATTCCATACTCCTCTCCCCTCTTTTTATTTTACTGGGACCAAAATAAAATCCATAGCAGGTATAAATAAAAAAAATAAGCAATATATTTTTAAAATGGGAAATAGTTTTCTACCAAATCTGTTGAGAATTATTATTAATAGAGTTTGTTCCTACCATCTTCACTACTAGAATGATAATACACAGATCTTTCTGACAATAAGGAGTGTGGAGCAGGGGAGAGGAAGAATTCCCATTTCTGTCCAGTAAGATGATGAATAATCACAGGTTATGTGGAACCGTGGGAGAGAACACTCTTTGATTTCCTGCCGGAGGGAAAATAGAGCATTAAAACCCATAAATGTCCCAATCTTTATTGTTCTGCAGATGTAAGCAGGCTTGGAGCACAGTTGTCACTTATCATGTCTGTGGTGTTTTCTTTTTCCTCTTTGATGTGAGCAGTCCCAGCGTTAATAACCACTGGAGGCTATGGGAAAGCAAGGAGAAAGCGTGCTGTGTCTAGTGAGAATGAAAGAAATGGGTAAGTAATGCCCTAGAGTATTGTAACCTATAGGAGTGCCATTGTTTTCCCCCATTGGGTTGCACCGTGTGGCATATAGTGAATGATACTAATTTTAGGGTTAATCTGCACTTAATACCCATGTTGTGCTTTCATATTACTTCAACCATTGTACAGTCAGACCTCCACATTTGCAGGTTTCACTTCCATGGATTTGATTATTTGTGAGTTTCCCCAAGCCTTGCCTCAGGTGCTTCTTTTCTAGGGGAACCTTCCCTCTCAGTGGCTCCAATCAGGCTGTGCAGCCTTTTAAAAACCTGCCTCTAGTGGTGCTGCACCTCATCTACTAGCTGCTGCCTGGCCAGCTAAGGTCAGCTCATGACCCGATTTCTCAGCACAACAAAACCTCTCCTAATGTCCCCCTGCACCCCAGGAAGGAAATGGGTGTGAGAGAGGAAGTGTAGGGCTAACATGTTGACTGACCCTTTTCCCTTTCCTTTCTCAGGCCTGGTTTGGACCTTGGGTGTTTGTTCTCCCCTCTGTGCCTTGGTGCCCTTCCCACAGACACTCACGCATGTTGATATTTGCAGTTTTCCCACTTTTGCGGAAGTCCTATGCCCCTCACCCTAGTGAATGTGGGGGTCTGACTGTAGCTTCCTTCAGCGGACTCTTTGAATTCACGGTTTGATGACAAATATAGAATTCTCTAGTAAATTGCTCTAGTGTCTGCCCGCAGGGAATTGTAAATCCTTGCAAATCCCAGGATTCAGTGGAGTGCAGCCATGACAATTAAAGTGCTGTCAATCTGATATCACTTTGTAATGCAGATACATACCCCCAGAGTCATAGAGCTAGATGAGAAAAGTCCAAAACAGCTTAGCCTCATTCACGCTTCCATAAACCCCAGAGCATGGAAAATCTGTTTCAGCTACTCATTTCTTTAAAAAAGACATTGTCATTGCAGCATTTCGACAAGCATGTTATGTTACTCATTATATTTTCCTTACCATTCATTGTGTTTATGTATTTTCTTAGGATTGATAAGGGAATGACATAAAACCTGAAAAATTCTTTTCTTATCAATTTGCCTGTCGAAATGTTGAAAATGTCTTTTCAACGTAGCTTTAAAAATAAATAGAAAATGCAACTTGTTACACCAGTAGTTGTATGTCCTTCTCTTTTTTGCATTACTTTTGAAGTACAATTTCAATTGGCCTGCATTACAAAAATACAATTCTTTACATTAACAGTGTTCTTGTAAAGCATTGCTTCTAAATTCTGTCTAATGTGGCATCATTTAAAAAAAAAATGTAAGGTTAGCTAGGACATAACTGGGAATAAGTCTCTGAAAGCAAGGAATACCACAGATCAGATTATTTTCTCTCCAGTACTGCATCTAAATCCAGATTCACATAAGCAAAGGAAGTAGTGGTAAAATTGTTCTTGGATTGTGCCCTTGCAGATGTCAGATGCATGATGAGAAGACTGAATATTTCTCTATGAACAAAAGAAATGCATCCCTGTATATATAGAAAAACAGTACTGTAGTGAAGCTAGGACTGTGTGCTTGCTGGATTTCTACATACAAGGAATATTTTTTTCAATGGAGAAGCATTCACCTTTTGATCTGCGACTTGCCATCTAAAGCGTGCAGTCCAGAATGGCTTCCCTGTTGTGGTGCTCTATAGCTACGTTGGACTACAAGGAGCCATGCTGACTTATAGTATTTAAAGTGCCTAAAAAATTTTACTTTCATCAACTCTGACAGAGACATACTTCCAGATAAATGTGTATAGGCCTCTATTGCTGGTCACTTCTTCTGTCTTTTCCATGCCAGGTATTGTGTTGAATTTCAGCTCGCATCCATCACAGAAGGATGTTTGAATGGGAACAGTTCTTATACTCACTGGATGAAGTATCTCAGTGAAGGTCACAGAGTGTGTGTGGAGTGCCAGCATCCAGCTCTGGATTCCAGGAGCCTGCACTGCTCTGGAGATGGCAGCGGAGCCAAGAAGTAAGAGTCTACAGCTCTATCTTGGTCAATTGGAAATCCATGTAGGATAATTTCATTTCATTCTACTTAACATCTATCTTGGCTAGAAAGTATTCAAAGAATGTGAAAGGACTGAAGAGCATTGCATACGTCAGAGGCTTGGTTCAGGCCCCAGTGGGAGTCACAAAACCTTCTGGTTATTCTTGGACTGAAGTTCCCAGCATTCTTCACCATTGGCAATGCTGCTGAAGGCTGCTGGGACTAGCAGTCAAAACAATCTGCATGATGCCTACCCTTGGTTAAGGCTATTCCAGAAGGAATCTTAAGAGCTAGTTTTTACCTATGCACATGTCACTTACCAAGAGCCTTATCACACCGTGGTGTTATACTGTCATAGTGATACATTAGTCCCACTTTTGCCTCAGCCTTATCACACAACATGATTGCTCTCCAGGCACTATTGCAGTGCAAGGTTGTTGAAAATATGTTTATTTTTCACAGCAGAAATAATCTGTTAATGACTCTCCTTTCCTGCAACAATTCAGTAACCAGTTTGGATACGGATGTCTCATAGTGCTTTCTTCCACCCATAATCCATTAGTGGGTGTGGCTAAGTTATCCATCTCTCAAGCACTGTAGCATCATAGCATTGTGACGTACCGTTGTGGCACTATTACAGCTAGAGGAACCAATAGTGAAGTGAGGGGGCTACAGGAGTCTGTAATGATGCCTTAATGCTCATGAACAAACCATATAAATGATGCTATTAAAGTGCAAGGGAGTGATAAAGAGCATCAGAAAGTGACTATCCTCATGGGAATGGCTGGAGTGAATTTCAAAAGGAATAGTGCAGCATAAAGGAGCCGTGTGATAAGGCTCCAGATCTGTATTTGGTGACAGCAGATTGGTTTGGCAGTTTTACTGAAGGAGTGGTGATATGAAATTCATATGTAATGTTAAACATGTGTTGGCAATTCACTCTTGTTGAGATACGCACTTGCTTTAAGAACATGTACATGTACATCATTGCTGACTATGGGAAATATCTAGACTCAACTAGGTCGGCTCTTCATGAGGAAGCTAATTCTTCCTTAACTGTTATTGTTATTTAACTATTTTACTATTAAATAACTATGCTACAAAATAATTGTTACCTAACTGCTTAATTATTATTTATATTTTGTGCTCGCTCTCTCTGATTTAATTATTTAACTATTACTTAACTATTTATTGTTTTCTGAAGTGCTTTTTTCCAGGATTCCAGATAAATTTTATTTGAAATATGAACACTTGGTTGTTAGGGACTATAAACATATTCAGTTGTGGCAAACCACTATTCAGGCCAATAAATCCCTTCAAGGTAGGCTTTATTTGTGGCATCCACAAGTTAAGGCTCTCTCTCCCCACCCTGTCCTCCCATCTATGATAACAGAGCTGCAAAGTTATTTTGATAGAGAGCAATAACAGCCAGTAAAGCTGTCGGAAAAGTCCATAAAGTGCAGTAAAATGTAAATGGAAGTTAAAGCCTAACACAGCTTTATTCTGTTTGGAAACCCTAGAGTCTAATAAAAGCATGAGATGAGGTAAGGCCAAAACCCACAAGAGTTGCAAACTTCTTAGGAGAGGATGAGAGCTGACATGGTGTAGTGGTTTGAGCATTGGACTATGACCCTGGAGACCAGGGGCCTTTCCACACTACACTGTTATAGTGCTATTATTCCACTTTCAACATCCAATGGAATCCTGGTGTTTGCAGTTCAGGGAAGGGCATTTAAATTCTCAGCCAGTGAGCTCTATGGGCTCAGTAAACTACAAACGCCAGAATTCCACAGGATGTTGAAAGTGGAATAATAGCACTATAGTGTGGAAAGGCCCCAGAGTTTGATGTCCTGCTTGACCATGGAAACCCACTGGTTGACCTTGGGCATGTCGCACGTTCTCAGTCCCAGAAAACCCAGTGATAGGTTTGCCTTAGAGTCATCATTAGTCAGAAATGACTTGAAGGCACACAACAAGAACAACAAAAGTAACAAGAGAGGAAGTCCAAAATTTGCACCGCTTTAAAGTCTCTTTGGTACAAACTCTTTACTGCATTATTTTGGGGAAAAATGAATGTGATCGGATGATTGCTGGTTTTATCAAGTAATATGAGTTAAATCTGTAGGCACACTGTAATACATAGACAAGATAGAGAGAGATAGAGCTTAAGGGTTAAATTAGAACTTTAGAAAAGATAATTGGTAGCCATCTTTCTCTTTGTCTATTATGTTAGTTATAGTTTTTGTTATATATTTAAGTAGGTTGGATTTGTGTATGGGAATGTAAGTTTCATGTATAGCTTTCATAATTTGTAATTTGTTTCTTTTTGTTATATGTGTTATTTCTATTTTACATAGTTTTTATGCAATAAAAGTGATTTCATAAATGTGTTACCACCTTAGATAGCATGGCCAGCCCATGAGTGAACACAGTCCTCAGGTGGGCAAGAGAGTTAAATCAATTTTGCTTTCCAATTCAGTACATTTATTAAAGAATCAAGCAGAGATAAGATCAGAATTAATTGCTTTTAACCCTCATGAACCTGGATTTTCACTTAAAAAAAACCCAACAGCCTTGCACTGTCTGAATTGGAGGGTGTATTCTGACCACATTGAGAATGCCTGTGTCTAGAATAGAGGGTTTACATTTAAGGTTTACACGCCCTATGAGAACTGAAGTGTCCCTTTAATGGAAATTTCCATAATGGGGCCAACCTATGGTGCTTCACTGTGTCATAGATCACTGAAAAACATTTTTGTGAGATACCACCTCCCCAACATTCATTAGGTTTGTTCCAACAAAAAAGTATCCCTGTGACAAAACTCCATAATCTGTTGGGCATCTTTTATCCATTTTTTTTTTTTAGCAAACAAAAAGGTCTTTACATGGCAAATGACTGAATTTTGGGGTAATTGCTTTTTTTGCTGTTAATTGCCTTCAGGTCTGTTTCAACCTATAGCAACACTCTGAATCAGAGAGCTCTAAGACACCCTGTCTTCAATTGCCCAGGGCTTGCAGACTCAGAGCTGTGGCTTCTTTGATTGAATCTCTCTACCTATAATGCAATATTCCCCTTTTTTCTACCACCTTCCACTTTACCAAGCATTATTGTCTTCTCTGATGAATCATGTCATCTCATGATCTACCTAAAGTATGATAGCCTCAGTAATTGGTCTAACTGATAATGCTGCAAAATGCTTACATTGTAGTTCCAGTTCTGCATGGATTCTGCAAGAAAAAGTTTTCTCCTGAGGTATTCCTTGTTTGCTGTCATGTCAGCTTTGACTTATGTCAACCCTAGTAATGGGAGAGGTGGCAAAAGTCTTGCAGTCTCAGGGCTGTGGCTTCCTTTGCTGAATAAATCCTCAGTAATGTGGTCTTCCTCTTTTCTTTTTTCTTACTGCCTCCCACTTTTCCAAGCATTATCTTTTTTTTTTTTTGAAGTGAATTATAACGTATGATGGTAATGTGGTATAGTGGTTGAAACAAAAGGAACAAACAAACCATCAGCTAGCTAAACTTACCAGGATTGTAGCAGCTGAAGAAAGAAGGAAACCCCCTGAGGTTCCCTGGGAAAGATTTTGTATGGAGCAAATCCATGGACCTTTCTTGGGTTTTTTTGCCACTATTGCATGCTGGCTGTTTAGGTGAAAACAAAAAAGAAAATTTCTTCTGCAACCAAAGGTATAGTTTGGGGTCATGGAGGAGAGGGGTTAAAGCAAAAAAGGAAAATTCAAATTGATCAGTCAGTGGGCTTAGATGATCTGTCTATCCAGGTGATTTTTGTGATGCTGAGTCAGCTTGGAATGTGAACAGAAATGCAAACAGGGCTCTATAGGTGCTTGGCTGTTTAGATATATTTCCAGAAATAAAATGCAGAGAGAGGAGGTTAGTTTGTTATAGTTCTGTAGAATGAATAAAAGATGCTGGAATAGATAGGCCTCTTTCCTGATCTCACAAGGCTCCTCTTATCTTTAGGCAGTGCTTAGGACAGTTCTGCAACTCTCAAATTGTTGGCTAGGGGATTCTGGGATTTTTAGTCCAAAAAGTAACTTGTTTTCCAACTTCTGTTTTGAGGGCACACAGGTTGTCAAAATATGATTGGTTCTCAAAGTCCAGAACTATATGTCTTGTGACATGGCGAGGGAGAACAAATGAAAAAATGATTAGTAATGAAAAGGGAAACTGGCAGAAACGGAATACTGATTGTTAATATTTATTGAACTTTTGGTAATTTAAGAGCCGAAGAGACAGCATCTATCTAGTCCCTTCATGTGACAACTGGGCTTTCTGATTTGAAAGCTTGAACAGTTTTAATCAAGGTAGATCCCACCCTCCATGCAAAAAATGTCACTTGAGCTGTCCAAGTGCTTATGAATAATCCCAGCTTTCAGAAATGCCTTGTTCTTTTTAATTATCTTGTGTCCTTTGCCACTTTCATTTTCAACTGGAGTCTCCTACTGTAGGCTGCTTCCTCTTCTCTAGCCTTCTCTTTCCTTCTTGATAACAAAAAGACTGTTTTTTATGTCAATTTCCTGTGAAATCCATTTTTCCCAACAGGGTGACAAAATATTGAGGTTATATTTCTTTCTGAGAGCTACTTTATTTGTGGGCACAGAATGATGACTCTTGCTAGATCTCTTGGGAAGGATTTCAGCATGATGAAACTGGCTTAGCAGAGTGATCTAATTTCAGTCTTGCCTTTTCTCTGTGAATAGTTCAAAAGGATTTTGTTGAATTAGTTCAGCCATGTTTGGAATGTTTCACAAGGTCATGTCTTGGGCAACTGGCCTGGTTTGTCAATATTCCTTTCCTTCTTGTTCTTCTTGAAATAGGCTTTTGAAGAAGCATCAGGTCATTTTTTTTTTAATTGGGGGGCATGAAGACATGAAGTTCTGCCACTCTTGATTACTTGAGAGGGGAAAGCAGCTGGAGAAAGTCTTTAGAATGGGTGGAGAATGAATCAGCCTGCCTTCTGGAGACAGTTCATCTCTGGGAGTTGGAAGGGATAGCTTAAGCATCCATCCAAAAGCAAGCTCTAAACACAAGGATGTGAATTCTACAGAAGAAACTGAGGGAGAGAATGGGAGCCACAGTAAAACTCACAGTAGAAGAAAAGATGATAATAAGCACCAGTGCTTTAGATGTCTATACATCACGCATACAGTTGGGGAAAGAAACAAGATGAGCTTGAGGTCCTGGTGCAGGAAGGTAAATATGACTTAATAGATATAACAGAGAGTTGTTGGGATGATTCCCATGATTGGAACAATTGAGGGATATAATCTGTTCAAAAAGAAAAGATGGGGAATCTAAGGAGGAGGAGGAGTTGTACAGATATCCAAGTGAGTGATCAAACTGGACCAGTGCAATGCATTTGGGTAAAAATAAATGGAGGGAGAAATAAATACAACATTGTGCTAGGAGTTTACTACAGGCCACCAAACCAAAATGAGTTGGTAGATGAAACAGATCTCAGAAATCTCCAACAAGCACACATTGGTATTTACGGGGGACTTCAGTTATCCTGATATCTGCTGGGAGACTAGCTCTGGTAAGCAAAGGTTCTCCAATAAATTCCTGATGTGCCTTTACTGATCATTTCCTATTTCAAAATGTTGCGGAAGGAACAAGGGGATCAGCAATCCTGGATTTGATCCTAACCAATAGGGAGGAATTGGTCACTGGAATCAAAGCTGTTAGTACTTAAGAGAGGGGGAGTGACCATGTAATGTTAGAATCCGTGATTGTGGGACAGGCCAAAGAAGACTATAATCAAACTTGAACCATGGATTTCAGGAAAGTTGATTTTATCAAGTTCAGGGAAATACTGATCAGAATCCCATAGTTAGAGATGCTAAGGGAGAATCATAGAATCATAGAATTGTAGAGCTGGAAGGCCATTGAGTCCAACCTCTTCCCATGCAGGAATACACAACAAAGCATTCCCAACTTGGAAACAACTGGAAGGCATACAACAACAACAACAACAACAACAACAACAATGCTTTTGTGTATCAGCTGAAACCTTGGTAAGGAATCTGCGTCGCAAATTGATAAGGAGGTAGTCAGGAATACCTAGTTAAGCTAAATGAGTTCAGATCTGTAGAGTGAAGCATTTGATGAGGTCCCCAACGATGTTTGATTGGCAAACTGACTAAATATGGAATGGATGGAAGCACCATCAGATGGATCCCTTATGGGCTGGAAAATCATGCTCAAAGAGTTGTCATCAGTGGCTGTGATTCAGACTGGAAGGAAGTCTCAAGTGGATTGCCTCAGGGTTCTATCCTGGGGCCAACACTCTTCAGTATTTTTACCAATGATTTAGATGATGGGGTGGAAAAAGTCCTTATCAAATCTGCAGATGATACAAACTGAGAAGGGCAGCTAATACATTGGAAGATAGGAGCAGAATTCAAAAGGACCTTGAGAAAGTAGAAAACTGAATTAATAAAATGAAATGAAGTTTCATAAAATGAAATTCAGTAGAGACAAATGCAAAAATCATATGCACAGGTATAGGATGAGGGTACTTGGCTGAGCAGTACTATATGTGAAAAAGACCTTGGCATTATTACTGATCCTAAGCTGAACATGGACAAGTATTGTGATGCTACAGCAAAGAAAGCAAATGCTATCTTAGCTTATATTAATAGAAGCACAGCTGCCAAGTCAAGGGAAGTAATAGTTCCCCTATGAGGCAATCAAACCAATTGTCCAGAGAGGTGATGGGGATCTCCTTCTCTGGATGCCTTCAAAACAAGAGGCTGGTCAGCTATCTGCTGGGGTTTCTTTAGCTGGAGATCTTGCACTGAGAAGGGCCCATTGGGCCCCTTCCAACTCCAACTGATTTTGGCAGGGATTCTGTGAAAGGATAAGTTGGCTGTGGAATAGAACTTATAGAACTGGAACTGAAACAAGGCCACTGAGAAATAAGAGGGTGCTATTGGACTGCTTAGGAGAACCCTAAGGTCTGACCTCCCCCCATTGTTAGAAAGGCCTAAAGCGAGAGTTGAAAACGAGATATATTGGAGTCTCACAGAAATAACATATTTTCACCAGAAACATTTTCTGCTCAGTGACAGCCAGAAGTGGATGTTGCTCACTGGGCTTGGCGAGGTGGAAAGTGTGATCAGAGCTGAGGTCAACAGCATACAACTTTGAACATGCCTGAATTAGTCTGACTTCAGAAACTAAGCAGATTCAGGCCTGGTGAGCGTTTGAATGGGAAGACCACCAAGGAGTACTAGCAATTTACAGGAAGGCAACTATGCATGGTTGTAAAAGTTGATCAGTGAAGAAAGCTAGCAGGAAGAAAATCAACTAATTTGAAATACGGTGTTGGAGAAAAATTCCATGAATACCATGGATGGCCAAAAAGACAAATGAATTAGTACTGGAGCAAATGAGGGCTGAGCAATCCCTTGAAGCCAGGATGACTAAACTGGGGCTGTGCTACTCTGAAGATGAGACAATATGACTTGTTGGAAAAGATTATGATGCCTGAAGAGGAAGACCGCAGCACAAGTGGATTCATTCAATCAAGGATGCCATGGTCCTGAGCTTGCAAGACCTGAGTCGAGCAGTTGATGACTGGGGCTCTGGGCGGTTTCTCGTTCATTCGTAGTTTTTCCACAAGGTGGAATCGACTTGATGGCAAATAACAACAACAAATGGGCAAGACCAGGAAAGAATTATTGCTGAAAATTTCAACAGCCCTTGCTGCCAGTCAGAGTTGACCAGTGTTGCTATCTGTGTACTTCTGGTTTACTACCAACCTCCTCTCTTGCAAGATCTAAATAGACTTCTGCTGGTTGAGAGAGGTGCTGGGCATTACAGAGGTAGTGTCCAATCAGCCCAAACATCTAGACCACCCCTAGTAACAGCCAGCATTCATTTTTTCCCCCCATTTTATCTTGGATTAACTGGAGACTGTATTTCAATTTAGGCCTTGTGAGCCTATGTAGTAGCCAAGTTGGGATTTAAAAATGGCTTCTGAGAGCTGCAGGCAAGATAAGTGCTTTAGTGGGACTGACTAAATTGATTTGTATCCAGTTTTTCTTACACGGTTGGGTTGTAAAGCAGTTTCCACCATAATTTTAAAAGGTTCCAATAATAACAAAATTAATTCTGTATAAATGCAAATTAAATGAAACACCAGTTATTTAAACACTCTATACTAATAATAAATAAGCAGTAACATATTTGGAAAAAATGTGGTTGTGTATTTTCCCACATGGTACTTTAAAATCCTAAAACAATCAACCTTTAAATTGGTATTGTGATTGTCAGAGTACTTCTTCTTTCCCTTTCCCTTCCTTTCCCTTTCTCTCTCCCTCTCTCTCCCTCCCTCCCTCCCTGCCTCCCTCCCTCTCTCTCTCTCTCTCTCTCTCTTTCTCTCTCTCTTTAAAGAAAGGTATTAGAAGATTCAGGCTTGAATAAGCACAACTGACATTTGCAAAGAACATGCATTTGGGAATTGTTGGAAGAGCCAGTGCCTCAGGCTTGCAAGGATTAGCTGTTCCTTAAGGTTTGCAGTAAATGACGGTAGTTGTGGAATGCAGTTTGATGATGGATATTTGTGTACATGCAGATAAGGAAGGATGTAAGCAGGTGTTTTTCCAAGTATAACCTTATGTGCTTTTCTCTATCAGTAAGACCTAATCTATAACTGATATAAGGACAGTTCGCATATTACTTTCTTTGAAAATCAGCTTCTGGTACCATTTCAATACTCCTAAAATATCTAGTAAGAATCATCACATGGTTTGGTGGCTGGGTACTAAGAGTTTCTATCTTGCCAGGAACTCACAGTATTGATACAGAACCCCCTGTTGCAAAGAGACTAATCCTGTAATTAGTTGCATATGAACCCATGAAACTGCCTTATACCGAATCATACCATTGATCCATCTAGCTCAGTAATTTCTTTTCTAACTGGTGACAGTTCTCTAGGAGTTCATTCAGAGGTACTTGTAGCTTTGCTACCTGAGTTCTTTTTAAATTGGCAATGCTGTAGATAGATCCTGGGAGCCATGTCTTTTCCTGTGAAATTCTTAAGGTGGACATACAGAGAAAACACCATGTGGAGATCCTTTGAAGCAGCATCTGAATGATATAATGCAAACTACTTGCTTATTTGGAATCTCTAGATTGGGAAATCAAAACACTTAATTCACAATGCATCTGACAGAACTGTGCAGTTAGGTTGCCAGAACTTCCACACTGTGGAGTAAGTGCTTTGGTCTTTCAAAAGTACTATGCCAAGTATCCCTCTTGATCTTAATTCAGGTTGTTCTGCTAGTACAAAACCATGTCACCATATATATAAAGAAAATAAGGATTGGTTGAAGTCTTTTATACTCTGTTCCAGAGTTTGACTGCAGCTACCAGAATCTTGAGCCAGTTTGACCACTGGTTACACTGGCTGGGGAATTCTAAGAGCTGTAGCTTGAAAAAGTAACTTTTCCAAACTCTCTTCTGCTCTTACAGCATCTGTTTTTGCCGCCTTTCTGGGCTTGGTGAATTGCTGTCTTGACCTACTGGTGAGAAAGTAATGCATGCCTTGATGCTGTCTTTGGAGAAGCAAACACTTATGTCACTGTGTGATTTTGTTTTGTTTTCTCTCCCAGGAATCAGTTACTACACTGGCAGGCTGTGGGGAACCCAAGATGTAGAGGAACCTGGAAGAGAGTTCGCCAGTTGGACATGTGCTCTTGTCCTTCTGTTCACAGTTTCTTGTTCATATGATATTGATATAGCTGTCTCTTGGCCTTCAGCCTTAATTTCTTGCCCAGTTTTTGCTGACAAAAGTTCAGTGGTGAAGGAACACATGTGGACTACTGACTGATAAAGCTGAAGATCTGTTCACTGCTGCTTTAAGGAACTGTTGCCTTGTGCTAAACAACGTTCTGCAGAAGTCTGAAGCCCTACCTGGTATTTTAATTTTTTTAAAAAAATCTTGAGTAGCAAGATTTAAAGAGGGACTTGGGACAGTAAAGAGGGATTTGGGATAGTAAAATTTCAGAAGCTAAACTAAGGTAATCCACTCCCCTAATCTTACCTCAGTGTCCTTCCCTTCCAACAAGGGTTATCCATCTGGGGCAGTAGCAGTGATCCTCTAAGAGGAATGAGGTAGTATAAGAGGGAATAATGGAGATTTGATATTTCATGCTTTCTCCTCTCCCAGCTCATCAACGTGCTTATGGTGAGCAAAGGAATCAAGAAATCTTTTTGACCTTCAAGAAATTTTGATCAGAGTGCAGGGGAGTAACCTGGGAATTCTTCTCCTGCTTGGATTTAATCCAAGCCAGAGAAGAATTTGGGGGCTTGTAAAGTTAATATTTTATGAGTTCAGCTTTTGTGAGTCCCTGAAGTTCACTTTAAGTCAGAACTTAGAGAACTTTTGGAGCAACGCAAGTGATAAGGTCTGAATGGATTCTGCCCATGCAGGAAGAAAGGTCCTGAATATAGTATTAGTACAGCAATTAGCACAATTGCTAGGTTTCATTATTTTTATTAGAAGAAGTTTCTCGCCCTTTTCGCTGCTGCAAAGATGTCTTTAAACCAATGGGGACTGAAATCATAAAAGCTAGAAAGATATGGTTGAATAAGATCTCCAGAGGGCCACACTTCAGTTTCCTGGATAAGGGAAGCAGAATACATATATACCAAACAAGCATAATGTACTTATTTTTGCATAATTTATACTGCTAACATATTACAGGTGGGTGTATGTGTTTTCATATAGAATTTGCATTTCTACACATCCACACAGGCTCAGATAAACTGACTGGCTAATCTGATTCTGTGTATACAGGTTAGCGGGTTTTATATGTGAAACAAGGGCCATTTCCGCACTACACTGTTATACTGCTATTATTCCACTTTCAACATTCTGTGGAATCCGGGGGTTTGCAGTTTAGGGAAGGGCATTTAGAATTCTCATCCAGGGAGCTCTTTGGCTTCAGTAAACTACAAGCCCCAGAATTCCACAGGATGTTGAAAGCAGAATAACAGCGCTATAACAGTGTAGGGTGGAAATGACCTAGAAAACATTCTCCTGCTTTCACACCTCTGACTGTTCCCTGCCAGATCCCAATTTCCTCCTTGAATCTGTGGACAAAGCAAACTGTGAAGGAATTACAACAGAGTCCAAAATCCACAAAGGAGCGATACATTTATTGGCCAACCAAAATGCACAAAATATCTCATGCAAGCTTTTTAAGCTCCATTGACTTCTTCATCAGACAAAGGATGTTAAAAATCATACAGGAGAGGAAAGTCATGATGTTAGAGGCACAGGCCTACATTTTGTGTCAGATCTTGTTCAGTTGGTCTGGAGGGATCTCAATGCAGGCTGAGGCCACTCCCCTTCTTGGCCATCTGGGCATCAGGACGAAGGGCAGTAAAAATTAAACTCCGTTAATCCATTCATTTCCATCCAAAATTTAAACTCCATTAATTTTTCTGCATGGCCAACACAGCTTCCCCTGAATATGTTTGCTGCGAAAGAAATGTTAGACTTAGCATCAAATTACACAGTCAGTCCATGGTCATCCTCCCTGTACTGGGTAGTGCCACCACCTTCAGGAGGTGAGCTGGATCAAAGGAGAGTTAAAATCCCTTGTTTCCAACAAATGTGCTGCCTGCAGTTTTGTTAAAACTGAAAACAAAGCCATTGTGAGATTCATCTCAGTTCTTTGTTGTGTCTTCATGTACTCTTCTTATGCCTACACACAGCCTCCTGGGTTAGAATCACAGAATTGGAAAGGATCCTATTGGCCATCAGGTCCAACCCCTAGCTCAGTGCAGGATGTTCAGCCAGAACATCCCCAGCAAGTAGCTGTGCAGTCTCCTTTTTGAAGACCTCTAGAGAAAGAGCCTCCACCACTTTTCTAGGCAATTGATTTCATTGCCCAACTCTTCTCACGGTCAAGAAGTTCCTTTTAAGGTTATGGGTGAACAAGGAACAGAAGATTCCTTTTTATTCATTTCTATTCATTGGTGCAACTTTAAAACCACCTAAATATCTGTGTGAAATGTGGATGTGCTTCCATTTGCTGGCACAGTATGATGGGATTACACTGAGGAGATCAAAAGCATTATGTTTTTGCCTCATCCGCTGATGAAATGCCTTAAAGGTGGTCAAACTGAACATAATGTTCAAAAAGCTTGATTAGATTTTTCTACACCTAAAGAAAAACAGCCAATTAACATTTAAGTGCTTCTATTTTTTCACACAGAGCAGAAACACTCAGGTATGTTTTTATCATGGGGTAAATAGCTTCAGGTAGGGGATAATTTGGAAAGCATTGGGTTAGAAATTAAACTCCCCCATCCCAGCAGGACAGTTTCTAACCACTTGTCTTTCCTGAAGTTGTTCATTTTAAAAAAAAGTCATCCAATATTGTAATCATAGATCCCCTGCATTGCTTCTGCTCATACTTCTCACTGGCTCCTGTATGTGTCTGATTTGCCCCAAGAGCCACTGAGCTCAGGGTGGATTACTCCCAAGTAAATGTATTTAGGCTTAATCTGCAGTGCTGTAGATGTTTCCTAGGGAGAAAGTCTTTTGGAATTCAATCGGGGTGTCTTCTGAACAGACACATATAGGATCACATTGCTGAGTAGAATAACCTCTTGTGCAGCTAGGAAATGTTAAACTTTTGTGCATTGGACCTAGAAATAGTGGAAGTATTTTCTTTCTGTAACCCTGGCATTTTGAAAAATAATACTAATGCTTTAGAAAGTTGTTCTGTCTATGCTTAGTTACTCCATCCACTTCTTCCCTGGCCCCCAATGACTTCCCTACATTAACAGCACTTAATCTAGCCATTCCCATATTTTACTTTGAAAAGTGGGTATGTACCTCTGTGCTACCTTCACTTTCCCCACTCTGGCAGATAAGTTGGATGGTAACTCTCATCATCCTTAGGCAGCATGTCCAGTGTTCATGCTGACGGAGAATAATGTGGTTTGTAGTTATAACACATCTGGAGGGTGCAAAGTTGGTGACGGCCAGTCTAGATCATTTAGAAGTTTACTGGGAGATCGTCAGCCATTGGAAGGTAGTACACCAACAATGGAAGATGGGTGGTTTTGGGTTTGTTTTAATCTTATTTTGGACCTGAGAACATTTTGAAAGGAAACTTTTCATGTTTCCATGCAAGACTTGTGTATATGTGTATATATATGTGTGTATGTATGTATGTCAAGTCCCCTGCCAAGTTATGGCAACCCTATGAATTTCATAAGATTTTTATATGTATGGAATACTCAAAGGTGGTTTTGCCAGTTCCTTCCTCTGAAATATAGGCTATAACACCTTATATTCATTAGTGTTCTCCCACTGAAATATTAACCAGGGCTGACCCTGCTTAGCTCCCAGGATTGGGCAGAATCTGGTGCCTTTAGGGTAGTTAGGCCCTAAGACCTTTGTGCTATTATATATACCTATGCATGGGTGTGTGTGGGTGTATGAACATTAATATTAGAGCAGAAAACAGCTAGTTTTAAAATCCAATGTACACTGTAGCAAATGTAAGAAAAATAATATTGTGTCAGAATTAATCACCTCTGGATATTTCAGGCAGAGAGCCAGCATAGCTTGGCCTAAACTAGACATTACAAATCTTTTCACTCAAGTCTGCTTTTCCTCCTGCAGAATTCCAGATGTGCATTTGCAACATTAAATGTACAACCAGAACCTCCAAAGGGATGACAGATGGAGGAGGATTTACAGTGGAAAAAATAAGACAGGTGGAAAAAAGGTTAACCACTACTGTTCTGGTTCTTCACTCTAAGTTGCTCTTTTTATTGAAACATATTTTGTTTATTGAAGTTTTGTTTGACCCTCAGTCATCGTAGATAGTGCTGAACTGGAGCAAAGAAGATGTGAACTGAGATTTCTGCACAGGCCATCAGTCTTGAAGATCCCATTCTTTCTTGAGTATGTTCAAATATAGAAAGAGGCATCTCGTTCTTTCATTGTATTATGCTGCATTAAGGTGCATGTATGCATTGGGTGTTTAAGTTCCAAAAGTATCAGCAGCAGTGAAATGCTGCTAGGCTTTGGTTTTGTTCAGATTCCTTCTTCCAGGATTGCCTGTAGAAGTATACAGAGCTCACAGTGGACATGCAACATCACAACAATCAGCAAAAAGTGCTGATTTTATGAGCATGGAGCCCATGGTTCTCCTACAGCTGCAATTTACATATTGCCGATGGACTGGGTGAAAGCTGACACAATATGCATGCTAGGTAATGGAAAAGCTTCTCCAAGTTATTTTTCTTTCGCTATGGTCTGCCTAGTCGCCCCATCTGCTCCTACAGTTAATTTGTTTGGCCTTTCCCACAATCTGACCAGACCTTTTCATCATTGCAATAAAACTTCCTGGTTTGAAGGAGCGATATTTCTAACAAATGGTCCCTTCATGCTTTTTATGGTGGTATGATATAGCCCCCAAGAGGAGTTTTCTATATACCAGCTCCCCAGTTATACATTATAAGAAAGGGATGCATTCTAACAGGACGGCAGACATGTGAAAGGGTGAGTGCTGATACTGAATTCCATCTCGCTCCTTGGAACACAAAAAGAGGCCTATGCAATCTCTAGAATTAATACTGCAGTGACATCTAGCAATCTGTTCCACAAGAGGGCAGCCCTTATCCCTTTTTTTTAAAATATCAACAAGAGTACCCCCCCCCCCCTTTTAAGCAGGAAACAGGAGGGTAGATATTAAAATGTGGAGAGGACAGATGCTCCATTAATAAGTAAGGTTCATAAAGGGCAAATTCCCAACCACAAATCAAAACTGATATGCAACACAACTCTTACGACTCGTCCCAATATGTCTTTTCTGTAGCAGTAATATTTTTTTTTAAAATACAAATTCAGATTCAAGGAGGATGTGGCATTGCAAAGTGGAGATTTAAGTGCCATTTTAAATGGCTTTGTACTAAAGCGGTTGGACATTATTATTATATTATTTATTTAACCATATCCCACCTTTCTCATAATATGGGACTCATAATATTGTTACCATATTTACAGCAGAGGCAAAAATCACGTGGTCCTTCAGATATTATCCTCCAGATATAGTTGGACCACAACTCCCAGCATGCCTCACTGTTGCCTATGCTGGCTAGGGTTGATGGGAGTTGTAGTCCTGCAACATCTGGACTGCAGTCCAGCAGCATCTTACCTTTTCCTTCAACCCTGGGACTCAAGGCAGCTTACAGAAATTAAAGCAGATACATTATCAGAGTTCACATTAGACTTCCATGGCATAGAGCATTTTCCAGAGATGGCAGCTGTTTCTATAGCAACTCTGTGACCTTTTTGCTGTTGATTATCAATGAGAGAGCAGCTGCCACTGCGATCAGATGAAGCCTTGGTCCTACGTCTTATATATTTGGGGTGGACTTGCTTTCTAGAACGGAGCAGCATGTTGATAATATGGTCCCTGCTTGTGGAAGCATCTTCATCGTAAGAACATTGACATCATCCATGGCATTTGCTCTAATTAGTAGGTACAAGATGGGCACTTATGCCTACACAGTAACCTTCCACAAACCATTTGGCAAGACAGATGTACAAAAGCCGCACAATTTTATTCTCTATAGGGGTGCTCTGACCTACCCTCAAGTGCATAGCATAAGTTCATTTATGATAACAGAACATGTTCATGACCCTCTTTTCACATGGAATGCATAGCTGTCATGGGCACATTGATGTCTGCTATATGGCCTGCTCATGTGCTACTGTTCCACTTCCATATATTCATTCAATATGTGGAGTAACTTCTTGTGAGACCAGATGAGCTGTTTCTTGTGTGTGTACATTTCTAACATTTGTAAGGAGTGTCTACCTGGCACACCAGAAAGCCTGTTTTGTTACAGTTTTGTTAATTGTAAATCTCTTCTGGGTGGCAGCTTCACAGTAGTGTAGAGTTGCCAGACTGAAAACTGGAGAAGGTTCTTGTACATTTAATGGTTGTGAAGAAGAGGGAATTTCAGCAGATGTTGCTTGCCGTGCAAATTCCTTCTTGTACACAACAATTAAAGGTACAGGAGCCTTCTCCAGTGTTCACACTGGCAGCCCTGTGAAGCCCTATGGCCATTTTGTTTCTGCCATGACACTTCATATGTTGAGTCAGGCTCACTGTGGAAAGGAGATGGTCATGAGTGGAACTGTAGCCACAAGGACTCAGTCCCCCTTTTGAATGAGGTTTAGTTGCAGGTAGATGTCAGTGTGGTGGGCCTGCTAATGCTAGGCCTGCCCATCCCTATGGTGATATTTATTAATTTTGTACCCCATCTTTCTCCCTGCCCACCAAATGGGGCTCAATATGTAAGAATTGAATATGAATATTCTGAAACTGGGCCTGGTTTACACTTGCTGCAGGAGCAGATAAATACAGATAGTAAATAAAAAAGAATCTTAATATGGCAGAGTAGAGTCTATCACTTCATAGTGCAGGCATGCAGGTGACATTTTAAACTGTTGGTTCATAATATTTAGATCTAAATATACAACTGGAAAGGCTCTCAGAGTCAGGGTAGCTTGCTGTTACGTACCATTGACTCAGCTCGGAGTTAAGGTTACGCTATCCTAGGATTGTCTTGGCAAGATTTACACAGAGGAGTTTGCAACGGTCTTCCTCTAAGGTTGATAAAGTCTCAGGCCCTTTCCGCACGATGCTGTCATCCCAGCACAGGAACAGTTTGTTCCCAGTCCAGGAGCCATGCTACTGCACAACGTCTCATGGCTATCCAACTGCTATCCCGTTCCCAAGTGCTGCAGATCAACTCTATTTAATTTCCAGAAAAAATCTGTTGAGAGCCTCCTTTAGTGCTACAATCCTGTCAATTGGGTCAGTGCAATTCCGTAATAGCACTTGATAGCACTTCCTGTGGTCGCGGATCGGGGAGCGGCCGGGGTGTGGGCATACCCAGCTTGTCTCTCCCTCATAATGTTACACTGTGGCTTCACTAGTACATCTTGCAAAAAACAAACAAACAATCGGGAGCGGTGGGGTGGGGAGAGAACAGGAAAGGCAGTGGCTAATGACACCGACATGTAGAAGGAACAGTGTTGGCAATGACGCTACTCATCTACTTAAGGAGAAAGGGTGCAGTATACAGTGTTCCTAACCCGTCACCATCATGGAAATGGCAATGCTGGGATCGTAATGGAACAATGCACTGCTGAGGTATGGTGCGGAAAGGGCCTCAGCTTCCAAAGTCACCCAGTGGATTTCCATGGGGATTTGAAGCCTCGTTGCCCAAAGTCCTAGCTCAACATTCAAACCACTACACTGTAGCGCTGGCTTGTTCACAAATCAATAAAGAAGATAAGACTGACACTGCTTGTAGGCTAACAATCTAGAAAGACATGTCACACAAAAAAGAAAAAAGATGAAGGAAGGAAAAGGAATCATACGAAGTGGGAAACTGGAAAAAAAAGTGTGAGTGAGAAACTAAAACTGGGTCGGGGCCTATTTTTATAATATGCTCTTTCTTTTTTTACAAGGAGTCTTTTGAGGGCGGGGAGGAATCTTTTAAAACAGTGTCTCTTTTGTGCAGTCTGAAGTGGCACTGTCTCTTCTACTACCTCAAGCTCCTACTACCCATTCTGTTATTTAAAACAACAACAACAACAACGTATTTGTTATGTATCTTTCCCATGGGTTGAGGTGGGGGACAACAACAGATTAAGATATGAGTTAAAAAACAACATCAATTAAAAACAATAGTTAAAATGCATAATGTCAGCTTAAAAGAACAAATAGTACAAATACATAAAAACAGTCAATACATATTTAAAATTCATTGTTAAAATTCACAATTTAAAACCATGTGGATAAATCTGGTCTTCAGAGACTGGTCTTTAATGCTGTTTTAGATTCGGACATCTTATTCAGCTGTCAAATCTCTTCTGGTAGGTCATTCTACAGTCTAGAGGTGGCTGAGGAAAAAGTCCTTTGGGTGACTGTTGCCACTCTAGTCCTGGCTGGTTGAAATAAATGTCCCCCAGAGGACCTGAGTGTGGGGGGCATATTAAATCGGAGGAGGTGATGCCATAGATAACCTGGACCCGAACCGTGTAGGGCTTTAGTGATAATAATCAACACTTTTTTCTTTGCCCAGAAAGTAAATGACAGCCAGTGGAGTCACTTCAATATTGGTGTGATATGCCCTCTCTTAGATGTTTCAGAAACCAATCGGCCTACTATGCTTTGAACCAACTGAAGTTTCCAAGCTTGGTACAGAGGTAGCCCATTGCACAGTGCATTGCAAAAGTCCAGCCTTGAGGTTACCAGTACATGCCCTAATAAATACCATCCTCCAGTTCTAGGAGGGGGCTCAGCTGGTGTATCAGCCAGAGCTGATAGTAAGCAGTCTTGGCTATCGCATTTATGTATTTATGTCTATATATTTATGTCTATTTATGTCTATATATGTAGACCAAGGTCAAATTCTGAAGGTGAGAGGTAAAGAAGACTGATGATTTGCAATCAACTGGGAGAATCTATGCCTCTGTCCTGCACCTATCAGTGCAGCATTGGACAAATGGATCTAAAGCCAACATTGGTCCTATCAAGATCAAACCCACTGGCATCAATGGGATATAAATCACTTTGCCAATAAGTCCTATTCATTTCAAAGTTCTAATTAAGACTAAAATTGGCTTTAGGCCATGATGGCAAATAGAGATAGCCTAAGTCATTTTGCTTTGCTGCTACCATTCCCTCATGCTACCAGCAGCCATAACTAATGAAACCATAGAGAAGTTGGCCCAAGTCCTATGTGCCCATGGCAATGTCTCTCCAGACTTTGCCAAACTTGTGGTGCAGTCCTGCAAGGGTTTTGCAGCATCTCATGAAGTTCAGCAACATCTCACAACACTGGCTGAGCAAGGCATAGGGGAGGCTTGTTCATGTACAGTAGCAAAATAATGATGTTTTTATTTACCTCTGCTTTTCCTGTGTTCTATGAACATCTTTATGCCACTGCTTTTGTTTTATTCGTGTTTTATATCTGCTGCTTTACAGTCTTTTTTACTTTGTTTCATTTCTCTGCTATTTCTGTGGCTCTAACATTTTATGATTTCAAGCAGCTCTTTTGCTTTTTCCTTTTTGCGTTGTTTTCACCCTGTTACAGCATATATAATTTTGATTGTTTTATTCTGTTGTGAACTGCTCTGAAAGCTGTTTTCTGACAGCAGGATAAACATTTTGGGATAAACAATTTTAACCTGGCAGCAGCAAGCAAATTTTACTTCTCTTTTAATGGATTCAAGGTTTTTTTTGTGTGTGTGTGTGTGTGTGTGTGAATGTAACCAGATGTGGTTATGGCCCACTTAGACACTGAATCTCATTGATCTCAGCAGGTTTTGGAACCACTTGGCATATGCCAAGAAGCCACCCCACAGAGGCAGGTCCATTGCCAACCTCCACAGGCCCCTGGACCACTTTCTTCTGTTCCTTTCCATGAACCAACTGCACTTGTTGAGTGTGCAAGGAGTGACAAGAGGAAGCACAAGAGGGCAAGAGTAATAGCAGCAACCTCTTTGTCTTCCGTTGCTTGTTCCCTCTGGGATATACAGATTGGGCCCAAGGGGAAAGGGTAATAATAGAAAAGTGGTGAACTCACTGTTACACAGGCCATTTCTGCACTAGACCCCTCCCTAAACTGCAAACCCCAGGATTCCATAGGCTGTTGAAAGTGGAACAATAGTACTATAACAGGCTAATGCTGAAATGGCCACAGTTATTTTATGCAGGAACTTTGCACAGTTATTTTACTCAGTTCAGTGTTGCTGCATCTTGTGATGAAGAAGCTTTGCAGCATAAACCTAAAACTTCCTTTCATTGTGCAACAGCACAAAAGTTTGCATGACTAAAATGAAGGTAGCATCCAAGCTCTGTATCATGGGGCAGAAGCTTCCTTGTGTGTCTAACTTGTGTTTAAAAAACAGCAACAACTCTGTCTTGATGTCTCTGAATGTTTGTTGAACAGTTGAGCTTTTGCAACTGATTGAGAGTGACTGCACTAATCTCTACCATACAGATGGGGAACATGCAGCCTTCAAGATGCTTTTAGAGGACTGAAACTCCACCACCTCAAACCAATATAAGCAATAGTGAGCAAGAATGGGAGGAAGATTGTCCAACCTAATCTAGAGGGCCACATATTGCCTATGGGTGGATTGTGGACTGAACAGTCTACACCATTTGGTCTACAGCACTCCTCAAAATCCAGTCCTCGCTTTAACCATTATTAGTTAGGAATCAGCTGTGTGTTACTTTTACATTTTAAAAATAACCTGTTAAAATGATTTTAAATAGTCCAAAATGGCAAAATTATTTCCTCTGATTAATGAATTAAAATAAAGTGTTATTTAAATGATTGACGTTTTAGTCATTTACCTATTGAAATAATGACTTCTAATATTGTTGTTCCTCTTTTTTAAAACAAACCAAGGGAAACAAATTAACTTTAATCAATTACTTCCAGGCTCTATGTATAGTGCTGGAGACTGCTGATGGCACAGTAGTAGCAAGTAGAACTGCTGTGCTGTTGCTTAGACTAAGTGCTTTATTATGCTGCTTGACTGTTCAGCCCAGCAAATCGCAATGCAAGTGTAATAGCAGTAACACATGCAATGAAGGATCAGGCCAATCGTGATTCACTCTTTTTTAGGCCTTCATCCCTCCCCGCTGAAATATTTAATCAGATGAATGTTTGGTGAGCTGACCGTTAAAGGCTTCTGATGCTGTGCTGCCCTTCATGATGGCAGCTGTTTCTGTGACTTCATCGTCACCCAATCCCTTTACCTGATATTCAGAAGCATGTTGAAAATGAGAACCATGTGAAGTTCTCTGCAATGTTGCAAAGGCCTTGTGAAGTTTGCAAGTGGCAATACAATTTGTTGCCGTGGAGATAGTGGCCTGTGATGTTGCAAACAGATTATGGCTTAATATAAAGGGAAAAAAAATCAGGAGGAGAGGAGCTTCTTCCTTTCTCTTTTCCTTTTTAATGAGCAATGATTCTTCTGTTCAGTAAAGGTCATTCATGCTGTGAAAACCATTTGGTTCTTCAGCTTTTCCCATCTCATCCTAAGGAGATGAAGGATACCACACCAGAAATGTTTCATTGTGCCCCAAAGAAGATGATCTGAAACTTTCCCTTTTAAAGAAATGGCAGGTCCCCTACTGTGTCCAACATCTAGGGAACTATGGTTTTGTTTATAGTTGTTGTGTGCCTTTAAGTTGTTTCATAATTATGGTGACCCTAATGCGATCCTATCATGGGGTTTTCTTGACAAGATTTATTCAGAGGGATATTGTCTTTGCCTTCCTCTGAGGCTGAGAAAATGTGACTTGCCCAAGGTCATCCAGTGGGTTTCCATGGCTGAGCAGGGATTCAGACCCTGGTCTCCAGAGTCATAGTTAAATGCTCAAACCACTATACCATGCTAGGTCTCTGAATATATGCTTTCAGTACAAGACAAATTCTGAAGTCACAGTTTGATCCTGGCTTGCTCTCACTAACCACCAAGAAAGTACAATTCCGGAATTTGGATGTCACAGGAAACTATGGGTTGTTTAAAACAGGAAGGAAAATTTTCCCTTCTCCTCCTCACGGTCATGAGAGAAGAAGAGAAGGCAGGGAAAAACATTTAAAAATAGACATGACATCTCATCTTATTCATATAGTGGGAGGCAGTGGTGTAGTGGTAAATTCTGAAGCGCAGGCCTCGCTGGATAGTCTCTATAGCAACACCCCCACAAAGAATGCAAAGGTGTGGGTGGCTGTGTGTCTAAAACAATTTCTAGCAATACTCATCTCTTGCCAGGAGATCTTACTTTAAAGCCACCCCCGAATACTTTGTATCACAACAGAGATAGTTTGTAACAGCATTTTTGGATTTTTTGGAAATCCATTTCCACTCCAGTTACTGTGAGAATTGCTGTCAAACTTAGAGGGAACATGGGAGTCCAAGAGGAAATGGGAAGGCAGATAATGTCATCCAAGTCAGCTTCAACTCACAGTGATCTCATCCTAGCTTTTCTTAGCAATATTTATTCAGAGGAAGTTTACCATTCACCTCCACTAAGATTCAGAGACTGTGATTTTACCAGTGGGTTTCCATAACTAAACAAAGATTTCTGCCCTGGCCTCCTGGAGTCCTAGTCCAGTGTTCAACCACTGTGTCACACTGTGTCACTGTGTCAGCAATGTTATTGTTGTTCTTGCTATGTGCCTTCAAGTTGTTCCTGACTTATGTGACCCTAGGTGGAATCTATCATGGAGTTTTCTGGGGCTGAGAGTATAAAATGCATCCAAAGATCACCCTGTGCATTTCCATGGCCGAGTGGGAAATGGAATCCTGGTTTCCACAGTCATTGTCCAGTGCTCAAACCATTGCTCCATGCTGGCTCTCTTTTGATGTTATAACCCCTGCTGATTAAAAAATCTCAGTGCTTTGACCCTGCCAGTGTTGGTTCTATGGTGGAAAACCATGGTTTCTTTACATACTGTTGAAACTGGGGAAACAAGCTAGAATACTGAGGCATTTAAATTGTAGAAGTAGGGAGAAGGCCAAGGATTGGCCATAGAGAAAATGTGAACTCCTTTTCTTTTTTTGGCTCCTTAATCTGAGACAATCAACACTTTTTGCT
This sequence comes from Cyclura pinguis, assembly GCA_030412105.1. Taxonomy (NCBI): domain Eukaryota; kingdom Metazoa; phylum Chordata; class Lepidosauria; order Squamata; family Iguanidae; genus Cyclura; species Cyclura pinguis. The sequence goes on along the minus strand of CM059602.1, from coordinate 28,276,109 downwards.
TGCAGAACTTGAAACCTTGATAGTTATCCCTCAGGACCAAATATTATATGCTTAAAACATTTTTATTTCCTCAGATTAGGCACTATGATGAATTCAGAAGAACTGGGGAAGTTACTGTTTAAAAATAATTAATCTTCTTTAAAGGGTTTAAGCAGTAGTACATTGTCATTACTTGTTGCAATACTAAAAAGAGTAACTCATGACACTGCTTGTTGCTTTTTCATTTATTTCTGTAACTTAAAAACAATTGCAACCTCAAATTGATTAAAAAGGGCCTAAAATAGGAAAAATTTCTGCCAAAATGTTTCTAAAAATGCCTTGAAAGAGTAACTTTAACCAGATAATGTTACCTGAAAGAGGATCCTATACAATCAATGGCACACCAAGGCTTAACAGCCCCCAGGGCAAGGGGGTGGAGTGGGCAGTTGGCAGGGGTGGGGCGAGTAGGGGAGGGGCAAGTGGAGGTGGGTGGGGTGAGCAGCAGGCAGAAGTGGGTGGGGTGAGTGGTGGAAGTGGGTGGGGTGAGTGGTGGTGGGCAAGGGGAATGGTGGAGTGGAGGTGGGGGGGCAAGCAGCGGGCAGAATTGGGCAGAGCGAGTGGTAGAAGTGGGCAAGGTGAGTGGCAGCGGGTGGGAAAGGGGTGAGTGGAGGTGGGTGGGGGTGGGTGGTGCCCGGGGGGTAGGCGGGGGAGTCCTCTTTTTTGCACCCCTGTTGACATTGGCGCCTGGGGCATGCTCCCCAGTTGCCCCATCCTAGATCTGCCTCTATACAATGACAGGACAGGACAGGACAGGACAGGATAGGATAGGATAGAATAGAATAGAATAGAATAGACAGGATAGAAATTAAAGAAAGAGGGAAAGAAAGAAAAAATAAATAACGCTGGTTAAATTACTTTGTTCTCACATTGCATTACATTTTTAAATATAACGTTGACACAACTTCACTAGTTGTTATAGGCCACTCTTTTGCTTCTAATTTGTTACTCCTGTGCTCTGGGATTGGGTGGGCTGCAGTGGATTCTGCCTCAGTGCAGGGTTTTCTGAAATCTTGCTGTCAATATGTTGGAAATCATGAATTGCTCATCTTTGGTGTCAAGCTTGGTCTCTTCTTCCCACCAAGAATTACTGCTGGGATAATGCTGTGACTGACCAGAGTACAGTTGGCCCTCCACATTCGCAAGGGTTAAGGGCACAGGACCCTCACAAAAGTGGAAAAATCACAAATATCAAAATGTCTGTGTCTGTGGGGAGAGGACAAAGGCAGCATAGAGATAACGGGCATCCAGTGTCTCAACCAGATCAGGAAAAGGAGAGGGGTGGATCAGCATGATGGCGCTATGCTTTTTCTCTCTCACCCATCTCCTTCCTTGGGTGTTGGGGAGTGGGATTGGGAGAGGGTTTGTTATGCTGAGAAATTGGGTTGCAAGCCATCCTTACATGGCCAGGCAGAGGCTGATGGAAGAGGAAGAGGACCAGAAGTGGTTTTTAAAGGGCTGCATGGCCAGATCAGAGCTGCTGAGAGGGAAAGTTCCCCCAGAAAGGAAGCACCCGAGGGATGGCAGCAGAGTTTGAAGAAACTTGCAAATAATCAAACCTGCAAATGTGGAGGGCTAACTGTATAGATACATAATTTTAAAGTGTCAGAGATACAGAGAGAAAGCATATAGTTCCTTTACTTATAAAAGTTTGTGTGTATAAAATCAATTGTAATAGAGAGATACAAAGTTATAAATACCGCTATTAAGCATAGGTATTTATACCAGTACCTAGCTATTATGCAAGTAAATCTCTTATGCTCATATTGCAGAATACAAGTTTAATGAAGTTATATTCTTAATATTATAGCATAATATTAGAAACGTTCTGTTGCATAGGATATCCAACCAGATCTACCACAGGCTAGTGACAGATTTCCCAGCAGGGAAAAACTGTGCCTCTGTGCTCTGGTTGGGCCTTCATATAAGACTGCCACCATGCACATACCTGACTTTACCAGACATCAATGCCATATGTCCCTGCCTTTGATGGTCCCCAAAACCCACTTTCAAGCCTTAGTGAGTATAAAAGCATGTGATATATGTTCCTGTTCCTATAAGACAGGATATTAATGTGCTGGCAGGATTAATGTGGGCATACAGATGCCTAGATTGTCTCCTGGCTATGAACCATACACACCTGTTGGACCCTAGCTCAACTTTTACAGAAAAGTTTGTTTATTCAGGACTTGCAGTATCAGCTTTTGATCTTTCCTAGTTCCCCTTCTTCTTTCTTTATATTTTTTAAAAGAGAAGGGCCATATATTTTGTCTGTTAATCACTTGGCAGCAAGCTCAGTAGAGAGAAGGAGTTACATTAGAAGTGATAGTTTTGTGGATGCTTGCAGCAATGAGCTCTCCCAGAGGCTTTTTTTTTTTAAATAAAATTATTTCAGGTAGCCCCAGCTGGGCAATATTTGCCACAGGTCTTCCCTGAAGCAGTGTTACAGAAATGATTGATGTATTCTGGACAAAATGTCCTGTCACTGTATTTAATATATCATCACCCTTTCAGTTTCATGAAAACCTTTTGGTGTTGTCACATGGAGGTCTAATCAGGATAAGGGTCTATATTTCTGCCTTCCAGAGGCATTGAATTTGGTGTGACATTATGAGCTTAGTGCTTGTTTACTTGAGTCCTTCCCCACCCTGTGGCTTTTTGTATCAATAATTGTGCCTTATTGAATTACTTGAAGGAGTGTGTGGAAGAATGCCAAAGCTAATGGACTCAAGATTTATCTACATTTATAGCCATCCTTACTTCAAATGAACCTGTTTTTAATTTATTTCTTGACTCTGCAATTCATATATTAACATCTGAAGGGAAGTGAACATTATTTGATTGGAAAGCTGAATATGTACGGTACTTCCCTGCCTCACATTCGCAATAAAAATTTTTTGTGCTGTATTTTCAAGTTTTGCTCCTCTGATGCTGCATTGAGGACATTACTTCTCTTATAAGATCAGATCCAAAGTTTCCAATATAAATGTTTTATCCTTTAGCTCAGTAACGGGTAGCATACCTTCAATGCTACAACAAGTATATGAAATTCTCAAGTTAATTAGGTTTACATGGTAAAAAAGAGAAGGTTTACATGGTAAAAAGAGGCATTCATTCAGGATTCTTTAAAGTACTGTTTAAAATAAAATGGAAAGGTAATGGGATTTACCCTGTTCTATGTAAGGTTAATCTTTACTTCCTTAGCAATCAACATGTTCACAATTTCAAGGTGCCATAGAAGCTCAGCCGGTGGCTGGGAGATGGGCACATTTAAAACCTCTTGAGGTATTCTCCCCCCCCCCCTTAAAAACAGCATACATGGAGGCTGAACAGAAGAAGTATACTAGCTCCATGTCTATCTGCAATGTTCTCAGCATTCAATTTCAGGGCAAATTATTATGCATAACTATATTATATAATTATACTATAATGAGAATATTCTCCTATCCATAGAAGTGCTTGGTCAGGAGCTGTGGATTTGGGGGGGAGGCTGCATTGACTTTCCTGAGAACCTTGGAGAGCTGCAACTGGTGTAGACTACGACTACTATTATTACTAACAGTAACAACTACTTCTTCTTCCTCCTCCTCTTCTTCTTCTCCTTCTTCTTCCTCTTCTACCACCAGAAATGACTATAGATGACTTTAAGATGACTCTATCATAGCGTAGGAGTTTTCTTGGCAAGATTTATTTATTTATTTATTTATTTATTTATTTATTTATTTTAAGTAATTTTATTAAAGTTCCAACATATAAAACAAACAATTATCATTGTATTCTCAATTGTCGTATTATAACTGTCTTCCTTCCTCTCTGGATTACAATCTTTATCATTCCATTGAACTGTTATCAATGCATCACAATAAATTGTTAGTATTATCTACTTAATTCGTTAGTTCCTGTTTTTCTACTCAATTTTACTTGTTCCATGATATTTCTCTGAATTTTATCTTGTAAGAACCTTTAATACCATGAATTATGTATTATTCCCTGTCAAGACCCCTGTTGCTTCCGAAATCATCTGCCATTCTTTATAGATATCATCATCTGATTTCCCTTTTAATCTCTGTGAAACAATACCTGCATTTCTATTTTCAATAAAAGTTGCCCACCATTGTTCTGTCGTTGGTATTATATCACTTTTCCAAAGCCTTGCAAATTCAATACGGGCAGTCAAGACCATATACAGTATTATTCTCCAATATTTCTTTACCGCAGTTCCCTCTAACATATGTGTCATATTTAACAAGTACATTTCAGGAGTCTTATCAATTTGAACCTGCAATACACCACATATTATCTTATGAATTTCATTCCAATACATTTTTGCTTTAGAACATGTCCACCACATATGAAATAGTGTGCCTGCAGTCTTTTGACACTTCCAACATTGACCTGTACCCGTCTTATAAATTATCTTTAATTTTTCGGGTGTCATGTACCATCTATGAAATAACTTATAGTAGTTTTCTTTAAGGTTCTGAGCTACTGTGAATCTCTTTGTTCGTTGCCAACTTTGTTCCCACCATTCCAACTGAATAGGATGTCCAATGTTCTGTGCCCATTGTATCATTGCTATTTTAATTGTCTCCTCCACACATTGTTGTTGTAATATCTCTTGATATAAATGTGAAAGTAAATGAGGTGGATTTTCTCGTAAAAGCTTCAACAGATTCTCTTGTTCTTTCTGTTCTATTCCTTGAATTTTCACGTCCATCTGAAATCTTTCTGATAATTGTCTGTAGGGAAACCAGCTTAACTTTATACCTTCAATTTCCAATTTCTCTCTTGATTTCATCTTGAAAACATTTGTATTTGTGTTCATATTTGTTTTCTCCAATATATCTTCATATCGCAACCATTTTTCTATATCTGACCATCTTCCAAAAAAAGCTTCTTGAGGGGAGACCCAAGTGGGTAGCTGCCTAATGTTCTTATTCTTATAATCATTCCGTATTTTATATAATGATTTCCTTACAAAGTGATGCATGGAATCTTTATCAATTGTCGCTTTTCCATAGAACATGTAGGCATGCCACCCCATCCTTAAATCTGCTCCTCTAAAGCCAGCATTCTCGTATTTTGTAAATCCATCCAGTCCTTTATCCAAGTCAATGCCGCAGCCTTAAAGTATACGTGTAAGTCCGGTAATCCGAAGCCTCCTCTTCTTGGTATGTCAGTCAAGACTTTCCATTTTATTCTTGGTTTTTTGCCTTGCCATATGAAATTAGTTATATCTCTCTTCCATTGTATGAAAGGCTTAGCATTTGTGATTATAGGAATATTTTGAAAAAGATAATTCATCTTTGGTAGTACATTCATTTTTATAACAGACATTCTTCCCAGCATAGATAATCGCATTTGAGTCCATTTCTCTAAGTCTTTAGATATCTCTTTCCATTTTTTCTCATAGTTATTTTGAAAAAGCTCATAGCTTCTCTTGGAAATCCAAACTCCCAAGTATTTTGCTTTCTGTCCTTTATTAAATCCCGTTATCTATTTGAACTCCATATCTTCTTTCTCTCTCATGTTTTTTGTTATGAACACTGTCTTATCCTTGTTTATCTTAAATCCTGAGTAATCTCCATACTCCTGAATAATATTCATCAATCCTTGTATACTGCTGAGAGGATTCTCTAGAAACAAAACCAGGTCGTCCGCAAATGCTTTAAGCTGATACTGATATTTCTTTATCTGGACTCCTCTTCTTGTAATTTCTTCCCGTATGATATTATTAAGAATTTCCAGTGTCATTATAAATAACAAAGGCGACAACGGACATTTCCAGTTTCCTGTAAGTATTTCTGTATTTCCATATTAATTTTGGGGAAGAATTCTCCTTTAGCGCCGTTTGGTGCATATATTCCTACTATTAACATCTTATCTTGCAATGTATCAACTTCTACCACCAAATATCTTCCATTTTTATCACAGAATTTTTGCTGTGCACCATATTTTGCATTAACATATATCAATACTCCCCTTTTTTTCTGATCAGTTGTTGCAGCAAAACAGCTACCTAATTTCGGATTCTGAACATACTTCATGTCTTGGGTTCTAATCCGTACTTCCTGTAAACAAATTATATCCAATTTTTGTTTCTCCAGATGATGAAATATCTGTCTTCTCTTATATTCCGAGTTAAATCCTTTTATATTCCAAGAGTATATTTTGAACCCCATTTTGCTGTTTTGTTTATTAATTTATGTAATCTGATTCAATTAATCTTGTATGCCTTCTCCTGGAAGTTCTCCTTCCTCTTCTATTTCTTGCTCTGGATCCTGTGTCTGTCCTACTACGCCTTCACTCTCCTCTGCCTGGATGTGTATCCTTTCCTCATTTCCTTCCTCTTGCAACTGCTGTTCTTCTTCCCTTCCTTCTGCTGATGATTTCTGAAGATCTTTCTTCAATCTTTCCATCATTTCTTTAGCTTTATGCACTGTATTTATTCTGTAATGCTGTTGTTTGTAGGAAAAAGAAATGCCCTCAGTCTTCTCCCATCTGTAGTTTATCTGAAGCTTCATCAAAAGGTTTGCCAAAGGTTTATAATCTTGTCTCTTCTTGAGTATTTGAAATGGTATGTCTTTAAAAATTCTGACGTCTTTTTCTTCAATCTTGAATGTTTCTTTGTAGCTCCGTTGTAAGATTTTGTCTCTTGTAGCGGTCCTAGTGAAAGTTATTATAATATCTCTTGGAAGCTTTCTTTCTCTCGCTGTCCTTGAGGATACTCTAAACATCCTATCGATGCACATTTCCATTCTGTCTTCTTCAATGTCTAGAAATTCAGCCAAAGCCGGTAGCATTTTCTCATATAAATTTTCCGTACTAGTTTCAGGGATGCCCCGAAAACGAAGACATCTTTCTCGATATCGTAACTCTTGTTGCGTAATTTGAATATCTTCTTCCTGCTGTTTCCCTTTTACTTCAGCCATTTCAGTTTGTACTTGTATGACCTGTTCTTTTATTTCTTTTGTCTCTACCTTTATCTTTGAAACATCCGTTGTCAAAGTTTCCAGCTTCTTTCCCAACTTATCAATTTCATGTTTCATATCTGTTCTCATCTCTTTTCTTGTTTCTTTTAAGTCTTGTCTTATGTCTGTCTCTGTCTTCCTGATATCTTCTCTAATATTCCTCAATTCTTCCATCATTTGTAACATTAGGTCTTGTGGCTTCTGGGATGTATCTGTGGATGTCCTTCTTGCTGGCTAGGTAGTCATTGTTGCTGCTGCAACCACTGTGGCCTTCCTCATTCTTGTATCCATTAACTTTCTTAAAGAATACAATTTTCTCTTCTACTTGTTATTCTTTCTGCTCCTCTCTGTTATCTTAATTAATTCAATAATCAATGAACTCAATGATCTTGGCACCAATTATCTTGAGACCTGTTATTTCGTAGTCCAATGAATTGTCTTAGTATGCTCTAAACATCATAAACTTATATAAACAAATGAAATCTTAATTGCAGTATAATACTATATGTATAAATGAAATCTTAATTATGTTATAATAATGTTCAATAATGTGTCTTAATAATAGAAAATGTAATAATACAGAATATAATTCTCTACTTTTTAGATGAATTAACACAATATTATTTATATAGTAAACCATGAAAAATCTTAGTTCTACTTTAACCACTGAGGCTTCAACCACTCCAGATTCCCCCTCCCAAATGTGTTTATCCATTTAAAAGTTCCAAATCAAAGTCTCGGTGCCAAGTTTATTAATCCATTTGCGAAAGTTTATAAAAATACCAAAGAGTTTTCAATGGGGAGCAAATAGGAGCAAAAGGAAAAAGAGAAAGAAGAACTCACTTTGTTCTGCGGCTTGCCAAATCCCACAAAAAAAAAAAAAAAAAAAAATTCCCCAGCACCAAAAAAGAGTCCACTCCACTCCACTCCAAACAGTTAGGAAGAAAAAAAATTCCATGTATGTAAAATGCAGATGAGAGAGAAAAAAAATCCAGAAAAGAGGAGCACTGTTAAATCCCCTTTGTCTCCATTCAGCAATTTATAAGCTCAGTGTCTTCAGTCACTTTAAAACCATTAACAAGTTCTTGCCAATTGAATCCAACTCCAGTTTACTCCAAGTCTAAATCCAAGCCCAGTCTAGTTAAATCTCGATAATCCACCAAGAGAAATACAGGAAAATTAAAGTTTATTCAAACTCACCACTCTGGTCTCTGTAACTTTAAGAAATCCGTCATTACCTTTCTGCTTCCTGCCACCAGGGTCTCCTCCAAGCTGCAGTTTATATTTGCTGAAACAGGTACATACCTCTTGTGTTTTAAGTTAAACTGTAATCCAAATTGGGCTGTTACTTGCTATCTTGCCTTGCACTCTTGGTTAAAAGTCGGCGGCGGCGCTTGTGCCACTAAAACTGCAATCCAGAAGGTCCCGTCGTGGTCCTGCGATCCTGCACAGCTCCTCCACTCTGCCCCTTTGGGGAGGGCTCCGTGCTGGAATTTGGATCCCTTTTGGACCTCTTCCGCATCCCCCTTACCGAGGGGATAGCTAGCTGGAATTTGATGGCCCCAATCCAGCTGGAAACCTTCAGGTGGCGGTTCGGAGTTGCGCAGCGCTACTCTGGACAGCCTCTCACGCACGCCATGCGGCCGGAAGCTCTTGGTAAGATTTACTCAGAGGGTGTTTGCCATTGCCTTCCTCTGAGGCAAAGAGTGTGACTTGCTCAAGGACAGCCAGTCAGTTTGCTTGCCCAAGCAGGGATTTGAACCTGATCACCTGGAGTCCTAGTCCAACACTCAAAGGAGCAGAATACACTGGCTCTTAAAGAAATTAGAAATACATATAATAATAAATAGTTACTTTGGGGTCCTTGCAACTATAAATAATTGTCTTTAAACAGTAACTTTCTGTACTCTGTCTACACTGCACCTAGAGCTAGTGGCAGCTGTCGGGTCACAGGTCACCCAGGCAGAGAAACGGTTCTGGGGCTTAAATTGAACTTTAAAAGAGCTATCCAAGGTTCTGAACCATCTCCCTAAATGAGCAGATTCACCACAGTGTTGACACAGGCATCACCAGCCACCATTGCCTAGAACAGAGGTGGGAAAAGTGCAGCTTGTGGGCCATATGTGGCCCCATTGCCATTTTTGTGGGCCCAGTCCTTCACTCATTCTGAGCTCTGTCCTCTGAAGCTTAATCATTGTGCTGATGGAAAGGTTTATCACCGTTGCTCATGTCCTAAGAATGCCGCGAAAGGGGAGAGGCCAAAAGAGATCCATGCTAGAAAGTGGATCAAAGGAAGCTTTGGCTTCTTCTCATGATAAATCATTAGAAGAAGGGGAAACAGCTCCCATTAGGATCAATGCAAGGACTTGCCCAAGGTCATCCTGTGGGTTTCCATAGCTGAGTGGGGATTTGAACTGTGTTCTCCATGGGCATAGACCAATGTTGTTCACACACAAATGCGCTTGCTATGTTTTTAAAAACTAATGTGTATGGAGGTTCCTCAGTGGCCATAAGACAAATTCAATATTGTTACAGTACTTTCCCACCAATATACCACCACATAATTCTGAAAGTATAGTTCAGGGATGGGAATCATGAGATCTGCCTTCTCCTTGCTGCTGCCATGCAACTGTGTAAAAAGTCAACTTTTTGTGGACTTATTTGTGTTGGCAGGGAGTACTAAGAGGATTCTCTCCAAAGCTCAGTTCATGTCTTATCAGCAGCGGCCAAAGAAGTCACCGCAGGGGAACACTGCCATGGGACTGTATATAATATTTGAAAGGACTCCCAAGTTTGTGTCATGAGGTAATTGCAAATGTTATTTCTTTATCCCAGATGGTTATGTATAGCAGATCTTGATCATAGGAATGCTTTCCCATGATCCAGACTTATTATTAGCTGTCTGCTATTTTCTCCCTCCTGGAAATGCCAGTTGTAGCTAATCGCTCTGTGGAATTTAGAGCAATTAAAGAAATTGACAAACAGTTACAAACATCATTGATTCATCTTTAAAATGAGAGCAAAAGAGAAAACAGCAGTCACTGATGGGTGACCCTAGACAGCAAACATGTATTGGAGGTTTAATTTCTGCCTTCAAAGCTACAACCCTGGTTAATTTGTAATTGCAAAGAAGCGATTATTTTTCAACCCTTCTGTTCTGACTCAACAGCAAATCCATCACACTGGTATAAATCAGGCTGGTATAATAGAGAAAGAAACCTTGGCGAAGGGTGTTAATAGGCATGTGATTGAAGACCACCCTTTAATGAAGACAGCTGAAGAACCTGTCTATGGCCAGTTTTGCACCGAAGTCATTACTACCAATATATAAAATGATGTTGGTTCCATAGAATGTCTTATGAACTACTTACTCATAGACACTATTATGTCAAGTCGGACTAGATAATATGATTCTGTAATTTCCGGGATCCTGTCTCCTTTGCTTTTTGATTCCCTGGTGAAACTAAATGCATGTACAGCTATGTGAACTGAAAAAGAATAGTGTTTATAACAGTTACAATTAGGTAAATGTTTCACATTAGTCATAATTTTGCCATTATTTGCCATGATGGATTGTAACTTGCCCCCCCCAACCTACTTTAATGAGCATCAGCTGCATGATGCTCATTCTGCCAGTGAGCAGAGCATGGTTGAATGACATTTCCATCAGTTTTTTTTTTTGTTGGGGGGGTCAACCAGGATAACTTCCTTAGTTAAATACTGAGTAAATTATAAGCCGATACAGGATTCCAGCCAACATTTCCACCTCCTCCACCATTTTGTAGATGAAAACCAGGACAGGATGATCAAAAAGGCATGGCCAAAAGGCCAAAAGGTATTAATGGAATAGAAGACACAAAACTCCCATTTGAACAGAGAAACCCTGGAATTTGTGGAATTCATGTGGTTTAGGAAACCCTGGGAAAAAACTAAACCTGGGAAAGGCAAACTCTACCCTATCTTCTCCTTTCCACTGAGTTAACCAGGTACAAACTAATGTTTCATGTTATTTGCCTCCTTGCTCTTTTGTGGGAAGTATTTTTTCTGTGGTCTGGAAAGATGATGTTGAGTTCCAGATTCCATCATCCCCAGCCAGCATGTACAATTATTAGGGATTTTACAGTTGTAGTACAATGGCTGGATGGTCAGCATTTCACTTCCAGTGATCTAAACAATTGCAGCGGTTGCCAACCTCCCCAAAGCTAGCCTTTGTTAATTCACTTATAATTACTAGGATGTCACTGTCACCTTAGGGGACCTTGACATAGACCCTTCCCAACTGTAGTTTTTAAAAATAATATCTAAAAAGGGGTAATCACAGCTCCAGGGGCCATTAGGAGGCACAGTTACCTTCATTTTTGCAGTTTTGGGGCCTGGCAGCATCCCAAAAATGCCCAAACAGTGAAAAAAGCCACACCCCAAAGTAACTGAAAGTTACTTCTAGTTTCCTCAAAATGACCGGGGTGCATCAAATGTGAGGTCCAAAGCACCTAACAATAGCCGTCATATTCTCTGCAGCTATCCGCTCCAGTGGAGAGCATGTGGCTCTCCAGATGCATACCTTCCAACATTTCACAGACAAAAACCAGAACACATGTAGCCAAGCAACATCAGAGTGTAATCAAGACAGAAGAAGTTATTAATGAGGAAGACTACACAAGCTAGGAGAGGCCGTAGCAGTTTGCTTTTGCCTGAGTCTACAGGGAAGGGCAAGATTCTGCCCCCTCTAATCCTCTCTTCACTACTGAGTTGAGTGCAAACTACTTTTGCACTTTGGAATCAGTTTGCAGCAACTCAAGTAAGCTGAGAATAGGAAGGAAAGTAGAAGGTGGAAAGAGAAACCAGGATTTTTTTTAAAAGCAGCTGAGAAAGCAGGATGACAGAAGATTAAATGGGACTGTTCCTGCCAAACTGAAACAGTTAGAAGGTATGTGTTCCCTGGGTGGTGCTTGTTGCTGTCATTTTTGTTCTTCTTATCAAAATAATGTCCACAAAAAGGCTATATCCTAGGGCACACATGCAGGGGCAGTTAAATATTTGTAAAACAATATTAGTTTCTTCTTAGCACACACCAGACATGTAAGCTTGAGTTTTTGTCATGTAACAGCTAGAAAGATGGTTGAGGAAACCTAGGCCTCAAGATTCATTCAGATTCATCCACCTAACTGCATTTTGACATTCATTGAGGCAACATTAATAATGGATAATAAAGGTTTCCTGGAAGCTGAAAATGACAACTGGAAGATGAATGCTTCACAAATAAAACTGGATCCATTTCGGTGAAGCTCTCGACAATATTGCATTGTGTAAAATAAGACAAAAATGAGATGAATAATATAATTGTCAGTTCAACAGCATGAATGTTCCATGTGCTACTGATAGCTTGAATCTTAATGGGAAGTGAATTACAGAATATAATCTCAAGCAGGAGGCAAACTGATTTGACTCAGATTTCAAAAGCTTGTGCAACAGCTCGGAATGTCGCTGTGATGTGAGTCCACAGAATGAGAGATGTAGAACAGGAAGCCATGATGGACACATTCCAGAAAGCTATGTATGGCGGAGGCCTGCAGGATTTCTAACTTGTTTCCTGCAATAGCAAACACTTTATCACAACAAAGTGCTTTTGAAATATCCCTCTGGGCTGCTGCTCAGAAATGGAAAATTAAAAACTACATCAGGGATGCAAAACTATTCATGCAAGCCTCTGGATTTTGACCATCAGCTCTGGGGGTAGTTGTTGTGGCTGCACACCTTACGCTAGTGCTTAAAAGTAGCACTAAGGATGCTATATCATGTGGTACAGAATCAAATCCAGCCAAAGTTATTTTGCTGCCTGAAGTAGAGCAGCAAATACCTCTTCCTCCCTGCAGCAGTCAAAGACCACAGTAATTATGGCCAGCAGGAAACCAAAGTTCTATTCCCTGTTTGGCCATGGAAACCCGCTGGGTAACCTTGGGACATGTCACACACTCTCAGCCCCAGAAAATCCTGTGATAGGTTCACCTTAGGGTTGCCATAAGTTGGAAATGACTTGATGGCACATAACAACAAGATATTTGGGCAGATGAGCATCCCTCCCCCTATAATCTTGCAAGCACTCTTCCTATACTTGACAGTAAAAGAACAAATATCGTTTGCTATTCTTTTATGAAACTTATAGTCTCCTGTTCAAGGTTTCCACCTCACTCTGTCTAACAACAGGGGTGGCCCTATACAGTGACGGAAGAAGATCGCTCTGCACAACAGAATACCCTTATACAAGCATTGCCCAGTGCATTTTAAATAATCTCTTTTCGCAACACAAGTAATTTGTATTAGGCATCAAAATGAATGCAAATTGTGAAAACTTTTGCATTCAAATATATATGGTTGGTTCCAGATCACAGCCCTCAAGCACTGTGGTGGCAATGCTTTTAGCAGGAAGTGGGATTAAAATGAAGGCTGAATGAGGTACTTAATATAGCTAGGTCCTTTTCTAAAATGTGTAGTCAACTACATTCAGTTCAGAAAGAGTATTTTATTGCTTCCTGTTGAAGGTGAATAGGAGAATAATGAGGAAAGATTGTCAAATTGTCCCTTGAAAAGACATTGTCACACTATTATTGCCAATTGCCATGAGAATTGGGGAAGCTTGATCATTTGCTTCCTTGTATTTATTTCTTTTCAGTTTTTTTAAATGAATAGTATAATTGCACTATATCTCACTGCATTGCTAGAACAGTAAGTCAGAAGCGATATTGTAGGTCATCCAGACCAATGCATGTTCGATATGAAGCATCCCATGCTAGAGCATTTATAACAACAGCCTGCCCATTCATTAGGTTATTCACTTTGGCTGGTTTTCTGTACTGCAGTTATGGATTCGTAATCTGGAATTATAAATCTATAACTGCTCTATATTCAGTAATACCATGCTACTATTGCCACAGTCTTAAATGCCTCCTCCCAACTCACCTGAACAGCCAGCAGCTGCTACAAGTGATGGTGGTCTCTTCTGCTGGAGATAATGGTACAGCAGGATGACATTTCTAGCCCCTTCACGCTGGCGAGTGAGGCTGTGACAAACTGAAGTAGGACTCCTGTTTTAATTCCTCATCTTAGCCCTGCTCGCTGATCAGAGGGGGCTGGAAATGTCATCCCACTGTGCCCTGATTGTCAGCAGAACAGTCCTTGCGGGGTGTGTCTGCTGACTGTTAAGGAAAGTTTGGGGAGTTGGACTAAGAGATGTTACTTAGTTATGCATTCGTAACTAAGCAGGAAATGTGGGAGTTCAGCCTTTATTTATATTCCACTTTTCCCCACAGAAGCAGGACTTAAGTTGGCTCACAATGTAAAACAAATACAATGCAAATAAAACATGTATGAGCATATCATTAAACTGTAATTAAAGTATCAAAATCTCCAAGAAAAAAGTAAAACAAACATTACAATAAAACCCCCGGCAGTACAGCATTTTATTAAAGTCATTTATTAAAGTCAATTCCCTGACAGAAAATTCTGGAGGGACAACATGGAGGGTCACATTCTAATTTTCCTAAGAAATTCCCAGGAGTTCCAAAGTCTAGGAGAAGTTCCTCTCAGTCCAGCTTCCACTTGAAGATCCCTTACCCTCACGCCCATGAAGCATCTAGTTTGTACCTGAAGACTTCACTCCATTCTTTGGTGATGGGTTCCATTATCAGACACAGAAAACTAGTGTTCCCCACTTGTTCTGATGGATCAGCCTCTACTGGAAGTTCTAACACTCAATCAAAATATCCTCTCCTGTAATTGTCACTCTTCATGATTTAGTCCTCTCTGGAGCAACACAAAAGAAATATTTCTCTTCAGCTTTTCTGGTATGTGAAGGGAATTACCCTTCCGCTAGCCACACACCATTCAGTCTTCTCTGCTCCAGGTTAAGCGTACCCTGTGCCATCAACCTTTCTTCATACCGCTTGCTCTCTGTATTACAAACCATCTTTGCTGTGCTCTGTCACATGGTTTTCAGTTTCTTTATGCCCTTCATAACATGCAGAACCCAGAACTACACCCAACATTTCAGATATGTGTGATCTATGGGACTAGATGACTATGTACAACTGCTGACTCATGTTCACAATATGATCAATCACAATCCTGACAGGAAAAAAATGAGACTAGTACATAACACAGAGAGAGCCAGTGTACTGTAGTGGTTTGAGCATTGGACTATGGCCCTTTCTGCACCACCCTCCCAACCCACCATGGGGATGGGAGTAGGATGGGACCATGACAATGGTTCTGCATGACATCATCATGATCCTGTCCTTCTCCTATCCCTAGGCAAGCACAATCAATCATATGTTTTAGTGTATTTTAATTATGATTTTTCATTCTATGTTCTGTACCCTACCTCAACCCTTGGGGAGAGGCAGATAATAATTCAATTGTTGTTGTTGTTGTTGTTATATAATTGACACGTTTTCCCCATCAATGACCTGTGCTTGTGCTGCCATCCCAGATGCACTTCCTGCCCCAGCACAGTCTGGGAAGGTACCTGGCTGCGCTGCGGCAGGAAGAGGTGGGGCCATTGCACTTCCTTCATCACAGAGCCAGCTGGTGCAGAGGGGAGTGCTCCCGTCATGCTCCCTTCCTGGCAGCACTGATGCTGGGATCCCGACCAGATGCCCCCACGAAAACGTAAGGTGTGGAAAGGGCCTATGATTCTGGAGAGCAGGGTTCAACTTCCTGCTGGAAACTCACTGGGTGATCTTGGGCATATTGCACACTCTTAGCCCTAGAAAACCCTGTGATGGATTCATGTTAAGATCACCACAAATTGGAAATGACTTGAAGGCACACAATAACAACAACATAACAAAAAGAGACTGTGGCAGGAACAGAAACGGAAGCTTGCACAATAAAGAAAGGCTATTCAAGAGGCAAATGGGAGGTTTCTATTGTACCCCTAATGCCATTCAACAGCAAGCCATAAAATGAGCTGAAATTTGGAAGTCCTTGGAAGACCTCTTTGTGCTTTGTCTTTTCCATGGAGATCAATTTGCTAATTAATATTCATACAACATCATAAAATATATAACACCCACATTTCAGAAACGGGGAACGAGGAACAGTGACAGGAAATTTTAATGAGAGAAATGTCATCTTAGTTGTATCAGTCTGAGCTGTTTGCCAATCAGTTCATGGTAATATTAGCTTTCTTTAAAAAAAAATCATTGCTGCTAATGTAACTTAGATTAAAACATTCAGAAATCTGGTCTCTCAATACCTTAAAGTGAAAGCTGAAAAATGCATAGTGGGTCCGCTCTCTGCTTGTTCACTTTATTTTCATTTATTATTGTTGTAAAATATGGAGTAGCTGTTTTATATTCTTAACTGAATTATTTATGTCTATTGTAAGTCTAGAGTTTCTATCCCGTGTATAACTCATGTTTCTCATTAAAATATCCTGAAATTTGATTTTTGTGCCCTTTATTCCAGTTATATTTGATGGAGTTTGTTAGCAATAATATATTTTTTAAAGCAATAACAACTCTACATTGCCCATTTTATCTTTTAAATCTACATTATGTGATTTATCTTTATAGCAGTGGAATTCCTCAGATTATTTTTCATAAGTTTGTCCTGAAATGCCCCAAGGAGGAAAAGGGAGAAGAGAAAGGGAGAAAAAGGAGATTGGAGGAAGAGATAAAGGAGATGACCACTGTAAGAAAGGGCATGAGAAGAAAGGAACATCAGCTTGGTTTTTCATCCTTGCCTACTGTGTCATTTTAGTTCAATGTTACAGCCAAAATTTGGAAAAGTGTGTGCTGGAGGAACTTTTCCAAGCTCTGATATGAGCATGTGCATTAAGAAGAACCCCATTTCTGTTCATTTCCTTGTGTCTCCACTTAAAGAACCTGAAAGAAAATGATAGGAAAGACCTTCTTCACCAGAGACCCTGAAGAACCAATGTCACTCAGAGGAGACATGACTTAGGTAGATGGCTTGATACTGTGACCTGGCCTAAGGCAGAAATTCGGGACATCTAGTTCTTGGATATCTAGTTCTAAAGCAGCAACCTACCACCTTTCGAATCTCCTATATTAAATCACACACATGCATGTCACTTTATTCTGTATGTTTCTGTGCTCCACAACTGGGGAAATAGTGCTGTGTGGTCAATCATTCCATGTAACAATTTTACTGCCATCTCTTTTATGTTATGATGGAGGGAACAAGCTGCCCCAGCCAGGATTATGTCTTCTATCAACAATAAAATGTACAGGAGCCCTGTCTTTCCTTCTGCTTTTCATTAGTCTGCCATTCAGAAGTTCTAGGCAGTCCTCTATAGCACTATCAACAGATACTAAGGCTGGACCAGGCTGGGAAGACTTAATACCTGACCAGCAGGCCTAATCTGCTTTGGATAAGAGAGAAGCCCAGCCCATAGTGCAGGGGTCCTTCACCGTTGATCCTCCAGTTGTTTTGTACTTCATCTCTCATAAACCTCCACCAGCATGGGTGATTATGACAGATCCTGGGAGCTGAAGTCCAAAACATCTGGAGAACTAAAGGTTGAGAACCACTGTGATAGAGACTCCAGATCTGTCTTTTCTCAAGCCCTTCCTCTCTCCCAAATACCATCCCCTGTAGGTTACAAGATGGTGAGAAGAGGAATCCGTACTCATCTCCCGTTAGTGATCAGAGATAATTGTTGGGATCCTCCCTGTACGCTGCTCTGTCTCCTTCACACTCGGGAATGGGAAAACAGAGTGGATTTTCCAACTCCATCCAGAAAAACTCTACTCTACATTTAAATTGACTACAATTTGACTGGGAACCCAATGACATCAGAGGTTGTGGCCATGTTCCCAAAAGCAGTGGATTAAGCATGTACCCTTTTGTTATCCTATTTGCAAAAGACTGAAACAGGGGAACCCAACCCCCTTTCTCTTGCCCCGGTACAATTCCTCATCCCTTCAAAGAAGGTTCATGGGTCAGAGGATCAAGTGGGTTATGGTGACTAGTCCTTAGAATCAGCCAAGACTCGGAAATACTGGTTTTGGGGCTACCATACCCTCAGCCTAGATAGATAGATAGATGGATAGGTAGTAGGGGGAGAGAGAGAGAGAGAGAGAGAGAGATCTTGCATATATGTGTTTGTGTACCTACATGTGCAAGATGATTTGAGCTTGTTCTGACCAGCAAGCACGATAAAAAGAATCAGTGTGATTTAATTCTTTCCCTCCCAATGTTAGTACTGTAATTTATCCAATTAAAGCTATATCTGCCTATTTCTGATCATTGATAAATTGGGATATGATGCTGGAATTCTTGAATGTGATATTTCTCTGATACTACAAAGAAAGGGCTAAACAGAAGGAAAGTCATATGGTGAGTAAGGTTTGGAAAGCTGATTGCCTTTTGAAGGAGATCCTTTGAAACAGTCTTACCCCCTGTGGATGCGCCTTCGGGAATCTTTATCTATAGTCAAAGCAGAAGTAGAAAGGCTTAATATACTGCTGAAATCCTCCCTGCTTTCTTTTTCTTTTCTTTTTTTCCTCTTTCTTTTAATCTTTCCAGTCAGTAGAAAAATAAACTGCTGCAAAGAACACAATAGCTTGGCAGGAGGCAATCTTTACTTGAAAAAGCTTGAATGCACAATAAATGCACAATAAAAAATATAGGAAAAAGAGAGGTGTAAATATATGGCACCAGATCCTGTCTGATCTTGGAAGCTATACAGAATCAACCCTGGTTAGTACTTGTATGGGAGACTGCTAAATATGTCAGGTGCTGCAGGCTATATTTCAGAGGAAGGAACTGGCGAAACAACCTTGCCAAAGGAAACCCTATGAAATTCTTAGGGCCGTCATATGCTAACAAGTGACTTGAGGATACATACGCACACGTGTGTGGAAAAACAAGAAGATCAATTGTTCCTCAAAGCAGAGCTTAGGAAAGTGTATATATGTGTGTATATACATATACATATACATACACACACAGCAATGCATACGCCATAACTCCTAAAATCTGGCTGGGTGGGAATCTGTGAACTAGATTTTGTAACTTATCCAAGCTCTGTGTAGTAGCTCATGAACTTAGAAACAATAGATCTCAGACAGCAATTTTGCAAGACCAAGAGGCTGTGCTTTGAACTAAGTGTTAATTGTTTTCTGAATGTTTACATGAGGAAACCCACGACTTTAGTTTATTTAAGGTGGGCACTGAGACATGTTTTTGTCTCACCTTTGGACCTCCACAAGATGTTGATCTCTTTCTGCTGCAGAAATAAAACTTACCTTTCCTTAACTCCTTGCTTTGCTAATTCAGACTCTCTGCTGGGCAATAAATCTCGCTCTTATGAAAACTATATGGATGGATTGCATGGTATAGTGGTTTGAATGTTGGATTATGACCCTGGAGAACAGGGTTCAATTCCCTGCTCAGCCATGGAAGCCTACTAGCTGACCTTGGGTGCATCACACACTCTCAGCCCCCAGAAAACCCCATAATAAGTTCACCTTGGGGTTGCCTTATTGCCAATTAGAAGCATCTATGGGTCACTTCTTCCATACCTCTGCCCAAGAGGTTGCTACATTGCAGGCCTTGTCTTGAAAAACTCTCTTTAAGTATGAAGACCAGGTGACAATCAACATTTTTTCCCAATAAACCAGAAAATTTCACTTGATCTGTTGCACGGGTGGATCTGATTCATTTAGTAGTGGTTAGCTGAGCCACACCAATCTCCAATGTAATTTCTACAATGTAATAATCTACGATTTTGGTCATTCTAACACCCATTCAGCAAATGCCTTGTTGTACCCATACCCACACACTTCTACATTGCATTAGGAGTAGTTTCTTAAACAGTTATAATTAGAAACCTATGCTTTGACTACATTGACTTTATATTAATAGGCTCATGCTTGACTGCAAATGGTTTAATGAGTGTATTTAATGACGAAGTATGTGAGTGCTAGAATTAAACACGTGGCATTTTGTAGAGTACTGGATGTATATCTAATTCTTCTTGTGCTCTCCACAGTTATGTCGGGGATTTATTCCAAGTCTTTATACTATTTCTATAAATAGTCCCTTTGGTAATTTTCCTGGAAATCTGGTGATTCTGTCAGCCAAATAAGGACATATTCAGCATGTTCCATTGGCAGCTGAAGATACTTGTGAATAAACACGCACAGGATCAAAAGTCAAGTCACACTGACTTCAGCTGCAAAGTATTAAGAAATGGAAAGTGTAACAGCTAATCTTTGGACAGAACAATGTTTCATAACCTTGGATTCTGAGATATTACTAGATTGCCATGTTATTAGGCTATCATGATCCCTGAGGTGGCTGGGAAGGATGAGAGTTTTAGTTCAATTAACTCTAGTGATCTCAGAGTAGAGATACCTTAGGGCCCTTCCCACACTAGACTGTTCTAGCGCTATGATTCCACTTTCAACATCTTATGGAATCCTGGGGTTTGCAGTTTCGGGAGGGGCCAGCCTGCCCCTCCTGAAACTGCAAACCCCAGGATTCCATAGGATGTTGAAAGTGGAATCATAGCGCTAGAATAGTCTAGTTCAGAAATGGTCTAGGCTAGATCATTCCCAGATTTGTGATACATCCTTTAAATTAACACACTCCTGCAGCAACATCAGTGCCAGATTTATGTACCAACTAAGTAAACCTCAGATTAGAGGGGACTGTGCCATTGCCTTTGTTTCAGACCAAAAGAGTGTGACTTGCCCAAGGTCACTCAGTGGATTTCCATGACTGACCAGGGATCTGAACCCAGGTCTTCAGAGTCCTAGTTCGACACCTAATCTCTACACTACACTGGCTCTCAATAGGTGCTTAAAGTTTAAAGTTATTGGTATTGCTCTTTGTTGTCTTAAATAGATTTTATTGCATGGCACTATGAGATTCTCAGATATCAGATGAGAAATATATTGTAATCCAGCCTTTAGGATTAGAATAACAAATGAACTCTGGTTCTAACAAATTCTCTTTAACCATCGTTTATTAACCTGATTGCTTGCTAATAGCCAGTTGGTATTTTCTGAGTGGGTTGCCCAGGATCTAACATCAACAACAAAAAAGGCCTTAATGGCTGATCATTCTGTCCTTTGGTTGGCCTACTAAAAACATTACTTTAATATGTTTGATGGCTGGCTGGAGCAGCTCTTCTTTTGCTTGTAGAAGATAACACCCTTCGCTTAGCAAGAGAAGGACAAGGAAAGGATTTGGAGTCAAAATTGCATGGAATTTAGAGAGGAGAGAGATGAGGGTTTGTAGGTGCAACTTGTAAAGCCTTTGAATAGAAGACTACTTTTTTTAAAAAAAAATTATGGGGTGATTCCCATACAGGATTAGCAGGAATTTATGTTCCTCACTGCACGTATAGCCCTCGTTTTATTTACAAAGGTGCTGTAAACCTTCAGTATTTTCTTGGCCAAAGGAAATAACTTCTTTTCATTCAGGAGTTGGAGAGTGAGGGACAATGGCATAATCTTTTGTGGAATCATTGTTTCATAGGATTAATTGAAGTAGACAGCAATGGAAAGCGTGGTGCAGACATGGGGCATCAGGAAGGAAAAAGTTGTCATTGCCCTGGCCTACCCTCTCTTAACCCCTGTATTGGTGGAAGGTCAGGACAGTGAAAACCCTTTAAGATCAATAGTATACAAGCAGCAAAGAAGATGTAGGTTAAATGTTGCACTGTGTTTAGGTGACATGCAATTATTCTTGGATGCGCACATATTCTTGGTTAGAACTGATTTATTTTTCCAGTATTCAGTTGAGTTCCTATACTGGGAGGGCAATGTTACCCTAAAAGGTAGGGGACCTTGAAGTCCACTGGCAGGGCCAGTGTCTCCTTAGGATTTTGGGGAATTATTAGCTCAAAGGAAGTCTGTGAGAGGAGGGTAATGGCAGGAACTTTACACCTGTGTATACCAGTACTAACTGTAGAGATGACTCCAGTTAAAAATTTAAAAGGTGTATTTTATTGGAAATTAACAGATACACACAAGAAATCAAGCAATCTCATAAACCATACAAGGCTATTGAAGGAAAAAGTGAGAAAGGTTGGACAGGGAAAGATTTGGGTGGAAGGGGCAATGTTTACCAGTCCTGAAGCAGAGGATTGAAGAGGAGTTGCTCAAACAAGAGTTTGAGGGCAGCACAGAGGAATGGGAGTCTGGTAGTACAGCATAATGCCCGAAGTGCTAGAAAATTACCTGGGAGCTGGGGTTTTTATACTCTATTTCCTATTCTGAAGGGGTATGTGTTAATTGCTTTCTTTCAGGGCAAACAAAGGGGTCTGTAATGCTCTGATTGTCTTAACTTTAGGTGACAAAACATTGATGGGAGTCCTGATAGCCTCTCAATGTCTTGGTTGTGTAAAGTGAATGGGGAAGGTCTCTGTAGGACATGTGCACAGCAGAGGTACTTGCCTGCTTCACCTGGGCAGTTTTGTCTACTATTGTATTTGGAGGTTAGACACTGAGAGGATTATCCCAAACCCATTAACATCAAGGGTTTCTGCCTAATCCTCTTGAACTTATGACCTGGCCATGCTGAGGCCATCCTGACCTAGCAGATGCTTACAGCCAATGTCCTGCTACTGTATGCTTTTACAATCATAAGTGTCCAGTTTTATGAGAAAAAATGATATTTTTTACTAATTTTGCTACCCGGCAGGATGGGAGTGTAAAGGATGGTAACAGCAACTCCAAAAAACCAGGGTATCCACCCAATATAGGAGATGAATGTATTAGAATTAAACCCTACTGTTGCTGTTGTTGTTGTTGTTCTTGTGTGCCTTCAAATAGTTTCTGACTTATGGCAACCCTAAGGAGAATCTATAAAGGGGTTTTCTTGGCTAGGTTTATTCAAAGGGGGTTTACTATTGTCTTCCTCTAAGGCTGAGAGTGTGTGAATTGAGTTCCTCAGTGGGTTTCCATGGCCAAGTGGGGGATTTGAACACTGGTCTCCAGAGTGTTAGTCCAACACTCAAACTAAGGAAAAAAAAAAGGAATCAGCAAATGACCTTAAAATAATGCAGTTTAATCTTAAATATGTCAGAGAAGAAGCCTTCAGACTTTATGATGAATCGTGGATCCCATTTGAAGAAATCAAAATAAGCTCAATAAGGCATCCCTGCTACACAGTGTGAAAACTGAAAACTGAAAATGTAGGTGACAGAACAGTCAGTGACCCAATCTTTCTCTTTATATTTAGGGTTTTGGGGACATTTTTGTGAATGACCTTAATAAAAGAGAAATGCTAAAATGGTCAAGGTTAATTACAGTGTACCCCTATAATTGTCTCCTTGGATGTAAACACAATTGAGTTCAGTGAGAGTTACTCCCAGGTAAGTGCCTGCTGGATTGCAACTTCACTCATTAATTTTAGATAAGATTACAGGCACGTAGATGGCATCACTGTAATTGACTCTGGCGGTAAGGAAGTGTCTGATATGCCCCTTGCTTTGATCTTTCTGCACAGCAATTAGTGTGGGATAACTCCAAATAACAACACAGTGGTTGTTTCTGCCTTTGTTCAGAAATTTAAAAAGAATCTAGTGGCTGGATGGATGCAGACATGAACAGTTAATTAGGATTTTTTCCAAAAGTAATTATGCAGTATAATAATTTGCACACAGTATCATGGGAACGATGATTTCTTATTGCCATGGTAAATAGAAAAAATGTGCTTTGTGTTTCAGACTATTTAAATAATGAAAAAGATCCAGTATTTACATTTTTTTTTTAAAGTGGAGGGATAGAGGGTACTTTTTAAAATGTGGACTGAGATCCTCCCTCAGGAGGCACAGCTACAGAGGTGTTGGTCATTGCAGAGGTGGGAATGCATTACCTTCTTCCCACAGCAACTCCCAGGTCCTCAGAACTCACATGCATTCTAAAAGGGCTTTAGTGGCCAGTGGAGCATAGGGCATCAGAGAAGTATGTGGCTATAGAGAAGCATCAACCTCTATGGCCAGATGCGGAATGAGAAAAGCATGCTCCGGGAGGATCCTACTGAGATCCCAAAGTATGACATCATTGTGCATCTTCCTATAGATACACAGACAGATGCTTCTTGGATGTCCCCCACTTTTTACCAGCCACTAAATGGTCATGGATGGGTTATCCTCACAGGACAAAGATGAGTCTTGAGAGAGGGAAGGTACCACATTGTTCCTTAGGATATGTTTCATAATACAGGAGACATCTCACCCTATGTTTCAACATTCTGCATATCAGGTAATGCGACTTCACACAAAGAACCAGCAGGAAATTGCTATTGTCCCGGAGAAGATTTTGACTGGCCATTATGAAGCCCTAATGCTAAAGTGTATGGGCTTAGGAGATTGTAACGGCACTCAGGTCCTGCTTGTGGGCCTCCTGTGACCAACTGGTTGGCTGTTGTTGTCTGATTCCACAAGTCTCCTCTGATGTTCTTATTATGCAGATAAGGCTTCCCAAACTGGTAGAGTATATAAAACAAGTTTTTGTTATGTGCAGGCCCAGCTACAGGAAAAGGGCTGGGAGCATCATCACTCACCTCCCCACTCTCCAGCAACTTGGAAATGGACATGCTGGAGGGCTGCACAGATAAAAAGGTATATTTTGGAGGGACTTCTGGTCATTGTGCTGGCACAATAACCATAAAAATGAATAGCGATGTAAATCTGAGTTAATGACATTGTAATTGTTGAACAGGATGCCAAACAACTTTTTTAAAGGAAAATATTTAGTGGATTTCATGTGCTCCTGGCACTTCTGAAAATGGCTACAGTGGTCAAATCAGAATTTGAGAATTTTATTGTAGAGGTACCTAAAGATGTTCCACTTTAGTATTGCTCAGTCTTCAAGTCAGGTTTTGCATGTGCATTATGTATCTATGCTCATTACTGGTTCCCTCAAAGACAATTTTTGGGTTTAGACAGGATTGAAATTTATCCCTGAATCTGAGGACTGTGAGGTGACTTCAGAACTGAGAAAAGCTTGTTTTCATGAACTCTGTCAATTTGAGAAGCCTTACCTAAACCATAAGAACATAAGAGAGAGCTTGAATTTCCCCCTTTCAATACCTTAAAAGATCATACACAGGTGTAAATTGGACTTATCCCTGGGTATGTCACTAACAGGATGCCAGCCAAAGATTTCCAATGTATCTGAATCCTGAGGATGCGTCCAAACTGTGCTTTTATGGTGCAGTTTGTCTTCATGGATTAGTGGAATTTTACAAGAAGTCCAGATCATGCTGTTTTCCCTTTGTGCCTCTCCTGTGTTTTCCCACTGCTTCTTCCACGAGTTATTCCTTCCACAGAAGTTGAGCAGAGGAGAAGTTCATTTAACACAACCAATTTTTATGCTTGCATTGAAAGAGGTGAGCGAAATGTTTAATGGCATTATATTTAGAATTTTCCTTGTCAATCCTTTGAAACAAAGAGACTGGCTTTGCCCTGGTATGGTGCTTCTCCTTCTAAGGTGAGTTCAGAATAGTTTGAATGAACAAAATGAACAGAAAATGCTTTCTTTGCCTTTTGTTGAACTGCACCTATTCCTGTCACCACATTTGTTAACTCCTCTCAATATTCCATGGAGGTACTGCATTAAAAAAAAAGTCACAACAACAAAAAGAACTAGAATATTGACTTAAATAGAATTAGTAGAATTAAATAGAATTAAACTGGACCAAGGATGAATCATACCCCAGGCTGATAATCACATTTTAAAAATTTGTCAATTGAAATTAATGAAGGATTAAGGATGCATAAATCCCCTCTGAACAAATCTTGCCAAGAAAACCCCATGATAGATTCATGTTAGGGTTGCATTAAGTTAGAAATGACTTGAAGGCATCCAACAACAACAACAATGTGAATCTTAGATTCATAGAAAACTGTGAAGCTGTCATTCAAGGACAGTCTCCACACAAGCAAAGTCAAATTGTCTGATTCTGGCATGGTATATACATGCACAGAGCTTGGAAAAGTTACTTTTGGACTGCAGCTTCCAGAATCTCCTGGCAAGCATGGATGGTGGGTATGTTGGTTGCAAGAGTCTGGGAACTGTAGTCCAAAGAGAAAACATTCCCATGCTCAGCACATACATCCATATATTTACTGATTCATATAATCCAAGCGTATCATCTGAGAACTTCCTGTTAAATTTCTTCCATTAAAGTACAGTTGGCCCTTCACATTCACTCCCATTAAAGTACAGTTGGCCCTTCATATTCACAATTTCTTCCATTAAAGTACAGTTGACTTTCATGGATTTGATTATCTGAGAATTTCTTCAACCCCTGCCTCCCCACCTCTGGTGCTTCTTTTCTGGGGGAACCTTCCCTCTTGGCAGCTCCAATCAGGCTGCGCAGACATGTTAATAACCTGCCTCTGGTCCTCCTCCTCCTTCTCTGCCAGCCAGTGTCTGGCCAGCTAAGGATGGATCGCAGCCCAATTTCTCAGCACTATGAACCCCACACACCCCAGTAAGGAGATGGGCGAGAGAGAGAAAGCATACGGCTACCATGAGAACCCACTCCCCCTTCCTTCTCCTTTCTCTGACCTAGTTTGGATCCATGGGTCCATGGGCCCAATTTTTCCACTTTTGTGAGGTTCCTGCACCCCTAACCCTAGTGAATGTGGAGGGCCAACAGTATATGGCATTGCAGGTGGGAAATTATTGCACTGTTAGATGAGGATTACAGCTTTGGGATATAAATTCACAACCTCATACAGCAATGAAGTGCATTGCATAAACCCAAGTCACCATTACTCTGACCATCTCACAGGATTACTGTGCTGGGGGTGAGGGGAGAAGATCTGTCTGGCTCAGAGCTACTTGGGGGAATGGGAGATTAATACTTAATAAATAAATGTTAGACGATGAGGAAGCTTTGCCTGTGGAGTTTGGTTCTAATGATTGTTCCATGCAAACAAGTCATCACTTAACATTGCAGTCACCAGATAAATATGCATGTGTGATCTCATCACAACATTTCTGTAAAGCACATTCTGATGCCATAATAATTGGGTGCCATGTTTATCTAATTAAAAATGCCATTTTTAATGACCTGGGATTCTCTTTTTGTAATTTCTGCTAGTTTCCTGTATCTGCAAGCATTCTTATAATTAAAGTGACAGTTTCTGAACTAGTATGTCAAAACAGCACAGTTAAGACAGTGAAATTCTGGGATGATCATCTTTAATCAGTCGTAAATGACTCATGTTTAACTTGGGGTAATGTTAAGCCTCCAAGAGCTAGCTGCTAAGATGGATATTGAGCTTCTTCAGCGACTGAGAAATCTGATTTAACATCTTGTTTCCTAATGAGAAACATCTGATGGAGGTGTGTTAAAAACTTCCTGGCACACTCTCTAAATTCCATAGAGATTCAGCGGTTCTAGGGTAACAATTCTGAGAGCTCAGATTTCAGTTGGCATTAGGGCAACTGCAATGCACATAAATAAAAGCTTCTTGGTTTTTAAAAATTGTGTAACCATTAATGTACCCATTGTAAAATTTGCACAACTATGAATGTTACAGCCACGTGCACATCATGAATCTATTATTTATTGACTGTATTACATGATTTTTTTAAAAAAAGATAGACTATTGGAGAAAGACTCTCTGTATATGTTCCAGATAACACAATACAAATCACTTGAAGCCCTGCAACAAAATGTTGCCACGTAAAGTGCTTTTGTTAGAGTTCCAGCCACTTCATTCTCTGCTTCTACATTAGTCGTAGTAGATTTCCTGCTCAGAGAGAATGTTCATGCTTCATTGACCTGTTTTAGCACCCTCTCCCTCATTTCCATTTTGGCATAGCTTTGGTTCCAGTTTCAAGTAATGCTTGAAGAGAGGAAAAGCTTGAAGAGAGGAAAAAAGTTTAACTGGGGCCAGAATCTTGCAAATGGCATATACCAGCATAACCCTTGGTTTTGCCTTTATAGGTGCATACTAGAGTGATTGAAAAGTCATGAATTTTATTCTAGTTCTTTCTGTTTTTATACTGGGTTAAAATAAACTGACCTGGGGAGCTGGTCTAAAAGGTCTCTGATCATACCAAGAGGTGATAGAAAATATTCTGGGATAAACAAAGGCCCTTTCCGCATGTGGGGGGAGGAAACGCCCGAAAACGGAACTTACCGGCTTTGTTTTCCGGCCGGCTGAGTCCGTCGCCACGAGCAGCACGAGCTCGTCGCTCCGCACCCCTCCGGCGTCCTAAATGGCGGCTTCTGGTTGGTGGAGGCTCTCCACCAACCGGAGTAGCGTGCCAGCCGGAAGCCCGCCCCTGGCAGATCTGCAGGCACGCACTTTCGCGCGTCTGCAAATCTGCTCCGGAGCCGGGCGACGGAGCGGCACGGGGTTGAGTGCTCCGTGGTTTTTAAAAACCTCTAAAAAGAGGTTTTTAAAAAACACGCCATGCGACCAGTTCTGGTCGCTCCGGAGTGGACTGAGGTATGGAACTACAAAAAGTAGTCCGCCCCAGTCCACTCTACGGTGCAGAAGACCTTCGCTGGAGGTCGCTCTGCACCGTTTAAATAGCCCGGTGCGGAAAAGGTCAAAATGGGCATGGACCTCTGAAATGAAATTATAAAGACCAAGTACAAAATCTGGGACTTTCTGGTGGATGTGGCTTGAAAGCCAGCATGATGTAATGGTTTGAGCATTGGACTATGCCTCAGGAATCCAGAGTTTGGTTCTCTGCTCAGCCAGGGAAACCCATTGGGTGACCTTGGGCACATGACACACTCTCGGCCCTGGAAAACACATGATAGGTTCACTTTGGCATCACTGTAAGTTGGAAACAAGTTGAAGGCTAACAACAACAACAACAACATATATGTGTTGTGGGAAGAAGGTACTAGATATCTGCACAACACGCCTTGGCCTCACTTGTGAAACACCCCTTGCTCCAGGTACGCAACAGCAACTGGGGTGGTGGTGGTTTCTAGCTCTAGCCCCATACCCTGGCTACTGCTTGGCAACAGGATGTGCATAGACATATTCTGGACGCCTTTGTGCACCAAGAGAAGAGGGAGCAGTCAAATGCTTGGAGTCCAAGGGCAGCCAGAATATGCCCAGGAGCTGTGCTGCAGTCAAGGAGAGGCTGGGGAATGGAGCAGTGACTTCAAAGCCTGTGGCTGATAGGATATACTTATACTCTGCAAGTGTGCTTATTAGAGATAGGCCTGGGAGTGTTTCATTGAAAATTAGTCCAGATACAGTTTAGTGTATAGTCTGTTTATCATCACTGGAACCATGCACATTCTTTGCTAACAAACATGAAAGAGTATGTTTGCACTCTAAAACAACTGCAGTCATTTTGTTTTAGTCATTATTGTGAAAAGAACAATATTATTACAAATGACGTCAAAGCCTTTGATGAATGCGGCATAATGTTAGACATGCCTGCTATCTCTCCCCTCCCCTCAAAATGTCCCCATAGGACTTAGGGCCTTTCCGCACTACAATGTTATACTGCTGTTATTCCACCTTTAACATTATATGGAATCCTGAGGTTTGCAGTTTAGAGAGAGGCACCTTTGGTTTCAGTAAACTACAAACTCCAGAATTTCACAGGCTGTTGAAAGTGGAATCATAGCACTATAACAGTGTAGTACGGAAAGGCCCTCATCATAACCTTACTTTGCACAGGCCAGGATTGTCTAAAACAAGGACTACTAGGCAGGGAATGCTCAGTCCTGGCAGGTAGGCAGTCAGGCTCTTGAATAGCTTGTTTCTCATCTCCCCTTCCTTTAAGCCATAAGCCTCTGCTGGAATTCCATGCCTCAGTTATAGAAGTAGAAGACAAGCTGTCTTTGCAAGTGCCTAGTTCTCCTAGTTCCATAAACTGCTCTGATGTGAATCAACTGACTTTTACAATAGTTGTGTAACTCTCCTCTGGGCAACATCTTTTTTTACATATGAAAAGAAGTCAGAAGTCACCCACTTATCTCACAGATTAGGAACCAGAGCACTGTCAGAAAATGGAATTGATTGAAAAGCTGAACCCATGTACTGTACTGGAAGCATGAAGGACTTGTGGAGATTCCCTTGGGACCAATCATGTGTGTGCTGCTGCAAAGTCTCTCAGCTATCTTAGTGCCTTTTTTCCCCCTTCTCATGTGCAAGTGGGTCCAAGTGAGCCTCTGAAGGCAAGAAGAACTGATGAAAGAGCAGAACCCTATCAAATTAATGGTGCTTGTCTTTAATTTGGAAGACTGAGTTGTCAGATAATGACATGTCAAAAGAGGTGGGGGCTTCCTGCATATAGTTTTAAATCTACCTGAAAAGGTTTAAAGTGGCCACATATGCATCACCTGAGAGAAGAGGAGAACTGAAAAACAATGAAAGAGGGTGCAGATTTGCATAACTTTGTTGGTTTACGTGTATAGGTGCAAGTTTAAAATTAATTAGAAATACTATACCTTTCATGATAGTGCAGAAGCTGATATTCTGTGGGCTGTTTAGTCAACCTGCTAATGGGCAACATCAAGGGCGTGGGCATCCTTTTCTTCCGTACTTCATCTTTAAATCGGACATCAACTGAGTGTCCCTTCAAACAGAGGCCATTTCTGCACTACACTGCTATAGTGCTATTATCCCACTTTTAACATCCTATGGAATCCTGGGGTTTGCATTTTAGGGAGGGGCATTTAGAATTCTCAGCCAGAGAGCTCTTTGGCCTCAGTAAACTACAAATCCCAGAATTCCACAGGATGTTGAAAATCGAATAATAGCATTGTAACAGTGTGCTTCCGTGTAGTGCGTAAATGGCCAGAGAGTGCCTTCTCTCTGAAAGCCATTCTAGTAATGGACTCTGCTCTGTACAGTAGACACATAGCCACTTTAAGAGCTGTCTCCCTCACCTCACTCCATTTCAAGAACTATTGACAGGGAATAATGAATTTGCAATGTTCGGGACTAACCAGTTTAAGGATGCTTAGACATTTTTTGTTCCTTGATAGTCCACCGTGTTACTAGTTCCAGTGAGAAACAGAGGCCTCCATCTAGGCTTTCACATGGCTACTAACTTCATGGAAAAAGATTTTGGCCATTTCAGCACTACACTGTTACAGTGCTATTATTCCACTTTCAACATCCTCTGGAGTCCTGGGGTTTGCAGTTTAGGGAGGGGCATTTAGAATTCTCAGCCAGAGAGCTCTTTGGCCTCAGTAAACTACAAGCCCCAGGATTCCACAGGATGTTGAAAGATGTTGAGTTAGCTAACTCCTTTAAGAACAAAACAGTTCAAAATTTTGAAAGAGAATGGAAAAGGGTAATGCTCTGGCTAAATTTGTAAATGTAATTTGTAAATATCTGTGGATTGAGTATATTGGTATTTGATAAGATATGTATAAAGGAGAAGATAGATTCAACTGGAAACTTTTGATATGCAGAAGCAGAGGGGGGGGACAGAAGAATTATAATAATGATATACATCTTTGTGTCTATATATGCTTTTATGTATTTTAAAAATAATAAAAAATTTAAAAAAAAGAAGAAAGGGGTCTGAATTTGGAATTTGGGATTGAGCACATTGAAAAAACAACAAGCAAGCAGTTTGCTAATTTGGGGAGGTGCTGTTAAAATTAGCAGCATTGGCCAAGTCCACTTCTGAATCAACTGAGGAATGTATCATGGCAAGTCTGATCAAGAGGGTTTTAAACTAAATCCTTGGAGGGGGTTGGAGACAACAGCTCAAACATCAGACCAAAAGCAAGCTCTAAACACAAGGATGTAAATTCTAGAGGAAATTCTGTAGGAGAGAATGTGATCCACTGAAAAACTGACAGTACATTAATAGGTCAAAACAAAGGCCATTTCCACACTACATTGCTCTAGTGCTTTATTCCACTTTCAACATTCTGTGGAATCCTGGGGTTTGCAGTTTAGGGAGGGGCATTTAGAATTGACAGCCAGAGAGCTCTTCAGCATCAGTAAAGTACAAACCCCAGAATTCCACAGGATGTTGAAAGTGGAATAATAGCACTATAATAGTGTAGGGCGGAAGGCCCTAACTCTGCTAAACATGGCCTTTTCAATAAATTCCTGATGTGCCTTGCAGATAACTTCTTCTTTCAAAAAGTAGAGAAAGGAACAAGTGGATTGGCAATCTTGGACTTGATCTAAACCAAGAGCAAGGAATTGGTCACTGGAATCAAACTGGTCGCTACTTAAGGGGGAAGTGACCAATGAATGCTAGAATTCACAATTGTGAGACAGGGCAGAGAAGAATACCATCAAACCCAGACCTTGGATTTCAGGAAAGTTGATCATAACAAGTTCAGGGAAATACTGGGAGGAATCCCATGGCTAGACATGCTAAAGGCACAAGACACCCAGCAAGGGTGGGAGTTGTTGAAGAAGGAAATGCAGAAAGCACAATCACAAACAATCCTATGGAAGAAGAAAAATGGGAAACTTCTGAATAAGATTATATGGCAGCACAGCAAACTCAAGGAGGAAGTGAAAAGAAAAAAGAGCATATCTAAAGAACGGAAGGAAAGACAAATCACCAAAGAAGAATACAGATGTGTAGCTCAAGCTTTTAGGAACAGTAGAAAGAAAGCTCAGAATGAGCTGAGACTGGCTGGGCAAGCAAGGAACAACAAAAAGGAGGTTTTCAGAGACATTTAGGGCAAAAGAATGACCAAGGAGACAGTGTGGCTGTGGTTCAGTAAGAATACTGGTAAACTGCTAACAGATCACAATGAAAAGGCAGAACTATTCAATACCTATTTTGCTTTGGTGTTCTCCCTAAAAGAGAACTAATTCCATGTAGCAGCAGAGACTTTGGCAAGGGATCTAGATTGCAAATCAAGATTGTTAGGGCATTAGACAGGAACCCCTAGCTCAGCAGTCGCCAACCTTTTGGACCTCACGGACCACTAAACTCACAATTTTGAATCCCGCGGACCACTAACATGATTTTTTTTTAAAAAAGGTACAAACATCTACAATATAATGATCAGAAAAGTTCCATTTTATTAATATGAAATGCACTTGTTTAATTATAACAAAATTGTTATTTACAAGCAACTTAAATCATCAAGTAGATATTATAGAGATGAATCAAAATACCAATTGATTCATATTTTGATATTTACAGACACCTTAGTTCATCAGGCAGGTACTATAAAGATAAATCAAAATATCAGTTTGTTCATTAGCCACTGTGTCAATTCATTCAAAATATCTATCCTAATGATATATTTAGTGTTTCTGCAGTGTGGGTGTTACAGAATTCATACACTGACTTTTGATTACCCAATCTATACAGAAATTGATTCAAATTGATTCAATAGATTCATCAAATAAATTCATTAAGCAGATTCAATAAACAAGTTTGTTATCTTTCACTGTCCCTTTCAGACTCTGACCACTTTCCCCTCTTCTCCCTCTCTTGTTGTCTCTTTTTCCTTTACCGTTGTTTTCTCACAGTTCCTCTCACTTCTTCTCACTGAGTTGTTCTTTTCTCTTTGTGTTGCAGTTGGTTTTGGTTTTGGAGGGTAAGCAGATAATACCGTCAAATGTCTAAAAGTACGGATCTAAGTTAGAGCAGTAACAGCTGCAGTCACAGAGCTCACACACAATACCCTCCAACAAACCTGGGTGAAGACGACTCTACAACTCAAGTTGTAAAGGAGGGAGGGAGCAGAGGATAAATCAACAAAATGCAGCATCTCAAGCAGTCAAATCTACATAGATTGGGAGAGTCTTCAAGTTGTCAATTTTCACACACATCAGGTCTCCAAAATTCAAAAAAAGGGAAAAAAATCAGTTTGCAAAATGGATTTCACTGAAAATATAAACTAAGTACTTCTGGGCTGTTAGTTCATTTTGAGTTTCAAGCAGAAGGAAAAAAGAAACGAAGGATTGTCTTCAGCTGTGTCTTAGCAAATGAAGAGGGAAATGCCAGGAATTAGGCACAGAAACAAACAAACAAAAACCTTCAGTCCAGTAGGGAAAGTGGCAAGGTTGAGTTTAGTTTATCTGTTGTATGATAGCTGTTAAATACCTTGTGCTGGGCTTCTTCTTTTTCTTCTTAGAGCAACTAACAGACCATTCCAAAGAAGTGTGAGGGAAGGGGAGGAAATCCTCCTGGACTCTCAGAGTCCTCCGTAGAAAGTTAATCCAAAGTCTGAACTAGAAGGTCTTATTGCCCTATCCCCAATACAGGTATTCCAGCTCTATCACATAATGAAAAAATAAGCAATAGTATATTTATAGACAGACAGACAGACAGACAGACAGACAGAGATAGAGATATAAAAAATTGGCCAAAATAAATTCAGTGGCCGGGTGTATGGAGACAGAGGTAATCCCTCCTGTCTCCTCTAAATTGCTGTAGACGAGATGAAAAAATAGTGGTGATAGCCTCTTGAGAGACCCTTTGGCTACCTCTTCCTGGCTCACCGTACAGGTGCTGTTTTGGGTCTTGGTTGCAAATCCACCTCTGGCAAGACCCCTTTAGTTCTGGCAAGCCAGTATGGGGGTCCCCCCAGTATCAGCAACCTGCAGTAGCAGCGGTCTTCAGTGGAGCACACCAAGGATTGTGTCTCCAGCTCTCATATCCAAACCGGAAGCTGGAAATCAAATAATGTCCAAATTTCTCCCTGGACTACCAAAATTTTCTTGCAGACCATCAGTGGTCCACAGACCACTGGTTGGCAACCACTGCCCTAGCTAACCTAAATGAGTTCAAATTGGAAGGGTCCTCTTTGAGAACTGAAGAAACTTGCTAAGGTACTCTCTGAACCAATTGCCATCCTTTTTGAGAAATCTTGGAGAACTGGTAAGGTGCCAGAGGAACAGAGAAAAGCAAGCATTGTTCCTTTCTTTAAAAACAAACAAATGAACAAACAAACAAATAAAAAATAAAATAAAATCCAGGAAACTACAGATCAGTCACCCTGACCTCAGTTTCAGGACAAATATAATTATCTTGGTGATAATGCTGTGATTAGTAGGAGCCAGTATAGGTTTGTCAAGAACAAATCCTGCTAAACTAATGTATATCTTTTTTCAATCAGCTCACTAGTTTAGTAAATGGTGGGAATGCTATGGGTGTTATCTATCTGGATCTCAGCAAAACATTTGATAAGTTCCCTCATAATATTGTGATTAGCAAACTGATCAAATGTTGAATAGGAAAACTATGGGAAATGGGAAAACTATCAGATGGATCCATAATTAGATGGAAAACTGTGCCCAAGGGGTCATCATCAGTGGCTGTGGTTCAAACTGGAAGGAGATCTCAAGTGGAATGCCTTGGGGTTCTTTTCCTAGGACCTTTACTCTTCAAAATTTTAATCAATGATTTAGGTGATGAGGTGGGTGGAGGGAATCCTTATCAAGTTCACAGATGACACAGAACTGGGAGGCATTGCTAACACATTGGAGGACAGGATCAGAATTCAAAATGACCTAGGTAGACTAGAAAATTAGGGAGAAATTAATAAAATGAAATTCAATAGACAGAAATGCAAGATTCTACACAAAAAGCAAATACACAGGTATAGGATGAAGAGTGGGGCACAGGGGCCAGCAGTACTACATGTGAAAAGGACCTTGTGAATATTGTTGACCATAAGTTGGAGATGAGTCTGCAGTGTAATGCTGCAGCAAAGAAAGAGATTGCTATTTTAGCCTGCATTAATAGAATCATAGCTTCCAAGTTGAGGGAAGTAAAGTTCCAATATGTTCTGTGCCAGTCAGGCCTCACCTGGAACTCTGCATTCACTTCTGAGCACCTCACTGTAACAAGGATATAGACAAGTTGGAATAGGTTCAGAGAAGGACAACAAGGATGATAAGGGGTTTGGAGAACAACCATATGAAGGAAAGTTGAAGACCTGGGCATGTTCAGCTTGGTGAAGAGAAAACTGAGGAGTAACATGATTGTACTCTTCAAATACCTCAAGGGCTGTCACAGTGAGAAGGGGTCAGGCCTATTCTCTGCTGTCCTAGAGAGTAGGACCAGGAAAGTAGATTTCAACTGAACATTAGAAGGAACTTCTTGATAGTAAGAGCGATTCTGCTATGGAACCAATTGCCTAGAGAGGTGATGGAGTCTCTTTCTCTGGATGTCTTTGAAAAATAGGCTGGACAGCTATCTGTTGTGGATGCTTTAGCTAGAGATCCTGTATTGAGCAAGGGGTTGGCAAGATGGCCCATAAGGCCCCTTCTGACTCTTATCATTCTATGATTCTAAGTTTTGCCCCTGCCTGAGGATTTGAACTGATCATTTTTCATTCACTGATTCAGTTCACAGTAGTTCCAGCAGTAGGGCTGTCTTTGCTATAGCACTGTTTGTACATCCCATTTTTTCATTTGTCTTTGGAATATCTCTTGATAACCGTAATGTGGAAACTGCTATCAATAAACACCTGGCGAGCAGACCTCATGAGTCATCCACTATAATGACAGGCAATTTACCTACAAATGGGAATAAAAGTGGATGCTGATAAATCTGTCCTGTCTTCTGTCTACTGATCACTGTGCTTTAAATTGCATTCAGAAAGAAAAGGGACCACACCATACAACAGGATGAAGATAAGAGAAACCCATGAATGCAAGGCAAGTATGTTAATAAGCTGGTTTCCAACATTCATGATGAGCTAAGAACATAAAAATTTATTCTGATAAAATTACTCACTGCATTCACCTCTAATAATAAAAGACGGCTGCTCATCAATCGGTCCATCAGAGCAACAGTCCCAAGACCATGAAACAAAGACACCTAACACTAGGCATGGGATACTTTGGGACATGCTAATTAATTTGAAATTAGTTTAAATGTGCCCAGGTGTCTAGAGTACTATCTTCAGTCACTTGGTGGCAGATATATCTAGTTAGCGCATAAATTTGCGGTAGATACAGTGTGAAGCTGGGGTTGAACAGTTCTAGGGATAATGTTAACAGGCTGGCTCTTGCTGTAAGAAAGCTCCCCTTATGGACATTGAATAGGTAGATCCTTTCCCTTTTCACAGGGGTCTGTAGGGTTACATTATGACAGTAGGAGATCTAGGGGTCTCAGAACTATAGTTTCATTCAGTTAGGGGCACAGTGCTTTCAGCTTTGAGAGCTGCTTCACTTTAGTTGAAAATCTGGGAAACTCAAACCAGGGGTTATTATTTCAACCCATGTGCACCTGGGTGGTTTTACTTGTGAGATGGGCAATAAGAACTTATGCCATGTATTGATTACAAGTTTCAGAAAGCAGTATTGACTTGAACCAAAAGAGTATCTCCATTCTCTCTCTTTTGTAAAGTTTTTGGATTTTAAAGGCAGTGATTACAAATTATGAAGGAATGGTTGTGTGTTGGCACAGAAGTTAAACAGGTGATGACTTCCCTGGAAGTATTTCTGGAATCCACTGGTTTAGTTTAAAAACTCTGTCCCCACACCCAAGAACAGGGCACAGAAGAAGCAAAGGAGACCCACAGTGCAAGGCAATGGTTACTGGTTGATCCCATATCAGTGGGGCAGTGAAACCATTCCAGAATTTATTACAGGCTTTCCAGGAGCTCTCTAAGGTGCCCAAAGCTATTCAGTACCTTGGACAGCTCCTTTAGGGCTAGCCAAAACCTGGTGTGGATTCATCACCCCAATGACATGAGACCCACAAGTGGCCATGGTAAAAGGCATACCCCAAACATCCACAATTTCTGCTTATTTTTTACCTTCTTCATTCACTCCTGCCAAAGAAGATGTGGTTTAGCATTCTTATGCTGCTTGAATGCTAACCCATCATCCTATGTTCCTTGTGGAAGAGGAGTGAAAAGATTTGAGAGGTGGAGGTTATGTTGCTGTAGTGTTGGTTATCCAGAAGTTTCCTTGCGTTAGAAGAAGAGGTGAGCTGTCCATACTCAACTTTGCTTCAAATACTTTCTGCACTGAACACAATTTAAAGAAAGGGCTCCTGAATGGCAGAATGATTACCTCCTACAGGTCGTAGGTGAAACCACAAAGAACCCTTTTCATATTCAATACTATTTTGCTGTTGAGAAGAAAGGCAAAGAAAAGGCAAGGGGATGATTTCTGGACATTGGTCTCTTTCTGGTGCTGGAAGAAGGTAAGCAGCTAAGATTTAGCGTGTTACTGCCCCCCTCCCCATGGTCCCCATGTGCATTTCTGTTCTTCCTTAATATTCATGGCCAAAATTGTTCTCCTCAGATTGGGGACAGTATTGTTATTACTATTATTACTTCTGTAGTATTAAAAGAGATAGCTGTGATGGTTTGTTTTAGCATAGAAAGACATAAAGGAATTCAGCAGCATCTTTGAAATGGACTGGGAAGAAGAGAATTCTAGTGTGAACTTTCATGGATTCAGCTTGATGAAGTAGATTGAGCCCATGGAAGCTTGTGCTGGGGGTATTTTCTTCCTGGTCAGTTCCAGGGTGCTACAGAATCATCATCATCATCATCATCATCATCATCATCATCATCATTGTTGTCGTCGTTGTCATCATCAATATTATTTAGGGTGATACTCTATCTTTCAAATATATTATCTGGGAGGCTTAAAGTAGGCTGGAGCAATCAGTGTCCATGGGATACGCCCAGAGTCCATTAAAGTCCTTGATCCCTTTTTGCACCTTACCCTTTCGTGGTGCTGGGGTGCGGGGCTCATGCGAGCAGCCTCTGGAGGAAGGCTCTCACTTCCCTGCCTGTTGAGATCTGCAGTTGCTTCCTGGTCACGCGAGCGCCCTGCCTCTTCCTTTTGCAGTGCAGCCTGGGACCTTTCCCAGCCTGTACTGGACAGGAAGCACGACCGGCCCGGCTCCCGAGGCTCCGCATGGCAGGTAAGTGCGTGCGGGGCCCCGGAGCGATGCGCGACCACGCAGCATTTTCGGCTTCAAGCCAAAATTGAAAAAATGCGTGTGCGTCAGGCCCTTGAGTGTTGCGCAAATGTGAGTGCGTTGTGTGGACCGCTCCTCACATGTGCGCGATGCTCAAGAGGCCCTTTCACATCAGAAATGCTGTGCGAAAAGAGCCTTGGTTAAGAGTGCTTACAGGTTTTGCAGCAAAGCTCCCTCTTTCTCATTAAAACCCTTCAAAACCTAGTGGAGCTGAGATAATGGTGGAATAATACAGAAGGCAGCGACAGCCCTATTGTTGTTCAGGGTGAGCAAAATGTGATCAGTGAGCCCCCAAAGCTGTCTTGTTAAGTCCCTTGATCCCCCAACCCCATAAAAACAGCAGGGTTTTTTTCCCTCTCCAATGGGAGCCAGGCGTAGTAGGAGGACATGAGAGAGGGCCT
Source organism: Cyclura pinguis (assembly GCA_030412105.1). Lineage (NCBI taxonomy): Eukaryota > Metazoa > Chordata > Lepidosauria > Squamata > Iguanidae > Cyclura > Cyclura pinguis. The sequence goes on along the minus strand of CM059602.1, from coordinate 28,236,833 downwards.
TTGCTGCTCTGGAACGTTCCTTTTAGAATATCTTTCTCCAGACTTCTGGAGGTTACCCACTCCTCTTGCAGGGTCTTCAGCTGTCCTTCATTGGTATTGTTTGTACATCCTGACTTTCCTTGTGACATTTCACCCTTGTAGGGTTGTCAGTCATTGTAGTAGTTTGAACATTGGACTACAATGCTGGAGAACAGGGTTCGATTCCCTACTCAGCTATGAAAACAAACTGGGTGATCTTGGGTGGGTCAAATGCTCTCAGCCACCTGTGATATGTTCACCTTGGGCTTGCCATACGTGGGAAATGACTTGAAGGCATACAACAGCAGCAGCAGCAGCAGCAACAACAACAGCAACAACAACCACAACCACCATTGTCTGTCACCCAGGACCCTTCCACACTACACAGTTACAGCACTTTGATTCCACTTTAACTGTCATCGTTGCATCCTGTTGAACCCTGGGATTTGTCATTTAAGAGAGTCTTCTCCATGGCTGCTCCCAGGTTGTGGAACTCCTTTCCACAGGAGGCCTTGTTGGACATTTCCCTCCTGTCTTTCTGCCCCAGGTAAAGACTTTTTTTCATTTATTTAAGGAGGCCTTTGGCTTTTAATACAATGGGGAGAGTGTTGTTTCTGTTTTATTATGTTTTATAAGTGTTTTTTTAAAAAACTGCTTTTAACCTGCATTTTTAACTGGTGTTTTTAAAACAGAAATCTGATCTATTTTTGTTATAAATTTCGTATTGAAAGTTTTTTATTTGTGTTGTGTTTGTAAAAGGTTGTACATTGCCTTGGATTCCATGTTGAGAGAAAGATGGCATATAAAATACATGCATACATACGTACATACATACTCTGATTGAACGGAGGCCCTTTCCGCAACTCACCTATTTTCGGCGCTGGGGTGTGGTGCTCATGCGAGCAGCCTCCGAAGAGAGGCTCTCACTTCCCTGCTTCTTCGGCTCCACATGAGCTTCCTGCTCGGGCGAGAGCCCTGCCTCTTCCTTTCGCAGTGAAACCTGGGACCTTCCCAGGCTGCATTGAGACAGGAAGCGCAACTGGCCCGGCTCCCGAGGATCCGTAAGCAAGGTAAATGCGTGTGGGGCCTTGGAGTGATGCTCAACCGTGCCGTATTTTCCGCTTCAAGCCGAAAATGAAAAAATGTGTGAGCAGTCCCTGCTGGGCCCTGGAGCGTCACACAAATGTGAGTGCGTCGTGTGGACCGCTCCTCACATGTGCGCTACACTCAAGGGGCCCTTTCGCATCAAAAATGCCATGAGAAAAAATGGTAAGTCTTGAACTTACTCCAGAGTAAATGGAGTCATTTATACAAATTTAAGTCTCATTCAGGTGCTCTGCACATAAGAAAACGTCGCCTCCATTTCTAGTTGAATTCAATCTGATACTGATTTCCTTAAGCTGTAGTGAAGATAAAATAGGTAATCCCATGCATTATTTCTATTTGGTAGCAGCTTACATTGCTGCTTTAATGCAGTACGCAACAACCGGAATCACAGAAAGCATGCTAGCAAAAGGAAGGTATTGTTTCTTCTGCTTCAGGATTCCTTTTGGCAGCAGTCAGAAACTCTTATTTTTAGAGGTGCAGATAATCAGGTCACTACAATGGCCTGATCTTGTGTGGACAGCAGAGTCTGAATGTATGGTGTAAGTACACCCAGATCCTTCAAATAAGTGTAATGTTGACATATGCTGATACAATGCATAGTCTCTAGAGGTATGTGCAGCAGACATTGGTATTAATTTGTACAATTCTACAGTGAATATGAAGTTGAGAAAAGGCTCTTCCAGACTGGTGCAAAGAATCATAGGATCATGGAGTTGGAAGAGACCACAAGGGCCATCAAGCCCAACTCCCTGTCATGCATTCCTGACAGATGGCCATCCAGCCTCTGTTTAAAAACCTCCAAAGAAGGAGACTCCACCACACTCCCAGGCAGCGTGTTCCATTGTCAAACTGCTCTTACCATCAGGAAATTTTTCCTAATGTTTAGATGCAATCTCTTTTCCTGAAGTTTGAAGCCATTGCTCCATGTCCTAGTCTCTGGAGTAGCAGAAAACAGGCTTGTCCTATTCTCCATATGACATCCCTTCAAATAGTTAAACATTTAAACAAAGCTATCACGTCAACAAGAAGCAAGAACTCTTATAACAGATCTTCTCGTTGACTATTGGTGCCTCTTTGTGTCCCTTCAATTTTTTTTTAAGTTCCTCTGAAAGGCAATGGCAGTGGGGAGGTGAAGGAAGTTGTATGACACTTAGCCAACATCATTCACCTCTCATGATCCTGTAGGCAACTTGGCCAATTATCATGCAGATTTCTTTAGGTTCTTTGCTCACTATTAGTTCTGGATGCTGAGCCCAAATATAGGCATGCCTTCTTTTTTCTACAGAAGTAGTGTTCTTAAAATCTCAATGTGAACTATAAGGAACATCTACCCTGCTCATCATAGAAGAGGAGGAATGGCCAAGGAATCCAGTATGATCTGCAAGTTTAGAACCACACAATCCCTTGAGATTTGTTGTTGTTGCTGCAATATATCCTGGATTTTTTGTTTTTTTAAAAACCCTACCCACTGGGTGGGAATAAAACGTTTCTGGTCATGGTGGCTATTGCTACTGGATGCTTTGGGATAACAAAAACACTGTCTAATTATTTAAAAACAGAAATATAGAGCAACACATACTGTAATTAACAGCAACATTTATTCCATCTGGAGCATCCCAAAGTGAGTTAGTTACTTCATTTATATCTCACCTTTCTTCCAAAAAGCTCAAGGTGGCATACATAGTCCCCCCCCCCCGTTTTTATCATCACAACAATCTTAACAGGTAGTTCAGTCTGAGATCTGACTGACCCAAGGTTACTAAGTAAATTTCATTTCTAGTTCAGCATTCTAACCACTACTACAGCTACTCTATCCTCTCAGAGCATAAGAACTGTGGATAACCTAATGAAACATGCTGTGTTGAAAATATATTGGATAGAATTCATTATCACAGTTACAGATGGGTAACCTAGAGTTACTTATCAGGAACTGATTCATATGCACTGGAAATCACTGGAGACAGGAGGATGGAAATGTCAGTATGCTGCACCCTGATCAATAGAGGAACAGAACTCTGTCACTTGCAGCTGCTCCCTTGTAAAGTAGGATTGATGGAGGAGTCAAGACAGGAAATGCTACTTAGTTACATATATCAAACAGCTGATCTAGGATCCTGACTATCATTTATTGGCTTGGATGGCCACCTCAAGATTGCGTCATCATTTCTCTTCAACTCTTCTGCTGTTAGCAGTTGTCCCTTTATTCCTAATGGTAGGAATCAAACTAGTTGACAAAATAGTTTCTTGGATCAGTTTTCAGTACTGCTTAGCTAGATTCAATTCCTGTTGAAATTCAGCTATGAAGGTAATGGTAATGTTTCTAAATATGTTGAATGGAGAACTGGTTTAATCCGGGGTAGCACCACCTTATGCTTTCATACCTGCCGAGAACCGTTCACTTGGCAGGCTGCATTGCAGCAAATGGAGTTTATTTTCTTTCTGCTGCACTTCTGTGCTAGAACTTTTAGCCCAAAAGTTGCATATCATATTGTCAGGCATTGTTAACCTTTTGCTCCAGGTGCTTTTCTTGGCAGGCATTCTACCTGCCAGAACCACGCTTATGTTGGAAGCTCCACCAACATTGTTTTATGATATAAAGTTAAATGGAGAAGTTTGCTTCTCTGAAAAACAGCTCTACATGTTCATAGTGCTGAGAGAGATGTCCATTGGGCTCTGAGAAGTCTGCAGTGTGTGTAATGTGCACAGGGATGTTTTAGGTGTGGATTCCTGTCTCGGCAGAGGGTTGGACTAGAATCAATGCTGGCTACTGATCTGCAGTGAATTTCCAGGAAACTATGCAGATATGATAACAACATGGCCGAAGGCACACTGGAAAAACATTGCTTGACCACCACATCAGATAACTTAACAAGCACTGGGCTAGATGATGACCTTTAGGATATTGCCCAGCTCCACAGTTTTGTGGTGCTATGACCTTGTTCATTTTTTTGCTGACTCCATTTTATGGTATGTTAAAAAAAAAAGCTATATATTGCAATTGTTGTATGGACAAAGAAAGGAGACTATGCTCCACATGCTTATGGATGGTCCAAAGCCCTGGGCTTTTTAAAGAATAAACTTGGACCATCCATAAACACATGAAGCCTAGCCTCCTTTTTTCTGCCAGTTTAATACATGTGTCTTCCAGTACTTATTCCTGCTCCGGTTGCTGGACAGAACCACAGAATCATAGATTTGGAAGGTACCACAAGGGCCATCTATTTCAATCTCTTGCTACACAGGAATACGCAATTAAAACACTCTTAAAAGATGATTGTCCAACCTCTGTTTAAAATTATCCAAAGAAGGAATGTCCACTATCCTATGAGACAGTCTGTTATACTGTTAAAAAACTCTCACCATCAGGAAATTCTTCCTAATGTTCAAGTGGATTTTTTTTCTTGCAATTTTAATCCAATTCTTTGGGTTCTAGTCTCTGGAACAGCAGGAAGCAATTTTGTTCTATCTTCTACATAAGATGAAATCTTTTAAACATTTAAAGATGGCTATTATGCCACCTCTCAGGCTTCTCTTCTCCACGCTAAACATACCCAGCTCCCTAAGCCATTCCACATGGGGCTTAGTTTCCAGACCTTTGTTCATCTTGGTTGTCCTCTTCAGCTTGTCAATACCCTTCTTGAAGTGTGGTGCTCACAACTTGAAACTGAAAACGCAGGCCAACATAAATTATTTGCTTGTTTTTGTGTTAGGTTATCTTAGGAATTAATACTCCCCCATTTTTGTCAACAGAATCTGAGACATGTTTACAAACAATAAAAATTTCAACACAACTAATGCAAAGCATTAAAAGTTGTTATTTTGCATTAACTCCACAAGAACTTTGTTAGGTAATTCATGCTAGAAGAGAATGACTGGACCAAGGTCACCCACTTAGTTTCATGGTTAACTGAAGACTAGAACCTGGATTTCCCAAGTCCCTATCTAACATGCTAACCTACTGATGGCTGGTTGCTGTTATGTCTCTGGTGTGGGAAACCCATTCTATGTTTTGGGCTCAGATGTAAAGGAGCTGTCCAAGCTGCTGAACTGATGTAGAGGTGGAATTCAGTGTCAGGGATAGTTCCTTTAAACTTCAGATTAAGACCCAGAATCGATTTACTGCCTTCCTGACACAGAAGCCACTAGCTATTGTTGTGTATACTGATTACACCACACTGGCTGGAGACAGATCTCATAGCTCACCTATGATCTGTGTGAAGATTCCAGGTCAGAACCAGTGACAATCTCCTGCCCTGAGATTAATATCTCCAGGATGCCATGTCTGAGTCATGTGCGTGGATTTTGCTTACACTGCTGTGAGCAGGCTAGCTTTCATTTCAGTAAGTTCGAAATACAATTGGACGAGGCAATTGGCCAAGAGATGGCTGAATAAAATAAGCAGTTCTATGCAGCATTAATAAGAGCATAAATCATATTGAAATCCATAGTAGCAGTTATGGGAATATAAATGCAGGACTGTAGTAAATGAGAGAGCTGGTACTATTGTGGATTTTACATTGACATTTCGCATACAGTCTATCATCTTAAAAGCACACAATAAAATCTACACCTATCCAAAATCCATAAAACATGACTAAAAATGTTATAGTTTATGTCACTTTCAATGTTTTGAGAAATTAAGGGCAACAAAAGGTTGAATTATGCCTTTTGATATTGACTAATAAGCTCTAGCCTTTAAAACCCAGCAAATTGGAATAGGCCCCACAAAGCATTTCAAGATGGTACACTCTGCTGAGTGGCATGATGGCCCTTTCTGCATGGTGTGGCTGCCCCAAAGTTGGGACATGATGGCAGTGCTCCACAGGTCGTGCTTTTGCATGATGTCATCACAGTCCCACCGCCATCTTGTCCCTGCACGTTGCATGAGCACGGTATTTGTAAAACAGAAAAAAAAATCCATTTTACACTTACCATCGCACCGCACTGCTGCCTTTCCTGCCCATGCAGAAGGGCGAAAGCATACTGGCAATGCCTCCCTCCTCAGCGCAGCAATGGCAAGTGCCCAGATGCACTGTGGAAGGGAAGAGGCAGGGCCAGAGCGATCCCCTCCACAGCGACTGGGCGGGGTGTGAAGGGGAGTGTTCCTGGTGCACTTTCCCTCCCTGCTGGGGCTGCAATGAGTCGTATCATGCGGAAAGGGCCGATATCCAACTCAGCCCTCTTTCAGCTTTGTTTAATAAAAAACAGCTCTGGTGGGGGGTAGATTTGCCAGGTGAAGAACAGAACAGGGCTCCTGCACCTTCAGTGGTTGCGTGGAAGAGAGACTTAGAGCAGGCCAAATTTGTGTGACAAACAACACATGCTGAAATCTCTTCTTCTCTTGTAGTTAAACTTCAGGTTATGGTGAACCTGCTATAGGGTTTTGTTGGCAAGATTTATTCAGAAGAGGTTTGCTACTGCTATCCTTTTAGGCTGAGAGAGTATGATTTGCCAGGGTTAGCCCAGTGAGTTTCCATAGCTATGGCGGGATTCAAAACCTGGTCTCCCAGAGCCCTGGTGCAATACCAAACCACTACAGATAGAGGAGCCCTCTTCCTATTTTTCATCTGGCAGCCCTAGCAGGGATGTATCCCAATTCAGGCATTCAGCATAGACATACACCTGACCTGTGAGGAGGGGAAGTGTGCTGGCTCCAGTTCCTGCATTGTCATTCTCCTTATGCACACTGGGGAAATTTTGAAGAGACTCTTTGCTACACATGGACATTCTTCACGCGATCAAATTGTTTATGTCTTATAGTGACCCTAAGATGACCGTATCATAGGATTTCCTTGACAAGTTATTTTCCCATTGCCTTCCACTGAGGCTAAGAAAATGTGACTTGCACAAGGTCACCCAGTGGTTTTTCCACGGCCAAGTAAGAATTTGAACCCTAGTTTCGGAGAGTCCAATACTCAAACTACTACACCATGCTGGCTCATCATGTAGCATCTCATGTAGCAATTTAAATAAGCACAATTCTCCAAGGCTTCTTTTGAAGGACCCAGATTTAGTCCTGAAAACTTGACACAAAGGATTAGCCTGTGGTCTATTGAGCTGGAAGAGGCCTTGGGACTCCCTGACAGCTGCTTCGATCCCTGTGTCTCTCTGTCTGCTCTGTGCTGTAAATAATATGTTTTAGTTTCAGGAAGGAACTGGCAAAACCATCTTGGAGTATTCCTTGTCTAAGAAAACCATATGAAATTCATGGGGTTGCTGTAAGTTGCCAGGCAACTTGAATCTAAAAGAGTTACTCTTCTGTCTGATCTCTTGCTACAGATAGGGAGCTGATTCATCACTACAGTATCAACCCTGTTGGGTGGGCCGGCATGACTGCGAGGTTGTTCTCTTCCATGAAGTGGGAAGAGTGAGAAGGAGCCTGCTTCTAGCCATGCATGTCCAAAGGCCTTTGTGAAAAGAAGCTTCATCCTTGGAACCTTTGTTAACTGAGATATCCTTGTAAATTTTCATGATATATCTGTAGTAACTCTAGGATCCAGGGAGATACTCTTTATCAGTCCTGTTTTGGCAGGGACAGTCCCACTTAATCCTCTGTTGTCCCACTTTTTCAGCTGCTTTTAATGTGTTCCAGTTTCTCTCTACTCCTCCCACTTTCTCCCTTCAGCCTCAGTTTACTTCAGTTGCTGCAAACTGAGTTCAGATTGCAAAGTTTGCTTCTACTTTACTAACTCTGCAGGGAGGAGAGGAGAGGAAGGGGCAGAATCTTAGCCTTCCCTGTAGAATCAGGCAAAGGCAAACTGCTACAGCCTCTCCTAGCTTGTGTGTTCTTCTTCATTAATAATTTCAGCATTTTGATCACACTCTGATGTTGCTTGGCCAGATGTTCTTTGTCTGTGAAATGTTAGAGGATACGCAGGGTGAGAACCATATTTATCGTATTTTTCTTTCTCATATAGGACCACTGTCTCTTTTGTTGGTGCTGATGAAGTATCCACTGCCTTTTCCCTAACCAGGAGTCCTCTCTCTCTCTCTCTCTCTCTCATTCTCTGTGTGTGTGTGTGAGAGAGAGAGAGAGAAAGAAAGAAAGAGAGAGATAGTGTATTGGCACAGTACATTTTACTGTGGAGTAGAGCAGCAAATGGCACCTTCAACCCAAGCCAATGTTCACAGTACCCAAAGGCAGCCAAGTTATCTTGATCTATGATGCAGAAAATCCCAGAAGGGGCCTCTCTTCCTCCCAGGAAGTTAAAATACAATACTACTAAAATTAAATAGTGAACAATTTACTGCCCTGAAATCTGTTGCCAGCAGTGGCTGCCTCCTTCAGTAAAACCATGAAGAGGAGAACCCCCTTTTCTCGGTGTAAAATTCTCAGTTGGCTATCTAACCAGAGTTTAAAAGGAAGCATTTAAAAATATGTATATCTTAATGACAGGTGAGGAGTTCTGGAATGCTGGATTCTGAGTAATTTTGTTGGCTTACTGTAGCCATCCTATTGGTGTTGCTAACTGACTAAGGGATGTGTCATATAACAGAGGACAGATGGCAAAAGGAAGGAACTGTGGGAGGAAAACCTAATTAGAGGACTCCAACCATTCTGGCTCATGGTGTGAAGATGTGTATTGCACCATGGGTTACATCCAGGAAATGAGAAGACTAAACCTTAGCGCCTGAGGTAGAAACCAAGAACATCCGACCCTCTGTCAAGCATGGTGGCTTCATTAATGCTTATTTTGAAAACTTCACAAAGACCATCTTCAATGAGAAATTAAGAGTAAGAGAATTGTGAGTTAACTGTGCAGTACAGAATCCTTCCTGATGCAGCTTCTTTTCCTCCTTTGGATGTTGAGTTATTTACACTCAGCAAGTTGAGTCAACAAAGTGGCATTATCTTGCTGTGCTGGGTGGATCATTGGATGATTTGGCACCAACTATGCAGCACTCTCAACAGTGTGTGCCTCCTTGTTGTCATCTTCAGACTTTGTTTATCGAGTAGCTTTAAAGTAGCTTTAAAGATATTCTTGGATAGGGGATGTCAGCCTTGGTAATTACAAAACTCAGCCAAGATTTCAGTCCATGATGGGGTCCATGACGGAATTTACTCTCTGGTCTTTAAAACTCCTGGGATTCCAATATATTCACCAATAACTCAATAGTGTACAGGCAGTGGAAGCTTCCAAATTGTGGAGGTCCCTTCCAAGTGAGGCTAGGTGGGCCCTCTCCCCTGTTGTCCTTCTACTGGCAAGCAAACACAAACTTTTCATGACGGCTTTTGGGGATGTGGGCTGAAATATGTTTAAAACTGTTTCAGATTCAACTGTGTTTTAATGTTATAATTTGTTTAACTGTGTTTTCATCTTACAACCTAATGGTAGGGATCCTGCATTAGGACTGAGTAGCATAAAACTGCCCATGTAGAGCTGCACATTGGTTATGCTATGCAACCCTTGGGTAGAAAGGCATCATTGAGCAATTGGAGACATACCCAAATATGTAACCAATCAAAGACACAACAAAATCTGCGGGCATATTCATATGTGTCCATATGTATGTGCAAAGGCATCTGCAAGTGCAATGATGTCTCATCCACATGTCTACTTCTGAAATTTTTAAACTGGATTTAAACAGAGTTACATGTGGGAAGGAGAAAGTATTCCAGAATGTCAACAGGGCTAAATGTGAGGTAATATATCTAGATACAAAAAATGAAATGCACAAATATACAATGGGTGACACCTGGCTAGAATGCAGAACTTGTGAAAAGGATCTAGGAGTCTTAGTAGACTATAAGCTAAATACAAATCAACAGTGCAAGTTGGTGGCCAAAAAACCGATGCAATTCTAGGCTGCATCAATAGGAGTAATAGTGTTCACTTCAAAGGAAATAGCAGTGCCCTCTGTTCAGTTTTGGTCAGACTTCACCTGAAATATCGTGTCTAGTTCTAGGTGCCACAGTTCAAGAAGGATATTGACAAGTTGGAACATGTCCTGAGAAGGACGATCAAGATGACCACGGGTCTGGAAATCCAGATTTATGAGGAACAAATGAGGGAGCTGGGTATGTTTAGCTTGGAGAAGAGAAGACTGAGAGGTGACACGATAGTCATCTTTAAATATCTGAAGGGATATGTAGAAGATGGAGCCAGTTTATTTTCTGCTGCTGCAGGGATTAGAACATGAACCAATGGATTCAAATTACAAGAAAAAAAATGATTCCACCTACACATGAGAAAAATGCCTTATTATAAGAGCAGAATGGTGAAATTGTGAAATTGTGAAATTCACCTCATAGTGAAATTGACTCTCCTTTGGAGGTCTTTAAACAGAAGTTGGATTTGCCTTTTTCAGAAGTGACTTAAATGTGTTTTCCCTCATGGGAAATGGACCAGATGGAATTTGTGGTTCCTTCCAACTCTCAGATTCTATTATTTTACGAACCTTGAATTGAATATAGACATTCTACATTGAATGGAAATGTCCAGCTACTTAATTCAGCCAGTGTGCTTAATTTGTACACATTTTCTTAATTGTGTTGTGAACCACCTTGAGTCCCAGTTTCTGGAGATAGAAATAAAAATAAATTAATAATGCAGACATACAATAATATGTCCCACAGCAAATCACTAAACAATCCTAGCAAACCACATCCTAAGCGAAACTCCTGCAGAATTTAAAAGAACAAAAATAGAAAAAAATAGAAAAAAATGTTTTAAGATTCCTCTTTTTCAGGCGTTTATGCCTAATATCTTAATGTCTTCAATTTATTGCAACCTTTGGCACTGTGGATGATGGTTGCAAAGAGGCTCATAATGTGAATCCAGCTAATGGATATTAGTTTTTATAATATAATGTAAATTTTTACATTTATCTGGATTAGTCTGTCTTAACAGTTATTCTTAACTGTCATCGTTTAGAAGGTTTGGCAAAGAAATCAGTCCCAAACCTATTCCAGCATCCGTCTTGGTTTGACAGTCCAGTGGCTGAATCTGGCCTGCAGCCACCTTTGACTTCATTTACAGTTCCTGGGACACATTCCAAGAGAACCTTAAAGACCCCTTCACTGCCTGTCTTGGAATGGTGGCTGAGGAGCCATTGCATCCTTCATTTTCTGTAAGTAATAACATTGGCAGCTGAGGAAATTATCAGCATATTTCATCAATACTCAACTATACTCAACAGGAGATTTTACATTAGCTCTGTATTTGTTCCTGAGCTGAACACCAGAGTCATCAACTGGTATTCTCATGTCACTGTTGTGGCCCTCCCCAAACTCCACTTCTGACAATTGCTCCAAGTTCCTCCCCATTTTATTCATCACACCTGCAGACCACATTTCCAAGCACCACTGGGTGTTTAGCTCCAGCTACCATTTAAATTTTTCAGAAGTGTACCATAGAATCTTTGCTCTGTGGCACTGTGGGAAATTAAAACTGCAGTGTAGTAGGGGCTTCTGGAACACACTGCCAGACACGGTGAGGGGACAGCAGAGAAAACTTTATCCAGAATCCCATCAAGTCTGGAGCAGGGCTTGCCCAAGAAGAAGGTCAATAATGTTAAAAGCTTTTTCTTAGTGGCTGGGAGATGCCATACTTTCCCACTGTCCCAATTTTGCAGAGACTGGTGGATTAATCCTCTGCCATCTCATTTTTTTAGTTGCTCTTACAATGCCTCAGTTTCTCTCTACTCCTCCCATGTTGCCCATTTGTCCTCAGTTTACTTCAATTATTGCAAACAGAGTTCAAAGTGCAAAAGTAGTTTTCACTCAATTAATTTGGGGAAGAGGAGAGGTGGGGATGGGATCTTTTCCTTCCCTATAAAACACAGGGAGAAGCAACCTGCTGCAGCTTCTTTCTAACTTACGTGTTCTTCTTCATTAACAACTTTCGCTACCTTGGCCACTCTCTGATGTTGTTTGTCCACATTTAGCCTGGTTTTCATCTGTAAATGTTGGAAGGTATGGCACACCCTTCTAAAAGAGGATCAGTTGTTTACCTCTTCTCTGCTCCCTAACCATTGGGAAGTGAAGACTATTTTCATTCCAAAAGACTTGGGCAATTGACTGGTTGCTATGGAAGGGAGCTTTGAATGGGAGCTTCCTGAATTTTAGTTCTTATTGTGCTTTTAATTTAGATGTGATTTGATATTATAATATATCTAATTGTGTTTTAATTTTATAAGTTTTGATACTTCTATGTCTAGCCATTTTAGCAAATCTAGTTGTAAGTACTTTTGAGTGCCAGTTCTGGGAGCAAAGTAAACAAACATACAAATATTCTACACATGTATCAGTACCAGCTTGGTGTAGTGCTTTGAGCACTGGACAACAACTCTGGGGACCAGGGTTTGAATCCCCATTCAGTCATAGAAACCCATTGGGTGATCTTGGGTGCATCACACGCACACAGTCTCAGAAAACACCATGATAGAGTCACGCTAGGGTCTCCATAAGTCAGAAATGACTTGAAGGCACACAAAAGCAACAATCTGTGCAAATCTCACCCCAGCCAATAATGGCTCCTGATGTTCCAATCCTTTTATGGGCAATTTAAATTTGAGCTCTGAATTCCTTTTACATTTTTTGAGTGCATGACCTTACTAGTTCAATTGCAAAGCAATGCTTTAAAAATATAGTGTCATACTATGGTTCACACTGGCGGTGCCATAACAAAGTATTCTCAGTATGAATTGGCACTTTCCCTGAAGACATCAACTGAAGCTGCCAAAATATGGTAGTTTTCATTACCATATGTGCTGATCCTTTTCTCTGCTCCTATAATAATTCATGATTAGGAGGAGGTGGCATGGAGCCACCTGGACATTTGGGAGCTTCATTCACTTCTTTGTTGATTGTCAATCTTATGTTTGCCTCTAGCATTATATTTTCCATTTAAAAATCTCATTTAGTCACTGTTTGTATACATTGGCAAACTCACCTTACTGAAATAAGCAGGGAAAGTAATGAAAGAAGGGGATCATATGCTTCTATCTTTCTTTGTTAGTCATCATCTAGCCACCTTCATACATTTAACACAATGGAATTTAGATCTGAAAAGGTTGTTTCTCCCATTACTGTAAATACTCAACTGGTACTTTTCCAGCTGAGGGATCTGTGGAATCTGAGGACTGTCATGATTCAATCTTATGGATTTTTGGGATTTGTAGTTTGGTGAGGCATTTTGAGCTCTAGTACACTCCCCTGAACTACAACGCCAAGAATTCTATACACCACCAAACTACAAATCCCAGTCTTCCATAGGAGAGAATGTTAAAGGAGTATGAAATGACAGTAAAAGCATGTAGTATCAAAGTGCTAAAACTGTGAAGTATAGATACTCTTATAAATGCCATGAGATTGGGTTAGGATTAAGAAGCACTGAGATGCCATTTTGAAAGTAGATGCAATCTTTACTTTATAGAACTTTATTTGACATGTTGGTTGGCTCTAGAATGATGGTGGTGGTCTCCTTCCTTTTGGGAGGAAAAGGTTTAGTCTTCAGTGATGCACAGCAGAGAGTGTGCATGCAAAAGAGTCTGGGTTCAATTCCTTGGCTGTGATCCTACATCAAAATTGCACAGATAAGACAGATTGATTTTCCTATGCAACCTTTGTGTTGAATGGCAACACTGCGCAATTGGGCCAAGACACCAAATGTTGAACAGAATGCATGACAAAATTCACATGGGCATCCATGTACAAGTGACACATCATGTGCAAATCCACTTCTGCAACCTAGAATGCAGCTTAATGTGGATGTCCTGAATTGGAGAAAAATGCCCATCTGCTGTAGGGGAACTTGCATATATTTAAGACACACCAATGGGATTCTGTCCCTGGTATCTCTAGGCAAGTCTGGGAAATGCACCAGTTTGAGTATTTGGGCAGCTGAACCTGTCACAGCTCAGGAGACATTCATTATACCCTTTGGAATGGGTGTCCTTTTTAAACCACTGGTTTATTTTATCTTTTCCTAGTCCTTTAGCGTACTGTTAAAACACGTTTCATCTCTTTATCTGTCTACCTTTCTGTCTGTCTAAACACAAAATATCACTTAAATAAAATAGTATGCATCCTGCTCTCTCTCTCAGAACTTTTTCACACTACACAATTATACTATTACGAATGCACTTTAAGTTGCCATGATTCCATCCTACTGAATCCTAGGATTTTTTGTTTTGTAGATATTCAGAATTTTCAGCCAGAGAGCTCTACCATCTCACCAAACTACAACCCCCAGGATTCCACAAGATGCAGCCATGGCAATTAAAGTGGAATCATAGTGCTATAAATATATAGTGTGAAAGGACTTTTAGAAGATGAGGAGAAACTTTCTAATCAGCATTGACTGAATTCCTGCATGATCAACATAACTTCCGCAGTGGAGCTTCATCCATTGCAATTATGTCTGATTATGCTACCCTTAAAGCCTGCCTTTACAGCCTGGCAGCACCTTGACCAAAGTGCCTTGAGGTGCTAGAGACTGGCGCATTGACATCTGTAGTACTCTCTTGATGTTACAGTACATTGAGAACAGGTAGCTGGTGGGATCCCTTGGGCCCTGCCACAACTGCTTGTCCTAAAGAATGGGGAGATGTAGATGCAGACTTCCTTCTGGTGGAACTTTATGCTTCTTCTCTCCCCACAAAACAGGATCTCAGTCCAATTTTAAAAAGTGAAGAAGTGATAAAATTATTTCCAGTGCAGCTATTACACTAAATGTATGCCAAGGCATGATAGATTCACCTTGCTACTATATCACTGCCTATAGTACCTCTTAAAAAAGACAGAAAGTACCACTTTGGGCATCTATGAATAAAGTGTCTCCCACTTCAGACTGAGCCAAGGAGGCGCATGGTGGCTTATTCATGCAAATTAAGGGAATAGATATAACCTGTGTGAAAACTGGAGATTAGAATCATCAACCAAAAAATCACTGTCAGTGAAGAGCAGTGTTTACAGTGTGTGTACATGCCTTCAAGTCAACTTATGATGACCTCCATGAATTTCATAGGGTTTTCTCAGGCAAGGAATGCTCAGAGATGGTTTTGCCTGTTTCTTCCTCTGAAATATATCCTACAGCAGCTCATATTTGTTGGCAGTCTCCCATCCAAGTACTAGCCAAAGCTGACCCTTATTAGCTTCCAAGATCAGACAGAATCTGGTGCTTTAAAAGTATTTAGTACACATTTAAGAAGAAAGAGAAAGATGGGTTGTGCTATCACTAGCTCTCAGACTAAAAGAAGAGAGAGAACACGTGTGGGAGGAAATGAAGTCGAATGTTTCTGTATTTATCTATAGATGAGGAAGTCACACAGCAAACCAAACACACCAGCATACCCTAACTACCTGTTTCTGTCACCCCTTATAGGCACATAGTTACTTGCACAGCCATACATAGTTGCACATTTTTCAGCTTCCAACAGGGTGTTCTTGCTTGCCCATTCATGCATTCAGATTGAACATCTAAAGAGGGTAAATGTGTACTGTAAAATGCTTTGTGACGTAACATTATTCTACGCCATTTTAAAACACTGCCAAAAGATTGCATGCCAGTGGATTGGCTAAAGTAAGGATTGTTTCTTTGCCCACTTCATGTTCTTCAAAAGCTCCAGAAATCAGGACATTAGAATGATTCATATCAGATATAACAAAAAATGGGTGAAGTGACCTTGATTTGTTTAAATGTCAGGCTGGATGAATACTAAAAGCTATAGAAGCATGCGATTTTAATTTTAATTAAATTTGGAGTTTCAGTGTTTGCCTGATGAAGATATTAATGTATTTTTTTCCCTTTTTGTTTGGATATTCCTGTTTCTTTAAGCCACAGGAAGATCAGAATGGCCAAGATGCTACATCACACTTGAGCTGTTCAAGTCTAGACTCATGTAGTTATATAGCGTTTGCAGTATGCCATCCTTTTGGTGAATGCCAACATGGTGCAATCTTTTGTTTATCTGAGAATCAGTATGGTGTAATGGTTTGAGCACTGGACCATGACCCTTCTTGGCCATGGAAATCCACTGATAGCCCCAGAAAATCCCATGATAGATTGGCCTGAGGGTTGCATTAGTTAGAAATGACTTGAAGTCACACAACAATGACAACAACAACATCAACAACAACAAGAACAATTGTTTATCTACCAGTGTGCTTGCTTATTGTCCCATGGTGCAATGGCAAATATATAGTGACTGCAATCCCAGTGAATAATGTGATCTTTATAAGAGGCCCTTTTCTCTGTCTCAACACTTCTCAGGTCTGGTTGGTGGGAACAAGAGAGAGGGTCTTCTTGGTGGCTGTTCCTAGACTGGAAATGCCTCACAAGGTGGTCAGGATGGTAACCTCCTTACTCTCCTTCCAACAGCCAGCAAAAACATTCTAATACCATAAGGCTTTCAGAAACATCGTGGGACAGGCTTCTAATAGTACGCTGTCTCATTTTCGTGGCCAGTATACAGTCTCTCAATGAATTTTAATAGTTTTAACTTTATATATCACTTAATTGTTTTTGAAATAACTTTTATATTTATGTTTTTAATGAAGTTCTTGTATTGTTTTTAATCAGTATTGTTTTTAATAAGTTATAAACTGTCTTGAGTCCTATTGTTGGGGAAAAGGTAACATTGAATAAAACAAATAAGATGAGTACATTGAAGGTACTGATGAAGATGGTGCCTCCTTCTCTTCCGCCAGAGCAATTATTCTGGCCAACAGTATCTTGGCCTGAACTTGTTGTGCCATAGCTCATTCTGAAGTGTCTTAACTGCAACTCCCAATGAACACATGCATGACTATGCATCTCAGGATATAGATTTATGACAGCACTAGTCATGTAGGTTCTGAAAAGAAAGGACAGAAAGTTACCATAAGGCAAAAGTAAGGAAGACCATGTTGACAAAAAGGTATCCTCAACCAGGAAAAGTTTTAGGAACTGCAGAGTTATCACACTCTTAGGAATCTCAAGGAAAAGCAGGTCAAGCATTTAAAGGGCATTCTGACTATTGATTAACTGGTGCTTTCAGCTAACAATTTTGGAATTCAAGATCACATATGGATGTGTAAACTGGAGTTACACATCTACAAGGTGCCTGTATTCACAGTCACTACATAGTCAAGATCGTGGCACTATTGCCACCATCGAAACTGTCCTCCCAAACCTACTTTACCAAGCATCCTCTGCACAAAGGAAGGGATCTGTTCTGCTGGTGATTGAGATGCAAGTGGATGACATTTCCACCTTCCTCCCACCAGCCAGTGAAGCTGTGACAATTAGAAGTGGGCTGAACATACCCAGTTCCCTAAGCTGCTCCTCATATGGTATGTTTCCAGCTCTTTCACCATTTTGGTTGCCCTCCTCTGGACACATGGAAGGAAGAAGCTTAGTAAAGCCAACTACTGTATGGACGAGGAATGTGTGGCACTCCATATTTTGTTGGTTCATGGTCTTCATCATGATTGACCACTGGCTTTGCTGATAGGAACTGTAGTCCAATAGTATCTGGAGAGTCACATGTATGTCACCCTACAGTTTTAAGAACATAAGAGGACCCTTGCTACATCAGACCAATATAAAATAATTTAAAAAGATATCTGTCTGGTTTAACATTTTCCTTTCACAGTGATTGATCGGTTGCCTTCAAGGAGCCTATGCAGAATTATCCTCTTTCCTGTTGTTTCTTAGTAACTACATGGCATGCTGCCGCCTCTGAACATGGAGGTTCCAAGACAGAACCATAGGGGACTTTCTTCTTAACACTGTGAAAACCATCCAGGTACAGCTACTTTTGGAGATTTTTGTGTCCAGTGAAAATGTGCTTATCTTATGACAAGGGGAAAATTGATGGCAACTATGAATTCATTTGGGGAGAGAGCTAAACAACTAGGAAGCGTTGTGTTATGGCATTATTTATTATTTTCTGTCCCAACATCTGCTTTCCTATTCCTTAAGTTGTTTTTATAGATGTCATATCTTTGGAACAGGGAACTATCTTTTATAAGGCTTGTCACCATATGTTCAGGAAAAGTTACTACAGAAATAATTAAACCTAAAATGAAATAAATCCATGGGCTAAGCATAAAATAAATCTCATGCTCCATGTTACCCATACCATTTTATTTATTTCTGTAATCGGGAGGAAGGGTCCATTGCTTTAAAATCTGTAGACATTTGGACATATTTTACAAGACAGTACAATTTTTGAATGTCACACAATGATCACAGTTTCATACCACTACATGCATATAAAGACACTTGTTAAAAGATCTCTTTTTGTTTTTGTTTTTCTTTTTTTACAGAAACAATTGGAGAGGTCCATAAACTTCATCAAGTAAGGTTTAAATTAAAGTTACCAAAAATAAATATTAAAAAAGTAAGACTCTAAGTGCACTAGTATATGGCTAATGAAATCCTAGTTCCTCCCAGACATGTGGGAATTGTTAATGCTCAAACGGGTAAATGGCTTTTGATGCATTGAGACTTGAGAGTATGAGCTATGAATGTAAAGAATCTGTACAGAACTTAGCAGACCAGTAGCTGTTGTATATCAGCTGTCTGTTTTACAAATCCAGCTTCTGGATTTGATTCATTGCTTTCTGCAGTTTGTTGGGGCCGTAGAATCTATAACATAAAGATCCACATCTGGATTTCTTTCTTTCTTTCTTTCTTTCTTTCTTTCTCTTTTTTTTTCCTTTTGCATTTTCCTGTTTTAGTTGCCTTAACATATCCAAGGTACAGTTTCCTGTCTTGGTATCTGTTTTAAGACTACTATTTGAACCTGTTATTTTTTTAAACAAACCATAACTTAATGATGTTTGTTGCACCCATATCTGCTTTCTGTACAACAGAGTGAAGATTTGCACAACGACATAAGCCATTTGACTTCTGTCACTGCCATTCAGGGCTGCTGCTGCCGCTCCAATATGGCAGGAAAACTGAAGAGGCCTACTGAGATGTAGTGCACCACTGGTATAGTGTGGCGTGGGAGTACGGACTCCTACTTCCAGGGCTCTTGTAGTGGTGGAAGTGATCTAATTGATCTTTCCCCTTGAGATCTGATAAATTACTATGTACCAACATGTGGTCAACACCTAAACAATAGGGCAGTGAATATAGCTGTTGTGAATGACTACATAAGCTTGCACTACTCTCCAGTCATTCTCTTCTATGATGCATGCATGTGTGCATGGAGCATAGATATTCACAAGATAGTAAGGCTCTGCATGCATAGATTGTGGATAGCTCCTGCATCTTGAATCAAAGCAGTTTCAGTCACTTCACATTGCAGAGAAACACACTGAATTGTTTGCATCTTGGCATTGTGATGGGGCAGCGTTTTAGGTGGATCTAATGCGGACTCACTGCAGTATAATATGCAGAGATTCCTGTGGAGGTAAGAGATTGCCGTAAACCAAGTAAGGACAGTGGTGCTCCCACCTAAGTACTCTCTATACCAGGGAATGTGTGGCCTTTCTGATACTGTGGGACTGCAACTTTCATTAGTTCCATAACCAATCCCCTTGGTCAGTTTAGCCCACACTGAAGCTTGATGCAATCCCATAACATCAGAAAAACTGCACATTCCCCATCTGTGGTCTACACTGAGGACCTAAACAGATGTGACTCACATGGTAATCCTTAACTAATAGGATTCTTAAAACATCAGTTGCAGGTGTAGGGTTCCCAGTCCATCTTGGAACCTTGATAGCGGGGGTTAGTAAGTTCCTCTCCCGTATTCTCCACATCTCAGCCTTAAATTTACTTTTGGGAAAACGCTATACTTCCTTAGGAGCAAATGAAAGCTTCTTCTCAAAGGAAATGGCAGGGGTGAGGCAGCCCAATGCAGACCAGAATTACCAAGTGTTAAAGCCCTTATGCCGTTGCACCAGGAATTTATATCCTGTGTGAAAGGTAGGGATCTTCCTTCCAAACAAGAGTCTTTCTCAGCTCTATCTGGAGATTCCACGGACTGAACCTGGACTTTTGTATATGCCAAAAAAAGAGGGAGGGGCATTGTTATTCTACTCCTGAGTAGCAGCTTTTCCCAGAGGCAGAGATTTACTAATGCATCACTTTGCTATTTGCTACCTGTTAAAGAATGTATTTACTACCAAGCTTGATTCTATTGGACAGCCAGTATGGTGCAGTGATTTGAGCACTGGACTACAACCCAGGGTTGGAATCCCCATTCAGCCATGGAATCCCATTGGGTGAACTTGGGCAAATCACAGGCTCTCAGCCTCAGAGGAGCATAAAGGCAAGCCTCTCTGAATAAGTCTTGCCAAGGAAACCCCATGATAGGATCACCTTAGGGTCACCATAAAGTGGAAAACACTTGAAGGCAAACAACTACAATAGAACAACAGGATTCTATCACATTAGTTATTGACTCTTCGTTAGGGATTCTTGCTCCAAAAGATATGCCATTGCTTTCTTGCTGTTGTTTTGATAGAAGAAGTGTGTAGCTATAGCTAGTCATTAAGATTCTAGCCACAAACATCACCATGGCTTAAAAGTTCACAGTTATATGGAGAGTGTCCCAGAAGACAAGCACATGGAACATAACTGACAACTCAATCTACACAAAAAATAAATGGGAAGCACTCTATAACAAGATCCCTGGCAAGACTAATTTAAAAAGGGCATCCTCAATGGCTGAGGACATCACACTTTCAACAAGTATTTCAGAAAGAGAGGAAATCAGGGCAAGGAAAGGAAGCAGGCAAGGAAACTAACCCAAACTGAGATACTGTTCAGTGACTTGTGACTGTGACGCAGAGCTGAAGATGTAAATAATGCCCAGTTATAAATTGGGAAGGACTATGAATTCATGGAAAGGCCTGCTTACATGTACAAGTCTATGCAGAGCTTAGAAAAGTAACAGGGCATTGTTGGTTAGAGGACATTCTGGGAGACGCAGTCCAAAATTTTTTCCCCCCACGTTCTTTGCAAATCAGGTCTGTACAGTGAACAATTGACTGGCATTTCAGTGAATTTTAGGGGATGTAAAGCAATATGAGAGAACTAGCTTGGAGTAGTAGTGGTTTGAATGCTGGGCTACAACCCTGGAGACCAGGGTTTGATTCCTCATTTGGCCATGGAATGCCAGTGGGTGACCTTGGACACACCATACATTTTCAGACCCAGAAAACCCCATGTTTGCCTTAGGGTCACCATAAGTTGGAAATGACTTGAAGGCACACAACAACAACAACAACAACAACAACAACAACGCAATATGGATGCCTGATCTGTGGTGTCCCATTCAGAGCTGAATAGCATCCTTTGACAGTGAGGTCATCAAGTGACGAACCTTTCATTATGAGCTGCATCTAAATAACAGACTAGGCTGTCTCTTCTGGAAATTTGGTTTCCAGAAATATTATTGTTAAAATGAGCTCTTTTTAATCATAGAGATGATTCCCACTAACTAGACAGTCCATTTTTTTTAAAATGGTCACTATTTTGTATCTGGTACTTAGTTAAGTATACTTAACTGTTCTGTACTCACAATAGCTACTTAGTCACAATTTTGACACTATTGCCACAATTGTCGACTCCCACCCCCTACTTTATTCCAACCTATTTTACTGGGCATCAGTTGCATGAGGAGAAAGAAGTCCATTCTACCAGCAATTGGAGCATGGCTGAATGATATTTCTGTCAGTTTGGGTGGGGGGTAAGACCAAGAGAAGTTACTTTGTTAAGTATACTTAAGTAGCTGATACTAAATTCTAGCCAATGTTTTTAATCAGCGTTGTTATTACACTATAAATTGAGAGAGGGAGAAACAGTAGATAGACAAAGGAAATATGACAATAGATTCAATTGATGAATTATGTAATAATTAAAAGCTATCTGCTTGTTCCAATTAACAATTTGATTTTTTTCAGAAAAAAATCCCAAACTAGCCATTAGCCATAAATCCAACTATTAATCCCAGCTACCAAAGACTTGTTGAATCAATGGGAACTTGGTAACTCAAACACGTACATATGTTCAATGGTTTCAGTAAGTCTGCTCTGGTTGGGAAAAACATGGATGGAGGCCTTAAATTTTGAATGAATGAAGGCATTTCCCCCTTTTTCTCTGTTTCCTATCTTAATAGATCAACATGGACCTCTTTCACGCTTCTGAAAGCTTCTGGATATACTTTATTTTATTATGCATTTATCAGAGGTTGGAAAAGACATCAATTAGAGTGACTGCTTCCAGAATATGCAACCAGCATGGCTACAGTGCACATGTGGGATTATGTGCATGGCATTATGGATGTGGGATATGTGTGGGATTAATAACCCTTTTAACTTTTGTGACTTACTGTGTAGATCTAGTGTTCTCTCATAGTGGGAGATCTTCTGTTTTTGCCCACAGGTTGACTCAGCCTTCCATCCTTCTGTAGGTCAGTAAAATGAGTACCCAGTTTGTTGGGGGCAATTAGCTAAAAAAATTGTAAACTGCTTAGGGAGTGCTTTGCACTGATAAGCGGTACAGAAATGTAACTGCCATTGCAATTGCTATCTGCCTTAGATCTTTCTACTACTAGATATCTGGCACAAACTCCTATTAATCAATTTGTAGAATTTACTTACTGTATATTGTAACACTGGATTATGGCTTAACTTTGCTTTTTACATCTAGAGGTCTAAAATTCCACACTGTATGATTCTGCTAAGATTTTTATAATAATTTTTATTATTTTTATTTATTATCTTTTTATTATAAAGAAATGGGTACAGGGGAGTTGGCCATATTCCTGTTGCATCTGCTCAATTATAAATTCTTCTACATCTAAGCAATGTGAACAATGTGTGTATATGTGCCTTCAAATTGCCTATCAACTTATTGTGACCCAGTGCATTTTTTCACAGGGTTTTCTTAGGCAAGAAATACCTTGAGGTGGTTTTGCCACTTCCTTCCTCTGAAATATAGTAGCCTATAGCAACTGCAATTTGTTGGAGGTCTCCCATCTAAGTACTAACCAAGGCTGACCCTACTGAGCTTCCAAGATCAGAGAGGATCTGTCACCTTTAGGGTATTTAGGTAATATATGAGACAATTTATGGAGTCTTTTCTTAGTTTATATTCAGGCAAATCCCTCTAGTGATTTTAGCAGATATGCAAGGACTTGGGTAACCAGATGCAAAGGAAAACATATGTTTGCTTGATGCAGGATTTTACTTGAGAGGCAAGAAACACTCAAGCCTGTTAGACAGAATGAGATGACATGACTGAAGCCCCTGTGACCATCTGCTGTTTAGCTCTAAGTGAGTGGGATTAACTTTTCTTTCCCCTTCAGCACAGGTGTCTTGCTAAAGAGAATCGGGCAAAATGAAGGCCCTTTCAAATAAGAATTCTACCCCACATGATTTTCCCCCTTCACTTCCCAAATTTCTAGCATTGCAGACTGAGACATTAAAAGTTGCTTACATCAAGAACCCTGATATTTGTTGCATTCATGTTCCCTTGGTAACTTTGCCTCCCCTTTTTCTTTGGATGCCTAAATTGTGTTTGTAAATGCCCAAATGAAGTTTTAAGTTACCGCAGTGTTAGAATGCAAAGGGATCTTGTAGCACCTTTGAGACTGAGAGAAGTGTGTAGCATAAGCTTTCATAGACTGGGTCTACTTCTTCAGATGGGACTCTTTGCACACTGATAGGAAATAACACAGCTTTGTCTTTGAATATTACTGCAACACTAATATTTTGAGGACTGAAGGATAATTTCATGGAGGGGGAGAACATTCTTATTTGGGGTGGGAATGCCTTAATTCTCTTCTCTTTTTGCATCTACAGCTCTCCCCCATTTTCCCCCTATGTCATAGTTTTGCCATTAACAACTACAATAATTTAGCAACCAATCTTTCTTTCTTTCTTTTGACATGGAGATGAAGTGATAGAAAAAACCTGGCTTGTGAAATTTTTCTGTGTCAGAAAAGTGTTACAGGTACTGCATCACTCCTGTCATCCAGACACTGAGAAGCTTATTTGCATAATGAGGAGTCATTCTTAAGTTTATCAGGCTGGTTATACCTTTGAAAAGGAAATGCTGCCTCAGTTTTGCCACTGGCATTTTCAGCAATGGTCTCTCTGGTTACATTTGGTGGCCCCCAGGTGGAAATTTACCTCAACAGGTGGCAGAGTAGGTTGAGGGCACATTCTGTCTCTAATAAATGGATCCAAAGTGGCCAATAGGAGGCCACCATCTTTTTTCCTTTAATGGTAATGCCTTTCCTTCCACCTTCATTGCTTCTGAGATGAGGCTATGTCTGGGCCAACTGACTTTTCATAGGTGGCATGGCAAATCATCTGGATGCTGATTTGGGCCCCCAAGAGTGAAGGTGGGCCAATTTGTTATACAAAAGAAAGCACAATGCACTCTGAAATTTGTTAATGTAAACCCAATTAAGCTAAGAATGTAATGAATTTCTACAGCCTTGTGAAAAATATGGCATGTGTGGGAAGGGAATTCTTAAAACTGAAATGAAAAGAGATGAAAATGTTGGTTTATCATTAGTGTGCAGCACTGTGAATGTGTCCAAAGTTGGGAAACATTACTGTTAAAAATAACTGTACCCAAGATCTCCCAGCCAGCATGACCAGCAGCCATGCTAGTGGGTGGTTCTTGATGTTTTAACTCTGAACCTGGCATAGACATATCCATGCCTGGCTGAGATGTTCTCACACTTCATACATCTTAACTTGTCTTTGCTAGGACTGTGGCATGACTTCCTGCTGTCTGCTAACTGATGAGCTTCTAAAGGGATGCTGAGAGGTCTTCTCTCCATCCAGTTCCAGCTCCTACTTCTCAGTCTCAAAATCAGGGCCTCCAAAATATCTGGATTCTTGGCATCCATCTTTTTGCATATGAAGCATGTATGGATGATATCTTATTGATGGGCTTTTTATCCTTCCCAAAGGATTAAGCCCTTTACGCTATCTGTGCATTCCAATTGGTTTAGATCTTACTACAATTGATGTACATCTGGAAGAACCTCACAGAGGTCAGAGGATGAAGTTAATGGATTACATGTCTATATTCTACTTAATTTCAGAGTCTGAGCCATTCTGATTTCCCCTGAAATTCCAGGAAGATGAAAACACATTAACTTTCATATGCAGTTATAAAACACCTGACAGACAGATAAAGAGAATAGAAAAAAACATAACGCAAGACTCTGTGACCATCTGCAGACACAATTCGATAAGGGATATTGCAAAATTCCTTCAGAACACATTCATGTATGCATGTGTAAGTGCACAACAGTGTGCACTCATGCATGCATGTATGCACACACACACACACACACACACACACTGAAGTCAGAGGTTCAGCTATGGAAATGGTTGACAGTAAAGACTCTGACATATTATTCTGTAATACAAAAGAAGAATTTTGACTTAATTGCCCTATTATAAATTTGCTAAAAATACAGCTATTTATTTTTACATAATTTTGTTTCTTTTCATCTGAACAGAAAAATAGACTACTCTGGAATGCATGAAAGTCACGTGACTTTCTCCTACATTGATACTTACAGAGCCAACACAATGGCAAACCGGAGGTACAGCAAACATCTGTACTTTCAATCAGAACTTTATTAAAGCCATATTCTCCCTGATAGGTTGTTTATAAAGCAACCTCATGACTACTTTTGTTTTGTTTTGGTTACCATCTACAAGCATATTAATTGATATCACAGGAAAAATTGACTAAGGAAAAGACCAACACTGAAAGCTCTACGCGTTTATCTCATTGGAAGTGGATTTCCACAATCACGTTTTTATAGGGTGGGTAGGATGAATCCAGGCATCATATAATAGGGGATTTGATGGACATGTCCATCTTGGACATTGCATGGAGGTTCCCTCCCCATATTCAAGAAGAATGCGTTGTGTAGAGCCTTCCTCATACAGCAGCACAGTGAGAGTAATTTTGGCAGGCATATAAGAAATTTCAGTTGGCCAACTTCCTCACTGAAGGGCTATTGGGCAAAGTGAACAGAGAATTGGATAGCTAACTGATCAAGGCTACTGGACTGCATTGGTGTGACACAGAGGCGGCTGAGGTGTGTGTGTGTAGAATTCAATAGTGGCAGCTTTCCCCCATCATTGTAGGTCTACAATGAAAAAAGTTGGACCTGCTCAGTTTCTTTCTGAAATGCTGGTGGCTGGATTCCACTCACTTTCCCATCAGAAAGCATCAAGAACAGCATGGAAGTCAGCCATGGAAAGAAATGCAGCACTGGAAATAAGCACAGCCTCAGCTTGGACAAAAGTGGATATACAATAAACCCATCTTGTGCTGACCAATTCTCTGAACAGGCTGGGTGAATCCATCCTTGGCCACATACAGTGTAGCAGCTACCTCACCAAATACCCCCTGTTATTGTTGTTTCCCTTGGTAATGTTATTAATGGCATGATGTGGGAGTTTCAGAAGATTGTTTGGATCTACCAAATGTCACGTGGAGTGTATCAGTTGAGAGAATGTGGCTTTAGAGACTTCCACATGAGTCTGAACTACCCCTGTAATATGAATCATATGTTTGTATCATTCGTCATTGTCAAAACATAAATATCTAACAGGTACAAATATTATCAATACATTACATTTTTTTTTACAGAAGAGAATACTGTTCTGCTCAGAAATATTGTACCATATTATCTGCAAAGGGAAGGAAAGGATAGAGTTTATGTTAGCCACAGTTGCTAAGGAAACATATCACACAGAATTAGACGCAAAGTGAGATCCATAGAGGAAATAAAAAATCCTCCAGCCTTTTGCCATATAGTCTGTTCAGGGAGGAAATATGTATTCTGTGGGTCGTCATCTTTTTCTTCTGCAGTAATTAATTCTTCAGCCTTTCATAAAAAGTGTATATTCACATGACACCATGTAATACTCTTCATTTTCTTGAAGTGTGCTTCGGTGACTTGTTTTGTTTTTTTTAAGAAAAGGCACTGAGAAATCTACCACAATCACAAACACAGTTACTTTTCCTTACTAAAAAGAAAAAGAAAAACGCTTGAAGCTGAGAGAAACGTTGCCTCCCAGCTAAGTGCAAAATTCTGTATTCATTCTTTCAGCCTATTCTTTAATGTTGTGACATTGATTGTGTCAATTGCAAGCAAAAACCTAGACAATAACATGAGAGGTACAAGGCTCTACCATTGTAGAAATTGCAGTCTGTTCACTAGCTTGCTTGATGGTATGGTGCATAACCAATGGTACCAATGATTAAAATGGTAACCGATTATTCTGTATTCCCCTCTCCCTTCCACTAAAGTTTACTGGATTTTAAAAAAAACCCAATAAATCTATACAATCGAGGTCACTTTAAGTGCTTCTCACCTGGTAGTTCCTTCTCACCATCTTAGGGCCTTATCACATTACATTGTTATAGCACTATTATTCCACTTTAACTCATCATATAGAATCCTGGGATTTGCAGTTTAGGGAAGAGTATTTAGAATTCTCAACCAGAGAGCTCTCTGGCCTCCATAAAACTCCAAACTCCAGCATTCCACAGAATGTTGCCACAGAAATTAAAGTGGAATAATAGTACTATAACAGTATAGTGTGAGAGGGCCCTTAGTTAATAATCCATCTCTAAGATGCAGTCATTCACCTTCTCTCATTTGAGTTTGATGGATTTGCCTGTTTCATTTACTCATCATTGTAGTTTTAAGTAAGAGCTAAGAGATGAGAAGAAGCCCCACCTGGTATATGTGTTGCTGGACTATACCATTCCAGAGCCAGTGTCAGCACTCTGCTTCACGTGAGCTCCACATGAGCCCAGGACTCCCAGCAACGCTAACCACTTGTGTCTAGCTACCAATGTTTTTAATTTCCAAGAGTGTCACCACTGTCTTATCATTTCAGAACACTGCAAGACACTAAAATTTCAACCTAATGTGGTCAGCCATCTTAAGGTCCCATAATGAATGCCTCAGAGCAATGCTATTTCAGGGATAGCATGGAAAATTAAAATGGAGGCTAGATGCAACCACCAAGTACTGTGATTGCCCAGTATCGCCACCAGGTAAGCCCACATGGGCCACTGAGAGAAGTGGAGGAACACCTGAAGTCACAAACAATTTCAAACAGTACCAAGGAATTTTTTACAGCTCCTAAGCAGGTTAGTTCTACTTAATAAACTTGCATGTCAAGGGAGAAGCTAAGTCAGAACCTGATTTACTTCGTATCTATCACTATCTCTTTCATTAGAGGAGATCAAGGCAGTGTACATGTTTCTCCCCTTGCATTTTATCCTCACAACAACCCTGTGAGGTAGGTTAGGGTGAGAGATATTCTTTGTTTGTTACACATCCTACCTTTCCACCAATGAGCTCTAGGTACTGTACATAGCACTCTCTCTTTTTACCCTCAAAACAACCTTGTGAGGTAGGTCGGGATAAGAGACCAGATTGGCCCAAGTTATTCACCCAGTGAATTTAATGGACCTCCCAAGTTCCAGTCCAACAGTCTAATCACACTGACACTCATAGGGAGATCACCAACTCAATTTCATAGCTGAAAGAATTTGAGCCTAGGATCTCCTCAGAGCTTGTCTAAAACATTCATTCCCTCATTAATAGTCTGAAACAGTCTGGTCCAGCAAGAAATACATCCTGTGGGGAGTCCAGCTTGTTTGTTTTAGCTCTGAGTACCAAGAGCATAGCCGTGGCTTTGCCATGACACATATTTGCTTCTTGTATATTAGCTCACCTTCCCTTGACAAGTAATCCAAACAATAGGGATGGTTATGCACCTAACAAGCAAGCAAATTACACAGAGACATCATTTTTTAAAAAATTTGTGACCAGTGCAGCCAGATTCATATGATTCTTTGCACTTTTAACTTTCATTGCAAAAGCTTTTCTGTTTGACGAAGATTTCCCAGTGCTCATACATCTATGCTTAATTTGTATATACAATTTAACTGTCAGGCACCATATCATTTAAATTCATCTTGGAACTCAACCCACTGGGAAATTCATCAGTGTCAGTTGCACTGAAATGAATGGAAGTGACAGGCATGTTCCCATGATTTTGTGCAGTTCCCAATCATATCAGAGGGGCTTGCCTGGGGCAAACCAGACTTCATATTTCACTAGGTACCAAAAGTATGCCAGAATTACATGTTCACAAACAGGAGAAAGAAATACTTTGGAGCATACTGTATGCTCAGCTTTCATTAATCTCTTTCTATAAGAAATCTATAGAACTTTGGCGATTCACACTCAAAAGGGAGATCTTTCATGATCCTTTTGAACCCAGCTGTCAAAAGTAACCTCAAATAATGCTAGGTGTTTTGGCTAGGTGTGATTTGTGTCACATTTGTCCACACAAGGGGGAAAAAAGGGATAGGATGGAGGGGCTTTGGTTACAAGGAGAGTTGCACCAGTTGATTTTCCAGGGCTTGTTCTTAAATGTCACAATTTGTTTGACTGTCATTTGTGAATCAAATGTATCATTTGAGGTGCTAAATAATTTCCCCATATGGCTATATTTAAGTACATTTCCTTTCCTAATTATGAAAAATACAGTTCCTTTGAAAAAAATTTACATGAAAGAATCAGCTTTAAAATATGCAACATTAAAATCACTATTATTAACTTTTTTTATTTTATCAAAAATGTAATTTTCCCCTGAATTCTTTTTTTTAAAAAACATTTGTGCTGATGATGGACATGACAGACTTGCAACACAAACAGTTCAGGGGTTTGACCTGCGGATGACCTATTTCACTTATTTTTGCTTCCATCTGGAACTGAAGAACAGAACTAGTACTTTTGTGGATCAGACTACTACATTTGGCTCCTTGTCAGTCTTAAAGCTGAGACCATTTATATCACCCTCACTGAAATTACACATCAATTTTGCAATTGATGCAAATGGTTTTCATTCCTCCTCAAACAAGAACTTCCAGAGCCCAGTCCCAGGCACATTTAGCCTTGAGTAAGCCCCCTATGTTCAATGGAACTTTATAGTAAGTGTACTGAAGAGTGAAATCTAATTCTTCATCCCAAGAAGTGCAGCCCTATTGAGTCAATAGGGCTTATATTAAGTCCCATTCATTCAGTAGGTCTACACACTAGGACTAACAATTGGATTTTGGACCAAAATCTGTGCAATACAGGAATAGAGGAAGCTTGTCAATAATGAGTTAGATCATTGGCACATTTGCCCCATTATTCTTGACACTGTCTGACAGCAGCTCTCCAAGGCCCTTTTCGCACAGCGTTTTGGAAGCGAGAGGGCCCCTTGAGCACCACATAAATGCGAGGAGCGGTCTGCATGACGCACTCACATTTATGCGACGCTCAAGGGCCAGATGCAGAGCGGGCACACATCTTTTCATTTTTGGCTTCAAGCCGAAAATGGTGTGCCGTCGCACAATGCTCCTGGGCCCCACGTGCACTCAGCCGCCGTGCGAAGCCTCCTGAGGTGCGCCGGTCACACTTCCTGCCCCAGCGCAGCCTCTAACTCCCAGGCTGCCCTGCGGAAGGAAGGGGTGGGGCGCGGGCGGGGCTCTCGTGCATCCAGGAAGGAGCTGCGGAGCCGAAGCAGGAGGCTTGTAAGAGCGTTCCTGCTAAGCCTTCTCGTGCGAAAACCCCAACCCAGCAGCACAAAAAGGTAACGTGCCAAAAGGGCCCAAGATGTCACTGTTTTTCCAAGCCTTAGTGTGGAGATTCCAGGAACTACACTTATATATCCCCTTGCATATGAAGCATGTGCTTTACTGCTGAGCTTAAAGCTCATTTCTTAACAATTACTTGATAGTTACAGCTTAACTCAGCTCCTCTAAGTACACTTGTATGGGACTTGCCTTAGAGCTTCAAAACAATGAATACTTTTCAACAGTTGGGCTTTTGAAATTCAACATTCAGTTGCTACCTCAGTAAAGAGAGGTACCTGTTTGGTTACATACATGACTTCTAACACAGAATGAGACTGAACTATCCTTACTGGACTAAACTGCTGACATTTTGGTCTTATTTACATCTGGATATGGTGGACTCATACTGATGTGAATGGATATGGTAGCAGCCATCTGAGGAAATATCCCAATAATGCCAGGTCAAATGTTACAAACATCTGTACCTCCATACAATTTTGTGGAAAGGACTAACGTAACAAAGTGATAATTAATAACCCATAACAATTTCTATGAAAATGTTGCTTATTGCCGTTTGTCTATTCATGCTGCATGCATTAGAGACAGAAGGACAGTGCAGCTTGAACTGACAAGAATGACATTCAGGAAACAACCAAACATCTATTTTGACACTAGAAAGGTAACTAGTGGACAAAATGGTGATCTCCAGAAAGTGGGTAGTTGTTTTCAGGGATGCAGTGGATTTCTGAGTCTCATTTCAGAATTATATGCCGAGGCATGTTGCACATTCCATGTTACAGTAGATGCAATGCACTCTACTTACTGACATCCACAGTTAAAAGGGTTGATCTCATATACTGGGGGAAAAAAAGCCAAAAATCACTGTTATCAGTTTCTTAATCCTTAGGACTAAACCCAATTGTTAGTTCTCTCAACTAAAACAGATTCATTGATGGATAGGTGTCAGTTTACATTTCTCCTCGGTTCACGGGTCAAATCTAGTTGGGGCTAAAAATGGGATTTAGGTCTTAAAACAGTCAGCGAAAATATTGTAAACAATTACTGGCTGAAAATCTACATTGCCCAGCATAGTGTAAGAGTTCCATAGATGGGCCTCCACTATGGACTGATGGTTTTGCTGCAATGGCCCTTTGAGAATGGCCAATCAATAGCTGATAGTGAATGTGGAGGATGAGAGAAGCACTTACGTCCCATAGCCAGACCAAAATCCACCAAGTTCTTGTTGATGATGTCATTGGCCTGCATCTCTGCTATGTAGCATATCTCGATGCTGCTTCTATTCCCTGTGCTCTCTGTTAAGCATGGAATGGTCATTTGGGGGGACAGCACAACAAAGCTGTGAGTTGGGCAGAGTTGTTCATTGTAGCTTGTGGAAAAGAATATCAAAGTCTGCAGTGACCAAAAGACGTATGTAGCTGTAAGGTGGACTTAGTTTGCATGTGTCAATAACAGGAGCCTGGCTGCTCTGTCCAAGTACTTTTTTTCCTTCAGAAATCTCTACCAGAATCTCTGACTATTTATTCTGTCACCACTGTAAATGCACTTTTATAGGTTTCTTCCAAGAGGCATAGATCAGAAACTCTAGCTGAAACAAGAAGACAACAACGAATCTTCAGCCAGGTTGCTCTGAGGTTCAGGTTACATCTGTTTTATATGTTTTCCTCCATTCCCCTTTTTGGATGGCAGTGACCTTAGGTATCTGCTTATATTGTCTACCTTTCACACTGGACAGTGAGTTCACATAAGAATGCAATATACTCTGAAACAGAAGTCGAACTGTCAATGAAATATATATATATATATGTGTGTATTACAGTAATAATGGGCACAATATCAAGTGTTAGCATCACAGTTATCACGCAGTCTGTTACCAGGTAGGTAACAAATCACAGATGTGATGAGGCACAGATCAAGATAGTGCTTGTTTTAAAGTGCTAGATTTTGTTAAATATACATTCTCTCTGCTTCTCTGCTCCCCCTTTCTCCAGAGCAATCATAAAATCAACATAAAGTGCTTTTAATAACAACACAATTTAATGATACTAGATTTGATATAACAGTATAAGTTATAAGCCTAAGCTGGTGCTGCTGTTTATGGTTTTGTTTAAAGTGGTCAGGATAAAAAGAAATAGTTGAAACTTACTAAGGTCTTAGCCTCAATTCTCTTCCCATTTATGCCTCTTTGACACTTAAGAAATTTCAACACAGTTTGTTCTGATTTATACCAGTTCAAATGAGAGGAGGATCAGGCCCCAGGTCCATTGCTTAGGAACAATTTTTCTTCTTCTTCTTCTTCTTTTTTTTTTTGCATATTTCTGTATTTAAAACTTGCATATCTTTTCATTCAACACTACTTAAGTGCAAAATGTGCTAGAAAGATTCCTCTAGCTTGGTGAACAGTTAAGTGTAAACCCTGAAAGAGTGTGCAAATAATTCAGGGCACAGACACTAAATGCCTTTTTGTACTATTTATTTTAACTTCTTTACCAGTGGAGTTGTTCACAAAGCCAGCATGACCTTCCAATTGCTGCACTTTCCATTTATTGATCTTTGGGTAGAAAGGGTACCCTCTCCCCAACACACAAAGGGATAAAATTCAGGTTGTGCATCCATTTTCAAGAATACCAACAGAACCCTGTCTCACTGATAAGAAACATCAGAATGCCTCATTTACACACCCCACTGTCTTTAAGTCTGAAAATCGTCTTCTTAATTCCAACTTAAAAACTACTTTCCTGGTCTCAGATTTGGTGTTCTTTCTAACAGAATAGAACATCGAATTTTTAAACAGAATTTCAAAGGGGTGTTTTAGATTTAGGATACAAATGGTGCAACTCACCCTGCTGATATTTTAAAAATGAAACTTGAGGTCTCAATGAATCTTGAAGTATTAAGCACACACAGAGAATTTAAAAAGTTTATTTCTCAATTCACCGATTTTGTAATGTAGCTGTAAGCTTACCCAAGCCCACCCTATTACCTTCAGACCTTGTATCCATCAAAGAAAAAGGCATAGATGAGGGTGTTGGGAACAGGCGCCCCTAAGCAAAAAGCGTTGCATTTCTGATTGTTGCATTCCACCTACCAACCTGTTCCAGTATTTGACTGTGACTGCCTTGGCCTTTATGAGGGTAATGCAAACCAGTTACTGGCATTGCCATAAAACAGGTCTGTCAAAAAAAGGAGAGTGAATGGAATATTTGGTCACACTGATTTCAATAAAGAAAACTGAAAGGAGATCAAATTATGATCAGGATGCATGATTTTCATTTTACTTGATGACTGTTAACTGTTCAGGGCAAGAAATCTACAGTGGATCCAGAGGAGTTCTGTTCCCTAAACCCACTTTGAGGGCATCCTCTTGTCTTTTACAAAAGAGGTGGCTTGTTTCAGTCAAAAGTTCATGCCATGCAGAAGCTCTTCTTGTGTGTTGAGTGTCAAGGCATTCCTTTTCAACTTTCAACAAAAAGTTCTGGGGCACAGATCAAATATTTTGATCACGTGTGTTACCATGTCCTCTTCCACCTGGCAATATGTGAACCTCAGGTGAGATATGATTCTCTAATCTGATAGTTTCCTGGCTACCATGGGTTCTTCCAGTAATATTTTCCATGGAATAAAGGCAATTTTGCCCTACAAGCTTGGGTGAGGAGGGCAAAGCAGCAGTCTCTAAGTGGTTCTTCTCTGTTCTATAAACGTTATCCCTTTGCCTTAAATAGCCACTATGAGAAATGCTGTATTTGGGGCTTGTGTTTCCTGGCTGGGCTTTTGGAGGGCTCGAATCATACAGCAATTGACCTTCATCGTCGGTGTCAGCATCAATATATTTATGTATCCCAGCATCATGGAAGTTAAAAACTACTGCTGCCTGCTTCTCAGGTGATTTTGTGGGAGTTCTAGCACTTGCAGTAGTGTAGACAGAAGTTTCTGGGCTCATTAAGGATCTATCAGAGTGTCCTGAACTATCTGTAGCAGCACCTGCAGCTCCCCTGTTCTTGAGAGGATCTGGATATATTCTCAGGACATTTGAAGCTGCTGATCCTACAGCATCTTCTTCCACAAAGTTAACTTTCAGAGATCGTAGTTTGAGAGGATTGGTAAGTTTTATGGAACTTCTGGGGCTTTCTATGAAAAAGGTAGAGCAATGGCCACTTTCTAGATTTGGTTTTATCTCCATGAGTTTCGCCCCACTTCCCTCTGACCTATATGGGTCCTGAAATGGATTTTTCCCACCTTTGCTAGGCAGTGTTGTTAATGGGCTATGGGAATACCTCCCAGAGTCAGGAAAGTCTGTAGCACAGCTGATGTAACTGTCAATGCTTGACATGCTTCTCATGTCAATTATTCCATCCGCCCGAGTAGTCAGCAAAGGGACCATAGGGCCAGGCATGGCCTCCATCTCTAATTCTTCTTTTGGCTTGCTGGGCTGACTTGATTCCTTCATGTTGAGGTTGGGCTGTGACTGAGCTTTTGCCATTTTGTTGTACATGTCTTCTAGTTGTTGAACATTCAGGTGCTGAGGACTGGAAGAAGACCGAGCCTTTTCTGGTGATCCTTGTTCCTTTGCCTCTAAAGATTTATTAGAGCTAGTTTCAGAAAGCGATCTCTTGGTCCATTTCCACTTGCTCGGGGATAAATGATTGTCTTGAACTTTATCCTTTTTCCCTGCATTCTCTCCCTTTTTTTCAACAACTATGTCCATCAGTTCTATACTACGGGCAAAAGCATCTTTCATATTCATGGATACAATGCTCCCATTTCTTTTTGCTCTTTCAAGAGCTTCTCTGCGCTTGATGGCTTTTTCCTGCCTCTTCTGCTCCTTGTAGAACTCAGAAAAGTTATTTACAATGATTGGAATAGGGAGGGCAATAACCAAGACCCCCGCAATACAGCACAACCCACCAACAATCTTACCTAAGAGTGTTTTAGGATAGATGTCTCCATACCCAACTGTTGTCATAGTTATTGTTGCCCACCAGAAGGATGCTGGGATGCTCTTGAATTTTGTATCTTCCTCATCTTTTTCTGCAAAAAACACTAAGCTTGAGAAGATCATAATTCCCATGGCCAAAAACAAAATGAGCAATCCAAGCTCATTGTAGCTTCTCCTCAATGTAAATCCCAGGGATTGCAAACCAGTGGAGTGCCTGGCTAACTTTAGAATTCGGAGAATCCTCATGATACGAAAAATCTGAACCACTCTCCGCACATTCTGGAACTGAAGTACACTTTTGTTTGACTCTGTGAGGAAGATGGTGACATAGTAGGGCAAGATGGCTAGTAAGTCAATAGCATTCAATGGACCTTTGAAAAACTTCCATTTCTTAGGAGAGGAAAGGAACCGCAAGAGGTATTCCATTGTAAACCACGCAATGCATACTGCCTCCACATGGGCTAGCTGAGGATTATCCGTAGCATGTCCATACTCATCTGTGCCTTGGAGTTCAGGAAGTGTGTTGAGTGACAAGGCAATTGTAGAGAGGACGATGAACATGATGGAAATAATAGCCAAAATCTGCAAAGAAAACAGACAGTGGTTAGTGTTACGGAAAGGTTTAGATATTTAGCATCAACAAGTGGATTACATCTTCTCCAACAAGATGGCCTCACATTCCAATCAAATAAAAGGCAATACAGACACAAAACTATATATTTGAGATTATTACTTATTAGGAAGATAGGAAACAAGTGTTTACTGCTGCAGTGTAATCTGTTCTAAGTAATACCACAGAAAGCTACTAGCTCCGTAGTGGGAAATAAAGATTTGTATGTCATTTCCAGGACCCCTAACTACAGATATTTAAGACTTGAGCCATTTTGGGAGTAGTCAAGCTGAAATGCATTAACACAAAGCTGGGGAAAATGTGGTGCTCCAGATGTTGACGGATTGCATCTCCATTTAGTCTTGGGCAATCCAGCCAATGGTGAAGGGAGTTGCAGTCCAACCACACACTCTCCACCTCTGCTTTAACAAACATTATAATTATATACAGTATTCACACTTGGCATCTGTGTAAGGTTACTCCCCGCCTTGTTATCCAGTTTATCCTCAACTGAACCTCAACTAGTATCTCCTCATGCCTTTCTAACTTGCTTTATGCATCCGACGCTGTACAGTGTTACTTATGACAGCTTTGCCCACAATAAATCACTTAAATCCTGGGCATTTGTGAAATGACTATCACCTTTTTTTGCCAAACATAAAATACCAGGCACAGCTACTTATTTGAACAAGAATCTAATTAAATAAGATGCTGATATAGTATAAACTGCCAGTTCTAATCACAGTCACACCCTAATATAGTAGGATCATGGTGCTAAACATTTTGTATTTGTCAGGAGTTCACATGACATATACTTACTACATTGCA
Source organism: Cyclura pinguis (assembly GCA_030412105.1). Taxonomy (NCBI): domain Eukaryota; kingdom Metazoa; phylum Chordata; class Lepidosauria; order Squamata; family Iguanidae; genus Cyclura; species Cyclura pinguis. Next base: position 28,199,737 of record CM059602.1, on the reverse strand, counting down.
TATTATAACATTATAGAATAGAAACCTGTGCTCTGCAAAAATACTATTTGGATTTTATCCCAGTCTTCCTATAAGGAGCTTGTGATTGGTGTACAGGAATTAATGACTAAGGAGTTCCTACTCCCCTTCATTATTCTCAGAACAGGAATATTCATTAAGTTAGGCTGAGAGGTTGTGATTGAGCCAAGGTCTCAAGTCTTAATGAGTATTAAGGCGGAATGTGGAGCTGAACCAATGTTTCCTCAATGCTCATCTAACACTTCAATCAGTATAATATATCAGTTCAACAACAGATTTTCCTTTTAGGACTACTGAGAAAGGGCATGGGTTTCACGATATTTTAGGCACATTGTGAATGGTGCATCCAATTATACATTAAGGAGAATGCATATTGCCTGGTATTAATAAGCTTTTCCTCCTGCAATGAGATTTCCTCAGAGATCTATGCTACAGCAATCTTACTGAAGCAATATGATGGTAAATTTGCATTTAGCTAATGATTAAACATGATATAAAGCATGCTAAATGCAATACACGGGGGTGAACATTAGCACATGCTTTGAGAAACTTATTTCTTTAATTGAGGAAGCATTCTTTCTAGATATATCCTAAGCATATTTTGTAGTTTGACCCTAACAGGATACTGTACACAGATTTCAAAACAACTGAAATGGTTCTTGGTCTGTTTTCAAGCACAATTCAAAGTGCTGGTTTTAACATTTAAAGTCCTACACATCTTGTAACAAGGATACCTTAAGGATCTCCTTTTCTCACGTGAGCCTTCCTGGATGTTATCATTTTTCCTCAGAGACTTTTATACTCCCATTTGCACCTTTGACCATTTGTGGTTGCCATTTTGCCATGTTCCCCTAGAATATCCCATGAAACCCTGGAACTTGTGTTGGCTTCTCTGCGCTGGTGTATTCCTCCCTCTTTGTTTTGCTTTGTTTATTCAACTTGCAGCAAGAAAAGGCAAATTGCACAAACTGAATAATTTAAGGTTCTGTTTATTTGGTCTGTATCAACTTTTCACTAGAAGCTATGATTACAAATGTAGACTGTTGGACTGTGGACATACGATAATACTTGGTAAAGTGGAAGGCAGTAGAGAAAGAGGAAGACCACATTACAGGTGGATTGATTCAATCAAGGAGACAACAGTCCTGACTTTGCAGGACCTGAGCAAGGCAGTTGATGACTGTAGATCTTGGATGTCTTTCATTTCCTGAGTTACCGTAAGTTGAAGTTGACTTAGCAGAAAATAACATCAACTACTCATGGAGCCAACTGGGGTAGTACTGAAGGCATAGTTCTCACACACTTTCAAGTGTATCTCCATGACATGAAGGGTAAAACATTCCTCCTTTTCTTTCCAAAAAATTCTGAGATTGCTGTATGTCCGCTACAACTGCCTTTATTACTCTGCACTTAGATAGAATCACTGCACACCTATTTGCTTCAGAGGACTTACGTCCTTCATTTTCAAAGCATTCACGTTCCTCAAAAATATTAAAAACACTGCAGTCGGTTCATAAAACCTCAACATGTATCAGTCTCACAATAATGGAATAAAGCAACCATATAAAACAATAGACCAGTGATAACAGCACTAAGAAAGGATCCACTGCATCAAATACCATCTGCCTAGAAAGACTGATGGAATAGGAGAATTTACACTAACTTATAGAAAGAAGCAGATGCAGGGGAGAGCTAATGGATTTCACAGGAACAGTGTTCCATAAGGTGGGCGCAGTCACCAAGAAGGCCCTTTCTCTTCTTCTGGATCAGGATGAAGAGGGGGCTCCCCACTAGATCTTAATATACAGACATGCTGATGTAAGAGAAATCCCAAACATATTCAGGACCGAAGACTTTTAGGATTTTAAAGATAATCACCATCAGAGTTCAATTCAATATCTCTTAATTTCACCTCCTAACACCTGTTTCTTAGACTATTTTCTTGCCAACACATTTGCCTAAATTCTATGCTTAGTCCTACATAGAGTAAACCCATTGAACTATTGGTTTTTACCTCTGTGTTGAGTCATCACTCAATATTTGATTCAGGCCCTTTCTGCACCTTACCTTCTTCTGGTGCTGGGGTGCGGGGATCGTGCAAGCAGCCTCTGGCAAGAGGCTCTCACGTTCGGGGTCCTTCGGCTCCGCATGAGCTGCCTGCTCGAACGATAGCCCCGCCTCTTCCTTCCGCAGTGCAGCCTGGGAGTTTCCCAGGCTGCACTGGGGCAGGAAGCACAACCGGTGCCGCTTCGGAGGCATCACACACCAGGTAAGTGTGCGTGGGGCCTGGGAGCAATGCTTGATTGCACACCATTTTCGGCTTCTAGCCGAAAATGAGAAGGTGCACGATCGGTGCCTGCTGTCCCCTGGAGCGTCGTGCGATTGTGAGTGCATCATGCAGATCACTCCTCACAATCGCACAACCCTCCGGGTACCCTTTCGCATGGAAAATGCCATGAGGAAAGGGCCATAGTTAGTCTTCTCTAATTGGGACTGACCAGTAAGATTTTGGCCACTAAATCTGTAGCACTGACATGGTGTTATTCCCTGCCTGTGTTTTGTATTGTCACACCATTCTCCCAGTCACTTCCCATTGTGCTTTTCACTGACAGAGAGCAGTCATGATTCACCTGCTTTGGTGCAGCATAGATCTTACAGTTCAGCATCAGATGCTTCTCTGAGCCGCTCCCAAGAAGTATTGGCTCTTAACAATATTGCTCTCTCAGAACATAATTCAACATAAACAGCCAGGATTCCAAGAACACAGAGCAACAGCTGTTTTCAAGTGAGTTTTCCCTCATATTCAATTGTTTCCACTACTGCAGGTAAAGGAGTTCCTGCCTGATTTTTTTTTTTTGTGCTTCCTAGTAATTTCTTAGAGTTAAGTAACTTAAGACAATCCAGGCAACATTTTAAAAGGGATATACTTAAAATTGTAATAATGTAATTTTCTGTATTTTACTGTGGTTCATCAGGAATCTATCAGGCAAAATGGAACAGACAAGGGAGTAGCTATGCAGGGCAAGATGATTTGCTGTCCTCAAATATGAATTCTGTCCCTCCCATGAAATTTTCCCTCGTTCTCCAAATCTCTAGCATTGCAAAAAGTGAGACACTGAATATCACTCACATCCAGAATTCATACGTTCACTGGGTTCACATTTCCTTAGCAACTGTGCTTACTCCTTTTCTTCAGGGGGCTGAACTGCATTTCTAAATAAATAAAGTTTTAAGTACTGAAATGTTAAAAATTTGAGGAAGGAAAGAAAATGTCATTTGGTGTGTCAAGAGTTCTTATGGAGGGGGCCATGTTCTCATTTTGGCCCTCTTGTATTTACAGACCTGGGAATAGAGATACAATCGTAGAAGCTTAGGCCATTTCCACACTGCACTGTTATATAAGTGCTATTATTCCACTTTCAACATCCTGTGAAATTCTGGGACTTGCAGTTTAGGGAGGGGCACTTAGAATCTCAGCCAGAGACCTCTTTGGCCTCAGTAAACTACAAACCCCAAATTCCACAGGATGTTGAAAGTGGCATAATAGCACTATAAGAGTGTAGTGCAGAAATGGCCTCAAAGAGACCACAAGGGCCGTCTTGTTCAACTCCCTATCATGCAGAAATACACAAAAGATGTTCATCCAACCTCTGCTAAAAGATCTGCAAAGATGGAGAGCCCTCCCTACCCTGAGGCAGTCTATTTTATTGTGGAAGATGGTTGTAAGGTATCAAAATTAGCACCAACCCAACTATTAGGTAGGTGGCATACAGTTTGGGCAGTGGTAGTGGTGCTACTGGTAACAGGGAAGCTTAGGCAGTTTAGAGATGCTTACAGAATCTGCCTGTGCCACATTCTGGCAGAGATGTTGAACTTCCTTTGAGCCAGTTATAAATACTAATACATTTTTATTTGTTACCCACATCTCCCCAAGCTTGAAGAGGGGTATGACATAGATACAATTAAAAACAAATTATGACTAAAATACCCTAAAAAAATAAAACATTTAAAATACAGATATATCCTAGTTAAAATATAACATAATTAAAAAGTAGAGTTAGAAGTACAAATACAATTAAAACTACAATGAAAAGTATATTTAAAAATAGACTGGGTAGGCCTGCCAGAAGAGATAGGTCTTTAGTACTTTTTTGAATTCGGACAGCATATTTTGCTGTCAGATCTTTTCTGGCAGGTCATCCCACAGTCTAGGGGCAGCCGACAAGAAAGTCCTCTGGGTGACTGTTGCCAGTCTAATCCCGGCTGGTTTAAATAAATGGACCCCGAAACAGAATTAAATGTGCCCAGAAAAAAAATGTATTTCTGAAATTTCTCAAGCCGGGTAAGAGGGGATTCCTTCAGCCTTTTCAGCCTCTTTAAAGTTAACAAAAATTACCCAAAGGGGATTTGCATGATATAGATACCACCCCACATCTTTTTATTAGGTATTTTTTCAGCTGAACCATCTCATGTTTACCTTCCCTGACACACCTCAAAAATATTGCATTTTCATTTATCTCCCACTTTGCTTGAGCCCTGTGTGAAAAACACACTAGAAGTATATTAAGCAATGAACTTGTTCTCCCAAAAAGAACTTCAGTTTTTTTTTTAAAAATGGCCCAATTCCCAATAGCACAGTGATATGGTAATGAAATCACACAAATATTTAAAATGATGTTTTGATTCTTTGAAGGACAGAGGTTAGTTGTTTTCTAACAATTCTCGTCCTAAATTACTTACATTCAATTACAATATTGATATTACTGGTACTGAATATTGCTAATTGACCTATTGTTATGGGTTTACATTTTTGATAGGTTTTTAAAAAATTGGAATTGACTTACAATAATGCATTACTATTGTCATTACAGGTACAGGTAAAATGACTATGGCTACGACTATTTCTTGTATTTATTTTTTTCCTGGCATTTTCACTTACATGTACAAAATGAATTAAAACAACATCCTAAAATCCAGAAGTTCTGTCCGTATTCAGTTCAAGTAGAATGAAAGGTTCTCAGAACAATAATAGAACTGAGGAATTCCTTTCATCCTTATTATTAATCCTACTGATACTTTGCCACAACTATAAAATACTATTTGGAAACTTTCCACAAATAATAAAATATCTTCTACCATCTCTGCTGGGGAAAAAATATGTATAATTGTGCGTGAATCCTCAGGACAATTTCACACACAGTATCAACGCTGACTTGAACTTCCCTTGAACTGCTAGTATAATCTCTGTAGAAATTGCCAATATAGGACAGAAGGCAGAAGAGTGTCATTTTAAAAACAAATGTACATTCTGCCTAAGGTTTCATGTATACGCTTTTATACTTGCATCACAAAATGGGAAGGGCACTTGCAGGGTAGATCTTAAGTTATATCCATCACAATAACACAAGTTTTTTTTTAAATAAACTATGGCTAGTCCTAATCGTTAACTGTTTAGGGAGCAATGAAAATCCAAAAAAGCAGACCAAAAAAAAATGAAAAATTCTCTTTCAAGTTACAAAAGCCTTCCTGGCAGGTCACCTAGGGCCCTTGCCCTTCAGATCTAAAAAATGGCAAAATGACTCCCACAACCCCTGGGGGTCTTTTTTAAAACGTTTTTGGCAGTGGGGTGTACGGCTTTGCAAGGTTGGGGAGGGCAATGCAGCCCCCTAGCCTCTGACAAATGCCTAATCCTGACACACACATATCATATCAAATGATATGTTAAAAAGAGATTTACATAAAAAATGAATATGATTTTTCAGGGTTTTTCCCCCAAATGTAGGTTAATGTGAAAATTGGATCTATGGACTTATGGTTGAACATAAACAAAGCAAATATAGACTGATTTGAGATGCTGTGGTGTGACTGAGGGAGTGACAACTTACAAACATTTGCTGTGTCCTGAGTGAGGCCCTTTTCGCATGGCATTTCTGAAGCGAAAGGGCCCCTTGAGCGTCGCATAAATGTGAGGAGCGGTCCATATGACGCATTCACATTTGTGCGACGCTCAAGGGCCTGACGCGAACCGCACACGCATTTTTTCATTTTCGGCTCAAAGCCAAAAATGCTGCGCGGTCGAGCATCGTTCCGGGGCCCCACGCGCACTTACCTGGTGTGCGGAGCCTTGGGAGCCGGGCCTCTCCTCCGTGCCGTCTGGCAGGTCCCAGGCTGCACTGCAAATGGAAGAGGCGGGGCGCTCACGCGACCAGGAAGCAGCTATGGGGCTGAAGCAGGAGGGACGCGACAGCGTTCCTCCCAAGCCTTCATGCGTGAGCTGAGCAGCCCAGCGCCGGGAAAAGGTAAGGTGCGAAAAGGGCCTGAGTCAAACAGTGGGTCACTAATCAATTCTGCCCAGAGGCTTTTCCCACGGTATCATAGCTCCTCATCGCTAGAAGCTTGTATTCCATATTCAATTATTCACATGGGAGATATATTTTCCCACATAAGTGAACTACAGGTGAATGGCTCTTAATCCCTTGCCCCCTACAACTTGAGGAAAGGACAACTGTGTGACAATTCTTTCATAATATAAACAACCAGCAAAGAGGAATAAGCAGCTGAGAGACATCAGGGAGAATCCTGACGGATTCAGGGACTTCCCAGCTGTTTAAAGGCTTCTTTGAACTATTTTAGCTCAGTGACTATAAACTACATGCTATAGTATGTAGTCTTAAAAACAAACAAACAACCCCAGACTCTGGCATGTTTTCCACAATTCTTTCACTCTCTGCAAGTGTGGGATAATACTGAGGATCCACTCAAAATCTCAGAAAAATGGAGATACTCATCAGGGGCGACATGAGAAGCAAAAAAGCAACCAAATATGCATCCTTTCATGAACCTAAAATCCCTCCCCCCCCCCACTTCAAGGGGATAAACCATATTGCATTTGTGAAGACAATTCATGTCAAGGTGCTCTCTGCTTTTATCATTTTAACACTGAAAGATGACACTTCTAAAAAGCTTGTTACCTTAGATGCTCTGCTCACTCAAAGTGTGTTATTTTTCTTCCCCCCCCCCACCTTCCTTCATGTTATTTCTCTTGCTTTCGTCAAGTACAAAATGGTGTGTTTGGTGGCTTTTTGATAGTTTAGTTCAATCAGTAATGTGCCAAGAGACCATGAAATCCGCTAAAAGTAATTAAGTCAACACTATTAGTCTGATTGCTGAAGAAACATTCCTTTCCTGAATATGCATGAAAATAAGTGATACTTTCCCCTCAAAAAACATGGTGGAGGGAGGTGGGGAGGAAACCTAACTACTGTAATATTATTGTCACATTCTATGTTGTGTACTTTTTCTTGCCTCAAAAAGGGAGGAAAACAGCAGCATTATCAAACACTTCAGCTCCAAAGTTATAATTATGTTTACGGGAAGGAGAAATACAGTTGCTGATGAGATGCCGGTTGGTTGGTTTGTGAGAAAATAGCAAGAGCATGCCAATGATCTATTCACAATTCAAAAGCACACACCAGAAAAACAACAGCCTACAATTAAAAAATATTGCTCAGTGCTTGTTTTTCTTGAGAAACACCAGTTGAAGTATTAAATATGGGTATAAACACCAAGATGCCTGTTTAACAAGCATGGACAACCACTCATTCAGTGAAATGGTGCATATGAACTGCATGTAAAGGTCAGTGTGTGAGGAAGTTACTTTTTGAACTACAACTTCCAGAACTTCCAACATCATGATCAAGGGCTTCTGGGAGAAAAGGAAAATATTCTTCCAAACTCTGTGTAAGGTCTCATCAATTGATCTACTCACACATACTTTATCGAGCGAGAAATTGGGAAATGCCTCTGTTCTCTATCCCCTAGACTGGGAGGTTTTAAACTTTAAATTCTTTCTGTTGGAAATTCTTCTGAAGGAACTTGCAAATTTGTGTAAATTCTTCATAAGTAAGCAAACAAGCTTATCTTCTATCTACATTAGTCAAATCTAATAGATGCAGAAGTACTTACCATGGAGAGGCCAGGTATTTTAGTCTTATGAAAAATGAAATTAAATGAAATTCTAACAAAATCTACTTTTCTGTAAAGCCTAGAAGGTTACCAGGGCTGAACTACAGGCATACTCTCCAGCATTTCACAGATGAAAATTGGGACACATATGGTCAAACAAATAGAGTGTGGTCAAGATGGCAAAAGTTATTAATGAGATAAAACAGGAAAGCTAGAAGAGTCTGCAGCAATTTGCTTTTGTCTGAGCCTACTGAGAGGGTAAGAGTCCACTCCTTCCTCTCCTTTCCTCACTGCTAAGTTAATTGCAAGCAGAACTACTTTTGCACTTTGAACTCAATTTGCAACAAATGAAGTAAAGCGAGGACAAAGGGTGAAAGTGGGAGAAGGAATGAGAAACATTTCACTGGGACATTTTTATTTTTATTTTTTCATGTTTATTATTTTATTGATAGAAGAAAAATTATAAAGTATATATTAGCTAATAACCATTATCCAGGTGCATTATATTTTGAATATTTTAAATATTTTAATTGGAATTGAAAAAGTGGGACAATAAAGGATTAATCAAGGCTGTCCCTTCCAAACTGGAGCAGTTGGAGATCATGTAAATATAGATCCCACTGTGGCCAGGAAGTTAAAACCAAGCAATACACCAAGGCCACGAAATCCTTTTTACACAGGCAAGACCACACCTCAAAATGAAACTTTGCATAATCCTTACTGTTCATGAAGACTCAATGAATTAAGACATGTTGATGCTCTAAACTTTATTATATCTAAGAGGTCCCACAGCATCAAACCTTTCTTCATTTTTAAACATTAATAGTTATGTTGAAGTTTAGATGGTCTTTAGTAAAAAGCCAAAGATTTGTACAATCTGAAGAGAAACCAGAGTAAACCAGAAGTTTACATGGTCTTCATAATCTGAGGTCCTAGCTTACTTAAGAGAGCCAGTATGTTGCATTAGTTTGAGTGTTGGGCTAGAACTCCAGGAGACCATTGGCAAGCCACCTCCATGACCTTGGGCAGCTCATTCTCTCAGCCTCAGAGAATCCCTCTGAACAAATCTTGCCAACCTGTCTCTCATGGCAGATTCATCTTAGAGTTGCTATAAGTCAGAAATGACCTGAAGGCACACAGGAAGCTAGACCACAGATGGAGAATGCAATCTTGAAGATTTTTCAAGAGCTTATTATGGATTGCTCACTGCACAGGACAATCTCTTTCTGTCTCTCTCCTTCTCCTCCTCCATCTTTGTAGGCATCCTCCCTCCTTTATGGAGAGCTGTCATACTGTGAGAAACATAGATGTAAAATCATGACTGCTCTCGGGGAATTGAGTTCTGCAGAAACCTACTACAACCAGATCTCTGAAGGTTACTTTTCTGAAATACAACTCCCAGAATCTCCAACTAGCTGTACTAGATGAGACATTCTAGGAGAATTAACCTCAAAACAGTATCTTTCCTCGAAACTAAGGCCATTTCCGTATGACACTGGTTTTTTTGTTTTTTGTCCCTTGATCGTCCACCATGTTACTAGTTCCAGTGAGAAGCAGAGGCCTCCATCTAGGCTTTCACATAGCTACTAACTCCATTGAAAAAGATTTTGGCCATTTCAGCACTATACTGTTATAGTGCTATTATTCCACTTTCAACATCCTCTGGAATCCTGGGGTTTGCAGTTTAGGGAGGGGCATTTAGAATTCTCAGCCAGAGAGCTCTTTGGCTTCAGTAAACCACAAGCCCCAGAAGTCGGCAGGATGTTGAAAGTGGAATAATAGCACTAGAACAGTGTAGAGCAGAAATGGCCTAAATCTTAGCAATTACCTTTTATTTTGCAGTAAAAGGAAAAAAGGAAAAATATCAGTTGGATTTTGAATGAAGCAAAGCTAATTAGTACACACTGTCCAGTAATACTCTATTTTAGGTGGAATTTATATGTCAGTGGAAGGCAGGGATTGGCATGCTGAAAGATTTATTTGCTATAGAATATTCATGAATGGTAAGGATGAATGAACAGATCTACAAGATGCCTGGGTAAAACAATGAGAACTGTCAGAAGAGAGGGATACAGTTTGGGAGATAATGCAGTGGAAAAAAATTGCATTTATTCTTTACATTTTAACATCCAAAGTGTTTTACAAACTTTACATACTAATATTTATTGTTAATTCATAAAGTGGTCTGCCATTTTCATTTCCAGTATGAGGAATGGGAACTCAGACTGAGGACATTTCTGCACTAGATGGTTACAGTGCTATTACTCCGCTTTCAATATCCTATGGAATCCTACGGTTTGTAGTTTAGGGAGGGGCCTCCTCTCCCTAAACTGCAAACCCTAGGATTCCATAGGATATGGAAAGCGGAATAATAGCACTGTAACCATCTAGTGCAGAAATGTCCTAAATATGGGAATCAAAAGTGAAAGCAAATGCTGAACCAAGGCAGGAATATAGTAGGTGAAGCCCCTAGTCTGCCATGTCCAGGAAGAATCCAAAGTGCTGGTGATGACTGTAAAACCCTGAATGGTTCAGATCCAGGTTATTTGAAGGACCTTACTCTCAAGTACAAAGCGGTCCACGTTTTGAGACCTGTAGATGCCTGTTAGGTTGTGAGGCTCTTGCCATGGGAAATGAGTATGGTCTGCTGAATGTGCATTGAGGCAAAGGTAGTCAACCACTGCATAGTAAATTATTATGTATCACTGCTAGGCTTTGCTATGATTGTTACAAAGCATCTATTTCTAATTGTTCATTGCAAAAAAGTATCCATGCTAGGCTTTGCTACAATTGTTATAAAGTATTGCTAATTGCTCAGGGCAACAATGTATCCTGGGAGAGGGGAAGAACAGATAAGGGCAACAATGAAAGTAGTGACTGAGGAGACATGTTGTTTTGAGAACCTGCTGCCTGTGAGATAAGAGCAGGAAAAATGTGACTGGGAGAGGCATTTAGAATTCTCAGCCAGAGAGCTCCTTGGCCTCAGTAAACTACAAACCTCAGAATTTGACAGGATGTTGAAAGTGGAATAATAGAACTATAGCACTGTAGTACGGAAATAGCCTGGAACTGAACCTAGGACTGTGTGCACAAAAAATATGTGCTCCTGTATGGAGTTATGCACTTTTCCATCAGTGAATACACAGCTGAAGATTTTGAATACACTGGAATCAATGGCTGCACAATGCATTTTGATTGGCAGTGCTAGGAAGTGCTTTCCTTCATGGATCTGGGAGCACTAAAACAAGAAGCAAAACTGACTACTATTAACACCAGTATTTTTCCCTCTTTTCTCCAGTGAAACCAGCAGACACTCTGCACTGCTATATGGGCTTCAGATTAACAGCATCACTAAGACTAAGATGTTTGGCAGCCAAGTGATGGAAGCCTAATACCAAGTCACAGGCTCTTATTTCTCAGAATGGGGGACAATCTAAATTCCTCTATCAATCACTTAGGGCAGTTCTGCAGTGCTTACAAGAAAGGGAAAACTAATGGGACACTTTTATTCTTTTATCCAGTAGTATAGCCGGAGCCAGCATATTCTTTCACAAAAGGAAAAGTGCTGTTTTCTAGAACCAACAGTGCTGAATCTTGTGTAGCAATTAACTCTTAGAGAAATTAATTTATCCCACCCACCCCCCACATCAGCACATATATATCATATCATATCATATCATATCATATCATATCATATCTTCTTTTCTGGTAGATGGGATAACAGCAAGACACTGTGAACACACATGAATAAATGGAACCCCCTAAGGCCATCTCATAGAATCATAGAATCATAGAAATGTAGAGTTGGAAGAGACCACATGGGCCATCCAGTCCAACCCCCTGCCATGCAGGAACACCCTCAAAGCATTCCCGACAGATGGCCATCCAGCCTCTGCTTAAAAACCTCCAAAGAAGGAGACTCCACCACACTCCGAGGCAGCATATTCCACTGCCGGACAGCCCTGACCGTCAGGAAGTTCTTCCTGAGGTTCAGGTGGAATCTCCTTTCCCGCAGCTTGAATCCATTGCTCCTTGTTCTGGTCTCTGGAGCAGCAGAAAACAAGCCCTCTCCTTCCTCTACATGGCATCCCTTCAAATATTTAAACATGGCTATCATGTCCCCTCTTAACCTTCTCTTCTGCAGACTAAACATACCCAGCTCTCTAAGTCTATCCTCATAGGACATGGCTTCCAAGCCTCTCACCATTTTGGTCGCCCTCCTCTGGACCTGCTCCAGCCTGACCATGTCCTTCTTGAATTGGGGTGCCCAGAACTGGACACAGGATTCAAGATGAGGTCTAACCAAAGCAGAGTAGAGTGGTACCAGTACCTCCCTCGATCTAGACACCATACTCCTATTGATGCAGCCGAGAATTGCGTTGGCCTTCTTGGCTGCCGCGTCACACTGCTGACTCATGTTCAGCTTGTGGTCTATTAAAACTCCTAGATCCCTTTCACACATACTGCTATCCAGTCACGTGTCCCCCATCCTGTATTTCTGTATTCCATTTTTTCTACCTAAGTGTAGGACCTTACACTTCTCTCTGTTGAATTTCATTTTGTTAGCTTTGGCCCAGCTCTCCAATCTATCCAGGTTCAGAGAGCCAGTGTGCTGTAGTGGTTTGGGCTTTAGACTATGACCCCAGAGACAAGGGTTTGATTCTCCACTCAGTCATGGAAACCCACTGGGTGATGTTGGGAGTGTCACACACTTTCAGCTCCCAGAAAACCCCATGATAGGTTCACCTTAGGGTCACCGCAAATTGGAAACAATTTAAAGGCACATAAGGATAACAGCAAGGCCAACTCGGTGGTCTTGGTACAAAGATCTTCCAAAGACTGCCAGTTCTAACAGCACAGGTTACTGAGACGTTGACATTCGTATTTCCCCGTATGAGAACATGCAGACCTACTCCCTTAGCTGCAGATGAGGAAAAGACAGACTGTGTGATAGCTAACGGATGCAATGTTGCACAGCTAGAAATAAACTATCTACATATATTAGTTTATTCTCAGGTAGCACTCATATTTTTATGGATTATGGGCATTCCAGCTTAAAAGCCTTTAATGCTAACAAAGTAAAGGCATTCTGCCAGTGTTCTTTTTCTCCTTGACAGATATTCCATGGTAAGAAAAAGAAAGAAAAAGTTAGTGCATGTGTGTGTTTAGTGTTATGCACGGAGGACAAAATAACATAAAATCCATACAATTCAGTAAATGGGCCAGGACAATGGTTAGGATTAGGGTAGTGGACATATTGGCTGGGGTATTCTGAGAATTGTAGTTGGAATTTTTCCCCCCCAAGCTCTCATTCTGTTAAGTTTTCGCTCAGCACTATCTAGTAGCAACCATGGCTGTACAACAATGTTTCTTGCAGTATGGCTGCTCTCTCACAGAGATGTGAGAGAGATACACCCACATCCAACCATGCATACAGACTGTCCTGTGTTGTAAACTATCAATTGTTAACATCTTCAGTTGGATTTAGAGGCCTGGAGTTCTTAGAGGTAAGAATGAAGGGTTTCTTGGATACTTAAAAGATGTAGGCTTTATTATTCTCTAGTTCCTTCCCTACACAAGGCCACAGGCCAACTGTTCTAGCCTTCCCTACACATCCCATTTAAAAAAGAAAAACAACTTGGAGTAGATTATCTATAAATGGTTTAGGACATTCTAACAAATCTGGCCTAGATCAAGGAATAGATTCTCTGCAAACAATATACTTTCATGATTGCTTCACACTGCTAGATTCTTCTGTATTCTTGAATTCTGTAATGATGACTGGAGTGTCAGGCCATTTCTGCACTCTTATAGCACGATTATTCCACTTTCAACATCCTACAGAATCTTGGGGTTTGCACATACACACATATTTTACTTTCAAGTGCAGTTAGTCTTCCTTTTTGTAAATGCTACATAGTAGAGCATATTGTAAGTACAGAAGTATAGTAAAGTACCCCTCTGGCAACTAATGGCTTAATGAGACAAGAAAATGGAAATCTGCTCATAGATGCATCTCTTCAAAACATGTCAAATAGCAGCCAATTGAGGGCACTGATTTGGATCAGACTACAACACAGGAGAAATATTGTTTTCCTAAAGAAAACTGGCCATCAAAGATGCTTTTTGCCTCATATTTGTATAGCCTCCCAATGGGGAAAATAAAAGTTTGGAAGGAGAAGCGTTCATTTTCATCAAGGGAATGACAGCAGAAGGCAAATGGTTAACTTTCCTTCTCCAAGATTCTGTTCCAAAACTCTCTTTCTCCTCCTCCCTCACTTCTATTTATTAAATTGAAAGGAGTTGGAGACCTGATCACAGGTCCCCATCCCCTTGTCTGGTTAGGCCCATTGCCCTACAAATATTACTACTGGGCAGTTTATTAGTTACCATAATTACCATACATTTAAGTGTTTAATGCATTTTGCAATTCAAAGCAAATTTATCCTATTTTATTCATTAGCACAAGATGCCAGGGATAGAAATAGGGATTTTTCCCACTTTCCATTTCAAACAAAATTGAAAACACATTCTGCCTGTTTCAACAGCACATATGGAAAAGGAGTCCTGTATGCATAACACAACACAAGAACTGCTGGTTTTTGCAAGATAGGGGTGAGGGAATTGCAGATAAAACAAATTCCCTTTCTTGTCTGTGCAATCCCATTTTGTGATTCTGTACACAGAAAACCAGAGCATCCTGCATGTGTGGGTAGAGCAGATTCAGTTCTGTGCTGCCAAAAGCACAGGACCTTGCACATGAGGAAATGAGACCAATACAAACTTCTGTTCTCATCCATGTATAAATACTCACTCTTGATTTTTGCTGTTTTACTATCTCTACCTAAGGAAGCCTATAAAGCTTTGAAAACTAGCATGATTTATTTTGCTTCTTTTGATTGGCCCAATAAAGGAATCACCACAGTATGGATTCTGTATCTTTTTTTTTTTTTGGTCAACACAGCCCTAGAATTAATTAATTAATTACTTTCTTTTTTTTGATCTGAGAACACCAAATTTCATTGCAAACTGTGGATGTTAAACTTCAGGAAGTGGATTTTGTGTCATCATACACTGGGGACTGTTTTTCTGATGACTACAAGGTGAACCTGATTTGCCTTCATTTGATTTGCTTGACTTGCTTCCACACAGAGTTTTGTATCCCATATCCTCCAATATGTCACAGATGAAAATTGTGACATATGTGATCAAGAAATATCAAAGCATGGTCAAGTTGGCAAAAGTTATGAATGAAGAGGAACAAACAAGCTAGGACAGGCTGCAGCAATTTGCTTCTGCCTGGGCCTACTGGAAAAGACAAGATTAGACCCCTCTTTCCCTCTCTTCCCTGCTGACTTACTATATATACTTGGGTATAAGTTGACCTCATGTATAAGTCAATGGCAAGTTTTGGAGTCAGAATTATTGACTTTAATATGACTTGTGGATAAATTGAAGGTCATTCCATGAAGAGGGGAAAGCACTAGCACCACCTCAGGGGGCCAGCTGCCCCTGCCATTTTTCCAATTTTAAAAAAATTAAAGTTAAGGTACAGTATAAATTCCTATTTTTTTTTTTTAAAAAGGAACCATTTCCTTCTCTGAGTAGCCTGGTGAAAGGCAAGAGCATAGTTCATTCAGGAGAATCTAAAAGAAGCACCAACCCTCTCTACCCTCTTGGCACTTTTTTAAGAGAAAGCACCAAAGAGCCACTGCCACCATTTTCCTGTCTAGGCATTCAAAAAGGCCAAAAGTACCACTGTGGTGGAGAGATTGGAGGGGACTGGTGCTTCTTTTAGGTTCTCCCAGGATGGACTAAGCTCTTGCTTTTCACCACTCTACTCAAAGAACAGGATGGGTCCTTTTTTGATAGGAGTCAAGGTACAGTACTTACATTGATCTGTGGATGTCAACCCAAGTTTTTTTTGGGGGGAGGGTTAATTTTTTTGACTAAAATTTGTAAACTTATACATGAGCATATACAGTAATTGAATGCAAACTACTTTTGCACTTTGAACTCAGCTTGTAGCAAGTGAGGTAAGCTGTGGACAAAGGGGGAAAGTAGAAAAAAACTGGGACATTCTAAAAGCAGATTAAAAAAGTGAGATGACAGAGGACTAATAATGACTGTTCCTGACAAACCAAGACAGTTGGAGGGCATGGTACACAGACTTGAGAGAACAAAGCAGGGTTTTCTCATCCAGGGTTCTCCAGAACCCTAGGATTTTTGGAGAGGTCACTATGGGTTCCATGTAACATTGTGGGTAAAACAAATAAACAAATAAACATTTTGAGTTGTAGATATAATAGTTGCAAGCTGCAAGTACAGGTCTCAGAGGGAGATGATTTGTAACTTTGAGCATATCCAGACTGACTGAAAAGTCTCAGATTTTGTTCCTATTCTTTCCAATTTTATACTGGATTAAAATTTTATACCAGATTACTTCCTGGGGAAGTAGTATACAAAGTTTCTGACCACACTGAGAGCTGACAGAAAATATTTTGTGATAAACAAAATGTGTACGGATCTCCAAAGTAAAATTGGAAAGAACAGGAACAAAACCTGAAACTTTTCAATCAGTCAAGATGCATTCTTAATCTGGATGTGCCCTTCAAAAGTAGAATCCAAACCTTACTGCCTCTGTTTTATTTCCCTTTTCCCATTCAGTTTATGGCCACAGGGGGTTAGGGTTGAGGCTTACTATACACATGTCCTATCTTACAACATCTCCTAGCAAAACGTAGATGGTGTGACCAGAATAGTGTCACTTTTTTTCTCCTTGGACACTGTTTTACTGTCTTTGCATGATGATACAGCCTGTGAAATTTCATAAACTAGCATGACATATTTTCTTCCTTTTGATTGGCCCAATAGACATACCACCACAGCCTGGATTTGTAGTTTAGTGTTTTTCACTTTTGTCTTAAGATCTCTGTGGTTTCTGATCTATCTGTTAGCTTACTGTAATATCCACATGGGGAATACCCATGCTCAGAAATCTGTGGTGTCTCAGCATATCTGGATTAGAACCTCTTGCAGTTACAGACTGACAGCTCATTAACAGAGCTAGAACTTAAATGGGATATACAGTAGCTGATATCTAAAACGCCTCATCAAATCAGAAAACCCTGAAGCAAAATTTTAGTACTACGTTCTCCTGTTTCCTGGCCAAATGGTGACAGCAATGCAAATGTGAAAACACACACACACACACACACACACACACTCCTTCTTATTATCTCAATATCACAGCTGTTAGTGTAGTTTACCAGATTATTTGGCATCATAGATAACCCTAAAAACTCAGAAATGGCAAATAAGAGCATCTCATATCTGTGAACGAGTCTACTGGATTATGTTTTGTGTGCAATCAGATTGAATAATTTCTAATTGACATTGTTAGATGCTTCAGACTGACTCTCTAATTTGCATATGGACCCTATTCCATCTCTACCTCTCTTCCACCCTTCAGGGGTATATGGGTGGTGGTAGTCTGGAAGCGTTGGGGACTGCCCTTTGGGACCCCCAGGCCTGCATCTGGCCCATGGATGACATTTGCCCACCTCTGATCTAGGGCAGGCAAAATTGGATTTCATCATGCCAGTGTATTGAAACAGCTGTTCTTGTTAGATGCAAAGCAGCCGTGTTGTTCTGATTCTGCCTTTGACTGCTATTATTTCCGTGACACAGAAATGAGTTCTGCTCTTCTGCCTTGAATTTCTGGCACTCCAGATGCAAAGGAGCAATCTGAATGCATGAGAATCAAAGCATTCCTTTCATTTCAGCAGCTAGTACAAGCTTCCAGAAGGTCATTCAAAAGCCACTCATGTGAGTTCAGCTACTGGATTATGTTTTGTGTACAATCAGATTGAATCATTTCTAATTGACATTGTCAGATGCTTCAGACTGACTCTCTAATTCGCATAAACTTTTAACTCAACTACCTTTAGAGCAAAACCTACAATTGGCTTATCTTTCCTTGACAGCAGGAATAGGAATAGTGCTCCACATGCAGCCCCCAATTCCTTTTTTGTACCTCATCCAGAGCACCCCTTGTAGACCACAGATCCCACCAAACTACAAAAACCAAAACCAAACCATAGCCCAAACTGCTGCAAAATGGCTATTGTTGCTCAGCAGTTTGTCCGCTGAGCAACAACAAACTCAAAAACAGCAGATTTTCATCCAGAGACAAAACAGGAAGTGGCATGTCATTTTCAGAAGGCACTGTGGAATTACAGGGGTAAAAAAATGGTTGTCACCCTCAGTACACATGCCCCACTACTGCTTCACAAGGATCTTTTAGCTAAGATGAACAAAGGTCTAGTTTCTGAACAGCAAAGATCAAAAAACCTAATCAACCCAAAACTAAACACTGCCAGAGGATGGAAATAGCTATGCTTGCGTAGACACAATTTGCACATTTATAGCTTTTCTGTGGGAGAACAGAGAGCAAAGTTAATAAAACAAATAGTATATGTTGATGTTACCAGAATCAGCACTGAGACTGCACAGACTTCTCAGTGTTCAAATATCTATACAACCTACAGAAATTGAGATAATTCTAAGGTGGGAACATGAGAAGATTCAAAGGGAGCCTCAAAGAAGGAAGAATGTCCCTGATTGAATCAATGGGACTTACCCAATTCCTACTGATTTAAAACACCTTGAAAGGCTTACTCTTGTTTAGACTAATAACTGAATTTAGCCCAATGCGCTAAAAGAAAAGAACACTGATCTGCCTAACAAAAGCCAAACAAAAAGTTATTTCTAAGTTTTCCACATCCATTATTCACCTCCCTTGGTGAGAATGCATACTTTACAGAAAACAAGCTCTCTAGCTGACCCATATTAATGTCTACAATATTTCAGATGAAATGGTGTGGACATCACTTTAGAAGATGCTCTCAAAAGCACAAGATAATTGTTGCAAAGGACTTAGCACTTTCACAAAATCATAAATTTAGTGGTTTTAACACCTATGGGAGGAGTCAAATGTGGCACAGAACAAGGGAAACTAGAATCACCTAGGTATTTCCGTGGCCCTTTCTGCAGCTTACCTTCTTGCGGTGGTGTCTGGTGGTGATCTTAGCAGTGGCTCTGCCAGGAAGGGAACACGATGGCAGTGCTCTCCTCTGCACGGGACTGGCTCCCTGCGGAAAGGAGAGTGATGGACATGCCGCTTGCTACCGCAGCACAGCTGGGCACTTTCCCAGGCTCTGCTGGGCAGGAAGTGCCGCCATTGCCCTTCCTGCCCTTCCGCAGGATAGGTAAGTATGGGATGGTGGTGCAATCGCAAGTCACTGACTAGGAAAACCTGTCAAAATGATGTAATCCGTGATCACGCTGCCTGGGGATGGGAGAAGGATGGGACCACAACGATGTCATGCAGAAGCATTGTAGTGATCCTGGCCTTCTCCCATCCCCATGGTGGGGTAGGAGGGTGCTGCAGACAGGACCTATGTGTATGGCTTCAAGTCATCTGTCAGCTTATGGCAAGCCCATGAATATCACAGGGCTTTCTCGGTCAGGGAATACTCAGAGTGGGGCTTGCCAGTTTTTCTTCTGAAATATAGTCTGTCTGTCTGTCTGTCTACCTACCTATCTATAATCATGTTTATTTCTTGCCTTTCTGTTAAAAAAAAAAGAAGTCAACTCATGAATTCAAATAAAACACATAAAAACATGTTAAAAAGAAACAATTGAAAGCAGATCAATAAAAGGTCCCTTCAGTTACAATCCAAGTTAGATGCCAGAGGCCAGTCTGAAATCCTACAGAATCATCCTATGGAATACTGGGATTTGCAGTATAGGTAGGAGTATTTAGAATTTGCAGCCACAGACTTCTAGGGCCTCACCAAACCAAAAATCCCAAGATTCCACAGGCTGGAGCCATAGTAGTTAAAGTAGAATCATAGTGCTATATAGTTGTGTATTACGAAAGGGCCCCAGGATTCCATTCGATGTTGCTAGGGCAGCAACAGTGGGATCATAGTACTGTAATTGTGCAGTGTGAAAGGACACTTGGTTTGGGCTAGCTGAAGATATTTTGGGCCTAATGCAAAAGACAAGTTGTTTCCTCTTTATTCTATGCACAGAGCTGAACGGACTAGCATCTTTTATCAGCACTGGTGGCAGGCTAACATCTCAGTCAGCAGAGGGCAGTTCACGAGATGTACACAACTCTGTCCTCCAACAGACAGGAATGACCAAGGAAGGAAACCCACAGGAATAGCTGGTGGTGGTCGTGGGGCTGTTATTTGTTGTTGTGTTGTGGTGTGCCTTCAAATCATTTCCAATGTATGATTAAGGTAAACTGCCACTGCTACCTCTCTATACTTGCAGCCTGATTCACTGATAGGGCTCAATAATTCAGGACTTAAACATTCAGCCAGGATCCAGCCTTGAGATCTCTTTTCCATATTGAAGATAACAGCTGCTTTAAAAGTACATTATGATGATCTGGGATTGTCCTGAAAGAAAAGTAACTCTGAGAACATACAAAACTGCATTATCCTGACAACTACATAAATAGCCTGCACCTATAACGGGTTATGGATCATGTGTTCTAGACAGATTGAATGAATGAGTATAACAATCTAGTCTATGAGACAGAAGAAGGAACAACTCAAGTAGAGAGTTCCCCCTTTCATGAGCTTTCATTTATAAGATTCAGAAAGTCCAAGGAACCTCAGGAAGAAAGTGTGTCACATCTAATAATATAATTTCATCTACATCTCTAACTTGCTTCTTTGCTTTCTCATTATTATAGCTTCAAAAGTATTTCCTTCTTTTCAAGCCAACTCTGGCTGACCTTGCCATAGATTCATTAGTTCTGACACCATCTCTTCAGTTAGTTGTTGAGAAAAGCCTCTCAAATTTATACCAACCTTTTCTACATTCCAGAGCTGTTATTATACCTTTCATTTGTTCATCACAGGTTGTTAATCCTAGGTCTTGTGTTTAAAATCCTTGCAATCGCTATATTTCAAAGGAAGAAACTGGCATACAGATCACATCATCCTAGTCCTCCTGAGAGGTGGGATGGGATTTTTTTTTAACTTAGTAACAATTTCTAAATTTATTATATTGGCTTCCCACACTTTTCTGACAGATTAGGGGATGGAGCACTGTCAGAAAATAGAATTGGTTGAAAAGTGGAACCCATGTACTGTACTACAGGGAGCAAGAAGGAGTTAACAGAGGCTCACTTGTTACCAACTGTATATGCATTGCTTGCAAAGTCTTTCAGCTGGCTTAGTGTCTTCTTCCTCTCCCCCATTCTGTTATGCGAGCAGTGTGTGTGTACAGCTACTTCCAAGCAAGCCCCTATAGGCAAGAAGAACTGTTGAAAGAGCAGAAACCCCATCAAATCAATGGAATTTGCCCTTAATTTGGAAGTGTCAAAAGAGCGAATTGTCAGATAACAGGGCATCAAAAGGTGGGGGCTTCCTGTACCTCTAACTAAGTATGTGCAAATTTTATGCAAATCTTTTTGTCTTCTTTAAAAATGCATAAGTGGTTACCCTAGGTGTGGAGGAGTGGAATAAGTGGCACAGGGTGTGCAGTTTTACCCACTAGCTAGAATGATTCTAAGGACGGATTCTATGGTGCTATGATCTTGCAACTCTATACTGAAGATTGATGTTGTTGTAGGAATTTGTTTTCAAAATGTGTAAATCAAAAAGGACGATCAAAGATGGAGAAACTGTAGCAGGTTCTAGAAGAGTCCTCAAATTGACATAGCACAGGTCAATGGAAGTTCAGAGAGCTCAGAACAAATCTAACTGCTCATTTCTGACTAACACAGAGCCTATTTTCACAACCCTCCAAGGCATCACAGACACTGCTTCTACTGATGATGCATCAGAAGCACGTTTGGTCACATGAAGCAAAGCTAACAGCACACCCTCCACTTTGTAATAGTGTTTTTTACTATGTGCTGGTAGCTAGGCTCTGTCCATTTTTTAGGATGTAGCAAGGATGCATTGCACATTTGAGGTTGCAGGTGCTTTTGGTTGTTACTGGTCAGTGTTGCTCATAGTAATAAGTGACTCAGCATCAGATATGTTTCACTACCACATCTGTACAGACTGTGTAAAGTCAAATATGGGCAAAGACTCTTGCAGATGTACAACTACATGTTGTTGGAAGCTGCCTTGGGTCCCATTCTGGGAGAAAGGCGGCATACAATTATAATACATACATAAAATAAAATAAATAACTAGCTACACAATGTAATTTCTACTGTGACTTGTTTCCTATCTAAGTCAGGATGGTGAACACCACAGTTTGTATAAGTTCCTGATGAGAAATTGGGAAGAAGAAAACAACTTTTGTGGGGTTAAGTGATTTTAAGTAATTTTCCAAGTCTACTCCTAATTGGACGAAATAATCAGATAAAACGCTTGTGACTGGAAAGGGTTTTAACTCTGGGTCTCTCCAGTCCCAGTCCAACACACAAATCACTACAGCAAGGGTGGGCAAAGTATAGATTGCTGTCTGCCTGCTTCCATGAAGCCAAGTGCAGATCCACCATCCCTCCATCAAAAGGTTTTTTTTTCTTTTTAAAGGCTCCTCACATCCTCTAGGGGTTTCATCTCACTAAGCCCAGGGAATTTTTTTTGAAAATCTGAAGAGAATTCTGTTTACCTCCATTTTTTAGTAAAAGGACGCCCCTTTGAGCGCAGAACAGGGTGAGGAAACAGAACATACTCTCCAACATTTCACAGATGAAAACTGGAACATATGTGGCCAAGAACATCAAGTTCTTGTCAAGATAGGAAAAGATATCCATGACAAAGAACACATAAGACAGGAGAGGCTGTAGCAGTTTGCTTTTGCCTGAGCCTACTGGGAAGGGCAAGATTCTGCCACTTTCTCTCCTCTCTACCTGCTGAATTAATTGAGCACAAACAACTTTTGTATTTTAAATTCAGTTTGTAGCAAATGATGTAAGCTGAGGACAAAGGAAGAATGTGAAATAAGGAGAGAGAAACTGGGAAATTTTAAAAGGAGCCAAAGAAGTGTGCCAAATCTGAAAAGTTGGAGGGTATAAAATAATAAAATTTTGATTAACGGAGTGGGTGTATACTACATATACATGTAGTATATAGGAAATTGCAGCCCTTCGAGGTCCAGTGGTGAGCTGTGTATGATACACCCTCCAACCGTCCAGTTTCAGGCAGGGCAGCCACATTTTGTTATTCACCTTACAGATTTCTCAGCTGTTTTTAAAATCCCCCGCTTTTCCCCTGCCCTTCTGGATTGTTCAATTGATCAGATTGAATCAACTCTGAGTACAAAGTACTCCATGCTCAATTAGCTCAGCAGGGAGAGCTTGCACTTTGGAAAGGAAGAGGCAGAGTCTTGCCCTTCCCAATCACAACAAAAGCAAACCACAAGCTGTTGCAGAACTGATGATCTCTTGAAGCAAAGGTCTGTTTGAAAGCAAGCTTTTAATCTTCTCCCCACTCTGCTGACTTCTGCTCAATATTCCTAGGACTCAGAAGTAGGTAAAGCTCCTCTCCCACCCTATGATCTGCAGTAGCAAAGCTAGGGTAGCAGGCAGGTTTTAAATTTTCACTCCAGTCCACTGACTCCGCTCAATATTGCTGAGACTCAGGGGAAGCTAAAACTCCTCTCCCACACCACAATCTGCAGCAGTAAAACTGGATGTGAAGGCAGGCTTTAAGCCTCCTCTCTACCCCTCTGATTGTTCTCGTAATATCACTGGAATGGGAGGAAGCTAAAGCCCTCCCCTTCATCTGCAGCAGCAAAGCTGGAGTTGTGGGCAGGTTTTAAACTTTCACTCCATCTCACTGGCCTGCTGGGACTCAGAGGAAAGTAAAGCTCCTCTCCCATCCTAGGATCTGTAGGAGCAAGATGGTGTTGAAGACATGTTTTAAACCTACTCTCCAGCCCATTGATTGTTGCAACATTCACTTAGAGGTGAGTGAGGCTTTCTGTACTTAAAATACAGTCAGCTTGCCACATCTGCAGGTCTAACTTTCACAGTTCTGATTATCTGCAACTTCCTCCAACCCTTGCCTCCCCACTTCAAGCTCTTCTTTGCCAGGGAAACCTTCCCTCTCAGCAGCTCCGATCAGACTGCAAAGCCCTTTAAAAATCCACCCCGGTCCTCCTTCTCCGCTAAGGACAGCTCACAGCCCAATCGCTCAACATCAGAAACCCTCTTCCGCTCCCCACTCCACCCAACGAAGGAGATGAGCGTGAGAGAGGAAGCACAACCTCTTTCCCTCTCCATTCCCTGACCTGGCTTGGACCCTGGGTGCCCGCTTTCCCCAGCATGCCTCAGCCCCCTTCCCACAGACACACACACATATTTTGATATTTGTGTTTTTTCCACTTTGGCAAGAGTCCTGTGTCCCTAACCCTAGGGAATATAGAGAACCAACTGTAGCAATTTTCTGTGCTCTTTCTGTGTTTGCCTCCCTTTCTTTTTCATCATATCCTAGTTTTTTTTAAACCATATTCTGCTTATGATCAGCCAGACACGTCCTGGTTTTCATTTGTGAAATGTTGGAGGGTATGCTATGTCTAAAAACCCCAATGGCCACAGATCTCCTCTGCTCTTGGAATCTGAACAGGGTCAGCTCTGGTTAGTACTTGGATGAGAGGCCACTAATGAATAACAAGTGCTGTAGGCTATATTTCAGAGAAAGGAACTGGCTAAATCACTGGTGCCTAAGAAAACCCTGTGAAATTCATGGGGTTCCCATAAGTCAATAGGTGATTTGAAGGCACAATCACATGCACATATGCTATGATCCACCAGGCCCTGGAACATTGGCAACCCTTGGATTACATCAGGACTTTTCTAGCTCCCTATGGCAGACTGGCAGTTCCCCCCATATACTGGGGACTGGTACCATATTTGTCTCATAATCATCTTATATTAGCATACTTCCTAAAAACTGTGGATTGCTAGCTAATGACTCATGGACTAGCATCAGCCCATGGACCACCATTTTGAGTAGCACTGCACTACATCATGCCAGTTCTCCATACTTGTGATTGGTTCATACCAGGGATGGGAATCACACAGCCCATGGGTATCATTCAGGCCCCCAAGGCCATTTATGTGGCCCTCAGTTCTATGCTGGCAGCCAGCCAAGGTTCACAGCTCTCCAATTAGAGTCTTTATCAGCTGCCACAGACAAAGTTTACAACAGTATGTCATCCAGTTACTGTTTGTTGTTTCAGCAGTCTGAGTCAATAATAAATTCAGAGTAACAGTCCAAAGGAATATCCTGCAGGGCAGTCAGCATTCAAGGCAAGGGTCAATGTTTCCAGGAACATGAGTCAGAGGTCTGAACGTAGGATGTGTTGCTTCCACTGGTGACACCAGTTGTCTGCAACAGATTTCTTCTTATTCCCTCCCCTGTATTTATGGGCCTCCCCCAGCTGTTTGCCTGAGTAATGCATCTTCTCTGTATAAACACTCTTGAGTCGTGTGGGCTCTCCCTTTCCCATTTACACTGGCTGAAGTAAGCATTGTCCTGTCCCTGTCTCTGTGTTGTGGCTGCTGAGGAGAGTCCTGTCATGTTTGCAACTGCAAACTAGTGTCTCAGTTCCCAAATGGACAATCTCCTCTTTCCCAGGTTTCCAGTGGGTATGATTCTCCTATTTAATTCTGTTTCACACTCACTCTTTTGGAGCCCAAGATAGTATTCAGAAAAAACAGGGGCACACCTCCAGTCCCTTCCAGTCTGGAAAAAGAAAAGGGATGCATGCTGGTCATAGGAGACTAGGAATTAGAAAATGGGTAAGTGTAGCTTCCCTACGCTGGTATATCCATTTTCTTGGAAAACTTGTTTGAAATGCTGCTTATAAATAGTGGCTGGTATCCCATATTGCAGTTACAGATCCATAACCTAGACTTAACAGATCTGTCACTGCTCCATATTCAGTTACACTACCAATATATGATTGTAGCACAATTCCCATGATGGTGAGTGCCCCCTGAGTCCCACTTTAAACTCAAGGAGCTTGCTGATGGAGGTCCGTTCTGCTGGCAGTTGGGGGCTTGGCAGGATTATGCTTCCAGCCCCCTCCTGTTAGCAAGCAAGGCTGCCAAAATCAGCAGCAGGATCCCTGTTATAAGGCAGATTGCTGGACAGAGAGGGTGAGAAACTTCATTCTGCTGCACCCCAACTGAGAGCAGAACAGATCTCCATTCACTGGAGCAGCTACTGGCTGTTAGAGTAGGTTTTTTTTGGGGGGGGGGGGTGCCATATCATACCAGGACATTATACTTAGTGACTCATGAGTAACTGAGTCAGCAATGTACAGTCTTGGTCCACATTAACAAATAAAGGGATAAATAAAAACTGTGGCTAATGTATCTGAACCACTGTCACAACAACCTTCCAGTCTCATTCAACATGAATCATGATTAGCGGGATTGCCTCACAGATCCATTCTGCCTTCAACAAGACCACTGCTGCACAAAATTCTGCCAGTGTGGTGGGCATCTGCTTTAAAAATGGTCTGATTTCATGTGAGAAAGCAACCAAGCTCATCAAGAAAGAGTTCGCCAAATTTCAGCAGAGAGCTATGTGGAAATAGGAAGAAATGTATTCAAAAGTCTTGTTCCATCCCTAAGTAGTCCGCTACTATAATGTTACATTTTGCTGCATTGCTTTTTGATGCTGAGTGGCAATTATCAATGAAGGATGTAAGATAATGAATAAACAGAGGAAAAGAAATGGTAAACAAAGACACATGATCCCAGCTATATTCCAGACGACATAGATATCTTTGATGCTCTCAGTGTTGGTTTGTCTTGACATTTCGCACCCTTCTTCTCAAATAGCTGAAGACTGCTACAGTACTCCTAACACACAGCAACATGCCAGCAGGGGTCTCTTTGTGATTCAGTGGCATCAAAACCCTGTGTTTTACTGCACTGCAGTCAGTATCATTACAGCTGCCACTCTCTCATAACATGGAGAGAATACCATCAGCCTCTCTCTTGTTCCCTCTCCCTGCCCTTTTCTTACACAGTTTTCAAACACAAACACACCACTGCTAAACTCCAAGGTTTTAAACTGTGGCAGTGAAATCCCTGCCATATTTACTGAGAAGGAAGCATCACTGTGCCAGGAGGTGGGAATTTAAAGGGGAAAGGCAGCAAAATGAAGTGCTTAATCCTTTCCCTGCCACATGTCCTGTGCTCCACAGTAGCTTTCTGCAAGCTACTTTTCCTTCTATATGTTTGAAAGTCCAGTGTGTAAAAAGTTCAGTGGGCTGGAGAATCTGGACTGGAATGACTCTGAGTGGCAGAAGGGTTAAACGCTGGCTTGCATTTTGTTGTTTCTCAGGGACATCTGGTGGCTTCCATGTCAGTGATGTTATAAAGCACCTATGGGTTTTATTCTAGACTTTAAAGATGCCATATGCTACCTCTCAAAATAGGTTCAATACCTTGGATCGTTCCTTTGAAATCTGGAAGAAAAGGCAGAACATATTCACAGCATTTCTGACAAGGAAGGTGATGGCTTCCCCTGTGCTTTTTCATTCCAAATTCCTGTCTGCTAGTGTTGCAATGAGTGGTTAGTATATTTCCTGTACAGCTAGCTCCTAAACCAGGGCTTTAATTCTAACTTTGTTCCCAATGAAGACATTATTCATATTATTTTAGGGACTGCCAGAAAAGGAGCAAATTGAGAACCTTTGTTTGTAGGATCCTCCAGTTCAACTCTGGTCTAGAGATAAAGTACACTAAGAGGGGAGAGCAGGGGGCCTCGAAACTGCACATCAATTTTTAGCACCTGGGCAGTAGGTTGAGCAGGCACACATGTCATCTAGTCAACAGTTTTCCCCACTATGATGAACTGTATTGTGTATCTATTTCAATTAAAGCAATAATTTCTACATTCGCACCAACACAGAAAGCCCCCACCTTTTGACTCCCTGTTATCTGATGACTTGCTCTTTGGAGGCTTCCAAATTAAGGACAAGTTCCATTAATTGGGGGGGGGGCAGTTTCCACTCTTTCATCAGCTCTTGCCTATGGAAGCTCACTTGGGACCACTTTCATATGTATACTGCTTGACAAGTGAGCTGACATGGGGGAAAAAAAAGATGCCAAGCCAGCTCACAGTCTCTTCAGGCAGTACATACTGTTGGTCCCAAGTAAGCCTCTATATGTTTTTCATACTTCCTATAGTCCAGTACATGGGTTTACTTTTCAAACAATTCAAAGTTGTACATACAAATTTCATGCAAATACATAATCCACACCCTTTTATCTTCTTTTTTTGGTGATGCACTTCCTCTTTTTTGGCAGTCTCTCAGCGGCAAAATGAAATGCAAGAGACCGAGATCTTGTTGTTGTTGTGTTCCTTCAAGTTATTTGTGACTTACAACTACCCTAATGTAACCCTATCGCAGGATTTTTTTTTTTTTTGGCAAGATTTGTTCAGGAGGGATTTACCTTTGCTTTCCCCTGAGGCAGAGAGAATGTGACCTGCCCAAGGTCACCCCATGGGTTTCCATGGCTGAGCAGGAATTCAAACCCTGTTTTCCAGAGTCGTAGTGCAATACTCAAACCACTACACCACACTGGCTTGAGATCTTCTGTACACCTGTTCAAACACATACAACATAAGACACAGTGATGACTTCCTCACAAAAGGAATAAGTAGTGATAACACAACCTTCCTTGTTTAGCTAAACTTTGTAAATTTTTATTGGATTTATAACAGGCCTTAATCCCTCACAAATGGCGCTCAAAGCATTTAAAGTAGCCATTAACCCTTCTGTGTTGCATGCTTTCAAGGTACTTCCAACATACAGTGACCCTAAAGCAAACCTATCAGGGGGTTTTCTTGGCAAGATTTGCTCAGATTTGTTCCTCTGAGGCTAAGAGGGCAGGACTTGCCCAATATCACCCAGTGGACTCCAATGGCCTAGCAGGGATTCAAACTCTCATCTCCCAGAGAAGTCCAAGGCAACTTCCATGCTAGACTGTTATAGTGCTATTATTCCAGTTTCAACATCCTATGGAATTCTGGGGTTTGTAGTTTAGGGAGAGGAAATGTGTGGAAATGGCCCTAGGGTGGAAATGGCCCTCGTCAAGTACTCCAATCACTATACCATGCTAACTCTCATTTTAACCCTCGCAGTGGGAGCGAAAACAAGTGTTGGAACTGTCCTCCTCAAAAACCAAAACACTAGTAATTTTGCGTATGCACTTAGGAAATGATAGTTGTTCCAGATTAATTACATCATGAACATGTAACACTCATAGTAGTTAGATCACAAAGGTGTGGTTTTATACAAGAACTGCTAGTTTTGCCTGGCTAACAGCCTTGAAAAACTATTTTTCAAGGCAAGGGACACATTCGCTGTATCAAGATATGTATAAAGAAGAAACCTTAGAGAACAGCTGGAACCACTTGTTCATATTTATCCCTCACATGGAACAAATAAACCTGCTGGGCATCACTTTTGCCTTCCAAGATGGGCACATAGGTATACTTGTAGACTACTGATGAGCAGAATGACTGTGCAGAAACTGGGCCAGACTATTTTCTAATTGTCTTCATGAGAAAATAGCTATTTTGTTAAAACTGGCAGTGGGTCAGAAAGAAGTGTTTTCCAATTACAAATTACATAAATGTCTATGCCAAGGAAAACCTCATATTCTCAGAAACTTTTCAAGGCAATATTTCATTGTGTGCATGTTGGATCTCAATTCATGCTGTCACTTTTACAAGAACCCTTGAGAGAAACCACTCACTGTTCACTGAATATTTGAGTGGGGAGTGGTGCTCCATCAGCCAGATATACACTTAATAGCATTGCCAGTTCAGGCCAAAAGCTGAGACCTAGGGTTGGCCTCCAGGGATGTCATTAATGCGTTAAGTACCAACCACAGGTCATCACAGCTTGTCATTCACACCCACCCACCCATACTCACACTCACACACCATATTTTCCTGTTTAGAAATTAAGACAGAAATCTTAGCTAAAGGGGCAATTCCCAGATCAAGACGAAATGTGGAGTTTGCGAGATGGGGTAAGGAACATTTCATCTAGCTTACTTGCTTCTACCCAGAAGGCAGATGTAGAACAAAGCAGAGCATGAGACCTGGTGTCACCATGACTGGGAAGGAAGGAGGCATTTAAATATGTAAATTACAGATCCTATGGAAAATCTTTGCATGTTCCGCAACACATCACTTAGGTTTACATATTGCCCACTTCTACACTACACTGCTATAGTGCTATTATTCCACTTTCAACATACTGTGGAATTCTGGGGTTTGTAGTTTACTGAGGCCAAAGATCTCTCTGCCGAGAATTCTAAATGCCCCTCCCTAAACTGCAAATCCCAGGATTCCATAGGATGTTGAAAGTGGAATAATAGCACTGTAACAGTGTGGTGCAGAAATGGCTACTGTAGGAAGTTGCAGCTATATCAGCTGAGTTGGAGACTTGCAAGAGTTCTTTCCTCTTGCCAGGTGTTGAGCCCTCTCCCACAAACTAGAGATTTTGCAATCTCTTGGCCAGAGCTGGACCATGAAAACTAGAGACTCAGAGCCAGGCACTGAGATCTGATAACTCTGATATCTACTGTTCAGCATATTCATCAGCTCATATCTCTAAAATCTTCCGAATGAGAATTTTTGCACATTATTCAGTGATTTTTCACAATTCAAACTTTTTGTTTGTTGCAATCTTCCTCTCCTCCAGGTTTGTATTTTGTTTAAAAACCCCAAGTATGTGTTTAATTGGGGGGGCGGGGGGATTTGTAGTTTCATAATCAGAATTCCCTGTTACAGAGTTTTAACAATGGCCAAAAGAATCTGAAGACCAACTACAAATCCCAGGATTTCATGGGATAGAGCCACGCAAACCAAAATAGAATCAAACTGCTATTAAGTCTATGGTATACATATACCTGCAGATTCTTCTGCCATATAGAGATTTGCAGATCCCTTAGCTGAACCTCAGCAGTCAACGTGAAGAAGTGTATGTGCTTTGTCACCCTAGAAAAATACTTTCATTGCAGCAAATAAAAGATGATGCTTAGGCCCTGACCTCTAGCTATCCAGATATTCAATATAGATATATAAACAGCAATTCAATTCGACAAACTGGAGCATGTCCAGTGGAGGGCGACCAAAATGGTAAAGGGTCTGGAAGCCATGCCCTATGAGGAGCGTCTTAGGGAGCTGGGTATGTTTAGTCTGCAGAAGAGAAGGTTAAGAGGGGACATGATAGCCACATTTAAATATTTGAAGAGATGTCATGCAGAGGAAGGAGCAGGCTTGTTCTCTACCGCTCCAGAGACCAGGACAAGGAGCAATGGATTCAAGCTACAGGAAAGGAGATTCCACTTGAACCTCAGGAAGAACTTCCTGATAGTCAGAGCTGTCCGGCAGTGCAATATGCTGCCTTGGAGTGTGGTGGAGTCTCCTTCTTTGGAGGTTTTTAAGCAGAGGCTGGATGGCCATCTGTTGG
The DNA here is from genome assembly GCA_030412105.1 of Cyclura pinguis. Taxonomy (NCBI): domain Eukaryota; kingdom Metazoa; phylum Chordata; class Lepidosauria; order Squamata; family Iguanidae; genus Cyclura; species Cyclura pinguis. The sequence goes on along the minus strand of CM059602.1, from coordinate 28,168,258 downwards.
GAATGCTTTGATGGATGTTCCTGCATAGCAGGGGGTTGGACTCGATGGGCCCTGGAGTCTCTTCCAACTCTATGATTCTATGATTCATCCATGATCAGTTACTTGTGGAGAAATATTCAGCATGTGAGCATGGTCACTGGTGCTCCCTATTGTATCTGTGATTGCCTCACTTGTGAGCAGAGCTTGAAGTTATAATAATGTGTTACTTGTAACTAGTTGCTTTGCCCAATAATTAAGGTATAACTGCATTACATTACTATTGTAACATAAGAAAGGGTAACCTTTTTGCAACGTATCTATAGTGCAATTATAACTTTTTAGTTACTTTTATAGTTATAAGTGTGTGGTCTTAATAAATGGTAGAGAAACAAGATCACATAATTGTATGTGCCTTGTGCTAGTGCTGTGCCTTTTATGTGGTTGTGGATGTAGACATGACAATGAGAAAGAAGGGAGGAGTATGTCACCTATTACAAGTGAGTAACTTGTCTGATCCAGATGTGCTTTCAAAGGTAGCTAAATGGTAACTATTTCAGGTCCTTCTGAGAAGCAAAAAATAAGTTACAGTCAGCCCTCCACACTTGCAGGTTTCACTTTTGCGGATTTGATTATTCACGGATTATTTGCTGCACCTCTGCTGCCTCCTCATGCCATTTTTAACAGGGACTGCAAGCCTCGTGAGACTGAGAAACTGCAAATGAGGCTTGTAAATCCCTATTAAAAATGGGGTGGGGCAGCAGTGGAGGTGGCAGTAAGCCCCACCAGTCACCCATTTCTGCCTTGTGAAGGAACCCTGATCCCTCAAAGGAATCCATGGTGGGTTGAATATGGTGACTATACTTTTGTCTGTGTTAAATATGGTTTGGGAGGGCCTAGAGTTATTATTCACAGCTTTTCCACTTTCACGGGGTCCTGTGCTCCTGACCCTAGTGAATGTGGAGGGATGACTGTACTTTATAATATAACTATAACTAACTACCTTAGGTGTTTCAAATTATAAGTGGAACTAACTGCTGTTTAAAAGTAACTTTCCAAGCTGTTCCCATGAATAATGCTCCCAAAGGACAAATATGATGTTTCAGGTAGACTTTTTTTTTATAATCATTTTATTCAAATTCAGATATAAAACAAATATTTATAACTGTCAACTTATTTGAAATATTTCTGATCTTCCACACTGATCTAGATTTCATTATCAATATTTCTTAACATGCTTAAAATATTGTACTACATTTTAGTGCTATTATTACTTGTTGATTCTTGCATTTCCATCTCCATATTCCCACTTCATGATATATATCCTGTAGCCCCCTCATAATTTATCTTAAATCATGAATCACAGATTTCCATCTGATGGTACCCAGCAATTACCCATTACAATTTGCCATTCTTTTTGTATCTCTTCGTCTGATTTCCCTTTTAATCTCTGAGAGACCACATCAGCATTTTTGTTTTCAATCAGTGTACCCCACCATTGTTCTAATGTGGGTATTTGCTGAGTTTTCCACATCTTTGCATATTCAATAAGAGCTGTTGTTATCATGTACAGTAATATTCTCCAATACTTCTTTATACCAGTACCTTCTAATACATCAGTCATATTTAACAAATACAATTCTGGTAACTTAGCAAACTGTACTTTCATTAATGCACATATTTTGTTATGTATTTCAGTCCAATATTTCTTAGCTTTAGGACATGTCCACCACATATGATATATCGTACCGACCTCATTCTGACATTTCCAACATTGTCCAGTACCTGTATTATAAATCTTTTTTAATTTATCTGGTGTCATGTACCATCTATGAAATAGCTTGTAATAGTTCTCTTTCAAATTCTGAGCTACTGTAAATTTCTGTGTTTTTTTCCAGCTCTACTCCCAAGACTCTAATTGTATTGAATGTCCGATATTTTGTGCCCATGAAATCATTGTTGCCTTTACTGTTTCTTCTTGCCTCTCCTGATGTAGCATTTCTTGATATATTTGGGCTAGTAAATGAGGCGGATTTTTGAACAGCCATTTAATTACTCCAGTTTTCTCTTTAAGTTCAATTCCATATGTTTTTATATCCATCTGAAACCTTTCTGCTAACTGTCTGTAAGGCAACCAACTTAATGTTACTCCCTCTTGTTCTAGTTTTTCTCTTGTTTTAATCTTAAAGTTGTTGGACGTTGATCTCTCAATTATATCATCATATCGCAACCATTTATCTGTGTCCGTCCATCTGCCAAAAAAGGCCTCTTACAGTGAGACCCAGGTGGGGAGCTGCCGTATGTTTTTAGTTTTATAATCCTCCCAAATTTTCAGAAGCGATTTTCTGATAAAGTGATGTGTGAAGTCTTTATCTATTTTTGCTTTATCATAAAACATATAGGCATGCCACCCCATCCTCAGGTCTGCTCCCTCCAGTGCCAACATTCTCGTGTCTTGTAGGTCTACCCAGTCTTTTATCCATGTAAAAGCCGCGGCCTTATAGTATATTTGAAAGTCCGGTAGTCCCATTCCTCCTCTACTTTTTAAGTCTGTCATAGTATTCCATTTTATCCTAGATTTTTTCCCTTGCCATATAAACTTAGTTAGTTCTCTCTTCCATTGTATGAAAGGTTTCATGTTTGTTATTATAGGAAGATTTTGGAACAAAAAGTTCGTTTTTGGCAAAACATTCATCTTTATTGCAGCTATCCTCCCCATCATTGACAAATGCATGGAGGTCCAACTTTCCAAGTCTTTTGTTATTTCTTTCCATTTTTTTTCATAATTATTTTGAAATAACTCATTGTTTCTTTTGGCTATCCAAATACCTAGATATTTTACCTTTTGTCCTCTGTTGAATCCTGTTTTTTGTACTAATTCCATCTCTTCTCTTTCAGTCATATTTTTGGTTAAGAAGACTGTTTTTTCCTTATTAACTTTAAAACCAGAGAATTCTCCATATTCTTGAACTGTAGTAATCAATTTTTCAATACATTTACCTGGGTCATCCAGTAAGAAGACCAGATCGTCAGTGAAAGCTTTTAACTTGTAATGATATTTCTTAATTTGGACTCCTCTTATTTCTTTATCTTCTCTTATAGCATTGTTAAATATTTCCATTGTCATGATAAACAGCAGAGGAGACGGGACACCCTTGTCTCGTACCTCTGTGCAGTTCTATCATTTGTGTTCTTTCACCGTTTATGACCAGTCGAGCTTGTTGTTGGCTGTAAATTGCTTCAATCCATGCAACAAATTTTTCTCCTGCCTGCATCTGTTTAACCGCCGTCTTCACGAATGGCCAGCTGATCATGTCAAAAGCTTTCTCTGCATCTACAAATATCATGGCCATTTTCTGTTTATTATGCTTTTCATAGTATTCAATTACATTTAAGACCGTTCTAATGTTATTTCTCAAAGATCTTTTTGGTAGAAAGCCATTCTGGTCCTCATCAATTACCTCTAAGAGCACTTTTTTGAGCCTCACTGCTAGAATTAAAGCAGACATCTTGTAGTCTGTATTCAAAAGTGATATTGGTCTATAGTTCTTTACATCGCTCAAATCTCTTCCTTCTTTCGGGATCAGCACAACATTAGCTTCTTTCCAAGCATCTAGTATTCCTTCCTTTATTATTTCATTTATAGTGCTCTGCAAAGGTTTTGAAATCTCATGTTCCATAATTTTATAATATCTTGCAGCGAAGTTGTCAGGTCCTGGAGCTTTATCGTTCTGCCAATTCCTAATAGCCCCAACTACTTCCATCATAGTAATAGATTTGTTCAAGATTGATCTTTGGTCTTCATTAAATCTCATTTTATTCATTTTCTAGAGATACTCTTCCACTTCTTGTATTTTTTCCCCTTTGAGATCTTACTCATCAGCTTCACGTAGTAATTATAAAAAGCTTGTTTTATTCCCTCTTGTTTTGTAATTCTTTCTTCTCCTGTTCTAATATCGGTCATGATATTTCTGGACCTTCTTTCACGCAGCAAACCTGCCAAAAGTTTTGAAGGTTTATTAGCGTGTTCAAAGAAATTATATTTCGTTCTCTTTATCTGTTGCTCTATTTCTTCCAAATTAAGTTGATTTAATTCAGCTTGCTTTACCTTCATCTGTAATCTAATCTGTTTATCCGACGGATTTTGGCTCATCTGTTGTTCAATTTCTTTCATCTTTTCCAAAATTTGCTGCTCACTGTTTCTCTTTTCTTTTTTAAACTCTGCAGTCCCTCTGATAAAGTTACCACGCATCACTGCTTTACTTGCGTCCCAAATGGTTTTCATCAACAGCTCCGATGTCAAGTTCTCATTAAAATAGTTAATTATCTCTGTTTTTGCTTTCGCTATGTACTTCTCCTTATTCCAAATCTCATCATTCAGTCTCCATGTTCTTTCTCTGTCTTTAATCCTTATCTTTAATTGTAACGGATTATGATCAGAGCATAAATTGGGAAGAATGTCCATATCTGTAGTTTTCATCAAAAGTTGTTTGGATACTAACATCATATCTATTCTTGACATTGTCCTATGTCTATCCAAATAATATGTATGTCCATCCAGTTGCCCGTTCTTGTACCTCCAAGTGTCATATAAGTTTAAATTGTCCATCATATTAAAGAAGCTCTTAGGAAGTTTGCTGTTGTTTCGGGGAGTTAACTTTTGCATTGTCCTGTCAACTTGGGGACTGATTACTCCATTAAAATCCCCCAAAACAATAATGTTAGAATTTCCTGTTTCATTAAGATATCTCAATACCTCTTCCTGTATTGTAGGGAAGAATTCACCTTTAGCTCCGTTTGGTGCATATATTCCAACTATTAATATTTTATCCTGTTTCAAAGTAACTTCAACTCCTATATAACAACCATTGCTATCCTGAAAATTTGCTTTGCACCAAATTTTGAGTTTACATATATTAAAACTCCCCTCTTCTTTTTATTAATCGTAGCTGCAAAACAGCTACCTAGTTTCAAATTCCTGACATATCTCAAATCTTGAGTTCTAATTTGAGCTTCTTGCAGACATATTATATCTATTTTCTGTTTCTCTAGATGGTGAAAAATTTGTCTTCTTTTGTATTCAGAGTTAAACCCCTTAATGTTCCAAGAATAAATCTTCAAATCCATTTTGTGGGTTATATTAATATTTTATTACTGAAGTTTAGCTTATTCCTTCAGTATGTCTCCGTCTACCTCCCCTTCCACAGTTCCTTGCACTACTTCTATTACTTCCTCTTGTTCTCCGTCTTCTTCTTCTTCTTGTAGTTGTTCTTTTTCCTCCTCTGGAGGTAGCTGTTCATGATCTTTCTCTCCTTCAGAGGTGTCCTTTTGTAAGTCTTTCTTCAATCTATCCATCATTTCTTTTGCTTTGTGTACTGAGTTAATCCTTTGTGTACTGAGTTAATCCTGAGTTAAACTTCCGGTCGCATGGCGCGCGTGAGTGGTCGCATGGAGTGAGCTCTGCAACTCCGTGCTATCTCCCACTGGAATCCAGCCACTTTTTTCATCTGATAAGCAGCTAGACACCCCCCCCCCGGTAAAGGGGGTGCGGAAGATTGCTCGAAGGGGGCTCCGTAACTGGTGCCGAGTTCCTTCTGACAAGAGGGAGCGGGAGGCTTCAGGGGGGCTGAAGGGCTACAACGGATCCAGCAGGGACGCCGTGTTTGCAGCACAAGTGCCGCCGCCGACTTTTTAAAAAAGAAGACATGATTTGAGACAGTAAGCATCTGATCTAGTTTTTATTTCTTTTAAATTGCAACAATTTGGAACTCGCAGCGGTGAACAGGAGTGGCAATACGTAGTGACCCAGCAGACTGTGAGTATGTAATGGTGGAAAAAATTTTTTTAGAAGACTACAACTTCCTAAGATAGACTGTATATAAGAATGTAATGGATTTCACTAGCGGTTTTGATTAAAAGAGCATAAGTGGAGAGTTACAGAGACGGGATTGAAGTTTGTGCTTTTTTTGCCTTCGCTTGGTATGAAGAGACTGGACTGGATTGAGAATATGGTTACCCTTGGTTTAAACTTAAGCTTTGGCCTTTCTGTTTTTGCCCTCCATTTTGATTGAACTGACTTGGAATTTTGGAATCTTGGTATATAATTGATCTGTGTTTGTTTGGGACCTTACATCTGTGTTTTTGGGAGTATAGGATTTAAGATGTGGCTGCCGAACTCTTGTGGATTATGGTACCTTTTTTGGTGACGGGATGGGACATCGGTATTCCCTTTTGGATTTTTTCTTCTTCTTTTGGTCTATTGAACAACATTGAACATTGAACTTGGAACAACGAACATGGAATATTGAAATTCGGGACTGTGACATTTGGATTGTGGTTTGATTTTTAAAATCGGGGACTTTGCTTTGCAACTGCGTTGTTTCCTTTATTTTTTGTCCGTTTGGCTTTTGAGAACAATTCGAGGATTTAAAAATATTCATAAGGGAGTGTTTTTTGAGGCTGTGCTGGAAGGACAGGAAAGAGAGAGAGACTTTTGCCCCCACGCAGTGGAGCAGCTCAGATTCCTGTTATCAACACTGGAGGAGAAGGAGGAGAAGTTCTCACAGTCTAGGTCTGGGAACAGTTCCAGAAGAGAGAGGAGACTCAGCATTCGCTGGGAGGCGGAAGTGAAAGAATTGGGCCTAGGCATAGCCCACTGATTATATTGAATGAACTCACTGTATGATTTTATTGAATGAATTTGATGAATGAATTGAATACAATGTACTAGATTTTAAAATAAGTGGTCTTTTCTATTTAGCCATATATAATCCTATAGAATAAATCTATATATCTATATATCTATACAAATTCTACATATATAAATTGATACATAAGATACTTGATAATCTACATATATACAGCTATTTTCATTTCCATTTCATTGATATAGTGACCGGCTAGCAGTGTTAATTTCAATTTAAAGTAATTAATTCAAGCTAAGGATATAGGTGATTGATGCGATTGATTCATACATGCAAGGAATTGGATCTAATGTGAAGGAATTATAACAATTAGAATTTTATTAGAATTTGAAAACTACAAGGTTATAAATAGTAAGCTTTTTGTGTGCTAACTGTAAAAAATATAGGTATAAGGAATTGATTTTTATATTGAATATTGATTAAGGTAACAAAAAGCAAAAAAGCAATTTGCAGTAGGTACTAAAAAAAAAAAATCAAAAATGGACCAAAGGACAAGAAGAGGAGCGGTGGCAGCTGCAACAACAACAACTTCCCAGGCAACCAGATGGACATCAGTGGATATACCTCAGAAACCTCAAGATTTCATGTTACAGATGATGGAAGAGTTTAAAAGCATGAAAGATGATATAAGAAGTGATATAAAAGAAACAAGGAAAGAGATGAGAGCTGACATGAAACAAGAAATAGACAAACTGGGGAAGAAATTGGAAAATATAACAAAGGATGTGACAAAGCTAAAGACAGAAACAAAGGAGATAAAACAACAAGTTAAACAAGTCGAAAAGGAAATGACTGGGATGAAGGGGAAGCAACAAGAAGATGAATTTCAAATTAATCAGCAGGAGTTACGATATCAGGAAAAATGTCTTCGATTTAGAGGTGTTCCAGAGGCTTCAGCAGAGAATCGGTACGAAAAAATTGTACCGGCTTTGGCAGAATTCATTGACATTGAAGAAGAAAAGATGGAGACATATATTGACAGAATGTTCAGAGTTTCCTCCAGAGTAGCGAGAGAGAGGAAATTACCAAGAGACATTATTATAACGTTCACGAGGACTATGGTTAGAGACAAAATATTGCAGTGAAGCTACGATGGACTACTGAAGATTGAAGATAAAGATGTCAGAATTTTCAAAGATATACCTTATCAAATCCTAAAGAAAAGACAAGAATATAAACCGTTGGCCAACCTTCTGCAAAAGCATCAGATTAATTATTGATGGGAAAAGGTTGAAGGCTTGTCCTTTACTTATAAACAGCAGAGATATAGGATTAACTCAGGTAGACTTTTCTAAGTTTCGTCTTTAAAACTTGTTCTATTGAGCCAGCATCAGTTATTCTAAAGGTCTTAAGTGTAGTTTGAGAAAGTTGACCGTGACTTCCTGCTTTCCTCTACCAGTTTAACAATAAAACAAGAATCCTGCAATGCAGAAAACAAACTGCAGGGGGAGTTGACATTAGGTTCTACCTCTAGTAGCTGCTTCCAAGCTGTTAAAAATAATTCACATCTCATGCATTTTGGGTACCACACACTGTAGTGATGAAATATAGGCTGTGTTCCTTGCTGATAACTACTTAATGTGTGATTGCTAAATTATCACATATCGTTTTCCCTTTAAACCAGGATGCTTTTACATAGAATCCATAAACATATGCATGTTTTTACATATAATCCACAAAGGTCTCCACTTAAAATAGCTGGTAATTTATCATTAACCTCTTACTGGTGTCTATCAAGGATACCAGTTGTAAGGGGTTAGTGTATAGAAGCTGAAAACTCTCTCTCTCTCTCTCTCTCTCTCTCTCCCTCTCTCTCTCTGTATGTATACAGTCAGCACTCTACATTTGCAGGTTTCACTTTTGCAGATTTGATTACTCACGGATTATTTGCTGTCACCTCTGCTGCCTCCCTATGCCATTTTTAATAGGGACTGCAAGCCTCGTGAGACTGAGAAACTGTGAACGAGGCCTGTAAGTCCCTATTAAAAATGATGTGGGGCAGCAGTGGAAGTGGCAATAAGATCCACCAGCCACCCACTTTTGCCTTGTGAAGGAAACCTGATGCCTCAAAGGAGTCCATGGTGCGTTGAATAATTACCGACTTCTGCTGACCCTAAGGCAAAACTATCAGATGGTTTTCTAGGGCTTTGTATATGTGATGCACCCAAGGTCACACAGGGGGTTTCCATGGCTGAGTAGGGAGTCAAACTCTGGTCTCTAGGGTCGCCGTCCAATGCTCAAACCACTACATCACGCTGGCTTTTAAGATGGTTAGACTACCCATTTCAGTATGAGATAGGTTAGATTGAGGTGGGAAAGGAGGGAAGAGAATTGATCAGAATCACCCAATGAGTTTTGTGGGCAATTAGTTAAGGCCAATCTACTATCAGAGGGAAGCCATCACTCCAGACAGCAGATGAGAGAGGCAGTAATGGTAGTCCTCATGAATTTTCTAGATATTCCCTTGTGATGGAGAACTAAGTCCCTTTTCGCATGGTATTTGCCATGCGAAAGGGCATCTGGAGCATCGGGCAATTGCAAGGACCGATCTGCACAACACACTCACAATCGCGCGATGCTCCAGGGTAGGGCAGGCGCTGCTCGCACATTTTTTCATTTTCAGCTGTCAGCCGAAAATGGTGCACGATCGCGCATTGTTCCAGGGCCCCACATGCACTTGCCATGCGTGCAGAGCCTCCGGAGCCGCAGCACTCACACTTCCTGCCCCACTGCAGCCTGGGAAACTCGGGCGCAAGCAGCTCACGCGGAGCTGAAGCAGCGGGGACGTGAGAGCCTCTCGCTGGAGGCTGCTCGCGCGATCCCCACACCCCAGCTCCGCAAAAAGGTAAGCTGCAGAAAGGGCCTAAGTTCTGTGTGCCACTTAACTGTCTTGGGCCATTTCCGCACTACACTCTTATAGCGCGATTATTCCACTTTCAACATCCTATGGAATGCTGGGGTTTGCAATCTAGGGAGGAGCCAGCCGGCCCTCTCTGAACTGCAAACCCCAGCATTCTATAGGGTGTTGAAGGCGGAATAATCATGCTATAAGAGTATCATGAGGAAATGGCCTTGGAGTCAACTAGTTTGTTGCCTCATGTGTAGTGGAGGATGCTATCCTCTGGCCAGTGTTGAAGAAAACAGAACGGAAAGGACTTCACTTACAGCTAAAAGGATACCAAGTAGAGACCCAGTCTTGTATCTCTAGGAAGGGAGTCCCAGTAACCGAGAGCTGTGACAGAGAAGATCCTCTCCAAATGTGCCTATGAAGGTGGTGGCATCAAGGGAAGTTCCCTCCTCATAGATCTTAGAACTTGGGCAGCCTTGCATTGGAGATAGGATCCTTCTAAATCACAGACAAACTGACAGACCAATTCCTCTAAGAAGCACAGTATTCAAGATATGGGGAAAAAAAATGTTTGCATGCATTGTTTTAAAAAAAGAGGATAGCTCATTCACTCAAGTAATCAAGGGATGCACACAGTTTACTGTACATTGGACTATATATCCTGTTAAATTGTGATCTATATGCCTTTTCTATTGAGTTTGGAAATGTGACCTTAGTGATGGTGGGGCTTCTTTCTTTCCCCCCTGCTGCCAAAGACCAATTGTTTCAAGCTATCTAAATATATTCTGAAGACACCTGGCAAGAGAAGGGGAGGATGCTTTGCCAGAATGAGTGCTTTTGGTTAAATTATACACTCTTGAAAATCATAGTGTGTAAAAAGAAAATGCTGAAAACTGACAGGTCCCTAATTATGGTATACCCAGTGGGTGATACAGTAGCAGTGCTATAGGCTACGAGTCTCAGTATTAGATTGTGCACAATTTGAACCATTTGTTTGAAATGTGCGTCTGCTAGTGCAGGCTATTTCTAGCATTTAGAAATGTGTGGAACGTAACTGCTAACTCCTGCCCCATCTCTGAGCTTTCACATTTTTTTGCAACTATATATTTGCTTGTTGTTTTTTCACTAGGAATCCATTCCATTCACTGGCAGCCTGGTCTTATACCCACATGGGTATAATGCTCCTTTTCACAACCAGCTCTCGAGCTGGAGCTGTTGCTTGAGCAGACAGCTGGCTACTGGCACAAAAACAACAATGTGATGGCAGATGCACCAGCTAAAACTTTACACACATTAGGTTTTAGCAGGCAGGATGTAGCAGAGCCAGCTGACACACATACTGAAGGTGATATAAAAATAGAGAAAAAAAATAGTCCTCTCAAGCAGGACATCTACCTTTTGAGCTTTCTGAGAAGGAAAAAAAGTGCTATTGCAAGAAGACAACAAATAGAGCTAGAAGGCAGCAGTAATTAAATAAAGAAAAAGAAAATAAGAGAGCTATGCCTACATTACTAATATGGACAGTGGACTCATCACAGAGTTTCTGCCTCACAGAACTACAGTTTCCAAAATTGTTTGGGAAGAGGGGATGCTTGTTAAGCAACATTAAGTCTGCGTACAGATTGTAACTCCTCTTTTACCTCAAAGTGACCTTGAGTTAACCTTGAAGAAAAGATTGTGCTGAAACACACAGCCAGTTTTCACTCTCAGCTTGTAACCTCTGCTTAACTTTAGATTGAGACTGTTTAGGATCCAAACCTTAGATTGGCGGTTGATTTCTTTAATGTGCCTGATTTAATTTCAAGGATTAAGGAGGGATAAATGGCTGAACAGATACAGAGAGACATCAAGGAATGACTAAACAAAATGGAAACAAAGTGAAGGTGTGGCATGGGAATAGTAATGGAGTTAATAGCTCACAAACATTGTCTTACCCTGAGCCCCTAATTTCTCCCCTGGGTCCTGTAAATAGCCTACACGAAACTTTTAATATGATAATATTTACCCTCCATCTGATTGTAACATGATTGTAACTACTTTTGGCAGATTTTTCAACTCCCTTTTTACTCCAGAATTTCAGCCTGGAATAAAAAAAAAAAGTGAAAATAGAAATTACTAACATGGAGATAGTCTTGAAAAAAAAATAATCCACAATGTTACAACTAGGTATGCACTAGAATGAAATGAAACAGCTATCAGTTCAGAAATAAGCCCCACTGGATGTAATGGTGCTTGCTCCCTGGTAAATATAGGGTTGTCGCCCAAAGTATATCCTACATATGTACATGATGCAACTGAATTGTGAATGATAACAAATGGATCAGTCTTCAGGTGTATTTACTGTACAGATATGTCATTCCAACTGTCATGCCTGTATCCTCAGGAATCCTGGGATTCGTAGTTTGGTGAGGTACTGAAAGTTCTTTGCTAGAGGGGTCTAAGGTACTCCCTAGAATTACAGTTCCTAAAGTACTCTGAGAAGAAGGATTAGAGATTAAATCTGGGTATTTACGGAGAGCCAGTGTGATGTAGTGGTTTGACCATTGGACAAGGATTCTGGAGAAAAGGGGTTGAATCCCTGCTAAGCCATGGAAACCTGCTGTGTGACCTTTGGCAAGTCACACTCTCTCATCCTCAGAAGAAGGTAAAAGCAAGCTCCCTCTGAACAAACCTTGCTAAGAAAACCTCATGATAGGTTTACCTTAGGGCCACCATAAATCAGAAACGACCTAATAATAACAATATTTGAAGCTCACTGTTAAAGTATGTCTAAGGCCATTTCCGCATGTTACCTGATCCTGTTGTCCTCCAGTCGCAACAATCTGACAGTTCTTTTGGTGGGAAGTAGGCACGATGGGAACCCTCCCCTTTGCACCTGACTGGTTACCTGTGGAAGGGAGCGTGAGTGATACATGCCTGCCTTCTGTAGCACAGCCAAGCTCTTTCCCATGCTGTGCTGGGGAAGGAAGTGCCGCCATCATGCTTCCTGCCCTTCTGCATGGCCAGGCAGGATGGGAGCATCATGCGATCAGGGATCATTGATGGAGAAACTCCATCTGTGATTTACCCTGCTATCGTGCCAGCTAGCAATGGGAGGAGGCCAGGACCATGACAACATCACGCTGAAGCATCATCATGCTTCTGCTACTCTCACACCCCTATGCTGGGATGCAGTCGTCATGCAGAAAGGGCTTAAGATTCTGTGTGGGGCTCAGAACTGGCTCAAAACCATCATCTAGAAAAACCTAAGTGAGCAGTATTTTAAGTGTAATAATAATCATTCACATCACTAGATGTGATGTAAAAAAATATGATATACGGTTGTCACAGTTAGCTCCTTGTGAGTTTACTTGCATTCTGATCATAGCACTAGCAGCCAAGGCAAACTGTGGAGTGAATTACTAATGGATTCTTCATTGTGGGCATATCTCTGCATATTCCTGTCTTTTTGTACTCATTCAGAAATATATTAGCAGCAAGAGGTAAATACAGCTCAGCTTCCCTTACCCAGCTTGGTTAGCAGGAGCTGATATGGTTATAAGATCTGAAAGTTGATAGTCCTGCATATACTGCCCTAGCCCTTATGTTCTGATGAGTCGGGCTTTGTTTATTATACTATGGCCTTGTGAGATCTATTTGACTGTAGTGCAGGAGTGAGGCTTCTCTACTGTAGTTCTCACAACGCGAAAAGTTCTCCCCTTTGAAATCAGGTGGGTTACTAATAATAAAGAATCACCTTTAATCATTTTGAAACGTGCATCAATTCCTATACGTCAGCCCATGCACATTTTGGGCAAGTCTGTGTTCCCTTTTGTCTTCTTTGACACATTTTCTTGTTTCTGAATGATGTGTAAGTTCTACCTCTGCACCACAATCGGTGGTGCAGAGGTAGTGGTGCAGCATATGTGCCCAGCTCTCTAAATTGTTGGCTTTTTAGCACTCCACAAATATGAGATGGAAAGTTTTGTGATGGCATTTAAATGCAATTTCACCCAGATGAAGCATTTGCATGTCTTTAAAAATTACACTACACCATTACTTATCAAAACTTGTTTAACAGCTCCCAATATGAAACATAATCAATATTGCAGTTATTTTAAAAACTGTATTGATTTACAAGAGTGTTTTCTTATGGCCTGCATCATATAAAGAATTATTACAATTACCGTTGACATTTCATAGAATCATGGAATCATAAAATCACAGAATTATATAGTTGGAAGAAACCACAAGGGCCACTGAGTCCAACCCCCTGCCACACAGGAATACATCATCACAGCATTCCTGACAGAAGGCCATCCAGCCTCTGTTTAAAAACTTCCAAAGAAGGAGACTCTACCACACTCTGAGGCAGTGCATTCCACTGTTAAACTGCTCTTACCATCAGGAAGTTCTTCCTAATGTTTAGATGGAATCTCTTTTCCCGAAGTTTGAAGCCATTGCTCTGTGTCCTAGTTTCTGGAACAGCAGAAAACAGGCTTGCTCCATCCTTCATTTGATATCCCTTCAAATAGTTAAACATGGTTATTTCTGTTGTTGTCTGCCTTCAAGCAGTTTGCACATTATGGTAACCCTAATGGAGTCTTCTTGGCAAAATTTGTTCAGAGGGGGTTTGCCTTTGCCCTTCCTCTGAGGCTGAGAGAGTGTGACTTGCCCAGTTGGTTTCCATGGCAAAGTGGGATTTGAACCCTGTTCTTCAGGCCATTTCCGCACTAGACTGTTATAGCGCTATTGTTCCACTTGTAACATCCTATGGAATCCTGGGGTTTGCAGTTTCGGGAGGGGCCCCTTGTGAGTGGAATAATAGCGCAAGTGGAATGCAAGTGGAATAATAGCGCCATAACAGTCTAGTGTGGAAATGGCCACAGAGTTGTAGTCCAATGCTCAAACCACAATACCATGCTTGCTTGCTTGCTTGCTTGCTTGCTTGTTTGTTTGTTTAATTTGTATGCTACTTTTCCTCCAAAGTGGGGCTCGATGTGGCTTCCAATAAGAGTCAATTAAAAACCAGAACAATGAAATTTTAAAAATAATTAAAAACAATTTATTTGGAAAATAAAGTTCTGTTGATTTAAATTGGACTTAGGATTCCACTACAGTACAACTTCCTCAGCTTCACGTTTGGAATTTAACAGTTATGAAAATGGCAGGAGGACTTAGCATCACACATTAACAAGGAGTTGTTCCCTCCTCAGGGTATTATAACATGCATTGCTGTATACTATTAGAGCATCCTTTGAAATGGCTTTCCTACTGTGTAAAGGGCCTTTAGGAAGACTTCCAGGCTTACACAACTGTATATAGCAATGGTAATCCTATTACATTTATCCTAAAGCACCCTTTGCCATTCAGCAAAATGAACTTCTCAAAGAACACTAGAAGCTTAATTAAGCCTTTGAGCCTACTGTTCAGAAGTGTAGACTTACCTTTTTGCAATTTCCACTTGCATAATCATGTACCATGGGAATACGAACTATATATCTAGGTACACATGAAATTTATGTTTATGCTATTAGTCTCCCAAGCTCAGTCTTATCTATACTGGCTGCCAATGGCTTTCAAGGTTTTAAACAAGGCTCTTTCTTAATCTTACTGGGAGATCCTGAAAACTGAACCAGGGATATTTTGCATGCATACTATGTGCTCTCTTTGTGTGTGCATGTGCCTTCATGACAACCTCATGAATTTCATAGGATTTTCTTAGGCACAGAATACTCAGAAGTGGTTTTGCCAGTTCCTTCCTCTGGAATATAGCCCATGGCACTCACTATTCATCAGTGGTCTCCCACTGAAGGGCACTGCTTAGTTTCCAAGATCAGGCAGGATTTGGTGCCTTTAGGATATTTAAGCCACATTATGTGGTCTCCCTCTGGGAGATTCACACCCAGTGGCGGAGCTTGGAGTGTGTGGAGGGGAGGCAAGAAGGGGCGGGGCTACAGTGTGAGGGGTGTGGCCACTGTGCACAGGGGTGTGGCTGCGGTGTGGGGGGCATGGTCAGGGCACACAGGGGCATGGCTATGGGCCCCCCCTCGCCCCCACATCCCTACACAACTGTTCACACCCCTTTAATGCACTGAAAAAAAGGGAAGGACAGGGCTACTTCCTGTGGCTGTGGGCTGCAGCCACACCTCCAGTCACAGTCACCCATAATATGAATGCACCCTACCATCCACACATTTAAATGGGATAGTAAAGAGTGTTCCACAAATATTGTGAAGATGTTCCCCCATGCAAAGAGAAAATCTGATTGGACTAGAAGATTTCCTTGCATGGGGGGACTCTTCACGTGGATTTTGGCATGCAGGGGGAACTCTCTCTCACACTTTCTGGACATGAGGATGATGGGGAGAAGGAGAGGCCCTTTTCTCCGTCCCACCATCATTGCAAAAATGGTCTGGGGGTGATATGAGAGACGGCATTCTTGATGGCTGTTCCTAGAACTCCAGAACTCCCTTCCATACTTTTTTTTTTTAATAATTATTTAAACTACATAACAATACGTAACGCTACAGAACACACAACACAATACCTAATACCTAATAAACATAAACTTACAAACCGCTTATAGCATATATTCTTAAGCTTAATCTATTCTACAATTAAATCATAAATGCTCCCCACCACTGGGACCATTAGAGATATAACCACTGCCATTCCCTCCAAGAAGCTCCATTCCCCTTCCAAAATTGTAATGATTCTTTAGTTGGTTTACTTCCTTTCTCCTTTATTAACACATAATCAATAAATTCACCCCAAATATCTATAAAAATATCTCTTTACAATTCCCCCTTCTTTATTTTGATATTACAAGTCAATTTATCATTAATAGCTATATCCCATACCTCTTCATACTATTCATTTAAGTGAGTGTCTTGCTTTATTTTCCAATTATTGGCTATCCTTAGCCTTGCTACAGTTAATAAAATAGAAATTAATTCTCTTGTTGGCCACTTGCTTTGTTCCTTGTCATATATTGCCAACAAGGCTAACTTAGGATTTAACTGTATGTTTTGATTAGTTATTTCTTTTATTTCTGTAAAAACTAACCACCAAAATTTCAATACACTTCCACTATTTCCACAGGCTTTTAAACAATTTTTGAACAATGGGCTGAGGATGCTGCACTGTTTGAAACAGAACTGCTTTAATTGCTTTTTATCTTTTAATTGTATTTCATCTTTTTAAGTGAAGTTTTCAATCATTTTAATATGGTGAACTTCCGCTTTCATTAACACTTTTCAATAAGTTCTTAGCTATTTTTTTTTTCAAATTGTAGGCCACCGTGAGTCCATATTTTGGGAAAAAGGTGGGATACAAATAACAGTATCACACAATAACAATATTCTTGCCATGGCACACAGCAGTCCTGTAGCTCTACCACTTAGTCTTTCAGAGGTCTGTGATTTGCATGTGAACTTCCCTGGGGTGTGTTTCATCACATTTTGTAACACCTGAATAAGGCTTCCTTTGGTCTATGAGATACCTGCGGACTTGGAATTCAAATGAACAACCCTATGTAGAAGTCACTTCCACTGAATTCAGAGCGATTGATTTCCAGATAACAGTGTTTCAGGACTGAAGCCTTACTCTCACTGATGCATGACTATCCTTAAATAAGTTCATTGAGACTTCTAGGGAAAAGAAAAGAAGTTGCCAATATTTATAACCTGTATAGAATATTCTCCAAAATTCTTTCTCTTTGTCACATTCAGAGTACATCAAAAAGATAGTCTGAGATAGGTTTTGACAGTATAGAAGCAACAGGGGGAAAAGAAAGCAGAGAGAAAGAAAGTAGAGATTTTAGAGCTGGAATTAGCTGAAATAGGGGTGTGACCTTGGAAGGGCTGTTCTTTAGGATTTCCTGACTGGAAAGTGAGACAATGGCCATTTCCGCACTGGATTGTTATCATGGTATTATTCCACTTTCAACATCCTATGGAATCCTGGGCTTTGCAGTTTAGGGAGGGGCCTCACAGGTTATAGTGTAATTATATTTTTATATTATAATTATAATTATAATTATAATTATAATTATAGTGTAATTATTCCACTTTCAACAGTCTAATACAGAAATGGCCCGTGTATCTCCTCTCAGGTTTCTTGTAAATAAACCAAATACTAAAAAGATTCCCTGCCGCCCTCTCCCCCATGTGCAGGTGTCTCATTCAAAGGAAACTAAACCCAGCAGCACTGCCACTAGGAACATGTCTCAATTCAAGGAAGTTGGTATTACCATACAAACACATAAAACCACAGACACAACAGAGCTTCAAAAAGCTGCTTTTGCAGACTACAGATCCCTGAATTCTGTATCCACTAGAAGTTAAGTACGTGCCTTCAAGTTGCAAGGTGACTTAAGGCAAGCCTATGGATTTCACGGGGTTTTTTTAGGCAAGGAATAGTCAGAGGTGGTTTGCCATTGCCCTTCTTTGAAATATAGCGTATAGCACCTGGTACTGCCTGGTAGTCTCACTTCCAAACACAATCCAGGTCTGACTCTGCCTAGCTAGATGGGATCTGGTACCTTCAGAGTATTTAGTCCAGCACGGCCAATGGGAACTATAATCTAAAATAGTAACTTTTCCAAGCTCTGTCAGATTATCTTCATGATAACTTGGATCCTATGATAAGCAAACAGAAGAACATTCAGAGAAAGAAGGTTTTCCAGCCTGTCTTCCTTCTTAGGGTTGTAAAGAATATTCACCAGTTTGCTCATTCTTGATAAGAGTTTCACAAAAAGGAAAATAAGTGCTGTGAGAGTATTCTCGCATTTCAGGACTTTTTCCCCACAATGTTTGTAAATACCCATTCTACAAATGGGTATTTGCACAAACCTATCTCTTTGCATAAAACACAGCATTTTATGGGGGAAAAACCCTTCATGACAATTCCACTGAAAGTTCCCTGAAGTGAAAATCATAGAAAAATGCACAGAAACTCTTATACTGGGTAGAAAAATATTGATGTTATTCATTCATCCACACAAACATGTCATAATTGAAGATTCCTGCACCTGACAGTGCATGCCAAAAGCCAATCTCTGGAGCTGTAGGTAGCCTTGCTAAAAAATGGGGGAAGATGGCAAGATGAGATCCCCTTATCTTAAGATCCAAGTCAGAGAATTTATCTGTAAACTTTTACTGAAGACTTTCACTTTATGCATTGTCAGGCTCTTGAATATATATTACAGATTAATTAGCCTTCTGCTTTGCCGAAGGCTACAGCCAGATCCATATGTCCTGGATTTTAATTCTAAAAGTGTGTGTTTAGTAAAGCACAATCACGTTTCTCCTGCCATTTGTATAACAAAGAACATATGCCATTTAAATTCTCAGGAGGCTGTCTGGAAACCAGCTATGCATATTGCTATGCATTATTTAAAGTTCCTAAGGATGATGAGTACAATTATTAGAGGTTTTTAACAACTGTTATGTAATCCATTTGAATAAAAGTTTTGTCCAAGCTCACACTATCATAAGGGCAGCTCTTTGAAGCGGGTATGATATCATTACTGTAGTGACCTCCCTTACCCATGCATGTTTTCACCCTTGCTCATGAATATCAGTGGGCAATGAAAAATCTCAATGACTAGGGCAGCATGTGGCTTGAATAGGAAGTAGCATAACACAAAATGGCAGGATAAGGGAAGACAGAGCAAGCTAGTTTTCTGCTTCTCCAGAGCCCAGGATGCAGAGCAATGGATTTAAAACTTCAGGAAAAGAGATTCCACCTAAACATTAGGAAGAACTTCCAGATGGTAAGAGCAGTTCAACATTGGAATACACTGCCTTGGAGTGTGGTGGAGTTTCCTTCTTTGGAGGTTTGGCTGATGGCCATCTGTCTGAAGTACTTTGATTGTGTATTTCTGCATGGCAGGGGGTTGGACTGGATGGCCTCCATGGTCTCTTCTATGATTCTGTGATTAAGGCACATTCCTGCCCTACTCAGCCCTTGAGCTGCTGTTACTGGAAGGGCTGACGCTTCAAGATCCAGAAGAGATCCAGAACAACCAAGCAACAGAAAGATTTCAGCCCTAAGAAGGATGGTATAGAACACAGTGGAGTCAGGCAGTGGTGCAGATAATTCAAAACTCTAAACTAGGTGGCAGTGTGTATTGTTTCCTTTTTTCCTGAATATAGCAAGACAGCATTACTGCCCCTTCTGTTGTCTGGGGCTCTGGAGTCTGCCTCCAATGTCCTTCCCTGATGGTACTAGATTCAGGGAGGTAGTGGGTTCAGAGTTTAAAAAAAAATAGGAAGTGGCAGGGAAATGCATACATCCCTTCTATGCATTACACCAGGGACTGAGAAACGTGGAGGGCTGGGGGCCCAATGTTCTGCTGTGGGACCATCAATCTAGACGATTTGTTTCATTTGCCTTTGTGTGTGTGTGCATGTGCGTGTGCATGTGCGTGCATGCAGCTCCAGTGTGGCATTCGGGTTGCCTCTGTATTAGACAGCTATGCAGAAAAGGCTTACAGATTTGTGTGCAATGCCTGCATTCTCTGCTGCAATTGCAGGCTGTATCATGTGTGTCAGTGAGACCAGGAGGTGCAGACTGCAGTATGCGTATGGTATTCCTCCAAATGACAAGGTATCTTGACTGGGCAGAATCCGCCTGTCTATGGAGGACTTGTGTCCATGTATCAGGGTGTGCATGCATAGGAAGCTTTCCAGTGTCCATCAAATACATGGATATTGGGGAAGGGTTGCTGTGATGTCTGGAGGCAGTGACTCTAGCCATCAGAGTCCATGGTAAGAATTACTGTCTCCCAATATTCTTTGAATGCATGAAGGGGGTTCCTTGAACTCTACTAACAAGGAGAAGACATTCAGAGCTTGGAAGAGTTACTTCTTGGACTGCAACTCCCATAACTCTCAGCCCCTGGGGATTCTGGGAGCTGTAGTTCAGAAAATCACCGTCCCAAGTTCTGAGCAAAGTGAATTATACCAATTCTGGCTGTAGATCTGTGGCCATTTGTTTGTTTCTTTATTTTAAGAAGTCTGTAACCTGACTTTCCACCCAGGACCATCAATGAATATCAATATGAAATAATTATGACAGTAATAATACATAGCCGAGTGCACATGCACATGCACGCACACACTTCTGTTGAACAAAAGACAGTGGTGAGATCAGATACCAAAACAAGGTGGTCTGAGAGATTTCCCATGCGTAGATTGAAAAACTGCAAGTAGACAATTAGCAAGGCAGGGAGAAAAAATTTCATAAGCTTCTCTCTTTGGGTGCTCACTTTTTGTGCAAATAATATATTTGTTTGTTCAATCATATATTGATTGAACCTCAGCAGTTAAGAAGAAGGTAAATCAGGTATTAGGGCTATAATAGTGATGATCATCCTAAAGGCCAATCCTAGAAAGTTGCTTTACATGAATCACGCTGGTAGTCCATCTCACTCAGTATTGTCTATACTAGCTGGCAGCAGCTATTCAGGGGTTTCAGAGAGAGATCCTTCCTAGTTCCAACTGAGGATGTTCCATATGAAAACTCTTCCCCATTCTTGCCGCTCCGCTTTATGATCACAGCACTCTCATTTTCTGTTCACTTTTTCTCTCCTATCTGACCAGCCCACACACACCTTCGCTGGCCAGAAATCTGTGCAACACACAGCAGTTCTTAACTCTGAATTCTGACCACAGTACTCAGAAAATTATTTTGGACTGCAGTTCCTAGAATCCTCCAGCAAGCTTACTCAGCAGCCACAGTCATTAGACACATTGCAGGTGATCCTGGGAAACTTTCATCCCAAGAAAGTAAATTTCTCAAGCTCTGATCCTGAATGACAAAGAGGACGCTGTGCTCATCCTTGCAACATGCATGGCCATTTCAGCTTCACCGCCTGATTTGCTCATTGTTCTTTACACTTTAATCTGCTTAGCAATACCTGCAAGAACTCCTGTTGCCGTCTCAGCATGAATGGAGATTATAACGACATGAGCAGAAGAAGATGTCACTGACACTGATGAGTGGGTTCACACAAGGGCATGCCCTTTTGGTTGAGAAGCATTTGTGTGAGGCCTCCCTGCCCTCACACCTTCAGGCAGGCTGGGAATTCTGTAGGTTACAGAAGAGTTGTGGTTGGTGCTATCCCATAAGCAGGTCTTTCAAGCTTTCATGCTACCACTCAGAGACAATGCTCTAGGTTTAAATACCCAGTGTCTCCTGCTAAATTAGAAAAAGCAACTGTAGCATGGACAGGGGCCACTTTTTGGCCCCTGTGATCCTCCAGGGGCTGCATGACTGTCCCCAAAACTAACAAAACAGAACAAAGCAGAACAGAACAGAACTGGAAAGTGGTTGGAAGTCTGCTGGAAGTTTGAAAAGTAGACATTTTTTTAAAAAAATGTTAAATAGTGCAGGGGGCTTCTACAGTCTATTTAAACAGTAAATTGCCACTCTTGGGGCTTCTAGAAAAGAAAAATCACCCTTCTTTTTGGGCCACAACAGTGGTTGTCCAGAGAGTCTAGAAGGCCTAAGGATCAAAGAAAATACTTTGGAGGACCATATGAATAGCAATAGCATGTGTATTTCTATACCGCTTATCAGCTAAGCGCTCTCTAAGCGGTTTATAACGTGTTAGCTAATTGCCTCCAACAAACCGGGTACTCATTTTAGCGACCTGCGGAAGGACGGAAAGCTGAGTCAACCTGGAGCCTGGCAGAATTGAACTCACAACCTTGTGGCTGCAGTACCAGCATTTAACCACTGCACCACCAGGGCTCTCTTAGGGCCTTGACTTGTCCAGCCATGAGTTAAGGGATCTGGCAAAACCACCTCTCTAAGACTCTAAAGGGCTATGATAAAATGGTAGATTTTGAAATACAGGAGCTTGTTATAGTAGTCACCATTAGGAAGTCCACAAGTAGAAGATCACTTTCATCAACCACTACCACCACCATAATTACCCTTATTTATATCTCTACTTTCCCCTCAAAAGTGGGATTTGAATATTTTAGCACAAGGCACAAGATTCTGAGTCAGGAGATGTCCAAACAGAACTATTATATGTCTCCCCTTCTCAAGACTCACCTTGCTCCTAAAATTCCCCCATGACCATTTAATGGCCAGTGGAGAGTAGGGGGGCAGCATCACACAAACATCTGGCCATGTGTCTGTAACCAGCACATAATGACATCATCACCTCCAGGACCTCTGGAGGACACCCAGGAGGTCCTGGAAGAGGCCTCTGTTGTTCTGTGAATCTAGTTATAGGCACACAGGTAGATGCTTTTCTGACTCTCTCCATTTTCTACTAGCAGTGGAAGAAGGCTCTGTAGGAGGATGGTAAATTATTTTGGTTGTTTCATGCACAAAGTAATGAATTCACTCCCTTCACAACAACCAAAAAAAGTTCAATATGCAACCATTGCTTCCAGCTGTATCTGTGTATGTCACTAACAGGATGCTAGCCAAGGATTCACTGGAATGAGACTGCTAGATGATGAGATACGTTTCATGTTTTAGTCCTGCTGAAATCAGTGCAACTTAAATTAGTCATAACTAAACTTGTCCAATTTATTCCAATAGAATTGAAGTATGACTATCTGAAACTAACCCAGAATATGTGTATGTATCTGCATCCCCATAGAAACCAACGTATTTAGAAACTTGCAGGTTGGTGTCATGGAGAGAGGCATAGTTAGTATTTTGTGTTCCTGCCTTGATCTGTTGGTAACCCAGATATTATTAGCAAAGCACAACTGGGCTGTAAGCTTTTGCACTCACATCTGCGTTATTTGCTTTATTTACATCACTGTAGCTGTCAGAAGTAGTAGGTGGTTTAAAATTGGTGCTGTTATTAATGTTGACACTAGCAGCAGTGTAACAATCCCAGTTAAGGCAGCTTCTTTCATGCTGAGAAAACAGCCACACTCCCTGTGGAAATTCCCAAATGGCCCTCCTGTGAGGCTAGCCAATATGGTCAGTCTGGTGGTCACAAAGGGATGGCAAATGCCCTTCACTTCACAGTTTGCCACAGCCAGAAATATATCTTTATTTGCAGCCAGTTCACACAACCAAATTGGTATGCTATGAAGAAGGAAATTAAATGAATTGTTGCTTTGCATGCCAGCCTGTTATGCACCCTTCATTTCCTTTGCCAGTATTCAACCACTTTCGGCACCTTGGAAATGACTCACCCAGTGTGCTATGAGTAAGATGGCTTTAGCTGGTGTTAAATGCTGCATGCTCTCACTCAAGCATCATTTACAAAGAACGAGTTTGGTTAGATAAACTGGCCTTTGTTCTGGCATGATGGAAGGACCTGGGTGCAAGCAAGTGAAGCTGAAAACCCTGATGAGAGTCAGGTGACTTTTGACTCTGGGAGGGCATATCCAATGTTGATGATGTTCACCCATTTCTGACTGCTGAGGCTCACGTCCTTAGGGTTCCATTTGACTAACACTGTGCTTGGAATTTCAGATTGCTAGAATGGCCAAAAGCACATTAATGTACCAAGGATGCTATCTTTTCAGACCCCCTACCCGTCAGTTCTGCCTTCACAATCTGCTGACTAAAATTCTGTGTCATAGAGAGCTTTCCCTTGGGTTACAACTCACAAACTACAACTGGTTATAACGTGACTTCAGGCCAAGTTGGGTATCAAGAACACATTATCCCAGTGCCCTAGAGTCTGCTTTTGTCTACACTACAGTATTTGAAAAAAAAAACTTGCAAAATTCTGCAGGGTGAAATTCAAAGTATGGATTTTGACCTATAAAGTAGCAAAGCTCAAAAGCACTTAGGAAAGGGAATCACCTTCTTCCCTTTATCAATTAAGATGTTAGTTTCTGCAGCACAGGGAAAGAATACACAGGCTATATCCTTAGCATGGAGATGGAAGGATACTGGATTAGTGCTGGTTTAGAGCTAGTACCAAAAATACGCCATTTTTCGTTCCCATTTGGATATTCCCCCTATTTGCTCTCTTGCCCACCATATCAGGCTGTACAGCCAGACTGTATTAGCCAGGTTGCTAAGAGGTTTCTTGTAGTGTTTGAGTTGTTGGACTACAGCCTTTTTAGGGTTAGAACAGTACTGCCTGACTGCATGCCAACACCCTTCTTTCTGTAAAGAAACAGATTACCAAACATCATAAATCTGCAATAACTTCTGATGATAAGCAAACACTGCCACAGGACTTCCCATCACTGAAGGAAACAGGGAGCATAAAACAAATACATTTACATTCAGCTTTTCTCCAATAGATAGTCATCACTGTTGTTGATTTGTTTTGACTAAAAGTACCACTGTTACACTATGATGATTACCCATGAATTACACTATATCAGTTTTCCCCTTAGGGCTAAGGCACAGCCACTGCAGTGAAGCTACTATTCCCTATCACATCAAATACTGTCAATACTTAAGCACAAGATGGATATCCACCAGGACTAAACAGAAGGGGGGAGGGAATGACTGGTTTCAAGCATATCATATTGAAACTTTATTCCTGTCATTTTTATATGGAGATGAAGAAATCTGGAACAAAGTAATCTACTTGTGTAATTCTATGCCAGTAAAGCACTTCTTGCATAAACTGGAGCTAGATGACTGATTGCTTTGAAGAAGTAGTAGCTTATTCCAGCCTTGCAAACAGGGATTGGTTTAATCAGCAGAACAATCAATCAAACTAGGGCCGGGCAATTGTGCTGGGTCCAGGAGCCAATTTTTGGCCTTTGGAGTCCTCTGACAACAACACAGACTACCAAAAATGCTAATGAACAAACAAAATCAAAGCCAGTAGAGGCCAGAAATAGTTTTGAAAAACTGGCAATTTGTGATGTTAAAAAGTGCAGGGGAGACATACATAAGGCAAATTTTTGTTCCTGGAGACTTTCAAGAAATATATTCTGCCTTTTTTTCCGGCGAGGAAGAAAGGCTGTCAGAGGCGGTCAAGTGTCACAAAAACAGCCTTGCAGGAATGTCTCCAAGCTAAACCATTGGTTTAGTAAGCAGACTTCATTTTAAGATTGTTGTTTAATGTTGTTGAGGCTTGTACTGGTGAGAGGCAGTGTTGATTAAAATGTATTTCCCAGGATTCAGTGTTGGTATCTGGAAGTCTCAAGAGCTCCGAATAATAAAGGATGATAAAATAATCAAGTAGCTATCAAGCAGTCGGGCCTACGTTCGCAACACAGGAAATACTCTGGGCTTAGCATCTCTAGAAATTACAAATCAACACCTCAATAAGATCTCCAAGCTACATGCTGTGTCAATCCTTTCATTTTTGGATGTATCAAGAAGGCTATGAATAGGAAAAGAAGTTGCCTTCTTGGAATTAGTAGAGAAGAAGAGGATTTAGACTGTTATCTTATTAAATTTTCCTACGTGTGTGTGTGTGTGTGTGTGTGTGTGTGTACATACATATACATATGGTAAACGCAGCTGTAGGGAGAAAAATTCAACCAGTATCATGGTGATAAGGAAGAGGGGGTTTAAGAATTTCCTGCACACTGCTTTTATGATTCAATGGCTTCCTCAAGCAACTGTTTGCCATCTGGCAGAAAACTTACTGATATTATATAGATAACTACAAGTATTCTCCTATGGGGCAAACAGCAGGTTTGTTTGTTTTTTTAATCTGAGAGGAATTTTAAAGTTAAACTATGGCACAAGCAACATGGCAACCCCTCCATCTCTCAATATTATGACAATGGTCCAAATACATCCACACTCAGCTGTACTGACCTATTTGACCAATTGTGAGAGTGCTGGCTGAACATTTCCCAACATCATGTCAAGTTTTATTCCTTAGAAAGAAAATTCTATGGGCAAACAAAGAGAGGAAAGAGAAAAGTTCATTTGCAGGCAATAGTAAGAGTTCAGCACTGAACCGACTTGAACAAAAGACCCTGGAGAAAAGTGTTTACAAGAACTTCAGCAGTTCAGTTCATTGAATGGTTGTTCCCCAGAAAACAACAGCATCTCACTGTGTGTCTCTGGGACCTCATTAGAAGAATGAGAGTTGATTAATTAATAGATTTTTTTTAAAAGAAAATGAATGTGAGACCTCTTGATACCCAGCACTTCAGTGAACTAGAGCAGGAATTTAAGATCCATTAATACCACTGACTTGTGGCATGGAAGAAGAATATAACAGACAGTCGCTTTAGTAAAGGAATTGTGGTAGTTACCATGCTTCCATTTTGTCAGCCAAGCTTTTGAAATTAATTTTTGTAAGGGAACTGGGCAGTGTGATGGTTGGGTTTATGATAGAAAGCAGTGACTTCCATACAAATCTTGAGACAAATTTCAAGCTCTTGGAATGAGCTGTATTGGCTCCAAGACAATGGCAGCTGGTGGCTCCAGCATCAGAAGCCCAATATATCTAGTCTTGGCTTTAGCATGAATACCAAAGGAGCTATCCAAGGTGCTGAACAATATTCCTCCAATAGGTTCAGTATGTTGGATCGCACCTTCTAAAACTCATAGCAGATTCACCACTCTACTGACATCTGAGCCACCAGCTGCCATTGCTCCAGGACTTTGGTCTCTTTTACACTACCCAGTTATACACTAACTATCATGGTTGTGTTTGGTAAGGCATTTAGAATTCTCTGCTATAGAGTGCTAGTACTTCATCAAGCTACAAATCCCAGGATTTAATAGGATGCAGCCATGACACTTAAAGGGATATCAAAATGCCATACTTAGTGTGAAAGAAAAGTTAGTTTAACTGTGAGGAAAGTAGTTCTTGCTGTTGTTGTTGTGTGCCTTCATGTTGTTTCAGACTTATGATGATCCTAAGGCAACTCTACCATGGGGTTTACTGGGGCTGAGAGTGTGTGATGCACCCAAGGCCACTCTATGGGTTTCCATGGCTGAGTGGGGAATTGAACCTTGGTCTCCAAGGTTGTAGTCCAACTTTCAAACCCCCACACCACTACCAGGAGTCTTAAGTTGCACACTGTAAGCTTTAGAGATGCAGAGATAGTTCACAACAGAGATGCTCACAGACTTTAAGGTGTGGGAGAAAAACAAAAGGAAATCAGGGTCATTCTACCAGCTGACTGTCAGATGACAGTTGCCATTCCATGGGGCTGCAGCAAAAGGAAAGAAGGGAGGGTCATTCAACTGGTTCAGCTGAGACACTGGCAGCTTTCGGCTCCTCACTTTGAACTGTGCAGCCAGTAATTAAAGAATGTTGCAGTGAAGAAGTGGCGCCTCAGTTTGTTTTTCCTCCAGTCCCTTTCCCTTTAGTGTCATGTCTTTTAGAATGTAAGCCCAAAGGCAGGGGGTGTTCTATCACTTATCTCTGTAAGTTTCTTTTGGAGATCTTTTCAGATGAAGAGAAGGATAAAATATTTGAAACAGCATTCCTTGCTTGCACAGAGCAGCTTCTGTTGTAACAGCCTGATATTCTAAACGTAAAAATGCCAAGGAATATTTGATCTTGGCTTTGCAGGCTTTCTTCTCAGTTAAACACCATTCTATTTTAGGCTCTAGGACTCTGTTTTCTTCCCCATCATTTATCTATGCAGATTTGCTATTGAAACCTGAAATTCTAATTGCCTTAAGATATTTAGATAAGTCTTTGTGGTGTAAAATATTCATGTTTGCCATCTTGTTGATCTGTTTTCCTTTCCCCATGCACTATTGGTGTCAGCTGCTTTAAAAACTACGTGTTTATTGTTTGGTTTGCTGTGAAGATCATGTAAACATGTTAATCAGATTGGGCTCAATTCTTCTTGAGTGTCACGCTTGGAAACTAATTTTAAAAAGGACTGCATGTTCTCCACAACTAAAAAGAAATCTATATTCTTTGCCAACAAAGCTGAGTTTATGATAGTTAGAAAGGATGCACAGTAAGAACCTGCATTCATGTTGGTTGTTCTTTTCGTTAATTTTCCCTATCCAGCCCTCCATCACCCTCCACAAGGATAAGTCTGGAGAGAAGAAGAAGCTATGCTAAAGAAAACAATAATATAAAACTAATCTAAAGCAACACATTACCAATGTGTTATTCATACATTGATGCCTAATGAACTGCGTGCAACCTTTAAAACAAAAAGCAATGCAGACACATTAGCTTTGAAAAATAGCACTGCCAAGTATGATATTGTGCATTGTTCTTCCCTACACGTTTATCTAGCCATCCCCTTTGGTTGGGAGCTTATTTTCCTTTCTGGTCATGGTTTATTCTCGTGATCATCTCAGCCCATAGCAACCAGACAAAGGAGCCAGATTATAACTATCGGGTCCATCACTCCAAAGCAAAGCAGCTAGGCATTTTTAAAACCTGGCTTTCTGCACACAGCCTTAGTAGTCAGTATTTGTTTGGGGCATCCAAGTATGGCATCCATCACCCCCTACATATGGATGGGAGCTACTACCCTAGAGTGTATGGGTTTCTCACTCAATTTTTAAAAAGAGATGGTTGGCCCATGAGGACCACAAATACAGTCTTGTGGTCCACAGGCTGCCCATGGGGTGTACTTTGCCCATCTGTGTCCTATATGTTCCACAAATCCATGAGGAAGAGCTGGACTGGCACCAGCTATCCATGCCACCCCCCACCCGATACTGCTGTGGCCACTACCCACACCTCCCATGTTTACATGATTCCTATTAAGAAGGAGTCATACACAGGTAAGGCTTCTCCGAATGACTGAGAACTCAGAAAAGCAGTATTTTTGCAGAGCCCCCCCAACAAAAATGTAAATTCATCTGTTTACATGATTTTTGGATTGTCTCACTCAACAACTCAGGCTATATATAAATAAAAAGAGTAAAACACATAGGTTGAGATCCTGTATGGCATAGTATACTTCCTCCTGGGGAACTATGTGACATCTGTTGTCTCAATGCCCTCAAAACTCACTGTTTAGCCACTGCAGGTCACATTCTCATGGCCATTCCATGAATGGTGAAGAATTGGGAGGGAGGTTCGGGAAACGTCTAGGTCTTTCCATAGTCAGACACATAATGATGATATAATTTCATAAGATATTCTGGGGTCCTCCAGACATCTCAGTAAATGATGTAATCATTGTGCATCAGGCTAAGGAGACATAGTCAGATGCTCCTTTGACTTCCACTTTCTACCAGCCATGGAATGGCCAGGGGGTTGGGATGGCTAAACGGTGAGTCCAGTGAGGGCTTTGGTTGTTGCAGAGGGTAAAGAGAATGCTAACCCGTGCAAAGATTAAAAAAAGAGTGGACATGTGCCTGAACATGCCATGAACAGAATGCCATTCATAAAGTATAAAAGGCTGAACAACATTTTATAGTATAGTAAAACTTGGTATTAATAATAAAATCAGAGAGTAGGGTTAACTTCTGAAAGCATGGGAAATCATCATTGCTTTCACCAAGCTTTAAAGGATGATATGAAAGAAGATAACCTAACTTCCCTGGATTGGGAATTCCACAACTGGGGTACTGTTACATCCAAGGCCCAGTCTTAAGAACCCATCAACTTCTCCTCAACTGGGACATATAACAGGGTCTCAGATGATAAAAACATTTTTTCTCAGAATTATAGGACAAGAGGAGACATTTCAGATAACCCTCTTCACAAACTGCTCAGGACTTTTTAGAAGCAGCATGTGGAATTTAAGTCTTTGGGTCACTCTATGATTAAAAAAAAAAACTTAGAAAAATAAACAGGCCAAATGGCTAAAAAGCTAAGAGGTCTTTTTCTCAGTGAGACTGTGAAATCAAAAGAAACAGCTGGATGAAATCTATTCATGGAGATGATGAATGAGACACAACTGCTCTCATTAAAGAGAAGTAGAAAATTGGCCAGTGGGAAACAGGGCATTCCCTTGGTGCTTAGCCAATGAAATCCATTCTGAGTGGGAGAATTCTCCCTAGCGGTAGCTGGAAGCAAGCAAAAGGCAAGAGAAATGAAATTAGAATTGATACACAGTATTTTATCTACAGCTGCCTTTGCTTTCCCTTGTGCTGTCCTCATATAGCTTTTGTCCCAAAGTCACTGTCATCTCATTTATTCACTAATAATTCAGTCACTGCACAGTTTGTCTGAGTTTTCCTCTTGTTTAAGGATCAGAAAAGTTGAGACTTGTTTGCATTGTATATCATCATACTCTAGATTTGATTTGCCTTTGCTGCTGTGATGGGCTGTTGCTGCACCAGAGTGGCCATGAAAAGATTGACGCTGGGGAGTTGTGGTAGAAGGACCTTCCTGATGGTCAGAGCTGCCTGGCAGTGGAATATGCTGCCTTGGAGTGTGGTAAAGTCTCCTTCTTTGGAGGTTTTTAAGCAGAGGCTGGACGGCCATCTGTTGGGAACACTTTGATGAGTGTTCCTGCACAGCAGGGGGTTGGACTCAATGGCCCCTGGTGTCTCTTCCAACTCTATGATTCTATGATTCTATGACCTACCACCATGATCATATAGGTAGTTATGACATATTAAGGCTGTAATAGCCATTTTTTAAATCAATGGAGCATTTTCCTAATTTTACACCCTGGGTTAAAGGACTCAGAACCAGAAAGAGTCAAAATCTATGAGCTGAGTTAAAATTTGACGTGAAACCTTCAATGATACTTTCCTGATAATTATATGTTAATGGGTGATATAAATATTGGGCATACTGGGCACATAAATAAATAGAGTGAAAGTTATTACAGCACAGGTAGATGGGTATCTCTCAAGGCTTTTGAGATCGACTTATGCCTCCTACCCTTTTCTCTTCTTTAACTTTCTTTGTGAAATTGTATCAGAGTCTTCATTTTGTGCTTCCTTATCTCAATTCTGTTGGTTATATCTGGGGCCCTTCCATACTACCCAATTATAGGACTATGATTTTACTTTGACTGCCATGCTTGCAGCCTATGGAATTCTAGGATTTGAAATTTAGGGAGGGAGTATTTAGATCCTCAGCCAGAGAGTTCTACTGCCTCACCAGCTTACAAATCCCAGGACTCCACAGCATGTGGACAAGGCAGTTTAAAATGGAGTCATCGTGCTATACAAACGTACCTCAGTTAATAAAGCCTCTGACAAAGAAGTTCCTTTTTACTAAGTTTTTTTATGCCTCCTAATCCCCTACCCCTTGTCATCTGTTTAGCTGATATTTGGGGAACAGCGCTGGAGGATTGGAAAAACAAAGATCTTTGGTGCTGGGTCACAGAAGCATGTCTGCAGTAAACAAAGCAATAAAACTTGAGCTGGAAAAGCGCAAGATTCTACTCTAGCTAATCCTACTGCAGCTGTGTGTGCCTGACTACAACAAAAAAGGTAAAAAGCAGCTTCCTCCGGAATCCCCTACTGAGCATGTGGGAACAGCAAAACAGAAAGGAAAAAGGGAAAAAGAGATTAGCTTACTTTACCAGCTCCCCCCAGCATGTTAAGAAAGCACAGATGTGTAAGACTGGCCACCAAAACAGAATCATATGAAAAGCAGAGGCTGGTAAAAAATAATAATCTTTCAAAAGGTATCTAGAAACATTATGTCTTCCTATCCAAATTCTTTCCATGTTATTTCTGCCTCTGGTACCAAATTTTCTGTTAAAGGCCATTTCCGCACTGGACTGTTACAGTGCTATTATTCCACTTTCAACATCCTATGGAATCCTGGGGTTTGCAGTTTAGGGAGGGGACCCTCCCTAAACTGCAAACCCCAGGATTCCATAGGATGTTGAAACTGGAATAATAGCACTGTAACAGTCTAGTGTGGAAATGGCCAGAGACATAATGCCTAGGAACACATTCATTTTGTTAACTGAGATATACCTGTAACTATGCAGCAAGAAAGGGATCCTTGTAAGACCTACATCTTCAAAGACGCCCTTATCACACTTGGTACGGCTTCTTATTCAGCATTTTGTGCCAGTCCTTGTTCTTTCAACACCAGTTTTTCACAAATTTTTCCTTCTGTCCAACAGACAGGAGCTTGGGGTCCTGCAGTTGTTGTTGCGGAATGGCAACTCCTATTTATTGCCAGACAGCAAAGCCATTTGTTGTTGATGATGGATCTTGTAACAACTTCTGGAGGGCTCAGGTTCCCCATCCTGGCTGTAACATTATTCTTCAACTCTATAACTTCAATACTTCCACAGTACTTTCTTCCATTTTGTCTGTCGCGGTGCTTTACATCTACACATTTGCAGGTTTCACTTTCATTGTTTTGATTATTTGTGAATTTCTCCAGTGCCCACCCCCCTCAGGTGCTTCTTTTCTGGGGGAAACTTCTCTCTTGGCGGCTCCAATCAGGCTGCACAGCCCTTTAAAAACTCACCTTTGGTCCTCCTCCTCCTCCACCAGCTGCTGCCTGGCCAGCTCAGGATGGCTCACAGCCCAATTCCTCAGCACCACAAATCCTCTCCCAGTGGCCCCCCCCCACAATACAAGGAAGGAGATGGGTGACAGAGTGAAAGTATAGGGCCATCATGCTAACCTGTCCCCCTTCCCTCTCCTTTCCCTAACCTAGTTTGGACTCTGGGTGTCCACTCATCCCATCATGCCTTGCTCCTCTTCCCACAGACACACATACATTTTGATATTTGCATTTTCCCCACTTTTGTGGGGGGTCCTATGCACCTAACCCTAGCAAATGTGAAGGGCCAAGTGTATACAGCACACAGTCTGTATATATGTTTTTAGAAGACGTACTGTTTACAGATTAGGGAATTACTCCATCGCCATATGCTTTCTTACGAGCTATCTATTTTACCATAGGTATGCTGTTTTAAACATTTTGCTTTGAATTTTCTATCCTCTTTATATCTACATTCTTGTGTTTACATAAATTCACTTATGTATTTGCCGCAACTTACTGCAGCTCTGTTACTCATCGGTTAATACCATTAGCTTAGTCTCCATTTATTTTAAGGCTAAAGTTCTGAAAAACACAGTCAATGAACTTCATATAGTCTGATTTTTTTCCCCTTCCATTTCTACCTTGGCTGCTGTGCCATCAGCATGATGCATATTCCTTCACATCCACTTGCAAGTGCTCCTACAGCGGTCTCTTAATTGCATACTGCTCCACAGAAAGAAAAATGCTCAGCAATGGCTATAAACCCTCCCCTCTGTCATGTTTTCTCAATGGGCCTTTCCACACTACACTGTTATAGTGCTATTATTCCACTTTCAACATCTTACAGAATCCTGAGGTTTGCAGTTTAGAGAGGGGCATTTAGAATGCTCAGCCAGAGAGTTTTTGGCCTCAATAAACTACAAATGCCAGAATTCCACAGGATGTTGAAAGTGGAATAATAGCATTGTAACAGTGTAGGGTAGAAAGGCCCTTAGTCTTTGCTTTTATATCTATTCTAAGAAGCCACGCACACAGAACTGTATGCAGAAGGCGCCGTGTTTGCATTACCGAGGACAGTCCACTATATCCTGCGGTCCCACAGGAGGACAGGAAGAGAGAAAGAGAGGGTACAGTGTGAGAAGGAAAGAAAAACACAAACAGAAAAGGTGGGGCAGAAAGAGAGAAAGAAAAGGGCTGGGGTTGCTCACATTTAGTCCTGGTTTCACCCAGCCCCTGGCTTCAGTTGTTTCCACTGCTGGCATGCCACCTCCAGCAGGCTGTCTAAAGAAACATACCCTCCAACTGCTCCTGTCTGGCAGTGGCAGTCCTAATTAATTCTCTGTCTTCTTACCTTTTCAGCTACTTTTAAAATGCCTCAGTTTCACTATCCTCCTTCCCCTTTCCCCCTTTGCCTTCCACTTACTTCCATTGCTGCAAACTGAGTTAAAAATGCAAGAGTAGTTTGTATTTAATTAACTATAATTAACTACAGGAGAGGAGAGGAGAGGAGGGAGCAGAATCTTGTTCTTCCCTCAGGCAAAGAATAAACTACTGAAATCTCTCCTAGGATGTATGCATTTCTCAATTAAAAACTTTTGCCATCTCAACTCCACTCAGATGTTACTTGGAGACATGTGTCCCAGTTGTTATCTCTGAAATGTTGGATGTAACAATGTAAAGGAATGTAAAGGAATATGGTTATCAACAGAAGAAAAGGTGTGTACATCTGCTCTGAATGAAGATATGCTCCATTTAAAAGGCATAATGATACATAAGGATGCATTTGATAAAGTCCCCCATAATATTTTGATTAGCACATTGATTAAATGTGCAATAGATGGGAACACTGTCAGATAGAACCATAATTGGTTGGAAAGCCATGTTCAAAGAGTTATCTTCAATGACTGCACTTCAAACCAGAGGGAGGTCTCAACTGGAGTGTCTCAGGGTTCTGTCCTTAGGCCGTTGCTCTTCAACATTTTCACAAATGACTTAGATGACGGTGTGGAAGGAATCCTTATCAAGCACAAAACTGAAAGGGGTAGCTAACACATTGGAAGATAGGAACAGAATTTAAATGGACCTAGATAAGCTAGAAAATCAGGCAGAAATTAATAAAATGAAATTCAATAGAAACAAATGCAAAATTCTACATTTAGGCCACACAATCCAAATGTGCTGCACAGGTATTGGATGGAAGATACATAGCTGAGCAGTACTACAGGCGAAAAGGACTTTGGGATTATTGTTGATCATAAGTTGAACATGAGGCAGCAGTGTGAGATGCTACAGCAAAGAAAGCAACAGCTATTTTATCCAGCATTAATAGAACTACAGTATCCAAGTCGATGAAAGTAATAGTCCTGCTAAATTCTGTGCTGGTCAGGTCTCATCTGGAGTACCATGTTCAGTTCTGGGCACCTTCTTTTAAGAAGGACAGAGACGTATTTGGTGACAGCCAGCATTGTGTAATTGTTTGAGCACTGGGCTATGTCACTGGAGACCAGGGTTTGATTCCCCACTTAGCCATGGAAACCCACTGGGTGACTTTGGGTGCATCACACACACTCTGTCCCAGAAAGCCCCGTGATAGGTTTGCATTCCAACTAGAAGTTGGAAATGACTTGAAGGCACACAACAACAGCAACAACAACAACATAGACAGGTTGGAGCAGATTCAGAGAAGGTCAACAAATATCATAAGAGGTATAGAAAATATAACTTATGAGGAAAGGCTGGAGAATTTGGGCTTGTTCATTGTGGTGAAGAGAAGACTGAGGAGTAACATGATAGCACTTTTTAAATATCTCAGAGGCTGTCCCAGAGAGGAGGAGGCTATTTCCCTAAGAGATGGTGGATTTCAGGACCCATCTGTAATGCCAACTTCTCACTGAAATTTGGGGTAAGTATAGCTCAAGGGAAGCCTGCAAGAGGAGGGTAACAGTAGGATCTTTTCACCTATGTTTACCAGTACTAATTCAGAAAGAAGCTCCAGTTTTAAAATAAACAAAATGCTTTATTGGAAATAACAAGC
Organism: Cyclura pinguis; assembly: GCA_030412105.1. Classification (NCBI taxonomy): domain Eukaryota; kingdom Metazoa; phylum Chordata; class Lepidosauria; order Squamata; family Iguanidae; genus Cyclura; species Cyclura pinguis. The sequence goes on along the minus strand of CM059602.1, from coordinate 28,132,448 downwards.
ACGCACACACAAGACACTCTCAAGAGTAACACTCTAAAGAGTAACACAAGGCTACTGGAAAATAAGGCATGAAGGTTGGATAGACAGAAATTTAGGGATGGAAGAGGGTGATATTTACCATTCCTGAAGAAATGGAATGAAGAATGGAGACTCAGATGGGCATGTGAGGGCAACACAGGCTGACAGCAATGCTAACAATCCAAAGTGTTACAAATTTCTGGGGCAAAAAGTCAGGGTTTAAATACCCTTTTCTACACTTTGAAAGGGTGTTCTGACAAAGCTTAAAAAAACTTTTGCGTGGGACTGACTGACCAAAGGGTTCTGGAACAGGAGATTACTTTGCCACCAGAATGACAGAATTTATGGAAATCATGACAATCCCTTGAAATTTGGACCAGTGTGAGGAGATGTTGTAAAGGTATTTGGGTAAGATCAAAACAGATAGGTTTTGATTGTCTTATCTGAGCCTGTTTGGAAATGCAAAGATCTGAGATCAGAAAAGAGATTAGCTTGAACCCCTATGCCAGGGCCCTTCCACCTATATTTCTTTGAACTTTATGGCTTGGCCATGTTTCAGGTGGTCTGACTTGGCATGTCTCAGATCAGTGTTGCTTCAATAATGTATTTTCCAGCCATAAATATGTTCAACTCATATAAAAATGATAATCCTCACCAGTCCTCCTATCCTGCAGGATGGGAGTGTAAGGTATGGTAACAAGGCAGGCCTGTTCTCTGCTGTCCCAGAGGGCTGGACCAGGTCTAATGGGAAGGCAGATTTTGATAGAACACTAGAAGGAACTCCTTTACAGTGACAGCGATTCAGCAATGGAACAAATTGCCTAGAGAGGTAGTTTGGTCTCTTTCTTTGGACAGCTTCAAAAAGAGGCTGGACAGCTACTGGCTCTGGACGCTTTAGCTGGAAATCCTGCACTGAGCAGGGAGCTGGACTCAATGACTCATGAGGCTCCTTCCAATGCTACAATTCTATGATAGCCATTATTTATTTATTTTTTATAATCATTTTATTCAAATTCACATATAAAACAAACAATTATAACTGTCAGCTTAATTGAAATATTTTTGATCAATTCTATGATAGCCATTATTTATCAAAAGTAACACATATGCATTTCTTCTTCTGTTTTGTTCTTTTGGTGACAGATTTCCCCTCTTTATGTCGTAAGAGGGCAACTTAGCTATATCCAGTATTGCCAATCACCAGTGCTGGTCTCATCTTACTGATATGTATGTTCTACAGAGGTCAGAAAATCATGAGTCCAGACTCATACATTATGAAATTTATACAGAGGCTTCTTTTCAAACTGAGGACTGTCCTCTGTGGATAAACACCCATGGCTACCTTAGGGGAAGATGAAATGTTGCTTCTATTAAAACTGGTTATTTTTGGCAGACGGCTCTGCTCTCATACTGGTTTTTCCTCTGAATGGACTGTACATTTAAAAAAAAAATCTGGGCAGGAACACTTGAAGCCTATGCAGAGCTTTTTTCCCTCTTTCATCCATGTACACACAATTAAATAAAAATTAGCATAATGAATGTAACCAGCAAACACAACTCTTATACACATGCTCTATGTGCTGTCTGCTTTAAAACTGTAGGCCAATCACAAGTGCTTTTCAGTTTGGAACAAAATAACGCATTTTATGTTCAGATATACAGGAGCACTATCAACATGGGATCTTAGCACAGTGATATTACCTGACAATAGACAATTCAGTTCTCTGGAAGTGTTATGCTGCATGATGAGATGGGTGGGAGAAACAATGCAGCAGATTCTCTGATGGTTTTGAGACATCAGAGTACAAACAGCAGCAGAGTTAACACAGGTTGGGACTTGGGATGTTGCCAGTATTAAAATAGGAATGTTGCAGTCATGAAACATAATTATCTTGAACAGTGGCCCCTCCACTTTTGTGATGTTTTGGGTGCAGAACCTTTGTGAAAATTGAAAAACTGCAACTAACTCTGCCTCCCATCCAAGTGAACAAGCAAGGGAATGCACAAGCATGCCTTCCTTCTATGCACCCAGGCAAAAAGCAAGGGAATGGGAGGGGAAGTCCTTTGCGCTTGCCTTTTTCCCCCGTTCTCCCCCTCCCTTGCCCTTGCCCAGGTGTGCATGCCTTCGTTCTCTGCATGTAGGGCTCCCCTCTCCCATTCTCTTGTGTTTTGTCTGTGTGTGTGTGTGTGTGTGTGTGTGTGTGTGTGCGTGCCTTCCTTCCCTGGACCTAGGCAAAAGGTGAGGGAATGAGAGGGAGAGAATAGGGGGGAAGGTCCGTGTGTGCCTTGTGTTCCCCTCTTTCATTCACTTGCCTTTTGCCATGGGGATGGAGAAGGAAGGCATGGGCACCCGGGCATGGGAATGGGAGAGGGAGAATGGTGGTGGGGAGGCACACACATGCCTCATGAATAATCAAATTCAGAAAGGTCAAACTTGCAAATGTGGAGGGAGGACTGTACTCTAGATAACCACTTGTCTGCACTGATTTCAGAGTGGGCCCTAGGATCAGCCCTAACATTCCTCCAGAGTTTGGAAGTAAATACTTACTTGTAATCAATTACCTTTTCAAATAGCAAAGGTATTGTGCCCGATCGATCGATCGATCTATCTATCTATCTATCTATCTATCTATCTATCTATCTATCTATTGGCTTATTTAATATTCCACACTTTTCATATTGCAGGAGCTTAAAACAGAGTTAAAACAATATAAACCTACATCAGACTACAATTGCAATGTAATGTGGGGAAACATTTCTCCTCGATTGGTGTAATTGTAACTTTTTAGCTACTTGAATAGTTATGAGAGTATGGCCTCAATAAAAGGTAGAAGACTATTCTGTTTGTTTATTAAACTAATGTCCTGCCTTTTTCCCAGCACAAGTAACTTTCCAATCTCTGTATCAGGAGGAGTTAGGAACCCACTTCAGGCAACAGTTTTTGGGGGAGGGCAGCATCAAGACATGGCAGAATAGAGCACTATCTGGCCCTTTTCACATGTCGGGGGGGAAACGGGTGAAAACAGGCTAAAACGGAGCTTACCTCCAGCCGAGTAAGTCCGTCACCGCGTGGAGCAGCGTGAGCTCGCTGCTCCACTCCCCTCCGGCGTCGCAGATGGCAGCTTCCGGTTGGTGGAGGCTCTCCACCAACCGGAGAAGCTCGCCAGGCGGAAGCCCGCCCCCGGCAGATCTGCAGGCACGCACTTGCGCGTGCCTGCAGATTCACTTTAGAGCCCGGCGACGGAGTGGCACGGGGCTGCGCACTCCGTGCTTTTTAAAAACCTCTAAAAAGAGGTTTTTAAAAAACACGGAGCCCGGCTAGTTCCGGCCACTCCTGAGTGGATTCTGGTGTGAAGCCACTAAAAGTAGTCCACGCCAGTCCACTCTACGGTGCAGATGACCTTCGTGGGAGGTCGCTCTACACCGTTCCCCCCCCCCACATGTGAAAAGGGCCTCTGTTTCACAACATATTCTGCTTTCTCTGCAGGGATCTGTTGCCTACAGGTACACCATCCTGTTTCCAGAGTGTGTTTGATTGCTTTTATATCTATCATTTACAGAGTACTTTTAACCCAAAGAAAAGTGTCACGGTCATCTCCTCCCATTTACCATCACTTTGTGGGTCAGGTCACTTTTATTCCCATTTTATAAGATAGTAAAATGAGGTTGAGAATGGCAATCAAGGTGTTCAAGGTGCTCTGTAACCCCACAGCTAAACTGGGAACTGAGGACAGATGCTATTCCAAGTCTGCAGCACTGGCAAGATAAACAGTTTTTATTGAGCAATCCTACTGATGGTGCTTTTGAAGTCCAACTTTATGGCCCACTTAGATGAACAACAGAGCAAATCCGTCTTGATTGCTGCACCCCAAGGAGCAAGATTTTTATACACACACAAAAAAAAAAGATTTTCAGGCTTCTATTTATTGTGTGTATATTTCAAAGAAGAGCTATACAGGCTTTTAAGGACAATAACACACGAGGAACTTTTCCTTATGGAATAGCTCATCCTGGTATGATACAGGTAGTTCACACTATCAGTATTAAACGTGACATTTAGTATTAAAAGTAAAGCTCTAAAGCTATTGCCAGCTGCATTTGCCATGCCGTAAATATCCCAGTGATCAAACAGGAAGCAAGCAAGTCCACAATTACTTTATGCTTACATCCAGAGGGGAATATGAAATTCTACTATAAAAGATCCAGTGGCTAGAAAATGGTGACACAGGGAGATGCAGCAGAACGATAAAGAAACCAAACTACCATAATTAACTGCAGTGTTTCTGGATAGTACTGGAGCTTAAAAAAAATTGTTCCTGCTATTACAATGCTGAAAAGCTACCATTGCTATTACTCATATCAGTAATGGAAAAAAAAACCTCTTTCCATTGCTTGCTTCTCTGCTCACTGCTTTTCCACAATTTTTGTTACGTTTTTGAGAACACAAAACAAAACTGGACTGATAAAACACTAACATAAAATCTGAAAAACATCTGTTAAAATGGCCTTTAAAAGTAACTTTTGAAAGTTTCTAGACCCCATTATTTGTTGAACAAGTGAAATAACTTCACTCTTGCTCATTTTGTTATGTTCACATGTATTTTCATTACATCCTCCTTACTCCTGAAGAACAACTAGTTACAGGAAACTGTTACAGTTAACTTGTAACTTCCAAGCTCTAATAGGTTCTTTACTTTGGCCTAAAACAGATGGGCTGGATCTTTGGCTCTCTAAATGTTTTGAACCTACTCCAAGAAGCCCCAGCGGCATGGCCAAATTCTTCATTACTATTCTGGAGGGCAATGTTTGGAGTCTCATAGTCACCATGACCCTTGACACTCCAAAGTTCCCTTCCCTTGTTCTCAAATGATCCCAGAATGGTCACAATACACCATCATCACTAAAGATCTAATGCAAATACAAATACTATCATTCAGTGTTAGAGTCAATACTTATTGCTATTGAGCTACCTCATTCTAATCAACAGGGCCAACAGTCATTTTAACAGCCTGGCAGGGGAAAAAATGTTTTCAGCTGGCACCCAAACTAACGAGTGTCAAGGGAGAGCATCCCACAATGGGTTCCACTTTTGAGAAAGCCCTAGGAAGTCCGGGACAGAGCCTCAACACTTCAAAGTGTAAGCTGTTTGAATTCAGTGGATGGTGTAACCAACAAGCATGTTGCTCCTATAGAAAATTCACATCTCTTAACCCCATTCCACAGTGATAATGGATGGGGGAAATTGTTTAATGAGATCAATATAAACATTTCTACTTGTTGACATTCCTGCTCTATTCTTTCTCTAACTGTAAAACACATATTTTGCTTTTTTTTTTACAAGTATATTTTGAACACTCTGTACCCTAACAGGAAAGGCATCTCATTAGCTGCTCTCTCTTACCAAATGTAAAAAATAAAACAAAAAACAACAAAGAAAGGCTACAGAGGAGGTCAAGATCTGAGGGGTTCAGATTCGCCAGCAGACTTTTTCTTTTTAAAAAAAGCATGATTCAAAGTTCATCCAACTGTTCTGCAGAGAAAGACAAAACAGTCAAAAACATATATTCAAAACTCCAGCAAAATATGATCTTATGTGTGGGAGAAGGCAAGGCTGCTTTTGACGGAGAATTCTTCAGCACAGCCCTTGCCCATGCAGAGACTTCCAGGGGTGCTGAAATGGAACTTGCATCCTTCCTACATGGAGGGCACTGGACTGAGACACCGTAAGTGTGCTAGGTTGAGGAAGTCTGACTGAGCATTTCAAAAATCATGGGCAGTGATATTCAAAATATCTTTCTAGGATGGATATTTAGACCAGTAGTTCCCAGTTCTAGTCCCCATATGTCATTTGACCAACTCCCAGAATCCTCATGCCACATATGCAATGGTCAGAGATTCTGGGAGCTGAAGTCCAAAATATCTGGAGGACCAAAGACTGAGAACCACTTGTTAGATGGTTATGCAACTGAGAGCAGCAGTTAGTTCTATTTTGTTCTTGCAATTACATAGATTCCTTCCAGACCAAGTGGAAACCAACTCTTCAATACGATCTTTCTGCTGTCCACCTATTTAGAAATAAGTCTTGTTGAGTTCCATGGCAGTTCCTCCTAAGAAAGCACCAAAACATAAACATATGACTGAGATCCTGCATCAGGAGACATAGCTTTAGATATCTATCTACATCTCCCAATGCTATACCCTAAACTCTACTTTTTAATCCATGGACCCCCCCTCCTCCTCAACACAACCATTTCCAAGTTGCTGGATGGTGAGTGACGGAAGTCCAACCTTCTTCCTGTAGCCATGTATGGAAAAGCTTTGGAGGATTTTTGGGCGTTGCAGTGCTGCAATGACCGTAAAAATGAATTGTGATGTTTTAAGTCAAACATACAACATTGCAATTGCTGAACAGGATGCCAGCCACATGTTTAAATCTCTTTCAGTGAACTGAATAGGTGAGTACTTAACTTTGGCTGAATCTTGTCCCTAGTGCCATTTCCTGATGGCAGGGATGACCCAAGATATTCTGCTAACTGAAGCCAGAACATAAACTGACTCCACCCAATTCTACATACAGAAATCGACTAGAGTGATAATTGAACTGAATCATACTTTAAGGCTGGCAGTAGAGCAGTGTGCACTGCCCCAAACGTGAGGGCTGAAAGGCAGGTTAGCAGGTATGGGGCAAGACGCATAGGATCCATAGCTCTTTTATCCAGTGCCTCATTGCCACTCCCACAACACCTGCAGCCCAAAGCAGTCCCCTCATTCTGCCTAATGGTAGTGCCTGACCTGCGTATTGTAATCTCTAGTCTGCTTTAGCCATGTATTGCAATTCTTAGCAAACAGACTTATAATAAGGATAAATCTGGAATTTTTTTTTGGAAAGGTTTTAAAGAAATAGTATCACTGAATTATCAGCAGAGCAACGAAGACTGAACACAGAAGACTGTTTTGCCCATGGCCTAAGCAATGCATGAACAGCCACATACTATACATGGGTGATAACAATTTAATGTAATTAGAAAGGCTGGGCAGTGCCAAGACATTCATTTTAACAATAATTACTGGATTTTTTTTAAGACATTACTAAAAAGCCCAGCTAATGATGTTTAATTCATTATTAAACCCAGCTAATTATCATTTAAGGGAAGGCCATTTAATAGCTAGCAGCTTTACTAATGCTCCTGTTATTTTTCTCTAATGACTAGTGAGGACTGAAGGAAGACAGAGTGAAAGAATTTGGGAAGATATCTTCAGACTGACCAGGGTTTATTCTAAGCTTCCCCCACCCCACTGCCTAAGAAACCTGAGGGCTTGTAATAAAGAGATGCCTCTCCGTGATCCACCCACCACCACATATTAATTTGCTTGAACATGTAGTGCATCATAGAAACTAACAGAGACAATCTCACTGAGACACTGGTTGAAAATATGATGGCATTCTCTCAGAGATGTGAATAATACTGTGGACCAAATCAGAATTTACTAAACCTAAGTAATGATGAAACTTATCACAAAACCTGGTAATTAAAACCTGTACTTTCTAGGTGCCAATGAATCTTGCAGCCATGGTGAAAGGCAGCTGACCATCTCTGCAGTAGCACAATTGTACGCAAAGCGGCTAGACATAACTTCATTATGTGTTCATTCTTCTCAGTCACAGTTGAAGCAGTTAGGTATTGGTCTCAACAATATACCATTAATATAAAGTTATGAAAAATGAAAGGTAACAAAATTCATTTTAATTTTCTGTTTCTTTATCTTTTCTCATTTACTTGTTTTACGGAACAACTTTTTTCCTGATTAAATCCCACACTGCCTAGTGCATGGAAAATTATGTCCTACTGCACATATTTTCCCACTGCACAAAATGTGTCCAGCTGCACATTAGTATCATGACTCTGACAGTGACAGCTCCTGTCATCGTCGTCGTCGTCGTCGTCATCATCATCATCATCCAGTTTGTTTTAGTAAATATGTAGAATTCCCCTGTAGCTTAAGAAAAGGCAATAATCAAAAACTGAGCATGCAACATCTGACTGAAATCACAGTGAAGCAAGAAAATCTGCAAGGGCAGTTTATAAACCACTACAGATGGATCCATTTATATAGAGGGATTGTGCCGCCACTAAAAAGGCCCTGTCTTTGTTGACTATCAGTCAAATTGATTATGGCTGCCAGTTTATCTCACAAGTGGGTTTTTTCCCCCCACTGAAAAGCAATTCAGCTTTTTGGATAATAATGAAGGCATTTCAGAACAGTAGCCTAGTCCTACGAGTCTCTGCCCTCTGTCACTGTGTCCTCTTATTGCAAGAACACAGTTGGCAGTTATCACCTCATAATTGCCACCTCAGCTGCTGACCTGGGCTGTTCCAGAGAGGGCTAATCCTCCAAGCTTTGTGTATTATGAAAATTATGTTCTATACACCATAGAGGTATGATTAGCATCTCTGAAGCTGGTACCATATGGTGTACCACTTCAGAAGCTCATTAGATGATGGTATTTGGTGACTCAGTGTATAATGCCATGTTAATATTCCTCAGAGTGCTGAGGTATATTTTTCCCTGCTTAGTTCTCTGCATGGAATCTCAATCTCACCTTGTGTTCTGTTTTGCATTTAATGGGAACTATTACATCATGAATGTGTCTTGAGGCAGTGAAAAACACACATTGCCAGTCTTCCAAACTAAGGTTACAACCCTGCCATACCCACTTACTCAGGAGTAAGCCCCACCAAAGCCCCACTGAACAGAGGTTGGAAAAGCTGTTTTAGAATTCCAGTTCCCAAAATCGTCTGGCTGAACTTTCTTTGGGGAAATTATAGTCTGAGTAAGATTTTTTTTCAAGCTTTTGCTTCTGAATAGACATACACAAGATGCTGTTCTAAGAGTACAAGGGAAGGAGCAATAGAAGAACTTCTAAAGCCAATTGATTATCTTTATATAACTCATCAAGCAAAGCTGTTTGCTGCCAGCCTCGCAAAATGCCGCTAGCAGTTCAACCCAAGACCTCAAAAAACAAGATCTGAAGCTAAGATGGCTTAGCAGCTCTGTGTGTGTGTGCGTGTGTGCGTGTGTGTGTTTTAATCCTGACAGGTCTCTGAAGAGCAAAACATAATTTAAAGTCTCTCTTTTTCCCCCTGGTCTGTCAATTTAGCTGTCACTCCTGTATTTCCAAAGTTCCCCTTGCTTACTACAAAAGTGAACTGAAGCAGGCATAGATAGTAAAACAGAGTGATTGCATAGGCCACAGCACTTTCTTTGTCATTGATCTTAAGAACATCATGTTCAACTACTTCTGTGCCTCAGTTTATTAAGCTACCACTGAGCCAGCAAACAAATGCTTTGGATGGAACTCAACAACCACAGTGCCATTTTGCATTCATAGGCCCTTAACACTGCACTGCTGCTGGCCTGCTCTTTTGGTTGGGCAGAAAGTGGTGGTTGCTGATTTGGGATATGGTGAAAGTACAGCAAAGAGTCATCTAATTTATCATTGGTGTATTTTTTATTGCTGGGTGGTGGTGATACCTGTGGCAGCAAGATCTCCTGAGCAGGGCTTGCTGTGCTCTCACACACTAGCATCAGTACACTGGTGCCTCAACCTTGCTAGGTCAGCATCATCCCATTCTCTGAGATTTCAGGGCCAAAATCTAAGACCAAGAGGCAGGCATTTATGATGTCATGCGGCAAGGCAGGCACGGGTTGGCTGTCTGCGGGGAACCCATAATTGTGGAAATGAGAACAAGTAAACCTCACTAAAACCTGCCTAACCAAGGCCCTCGCTTTACCTACTTTTGTCTTGGCAGCATCTGGTGATGATGGTGGCAGCGGCTCCCGGAGGAGGAGAGTATGATGGAGCGCTCCCCTCTGCAGTGGCTGCCTCCGGGATCCAGGAAGCACAACAGCCATGCCTCTTTCTGCCACAGCACAGCTGGGTATTGTCCAAGGCTGTGCTGGGGCAGAAAGTGCAGCCATTGGGCTTCCAGGACCTCTGCAAGCAAGGTAAGTGTGGGCTCATGGCGGGAGGGTTGCACAATTGCTAGTCATTGATGGGGAAAACCTGTCAATTATTTGTGGCGTGATTGTACCACCTGGGGATGAGAGAAAGACGGGACCAGGATGACATCATATATAAGCGTCATCCTGGTCCCATCCTTCTTCCATCCCCATGGCGGGTTGGGTGCGTTGAGCAGAAAGGGCCCAAGTAGCAAGGCAACCTAGAGTAGTAATGCTATTACTCTATTTCCTGCCTTTTCCAAATAGTGTAATGGGCCCAAGTGCCCAGGTCTCACTAGCTCTCTTTTCAGTTTACCTTCTGTCCTCCTGAAGACAACTCAGAAGCTGTGGATACGAAAGTGTAGCAGCTAGCCTGCTAACCAGAAGAGCTTATAGTTATAACCCACAGAGCACTGGTTCTAAAGGTATTGTCCTGGCTGCCAATATGTTTCTGATCTGAATTTAATGTGCTGGTAATGACATTTGGAGCCCTAAAAGATCTGAGAGCTCAGTATTTAAAGGAACACCTCTCACCATAGATGCTTGCCTGAGAACTGAGATCTGCTGGAAGGGCCCCTGTCTGTGTCCCATTAGTGCCAGCAATATACTTTGTGAGGATGTAGGAGAGGGTCTTCTCAGCTGTGGTGACCTTGCTATGGAATGCCCTCCTTCTGGAGACCCAATTGACACCAGTGTTGGTCCCATTTTGGAACCAAGTTAATATTGGACTTTTTATACATTCTTTTGAGGTTTTATGACTTCACTCAGCGAGCATACGTACATGGTTTTGTTTTAATGGCAATTTTCTAAACTATGAAATTATTTAGTACTCTTTTCAGAATGCTTTAATTATTTTTATTGTTTTAAATGTTATTGTCTTTCATGTTCCACACTTTAAATTGTTCAAATGATTTTATTGTAAGCTGTCTGGAAACCTTATAATATGGAATGGGATGGAAACATTGTAAATATGCAAAATAAAATAAAAATTTCACATAAACACAACACGCATATAAATACCTTCAAGTTAAGCCAGTGAGTTCTGGTACCAAACTTGCACTAGGTGGAAAAAGGTGCTTAGTTCTGAAGACTATACATACAAATATCTATATCTATAAGTGTGTGTGTGTGTGTGTGTGTGTGTGTGTTAAACTGAAGGGTAATGTAATATTTTACACACACTCTCACACATGTGTATAATTACAGTACTCTTCAGTTTAATAAACAGTTTAATAAACTACCACTCTATTCTGATTTGGTTAGACCTCATTTGGAATACTGTATCCAGTTCTGGGCACTTCAGTTCAAGAACGATATCAACAAGCTGGAGGATGTCCAGAAGAGGGCAATCAAAATGGTGAGGGGTCTGGAAGCCATGCTCTATGAGGAGCAGCTTAGGGAGCTGGGGATGTTTAGTCTGCAGAAGAGAATGTTAACAAGGGACACGATAGCCACATTTAAATATTTGAAGTGATGTCAAGTTGAGGAGGAAGCAGGCTTGTTTTCTGCTGCTCCAGAGACTAGGACAAGGAGCAATGGATTCAAGCTACAGGAAAAGAGATTCCACCTGAACCTCAGGAAGAACTTCCTGACAGTCAGAGCTGTCCGGCAATGTAATACGCTTCCTTGGAATGTGGTGGAGTCTCCTTCTTTGGAGGTTTTTAAACAGAGGCTGGATGGCCATTCATTGGGAGTGCCTTGATATGTGTTCCTGCATGGCAGAGTGTTGGACTTGACGGCCCCTGTGGTCTCCTCCAATTCTATGATTCTATGAGGACAACAGCATGCAATTAAAAACTTATCCAAAACTCATTGGAGGGAAAGACATTCTGACTGCCATCAAGGGTTTAGCTGTTTCTTTATGCTTTGCTCCACTTCTTATCTCCAGGAGCCTTCATGAAGACTTTGCTTCTGGAAGGCAGAGCCAGCCCCACTAGGTTAGCATCTGGCAGCTGAGTGTAGCAGTCATGAAAAGGCAGTAAATTTGTATTTACAGTATTCGTTCATTATTCTTGAAATTTTTATTATGATGAAGAAGGAAGGGCAGTTGTAGGATTTGCAGCCTCAGGGGCCAAAACTGCTGGTCTGGCCTTGGGTGCTATGCACCTTATTCTGCAGGATGAAATTTAATTCTACTATCTTACCCCAGGCAATAAAAATCTCTTAGGCCAGCTCTGCTGTAAAGGTCTGCACAGGAATAAAAGGATTTTGGATTCATAGAACAAATGGTCAAGGTGATATTTATAATATTCTTATTTATTTATTATCCTGCCTTTCTCTTGCTGAGCACAAGGTGGAGTGTGTGGCTGTCCTCTCCACTTCCCTGTTGCAGCAACGCCAGGCTGAAAGAGAATGATTGGGCCACAGTCGCAGAGTTTCATAGCTTGTGGAGCCAAGTCCTTAATCTAAGGTTTCTTACTCAGGGTTCACTACCAAAAGGTTGCGATTGAAAAAATATTTTTTTTTAAGCTGGAGATAAGAGTATTTTCTATGTTGGAAAAGGCCCTTATTTTCATATAGGCCAGGGAAGAGAGGGCCAAATGGTTAGTACTTTACCAGAAAAAGCTTTTGGGGTTTTTGCAATTCCCATTGTTAGTTGATGATTGATGTGCTCTGTAGAGTTGCAGTATCTGTGCAGAGATGTGGTTTGTTATAGAGATATTTATTTGTACATTTAATATATATCCTGTCTTTTTCCCATCAGGGGACACAAGGTGGCTGACAGATCCAAAATGAAATTATTGATATTATGCCTGATTATGTTATGAATTGCTTTATTTATTGTTGGCTGCGAAACACCCTGAGCCCAATTTCCTTTCTGGAAACCTGGTGTGTAAAGTCTAATCTAATTTCAGAAAAGGGCACCCTTCTAAGTCATGTTGTGTGAAAGAGAGAGAACACGCAGGGCCAGCATCTTCTGATCTTGTAGCTTAGATCCTGAAGTCCCTCCTCAGTTTTTTAATTGTGCAGCCATGCATCCAAAACGGCTGCTGAGATATTTGGAGGAGCCGCATGCATTGAAGCCTGTTTCCCATTCTCTCTCTCTTTTCCCTCAGTACCTTCTCTTTTTATTGCTCTGCAATTTTACGTCTATTGAGCTATAGAAACATTGTGAGATGCTGGCAGGCTATAAAGCAGGCCAGAGATTTTTCCTCATTAATTAAGATAATGATACAGCTAGAAAGATGAGCAGCAGTTTCAGGAGAGAGTTTTGCAATGAGCAGTAGGGCTTTTTAAAAAAAGTTTTGGAATGAGAAATCAATTGTTTTTAGGTTTAGCCACAGCAATCCATTTCCCCCAGTGTTGATAGGGAAAGGCACCCTTTGTTAGCAGGTTGGACATCTCAGCAATACCCATCTGCGTAGTGCCGACCAGCTGGCCCTTGCCTTGAATCTGCGCTTAGAGTCACCATTTAACATTTTGTGGAATGCTCTGGAGTGTCATTACAATCAGAGGCACTGTGGGTAATTTCACACAACAGCTCCAAGTTTTCCAGTACTGATTTCAATACTATGGGGATCAGCAATGGGAGGAAAAGAAGGAAATCCTGTATTTCTCTCCCACTCAACTCTTTCCCATTAGTGCCTTCTTAATTCTTGCTAAAAGAAAAGAAGAAAGAAAGAGGAAAGACAGGACAAGAGATGACAATAAATGGCAAGAAGCATAATGAAAAGGTGAGGGACAAATCAGTACAAACCATAAGTCTGGAGAAAGCCTGTGAGCCTTAAAGCATAGACACTTCTTAGCCTAGTAGTATTCTGCAATTCAAGGTTTATCCTTGGCCATGATCAGCCTGTAGAGTAAAAGCCAATTTACATTTTGTATTTCAAACCCTATTGTCAATGCTTAACTCTAGTCTTTGCAGCAATAATATGGAAATGGAATTTGTGTTCTTGCATTTGTCAAGCTGCAGCAAATGTAGTCTCCTTTCTCCTTCATATTCTTTTCTACACTTTGCTGTAGATAAATGGAACCATAAATTATATACTGCCCACTCCCTGCAAAACTGATTTGCTAGAAAGTGCTGGAGAAATAAAACATGTATTCAAGGAAAAAAAAAACACACCAACCATTATGCTAGAATATAAATGAAGGTGAATTCCAAACAGTCCTTTACACACATGTTACATAATTTAGTGGTGCTCTAATTAATTCAGATCACTTAGTTCTACAAGGAGTCCTTTAGCCATGTAATTAAAGCTATCAGCAATAGAATCAAGTCTGACTTCAGCACTGGAACTGAAGTTGGATAAAGCATGAAAACAACAACAGGTGTCAAAGGAAGAAGAGCTTAAAAATGAAAGACAGCTTGACAACATTAGTTGTGCCTCTGTATTTTTTTGCAGATGTGAATTCATCATGGATTGCCTTCACTTGTCTGCTTCATATTTCATATTCTGGCCATAGTTCTGGAACAAAATTAGATAACTGGGCAATTGATCCCTTGCATCTTTACTTAGAAATAAATGCCAATGAGTTTAACTGGACTTGCTTCCAAGTAAATATGTATAGGATTGCTGCCATACAGTGTAACTGTTTACATGAGAGTTCAAAAATAAGTTTCATAGATTTCAATGGGTTTTACCCATATATAAAGGGGTGCAATATTACAACTTAAAGCATATGATGTTCAGTGGGCCTAATTATGCCATTGATGCTGTGTTGGATTGTGAACTCTTAACTTCTGGGGGGGGGGGGCAGGTCATGACAGTTGTTTCACTGTCCAAAATGCCCATTTCTACTCTCCCCAAAGTGAGACAGCATGGTGTAGTGTTGGACTAGGACTCCACGACACCAAAGTTAAAACCCCTGCTGAGCCATGGAAATCCACTGGGCAACCTTGGGCAAGTCCTTAGCAATGCCAAACCTCCTCTGGATAAATCTTGCCCAGAAAACCCAGATCTGTCTTTAAGGACAACCACAACAATCTCCAAAAATATCCACTCATGAATTCAACTTAATCATCTCATTTAACACCCATTCCCTCCATTTCTGTGGGCAGAGATAATTTGTTTCTTCAACAAAAGTTTGGAAGGAACCTGCTATTTTTAAGAGTAACAAAGGCATAATGGTTTGTAACACTGGGGGTAAACACCTGAGTGAATGTTGTTGGCTGCTGCTGTGCTTGTTAAATTAAATAATGAATATTGAAGCATAAATTTTGAAGCATGAATATGCATTGGTTTTATACTTTCTTTTAACAGGTGTTACATGTTTTTCATTGGTGTTATGAGTCTAATTTCCAAAGAGGAAAATATGTTGTGTATCTTTCTATCTCTCCTTCTTCCCCTCTCATGCTTGAATGAGAAGTTATTGGTTTTGATACTCAATGACATCATCAGAGGCTGTTTCAAGTCTCAGGGCCTTTCCACACTACACTGTTATAGTGCTATTATTCCACTGTCAACATCCTCTGGGTTTCCACTTCCCAGATTCAACACCCTAGGGATGTTGAAAGTGGAGTAATAGAAGTGTAACAGTATACTGCAGAAAGGCCCTCTGTTTCCCATTCTGTCAGTTGAAATAGTAAAATAGTAATAGTAAATAGTAAAACATTCCACTGAACTGATGAAATGTAGAGGCAGTTGAAAGAGGAGCAGTAACTAAATGCAAATGTGAGAAGTAACTCCTAGTTCAGAGGGCTGGGATATTAATACTCTCTTACTCATGTGACTCTTAAATAATTGAAAAGTATTATTGATCAGCCATGCATTACCTACTGATTTAAATAAAGGTTACATGAATAGTGTGAGCATGGGGGATTTATGTGTGGTTAGTGCCAGGGCCTGTTTGCAACAATATAGCTTGGTTTTTTAGTTCAAAATAATGAAAGAGGGGGAAGGCTTGCAAAGCACTTTTAATAACATTATCACAGTCTTGTGTTAGCATTTTTTTCCATCAAACAAGGATCAACCTGAGGTCAATGGGAGGAAGAAGGGAGCTCTTTGCTTGCCAAGGCTGTGTTTTGTTCTGTATTTAAACAAAGAACGAATCAAAATGATTTCACTAGTTAACCAGCATAAAGAAAGAAGATGAAATAAGGCTAAAATCCTTTGCATGTTTAGTAGCAAGCAAGCTTACTGTGATCAGTGGGCTTACTGCCTATGCCAACTGCCCACTTCTTTAAATGCTTGCTCAGCGGCAGGTTCCTGCCCATCTTTAACGGAGCCAACCCCCTCATGGGAAAGTGTGTAGGAATACAATCAGGCAGAGTTGAAAGCATATAAAAATTAAAAAGCAAGGAAACTATCATAATATTTGAAACCAATTAAAACCAATTAAAACATTAACAACAACAAATAAACCTCCAGTACATTATGCAATGCCTGTTTCCCCTGAAAAATCAATGCTGGGATAAAAAGGCATTTACTTGTTTGCAGAAAGATTAAGAAGGGGGTTTTCACTCTAGCCTCCCTAGAAAGGGTTCCAGAATCTGAGAGCTGCCACTGAGAAGGCCCTCTCCCTTGTTTTGCCAGATGTATCTGTGAGAATGATGAGACAGAGAGCAGAGGCTGACCCAGAAGATCTCAAAACATGGGCAGATTCATAGTTGTGCTGGCTAGGAGGTTCTGAGAGCTATGATCAAATATTTGAAAGACTGTATCTCCCTATACAACACAAGGCTGTTAGAGCTGTAGGATCTCCAGCAGAGGCCTTCTCTCTGTCCCACCACCTTCTCAGGTTTGTTTAGTGGAAACAAGATCAGGTCCAGGTTATTTGAAGGACTGTGTTCTCCCTTATGAACCAATGATTCAAGAGGCCACTGGCTGTCATTGCAAGTTTAGACTGTGCTTTTAGCTTTTGCTCATGAACAAAGGCATGATTTATTGAATTATTAAAAGGCCATACCAAAAAGCTACACATACACAGTCTCTATGTCATCAAAAGACTAGGAAAGAACATAAAAAGTAAGCACACAGTCTTTATCTTTATGACTATCTATTTATGTGTATTTTAAGATAACACCAATGTAGTAACTTCTTCCCATCTATCTTTTTCCTATCAGCAAATATAAGTGTATTTTTTTCTTGACTGGACCAGCTGTCCAGCCAAAGACAGTGAACTTAGGTCTTTATAAACGGAATAATGATGCAGACCATCTTTATGAAAACACTGTTCAGTTAGGAAATAAGAAAGTTCCTGTCCTGCCCAGCATCATAGTCATTGTTATGATGGAACTATAAGTTGTCATAGCACTATGCAGAGGGCAGACTACTTCCGGATTACAAGTGTTGGGGACAATCAGCAGGACTGTGATCTCATTAAGGTAACTAACACCTTGATGTGGGCTCCCAAAGAGTAATAGTCCAACATGATAGATTAACTGAACTTTTCTCCTGTTCCACAGGGCAATTAGTAGATCTCTGTAAGAACTTTATGGACACAAAAGAGTTCTGTGGGATGAAATGAACTGTCTATCTAGTTTAGCAAGCTATTTCTTACAGTGGCTAACCTAATGTCTCCTGGGCCAAGATTCTACATAAACTTGGAGGAGTATATCATTCTATCAGCATACTTCCACACTCCTCCCCTTTTGACTCAGGGCAGCTCAGCTTGTCTACACTGCAGGGTGTTTCCATGGTCAATTAGTGCTTAGGAGGGGGTAGGAGGTATCCAGGCAGTACTAGCTACAGTTTTACATCTGAAAGAAAATACAGTATTCCCCCACATTTTCAGTAAGAATATGTGAGTAAGCTGGAGATCTGGAAAAAGGATGTCTTCTTTCTTTTCCCAGACGCTCAAAGCATGAGAACTTCTCACTGTCATTTAGCCACTAATTGACCATGGGGACACAGTTGTGCAGAAGGAAAAGAAGGTTGTTGCACAAGGAGGTGCTGAATATCTCCTTATGGAATGACCTAGAAGCAAGCACACATCAGTAACAGGAGCTTATGTCCATGCCTGTCAGCAATGAGATTCCAGCCTCGAAGTCCATGAGCAATGCATGGAAAAAGTAAGCCTATCTGCACTGCTGTTTCTCCCCACAAACTACTCTTGAATAGTGACGTAAATCTTCACTTATTTCATTCTCATAAACTACAACAACAACAACAACAAAAATCAAATGTTTTCTCCTCACTAGAAGGTGCTTTTACATATTTTTAATATTTTTGCATATTTTGGAATTTTTTGTGTGCAAAATAATCATTTCTGTGGAAAAAAAAATCTGACCCAAAAAGTCTTTTTTTGTATAAAATACAATGTTGTATCATTTTGCAGAAAAAATGCAAAATGCTTCCCCAAAAATCTTAACATGTGATTCCCCCACCCCCACCCCAGGATGTCTTGAGGTGTTGGGACATCCTTTTTCAACAAAGATGAGAATATCTGAGAAAATTCTCTTGAAAGGCACTATCTGGACACTGTGTACAGCCTTCATAGCTAGCAGCCATTGCTGTTGGTTTTAGCAGTACTTTCAAATATGCTCCCAAATATTAAGCTTCTGCATGTTTGTTCAGAAGATGCCTTTCCATGTCTACTCAAGAAGAAACAGAACAAGTCTCATAAATAATCACGATTCAATCACTCTGCCATTTCTACCCTAAGACCTCCTGATAGGAAAAAGCTCTTCTCTCTGATCAGCAGCTGATTGGAAACACTTTTCATGGAGAATGGGAGCCTTTTTCAGTGCTTAGTAGGAAAATGTTATTCCTTCTGACTGCCTCCAAGAAATTTATTCTATTGGTGGAGTGGAGGAAAGCTGGCAGACAGAGTGGGCAGACAGGATGGGACCCACACATCTGACCCATGGGCTATAGGTCCCCTATGACACATTATTTATTTCATCTCCCCCCTTCAGCTTTATCAATCAGAATTATTCCTGCCCATTCTGCTTTTCTTCTTGCGGCTTAATTTGATTTCCCACTTTATAATATTTGTACTTCCACCAGCTATATCCACCTGGCTGGATGTATGTATAAACATCTGGCAGTCATTAAGTGCTTTTAGATTTTTCTTTTTAGTGTTCCCACAGTGTAATAAACGAGTCCTTCTTGATTAAATTTATTTCCAGTTTTGCTCATCTCATTTGGTTTGTTCCCACTAATTCTTAGTTGCTTCAGTGTTGACTGGCATTTCCTTAGTTCATTGACATTTATTGAGTTTTGAAAATTCTGTAAGTGATGGAAGCAGGTCTAAAAAAGACAAACTAGTCTAAGGTTTAGTGTACATGTTTGAAAATGGTATTGCTGTTGGCTGGTATTGATGTATTATTAGAGAGATTGACACACATAGCTGAAAGTATCTTAGAGACTAGAGACTTACAGCCTGAATATATCTTAGAGGTATATGTCACATGCAAATTCAATGGCCCACCATTGAACCATATGATGTTTTGGAAGCTATCATGCCGAGGACTTTCTGAATATTGACATTTGTTGCCGTCATTTGCCTTTGATAGTAATTCTCTGTACTGTGAATCATAGAATGGTGGCCAGTATTCTACATCAGCTACTTAGTGAATATGGAACATTACTCAGATTTATCCATTCATAATTGTTCCATAGCCATGACTGCTGCTTAGTCAAAACTGTGACACTATTGCCACAATCTTAACTCCCCCCCGCCAACATACTTTGCTGAACATAAACAGAGAATGATGTTTCCATCAGGTTTGGGAGAGGGAGTCAGGCCAGTGTAGACTACTGGGTGTTGTGTGTGGTGTGGAAGGGAGGGAGGGGCTAATTTAGTATTATACTGTGTCACTGCTACTGAAAATAACAATTTGAAAAAATACTATAAGTGATAGAAACAGCACTGAGAAGAACACACTTGTCTAAGTGTGTGAAGTACTTCGTTGTTTGTTGTTGTGTGTCTTCATGCCATTCCCGACTGATGGTAACCCCAAGGTGAGCCTATAACTACATGTCTGAAAATGCTGTCAGATGATACTTACATATTTCTTAATGTTAAAAAACTATAATCAAATCAACAGGTGATACTATAGTGACAATTTGCATGGCTTCCTATCTTCCTGTGGCAAGAGTGTGTTTGGGACCATATTTTATAATGACGTAATGTCCAGTTCTGCCTGGAAAGGTAATAGGTGTGAGGCAAACTGTAAAATGAGTTTACTGTCCTCATAGTGGAGCACTCGCTAAAAGGACTGAGAAATCTAGAAAAAAAGGGGAAAATTATTTTCATTATTAAATATGCTTCCTCCTCCAAAAAATATAGTTTTTATTTTATAAAGAGCAGTTAATGTCTTAGAAAGCATTAAGCTGCCCAGCTGTATCCTAGAACAGTGTTTCCTAAACTACTTGATGAGGAGGACTGCCAATTATTTCTCCATTATGCCAGGTTTTCACTGTCCTAGAAAACTTTCACCATTCAACCTTTCATTGCATCTTTTGTCATCATTTCTCCAGAGAAACAGGAAGATGGGAATATAGTGAAATGCCTTATCAGTTGGTCCTGAAGATGCAGTCTGTCTATGACCCAGATGGGTCGTGCATAGCCAGTAGGCCATATGTGAGTCTTTGAATGCCTGTTCGGCACTCCTGACCTCCCCACTGCCAGTAAATTAACCAGTGGCACAAAATACACTATCAAAGTCACAACCATAACTGTTGTGATACAGTCATTGAGCCGACATAGAAGATTTGTTCCTTCTCCATTGGATTAGATAAGAACTACAAAAATTAATTATAATTTAAGGTATTATAGCAAACCTATTTATTAAGCATTAATTATTATGAGCTGTAAAATTATTACACATACGCACACAATGTAATATGGAAATTTAATAATTTTTGTTAATGTGTCTGTCCCCTCACCTTTGTCCTGGAGATGTTCTGCACTGTGGTCTCATAAGATCTTATGGTGCAAGATGATTCTCTAGCATACTCTTGCATGTTATGGCCATCAAATCTCACTGATAAAAACTGCATTGGCAGCAACTGGAATGCAAAGTTTGTGTTCCCAAAGAGTTGTTGTTGTTGTGTGCCCTCAAGTCATCTCTGATCTATGGCAACTCTAAGGTGAACTCATTGTTTGATTTTCTTAGCAAGATTTGTCCAAAGGCTGTTTGTCTTTGCATCCCTCTGAGACTGAGAGAGTGTGACTTGCCTAAGGTCATCCAGTAGGTTTCCATGCTTGAGCAGAGATTCAGCCTGGACTCCAGAGTTGTAGCCCAATGCTCAAATCATTACATCATGCTGGTTCTCAGACAGCAGTATGCATCCGCCTAAATACAAGAAAGTGCCCATGGCTGGCCTATGTGAAAAAGATTATAATAGTTCTTTACTGTATCACTATAACAAACAGGTGAACAATGTACAATGACAAATAGGTGGTAAGTGAAAGAGCCTTCCAGTTCTTCCCTGAAAGATCTTGTAAAAAAACTCTGGTTGTACTGTCTGATCTCCAAGTTCCACTTAGCAAGTCTAGCTACATTTTAAAAAAAGTTGTGGAGGAAAAGAAAAAGAAAAGATGTGCATTAAGGCAGGAGGAAGCAACTTTGTTGCTATGACAGCAGATGTATCTGAAAGCCCAGCTAAGAGCCACACAAGCTTTCAAACAAACAATGAGTGATGGCCTGGTCTTGTAAATGGGCCTCCAGGGACGGAAACAGGTGAAGAAGTGCAAGTCATTTGGCAAAGCGCAAAACATTTTATGGAATAGATTGTTTTCTTCTAAAGAATATAGATATTTCCATCTTTCTTGCATCTCAGGAAATTTCCTTCAGAGGTGAAGTTTCACACAGACATCTTCCCCAAACTGGCCAGAGAACTTAGGTGCAGGTTTCCGTAACAGTTTGGAAATGTTACTTTTCCATCTCAGCCATGGGATTCTAGGATTTGTAGTCTGAAAACAAACATTTCCAAGATCTGAGTTGTATACTGCTTTTGTTTACATGCATGGCATAACATCATACAATATTGAAATGTTCATGTGATGGTACTGAGTCCAGATGTTGGTTTGTTTAGGGCAGATTTCTTTATATTATCTCATAACAGGAGTGCAAATCTTTGCTATTTGCTCTTGCATGCTGGGTGAGACTGCAGAGTTTTTCAATTGCATTTTTCAATTTCATTTGTTTTGAGTAGCATGGTAGAGTGGTTTGAGCACTGGGCTATGACGCCGGAGACTAGATTTCAAATCTCTTAGCCACTGAAACCCACTGAGTTACCTAGGACAAGTCACATACTCTCAGCCTCAGAGGAAGGCAAAAGCAAAACCCTTTTGAACAAATTTCACCAAGAAAATCCTGTGATAGGTTCACCATTAGATGGAGAAAACTTGAAGGCACACATCAATAACAAATTCATTTTGCATACTGGGACTTTCTGGGGAAAAAATTGTATGTTTTTGCCCTAAAGACTATATTTCTGGTGTAAAAACCACTGTATTTTAGCACAAAGTGTTATGTTTTTCCCCTTTAAAACCCAGCAAAAAGATAGGCAAGTGGTCTTTTCTCTCTCTCTCATGGTGGAAACTCTCATGTGGGTTAACAATTTCTTTCAATGGTATATCTTGGCTTGTTGACAACAGCCTTTCTCAGCAAGGACGAGAAAAGTTGCATTATCCATGTGTCTCTGTAACACATATACAAATATGCACATGTACCCACACATGCATACACACACGTCAGTTCCTCCACCCACATTCTCTCTAGTATGTGATGTATGATTACATAGTAGCTATTTAAAAATCTTCCTAGCTGTGCTATCTTTTACACTGGAAATGTCAGGGGTATTGTGCTCAGGACATTGGCATACAATGAGTATCTTTATCCCCAGAAATGATTGAGGATTTTTTTTTTCAGCTGGGGTTTTTGTAAGAATTTACCAAAACCTGCACATTTCTCCACGGTCAACATAGGAAAAACTTGCACTTTTAACAAAAATTCAAACATGAGAGAAACTAAAAAGGACAGATTTGTTCATTCAGACCCAGATAAGATCTGCCCTTATCTTTGAGTTTTTGAATCCTTATGTATTCAGCCACATTGCTTATAAAGATTAAAAAACATACAGTTTTAAAATTCATATGATACAACATTTAAAAATATAATTTAACTCACAACAGAATTAAAAGTAGTTGAAAGCAAGGGCATTAAAAAGAGAATGACAAACACAGCACATTCTGAAAGGCCCATTTTCTCTGAGCAATCAGCCATCAAGCGCCTCTTGGGACAAAAAAGACTCTTTCCTGTCTACGAAAAGAGAACAGAGAGTGTGCCTTACCTAGAAAGGGTGTTTCAGAGAGAAGATCCTCTCCTGTGTTGCCACCAGATGTACCTGTGAGGGTAGTGGAACAAAGAGAAGGCTCTCCCCAAAAGATCGGGCAGGCTCATATGGGAAGACACAGTCCTTCAGACAACCTTCAGATAACCTGGACCCAAACTACAACACTTCATAGGTTGTAATGAGCACCTTAAATTGTGCCTGGAAATCGATTGGCAGCTAGCGGAGCTGCGGCAACACGGGAGTTGTGTGCTCCCTGAAACCACTTCTGATTAACATTCTGGCTGCAGTGTAAGTTTCTGAACACTCTTCAAAGGCAGACTTGCATAAAGTGTCTTACAGTAATCCAAATGAGATGTAATTAAGGTCAGTATGGCCAGATCTGACATTTTTCAGAAAGAACACAGCTGGCACACAAAACTTAATTGTGCAAATGCACTCCTGGCCACTGAAACCTGAACTTCCTGGCTCAGGGTTGAATCTAGGAGTACAACCAAGTTGCAAACATGGGCATGTAATACGATGCAGCACAGGCTGAAGCCCTATTCCCTGATCTGCTTTTTGACTGGAATACCTCTGTCTTATACACGAAACACATGCTTAAAATGAAGTGATTTAACACACTGACTTCAAAAGGGAATGGAAATGAGAGGGAGATACTTGTTGCAGAGAACTAATATATTCCAGATCTTTGTGCTCTAGTCTATAGAAGCTTATGCAACAATACATTTATTAAAAATGCCACACAACTACTTGTGATTATGCAGCAACCCTTTCTAAAAATTTCTTCCCTGAGGCTTGGTTTAGCTGTAACAACACCACGCCAACAATACATGGTATACTGGAACAGGAATAAGCTGTGTGACCACATGACACCCCTCCCAGTCATACTTCCAACCTTAGCAAAGTGTGCATAGATTCATAAATCAAAGCTTCCAGCAACAGACCAGTTAGGAAACTGTGACTTAAGAGCTTCCTAGAAACCAGAATAAAACAAAGAGGGGCATGTATAGCCACATGGCTCTTTTCCACATTTTGAAGATGAGCAACTTTTTGCAATAAGAAAGACATACTGTCCCTTGCCAAAGCCACTAGGGGCCACACTGGCACATCCCATGTTAAAACCAGGTGTTCGAGAGGCACACATCTTACACTAAATTCCATATCCAGGAAGACTGCAGGGGTGCATGTCAGCTTAAAACCAAGGCATGTGAAATTTTGCCACCACTGTGCCAGCAAAGCTTAGCAACATGGCAGTAAAGGCTGTGACAAAAATAATAATAAAACCCTCACTCTCAAAACTAAAAGTTCCTCTTTTCCAATATCAACTCAATGGTCTTGAGATCTCCATTCCTTAGAAATGAGAGGGTCATATAAGCTAAACAGATTAAGAGCCTTGACTCCACTCTGTGTTTTTTTAACACCAAGTTAAGAAGACAGCTTCCTCCTTGGGCATTTCCGCACTATACTGCTATTATTCCACTTTCAATGTCCTGTGGAATTCTGAGGTTTGTAGTTTACTGAAGCCAAAGAGGTCTCTGGCTGAGGATTCTGAATACCTCTTCCTAAACTGCAAGCCCTAGGATTCCATAGGATGTTGAAAGTGGAATAATAACACTATAACAGTGTAGTGTAGAAAGGCCGCTTGATTTGCAATTGCTAATTACATTCCCTGTTTAAGGTAACGGACTCTCAGAAGGAAGCATACACTGAAGCTCCTGTTGAATTATCACATGCTACCAGAAAATCATAGACAGATTAGAACAGTTTGGAAATGTTGATAGATGCCAAACAGAGAAATGTGCTCTGAATTAAGTGTTCTCTGAATGAGGAAACTCACTTGTTTAGTGTATATAAGCTGAGTGCTGGGAGGTCACCTTTGGACCTCCACAAGATGTTGACTTGCTTCTTCTTTAGAAAAAAACTTTGCCTTAACTCCTTGCTCACATTGCTTTGCTAATTTGGATTCTCTGCTGGGCAACAAATCTCACTCTTGTGACAAAGACAGTGGCAGCAGGGTGTGGAAGACATGCAACCCATGGACTGTTTGTCATATGTTCCTGCAATGTACTAGGATTTATCAGACCAGGGCCATTTCCGTACTAGACTGTTATAGTGCTATTATTCGACTTCCCACATCTACGTTATAACAGTCCAGTGCGGAAATGGCCCAGGATTCTTACATCTGAACTGGGCCTATAAAGGCTGCCCATTATAGAAGATAACTAGGCATGACAAAGCTTTTGTGCAATCCATGGAAGGCTAAGCCAATGTGGAAGAGGTTCAGGAAATGTGAGCTTGTGGCTTGCTCCCTCAAGCAGCTTTTTGCCCTGATGTGACACACAAAAGACACAGCACTGTGGTGGCCAAAATGAAGAACATGGAAAAAACCTGCATAATAATTTTATTAAGAAATTTTAAAAATACCTTAAGAATTACAGATTTTTCTTTTAAAAAAAGGATGAGAAATGAAGATACAGCAAGATAGAAAAAGAAAAGAGAAAAAAAATCTTTTTTTTAAAAAAAATTCTAAATTAAAAATTTATTGTGCAGAGAAACCCAAGGCATTACTGTGCAGGTAGGTTAAGCTGTACATTTGTTGTTAACTGCTGTCAAATCGACTTTGACTTATGGTTATATTATGCATGAAAGACCTCAAAGTCACCCCATCATCAACGGCCCTGCTCAGGTCTTGAAAACTAAAGGTCATGATGGCTTCCTTGATGGAGTCTATCAGCCTATAATGTGGTCCTCCTCTTTTCCTACTGCCTTCTACCTTACCAAGCATTACTGTCTTTTTTAATGAGTCATGTCTTCTCATGGTATGCCAAAAATATGACAGTTTCAGTTTAGTCATCTTGGCTTTTAGGTCGAGTCTAGCCTTGATTTGCTCTAGGACCCATTTATCTGTCTTGTTAGCAGTTCATGGTATCCATAGAATCACAGAATCATAGAGTTGGAAGAGACCACAGAAGCCATCCAGTCCAACTCCCTGCCATGCAGGAACCCACATCGAAGCACTCCCAACAGATGGCCATCCAACCTCTGTTTAAAAACCTCCAAAGAAGGAGACTCCACCACACTCTGAGGCAGCATATTCCACTGCCGGACAGCTCTGACCGTCAGGAAATTTTTCCTGAGGTTCAGGTGGAATCTCCTTTCCTGTAGCTTGAATCTATTGTTCCTTGTCCTAGTCTCTGGAGCAAGGGAAAACAAGACCGCTCTCCCCTCGACTTGACATCCCTTCAAATATTTAAACATGGCTATCATGTCCCTTCTTAACTTTCTCTTCTGCAGATGAAACATACCCAGCTCCCTCAGAACTCTTCTCCAGCACCAAATTTCAAAGGCATTGATTTCCTTCCTATCAGTTTTCTTCACTGTTCAATTTTTACAACCATACATAGAAATTGTAGATATGATGTCATGGACAATCCTAACTTTAGTATTCAATGATGTATCTTGACACTTGAGGATCTTATCTAGTTCCTTTATAGTTGCCCTTCCAAATCTTAGGCCCTTTCCACACCTTACCTTCTTCTGGCACTGGGGTATGGGGATCGCGCAAGCAGCCTCCAGCGATAGGCTCTCGCATTCCTGCTGCTTCAGCTCCACACAAGCTGCCTGCTCATGCGAGAGTCTCATCTCTTCCTTCCGTAGTGCAGCCTGGGAATTTCCTAACAGCATGGCTCCGGAGGCTCTACACCAGGTAAGTGCACGCGGGGCCTGGGAGCAATGCGCAATCTTGCACCATTTTCGGCTTCTAGCCGAAAATGAAAAGGTGCACAATTGGTGCCTGCCAGTCCCTGGAGCGTCGTGCGATTGTGAGTGCGTCATGCAGATCACTCCTCACAATCGCGCGGCGCTCCAGGCGCCCTTTCGCATGGCAAATGCCATGCGGAAAGGACCTTAGTCTTCTTTTGATTTCTTGACTTCAGTCTCCATTCTAATTAATGACTGAGCCAATGTACAGCAAATCTTGAACAATTTCAATGTCTTCATCGTCTCCTTTAAAGCTACATAAATCATCTGTGGTCATTATTTTTGTTTTCTTAATATTCAGCAGTAAACTTGCATTTAAAAATTCTTCCTTGACTTTCTTCAGTAGCTGTTCCAAGTCTTTGCTATTTTCTGCTAGTAGTGTAATGATCTCTATGTCTTAAATTCTTGATGCTCCCTCTTCCAATTTCCATGCCTCTATCCTCTAATTCTACTTTACGTATGATATGTTCAGCATAGAAGTTAAACAGATAGGTTGATAAAATGCAGTCTTGTCTGACCTCCTCGCCAACTGGAAACCATTCAATTTCTCCACATTCTGTCCTAACAGCAGCCTTGTAACACATCAGGACAATCAAATGGTGTGGCGCACTCATTTCTTTAACAGCAGTCTATAATTTTTCATGATCTACACAATCAAAGGCTTTTCTATAATCTATAGAACACAGGATGATTTTCTTTTAAAATTCTTTGGTGCAGTCCATTATCCAATGTATGTTTGCCATATGATACCTGGTGCCTCTTTCCTTCCTGAACTCAGGTTGGACATCTGTCATTTCTTGATCCATATCTGGTAAAAGTCTTTGTTGTAGAATTTCAAGCATCATTTTCCTTGCATGGGAAATTAATGAAATGGTCCTGTGGTTACTGCAATCCTTGGTGTTCCATTTCTTGGGGACTGGAATGTACACTGAGCGTTTCCAATCTGTGGGCCATTGTTTCATTTTTCATATTTGTGGACAGACTTTAGTTAGAATTAGAGTAGATTCTGACTCTGTAGCTTTAAGTATCTCTATCGGTATGCCATCTGTTCCTGGTGATTTATTCACTAAAATTGGAGGTTCATGTTCATATTGCTCTTCCTTGAATGAATCTGTCATCCTTTCATCTGTTTTATATAGCTCTTCCGTGTTTCTGTGTTTCCATCATCTTTTTATTTCTGTTTGATCATGTAATGTATTCCCTTGCTGATCACAGAGCATCTCTATCCTTGGTTTAAATTTCCTTTTGTTTTCTAAGATCTTGTGGAAGAGGTCTTTTGTTCTTCCTTTTTTGTTGTCACCTTCTATTTTTCTGCATTGTTATAATAGTTCTCTTTGTCCTTATGCACAACTTATATTCAGGGTTCTGACTCTATTTCTGTCTCCTTTTAGTTTTGCTTCTTGTCTGTCCTTAACTGCTTTAGGAGTTTCAGTTTAGGAGATTCTCTTTCCTTTTATCTTTCCTTTTGGCTGCAAAGAGTGTCCTTTTGCATTCCTTCTTGACAATGTCTCTTTTGGCTCCTGGTTGGTTAGGCTTAAAAGTGCAAATCTATTTTTTACATTATCTTTAAATTCTATGGGGGATATTCTTCAGATTGTATTTTGGCATGATGGTTAGTTTAGTGTTGTTTTAGCTTTACTCCAATTTTTTATATTAGCACATAGTTCATGATCTGTACCACAATCTGCTGCAGGTCTTGGTTTTTGTAGAGAGAATGGAGTTTCTCCATCTTCTGCTTCCAATTCTATACTGGCCATCAGGTGATGTCCATGTATACAGTCACCTTTTTGGTTGTCTAAAGAGTGTGTTTTCCATTAACAAAATTCTGGCCTTGCAAAATTCAGTCAATTGCCCTCCTACTTCATTCCTTGATCCTAAGCCAAATTTTCCTACAGTTTTTAATTCTGCTCTGTTTCTTGCTTTTTTATTGCAATCACCTATGATTAATGTACTCGTTAATATTCTTAATGATTCTGCACAGATATGTTTAATTAGAAAGACTATAATGATTCGGTGTCCAACAACCTTCTCCAACCTGTTGTCTTCCATGTGTTATGGACTTCAGTGGCTATCTGGCCTAGCCAGCATCACCAATGCTCTAAAACAACTTGAAGCTACCAGGTTGGGGAAGCCTGATTCAGAGAGCGGGATCCAAAGTCCTCAGTATGGACCAGTGAGACATGAATTCAAAATTTTGTTTGGAATTTTACTAGAAGCAAACTCAACTCACTGACTTCCAGCTGTTGCAATGAAGATGAAATAGGCTCATGTCACCTACACAGTTTCTTGGGTAGGGTGATTAAAATAAATAAGCATATTTGGTGTTCCTATCCAGAGCTTGGAAATACTAATTTTTTTCAGGTATAATTTTCAGAATCTTTTTTGCCAGCATGGCTCTGGATATAAGATTTTAAAAGTTACCTGGATAGGATTATTAAAATAAATACACATATTCAGTGCTCCAGTTCAAGGCTTGGAAAAGTTAATTTTTTTAACTATAATTGTTAGAATCCTCTTGCTAGCATGGCCTCAGAATTTTAGTCTAAAAAAGTAATGTTTACAACCTCTATTCCTATGTGGTCACAAGAAATGGTCCTCAGATTCTTGATCCCAGCAGGTAGTGTGGGACATGGAAAAGGCAGAATAGAAGGCCTCACAGTAGCATGCTTATTATGTTTTTAATATAGCGGTTTTAGATGAAATTCTAACAATCAAATAATCTCTTTTATCGTTTACAATATGAATTGCTGTGAAGTTCTGTCAGCCCACTGTATAATTACACCCATCATGTATTCTACCAAGATGTTCCTTACTGAAAATCGAGATCTTCAGAGTGACCTACTTTTCTGTTATCGGCTTGTGAAAATGTTAGGAAATGCTTTGAAAATGAATATGCTAAGTAATCGTCAGCGTGCGAGAAGGAAACCAGTTTTCCCCTCCCCACTTCTTAATTGTGACATTCTTCCAAGGATGCTGCCTGTCAACGCCCTCTTCCAGAAATCAATTATTAATAGGCAAGACTGATTAAGCCCAAAACACTCCATCAGTTCTGTAATCTTGAGGAGTAGAGGGAGGGATTAGATAAAATTAGCAACGTTAATAATATGGATCTGTGTCAAACTGAAATCCCAATCCTGCACCTTGAACCAGCAATTCTGGGAACCAATTCAAATGTTTTGAAAAAGCATATGGCACATGGTACCACTTCAAGAGGGCAAGCTAGGGTGGGGGATATATGTTTATTTTGTTTGATTGTCATATTTCTGTCCTGTCTCATCTTCAGTTATGTTTCATCCACTGCATTAGTCAGCCATTGTACAGGATAAAGTAAGAGCAGAACATTTCTGCCCAAGGAACTCTATATATTCCATCAGTATATAGCAAAGATGGGGTAGTTCTTTTCTGCATAAGGACTGAATTCAATTTCAGAGACGCTATTGGGTGCTATCTTCCACTGTTGAGTTGAGCCAAAAGCAAAAGTATGGAATCAACCCTATCAGTACATTTTAGTTCTAACCTCTTATTTATAGTAACTAAGACTTAGGAGAGGCATTTCAAACTTATATAACGGGGAAAAAATCCATGCAAAACCTGGGGAACATCCAAATGACAATGTCATGGGGAAGTAGGTGTGGTCATTTGAGGAAGCCCAGAGGGTTCAATTTGAACCCAAAGAGGCCCATCTCAAACCTATTTAGGTCCACCTTGATAAATAAAGAGGGTTTGCCATGGGAGTATACTCTGAATATGCAACCTAAGGGCTTGTATCCTGGAACAACAGATCTATAGAAAGACTCTTCCATGTCCTTTGTCTGACCATATGCATTTCTTCAAGAAGATGATACTGATACTGAGCCATTGTGGCTCAGCACTCATTACGTTGGGAATAGATGTATGACTTTCCTAAGAGAAACTAACTCTTGGGCAAGTGGTTCTTCTTTCTCCTTGTGGAGAAGCAAGTGTTTAGAATTCTCTTTGGCTGATTCTCAGACTGACTCTTTCTATATCTAGGCAGCTGACCCTACAGACTGCTAATCAGGCAGTTCTCATAAAGCCACTCCTTTCTCCCTAGCAGCCCAGAGTATCATCTCTGGTGATGAAAATGATAGTTACAAACAGGCCACCTCAACAGTTTGAGTGAAGAGGTCACCTCATGCACCAGATTTAATGGAGAAGCAAATTCACTGCCCTCTCCTCAAAGACAGCCCCTGAGAGACTGCTTTGTGCTGATGCTTTGTGTGGCTCTTTACAGCTGTCTGTTTCCAAATGCTGGGTGATAACCACATACTGTTGGTAGGCTGCCCAGGAAGACCTCCCTGGAAAAATCACCAACTATTTGCTCTGAGGGATCCTCAGAACACAGTATTTGGAAAATAGCCAATTCTGTGAAGGACAGTGTGTTCTTTACTGATGTTCTCCACGGAATCCTTCTATCTCTTGCTTTACTCTCAGCCGTGAGAGAAATGTGGCTGCAGCAGCAGGGGGCTGAGGGTAGGGACAGTGCAGTGGTGACTGGATGAAGAGGCAGCCATGGCAGTGGCACTTCTCCTCCCCGCTCTGCCTCAGGTGATGGTAGAACATGTCTTAAAACAGAACACGACAAACACCTCAACATATACAGGACATCACATAAAAGATAGACCCGCTTGTTTTCTGTTGCTCCAGAGACTAGAACAGGAACTAATGGATTCAAATGATAAGGAAAGAGATTCCACCTAAATATCAGGAAGAACTTAGGTAATTTGTGCACCAGACAGTTTTAGTGCTATTATTCCACTTTCAACATCCTATGGAATCCTGGACTTTGCAGTTTAGGGAGGAGCCTTTGAAGGCCCTCCCTAAACTGAAAATCCCAGGATTCCATAGGATGTTGAAAGTGGAATAATAGCACTATAACTGTCTAGTGCAGAAACGGCCTTACTAGAAGACCTGTTTGACAGTGGAAAAGATTGCCTCAGAGAGGATAGACACTCTATCTTTTGAGGTCTTTAAACAGACATTGGATGGGCATCTTTCTGGAGTGCTTTACCTGTGAAGTCATGCAGGGCAGGATGGCCCATGTGGACCCTTCCAACTCTAAGATTCTATGACTCCCTGTTAAATTTCACGAATGAAGCCAGGAGCCGTGAAAGACTATACTGGAAGCACCATTACTGAACCACAGCTCTAGTTTTAGACTCAAACATTTAGAAAAGCATATCAGCTTTTATCCACTGTCTATTAGTGACTGTTCTTGCAGAAGAACTAAAATTATGATCAGAGAACTGCTGCTCAACAGGCACAGAAAGTCAGTCAGCCTAAATATTGCTTTGGAGGAAGCTTCTCCACAAGAAAGAGTCTAAGGCCATTTCTGCACTAGCCTGTTATAGTGCTATGATTCCACTTTCAACATCCTATGGAATCCTGGGGTTTGCAGTTTCGGGAGGGGCCGGACAGCCCTTCCCTAAACTGCAAACCCCAGGATTCCATAGAATGTTGAAAGTGGAATCATAGCACTGTAACAGGCTAGTGCAGAAATGGCCTAAGTAAGGTAATGACAGCAGGGACCAAAACAACTAAAAAAAAAAATCAACATCTGCAAAAATGCCACCTCTGTCTGTGGCACATAAGAAGTTAGAAAGGATTCTGTTAGAGGTCTGCATGTTCAGAAAAAGAAGTAAAGATGACTGGGTGGTGGTCATGTCTTTAGTCAGTGTACTGTTCTTATTTATTAATCAGTGGAGATATAGTTATTTTTCTTTATCTGTTCTTGTAGGGAAAGAGCATAGTGATTCTTTTCATCTTAGCAATGTTGGATCCAGGACTTTATTTGGGGAGATTGGAGTTGGAAAGATGTCCTGCAGTGGATTCCTGCCTTTTCTAGTAGATCCACCTCCTCTGCCCCTGTCAACATTACCCAATTCCTTGCTCTTTTTCTCTGAACCCAATCCTTCCCATTGCCCAGAAGGAAAGAGGCGGCCACTGCTGCTTTCCTTTTTTCTTGTCCTCACTCACATGTGAGTATTCAAGGAGACAATCATGTGAGTCTCTTTCAGTATAGAAAGGCATAGAGAGTTCCAGTAGAAAGAGACTAACTGGTTTATTGTAGCATAAACTTTTGCAGAGTTCTGTCCACTTCATCAGATGCCAAATAGCATTTGATGAAGAGATCATTAATCAAAATATGTCATAATTTGATGCCTTTTAAATCCTCTCCCCTTTTCACAGTTTTGGCCAGTTTTTAATAGCATCCAGTGATTCCTTCATTGCAACTTTACTATCCTGACCCCCCCATATAAATATTTCATGAATGGTGTTAAGTCTGAAAAGCAAATAAAATGTCAAATAGAAGTATTATGACACACCAAGGACAAGAATTCCACCCATGCATGTTGAGGATAGGATGACCTCACACTATAAATGCTTGGTCAGAGTAATGCTAAAGGGAAGATCTACAAGGTTTTTCCCACATTGTACTAGCCAAGGGCAATGAAAATACATCTGTAAGGAAGCATCTATAAGGAAGCTGGGGTCTTTTCTTCTCATGCTATCACTTTGCAACCAAGAGGTCAGAACCACAATCTAACACAGAGTTAATCATCCTTGGGACAGATCAGAATATTAATTTTTCTGATAAAATTTCTTGGTTTTTATATAAAATTCACAAACCCTCCAAATTTCTTCATATTTGAAATTGAAATATCTTGATTTTTTTTAAATTAAAAAATCACTGTGGGAGAAGCTGACACTGAAAGATTTGTGTCTTTCGGTGTAGACCTTCCAAAAATCCTGGCTTCATTTTCTGTGCATTCAACCCTGATAATACTGGACCAGAGTTGCCTCTCTTTTTCTTCAGCCATTTCTGCACTAGACTGTTAGAGCGCTATTATTCCACTTTCAACATCCTATGGAATCCTGGTGTTTGCAGTTTAGCAAGGGGCACTATAACAGTCTAGTGAGGAAATGGCCTGAGAGATTTCTTATCTTCAGTAATAATACAACATGAAGGAAAATATGGTTCCTTGCTGTCTGGGAACAGCTGTACCTATTGCATTTATACCTACTTACTACAAATGATGGTAGCAATTTCATTTTAATTTTTTAAAAATTTACCAAAATTCATAAATTTCATGAGGAAAGAACTCGAGTTTTAAATAAATTCAAATCTGGGGAGAAAAAATTCAAAACAAATATTTTTCTTCTATTCCTACTTAGGCCCTTTTCACATGTGTTGGGGGGGAAACGGGCGAAAACACACTAAAACGGAGCTTATCCGCAGCCGGGTAAGTCTGTCGCCACGCGGAGCAGTACGAGGTCGCTGCTCCACACTCCTCCGGCATCCCAGATGGCAGCTTCGGGTTGGTGGAGGCTCTCCACCAACTGGAGAAGCTCGCCGGCCGGAAGCCCGCCCCCGGCAGATCTGCAGGCACGCACTTGCGCACGCCTGCAGATCCACTTTAGAGCCGGCTGACGGAGCGGCACGGGGCTGCGTGCTCCGTGCTTTTTAAAAACCTCGAAAAAGAGGTTTTTAAAAAACACGCAGCCCGGCTAGTTCCGGCTGCTCCTGAGTGGATTCTGGTGTGGAATTACGAAAAGTAGTCCACGCCAGTCCATTCTACGGTGTAGAAGACCGCCGTTAGAGGTCGCTCTGCACCGTTTTAGAAGCCCAGTGTGGAAATGGCCTTAGTTTTGTGTTGGAGTATTGTTACTGCGGTAGATAACCCTATCCCGGGGTCTACAATTTAATATTAAATTATATCTCCACGTGCTTGAGAGGTCCCCCGAACAAGCATGTAGGCAGGCACGGTCAAACGGCCGAAATCAGGAAAAACCTGGTCAGGCCAGTAAACTCTGAGTCACGTCGCCTCAGGAGACCTCCAGCCAGGTAAAAACTTAATATACAAAAAGAGCCCTCAGCCTGAGAAGCCTGCTTGAAGGGATTAGTGCTTCTAACAAACAGCCTGTCAAGCGAGGATGATTTGCATACCGCCGCAGCTTTTGACAATGCTGGCAAACCTAATCATGCAAGGAACTTTGACATTTTGGAGCTCTGTTCTCCCAATCATGCAAAGGACATGGACAGTTTGGAGCTTTGTTCTAGCTCCTCCATCTATTGTTCTCCCTGGGAAAGGATTAGCCCTCCAGGTACATTTTCCCTCATAAATAGACCCAGTTTTTGAGCGGCTCTTCGGATCGCTCTGGATCACTCTTGGCTTCCCATCACTCTGTCTGGCTATCCCCTCAGCTCCCTCCATGCTGAGTCCTACCTCTCCGCCTCCTTCCCGGACCTCCAGACTTCAAGATCAGGTGCAGTATACCTCCACAACGTCCCTCTAAAGCCCCCTATCTGATTTCCTCTCTTTTATTTCTAAATAGCTCTTGTGTGCTATTTATGCACTATTGAGTGCATAAGTGCGAACGTGCACAAGTCTTTATTTTTAAATAAAATCATTTATTTAGCAATTTGGTGTGGGTTTTTTGGCTCAGCCTGACCCCGTAAAAATTGGGTTAAAAGACCTCGCTAGGTTGCCCTGCCTCTCGTATTGCTATTGCTTGTGCTCTGGCTAGTTTTCATTCCCCATTAATTGGAGCACATTGAGGTGTCCCCCAAGGGACCCCAGAAATCAGGGTAACAGTATGGCCCTTAGACAAAGAAGGTTGGGCTTAGAATTTCTGCGTATCCCTTTTATTTAATAAGCTTATGTGTTCAAAATGTTCAGCACATTTGTAACAGTGGGGGCTATGGGTGAAAGAAGGTCACCCATATAATGTTCCACAGCACTATTTGAAATTGAATACAAGAAGATTCATAAATTACTCCATGGGACAATGTTGCAAAAATACTAGTAACCACAGAGGTCTTGTTGTATACCATCAGATTTGTCTAGATGGTCTCCACCATTGCATTGTGACAAAATAAATAATATTAATATTAATAGCTGGTATTCTACATTGTTTACTTAGTATGAATGAGTCACTAAGTCACATCTCCTGGTCTGACCCCCTCCCCACCCACCTTAACAGCCAGCAGCCACACTGAATGAAGGAGATTGTTCACCTGTTGATTAAGGGTACAAGGAGGATGACATTTCCAGTGAGCAAGGTAGTGACAATCAGAAGCAGGAGAATTCCTCATTGTTTTCTCTTGCTAGAAGAAGGAGAGCAACAAGGGAGCTATCCTAATGTCCCTAGGCAGAAACATCTAAAAGTTTGGGAGCAGCCCCTGAGAAGGCTCTCTCTCTTGTACTCGTCAACTGAGCCCAGGAAGATGGTGGGACTAAGAGACAGCCTCTCCTGAAGATCTTAGAGCTTGAATAGGTTCATATAGGGAGATATGGTTCTTTAGATATCATGGACCTGAACTGTATAAAGCTGTATGCAAAAGTCGTCAATTCAAAAATGTAGCCAGTCCCAGCAATTCTAAGAGAATCTGCATGTTGCCTTCAGCAGCTTGGAAGAAAAGCAGAATCATACCCTTCAACATTTTGCTGATGAAAACAGGAAGGAATAAGGCCCAAGAAACATCAGAGTGTGGTGAAGATGGCAAAAGTTATTAATCAGAAAGAACAGACAAGCTAGGAGAGGCAGCGGTGGTTTGCTTTTCCCTGAGCCTATTGGGCTCTGCCCCTTCTTCTCCTCTCTGCCCTGCAAATATAAAAAACAGCTGAAAAAGTGGAATGAAAATGGATTAATTGGGACTGATTGGTCCCTTCCAAATCAGGACAGTTGTGGGGTACACAGGATACAGATTAAACAAACAAACCTGTTTGATGCCAAGGCTTTCTAACAGCTGTTTTTCTAAGAGCTTTTAAAGATGTAAATGTGTGGGGGGGGAGGTTACCCTTAGCTGTACACATAAAACAGTGTGAAGAGGCCCTAAGACACTGGTGCACATGTATGTTAGAAAACACTCAGATGATATTACTGCCTTTGAAAAAATCATAACATACTTAAAGCAAAGAGCCAGTGTGGTGTAGTGGTTTGAGCATCTGACTATGACCATGGAGATCAGAGTTCAATTTCCTTCTGGAAACCCACTGGGTGACCTTGGGTGCATCACGCACACTCAGCCCCAGAAAACCCCACGATAGGTTCACCTGAGGGTTGCCATAAGTTGGAAATGACTTAAAGGCACATGACAACAACAACAACAACAACAACAACAACAACTTAAAACAACCAGCTGCTGTAAGCACTGTGCTGTTATTTCTGTCTTCTAAAATGCATTTCATATGAACCTGGACTCTTCTATATAAGAAAGATCAGATTTTAAAAATACATGAAATCAGTGACATGGGGTCTAGGGATGCAAGAAACAGGTTTATCTTGGAATTCCCTAAGATGTGTTTTGGCCTGAAGCAGGGAATGCAGAGTGTGTGCTTTGATCTACTTCAACTTATATTTCTAACATGAAGATGTTATGTACTAAGGGTATATGTCAAAGAAGAAAGCAGACAAGTCTGACTCGTCCAGTGCTGCTAAACTCTGGTCTGAAAATAGCTTCTAAAAACACTTATTTCCTTGTGAATTGAAAAGGAATCAGGAGAATGGCTTTATAACTAAGGCTAGCTTGTTTAGAGTTACCGGTTGGATCACAGGTGGGTCTATGTAGAGACTGGAAAAGTTAATCTTTGCACTATAGCTCCCTGAAACCCTCATCTAGTGTGGTATAGTGCTGGTCTATGACTCTGGAAACAAGAGCCATTTCCGCCCTACACTGTTGTACTGTTATCATTCCATTTTCAACATCCCAGGGAATTCTGGGGTTTGTAGTTTACTGAGGCCAAAGAGCTCTCTGGCTGAGAATTCTAAATGCCCCTCTCTAAAATGCAAACCCCAGAATTCCACAGGATGTTGAAAGTGGAGTAATAACATTATAACAGTCTAATGCAGAAATGGCCTAGGTTTCAAATCCCTGCTCAGGCACGGAAACACACTGGGTGCTCTTGACAAGTCACACTCCCTCAGCCTCAGAGGAAGGCCATGGCAACCCCCCTCTGAACAAATCTTGCCAAGAAAATCCTGTGATAGGTTCGTCTTGGGATTGTCATAAGTTGGAAATGACTTGAAGACATACAACTACAAATTCAAACCAGTAACTTTCAAAACTTCTGGGTGTTTATGGTTAAGAAACACTCATGGAATGAAGAGTCTGTAAATATCACTAATGAAAGATAAAGATAACAGATAAAAGTGAACAATAACCAGAGACAGTATTGTAGAAGAACCAAGTAAGTGGCTCTCCATGTCATCAACAGTCCTTAACACTCCTTACTGGGGAGAAAACTATTGAAATCGTTTGTCGTTGTATGTGAGGATGAAATTTGTTGTTGTTATTTGTCTTCCAGTCCCTAGGAGCCAAAATGGCCAAACTGAGGCTAATATATTTTGGCCATGTCATGAGGCAACATGACTGATTAGAAAAGATGATAATGCTTGGTAAAGTGGAAAACAGCAGGAAAAGAAGAAACCCACATTACAGGTGGATGGACTTAATCAAGGAAGCTATGGCCCTGAGTCTGCAGGATACTGATGGCTGGTACTCTTGGAGATGTCTCATTCATACGGTCACAATAAGTTGAAACTGACTTGGTGGCAGTTAACAGCACACTTATTGGTGGAAAAGGTTCAAAAATTTTATTTCTGCTGTGTCTCTCCCTTGTAGTATTATTATTATTATTAGTAGTATTATTAGTATTAGTATTCTTGTAGGACCTCAGGGTCCTACAAATGTTGTTTGTTTCCAAATGATGACTCCCAAAAACTTATGATAGCTGTGAGTCACTCTTTTCAAAATGATCAGCAGGGAGAGGCTTCTTTGCAAATAATGCAATGACATGTGTAAATCAGTATCATATGCATGAGGACCACGCTAAATGCTGGGCATTTTTTAATTAAAATTTTAATTTGTCCTTAAGCCACCATGAAGATTTCTGAAGCGCTTGGGAGCATACAAATTGTCAAAGGTGACAGAAGATGCAGCTTCTGGACAGCATGCAATTACTGACATATACATGTGTAGGTTCTTTTTTTGGAATGAAGTGCAAGAGGCTATTCTTTAGCCTCTCACTGCCATTCAAAACCATCCCCACAAGTAGCATGCAAGCCCTTTGGAGCCACTGCCATGGGGGAGAAGTATGAGAAAGTGAAGGAGATGACTGGGCAGCAGGGACTGCTTCTCATCCCTCTGCAGTGTGCAAGAGAGAACATTTCTGACTTCAATGTAGAGTCGAAGGCTTTCACGGCCAGAATCCATTGGTTCTTGTGGGTTTTTCGGGCTTTGAGACCGTGTTTGAGACCGAGAAAATACAACCAGAACATGATCTCAAAGCCCAAAAACCCACAAGAACCAATTTCTGACTTCCATTACTCCTGAGGTGAACCCATACCCCCCTCACTATTCTGCCCCATTTACAGAATAAATGGGTGGGAAGAGTTTTTAGTCCTTTTCAGGAGTTAGGGCTGAAAGGATAGCTGGCTGAAATTATAAATGATGAAATTCTCTACGGCCCTAGCGGCTGCTGTTATTTTACCCAGAAATGTCCTCTGAATGAAATTCTGTAGTGTCATTAACAAGGGAGATTTCTAAATTATGCACAGTAATATTCCCAGACGAAAATTCTCAGCTGAGAACAGACAGAAGAGCCTTGTGCTGTTGTGCTAACCTCATGTTTGTAGACAGCATGTTTTGTTCCCTTTTCTGCAGTGATTGAAAAGTTACTGTTAAAAAGTAACGCATTATACCAGTGGTTCTTAACCTGGGGTCTGTGAAGACCTGCTCCAGGACACCAACAGCAGTGGCAACAACAGGGACACGGCAGTGGGGTGTGTGTGCAGGTGCTGAAACCACTCCCTCATTTGCAAACAAGGGAGCAGTTTGGATGTGCGCACACACCTGCCACTATGTCCCTTTCATCAGGGACACAGCAGCAGGGGGTGTGGGGTGCTGAGGGACACAGCAGCAGGCATGTGCATTCACCGAAACTATGACTCTGGAGATAGGGTTTGAATCCCCACTTGGCCATAGAAACCCACTGAGTGTCCTCAAGCAGGTCACATTTTCTCAGCCTCACAGAAAGGCAAAGCCAACAAATCTTGCCAAGGAAAACCTCATAACAGGTTCGCCTTAGGGTCACCGTAAGTCAGTTTTCAGAAGGGAGAGACATGACGGCTAGAAAGTGGCACCTTGTTGCTGTGTGCTTTCAAGTCACTTCTGACTGATGGCAACCCAAAGGTGAACCTATCACAAGGTTTTTGGGGCAGGATTTTTCAGAAGGGGTTTGCCTTTGCCTTCCTCTGAGGCTGAGAGAATGTGACTTGCCCAAAGTCACCCAGTGTCTGAGTGGGGATTTGAAACGTCATAAATAAATGAAGCCATAAATAAATAAATAAATATTTAAATAAATATTGTAATATTTAAATCTAAATATAAATATTTACATCTTGAGTTAAGTCTTGAGGTCCCTGGCAACAAATTATATTTACAGGCGGTCCTTGGTAAAGAGAAAGGTTAAGAACCACTGCATTATATAACTCATAAAGTCCTCCTGTTGCCTGTGCTAGAGATACCTAGCTTGCTGGATCTCTCCATGGTAAACATAGTGGTTATGTTGAAAGAGAGAAGACTTCTGAGAAAGGGATCTTCAGAATATTTTTAACAGATATGCACCAGCAATACAAGTTTCAAAATTCTTAAACTAAATGTTCTGGTAGAACAGCGCACCCAGAAAATAGCCTAGTGACATGTTTCTGAAATGGAGGCTCAGCAGTTTTACAAGATAGCTTCAAGTTACTGCAATCCTAGAGATGAGCAACCTCTAAGACACCGTCTCATCAACAGCCCTGCTCAGGTTCTGCAAACACACAGCCATGGCTTCTCTGACTGAATGTATCTACTTGTAATGCAGTCTTCCCTTTCTCCTATCACCTTCCATTTTGTTGAGCATTATATTCTTTTTGAAAGAGTCATGATATTTCCAAAGTACATAGCTTTGGTTCATTCATTTTAGCTCTTATGGTGAGTTCAGGACTGCTTTGCTCCAGGATGCAATTTTGGTATTCCATGGTATCTATGGAACTCTCTTCCAGCATCACATTTCAAATGAATCAGTTCTCTTCTTGTCAGCTTTCTTCACTGTCCAGTTTTCACAACCATGCATAGAAATCAGAAATTCTATGGCATGATAATCTTGTCTTTGGTGTTCAATGACATATATTTACACTTGAGGATCTTACTCATAGCTGCCCTTCCAACTCCTAGTCTTCTTCTTATTTCTTGACTACAGTCTCCACTTTATCACTTTGCCAAAGTATAGTCTGGGGCATAGCCCTGCATTTTATTTTATTTTAAAAGAAATATTTTAAAAGAAAAAACATTCATTTATTTGACTTACTTATTTAAATTTTTATATCCTACCTATCTCTTCTTAATGGAATGCTCTCAGCCTCCAACAATCAGCATTATCTTCTTAATTCATACCAGAGAGCCATACACTGAGCAACTGACCTTCTCAACAATTGTACTTCAATTCAATCTATCTCCAGAATATCTAAAAGCAGGAGGTGAAAAAAGAATTTCACACAACAGGACCACTCCTGAAATGATCTTGTCTCCCCATGTTCATCAGTCCCCATTCTCACCAGCCATTTTCCCTAGTGACTGAAGATTTACCTAAGACATGCATGGTGGTGGTAGAGCGGGGAAGCTAAGCGTAGAAAAGTCTATGCCACACTTTATTTTTTGTTTCAACTAGCTCTAAAATACATGCCTCCTTTGCAAACAGGCCAACTTGACACCCTCAATCTGGGACCCCACTGGGATTAGTGATTTTGGAAGTGGGAGCAACGTAATGTTGGCATCAATGTTCTTTTCCCCAGAGGATGTGAGCTACAAAAGACTGTTGAGCTACAAATAACAAACATTTCCTCTATGTATTGCAGGTGTTTAAAAACTCCTTAAAACAAAGCAGTTAGTTTCAACAAGTCAACAACTATAGCATATTACTGAAGCTGCCTGTGCCGTTTCACAAAATCTTGCCTCTCATTGTTCTGAACAAATATGTATAGGGATATCACTGAATAATATATGAATTAAAATTCTCTTAGAGTGTGAAATTACCATATGGAACTTTTCTGCATTAAAACAGCACCCTCTCCATCTTAAGAAATGTGTAGTTAGAAGGCTCTGAAGCTGAGAGATGAATTGCCTTAATTATGGAACTAATAAGCAGCATTTGTTCAAACTTGAAGGAGCCCTCTATGGACCTAATAATATGGCTAATTAATCATATACTTTCTGTTTTACTTATTTATTTAAATTCGTAACCCACCTCAGCTGCATATTGCCAAAAATAAATGGGAAGACTGAGCTTATGGTTTAAGATTGTTTTTGCTGTTACTTGGATACTGCTGACAGTACTTTCTGTAGAAAGACTAAATCTATGGCTTAATTTTTGCTGATTGGCTTCTCGGCCTCCTGCATACTGGCTGAGATCCTGCATCAAGAGACATATTGTAAAGTTCTGCAGAGGTGGAACTACAATACTTCTTCCCTCTCCCTCTTGCAGGACTTATCTTTACCCTGCACTCCCCTTTCCTGGCCACTTAGTGGCTGCTGGAGAGCAGAGGGTATCGGAGAAGCATCTGGCTGTGTACCTATCACCAGATGCAGAATGATGACATCATCCTCAGAGACCTCTCAAGATAGCCCAGGAATTCCTAAAGGATGCCTTTGTCATTCTTTGTCTGGCTATAAAGACATAGCCAGATGCTCCTGAGATACCCTCTGCTCTCCACTGGCACAAAATGGCTTGGTGGAGGGGAGCTCCAGGAAGAAGGCAATTCTTGAGGGGGTTTTGATCACTGTGAGTGGGAGATAAGAAATTTCTCCCTCTGCAGCAACCAAGCAGTTCAAATCACTTGTATGCCAGAGATTATTATGTACAATCCATATGTCAATATTTACATTTGAGAGGCTCAGAAATAACAGAAATTAAGAGCAACTGATAGATCACTGATTATACACAATCATTTCCACCCCATTTCATTGGGATGTGGCTGTTCTGTTATTTTCATAATGGGCGCTGCTGAGTACATTTTAAAACCCTTTTAAATATTATTCTTCTGTGAAAGAAAAATGGTTAAAATATCTTACATAGACAAAACTGTACTTTTTAAAAGCTAGCCTTATTCATCACTATGAGCAGATCAAATTTAACATGCCACAAAAATGCATTTTCAAGCACAACTCCTCCCAGTTGATCTAATAAACAGAATTATTCAATTAGGAACGTCTTCCTTTTTACATCCTTCAACTGTAATTTCTGCTTTCTGGAACCACTTGTAAATCAACTGCTAGTGGCTTTTCCTTCCAGAAAGTGAATTGTTCTTATTTATTGCAAAAACTAAGTATCTTTTTAAAAACCCTAATGAATGGTATAAACATGCATGCATGCATGCAAACTATCTTACTTACCAAGTGGGTAAGTATCCAAAGCTAAGAACTGTCTTTTATACAGTCAGATCACTGGTTCATCTAATTCAATACTGTCTAATGATGGGCCGAGGCTCCTCTGGATTTTGGTCTTTTGAAGCAATCTTTCTCAACATTACACAAAGATGCTACAGAATGTACTGGGACCTTTTACATCCAGTGCACTTGTTCTACCACTGAACTGTAGCTCTTCTTTTTGACATAAAGTAGCCATAATGCACCATAAAAGAATAAGTGTATTAGCCATCCCAACAAAAGAGCATTCACATTTGCAAGTATCAATTTGCATGTACCAACTTATATTCAAATAGAAATTCAATAGGCCCTTCATTGTTGTATCCCTTTAAGTTGTTTCCAACTAATGGTGATCCTGGGACTGAGAGTGTATGATGCACCAAAGGTCAACCCATGGGTTTCCTTGGCCAAGCAGAGAATTGAACCCTGGTTTCCAGGGTCCTGGTCCAGTGGTCAAACCACTACACCACGCTGGCTCCCAAAATGTGTTCTGCCAGAATGAAATATAATATGTCCCACCACAGTGGGGATGCCTGTGACTTAGGCCACATTCACACTATGCACTCATAATGCTACAGTATGATTCTACTTTAATTGTCATGGCAACATCCTATGGAATCTTGGGGTTTGCATTTTAGGGAAAGGTGTTTAGAATGTTCATTCAATTTGATCTAGTGCCTCACCAGATTCCAAATCTCAAGATTCCATAGGAAGTTGCCATAGCACTTAATGTCCAAGCTTGGGCTGGGCTGGCAGTCATGAGAAGCAGATAACAAACACAGGTCAGAAACTCAGCAGTAACGTAAGTGGTCAGTTTACTGAAGAAAGGAAACAGCTTTGCAAATGCAAAGCAATAAGGGTCCCAGCAATGTCCATAAATCAGAGGCAGGCAAAAACAAACACAAGTCAAAGGCAGAAACATAGGCAAGGGAAGCAAACTGAAGCATGCGTGGGAGAAATGGTCAGTTGATTGTTGACAAAGGCTAG
This sequence comes from Cyclura pinguis, assembly GCA_030412105.1. Classification (NCBI taxonomy): domain Eukaryota; kingdom Metazoa; phylum Chordata; class Lepidosauria; order Squamata; family Iguanidae; genus Cyclura; species Cyclura pinguis. The sequence goes on along the minus strand of CM059602.1, from coordinate 28,088,006 downwards.
AGGGGAACGGCTCAGTTCTTACAGGCTCCAGGGTCAGCACAGCTGGCCCCTGGTTAACTGGTGCTTGGCATAAATTCACTGGGAATGACACAAGAGACCCTTTTAGTGCCTATGCTGAGCAAAGGTAGGTACGGCTAGATCATTTTCTGTGTCAGAGTGAGCAGGGCTCCCTGCTGGGGCTGACAGTTAAAGTGGAAGCCCAGTGCTATAGCTGTGTGGCATGAAAGGACCCCAGGAGCCCTTTAAAAGTACAAAATTGTAATATTACAGCTCCACTTTAAAAGCCGTGGTACCATCTTGTGGAGTCCTTGGGTTTGCAATTTAGGGAGGGGTACTTAGAATCCTTAGCCAAAGAGTTTTATTGTCTCACCAAGTTATCAATCCCAGGATTCCACTGCATCCACCATGGAAGCATAGTGCTATAATTCTGTTGTATGAAAGGGCCCCAGATGACCTGTATATTTGTCCAGGTTGTTGCCCAATGACTGGTCCTGAGCAATCACAAGGCATTTATTCTTCTGTCTTATCAGTCTTTTTATCCTTAAACAGATTAGACAGTTCTTCAGATAGATGATGCCTTCAACAAGAGCACTGTCCTCTTGAAAGTTTTTCAAGTAGAGTACTGTCGTCCATAAAGTATGATACATGGCCACCCAACTTAGATATTACAATGCTCTTTTCTGAAAGCAAAGACAGTTTTCTGGCTATGATCACTGTCTACTGTGGGTTTTCTCCTAAAACCCAACTCAAATCTTGATATGGTCCGGGCTTATCAGCTCAGGATGCCTTAACCTCCTGCTATCAAAAGGCATTAAGTATTCCATATTCTGTAAGTCCTTTTGAAAGGTCTTAAATATGAATGGTAAGGTACACCCACACATAGCATGCTGAAGGCCAATAAGCAGTGTTAATAAATAATTCTAACTGCAAAAGTAAAACTATCAATCTTAGGCCATTGCTGTAAAATTGGAGCAGCAGAATCATTTTTCATCTCTCTTCTTTCACGTCCTTGCTGTGTCACCATATAGAAAATTCATGCATTTCTACGAACATTTATTTAGTTATTCCAATTTAATCATAATAATGTAGTGGCTTCAGTTAGGATGATAAGGTTCCTGCTGATGGTTGGCAATTCTAAGCAAAATAAATGGTGCTATTTGGTTACCTAGAAAAGAAAGGGCTTCTTAACAGGGTGTTTCCAATTGCATGTTCTGTTGTGTTATTCCAAAGATTTACCATATCATAACAAAAAATTATCCATAACTTTTGTTTTCATCGTGTGCTTTCAAGTCATTTCTGATTTATGGTGACCCTAAGGCGAACCTACCATGGGGTTTTCTTCACAAGACTTGTTCAGAGGGGGTTTGCCTTTGATCCTCTGAGGCTGAGAGGCTGTGACTTGCCCAAGGTAATCCAGTGGGTTTCCACAGCTGATTGGCAATTCAAAAACCCTGGTCTCCAAAGTCCTGGACCCATGCAGGGATTCAAAGCCAGGTCTTCAGAATGGTAGTCCAGTGCTCAAACCACCATACCATGCTGGCTACCATATCCATATATACCAGTTGTTATATGTAGAAAGCAATGATATGATTCATTGCCACACTCACTTATATGTAATGGAAATAACTTTAGACTTGCAATGTGTATAAATGGCCTGCTTTCAGGCCATTTGCGTCCATGGCCTGCTTTCAGAGGTGAAACAGAAAAACATATAAACTTGACTAAAAGTATGATGAGTTAGGTGATCTCTGAGATGAAAGGTAGTCGTTATGATTATTTCATTAACCATATCTATTAACTGTCTTTTTTTCACTCAGGCTTAACATTGCACACAATTCCCTTCCTTTGTAACTATTATTTACATATACATCCATCTTTTCGTCAGTGAGCTCAAGGTTACAAGTCTCCTTCCCCTCTTCATCTTTGCAATTACTCTATGGTATATATCAACCTGGCATAAAGTTCTCGTATTTCTGGACCTGGCCCTAAGTCTAAGGGCCTGGACACTCTGCTGCAGTCCTCAGGATGAGGGGGAGAAATCCCAGGGCAAGAGCACTGCCTTGAAAAGTGTACATGTATTGTCTTCATTGGTTAGACTTGCGGTTTTTATTTCAATGGCATCCTCTGTGCCACTGCAGTTGGTGCTTAATGTATCATCCTTAATGATATCAACAAGGTCTGTCTCTCTATGACACTACAAAGGGTCATCTCAATGTTTTAGGGCCTGGCATTGTCCTGACCTGGCAATGCTAAACAGGAACAAAGTCACACACAGAATTTTATGACCTGAAGCTAGTTCTCCCAAGGTCCAGTCCACCTTTCAAACCACAACAGCATGCTAGATCACTGGTTCTCCTTACAGACTGTGTGGGTGATATGACGTTTACAAGAGAGAGTTAGGAGATAACTGATTCTGAGGCAGTATGATTTATTGGAAGCAATATACTTCTTCTAATTCCTTGGGCACATCAGTGGGATCCAGATGCTATGGCACTCATTATGTCCTACTTCTGGGCTTCCCATAAGTGTCTGGTTGGCCACTGTAGGAGGATATGTCTAGACTAGACATTTGGTCTGATGTAGGAGGCTATTTTTGTTCTTTTGTTCTTATGACTCTACTGTGCAACTGAACAAGAATGGATATGAATTATCGAGCAAGAACATTTTCTCTTGGGTAGGTTGAATTCAGTGGGAAAATGAGAAATTTTATAACTGCTCCTTCTAGATGTTTTCATCTAGTATTGTGCTGAAAAAGCCAGGTATTCTTAGCCAGGAATTTATTCTGCCTGACCATTAACCCCAGCCCTGGCACAGCTTACTTCCAAAGCCCACCTAAGCCTCCCCTTTAATCCCCATCTGTACCTCCGCTCCAGTCAGTACTAGGCAGTTGGAAGTAGGAAATGCTATTTTCATTTCCAACCGTGGATCATTTCAGGACTTCATGAGAAATTAAAATAACAACTCCTAGATGCTGCTCTTTACTGCTGACTGACTGGGGATCACAGGAAGGGACCTATCAGAGGACACTAGGGAACCAGAGCACGGAAACTTAACTTTTTGACCACAGCTACGAGAACCCCCTGGCTACTGACCATGCCAGTTAGAAGACTGTGGGAACTGTGCTCTGAGAAGCAAATTTTCCAAGCTCTCTTAGGAACATGGGACTGAAAGCACTTTCACTGACCGGAAGTGTATTTCTTAAGGGAAAGATGGCTTTATTCTGAATATATTCAAAGTACTTCCCCCCACCTTTCCACTGCCTGGTTCCTGGTGTGGAGAAGTGAGAACAGTACAACCCAAACAGTCACCAGCTTCCTCTACAAGCCATAAAAGTTTAACTGACTGATAGTACAGTAGTCCCTTGTGAGATGGCTCCCTCGCTTCTGTTGGTGCTTTGCTCTGTCACTTCCCATCTGTGTTTCCATTTCATTGTCGCTCTACTGTGGTTCATGTTTTATTGATAGCAGAGACTCTTGCTGACCTCCTGCTGTGGATCACTCAACAAACCTTGCATAGAGATGGCAATTTCTTCATCTTTCTTCTTCCTACTATCTCTTATTTTCCACACACAGATCTGGGAATATTAAAGTTGTGTCTGCTTATCAATTTTTTTTTAAAAAAGGGAGGTATCTTAGCCAGAGAACCAGTGTGATGCAGTGGTTTGATTGTTGGATTATCACTCTGGAGAACAACGTTCTAACCCTGTTTGGGTATGGAAACCCACTGGTTGACCTTAGGCAAATCACGCTCTCTTTGCCTCAGAAGAAGGCAAAGGAAAATTCTCTCTGAATGAATCCTGCTAAGAAAACCCTGTGAGAAGTTTGCCTTGCGGTCTCCATAGATTAGAAATAAGCTGAAGGCACTGAAAATTAGGCTCTGAAAATTATAGTCCAAAAAAAAGGTGGGGAGAGACTTTTCCAAGCTCTAGTATTCACATAGAAAAGCTTTGCAGTTATCTTATGGGCTTTAAAACACTCACTGAGATAGAAACAAGCCTACATCATTTTTTTTATGCCAAGGAAACTGTAATTATGAAATCAGAATCTGCTTTGCAAGCCAGAAAAAATGCATATACTAATAGCAATAACATAGGCCAATGCATACATTAGAATTGTTCAGCAAGTACTGGGAAAGGAAGGTATAAAATGAAGGGACACTGCAAAATGAATTCAAAGTGCAAAAGTTGTTTGCATTCAGTTAACTCGGCAGGAGAAGGAGAATACAGAATATTGCTGTTCCCAATAGACTCAGGTAAAAGCAAACTACTGCAACCTTCCCTAGTTTGTGTGCTCTTCCTCATGAATAGCTTTTGCTGTCTTGACTATGCTCTGATGTTGTTTGGCTGCACAGGTTTTAACCTCGAAATGTGATATTTAGTCATGTACTCCTGATTCAGGAACAGTATTGGAAATGGATATTCAAATATAAAATTGTCAGAGGGATGGTGGATGATGGTGGCTGCACAAAAACCTTGGTAGCACCTCCCTCCAGCACTGAGCCCTGGCAGAACAGCTTACCAGAGTCAAGTGTTTGAAAAATTACCATGTGGCAGAGTTTACTCACACAGCTTAGAAGTGTCCCAGCAGAGTAGCAGCAAAGCCCTGAAGCCAGGAAGAAAAAAATACTCCCACGCAATGTTATCTTCCAACAGGAGGCTTTTACTTTTCAGTTAAGATACAGTCCTCCAATGGAGTTTCAGCATAGCATGCGAAGATATGCGTCCAACATAGCCTCCAGCCGCTCTATCAGACATCGAGAGAGCACAGTTGGCTAGAACACACCTCCTTATACACATACATTTCTGATGCAACTCTAGTCAACCATGCTAGATCCTTTATATGATGCAACTTTCTTCCCTGGTTACACAACACACTGATTGATGCAGGTATTACATGGGATTGCATCATCCACTGTCTTCCCCAGGTGCAAATCTTAATGTACATCGTATATATTTTATTTGGACTTAGGTTCTGTCCAACCTTTCCTCACATGCATTAGTTTATGTGTGGTATTCACGACTGGTTAAAAATGGATGAAAACATCATGTGAAATACCCGTAAATTCATTCATGAGGTGGAACAATGGTATGATAAAAGTTTTGCCTGTAATTTGCCTGTCTGTTGGAGGTTATTTGTTACTTTTCATCTTTAGTGAGTTAGTTTTGACTCTTTTATATAGCTTTTATTGGTATGGACTGTCGCTTTGTCCTTTGAAAGATGGATTTGTTGTAAGCTGCCTTGACACCCATGCTGGGAGAAACATGGGATATTATATGAATAAATGAATGAATGAATACGATTTAGACTTTATTATTAATTATTGTATTATTGTACTTCTGTTCTTTTGATTTTGTTCTATTTTCCAACTTGCTATTTAGCTGTGGCTTAAAAGCAACTAAAAAAAAAAAAATCTAACAAGCCAACATGAAAATGATTTTCATCTTATAATTTTTCCAACAGGAGGTAAAAGTCATTTCCATGAATGAAACATGTGGTGAACTAATACTTTCCAACATTTCCCAGATGAAAACCATGACATGTGTGCCCCCAAGGAACGTCAGGGTGTGGTAAAGAGGGCGAACATTATTAATGAGGAAGAACACACAAGCTAGGAGAGGCTGCAGCAGTTTTCTTTTGCCTGGATCTACTGGGAAAGGCAAGATTCTATTTTAACTCTCCTCTCACCCGCTGAATTAATTGAGTACAAACTACTTTTGCACTTTGAACTCAGTTTGCAGCAACTGAATTAAGCTAAGCATAAAAGGGAAAGTGGGAGGAGGAAAGAGAAATTGAGACATTTTAAAAGGAGCTGGAAAAGTGGGAATGTAGAGGATTAATTTGGGTTGTTTGTGTGAATTGGGATGATTGGAGGGAATGTGATCTACTGTGATGGCACTGTATTGTTTTGCAACATCCTGGCTTTCCAGAAAATAAAGTTTGTTGTTGTTGTTGTTCTGTGCCTTCAAGTCGTTTCCAGCTTATGGTAAAACTGAGGCAAACCCATCACAGGGCTTTCTTGGCCAGGTTTATTGAGGGAGGGGTTTTTTCTTTGCCTCCCTCTGAGGCTGAGAGTATCTGACTTGCCTAAGGTAACCCCATGCATTTCCATGGTCAAGCAAAGATTTGAACCTTGGTCTCCATACTTGTAGTCCAGCACTCAAACCACCATGCCATGCTTTACAAAACAGAAAAAAGACTGGGGAGAAAGAAAGAAAAAAAGAAAAAGAGAGAGAGAAAGAGAAATCAGAATACAGATTTAAAATGGTTGCTGTGACAACAGAGATGCTTTGTGTAGACAAGGCTAAATGGCCTGGAGGTGAGATGAAAATTTTAAAAAATGGGTACATAAACATACACAAGCTAGGGTGAGCACACACACATCCACAGCCAGCAGTAAATCCAGCCAGCTTCTCTGTTATTATTTGTGTTGCTGGAAAACATGAGAAATGAGTAGTAATTGCTGCTGGCCAGAGTACAATACAGGATTAACCTTAAGAGTTCCTAATAACCGAATGCTTGAAAAGCCAATAGAAAATACCAATTACAGTTTATGCTACACACGGTTTTACAGAGACTGGGAAAATTATCCTCCAGGACACTTTGCCATATTGATGAAACTGGTGCAGGCTGGGGATGCTCAAGGATCAGAACCCATGTTAACTTGGCATTCAAAGTCAATATATACTTCATTAATCCAATTTTGTCATGCTAATACATTCTAACCCATAAGGCCCCTTTGTTTTTATTCTATACTGCTGCTACCATGTAACCACTTTGCTTATAGTCCATTGTTATTTGTTGTCAACGTTGATTTTGTATTTTATCTGCCTTTTGCTCATAACAAGGTTGCTTCCAGTCCTGAAGATTACATCTTCCTTGGTAATGTGCCCTTGGCCCTTCTCCTCCTAACTTAGTGGGCACTAGTGGATTTCCCTGACAACAGTAATAGTTGTTGTGGCAGCGGCAGCAGCACTCTGAATAGCATTGGTAGCTGAGATCTCACACTTAAATTTCCCACAGTGCTCTGACCATATCCTCTAACTGTCCCAGTTTGGCAGGGACAGTCCCGATCAGCTCACTTTTCCGGCTGCCTTTAAAATGTCTCAATTTCTCTTTCTCCCTCCCATTTTCCCCCTTTGTCCCCAGCTTATTTCAGTTGCTTTAAACTAAGACCATTTCCACACTACATTGTTATAGTGTTATTATTCCACTTTCAATATTCTGTGGAAACCTGGGGTTTGCCATTTAGAGAGGGGCCTTTAGAATTCTCAGCCAGAGAGCTCTTTGGCCTCAGTAAATTACAAACCCCAGAATTCCACAGGATGTTGAAACTGGAATAATAGCACTATAACAGTGTAGTGTGGAAATGGCCTAAGTTCAAAGTGCAGAAGTAGTATGTACCCAATTAATTCAGTGAAGGGAAGTGGAGAAGAGGAGAGCCCTTCCCAGCAGACTCAGACAAAAGCAAACTGCTTTAGCCTCCCACAGCTTATGTGTTCTCTCTCTATACATTTCGCCATTTTGACCCCACAGAGCTGTTGCTTGACCATATGTGCCCCAGTTTTCATCTGTAAACTGCTGGAAAGTATCAGCTTTTGTAAAGAGATCTCAGAGGAGATGTCAGTGAGGCTGGGTCTTTGTGTACTGATGCTACACCTACAAAAGGATGTGATCTAGTGAGGAGCAGGATGGTGCCAAATTCCTTATAACTAGTTCCTTTCCCCAGTACTAAAAATTTAGCTACATCATATTATGACTACAACTTAATGAGGGATGACTTCATGCCCCTTGTGGCGTTACTGTAAATGAGTTACTTTTACAATTACAGGGATGTAGTCTCACTAAATGGCACAAGAGAAATATCACATGATTCAAGTACTGCCTTGCAGTTACTGCAATCTTGTGCCCTGTTGTGGGTGTTGAGATAGTGGCTATTTCCGCACTAAACTGTTGTAGTGCTATTATTCCACTTTCAACATCCTGTGGAATTCTGGGGTTTGTAATTTACTAAAGCCAAAGAGCTCTCTGGCTGAGAATTTTAAATACCCTTCCCTAAACTACAAACCCCAGGATTCCATAGGATGTTGAAAGTGGACTAATAGCACTATAACATCGTAGTGGGGAAATGACCAGTGATGAAATGTTTGGCATTGTGTTTTGCATACTGGCCAGCAGCTTATAGTATTCTTCATAATGCTAACAACAATTCCAGTTACTTTTGAGATATAGAAAAATATTATTTGAAAAAAATACAACTAAAATCTTTTGAGGTCCTAGAACTTTAACAAATAACTTTCCAGCTTCTGATCTTGTCATGGTTCTGCCAGGAGTTCAGATTACACTGGAAGTGCTATTAATGTGGTTTTTTTAACTCTATACTGACAGAACCTCAGTTGTAATTTGAGTCCATGGTGGACATTGCCCATTATGTGCACACTGTAATGTAATCTTTGCAAAGAGAGAAAAACAGAATACTTTCAACAAAATGGTCGGGCTAATCAACCTTAAGTTGTGTGATCATAATGTTAAAACAGTTAAGCAGATAGTTCTTTCTCCAGAAAGTATGAAAGCTGCAACAAACCTCTTTGCCTTTTTACTGAATGGATGTTGCACTAAGTTTGGTTCTTCAAATACAAAACCCAGTGAGAAATTCTGCAATTTCAAAAGAGCAAAGGAAGGGGCAGAATGTTCCCCTTCCCTGTAGACTCAGGTAAAAACAAATTGCTGCAACCTCTGCTAGCTTGTGTGTTTTCCATTAATAACTTTCGTCAGCTTGACCTCTGATGTTGCATGGCCACATATGTCCTGTTTTTCATCTGTGAAACACTGGGATGGTATGCACAAAATATAACATCCACAAAGCCCCCCAATTAATAGTATGTTCTTGTAAGTAAAATGGTCACTGTCTAGATTGCTATTTAGGGTCTTCCTGATCGTTGGTTCCTCTGCAGTGACTGCAGTTACACAACTGCAAGAGCAACAAAATGATTAGGCAGAGATAACCCCAAATATTTTGCTGCTCATGTCAGCCCACCAATCGCCTCCTCTCATGTCAAATACACACTACGCAAAACCAATCAATTTATTTTAGCACATGAGACAGGAAATCTCACAAGCACAAGCATCAGAAGGGTAACACTTCTGTCTTCTGAGTCATTTGTATTATCTAGTTCGATGACAGTGAAACGTTTATAACTAGGGTTTTTCCAGCTACACACACAATGCAGATTTTTAGTCTGTCATCTCCTTCCTGTGAATTGGCTTCCAGTCCTGATCTAGTAAAATTATTGCTATATCCCTTTTGACCCCAAACGGTGGACATGTGGTCTTCGCCTCAGCCATAAATGCTAGCCACCACTGATTAAATTTTGCTTGAGAAAGAAACTCCATTCCTTAACAGAAATGCATGAAGCATACCTTATGTTCAGTGTACATTATGGAGAGCTCAGCCTGGGAAACCAATTACTTGGTTTGAAGCCGTGAAACCACCTACTGCTGGCTGAAGCCAAACAAGCAGAATCTAATATGCTTATTCTTTGTCCCAGATTCTTGCATGATTATTCTTGCTCCTTTCCCCACTGAACAGCCAGGTTGCCAATTTGCTGTAACTTTACCACATCATGCTTCATCACATCTTACACAAATCCCCTTTAAAGTGCTGTAGGCTCCCCCAACCATTTTTCTCTTTCAAATGTGTGTGTGTGTGTATGTGTGTGTGTATGGAGCTTGACAAGATGTGGACTGGAACCCCTGATGGAGTGCAGAGAGAGGTAGTCACACTGGGAATTGTGCTTTGAAAAGAAAAGAACATGGTCCAGAATGTATTCCCACATTACTTCTTAATGGACGGACAGGGCCAAAATAGATACATTTAAATTCAAATGAAGCTACTAGCATAGGTCTTTAACAAGCAGCATCAGAACTTGGCCCATTATTTCTTATCGACATTTCACAGATGAAAGTTGGGACATGGTAGCCAAGCAACATCTAAATTGCAAAAGTTATTAGGAAGAACAGAAAAGCGAGGGGAGGCTGCAGCAGTTTGCTTTTGCCTGAGTCTACAGGGAAGGCCAAGACTCTGCCCCTCTCCTTTCTACCCCGCTGAGATAATTGAGCACAAACTACTTTTGCACTTTGCAACAACTGAAGGAAGGTGAGGAGAAAGGGGAGAAGTGGGAGTAGGTAAAAGAAACTGGGGCATTTTAAAAGCAGCTGGAAAAGTGTGATGTCAGAGATTAACTGGGAATGCCCCAGACAAATGGGGACAGTTGGATAGTATGTCTGTTTATTTATTTCCCATCTTTCTCCCAAAATGAGAACCAAGGAAACTTGCAACATAAGTTAAAAACAGAATACGGGGAAAACAAGGCATAATACAAAGTCAAATACTCACTTCTCAGTGGTTGCACCCAGCCTATAAAATACTCCTCCACGAGAGACTAGGCAGGTCCCTTTTCTGCCCTCCTTTTACTTGCAGGTATTATTCAATCAGGTATTTAATGATCACAGTTGGCCCTCCATGTCTGTGGATTTGGTATCCACAGATTCAACCAATCATGGCTTGAAAACATTTCCTCTCATAAAAAAAGAACCAAAAAGAAGAGGAGGAGGAAATCCAAAAGGAAACTTTGATTTTGCTATTTTATATAAGGGGATGCCATTTTACTATACCATTCTACATCATGGGACTTGAGCATCCATCCACCAATTTTGGTATCCACGGGGGATCCTAGAACCAGACCCTAGCAGACACAAAAGGCCTACTGTAATTGGATACAGGGCACCTTTCCATGTTTTAATGTGATGATTTGTTTGAGTTGTCTTTTAAATTCTTCATTATCAGGCTTTTAGCTTATCTTGTTTTAGCCTTTTGTAAGCCCTCTTGGGTCCCATACTGGAAGGAAGGCAGCATACAGGTAAAATTAAATCAAATTCAAAAATAAATAAAAAAATAAATAAGCAAGCAAGCAATGATATTAAAAACACCAATCCACAACAATTTGAAAAGCAGTTAAAATACAGCAACAAAAAATTTACAGCACACCTTCTGCTGTGGTCAGTTAACAACCAAAGACCTGGATACAACAGAAAGGGCTTTACGTGCTGATGGAAAGAGAGCAGATGGGGCCAATCTAGTCTCATAAAAGAGGAAACACCACAGCTGGGGAACAGCCACTGCACTGGCTCACTTCTGAGTCCTCACCAAACATGCCCATGATGGTGGTGGCCTCAGGATTAAAGTTACCACAGTTATAACACAAAAATGTAACATCATCTATCACCACCAGCACCAAATTAGAATAAACACAGACATCTCCTCCTCCCAAAGTACCTATAAAAGAACATATTAAAACTTCCTGCACCTCAGTTCCTTCTGTAATTTAGCAGTTTTTTTTTTAAAGAAGTCATGCTGTTAGAGCATGGTTTTTCAACGAAGTTTCCCTGGAACCCTAGGATTCTGTGAGAGATCAAGACTGAAAACAAAATAAAACACTGTTTGGAGTTGTAGATATAATAATTTTTATGTAGGGGTTTCCTGAGACCCTGAAAATTATTTCAACAGTTCCTTCATGTTAAAAAGGTCAAGAAAGGTTATATCATAGACCGTATCTTGTTTGCTTGAGATGTTATAGAGCAGTGATTCTTAACTGGTTTTTTTTTTAAACCGAGGACCCCCTGTAAATATAATTTGTTGCCAGGGACCCTCAAAACTTAATTCAAGGTTGAAATATTTAAATTTTGATTTAAAAATTCAAATATTTATTTATTTATCTACATATTTATTTATGGCTTCTGGAGACTAGGATTCGAATCCCCACTCACACACTGAGTGATGTTGGGCAAATCACATATAATTATGCATTTTAAAAAGCATAACTGCCTAAGATGCATTTTTTGGCTGTGTAGATATGTAGTACTGAAGAGATGGTTAGGGTTAAAGCTTGAAGACACCTTCTATGTGGGTGAAGAATACTCACTCTTGATAAAACTGAATAATTTTCCAACACAGGACAAAGGTTCATCCGTACCCCCTACCTCCTGCCATCAGCAGGACTTCATGGACTCCTTTGTGAGGGCTTTGTGGACCCCCATGGGCCCCTGGATCCCAGGTTAAGAACAACTGCTACAGAGAGAGGGTCTGTGTAGACAAAACTGAGCTGTTGAATAAGGGAATCCTAATCTGGGAAGAGTGGCATGTTTGTCTTATTAGACTCGGATTTGATTTTCCAGCATGAAGTAAAGCTATGCAGCTTGGTTCTTATCTGCATGCTGTCCCTATCACAACATCTAACTTTATCTTAAGACTCAAAAGCACAGAGGTCTCCCATGGTAATCACTGCACTCTGCCATCGTAGGGGTCTGTGCCCTCACTCGGAAGAAAAACAGACCTAGATTTCAAAGGGAGGCACATGGAGAAAGAAAATTGTATTGCTCTCTTTTACAGCATTTGGAGATTGGCGGAATTTTCTGTTTATATAAACTCTATCTGTAACATTTCAAGCAAGCAAGATGAAGACCTGCAACTCTAATGATGGGACCTTTCTTTCCCTGAATAATTTTTTCACCGTCTTTGCTGATTAAGAAACCAAGGGATTTTGAAAGCTATCAAGCTGGTCTAGTAAAAGTATCACCACAATAAGTATTATATTTGCTGGTGTTTAAGACTCACTTTTTTTCTGAAAAAATACTGTTTGAAAAAGGGGTGTGTCCTATATGGCAATGTGTCTTATACGCCAGCAAATAGTATTTGCCAGTGTATAAATGGGTGCGTCTTATACATGGGTGCGTCTTATGTGCCGGCAAATACAGTACTTTGGATTACTACCTACTCCAGTACAGGACAAGTGAATCGTCCTGTCACTATCTTCCACGCAGAGGAGTATTTAGAATAAACAGCGCCTAGGCAAGCATGGAAGTTGCACCCCTATCTCCGGGGCCTCCGCTGCTGCTGCCACTTCCTCCTCTGCTGCCTCCTCCTCCTCCTCCATCTTCCAGCATGGCTTTTTTGTGCCCCTCTGGTATTGGTGCCCAGGGCACATACCCTACCCGCCCCACTCCAGATATGCTTCTGCTTCCACGTGCATGTATTGTTCCATTAGCTTATCTCAGGCAATGTATTTATGTGTTCCATCTACATTTGAGGCACAACGAGTAGTAACGTAAGAAAAGAAGGAGCTTTCTCTGTGCTGACACGGAAGCTTATGGAAGTCCGCCTCAGTAGAACTGTGTGGAATTGCTACCGGTTAAGCCTCTGATCCCAGGAGTGTGGATTTGTTTTTAACCTTCTCTTTCCTTTGTTTTTATAATTGTGTTTTAATTATATGAAAGAGTATTCTATGTTGCACATTCTTTTGTCAGCTGCCTCAGGCTTGGTGGAAAGGGCAAGTTACACAAAACTAAAATAAATAGTAGAAGATTTCGGTTCTGTACTTCCAAGTATGGTGGGGTTGAAAGAACTCTACAAGAGCTCCTTTTGACATAAAGTGACATCAAGTCAGAACGCACTTGAACATAATTCCAAACGCAACAAACCAGGCACCCAACATTTATAGCTCTTGTGATCCAACCTTTAATCACCTGCGACATCCACTGTAAAGGACATTTGATGCAGGATATTAAATTTATATTATTTCCAATTTGTCTTTGTTTTAATGGAAACAACCTTTATTCCCAACCTTCCTATTTTGGCTTCAGCTACCTGTTTATAGAGGACGTGCCATAACTGTTATTTGAGCATCAATACACAGATGGCGTTTGTGACTCAATTAGGACATTTCTCTACCTTCACTGCTACAGACATTTCCCAGTCTTGCTCCAGGCTATGTCATTTTCCAATCTAAGCACTGAAGAAATAGCGGAGCCAAAATGATTTGCTCAGGTTTTTTTGGCTTCTCAAACCATAGTGACGGCCCTAGGAAAGGCCCAGTTGGCAGGCAAAGGTTGTATTCAAGGGCTGGCAGCAATTTAGTCTTTGCAACATTAAACATCAACTGTCAACTCACACATCTACCTCTGTAATAGAAAGACCACATTGATTAGAGTTCCTCCACAGTGTTATTTAGTTTGGGCTACAGGTTTGAAAAAATGAAGTTTCAGCACAAAGATGTGTTTATGTATGTACAGAACTCTCCCACTGACAGAGCTTAGTAAAGTTATTTTGATACCACAGCTCCCAGAATTCCCCACCCAACAAGCTGGATAAGGAATGCTGGGAGTTATACTCCAAAAGCTAACTTTGCAAGTTCTGTCCCCATTTGGCATGAAAGCTCCCCTCCCTCCTTCCCTCTCTTCAAAGCATTGCAGAAAAACAGAAGGCTTTGAAGTGCCATTGAGTGAGAAAAGGCTTTTTCTTTTTGGAATGCCAGCATCTCTTATCTAACTGGCATCTAAAAGGTGGGTGATAGGGTCTAATTTTCCTTTTACATCCATGCCGACCTAACCATATAAAACCTCCTTTGAAAAACTGAGAGAGAAAGAGAGAGGGAGGAAGAAATAAAAATATAAGAATACAATTTCCAGAATCCCAAGACAATGTGTCTAGTAGCCAGGCTGACTAGAAATTCTGGGATTTGCAGTCCACGAATCAATGTTTTAAGCTTTGTACTGAATCCTAATGTCACACCAACATAAGACCAATGTTATGGTGATTTTATGCTACCTAGGAGCCATCTAGGCCAACCTTTTGTCCAGTGTGGCATCTGCAATGCAAAGTGCAACTGCAGCAGCCCTTATTCATGCCAGTCTTACCTCTCTTTAAACACCTGTAGCAAATAATAACCCACTACTGCTTGAGGCAGTTCCACTGTCAAACACCTGCCACTATCAGGGCATTTCTTCTTAAGATTAGCTGAAATCTGCTTCCTCACAATTTTTATCCACTGGTTTCCAACGTGTCCTCTGGGTGCAATAAGCAACAACTATGTTTCATCACCTGCAATACATCCATTCAGGTATTTGAAATTTCTTATCATTTTTCTTCCCAATCTTCTCTCCCCTTAGCTAAACCTGAACTTAAGAAAGTTACTTTTTCAAACTGCATCTCCCTTTTTCTCCACATGACACATTCTCCAATTCTTAGATGGACCGAACTTCAAAAACCTACTTTTTCAGACTATAAATAGCCACCTCAGCTGAGCATTCTTGGAATCATATTCTTGGAGTCACAAGAGTGAGCCAGTCTGGGAGCAGTCATGGAGAAAGTCCTTTCTCACATTCCCATTAAATGTGACTGTGAACTTAGTAGTATTGACAAATGTGCCTCCCACAAAGAGAAGTATGGTCCTTTAGCTAGCCTGGACCTGGGCCATATAGGGCTTTCTAATCATAAACAGCACTTTGATTTCTACTCAAAACCCACTGGCAGCCAGTGGAGCTGTTGTAACAAAGGGGTTGTATGCTTCCTGGAAACATCTCCAGTTAACAATCTGGCTGCAACCCTTTGAGCAAAGTGAAGTTTCTGAATGCTCTTCAAAGACAGCCCCACCTACAGTGTCTTACAGTAATCCAAATGTGATGTAACTAAGTCATGTGTCACCATGGCCAAGTCAGATGACTCTGGCAACAGGCACAGTCCGCACATCAGTTTTAATTGTGGAAATGTATTCCTGGCCATTGCTGAAACCTAAGCATACAGGTTCGAGCCTGTATCCAATACTATACCCAAACTGTAAACCTGAGTTTTCAGAGGGCATGTAACCCCATCAAGTAGAGGTATTCCCTGATCTGCTTTGTGACTGAACAGGATTAACTCTGTCTTATCAGGATTACACTGCAGTTTGTTTACCCTCCTCCTGTCCATTATTGATGAAAAAGCACTAGCATAAAATCTAACAACTTCTTTGGATTGAGGTGGAAACAAGACATAGGACTGGGAATCACCAGCATACCAATGGCCTCAAATCCAAGAATTCTGGACAACTTCTCTCCATGGTTTATACTGAATAGCATGGGAGTCCCCCAGATCAACATCCAAGGACTTAAACAGGAATCTCCCAGCCCCACCTCCTAGGCTCACCCTTGCAGAAATGAATGGAACCACTATAAATCAGTGCCCTCAAGTTCCATCCCAAACAGGTGGCCCACAAGGACACCACTCTTGACAGTATCAGAAGCTAGGTCCAGCAGAACCAACAGAGGGAGGTCCAACAGAACCAACAGAGACACTCTCTCTGTCCAGTTTCCAGCATTGGTCATCCAACAAGTTGGCTAAAGCCAGGAGAATGGGATTTTGGGAGGCATTTTTAACAAAAGTCTTACCACTGTCTCCTTTAGATGTTGGACCCCTCGCTCCTCTTGCTGGAGGGAGGCATTAATTGTTCCCTTTATCAACCCAGACCATCCCTCTCTGGCCTTTTTGATAAGCCAGGAAGGGCAAGGATCCTCTCTGAAGATCCTGACTACATCCTTAGACTGTATGTGTTGAATAGCATCCATTATATATTGGACAAGCAGGAATCAAAGTTACATCCACTGGATCTGTATTAACCATAGTATCCAAGTCAGAGTAGGTCTGAATGATTTTACCTGTAAAGTACATAGCAAATTGTTTACAGAACCCTCTTGAGTGGTCTAGATTCTGCTCTTGTGAGCTAAGGTGTAAGAGATCCCTAACCACTTGGAACAATTCCACTGGGCAGCTCTTTATGGTTGCAAAGAACAGAGCGAGGGGAAAAAAGGGTTTTGTTTTGTTGCTACCCTTACTGATCTGACTTGCACCAAGTTTTGCACCAACATCATTGTGGTTGCTTTCTAAATGTATATCTATTTGTCATTCTTCATAAAATCTTACTGAGTGTTCAGCCAAGGAAGTTTTGAAAGCCCTATATGGTGTTCGGAGGATCTGTACTTTCCTCTCTACAAATAAGGTACTTTCACTGCAACAAATCAAATAATTTAACAAGGAACCTACCTTCAACAAAGGATTTGAATCTTCAATCTAGCAACATCCAGGAATGGCAGATTGAAATACCCACAATCTCGTGGCAGCGTGCCTAATGACCATGCTGGCTAGTGTGAGGGTACGACATTACAACACATAAACCAGATAAACCTGAACTCTCACAAGAAGCAAAGATAGAAACCAAGGCTGTTGTACTTTGGACATGTAGTGAGATAATGTCACTCACTGGAAAAGACTAAAGTGCTTGGTAAAATGTAAGGCAGAAGGGGAAGACTGTACGGTAGTTGGACTGAGTCAATAAAAGAAGCACAGCCGTGAGTCTGCAAGACCTATACAGGACAGTTGATGACCAGGGCTTTTGGAGATCTCTCATTCATAGGGTCACCATAAGTCAAAGTCAAATTGACAGAAAATAACTGCAAGGGCAAGGCTTGAGAGTGTTACTTTCTGATTATATCTCCCAGAATCCACAGCTAGCATGGTCACTAGTCATGGTGACTGAAGGATTCTGGAAGCTGTAGTCCAAAAAAGTAACATTTCTGTGTTCTGGTACAAGACTTGTGAAGGCTTGATTGGGTTCTCTAAAACACAGGCACTGAAAAGCAAAACCAAGAACAGGATCAACAGAAATCTCAGTCTTTCTGACTATATTCCATTGCCTTTTTCCTTCTGGATTTTTCCTTCCCAGAGGAATCACAGAAGTCCATTAGATCCATCATTCTCTCAGTACAGATCATATTCTTGGAAGAGCCATTCAATAGGCTGTTTAAAGTAATTTACCGTGGATGTCAATAGTGGAATTAATTAGAAATGGCCAAATCTGTATTCCACTCATAAGTATAACGAAAGGGCAAACAGAAAGACTGTTCTCTTGGCCAAAACTGAGGTAAGGTAACAAATGTTACAATCTGCAGAATATTTGAGATGTACCTTAGAGTTCTGCTTTCTTTGCCAATATAATTTCAATTGTATTAATATTTGGGGAGGGAGGCGGAGTAGGAGGCAAAGGAGGAGGGAGAGCCTTGTATTTCTGCAGAGATCATGGTTGGCCTTCTTTGCCCCATCCTTCGGAGAAACTCATATCTGAATAATGTAGAATAGTGGTTACAGTTGGACAGGGATTTGTGATACCCAGATTCAAGGCCCCATTTAGCCATTTAATTCACTGGGTGGTCTTGGGACAGTCACATTTTCTCATTTTCACAGATTGTGAGTCAGGATAAAGAAGAACATGTTCCATCTTGACCCCATGTTGTTCCCTATACCTGAGAACTGGTCTGCAGGACAGGTCCTCTATTTCAGTTTGTGGGGGGGGAGCAATATGGAGGGTGAAGAGATAGGAGAGGGCCTTCTCAATGGTGGTATCCCAATTGCGGAATTTCCTCCCCTTGGAGGACTGACTGAAACCAACATTGCTTCCTTTCTGGTATAAATCCAAAATATGGCTTTTCATTAAAGCTTTTAGAGATTAATTTGCATCAAAATGTACATGGTTTTAAGCTGCTGTAGCTTTCAAAGTTGTTTCAGTTGCTGTCTTGTTTAATGTGCTTGTTTATTTATGGCTTTAATGTGGAAGTGTTTAAACCATTTACATTGTGCAGTACCCTGAGATCTAACAATAAAGGGTGGAGTATAAATATTTTAATGAAGAAATAAAATAGAATGTGTGCCATTTTGAACTTATCGGACATAAATGTAACAATACATACAGCTTAGGTCCAAACTATCTGAAAGAAGGTAACATTTAGGAGAGGAAACCCAGCAATGCTGCCAAACCTATGCAGAAAAATGTATCTCACCTTCTAGCTTGGGCTCCAAACCAAGAAAAAACAGAGCATCTATTTCCTTGCTCATTTGTTGCACATAACCTCATCTCTTTCTGCACCAGTAGTCACTTATCAATAGCATTATAGTAGAATATTACAGTTGATGGCCTAAATATATCCTGCTAGCAGAGGCTTTGGAGCCAAACCACTGTAAATAATCCAGCAATTGAACTTATTATTCTCCCCAGTACCACAGGGGTTGTTCACAGTTTCATTTAGCTTTCAGCAGTAATATAAAGTTGTGCATGCAACTAGACCAACTTTTTGTCCAACATTTAGTTCTGAAAGCTGATGCTAATAAGGCTGCTGTAGATTTAAAACAGCAACAACAAAACTCACGTGAGATGAGAAACCTGCTTGCTCACTGTTTTGAGAAAGGGCAGGAATGGAAGGCCATGATCTGGAGAAAGATCTCTTCCTCTGATCTACGTATATATTATCATACCTGTCGTTAAAATCTTGCAATCTTACATGGTATCACAGACTTCCCCCACTGGATACCCATCGGACATTTGGCATTACAGCTCCCATTGGCCCCATCCACCAATGGTGATGGGAACTAGCAGCTAAAATATTGGGGAGTGGGGGGTACCCTGCTGGATAAAAGCTAGCATGATGTAATGCTTTGAGCATTGGACTACAAGCCTGGAGACTGGGGTTCGATTCCCCGCTCAGCCATGGAAACCCACTGGATGACCTTAGGCGCATCACACATGCTCAGCTCCAGAAAACCCTGTGAGTGGGTCGCCTTAATGTTGTCAGAAGTAAGAAATGACTTGAAGACACACCACCACCACCACCACCACCACCCCTGTTGGATAAAACTGTTTCTCTATATTTGTGCTTGGAGCTGAGAAGTCTTACCACTAACACAAGATCTGTCTGGGAGGAAGGAGACAGACTCAGTTCAGATACAACATTTTACCATAATTTAGCATTATTTATGCAACTCTCTGGCTGATGCACTTTGCCTACCTCTTCTGTCCTTCTCTCTCACACACCAAAGTAGGCGTCCACTTTCATTTTTAAAGGAAGTAGAATTCCCTGTTAAGAATTCAAGAGCTATAATTAGTTTCTACAAGCACCCAACTCAGACCGTTCCTCTTGACGAGGTGGCATTTGCGAGAGATACAAACAACCCTCCCAAGCCTCCTGATTTCTGACATATATTCTTTTCACCTTGATTTCTGCCACTATATGATACTGCTGTAGGAGGCCAATGTGAAAGTTAGGCTGCTTAAGAGTGTCTCTAGAGTCTACCATTATAGTTTGATGCCACTGTCATGCTTGGCTCCATCCTATCCTATCCGATACCCTCTTACTGGCCCAGCTTGGCAGGGACAGTCCTGATTAATCCTTTCTGTCATTCCACTTTTCCATCTGCTTTTAAAATGTCCCAGTTTCTCTCTCCTCCTTGCACTTTTCTCTCTGTCCTTGACTGACTTCAACTGTTGCAAATTGACTTCAAAGTGCAAAATTAGTTTGTACTCTAGTAATGCAGCAGGGGAGAAATGAGAGGAGGGGATGGAGTCTTGCCCTTCTCTGCAAAAGCAAGCTGCTTCAACCTCTCCTATATTGTCTGTTCTTTCTGATTAATAACTTTTGCCATCTTGACCACACTCTGACAGTCACAGGTCCTGGTTTTTATCTGTGAAGTACTGGAGGGTATGGAATAATGGGATTTGTATTTTATTGAGGTAGTTAGAATTTTCAGCTACACAGGTCTAGTACACTCCCTTGGGCTGCAGCAACAGAACTTTCTAGGAGAAAATTCTGTGTTTGTCTCACCAAACTGCAAATCCCAGTATCCCACAGGATGGAATCATGGCAGTCAAAACGGTATCAAACTGCTATCGCTATGCTCTGCAGATATATTCCTATATCCCAGAGAGGTAACCACAGAGGAGCAAAATGAGACTACTGCCCCCAAATAAGAATTATGCCCCTGATGAATCCTCCTTCAGTTCCTTTTTTTTTTTTTTTGGACAGGCTTTTGGCTGTTAACTGGTTGTTGTAGAAGGATTTTGCATGGGAAGGTGCTGCTCTTTTTGCTCATCTGTTAATGTGCTCAGTGCTTTTGAATTATTTTTAATTCATACATGTTTTAATACGATAGTTATGGAAACATTCTGTGTTTCTTTACTAATTGATTTTAGCTTTATTCTGTTTTAATCAATGTTGTGTTCCACCTTGGATTCTGCACTGGGAAAAAAGGTGGGATAAAGAATGAATAGATAGATAGATAGATAGATAGATAGATAGATAGATAGATAGATAGATAGATAGACAGACAGACAGACAGACAGACATATACATAGATAGAGGACTAGAGAAATAATACTGTCTTTCCCCTCTCATCATACAAAACTTAACAAAGAATGCAGAAGGTATCTAAGGAGAAGTACATTATGGTACAGATTCCACAGGGATTTAGCACCATCTGCTTTTCTAGCAAAGACAAGGAGGAAAAATCAAATATGCCTAGATTTTAACAGTTCCCTAACCTGCTGTCTGGAAATGTGTCACAGACAGAGCATTTAGAAATGTTAAGCCTAGAATCATCTCAGCAGATGTTAGCACTCAAAGGCTAGCAGTGGCATTTCTAGGACCTATGATTTGGAATGACAAAGAAATTGCTGGTGGAGGTGAGTGAATCATAATTGGCCCAGAAAAAAACCCCCATACCTGTTGAAGAGCAAGGAGATAGATTCTGCTTCTAAGATATGTTCATCTTTTCCACTAAAAGATCTTCCACAGAGTACAATTGTTTGTGCATGTGTCAGCATGAAGTCTGCACTGGCATTTCTCATACCTGGATTCATGTGCAAACAAACATAAAGAAGCTGTTGCCTTTACACTATATTGGAAACTTACCAAAGCTGGCCTCTACTGGGCTGTAGAATCCTGGATTAGATGGACCCTTGTGCTGACTACTTATTTACTACACTTTAATCAACAGTAAGCAGTAGCAGTAGCAATCAATCATGATAGATCTACTTTTCCTTTATTGCCAGAGGCAGTAAGGATAATGCAAAGACTATCAGTGGCTACTGTTTAAGACTACTTCTAGCATTAGAGGCAGTAAGTACCTAGAGATATCAATCCCCATCACGTACAACAAACTCCATTGACTAAAGTATTTTTATTCCCCTGCTTCCCAGATCTGTTGCCAGACTATCTAATTTCACAGCCTCTTATGCTAATATTGTGTGTGAGAGTGGGCAATAAATCTTACAAACGCACTCTTTCAATGCTCTAAAGCATTTTAAGCTCAGCTTTAGATAACATTTCACTGGGAAAGTGAGAAGGAAATATGGAGCTTGGGTTTGAGTAGCCATTGCCACATTCCCACCTAGGGATGGGAAAATAGGTCAGCTTTACTATATTCCAAATTGTTTAAATCTTAGGTTCTTCCCAACCCAAATATGAAGAAATTTGTAAATGCTGGCAAAGTAATTTTTTTAAAAAAATGAATTGAAGGGATATTCTCCCCCATTTACACCAGCTAAATTCAACAGGTACAGCTATTTCCAGCATGTAGAAGACTAGGCTATGCCTATTTACTATACCATTGTTGAAAACAAAGAGCCTCCGGCAAATCCTGACTTGGCAGTAACGCTGGTGGATACACAAGAATAAGCCCTTTATCTGGCCTGAGGGATAAATCTGGCAGTTTCAATTCTCATACATTTGTTTCTTTAAAAAAATTCAAATTCTGTCCTTCTCAAAAATGAAGAACTGTGTACATCTAGGTAATTTCTTATCAAAACCAAATCATCTGTGTTTTGATTGTTTTTGAACTGTATAGTTCTAGTCATGTACATTTTGCAAATGCATGTCTTTATGCCCCAAATACATCACAACTCTTGGCAAGAGAGGGATGGACTCTTGAGACATGATGCTTTCCATTCCATTCCATTCCATTGGCACACTGTGTGTGTGAAACGTGGATTTCTACACTGACATATAAACCCAACCTATTTCTTCACCATCTCTACTCAATACTCTGGACAATATGAAGTCACATCTGTATGGAACAGAGTTTACAGATTTCCCAAGGTGATCATTCAGCTCTAAGATAACTTAAGGACTTCTTTCTTAAATTTCCTTGGAAATCAGGATCTAGGGGCTGATACCATTATCACACCATGATATCACAACTGGCCACATTTTTGAGTCACTAATATTTCACCAGCTGGTAGTAGGTCAACATAATAAATAGAATCTTATTTTAGTATAGAAGATTTCAAGAGCAGAACAGGCTGCAGCCAGAAGTGGGATATGTTGTATTGTATTTATATGTTTGCATGTATCTGTTCCTGTTGTGCTATATGTACCTGTTTTTGAATGCTGGAATAATAGAATAGAATCACAGGCCATTTCTGCACTACACTGTTATAGAGCTATTATTCCACATTCTACATCTTGTGGAATTCTTGGCTTTGTAGTTTACTGAGGCCAAAGAGCTCTCTGGCTGAGAATACTAAATGTCCCTCCCTAAACTGCAAACTCCAGGATTCCATAGGATGACGAAAGTGGAATAATAACACTATAACAGTGTAATGTGGAAATGGCCATAGAGTTGGAAGTGGGCCATCAGGTTCAACCCCCTGCTTAGTGCAGGATCTCCAGCCACAGCATCCCCAGCAGGTATCTGTCCAGCTTCTTCTTGAAGATGTCCAGAGAAGGAAACCTCTCTAAGGAATTGGTTCTACTGCTGAACTGCTCTCACTGTCAAGAAATTCCTTCTAACGTTCAGTTGAAATCAGCCTTCAAGTAACTTGAAACCATTACATCTAGTTCTACCCTCTGAGACAGCAGAGAATAAGCCCTTTGTGGCAGCCCTTGAGGTATGTAAAGAGTGTGATCATGTCACCCCTCAATCTTTTCTTCATCAACCTGAACATGTCCAGCTCTTTCCATCTTTCCTCAGAGTGTCTAGAGGAGGGCAACAAAGAGGGTAAAAGGTCTGGAAAACCAACCCTGTGAAGAATGGTTTATGAAGTTGGGCATGTTTAGCCTGAAGAAGACAAAACTGAGAGGTGATATCACAGCCATGTTCAAGTATCTGAAGAGATGTCACATGCAAGATGCAGCAGGTTTGCTTTCTGCTGTTCTAGAGGACAGAGCTTAAATCAATACCTGAAATTACAAGAAAGAAGATTTCAACTGAACACTCTGTTTGGTATGATATGTTCAATAAACAAATGGACTAGTAAGATGGTGGACTCTCTTTTGTTAGTTTTTAAACAGAGGTTACACAGGTGTCTGTTAGGTATGCTTATCCATAGATTTCCTGCATTGTCAGGGGTTGGACTAAAAAGATGAGGCTGAAGATTTCTTCCAATTCTATCACTCTATGAAAGAAAAAATCAGGCCTCATAATATGCCATGTTATCCTTTAATGCCACCCTGTGTTGAATCAGTAAAGCTATTATCTTAATATCAGTCATATCTCAGAGCAACAATTCTTGTGTTGGGGCATTCTGCTATATTTGTTAGAAATCCTGCCAGGAGGATTTCTGAGGTAGACTCAATGGATTTTCTCCATGTTTCCAAGCCAAGGAACTATATGATCTTTTCATCCTGTTCTTCAAACAAAAACAATGCACACCCACGCATATGCAATATAGTCATTCAGATAATGCTTGGAACCAAAGTCTGCCATGAAGTCCTTGAAAAACCCCAGAATACATTCTTCTCAACTCTCCCATTCAGTTCTTGCTCCTACCAAAGTTAGTCTGGGGGGAGGGGGAGAAGTTCACATTTGGAAAACATGATCTATATGAGCTGCCACATAATATCTAGTGATAATAGTTCTATTCCATAGATGGTTTAGGAATCTTGGGGATATTATAATGGTTTCTTATGCAAAGAATGGGCTTCACAATAATACTTCAAGGATAAACTTGAAAAAATAATAATAGTAAAAAAATTCCAGTGGATTATTTGTTCCTTTGGCAGAATGAGGGTTCAAGCAGTTAGGCAGAAACAAAACAGAAATAATGAACCTGTTTGTTAGGTTTATTTTCTTAAGAGAAGCCAGAATTAGTCCACAATCTCATTAAACTTCTGATTCTGTCTCCAATTACATGATTCCATGGTAGGTTTGCTTGTCTGCTTCCCAACTGTCCTGAATGAGCACATACATTAACAGGTTTTTGGTACATGGACTGAATCAGCACCCAATAAACGTTCTCATGTCATGCATCAACGGGACTTCCTTTGAATGAGAACAGGAATGGTACAGAACTGTGAGCCACAAATTAGCTATGTGAAGTTACCATTTTTTCAGTCTCAGTATCCTCATCTGCAACATGGGAGTAACAGTACCCAAGAGCAGGAATGAGGAACACAGGCTATGGCCCTCCCACATTGGACCCTCACTCAATTCAGTGGCTCTAGGAGCTCCACAAAACAGTTTCCGCTAATCATGCCCCCAGAAGCCTCCAGGAATGTGAGTTTCCTTTAAAACAAAGGAAACTGTCTGGTTTTGATCCCAAATAAGATCTTCCAAGAAAACTGAAATTGACTTCAAGTCACTTCCTGTATGGGGAGTGAAGTACAGCCTGGTGTGGGGAGCAGGCAAAGACTAGTACCACAGTGTACCAAACTTACTGATTCTTACCTTACAGTGTTGTAAGAATGCTCGAGGTGTTCTGGTGCCAGAGTTCAGCACCGTCAAATACCTGCTGAGGTCCACTCCCCAGTAGGAGGCCTGCTGTCATTCCCTGGAATCTCCTGGCCCTGCTGCTTTACCTTCTAACCATTGCCACCTGATCACCTGCCCTCTCAGGCAGGTGAGTAAAAAAGGGGGAAGCTTTCTTACACCTTGTTCTCTCCATCTGGGATGTAGCGCAGACTGGTCCCAAAAGGAAAGCTGTACGAATGACATCAATAGTGTTGGAAGAAAGAAGAGGAAAAGGGTGAGGAAAGCATCTGATGAAGACCAAATCAGCCGCATCAATGCTCCCTACTTTATTTATCCCAAAACAGCCAAAATCAAGCCACATGCAGTTTCATGATCAGTATTCATGACTGGCATTCATTTGTCAGCAGCTCACAAGTGCACAGCTAGGCTGAGATCCTTTCACATTTTTTCCATTGCCCGATGGGCATCTTCTCACCTGGTTGTTAACAAGATGGGATCTGCTGGATTGCTCAGCCCTCTTCAGATGTTCCCTTTACATGCAGGACTAATGCATAAGGAGGGAGCTTGGCCAGGCCAACTATCTCCTTCCTTGACATTACTATACTCACAAAAGGGCTGCCTTTTTCCAGGCATTTGTGTTGCATTTAAGGGTAACAGGCATTTTTTGTGGTGATGGTAATGCAGCCCTTTTCCCTCCTCAAGTGTTTGTCTAACTGTTAGACTTTCATATGTGAGGGAAAAAAATTGAAGCAGGTTTTTCTTCAACTAAGATTGAAGTAAATGCATGAGGAAGAGAAACTGGCTGTGACTCCTCTAGCAGTTTCCATCACCTTTCTGTTCCTTCTGCCTCCATCTTTCACTGAACATGTGGATTAGAGAGAAACATTAAGAAAATATACATAGCTGCCCTGTTGTTGCTAAATTTAATTCTGACTGTAATGTGATTAAAGATAGGGTACAACGGAGGAAAACAGTTGTGTGAATCCACGTCAACTGCTAAGAGGCATCAACCCTCCATGTGCCAGTAGAAAGTGAGGGAGAGAATTCTCAAAGTCTATTCAAGTTTTCTCACTCACACATGTTCTGCATTTGCTTCTGACATTCCTTCATCTTTCCTCTAAGGAGCATGAGGCTATGAATATGGCTCTTTCCCTCTCCACTTTATCCTTACAACAACTTTTTGAGGTAGGGCAGGTTAGGGAAAAAGGAGAGAGAAAAGAGGAAGGAGGGAAGCTGCCCCAGAGAAATCCAGTTTTGTGGTTAAATGGAGAGGGGGGAAGCTAAAATTCTCATGTCTCAAGTGCGACTACAGCACTTGAATCACCACAACCATTCTGGCTCTCTGCGTAAAGGGTAAAAATCTGGCAAAAAGAGAAGCAAATAATAATCAATACTCAGCTTCTGGAGCATGGATGAAAAACAGCCATTTTCCTTGTGTGTACAGTGCAAGGACTGTCTCTTCAGAGAATAAATGACCTAGGAATGTTTCTGCATTTTCTCACTGCAGTGATGGATTTGCTGTGGCATGATCCAATAAATACAGTGGATAAATGGTTAACATTTCCCTGTAGATAGTCACAGCTTATTACTATTATTACAGTATTACTATTATCATCATCATTCAAAGACTGGCAGTACGGACTTGACCAGCAGCCAAGAAAATTTCTTGGATCTGAAGCCAGCCTTTCCACTCTAACAGGATCTTATCTCTTTTAGTGTGTTTTTGTGCTTACAAGTGACAGTGTTAAGTGCTTTATGGAAGCCTCCAAAGCCCAGGTGGACCATTTCCAGACATAACCCAATTGTACACACTGGAAAGAGGGCCATCACTACTTCTGAGCACCCTTTGCATGTTCACCCATTAGAATTAGTTTGCAATTAGGGGCATCTTAGAGTCACTTTATCCTATCAGCAGAATAGAGTGGTAATAACTTTTTCCTTTTTGTTAAATATATTTTTGAATTCTCCTCCCCCTGAAAAAACACTCTTCCTGAAGAAAGGTTCAGGTTTGCCTTATCTAAGACAGGTTTTGTTTTTGTTTTTGTTTTAAAAAAAACCCTGTAAAGTTTAGAAATAAAATCAAAGGACTAAATTTCAAAAATTCGCAATTGGCTTCCACTCAGTGAGGTCTGTTCCAGGGCTTTGTCCAAACGTTAAATCTGCTATCCATGGTGCTGAATCTATTTTGCGGATAGGATGAAGCACCCTGCATCATTTCTTTAAAGTTTGGACACCATTGACATGGAAGCTACCAGCCACCCCTGTACAGTACTGACTGAGATGGTTCAGTTTATTTACTGCTTCACCTCAAAGACTGTCAAAAAAATGACTCTCAGGATATACCACTGGTCCCCAACATTTGAACAACAAACAGAGCTTTTACTTTTTAGGACAGCAGCTCCCACTGCATGGTTAAGGGACTGGGCCTCTGGGAGCTGCAGTCCAATAACATTTGGGGATGCAGGATTTTAGAACCATTGCCCTATCCTGTATGCCATTTAATCAGTTCTTGCCAACATTTCAATAGCCACTGTTTTCTCTCAAGGGAATATAATCAGCTGCATGAACCTTAGCACAAACCAGTGTTTGTTCCAGGTCAGAGTGGAATATCAGGAGGGAGGGAAGGGGGCTGAGAAAAGAGATGAAGGGTGTATACACTTCGGGCATCACACCATTTCAGTGCAAGATTGGGAATGGGGTGCCAGCATTGTGACTCATCAGCTTTCTTACTGTACAAGTTCTGGCTAGAGTGGTACAGGGACTAAAAAGAAAACCATCCTGATAAGCTGGCATTGAGTCTTGTACAAGCCCCAGCAGCAATATAGGGTCTGAAAAAACCATCCACATGTCATGGATTTTTAAATAAGACCCTGTGGGATGCAAGCCCTAACAGCAGTAGTGGCAACTGCAGTGGCTCCTGGGCAAACTATGCTGTCTGCCTGGTGACTGAAAGTGCTTTGTTTTTATTTTTGGGGTCTGAGCTGGTATATTACTTGACAACTATAAACAATCTGGTTAGCCAGATTTTCTTCACATTCTGAATCCATCTACTTGGATTGCCTTCAAGCCCATTTTCAAAGCTTGGTGACCCAGAAGCAGTTCTGGCCCACCTAGAAAACCCTTGCCTGTCCTGCCCTTGTGATATCACCTGGAGCCATTCCATGTCTACCTGCATGACATCACATGACCTCAAATTTATCCAAGTTTATCTTTCTGTTACAGAAATCCCAGGCAAAAAGAATGCTGTTGCAAACCTACTGAAAGGAGAGTTTAAAAATGTAGCCAACTGTGCCTGTCTATAATATAAATTCTTCTAGCAATTTTCCATACTACCAGGAGGAGGGGTTTTATAAAACCAAAGGGATTGAATGGCCAATTCCAGACCAAGCTTTCCCTAAATACTTTGTATTGCAACATGGACTGCTTGAAATATTATGCTGCTGCTGATAAAATAAGTCCTCCTTCCTCATTTCAGTTGCTTTGAGGCCTATAAGTAATGGCAAAATGATGTCATCCCCCCCCCCCTTCCGCTAATCCAAAAGGCCTGGAACTTCAACCCTGAAAGCTGTAGTTCCACTACAATACTGCTCGTTGAGTGGTGGGATGAGCAAGGTGGTCCCAGGTTCCCTCCCCCAATTGTTGCTATTACTCATCTAATATCCTCCTCTTTTGGACTAATCCCACCTTGGGAGAAAGGCAGGATATAACATTAACTAATCCTCATCATCTCTCAAATGGCAAAATGGTGTCCCTCTAGTTGTTGTTGAAATACAACCCCCCCATACTTTACTGTTGACTGTGCTGGCAAGAACTGATGGGACCTGTAGTTCAGCAGTATTTGGAGAACTACACTCTTCCCACACCTGCAAGAGAAACTGTCAAAGTCTCATGAAGAAGAAACCACATGGAAACAGCTCTAATCACCCGCAGAGCCAAATGAGACAATACATGCAACAGATAATACATTTCACTTACCATCTTTTTGATCTAAAAGGAAAAGCCAATGGGAAGTGGTGACCAGTACAGTTATGGCTGAATTCATTTCACTTTTCTTCCACAAATACTTTTTTGGCAGATTTTGGCTAATTCCAATCAGAACTGAACTGAAATTCCCATCCATACCTTGGAGCTAGGCAAATCTGTCAGTTTTGTTTTCTCTCACATTTGAATTTTGAAAATGTTGGTAAACCAAAAAGCAAAATGCTCACCCATCCTTAGTCCTCTGTGTTCCTCCAACCTGAGTATGATATCTATGTTTATGGGGGTTGAAGGAGTTGTCATTGGTGAAAACAGGAAACTGTCTCTCTACACAGGCAATTCTATTTGTTTTTCAGT
This sequence comes from Cyclura pinguis, assembly GCA_030412105.1. Lineage (NCBI taxonomy): Eukaryota > Metazoa > Chordata > Lepidosauria > Squamata > Iguanidae > Cyclura > Cyclura pinguis. The sequence continues at coordinate 28,058,294 of CM059602.1, read as the reverse complement.
AGTTGCAAACAATTAAACGTTCCAACCATATCTCTAGGCTAGGTATGGAAGATTCCATGGTCAGAACATGGTATCATGCAAATAAACTCTGGATAGTCTTCTTTGTTGCTAGGTACTTGAAGGAAACTTTCATTTATATCTCATTTCTCATTCATGAGTAGTTCTGTTCCAGCCTTTGAAATTATTGATCTAAAAGCTACAGCCTGAAACTGTTTCTTGGAAAAAAACAAAATGATGCTTCAGAAAAGAGTTGCCATAAAAAAAATTAAAATTTAATTCTGAAACAGTTTATACAAATGTGTGCATGTGTGCGTGTGTGTGTATGCTGTATACTTAAATAGCAACCACTCACTGATTATTTGTCTTGTTACCTTATGATGCTGAAAATAGCTTGTGTAAATATGTTCTTGGAATGTGGAGGTGGATCAAACCAAAGTAACATAAAAGAGAATCTGGATAGATTTTAGCTCTTGTGGGCTGATCTGAGTCACTGCAACCTGCATATGCTTATTAACTAGAGCTGAGGAGGATGGGCTGATCTTACTCACTGGTAGCTTGATGTGTATTCTAGGCAGAATGGAAACTGGGGAGCCACAGTGCTTTGATTTCTCACTCCAGGAAAGGAAACAAACACCACCCGATTTGCCCCAGAATGTCAGCCAATAAGAAAGGAGGACAAAGGGCTTCAGCCTTCTGAGCATGCTTTTGAACAAAGGTTTGCTTCTTACCAGCCTCAGCCTGATTTAGCTATTCATGCCATTGCTTCTGTGCACAGGTGGCCACAATTCAGTACAGAAAGAATTGCCAGTGAGCCTCCTGTGACTACTAAAGGATGAAATCCACCTACTCCATCTCAGACCTGCACTCTGAAAAACTGAATTGCAATTTGGAACATAGTCTGGTTCTGTTGAAATCAAATTTGAGCCTGTTGCAAATCAAGTACATCCTGCTGATGCTGCTGGAAACATAACAGCAAAATGGCTGTAGGCTAACTTAGTTCCCATATTGGGAGAAAAGCAGGAAAAAATAAAATAAAATAAAATAGTGTCTGATTCCGCCTTCCAGTGCCATAACCACCAGACATACTACTGACATTGACTCCCTGCATCTGATGAAGTAGACTTAGTCTACGAAAGCTTATGCTACCAACTTCTTTCTCTCAGCTGGTCTCAAAGGGGCTACAGGATCCCTTTGTGTACTACTGACAGTGTCAGTGTTGCAAAGCAACATGATGCAGGATTCTTATGTATCTAGCATGAAGCCACAGCAGTGAATCTAAGCTCTTTCAGCTTGGGCTGTTCCCACCTAGACTCTACCCCTTCCCCCAGCACTAGAAAGGGCAGCCTTTCTCTAGCACTGTGAGAGGGATCCCCACTCTTGTTTCCAGTTAGAATGACAGAAGAGTGGGGGTTCATACTCAGTACTAGAAAAAAGGCAGCATGTCTCTACATAGAGGGAGGCACAGAGAGAGGGGCATGAGGTGACTGCTCCTTACTTGTCTCTGCACAGAAAAGGGATCAGCCCCAATCTCCATGCCAGGGCTGGTGCAGGACATTTTGATGCCTGAAGAAAAGAACAAACTGACCTGTGCCTCATTCCACATACAGAGGTTGACCGGAATGTTATCACTCTGAATCTTATTTAAACTCTGGTGATGGGACAGGGTTCTCCTCTACACCTGAGGGGAATAAGGCAGCTTTGCGGCTGTTTGGGGGCAGGATGCATAGAATCCACAGCAAGGTCTACCCTCACCTCACTGCTGCTCCCACAGTGTTTGCCACTTGAGGAAGCCACCTCACTTTGCCTAAGGGTAGCACTTGTCCTGCTCCATGCGGGAAGCACAGAAGGGGTATCAGAGAGTGTGATGTTTCTGTGCTTTTTTTATGCACAGAAAACCAAATCCCATGCAGTCACGTAGGGATGGGGGGCGATGGGGGCATTTGCCCCAGGCAGCAATGTTTTTGGGGCATCCCAGCCCATAGCCATGCCCCCGTGCGCCCCGGCTACGCCCCCATGCAATGGCCATGCCCCCTGTGCTATAGCCCCGGCCTCCCTCCACATACTCCATCCTAAAGATTAGAGAAGGGAGCAGAAAGATTCAGTCAGGTACAAATGGTAGGGCATTTGAAGGGGACCAGAAGTTTTTTTTTTTAATATGTCTAAAAATATTTCTATTCCACTATATATCATGGGATCTTAGGGGAGCATACAATAAAATCAATTTAACCTGTTAGAAGTAAATAACAATTTTAACATAAAAGCACACTAAAGAGTATGACAGCTTAAACCAAGAACAGTTTAAACCATAAAAACTTACTAAACAATTTGACAGGTACAAAACAAGACAATATAAAGCCAGTTAAAACTGTTCAAGACAATTTTAAAACACGCATGTGTGCAGATGGGGATGAAATCAACTAATCCCCAAAAGCTTCAGTAAAAAATGCCATTTTTCATTTGATAATGGGATGACGGCAGCACTGGCACCAATCAATCTTCTAAGAGGAGAATATTCCACAGCTGGGATGCCCCAACAGAGAAGGCCCTCTTCTACATTCTTCTGCTGGTGACACTCTGAGGTGGTTTCCTCAGTCTTTTGGGAAGCACACAGAGAGACAGAACCAGAGAGAGGTGTGCTCCCTCTAGTATTAAGCATCTCAAACCATTTAGGACATTGAATTGTATTGTAAGCACACTGAATTCAGACAAGAGGCATGTTGGTAAAGGGTGATTAACAGCCTGATGTAAATGAGAATGGGTGCAAGGTTGGGAAGAAGAAGAACATTCCTTTTGGAAGTTCAAGTTCAAATTTCAATCAGAGCTTAAACAGAAATTTTAGGGTTGCAAAGCTTGTTTTATATTGAGTGGAGCATGGAAAATTTGCTTTTTTGTTCAGCTTGCTGAATTTCATGGCTAGCATAGCTGAGGGATTCTGGGAGGAGTAGTCCCCCAAAGTAACATTTCCACGTTATAATTCTGAGGTGCGTATTCCAAACTTGCCTGGAATTGTCTTCCAGATTGTCCTTGGGGAATATTTGATCTGATGGAACGTATCATTAGTTGCAATATCTGTCATGATTTCATAATTTTTTAGGTTTTGGAGCTACTTTAATATTTAATATTTTGAAGGCATCACCTTGGACACGACTCTGAATGGCCCTGTTTTAAATTTAGCCTGTGGCTGCTGTGCAGACAGGCTGCAGAAGACAAAACATTACAGGAGGTCTCTTTACAAGCAAGGGAAAAATAATTTTGAAAGAGCATTACAAAGAGAAAAACGTATTACTTTTGTCTTCATGGTTGTGGCTATTAATTTGTAAGCTCCGTTATTACTGAAGGTTTCTGGCTAGTGGGTAAACTCAAAAGTAAAGGGGCAAAAGAACTACAGTGTGTGAGGAAGACTGCAACAAGCTTGATCCTGGTTTCTGCTCTTGAGCAGGAGATGGAACCCTCAAATTTTATCAGCTGGCACTACTATTCCACCCTCATGTTACTCAGTAACCTAATGAGAAGTTACTGAGGGGCTTGTGACAGGTTTGATTTCTCCTGTTCTTGAGTAGAACAGGATCAAGCCCATTACAAAGACACACCGCCAATTCTGCTCCTTAATCTCTCAGTCCTTGTGTTGGTAGATAGTATATTCCATAAAGGACAATACTTGGTACATGCTCAAATGTACTGTCTTCTACTACTTCACATTTCTCAGAGTTAACTATTATATTCTATAAAGACCCTAATCCTGCCTCAAATTAATGTATGAAGTATTCTGCCATCTTTCTTTATTCAGTTATCCCAATAAATTGGGAAACAGTCAATACTATTTCTTACTACTTTTCACAGAAGTGAAACCACAGCTGACAAAGTGAATTGTTTGAGGCTGCCCAATGATGGAAAGGTTAAAGAGGAATTTGATCCCATTTCTGATATGTCCCCTCCAGCTTCTTAAGCTACTGGACCTTTGGAAAAAACACCACAAACCTTGGCCGCATGTCCACCACAGATGATAAAGGGTAGATTTGAATCTAGATGTTTGTTTGGGTTCTTATCTTTAGCATACCCTCTAACTGTCCCAGTTTGGCAGGAACAGTCTTGATTTTTGGCTTTTAAAATGTCCCAGTTTCTCTCTCTCTCTCTCACTTTCTCCTTTCCTCAGCTAACTTCAGTTGTTTCACACTGAGTTCAAGATAGAAAAGTAGTTTGCACTCAACTCAGCAGAGAGGAGAGGAAATGAGGGGAAGGAATCTTGCCCCTGCAAACAAGCTCAAGCAAACGCAAACCGTTGGAGCCCTTCCTAGCTTGTGTATTTTTCCTTATTATTAACTTTTGCCATCCTGACCACACTCCGATGTTGCTTGGCCACACACCTCCTGGTTTTCATCCGTGAAATACTGGAGAATATACTTTATTGGAGAATATACTTTATCTCTGGCTTTGTCCATGTGGCAAGACAATTTAAAGTGTGTTTTAGGCTGCAGTCCTAACCTAACATTTTCTTAGCTGTTTAAAGTATTGGGACAGAGTCTCTCCATTTTTCGGGGGGGGGGGGGCTCCAGAGATTTGGGAGGCTGTGCTTTGCCCACCCTTGCCATACTTTTCCTCACATTTTTCAATGGTAAGAGTTATCATTTATGCTCATAATTAAAATTTATGGCAAATTAAATAAATATCATAGCTACCAGTAATATTTTTTTAAGATCTGCACCTAACCCTGTTTTTCCCATAAGTCCTTTTACTTTTAGAGTGCAATTTTTGATAACATAGACTTTTAAAGGAAAGTGACTATCACATTATAACAAAATTTACCGTACCATAGCATGATACAGCTGATCTTCTGGATCTGGCCACTTCCTTCTTCCAAGCAGTGAAATGGTAACAGTGTAACTAATTGTTTTAAAGTCCTTATTAAGAATTTTTAAAGCTCTACACAGCTTGAATCCAGTCCACCTGGAAGACTGGGTTTCCCTAAGCAAATCAGTTGGAGTTTTAAAAGTTTTGGAGGAAGGCTTTGACTTGGCCCCATGACTACCACATCCAGATTTGGTGAGGACATGGTAAAATTTTGCTCAGTGGCTGCTGCCAAGATGTGGAATTCACTCCTATGGGAAGATTGTTTTGGCCCCTCTCTGTTCTCTTCTTGCTGGCAGGCAAACACCTTTTTATTTAGGCAGGTCTTTGGCTTTTAACTTGTTACAGCAGAAGGAACTTTTAATAGCGTGTACTGTCCTTTCATCTTTTTTTTGTTTATGTTTTACACTGGTTTTAATTTTGTACTTTTAATAGAACTCTCTATTTCTTTGTTTTAAAAACTTTTGTATAATACAATTGATTCATTGTGTTTGCTCTAAGAACAGCATTCTGGCCTGCATGTTTCACTTTCATCACTTCTTCCATCCTATTTGTCTGATTTTGGTGCCAGCTGCGGTGGAAACATAACAGTTTCATGAACTAATTTTCATTTGTCATAACTTTCTATCCCCTGAAACCACGCAGTTTCTTGCCTAGGGATACTTCTTTGATGTATGTAATTTTCATATAAATTGTCTCCCCAAATCCCACTCTGGGGAAGTGGTTTAAAAATGTATTTCCTCGTCCACACACCCCCTGTGTACACCGTTCCACAAAAATCACTCAAACGTATTCTTTATACCACTTTCATCCCAACTGCCCCCCAGAAATCCTGAAGGATAAGCATGTTCTTTATGGGAAACCCCAAAATTTTATGCAAATTACCCAAGAAATAAATTCAATAGTAGCAGTTCCCCTTCAAAAAAATAAAATAAAACTAAGACGTACTAAATCCAGTTTTGGGCACCACAGTTGAGGAAGGATACTGACAAGCTGGAACATATTCAAAGGACAGTGAATAAGATGCTAAAATGTCTGGACAACAAACCCTATGAAGAATGACTTAGGGAGCAGGGAATGTTTAGATGGGAGAAGAGAAAATGAAAGTGGTATGATAGCTACATTTAAGTATGTGAAGAGATGTCATGTAGAAGACAAAACAAGCTTATTTTCTGCTGCTTCAGAGACTAGAACATGTGGATTCAAATTAAAAGAAAAGAGAATGTACCAAAACATCAAGAAAAAGTTCTTGACTCTTAGAGCTGTTTGACAATGGAATGGACAGAGGTTGGCTGGGCATTTCTCAAGAATGTGCTGCTGTTGTTTGCTTTGAAATCATTTCTGACTTACGGTAACCCTATGACAAACTTATACAGTTTTCTTGGCAGGATTTGTTTAGAGGGTGTTTGCCTTTGACCCTCTGAAGCTGAGAGAATGTGACCTGCCCTAGGATTCAAATGGGTTTCCATGGCTGAGCAGGAATATGAACTCTGGTCTCCAAAGTTACAGTCCAACAGTGAAACCACTGCCGGTTTTCAGGAGCTGTATGTAGATTCTTGTATGATAGGGGGTTAAACTAGATGTCCTTTGTGGTTCCTTCCAGCTCTATGATTCTGTGTATCCAGAAATGAAACAAAATAACAAAAGCAAAAACTCCCCCATCTTTGTCTGAAATTTGACAGATATGTCCTATGTCAAGGACAGCTTGGATCTCAAGGATTGTTACTCTTCCGTTGGTAATAGAGTTGCAATTTGATCACCCGGATTTTACTGGTCTGTTTCCCTGTCCTAACATGGCCAAAAAAAGGGGTGGGGCAATGATGTCCCTCTAGACCAGAGCATTCTGAACTTTTCATGTTGTTGACACACTTTTTAGACATGCATCATTTTGCGACACAGTAATTCAGTTGTACTAGCAAACTGGAGGTTAAACTAACTCCATTATAAGAGATAAGGATACCTACATAAATTGTAATAATGAAACGTATGGGGATACAACATATCTCATGAAAAACTTTCATATATTTTTAAAAATATAACTTATAAATAATAACATAAATTTCCAAGATTGTAGGTGACACACCTACACACTTCAGGCGACACACTAATGTGTCGTAGCATACCATTTGGAAAGCCCTGCTCTAGAGAATATTAACTGATGTCAGACATACATCTTAAGACAAAATGTAGGCCTGTGACTTTACAACCAGACCTTCAAAAGCTTGCATGACACATTTTGTGCTTTTCGGCCCAACAGAGGTCTCACTGTTTTGTGGATTTTGGATTTTGTTGTATTTTTCTGCATGACCATGTCTACCTTTGAATTTGTCCGAAAATGTCACTCGCATCTACTAAATAAGGGGAGAGGAATTAAATACCTTTCTAAAACAACTCCACCGATAATCAGCAGCAGGCAACAAGATTTGGCTTTCTGAACAGAAATTCAGTTTTGGAATTAAGTTGAATCAAGAGGCTTCTAAATTAGTCTGAACCAGAACACTGAATGGGGGTCTTCTGCCCTGAACATTGTAAACAGTGCACAACTTAATAGCAACAGAAGCATTGCTAAGAGAGGTCTTCATTTTGCCAATAACATTAAGTTCTCTGTTGATTTTAATCTCAGATGACTTATTACTTGCTATCAGCAATTAAAATGCACTGCAAAAAAGATAGGCTAGGGGGTTTTTTTTGTTCTTTTTCCACTGGGAAGGAAAAACAATTAATACAAAATGGGATTCATTTGACTATCGAGCATGCATATCCCTCTGACTGAAGACTGCCTGCCCATGCACTAATGGGGCTGGTGGAGCAGGTTAGTTGGCATTCAAACATATCTTATTCATTGAAGAACACCCTGAACTGATTTGTCTGGCTAGGTCAAAATTCAAGGCAAACATTCAGTGGAATTCAAAAGATAAAGTACCAATTTATCCTATTTGACATTCATAAAAGATTTGAAGCTGGGAATGTAAGAATTCTTTTACAGGCCTAACTTTCATCGGGTGTGAAAACACAGAAAAGTGGCTACAGATCAAAGCAAAGAAAAGCAAAATAGAGTTAGGTGAACCATAGACACAGATAGCTCACGAACTGAGCGGGGGGACAACTTCCTCTGCCATTTGGGGGAGATGTCCCTACCAGTTCACAAATTGTTACTGACTGTAAGTACACTGAAATTCTACTCTCGCTCAGTTTGTTTGAAGTAAGAAAGTGGCATTACTTCATGTGAAGTAAACTGCTAATTTGGTCTTTTCCAGCCTGGTGCCTTTCAGATGTGGCTTAGGATTATGGGAGTTGTAGTCCAAATACATTGGGAGGATGCCAGACTGCGGAAAGAGTATACTGCAACTTGTAGCTGCAAAAATACAGTTCCAAATGTGTAGACAATGCCTGTTGAGCTATTCAGAACCACAGCAATAGCCAAATAAGATGTCCAAATAAGAACATCTTTTCTGTATAACAGCTTGCTAAATCATTAGCAGACTAAATTATGCAATTTGTACAAAAAAAATCTTAATAATATAAATTACACAAATTGTTTAATTTGCATAAAACACACAGGCAGGATCCAGCTGTTCTTGCTGCAGAACCAGGGTTACATCAGCACAGAATTTGGTTGTTAAAAAGAAGAAACGGAAGTCGTCTTTCAGAACAGTGGTCACTCTAAATTCTGACAGCCAAGGGCTAGAAGGACTCACCCACTCTTGCCACAAATGGACAGAGGAACAGCTTAGTAATAAAATAAGTCAAAAGTCTTTATTTTCTCTGAATTGTTTGATCTATTTTGCTTTGGCTGAAAAGCTGGTTTTATGTCAAGACACCAAGCCCATCCACTATGTCTCTTTGCTAGCACTGAGAAGAAAATCAATCCATTCCTCCAACAAACAAGCAAAAAGCAAACAAACAGCAGAGAATGAACTGAGCCAATTTCAAGTCAAAAGTATTTTTGAGGTCCAAAACACAAACAGGTAGAGGAGAAACAGATCTTCTGCTCTCATCTCCTTCAGCTTGCTTCAAAGAAAGATGCCTTTTATTGAGGTTTCATTCACTTGGGACAGATACAATGCACCACCAACAGTTTCTTTCTACTTGTATGCATCAGCTACAATTCCCATAACTATTGACCCCTACGTATTCTGGTTCAGGTTTATGGAAACAGTAGTGCAAAACATTCGGATGACATCAGGTTACCTGATGGTATGCCTGGAATACTGTGTCCAGTTCTGTGAGCCACAACTCAAGAAGGATATTGACAAGCTGGAACCTGTCCAGCAGAGGCAACCCAAATGGCAAAAGTCTGGAAACCATGCCCTACAAGGAGCAGCTTAGGGAGCTGGGTATGTGTAGCCTGGAGAAGAGAAGGTTAAGAGATGATATCATAGCTATGTTAAAATATTTGAAGGGATCTCATATGGAGGATGGAGCAAGCTTGTTTTCTGCTGCTCCTGAGACTAGGACACAGAACAATGGCTTCAAACTATAGGAAAAGAGATTTCACCAAAACATTAGGAAGAACTGTTTGACAGTAAGAGCAGTTTGACAATGGAAACATGCTGCCTTGGACTGTAGTGGAATCTCCTTCTTCAGAGGCTTTTAAACAGAGGCTGGATGGCCATCTGTCAGGAGTGGTTTGATTGTGATTTCCTGCGCAACAGGGGGTTGGACTAGATGGCCTTTGTGATCTCTTCCAACTCTGTGATTCTATTACCCTATTCTATAATTCTAGCTTATAGAATGGGGGGGAAAACATGTTGGCTGGTCTGAAAGCAGTGGGTTATTTCAATTTCAACTGAGTTCTCAGTCAGCTACAGACTGATCTTCCTTCTCTATGCCGGTTCCCAGCCCATCCTTTCCCTCCAGGAATGATCTTAAAGACCAGTGTTGCTCCTGTTGGTTAACTACTTGTACATCATATCTGGACCTAGGCTGTCTAGAAGACTTGACTTTTTGGTCTGGTCTTTAACTGATGCAATACCTTATCTATCATTTATCCTTTGTTCCACTTATGCTGTATCAGGCCCTCCATTATTTATTTCCTTCCTGCAGTTCCCAAAGACCAAAATTGCAAGCAGAAAGGCAGAAGAGGGGGCACACTGTTCCCTTTCAAGTACTAAATCTGAGTTAACAACAACAAAAAAATCCTAACACGCATGTAGAAAAATATGATTTCTAATGCAGAATCAATCATCATGATGTGGGATAGGGATCTACAATTTACTGCAGATCAGGTCATTAGTATTTTTTAATTAACTGTAATGCTCTAGATTTGGATACAGGCTAAAAAAAATATTGTGAACTGACAGATTTTCCAATAGTCTGCACATAATATTGATACGGCATTCCTGCTCTATTATGAATAACTTCTATAACGGTACTGATGTTCAAAGTGCTCTGTGATCCTATCTTGCATAGCTTCCACAATAACCCTGGAAGACAGATGACCATGACTTTTATAGTTATATTGCTGAGACCAGACATCCTGTGAATTCCTCAAACAATTGGTGCCAATGGAGGTATTCCTCTACCCTTATAAAATCTCCATGTGGTAGAAAACAAGCAGCTGCAACAGAGAAGAAAAAAATCTCCCGTGTTTGTATCTGGAAAGAGAAGGCAGCTATACATTTAATGTTCTGTGCAGTTAAATACACAGGATTAGACCAGGAGTTCTCAAGTTTTCATCCTCCATGGTTTTTGGACTTTACCTTCAAGTATCTATGACAGTGGCTGAGCTTGGAGTGTGGGGAGGGCAGTGGGAAGGGAGCATGGCTACAGTGTGGGGGCATGGCCTCAGTGCACGGGGGCACGGCCAGGGCACGTGGGGGCATCGCCAGGGTGCACAGGGGTGTGGCTATGGGCTGGGATGCCCCAAAAATATTGCGGCCTGGGGTGAATTGCCCCCTCCCGTCCCTATGCAACTGATCTATGACCACTGGTTGTGCTGACTGGGGCTCCTGTGAGTTGAAGACTAAAGACTCAAACCACTACACCATGCTGACTCTTAAAAATGTTTGTGTGTGTATGTGCCTTCACGTCACCTGTATAGTGACCCCATGAGTCTGGTAGGATTTTTCTTAGCCAAGGAATACTCAGAGGTAGTTTTGCCAGTTCCTTCCTCTGAAAGATAGCCTACAACACCTGGTCTTTATTGATGGTCTCCCATCCAAGTACTTACCTAGGGCTGACCTTGCTTAGCTTCTAAGATCAGATGGAATCTGGTGCCTTTATGGTATGTAGGATATATGGTCAGGGGAATTCTGGGAGCTGTCACCCAAAATGTCAGTTTTGGCACTTAGTCATCTCTACTAGGAATGGGAAAATCTATGAATTTTGGCTTCTTTGGCATGTAGTTTTTCTAAAATCTTTATTTTTTAAAAAATAATCTCAAATTCTTTCCCTCCTGAATGCAAAGAAATACATAAATCTTGACAATTTCTCCATTTCTGACCCTCTTTTCCATTTGCACTGGTCAAACTCAGCACATACAGATGTACCTGAATTTTTGTATAAGTTTTAAAGCTGAGGAATCTGTGAAGAAAAAAGAGGGGGCACCCTAACTCAGCATGAACATGGCCAAGTACACAGGGATATATAAAAAATGGTGCTCTCAAAGCTCTATGCCTGGGAAGAGGAGCTTCTTAGATTTAATTTCTCCTACATTTGTATACTTTAAATATCAGATTAATTTCATCCTGAATACGAAGAAAGGTATAAACTTTGGTAGATTTTTACTAATCCCTCCACCCAATTTTGACCCATCCCAAATTGGTATTCCTTCTGTGTCTCTAGAATCTTTTTCGCATCATACAATTGTAGCACTTTGATACTATTTTAACAGCTATAGTGGCATCCTATACAATCCTAGGAGTTGTAGTTCCATGAGACAGTCTTCACCAGAGAACTCTAGTGCCTTGCCAAGGAAGAACAACGGATGTAGCCATGGCAGTTAGTGGCATAAAAATGTTATAATTACATGGTGTGAAAGAGACCTAGGAAAAGGCCCATCAAGTGCTTTGGGGAAGCTGAAAATGCCTTGGCAGTCATTCTGGTGGAGGTTGAAAAAGTTTCCTTTTTAGACTATAACTCTCAGAATCACCCAGCCAGGCCGGAGTGTTGCCCTAATTTCTAGGGTCCCTTGGGGGACACCTCAATGTGCTCCACGTGATGGGGAATGGAAACTAGCCAGAGCACAAGCAATAGCAGTGCGAGAGGTAGGGTAACCTAGCGGGGTCTTTTTACCCAGTTTTTACGGGGTCAAGCCAAGCCAAAAACCAAACAAAAATGTTTAACAAATGATTTTATTGAAGGAAAGTCTCACGCAGCCATGCAATCACTCACACACTCACTGAAGACCTATTAAGAAGCGAAAGAGAGGAAACTGGACAGGGGGAATATTGAAAGGATTGTAGCTGGGGTAATACTGCACCTTTTCCTGAAGTCCTTGGTCCGGGAAAAACAGCGAAGAAGTGGAGCTCAGCACGGAGAGGGCTGAGGGGATTACTCAACGGACAGAGAAATGGTCAGCTGGGATGACCCGGAGTGATCCAAACAAACTCTGGAAAACTGGGACTATATGTAGGGGAAAAGATAGCTGGAGGGCTAATCCTTTTCCGGGGAGAACAATGGGGTGTTGCATCGAGAAATAAGCTCCACAATGGTAACTTCCTTTGCATGATGAGATTACAAGGTATTGCCAAAGTCTCAGGATCTTCGGTTGCACTGGGTTGTGGTGTGACTTTATGTAAATGGTCCTTGCCTGATAGGATTTTATTGCTACCGGTGCTCAACTTGGGGAGAAGATGCTAATCCCCTCAAGTTGGCTCCTCAGTGGCTGAGGATCCTTTGTTTACTGTGGGTTTGCACAGTTTGAGGTCTCCTGGGGCTACGTGACTGGAGATTTTACTGGCCTGACCTGGTTTTCAATCGTTCGACCGTTGCTGCCTACGTGCCCATCCGGGTGACCTCTCAGGCACATTGAATCATATTTTAATATCAAAATTGTAGACCCCGGGACAGGGTTTTCCAGTGGGGTAACAGGAGATTCTTTGAGTTTTACTTCCCCTCCCCAAAAAGAAGTTTCCCCAAGTTCTGTGTAGTTCTCACTCTTAACCTCCGTTCCTTTAAATAAATGTACAACATATGAGATACTTTGCTTTGAAAACATATGATTCTTGTAACAACATATTTGCTATACATTGTGATACTTCTCAGATCTTTCCCCAAGACAAAAAAGGGGAAAAGACAGATGTACCTTTTCTTCCCAGTCCTTCCCTCTGTGTATTTATTCTTTTTTCTTAATGTATTTTTTTAAAAAGGGTGGGTGGGTGGGTAGGGTTGCAGAAAGCAGCTATTTTGTGTTCTGTTTGCTTGTCATACACCATGAATCTCTTTCTCCATCACTGGTGCTATCAGCATGCCCCAGTGTTGCTTGCCATTTTTGGCAGTCAAGCCCAGAAATATGCCTGAGACATAAATAATTCCTTTTTAGAAATTGGTCAAAAGGACACAGCTCTGACTCTTGCCAGAGGAACACACTGTAACGCAATCCAAAAACCCGCCGGCTGGGAGGGAAGGGAGATGGAGGAGGCAGAAGAGAACAGTGTGAGATAGACTGATATGCTGCAAATATGCAACACAACACATACACACACACACCCTTTTGCATGGATAGTAAATGTGCTGCTTTCAATGCTTCTCTGTATGTACATGTGGAATCCACAGATCCACATGAAAGACTGACGTGTACTTCATGCTCATGGATGCAGTTAATGCAAATCGTGTATAATTTAATTCTAAAGATAGGGCCAAAGTGCTTTTCTGAGTCACAGATGAGTCTTCCCTACCCAGTTCGTGGGAGTTCCTGAGGCTAAGAAAGGGAACTACGCCAAGAGCAGGTGGCTCAGGATTCCCCTGTTCTATGCCTTTCAGGATAAAAACAGGGAGACAGTGTGCATGGAAAAGAGAAAAGATTTATTTATGAGGCTGGGGTGGGGGATAGAGGCTGCAAAGTATGGAAACATACTATTTGGCTTTCCTTATAAGCAGTGAAGTGCTTTGCCCCTGTCCTACAACCTTTAGTGGCAGGAAGGGAATGGGACAGCAGCTTCTTAGCTGCTGAGGGCCTTTTAATGACCCTGACTGACATAGTTGGTGGCAGGACTGAGAGGATTTGCCCACAGTTTGGAGAAGCATCCAGTGTGGTGCAGTGATTTTCCTGTTGTACTAGGACTCCAGGAGAACAAGGTCTGAATCTCTGCACAGCCACGGAAACCCATGGAGTGACCCTGGGCAAGTCCCACTTTCTCAGCCTTAGAGGAGAGCAATGGAAAACGTCCTCTAACTCTTGCTGAGAAAACCCTATGAGAGGGATGCCATATGTCAGAGTCAACTTGAAAGCATATGCAGAGGGGCTGTACAGTACCCCACATTCAGATATAACTAGCTATTTTAGTATTTAAAAAACCAGCTCTGTGGGTTTGCAGGTGAAAGCATTGGTGATACTTGCTATGAGTTTCCCATACTTCCTATAGACTGGAGGACAGAAAGGAAATAATAATTTTTTTTCAGTGCAGTCTTCTATATATATAGTGCAATCCTCTATATGCAGTCCCCCCCTCTGTGTGTGTGTGTGTGTGTGTATGTGTGTGTGTGTGTGAGAGAGAGAGAGAGAATATCCCATTAACGAGGCTGGCATCCAGCTAAGTATATGCAGGATTTTGCAGAATAAGGCTTATCATTGGCTATTTGTCATGATGGTTAACGTTATATTGTATGCCACACATACATTGTATGCCAGGAAGGGGGAGAAACTTTGGCTCTCCAGGTGTAGATGAACTACTTATCTCATCATATGTCACCGCTGCCTGGCCAGAGTTGACAGAGTTCTGCAATATCTTGAGGGTTAAAAGTAGGACAATACCACTGTATTCCCATCCTGTTTGTGGATTTCCCAAAGTCTGCTGTGTGAACAGACTCCTGGATTAGATAGGCTTTCGGTCTGATATTTATCTATTCCTCTCTTTCACTGTCATATTAGTTTCACTCCTCAGCCCACCATGACTAGAGTCCTGTAAATTACATAAGATGGCATAACCTACAGTTACACTGGCATATGTATGTTTTAGACTGTTGTGCAAAGAGGTTCTAGTATCTCCTTGAACAACATTGCTTGTCTTGTGCAAGCAAGAGCAGCTGGTGTATTTCCAGGTGTACCTCCACAGACAATCAGTGGCCAAAAAGACAGGACTGTGCCCAGAAGCACCCAGCTACTGCTGCACGGTTGGGGTGAAGCAGGGACAAATGGGGAGTCTCCATTCCTTTGATGGAATTATATAGACTTAGGCCATTTTCACACTAGCCTGTTACAGTGCTATTATTCCACTTTTAACATCCTATGGAATCCTGGGGTTTGCAGTTTAGGGAGGGACCTCAAAGGCCCTTCACTCAACTGCAAACCCCAGGATTCCATAAGATGTTGAAAGTGGAATAATAGCACGGTAACAGGCTGGTGTGGAAATGGCCTCACTCTCTGCCAGAGTGCAGACTAGTTTTTATCCCATGACTTCAGGATGATATACAATAAAAGAGTTTTTTTAAAAAAAAAATCTTCTAAAAGCTGATTAAAACCAATTTTAAAAACCATTTTTAATTTTTTTAATTAATTTTTTACTAAATGTATTTTTAACCACCAAACCTCCATACATGTTCTTATGAATTCATCTATAATGGCCTATTCTATGTACCTCCTAAAATAAAACCCTCCCTCATCCACAGCCATTCATTTTTATTGTCGATAACATTGGATTAAATTGATATAATAAATTGTATATCTATTCTTTACTATTAAATTGTTTCTCTATCCTCCCGTCTTGATTATATTTTACCTCTTAATTTATTCTTTCTCATTTTTTTCTGAGACAACAGTTTATCTTTATATGCACTAAATCTTAGTTCATCCTCACCTATCCAATTGCTGACTGCTTAAAAACCATTTTTAAAACTGACAGCCAGGAGGCATGCATGGTTTTAGTCAATTACCAGAAGCCCAGTAAGGTGATGGTACTAGCCTGAGCTTCCTTAGGACAGAGTTCCACAAGTGAGACACATTTACAAAGCCATGTCTTGGATACTTACCGACTTGGCCTCTGAATGGTGAGAAACTCAAGGAGGCCCTAAACTACTGAGGATTATGTAGGAGAAAACCAGAACATTGGATTAAGCTTGAAAACAAAGTGGAAGATAAAGCAGATGATTCAAAGTTAGCAAAAAAAATGTGCATACTAGACACACTAGTCCAGCCACTGCATTCTTCCTAAGTTGTAGCTCCCTAACACCTTCCAAGCACAGGCCCATTGTGAAGCACACTGCAATAGTCTAATCAAGATGTAATTAAGGTATGATGTATTTACAACATAGTCCTATACCTTGTTTTCTGTTTCTGTAGCATGCCCCACTGCGTTGAATGGGACTGACTCTCAAATAAATGTGCACAGGATCGCAACCTTAAATTGTTGTAGAAGAGAGATGGCAAAACTGGAAACAGATTCTAAACAATATGCATCTAAGCCTGGGGGCTCTCAGGAAAAATCAGAGGCTCTTTTCCAAATGTTATTTTCCACCCCCACCACTTTTTAGGTGGATTTCTCAGAGAAGTGATTTGTATGAAGCAATTGGGGAAAACATAAGGCTACGGTGGGGAGGAGGAGGAAAAGAAAATCAAAATCCATGCTTTTCTGAGTCATACTAAACTCATTTCATCAGTTCTGCCTCTGTTCAACCTGCTGGGTGTAAAAAAAAAAATCACACACAAAAAGGGCAGGAGTTTGATGTTGCTTGACAAATGGTGCATGGACAAAATTCAAAGAGATATCTACAGTCCAGATGGTCTGTCACCCATACCAACCAGTACAGAAAGCTTTAAAATCATGACAGTAGAGAAGGGCTTTGCAGGACAGTATGCCCACACACACCCTTCACTTCCACCTGCTATTTTATGGATGCCAGAAGATATAACTCAGATACTGTAATATTCCCAGAACACTCTTGGAACATTTGAAACCTCAGTTATTTGATATCCAAGTGAGATTTATTTCAGCTACATCTGTATCTAAGTGATATCTTTCTGCCAGTACAATTCAGGGTAGTCCATAGGTAAAAATAATAGTTTACATCAGGGGTGGCCAGCAGTGGCTCTCTAGATGGTTTTCACACAGAACTTCTCTCATACCAAGCCAGGAGACCCAATCATGAGAGATTACAGACAAGTTCAAAAACATCTGGAGGGTCAAGTTTAAAATGGCTTAAAATGTAACAAGCCTGACAAATGGCAAGGAGTAAGAGAGAGGTGAGCTGCTGTATTAAGACTTTTGTAGGAGGAGAAGAACCAATTTATACAGGACTGGGGACTCATTTATACTAAATGATTATAGCACAATACCAGCTCACCACAGCACAGCCATGTTGGGACACTTTGCGGGCTGTTTACATCCACCCTACAGCTGGGAGTAAGCTGTCCTTGATAAAGAGGCTACACAGGGCACAGCTGCAACCTGGTAAGTATATGCGTGACCATCTCCAGCACCTAAGCTCCCTGTTCGCTGCTTTGCAAGACAGGGGAAAGGAGATCTCCGAGCCTGACAGAGTTTCCACTTTACCTGCCATGGTTACATCCAGTAGAATCCTTTCATTTGTAATCTGGGGAAACCAGATGGCAAATTTAAAGGTCTCTTCCCAAACTCCAAATCCCAGGATTCCATAGCACTGAACCATGTTAAAATGGAATCACAGCACTATAATCATGTAATGCAAAAGGGCCTCTTCTCCCAAACTGAGGGGGCCAGATTAATTCTGTAGCTTCTTGTAAAGTTCTTCTTACTGTGCTATGACAGGCTGGGAGCTACAAGCTCAATTTTCTACACTATACCTCCTGCATAGCACTATTTTTCAGGCACTGGGTAGTTCACATCTCCAGCTACCCAACACTGTTCAGAGTGTAGAGTCTTTTTTTAAGAAAGGGGAAAATGGTAGATGATAGCTGGGGGTATAGCCACAACTTTTGTTGTTGTGTACCTTTGTTTCCAACTTAAAGAGACACAGAAGGAGAAGCAAAATGAAGGCACTGACCCTCCAAATAAGAATTCTGTGACTGAAATGAAATTTTCCTTTACTCTCCAAATTCCTAGCATTGCAATAAATTAAAATTTCATCTTAGTGTTTAAAAATACAGTTCAGACATCCAAAGAAAACAGGCAGACAAAGTTACCAAGGGAATGAGAATACGGCAAACAGATTTTCAGCGTCTTACTCTCTGCAATGCTAGAAATCTGGAGAACGAAGGAAAATTTCATGGGGGAAGCAGACTTTTCATTTTGGGGGGGCAATGCCCTTGTTTTCCCCCTTCCCCCACAAATAGATATGAGCATGACTGAGGTTATGGAGCCTGGCAGCAAACAGGATATTTTGCATGCTGTGCTGGGTCTCAATCTGATGGCAAAGTCTGCCATTTTGGCTTTTTCCTGCCCTTTTTTTTTTTATCTTCACATTATTACCATTCCAGATGTGAAAAAAAAATCAATTTTGATAAATTCTTCAAAAGGAAGCCCAAATTGCTTTTTTAAAAGATGAAATTTCCTTCTACATGTGGGATTCAATGGATATTGTTTATCCCACCATGGAGAAGACCACAGCACCTCTCTTATACAGATGTTGAGCCTGTCAGAAAACAAGAGTCAGTAGCCACAATTCACTTTTCACATGGCTTCAAACCTGGACTTTTAAGAATTAGCCATTTAGAATCATTTAAGAATTAGCTATTAGAAGGATGGACAAACCTATCAATTCTAGATTCTTCCTTTTTCATTTTTTTAACCACCCCCCTTTATTTCTGTGTGTGTGTGTGTGTTCAGATTTTAGGTTTTCTGTTCTTATAATCAAAAACGAAGAGAAGCAAACATTGTCACCCATCCCTGGACCTGGGATAATAATGGCCAACTGTGGAATCAGCAGTGAGTGAATAAACAGCTATGCATACTCTGTCAAAACAACTTTCTTTCGCATATTGAAGAGGATAAGCTCAGAGCCCTTTGACCAACCTGGGACAGGCAGGCCTTTGCCATGTATGTAATGTTGTACTGATGTATAGAAAATTTGTGACACTTGTAACAAGCTCAGCCTAACTCTCTCAGCTTTCCAAGAAGAGAATCATGATAAAGGAATCTCACTAGAGCCAGAAGATTCTCACAATGTTGACAACTCCATTTACTAGAATAGGGAACATGAACTGCAAAAGTTTGTTACAAGTGTCATTTGCTTCACATTACTTCAGCACCAGGCCATTTTTTTTAGCCTTTGACAGATAGAATTGCCCCCAAGAACATCAGCTGCCACTTCTTTTTCTTCCTCCAAATTTCTTGTCAAATTTCCTTCCCATTTTCTGTAAAATGCCTGAAACAACTTCCTAGTTTCTACGTCCTGCTGTGGGTGGCAAGCCAGTGAGGTGTAGTAAGTTAAGTGATGGACAAGGACTCTACAAGACTTGGTCTGAAAACCCCGATTGGCCATGGAAACCCAGCCGATGATGATGATGATGATGATGATGATGATGATGATGATGATGATGATATCGATATCTGCCACCTTTCTCCCAGAGTGGGACCCAAGGCAACATCCTTAGACAGCTCACATTCCTTCTGCCTCAGATAAAGGCAATGACAAACCTCTTCCAAACACATCTTGCCAAGAAAATCCCATGACTGGTTCTACTTAGGGTCACTCAAAGTCAGAAATAACTTGAAGGAACACAACAACTGCAGATGGACAATTTGCACCCTTTCAGATGTTGTTGGACTACAACCACCATCTGGTCTATGAGTCCCCTTCCAATTCTATGATTCTATAGTATTCTGTATTTGTAACAGATACCTATAAAGTATCATGCACATTGAAACAAAGTAAGAATAAGTAAATAAATAGAGTCTGGGAATCTGCTGGTTTCTGATGCCCATTTCGTCCTATCCATTTTATCCAATTAGTCTTTTAAAAATGCAATTGGCATCTAAACGTATGCAAAAAATAGCCCTTGCTGTACAAATTCAACTTGAGATATGACCTAATAATAAAATGATATCTTATAGCATTTTGGATTATAAAATACGTAAAATAAAATATGTATCTCAGTTTGGCTCAGGTGGTATGGTTTGTTTGTTTTTCACTTAAATTTTGGGAACATTCGATGGAACTGCAAGCTGGAAACACAGGCATATGTATCCATCAGTTACAAACAGCATGCCAATAGTAATCCAGAATGATTGCATTTTTGTAATGTCTTTTAATGACTCGCATTCAGTAGCATACAGCATCTGCCACTAACAATTAGCTGTAACAAGAATGCATCTGTAGGAAGAAACATAGAGAGGAAGAACTAGGATTAAGCTTATTGGGTGAGACATGAGGTTGTCATTTCTAAACCAAGTAGCACTCTAAAGCGAGAAGCCTGTAATGGGAGGATGGTAGGCAAGGTCAGCAGATCTGCCGTGATGAAAAATCCACACCAGAATGGTATGCTTCACATAAATCCTGCAAACTATATTAATATCTGTGTATTTATTTATTTCACGACATTTATCCTCTCTCTGAAATACAGGTTTCTAAGGCATGTTTAGCAAGGATGAGAATGACTGAAGGAAGGGAAAGAAAGTAGGTCAGGTGTGAGGTCCTGCTTTGGGAGTGCCCGATATCAGTATGGTTTGGAATGGGCACATATCTAATTGGCCTCATACTTAATTGGCAAAAAACACTTTAATTGGCACTGATATCAAAATCCAACCTGAAGGTTACCAGGAGGTCAAACCAAAAGAGGAAGAAACCTGAATGTAAATATGAGGCCATAGGCAGGTCAGCTTAAAACACGATCTTGGTATAACCAAGGTCAATTATCAGGCAAATTACTGCTGTTCCAGAGAATAATAGAAGCTGGAATTTCCTGGAGAATCCCATTGTGAGAAGCCCATCAGGACACTGATTGACAGATACCCATCCCCTGTACACCTGGACACCTTCCTCTTTCCTTGTAGCACCCACAATAGACAGCTATTACAACACCCATCATGTCTCTGTCATTCAAGCACTAAGCCCATCAACAGGTGAAAGACCCATTGTCCACAACAGGTTTCCTTTGTATTGCATCTGGAACCTTCACTGCCACAGCCATTTTCAGGGTACAAATACCTCTGATTTTAGGCTTGCAACTCACAGTCTCTTGAAGGTCTATCGATCACTCTGTCCATCTGGCTCCTGAATGAGAACTGTCCTTAGGTCCTATCTAAGCCAAAACACATTTCTGCTCTTCACTACTCTTCTGAATTGGTAATTATAAATCCCTCAAAACCCTTCAGCCTCTCTCTACATAATTTTTCCTCCTTTTCGCCTTCAGTTAACTCTCGTGTGAATGTTTTTAACTGTTTGTATTTTGTGCATGCATGAGTGAATTTCCCCCAATAAAACACATTTTGGCTTACTTTTGAATCTTCGGCTGTTTCTTTACCTGCATGAGCCCGTAAACATTGGTAGCAAGATCTCGCTAAGTTGCCTCCCTCTCATTAGCCTCCTGATTTTGAGCTAATTAATTCCCCACCTTTGCAAAGAGGTACTGGCATCATGAGTTGGCCTTTATGGCACCCACATTTTGGGGTAACACAAGGGAAGAATAGCCTAGTAGGGTGGTAAGAAATGTTTACACTGAAGACCTGTTCACTCACTCTTGCACATGCATCAAATACATTTCATTTTTTTTCTTTCCTGTAGCCTTTATCAGGTACCTATATATCTTAAAGTTTTTCTTTCCCCACTATGTACACTTGGTATTTCCATACATATTAAACAAACAAACAAACAAAAATCAAATGGAGGAGCTACTCAGTTCTGGCATAGAGAGACCCCCGGACTGCACAGAATAGTTCCAAAGGCGACAGATCCATTCTCTGTTATTTTTGTTCTTGCTGTTGATGTAATAATCTCAGTCTGAACTGAGCCATTCTTTAGAGGCACACATGGAGAGTAGTGAGGAGGCATCTGTTGTCATTATTCACCATAAAGTTGACTTTGACCTACAGCAACCTCATGATTGAGACTTCCAAGAACTCCTATCCTCAACAACACTGATCCAGTCTTATAAGATCACAGCCGTGGCTTCTTAGATTAAGTCTATTTGTCCGTAATGTGATCTTCCTCTTTTCTACTACCTTCCACTTCCACTGAGCATTCTTCTCTTTTCCACTGAATTCTTTGTATAGGAAGTACTTTTCCTCAGCCAATAAAGCAACAGAATATGAGGAATTGCTTGTTGGGGTGGGGTGGGGTGGGGTGGGGAAGAGCTGAAATTCACCATTTCCTCTAAGTAAATTGACAATTATTGGCCAGAATCCTGTTTCTTTATGGATGTAGTTGGATTTTTTGAGCATCATGAAATGTTCATGTTCAGTTCATGACTGCATAAGTGGAGTCCTACAAGTATAAATATTTGGTTGTCGTGTGCCTTCAAGTGGTTTCCAACCTAATGTGACCCTAAGATCAACCTATCATGGTGTTTTCTGGGACTGAGAGTGTGTGATGCTCCCAAGCTGACCCAGTGGATTTCCATGGCCACAGTCCCCAGGGTTATAGTCCAGTGCACTACACCATATATTGGTCTATATCCTATTCTTTGTCCCATCTAGAGAAGAGCCACTGAATTAATTGGAGTTACCTACATGTTGACTCATCATTCCACAATTCATCCTATGGGTCTGTTCTAGTTAGGACTAAGCAACAGAATTCCAGCCAAGCGATTGTACATTTTTGCATGGTGTGTACCACTGTATTCACTGGAATTGCAGAAACAACTACTGTGCAATCCCCATTGCAGAATGGGTTAATAAGCAGGTGCACTAACAAATATCAGTTGCACCATGTCAGTATTCAGCAGCACTGCCAAGGTGAAGCTGCACAAGTATAAATTAACACTATACAAGCATGATGTAAGATTTCAGCCATTGTGTCTTTCTGCTGAGGAAACCTACTGCAGGGGGAATCTAATGTTTACTCGCCATGAAAAAAAAGGTTGTCTATATAGGCTGCTTTAATAAGTGATGAATGAATTAAAATGCTTCAGTGATTCCCCTGCCCCCAGTAATTCCTTGCTGCTGCCTCATGCTAGGTGCTTTCCCTTTCAGTTCTAATCTCTGTTGACTGCTAGATGTCAGCCAAACAGACAAACGGTCTTAAATCATCCAAAGCAAATTGCACATGGAATGAACTGCTGCCTGTTTAATAAACAATTAGTCAATAATTTAGCACCACTTAGAACGAGTGAAGCTCCCCCTGGTAAGAATTCTGAGCTGAAGCAAAATGGAAACCTGTTCAAAGTCCTTGATTGGTAGGAGTTCCCCGGTTGCCATGCAGCCCAGTAACGGGCACCCACTTGTGTAAGGTTGTCTGGCTACAGGCAACAGGCCTATCACTGTGGCCCTGTGCACCCTTTAGCTCTCCTGGCCCTGCCACTGTGCCACATGCCACTTTCATGCCTTCACATCAACACACTGATCACAGGCTTCTGCAATGGAGATGCTTATGTGCGCAGGCTTCTGTGTCATTGGGAACTTCACATTGATTTCCTGATCACAAAGAAGCGTGTACGTCGCTACATGCACAGACTTCCTATTTCATGAAATCCATGATGAACATGGAGGGTGGAGTGTCCCAGGACATGGGGCTCATGGACCACTCCCTCATACCTTACCCCTCCATCAATAGTTCTAATTTGTGCATGTGACTATTCTGTTTTCCCTAAATCCAATGCATGATCACAGATTGGAATTTGAGACTATATTTTACAACAGAACTTACAGTTTCTTATTGGCTCCTAGGACAGCCACATTAGAGCAAGGAATGGTCAAAATGTGGCCCGCAAGGTACATGTTGCCCCCCCATGCATCTTACTCCTCCCAGATTAAGAGGCTTATCACATGCTCTTAGCAAAGCTGGCACTGGGCAGCATGGAGCTGCCTTGCACCACACTCTTTGTCCACCTAGCCTAGTATTATCTACTTTAATTAGTACAGTTTCTCCTGGGTCGAAGGCAGGTATCCTCCCTGCCACTTGCTACCTGGGGCTCTTTCATAGTACACAATTACTGCACTATGATTCTAATGCCACAGCTGAACCATGTGGAATCCTGGGCTTTGTAGTTTGATGAACCACCAGAGTTCTTTGATTGAGAATTCTAATTATCCCTCCCTAATATGCAAATCCCAGGATTCCACAGGATGGAACCATAGCAGTTAAAGTGGAATCTTAGTGTTATCATTCTGTGATGCGAAAGGGCCTCTGGTCCTTTTCAAACTGGATATGCCAAAACCTGAGCCTAAGACCTTTCACGTAAAGGTGGGAACCATGCGATCCTTCAGATATTGTTGGACTGTAAATCCCAGCAGTCCTAGCCAGTAAAGCCAACGCTGAAAAATGCTGTGAGCTGAAGTCCAATAACGTCTGGAGGAATGCATGATTCCCAGCGCAGCTCTATGTGCAAAGCATGAGCTGTTCCACTGAACTAAGTCTTCTCCAAACAGGCCGGAGACTAGGCACATTTTTATCTGAGGTAGCAAAGCAACGCATATGTTATAAACCATGGTTTTGCAGACAGTGCTGAGTCTGGAATGATAGACTTTTTACTCTAACGTATGAATCCTGTAAAACTAACTCCCTAAGATCAATACTAAGAGCCACAAATGTGGGTTTGCAAATAAGCATGCGTGTTTTTTTTTTAAATAATTTTATTAAATTTCACAAATATAAAAAAAGGATTATTTGACTTGTACTTGTTACCTGAATTTTCTTCTGTTCTTCCACGCTGTTCTGGTCAACATTTCCCGCAGCTTAGTCCACTTGTTACATTAGTGTATCACAATAAATTGATTATCTCATCTGTTCGAACACACATTTCCTTCTCCTAACAATCGTAACATAGTCGTTCTGGCTAGACAGTTCCCAACCATCACTCTCTTCTGCTTAACTCAAATCATCCTGTTCCAAAATATTTCCATATCACTCTCTTGAAGCTTCTGTTTTCTCCTTACATATATATCTTCCCCCCCCCTTTAACTCTCCATTACCTACATCCCAAAATCTTAAAATTTTTAATTATTCCTGTCATTGTGTATCTGGCAGTCTGAGCAATTATTACTGCAACAGTCCCCCATCTTCTTACCCTAAATTCCATTGTACTAAAATGTCTTGTTTCTCCTTAAGTACTTTTTAAACCCCTTCTCCCATTCAGCAATATCACAATGTTCATATTCATGAAGTATATCAATATATCATCAATTACAAGCTTAATTAACAATGTCAAAATAAAAATCCATTTGTGTAATTCAGAAGCCTGTGCAATCGTCATCTTCCCGTTCCCCTCTCTCATCTGGTGCCCTGCAGCCCGGATATTCATTTGCAAATTCTCTGTACTCTTAAAGTCGCTTATATTCCAAGCTGCACCGCACCTAAGAGAGAGGGTATTTTACTCCACTTATCAAATCAGAATCCTGTGACTATATCCACTCCTTCCCCCCCTCCCTTCCTGGACTTTGTGGTCCGGAGTCTATTTCTGAATTTTCACTGTATTCTCCTAGTCGCTTAAGTTCCGAGCCGCTCCGTCCAGGAGAGTGAGGGTCTTTACTTGACTAACTTCCATCACAATCTCCCCGTTCCCCCCTCCCATCTTGGACTTTGCCACCCAAAATTCATTTCTGAAGATTATCTGTAGTTTCTTTGTCGCTTAAATTCCAAGCAGCTCAGTCCGTCGGAGGAAGGATCTTCCAATCAAGTCTCTTCCATCACAGGTTTCACAGTCTTAACCCTTGATATCACATTGTTTATATTACTGACAGTACATCACTTATAGTAAACTTGTTTGACATTGCTGAAATACACTGCCCCTTCTCAAATCCAGCACCCTGTGCCTTTATCCGCTTTATATTCCCTCCTCTCTTCTTGAAGCTGCCCGGAATTCATTTCAGAAGATTCATTGCATTTTCATTGTCCCTTAAGTTCCAGGCTGCTCCATCCATGGGAATGAGGATGTTTTGAATTAGATAACCTTCAGCACAGTCTCATAGTCTCAACAGTCCAAGAGAATCAAGAAACAAGAATCACTCCACAGGAATAAAAAAAGAGGGAGACGTGCAGCTCAATAGCTTTCAATCCCGAAATATTCCTCCAAAATCCAAAATCCAAACCCCTAATCCATGAATCAAATTCCAGATCTTCTCAGTCCAGCCAAAATATCGAAGTATTATACTGTAAAAAATTTAGTGTCCAAATGAAGATTATAACTCATTTGTAATCCATCAGTCCAAATGATCAATTATACGCCATCTTATACTTTAAGTCCCAATTATGATTCTTAAGTCTTTCTTTTTTCTTTAAAAAATATTAACTTCAATCCTCGTGAGTAAGCAGCACACCCAGCTAGCCTCTTCTTAAAATTCCAGCCGCCCCTTTAAGAAAAACTCCCAGCCATAACGAACTCACTCAGGCTCAGGGTCCCCTCCATTCTTTCGCTTCTGCCCACCGTTGCATGCCAGAACTGCTGCGATATTAACAGAAACGCGACCAGAACAGGTTAAATGACTCTTCTTAAATTCTTACATGTTGTTTGAAGTCTTCTTTTAAAAGTTGACTGCGGCGCTTGTGCCGCTCGGGCGGCGATCCCACTGGCTCCATCTTGGTCCTTCGACCCCCCTGGCGCTTTCCGCTCTCCCAGCCGGGCAGAGCAAACGCCGGTTTTGGGGTCCCCGTCGGACCCATTCCACACCCCTCGTACCGGAGGGGTGTTCTGCCGCCTCTATGGTGGCAAAAGAGGCGGCTGGAGTCCAGCGGGTGGCTGCTCGGAGCCGCGCCATTGCGCAGATTCAATCCGAGCTGCCACTCACGCCGGCCATGCAACCGGAAGGCCATAAGCATGTGTGTTTTGAGAGAGCAGCTGCCATAGCAGGAGACAAATCTATGCCTTCTCCATGCCATTATCACTGTGATTCTGCATGTGTGTTTAGAAGTAAGCCAGGAAGATGTTTACATAATCCACAGGAAGACTGAAAACTGCCTTAGCGATAGGTCTCAGTCTTTGTCCACCTAGTCCAGTGATTCCTACTCAGACTGGCAGCAGCTGTTCCATTTACCAGGAGGATTCTGCCCCCATCTGCTATTTGATCCCATTATGACAAATGGATGCTCTGGGGCCTTCTGCATAAAACAAAAACAAAACTTGGTGTTCTACCAGTGCTGAGCTATGGTTTCCTGATCTTCCAAACTGAGGCTACCAGAAACTGTGAATGTGTCCCTGGATGACAAATGTATAGGCAGAGTGGTCTATCACTGTTGAAGTCTGAACCAAAGTCCAAAAATGGGAGTGGGGGAGACAGGTACATTCTGGGATCTGAAGGATGTTAAAATTTTAAAGAGAGGTATTTCGTGTTCTCAATTTTTCTTGTGTTAATTATCTCCAGTCATAGCTCCCTGTTCTGAGACCGGGAATCAGCTGCCATGGAAACATTGCAAATGCCCTTTTCTTGCAGTTATTTCCTAAAACACAGTGGAAGAAAATCATCTCCTGGCAGTATTGTAAGAAATGTGACTTTGTCATTATCCCTCTCCTTGGTCACTGTGGAATTCTTTTGTGTACGTCTGCGTCTTGCGTGTATGTGGCTGTGATATTCAGATAAAAAGCTCAGAAGCAGGAGAGAGTTTAACCATATATGGACATGGACTCAAATGCCTGCCTTGTTGGGACAGGCTGTTGAAACCCCATGGTGCGATTGTCCATAAACCTGCAATCGCTTAAGGCTGGTATCTGATATCCTTCTTTTAGATACCAGCTTACAATTTTGAAAATTCAATAGAGTGAGATTATAGCATTTGTCTCTATTGGTATCTCAGAGTGTCCAGTCTCTGTCCTCTTGACTGTTTCATGCAGGAGCTGGTAACACAGACTTTCAGTAGCAGTCTCCAAAGGTAAATTCCCCTTTAAAAATAAGACACAGGGTGTCTGTCTTAAAACAGAATTGCACTTCTAAAATTCTCTTGGAAGGATGACTCTACTTTAAACCAAAGCAGGTACTCCCCATATATGATACAACACATAAATATTGATTTCTTAACACCACTTTACCAAAATTTAGTGCATCACCACTGGAGGGGGGCAGTAATGCAGCTCCTTGACCCCCCCCCCAAAGATGTCCACTCCTTCATCAATATCTAGGTACTAATCAAGGTGGCTTACAATCATCTAAAATCCCAGTCTAAGAAAGGATTATACATGCAGTATAAACATAAACAAAGCAAAGGTAAAACAAATCTTTCAGTAAAATTCCTATGTGGCAGGGAAGTCTGTGAAACGTCTTCAAAACACTTGACCATAGAGATACATGTTTATATTCTGTTGTCCTAGCTTACACACTGCTGCAAAGGACGTAATCACTAAACACTGAAAATTACCATTCAGCCATTAAGAAACTCGTCCATGGCAGCAGTTCACAAATTCTGTGTGCATCCATCCCACAGTTTTCATTATTCTCTTGATGTGCTTGGCTAATTTGCTTTTGATCATATCGTATTATCCACCATTCATCTCAGGTGCTGTTTATGAGTAGTAATTGCCCGACTCTAACTATTTTTGGTTATTACAGAGTTCTTTGGCTGTAAATCACAGACTATCCTTTGTTGTAAGACAATGACACTAAACTTTAAGACAGAGGAGAAAAGACTCTGCATGTCGGTAGCACCTAACCGAACCAGCCTCATATAGTACTTCAATTGAGTATTGCATTATGACTCCAAGAGACAATCAGTTACGGAAGCCCACAGGGTGAGCTTCCACAAAGCCACCCCATCTCTCAGCTTTAAAGGAAGACAATGGTAACCGTTCTCTGAATAAATCTTACGAAGAAAATACCATGACATCATAAATCATCATAGAGTCAACTTGGAGGCAGGTAACAACAACAAAGTACCCAATTACTCCAAGAACTGGGTGATGGTAGTAGGGAAATGGATAACCATGGTGTAATACTCTGTCTCAATCTAACTCAATAACCAGGCTTCACAGATGAACCCAGAAAGGTTTTATTAAAGATTAGATGTAGCACAGAGACACTGCTTTTGCTAGAAGTGAAAACGCATCACAGGTGTCAGTTTTAAGAACTCCCTGCTCCCCCTCCCAGAGGTTTCACATTCTTTCTCCCACAATATGAGGCAGGGCCAGCTTTCTAAAATGACCTTGGTTCCCAGACTCTAGCTTTTATAGCCCTCCCAACACCCAAACAGCAAAGCTGTCAAAGCACTATGGCAACAGAGCAGCTAAACAGGCTAACTAGAGTAACAGGGGAGCCTAAGTTGGTGGTCCATCTGCCATGGCTACAAACTTATCTTTGTCAGGTATACCCTAACAATTTCAGGCAAAAGTGGTGCACCATTCAGGTCCCACAGATGAGAAGAAATGTAGCTTTTCTATAAGAGGAAAAGGTTAAAAAGCGATGGGAGATAGGAAACCTGATATGGAATTCTTCCCTAACATGGTCCTTTCCAGAAGTGCTAGGCAATTCCCACTGTTGTGACAGCTGGCATCCAACACAGCTAGAGACTACCATGTTGGAGAAGATTGTGATATGGTACAGAGCAATGTACCAGGCAATGAGCTGAACAAAAAAAATCACAATCAAACTTATTTTACTTTCAGTGACATTCTGCAAGCTACAGCTAGGATCCAACTGTGTGCATGCATGGAGGGATATGCACATGCCTGCTTATTTGAACATTAGACGCTGCTTGATGCTGCATCACAAACTGTTTTGAAACTCATCTCACCTTCAAAACTGCCTTGCTGAATGGTATGACTGCGTTCTGACAAATGGAGGTTCTTGAAATGGCTTGTACATTTCTTTGGATCTTGGCCTAGGCCTTTAGATTAATCTCAAGACAGAGTTCAGTAAGCAAACAAACAAATAAGCAAACAAACACACAAATAAATAAATATAAAAATAAAAAATCCTTCAACATGTATGCATCCACTAGAAAACACAGAGCGGGCCTGAAATGTTTTGCTACCTAAGGCAAAGGAAAAAATAGCATCCTTTTCCATTCCATATACAGAAGTTGAAAAGTCATGCTAGCTAACAGG
This sequence comes from Cyclura pinguis, assembly GCA_030412105.1. NCBI lineage: Eukaryota > Metazoa > Chordata > Lepidosauria > Squamata > Iguanidae > Cyclura > Cyclura pinguis. The sequence goes on along the minus strand of CM059602.1, from coordinate 28,028,254 downwards.
GGGAGGGGGAGGGGGAATGGGGAGGGGGGTATCATGGCTGTCTGACACAGATACAGTTCAAACATCTTGCTGCTACTCTCCATCCCCTAGGATAAGCTGCTTGAGGAGGGTGCCTCACTCTGCCTAATGGTAGAGCCAGTCCTTAGGGAAAGAACATGGAGATCCACTTTGTCTTTAACACCATTTGTATCAAACACAGCTAAATTCAAATGGCTTTGTAACTCTGCTGTGAAACAGGAAATCCACAGGAAATCTTACCTGTGTGGTGCCATTTGTTCAATAGGGATCTTTAGACAAGCAACTTTATCTTAATTTTGGCTGCCGTACCTGCCAAGTGGAGCTTATAACAATGAGTTCCTTGCAAGCTTGTTGTTAAGGCAGGGACAGATATCTGCAGAGGGCTGGAGGGCTGTTTTTGGCTCCTCCTAACCTCATGTGGGCCTTCTCTGATGTAGCACCTCAGTTGTGGAATATCTTTCCCTGAAAAGCTTGAATTGTGCCAAGATTGATGTCATTCTGTAAAAACATGGCTCTTTACTAAGGTCAATGAGACCTAATTTCACCAATATCTGCATATGTGCATTGTTTTAAACTATTTTAAAACTGCTTTAATTGATTTAAACTGACTTCTTTGAACTTGTCCAATTGTTTTATATTTGTTTAGTCTGTCTAAACTACTCTTAATTTTAAAAATATTTTGAATTGTTTAAATTTATTTTACTGCATGACAACCTAAGATTGGTAGAGATACAGCAGTACATTACTATTTAAACAAGCATTCATGCAACATTCAACATTCTGGAGCACTGAAAACTTCCATTTTCCATCCTCAAAATTACACTCTTGACAGTGTGACCTGCAGCTCACCATCTTTCATGAAAACCATGAAGACCAGGCTCCAGTGGCTGGGAAACCTTCCTACTGCTAAGGCAAAATACCCTCCAACACTTCACAGATGAAAACTGGCATGCACGTGGCCTAGCAACATCATAGTGTGGTCAAGATGACCACAGCTATTAAAGAGGAAGAATATACAAAGTAGGTGAGACTACAGCACTTTGCTTTTGCCTGAGCTTACTGAGAAGGACAAGATTTCACTCCCTCCTTTCTTCTCCTTTTTCACCTGCTGAGTTAATTGAGTGCAAACTAATTTTGCAGTATGAACTCAGTTTGCAGAAACAAAAGTAAGCAGAGGACGAACAGGGAAGGTAGGAGGAGGAAAGAGAAACTAGGACATTTTAAAACAGCTGAAAAAGTGGGACAACAGACGATTAACTGGGATTGCCTTGACCATACTGCAGCAGTTGGAAGGTATGTGTCTTGCGGCTCACCAGCTTTCTCGAAAACCATGAAGACTAGGTTTCACTGGCTGGCAAACCTTCCTGTTTCAAAGGCAGACAATGAAAATGGGATGCGGGGTTGGGGGCTTATCAAGCCCATTTCATTTATTTGCCTGGTTTGCATCACTAATGCAAACTCTGCCTTTCACCTCAATGTCAAGGCAATAAGATTTTGGTTTTTTTTTAAAGATGTAAATAAAACTAAAGTTGTATGCTAACACAGGCCCTTTCCACATGCTATCTTTTCACAAAGTCATCTAGTGGGGATCCCAGAAGTGGTTCTGCCAGGAGGGGAGCGCGATGGCAGTGCTCCCCTCCACACCAGCTGGCTCCTTGTGCAAGGGAGCATGATGGCCACGCCTCCTCCTTCCACAGTGTAGCTGGGTATTTTCCCAGGCTGCACTGGGGGCAGGAAGTGCAACCATCACGCTTCTACAGTTTCTGCAGGACAGGTAAGTGCAAGATGGGTGCGCAATTGTGGCTTTAATCTGCAATCATGCTGCCTGGGGATGGGTGAAGGATGGGACCACCATGATGTCATGCAGAAGCATCGTCGCATCCCATCCTTCTCTCTGCTGCAGAAACAATTAACCAAATCATACTGAAACATAATGAATTAAACACACATGAAAATCACATCAGTAAAAAACTGCATTGTCTATCTACAGCACCTACTTGCCCTTCTTTGGCAGTCAATCATTTGCCAAAAACCTCCCTGAATTGAAAAGAAGTACTAGTGGAAGGACAACAGTAAGGGGCTCAGACTGACCTCACATGAGGTCCACAGCTTGGGAGCTGACACCGAAAATGACGGGAGCTTCTGTAGCTGTATTTGACTTAATAAGTGACAAGCTATCCAAGGTCATTTGTCCAACCAGCCTACCACTGCTGAAACTCTGAATGACTCTCCTACCTGATCCTCTTAACAGGAGATGCCAGGTATTCAACCTGGCTGCTACTAACCTTTTTTTTGTCCCGCAACCCGATTCCCTCAGAGATACATGCCTCAACAATCAGACTAACAAGACCAGATTTACCTTCCAATGACCAATTACAAAACAAACACTATAAATCAAGAGGCATGGGTGCGGAAAAGTATATGCTGTGACAAACAGACATCATTCACCATTTGAGGGAATGCCTCTTCTAAATATGTGCTAAATATTATTGCCTAGCTTGACTCCAAGTCTGCCACTCAACACAATGTTTCTTCAGTTCAACAATCATCCATAGTCAAGTAGTGTAGTTTTGGACTCCTTGTGCTTTAGCTCTCCACTTCAGTGGGCCATCTATAAAAGGGGAATTATTCTGACTTCACGTGGCTGTTTGAAGGCAAAGCTATTAAGTCTGCAATTTATACTTCCTTCCTTTGGGGTAAATTCCACTGAATTCAGCCGAACATGTAAATCATACAATGAAACAGGCTGCTAAGTCTGAAACGTACCATGTTAACTGTGCTTTCGTAGGCCAGAGCCTATTTGGGCAGATGCATGAAGTGGATAGGTAGCCTGAACGGAGTTTTGAAAAATTATTTTTTTCAAGCCTATAGCCGCTATGTTGCCTGTGGAACTCTGGCAGCCACAGTCCAAAAAAGTAATTCTTCCGAGCTCTTGGTTCGTATATGTGCCTTCAAGTCACCCATTGAGTTAATGGTGACTGCATGAATGTCATAGGGTTTCCTTAGGGAAGGAATACTCAGATATGGTTTTGCCAGTTCCTTTCTCTGAAATACAGCCTACAGCATCTGGTATTCATAGGCAGTCTCCCATCCTAGGACTAACCAGAGTTAACCCTGCTTAGCTTCCAAGAATAGATGGGATCTGGCACCTTCAAGATATTTAGATGGCTGGGTTTGTATATACAGAGAAGATTGAGGAAAGAGGAGATGGAAATTGTTTTTACTACAAACTGCTAAAAAGCTAATAAGCTGTTTGGAAATATTTGGCAAATGTGGGTGCTACAGCACTCTTTCGTCTTTACGCATTTAATCTTTCTCCCTTTCTTCTTATTTTTTTTTAAATTAAAATCCCCACTCTTCATTTTATTTCCTGTCTGCCATTTGCGTAGCACTTTGAAACTCCAGCTGATCACTTATGCTGACAGGTCTTAACTGGGATTCATATGCAGTTTGCTGTGGGTGGCAGCAGGGTGCTTCTGAAGGCCTGAAAGGTGTTATGTCTATAAAGATGGCACTCCTGTCACCAGCGTCAGTGATGAAAAGCATAAGCTTTTTCATTTTGAGATGTTTTGCAATAAGTGGTAGAGGAAAATGCCAGTGCTGTTAAGGGCCTTTGAAATTCAAATCTTGGTTACAAAGCACAACCAGAAGAATTCAAAAGACCCCCCCACACACACTTTTTTTAATGGTTGATGATCTCCTTCGATATTGAACTACTTGAAACCAGCTCCAAATATTTTCTAAACTGCTGTTTAAATAAGCCAGCCAAAAGTACTTTTAACAGATTTTATTGGAATGCAGCAATGATATGTCCTGAAGGTAACTTTCCTATTGACTTTCATGAAGTGTGAAATATATTCTGCACATGGTTGCAGGTACTATGGCTTGGGCAAAAACAACTGCACATGCTCTTCCATGTGAATGCCTGAGATTTCTTTTTTTTTTCAGGAATTTTTTATTAATTTTCAAGAAACATAAAAGCATATAAAAACACAAATATATATATCATTATTATCATCTTTCCATCTTCCCCCGCTTCTATATATCAAAAATTATCCTGTTGAATCCTTCTTCTCCCTTATACATAATCTTTGTCAAATACCTCGCCATACTTAATCTGCAAACATTTACATATTTAACCAAAGCATTACTCTTTTCCATTCTCTTTCAAAATTCTGAACCATTTTATTCTTAAGGAAATATGCAAGTTTTTCAGTCTCTACCATGTCTAACATTTTTAATTTCCATTCATCTAATTGAATATCTGTTTTATCTTTCCAGTGTTGTGCATAGGTCAACCGTGCTGCTGTAATCAAATACAATAATATCTTCTGTTATTTTCTAATCTCCCAGTTCTGACCTAATATATTCAATAAGTAAAATTCTGGTACCATTTCAAAATTAACTTTACAAATTTTTTGAATTTCATCATGAATTGCCTTCCAAAATTTCTTAGCCTTTGGGCAGGTCCACCATGTATGAAAAAAAGTCCCCACCTTTTCCCCACATTTTCAACACTTCGCATCTCCATTTTTTGTTATTTTTTGAAGTTTTTCTGGAGTCATATACCACCTATGCAACATTTTATAGTAGTTTTCTCTTAAATTTAAATTTGGAGTAAATTTTATGTCTGTTTTCCATACTTTTTCCCAGACATCTAACTCGATTGGACGACTCACCTATATTTTGAGCCCACTTAATCATTGACTCTTTTATTGAATCAGATGCAAAATCCTTTTTTAATAATAATTTGTAAAATTTTGAAATTCTCTTCTTTTGATGTTATTTCAACAATTGATCTAGTTCATTTTCCTATCTTTCAAATCCATATAATTTTTGGTCCATTTTGTACCTTTCTTTCAACTGATGCCAGGGGAACCAGTTTAATTCATGTCCTTCAGCTTTTAACTCTTCTATTGACTACATTTTTGGATTGTCTCTTTCCCCGTTTTAATATATCTTGATAAGTCAATAACTTTCCTTGTTTCATCGCTGTAATCTTATAAGCTTCTTGGGGGGATGTGCAAGTTGGGAGTTTTATACAATATTTCTGTTTTATTTGAAGCAAGATCTTTAATAAAGTTTTTCGGATGCAATGATTATAAAGTTTTTTGGATGCAACGATTAAAATACCTGAGATTTCTGAATCTCATATGATCTGTAGATCCCCACACCTTTCCCCTGCCCCAGCAGGTTCCTGAGACTCTGGTGGTTCTCCAGAAACAGGCATAGCATTTCTGATTTCTTTACATGGGTGTCAAAGCTGGATGGCGAAGAAAGCTCTGGTCTCCAGAGTCAGAGTTTGCGCATGCACACATAACTGCTGCTGTGCCCCTTTCATTAGGGATGCGGTAGTGGGGGTATGTGTGCACACCCAAATTGCTGCCTTGTTTGCAAATGAGGGAGCAGTTTCAGCATCTGCAACCCCTCTGCTGCCATGTACCTGATGCTTCTGTTGGTTGACAGGCAGCAAGGTTCATGGACACCCTGTGGTAGCCCCTCGCATCCCCATGATCTCCAGGTTAAGAACCACTGAATTATGCCATAATTATGCCAATATGAAAGCCAGTGTGGTGTAGTAGGTTGAGTATTGCACTACCATGCTGGAGGCCAGGGTTCAGTCACCTGCTCAGCCATGGAAACCTACTGGGTGACTTTGGACATGTCACACTATCAGCCCCAGAAAACCCTGTGATTCACCTCAGGGTTGCCATAAGTCAGAAATGACTGAAAGGCATACAACAACAACAATGAATTATGCCACTTACTTCAAAATGTGGTAGGACAGTCTAGCTGTCTGGTCAACTGAGTAGGGCCCCAGACTTCTGCCTCAAAGTGCTGCCCTAACAGCACAACTAAAAAGTGGTAAAACCAAATAGTGAATATGCTCTATAGGTTTTTGCAATCCGACTCACACCACAAGCAGAGCCAGCATGGTGTAGTGGTTTTTAGCGTCCAACTATGACTCTGGAGACCAGGATTGGAATGTCCGCTTGCCCATGGAAACCCACCGGGCAATCTTGGGTAAGTCATACTCTTTCAGCCTCAGAAAAAGGCAAAGGCAAACCCCCTCTGAACAAATCTTGCCAAGAAAACTCTGTGATAAGCTCACTTTAGGGTTGCCATATATCAGAAACAACTTGAAGGCACACAACAGTATAGCCACACAATAAAGTGATGCACACACACGTGTGTTGTTGTCTTTACATCAGCATATGAAAGTCCCCTTGCTGTGTTAAAAAAAAAAAGCAGGAGATTAAAAAATAGACTGTTGCAAATTTACTCCCAGGATGCAAAGCATAAAGCTGTACTGTTAAAAATGTGTAAGAACTGCCAAGTTGAAAACAGTGAATTACGCAAGTAGGAAAGAACAGATGTTTTTGCTGTCTCTGCTTTCATACTCTTTGATACAAATGTTTTTCTCCCTGAGTTGTATAATTCCAAGCTGCAGGTGAACATTTGGAATGTTCCCCTACAAAAAATTTGTCACTAAGCATAATGAAGCAAGGGTGGGACTCGGCAACCATTGGGATCACTTCCAACCTTCAGATTCTACGTCACAGTGAAGGCCAGGCTGATATCTCCTCCTTAATGTGCAAACTTTTCATGAGGGTACATCCAAACATGTAGTCTGAAGCTTGATACGGTATAATTCAGGAACAGCTTTCCAGAGCTTGGAACGTTACTTTTTAAAAACAAGTTGTTACTGGTTGCTCAGTACTTTTAGAAGTACCTCAGTAAACATTGCTTACTGCCTGTTATTAAAAGAATAACCTGCTACATTGTGTGTTGCTATCACATTACTTTTTGTTCTTTTTGAATTACTTTAAAAAATACAGTTTAAAATACCTAGCCCTAGCCAGGGGAGAGCTTTGTCTGTCAGATGTATGGGCAGATTCTGAAACAGTCATGTATTCATACATCCAAGTTGCCCCAACTCCTCCAAAATGACCCCTTATAAAGTTTTTGGAGGAATAATTAATTGTTACTTGCAAACTAAAAAAATAAACCACATTAATGGTCACGGTATTACTTTTTTAAAAATAATGACACTGAAAATACTGCAATCTGAAAATTAATGTATCTCAGGAAACATAGTGATATGTTGTTTTCATTCTCTAAGCTTGACTACCACCTGATTCTGTTAACTGTAGAAACTAGGGATGGCATGAATCCAGAATTTTCTGAATCTGGATCCAAATCCCTGGAAGTGTCTGGGAAGCCACGAATCTCGAATCTTTCAAATCCTTTTTTAAAAAAAGGGTTTGAAAAGCAACTTTTTAAACTTTTAAAAACTTTTTTCAAACAGAAATTCTTTTTTAAAAACCTATTTTTTGGTTGGTGGATTTGAAAGATTCAGTTTGTCTATTTTTGCACAGGGATTCAGATTTGCAAATCTGAAATCCTTGCTGAGGGTTTTAAGATTTAGTTGACCCATCCCTAGTAGAAACTGACCAGCAAAGACAGATTCTTAAACACCACTATCATAACTGGGGTGAATAGTTTTAGAACACCTAGATCAGGAAAAATCAATGCCAAGAAATGAATGAAATTGAAACTTCTAGGGAAGAGCTGCTCAGAGCTGGCTCTAAATTACAAAGTACTGTATGCTCTGAATTAAGAAAGTGTCCTTTCAGTGGCGGAGCTTGAAGTGTGGGGGGGGGGGCAGGAGGGCGGGTTACAGCACAAAGGGCGTGGCCACTGTGTGCGGGGGCGTGGCTGAGGTGTGTGGGGCATGGCCAGGTCATGTGGGGGCGTGGCTACAGGCTGGAATGCCCCAAAAACATTGCTGCCCGTGGCGAACCGTCTCCCTGCCCTCCCGTCCCTACAAGACTGTGTCCTTTGCTACATTGCTTTGCCCTTGCAAGCTTACCTGGGGGAAGCAGCAATGCTCTGAGCAGAACTAAGAGTCTGGGAACCACTGCTGAAATTTTGCACAATATCTTCCAAAATTCAGAGCCCTATGAGACGTGACAGTATCTCTCCAGCTGTCTGAGAGTGACCAGTACTGGCATCATAACTGGTTGCTTAAGTTTAATCTTGCACTCAATAGATGAAAATTCTTTGGCCCATTAGATGGCTTGTACATCAGATCCCTTAAATCTCCAGCTGACCATACAGAATGTGGCTGATGGGAACAGAAGTCCAAAGTATAAGAAGAAATGAAAGTTTCTTACTATTGTCGTACATCGTGATAAATGGAGACTAGAAGCATTAAAGGGCTGCTACTACAATGTTTTCTAACAGTTGCTATGTTGCAAAATGTGATCATGACACTACTTCTTGGAGGACGAAAGGAAACCGAAGACAAACCACAGAAAGGGCAACACAGTGGGCCTTTAGTATTCACTAGGTTTTGGTTCCAGGACACTCCATAGATACCAAAATTTGTGGATGCTCAAGTAATGGTGTAGTAAAATTGTTTCCATTACATAAAATGTCAAAATCAAAGTTTGCTTTTTGGATGATGATGATGATTTATTTTATTTTTTTGGAATCTTGTCAAGCCATGGTTGGTTGTATCCATGGATACAAAATCCGCAGACATGGAGGGCCCATGGTATTTAAAAGAGAGAGTTTTATATTACTGCCCTTGGATGATCTTTTTGGCATGCTCTCTGTCACTTTAGGTGGGGTAAGAAACAGCCTCTGAGGCAATCACAAGCAATTTTCAGGTATTTGAATATACCACTATCCCAAGGTATGTCCATATGTTTGGCAGACAAACCTTCCTCCTACCTAAATCCAGATTTCACCCTGCACTCCGTTAAAAGATAATGAGTTCAGCTCCTCAGTTTTTAAGAGTCGTGGTAGTGATTTTCTGATTCCTCTTTCCAATTTGCTAGATTGCTGCAGCTGTTGAGAGCATATGTCATACGTGAGGAAAGGTTCTCTGCAAGATGAAATAGCTCTGGAACTGTGGGCATCTCTTGCAAACCACACTTGTTTCCTGTAGACATGTGAGTGTCTGTAAAAGGGCTATCATCTCTCAAGAAAGACAGTAGCAGGGCGAGTCCTTTTGCTTCTTTGAGAGCACATTAGAAGGTGATAACTGTGCCAATCCAAGTTAGTTTGCTTCCCAAAGCATGGCAGCACTGAATGATGCTTTCTCCTCCATTCTGGGGCTAACACTTTAAAGGTCTCATGGCATCACTCAGATGTCAATTACGGCTTTTCTCTGCATGACATAGTTAACTTTGGCTGGAAACAATGACTCCCTTTTCCAGAAGATTCAGACACACAGGGCCTTTTTGCACTACACTGGTATAGTGCGATTTTTCCACTTCCAACCTCCTGTGGAATTCTGAGGTTTGTAGCTTACCGAGGCCAAAGAGCTCTCTGGCTGAGGATTCTAAATGTCCATCCCTAAACTGCAAACCCCAGGATTCCACAGAATGTTGAAAGCAGAATAATAGCACTATAACAGTATAGTGTGGAAAGGCCCACAAACTTAAACCTAACATTGAGTGAGAAAGAAATAAACAAGATAAAGAAATAAACAAGACAAAGCGGCTTTCTAAAATTGTCAAGACTCATCTCAGTTCTGTGATAGTTTTGGCAACACAATCCTTACCAACTTTGACCATATCTCCTTTTTCAACATGGCTACCAAGGGCCGAGATCCAAACCCAGAGGATTCTGAAGGATGCCGACTGGAATAGGATACAAAATACTCCCCCTGTCCCTGTCATGTTTACTTGAAAGCAAGTCCCACTGAGATCAAAGTGGCCTGTCTTACTGAAGGGTGCTTAATATGTGTATGCCCTTCTTTAGCCATTTCCGCACTACACTATTATAGTGCTATTATTCCACTTTCAATATCCTGTGGAATTCTGGGGTTTGTAGTTTATTGAGGCCAAAGAGCTCTCTGGCTGAGAATTCTAAATGCCCCTCCCTAAACTGCAAACCCCAGCATTCCATAGGATGTAAACAGTAGAATAACAGCACTATAGTAGTGCAGTGCAGAAATGGCCTAAGCCACTTGTTATCTTATGGTGACCCCATGAATTTCATAGGGTTTTCTTAACAAGGAATACTCAGTGGTGGTTTTATCCATTTCTTCCTCTGAAATACAGCCTGCAGCACCTGGTATTCATTTGCAGCCTCCCATCCAAGTGCTAACCATAGGTGACCCTGCTTTGTTTCCAAGATCAGATAGGATCTGGTGCCTTAGGATGCTTATTACCACAATCTAAATTACACTGGATCAGGTGCCTTTGGAACAGGACCATTTTGCTGTTACCTGATAAGGTAACAACAAAGACAGAAGAAGAAGAAGGTGGGAGGAGGAGCAACAACAAGGGGGAAAAAAAGCAGCATGTATAAACTGTTGCCTTGTCCTGTAAATGACCTTGTCTCTTGAAGGACGGTTTCCCCCTCCTTTCTACAGAAATGTTCTTTCTCATGCTCATCTCTACTACCAGTCAAATGTGGTTATTTATATATCCTTCTGGATCGCTGGGTCATTTTATGCACATCAAGTCAGCCTGGGTTCTTTTAGCTACACCAGGCATTCCTACTGAATCCTTGAATAAATCATGAATACCAGATACCATAGAATAGTAATTAATATTCTGAAGGCTACTTGCTGAGTTCTCCTGGGCTGGGAATCTTTTTTTCTCTTCTTCTTCTTTGTTTTCCTTATATAGAATTTCCAGTGCAAAGGATAAACTTGCATTTGTACATAAAACAAAAACAAAGGACAAGAGAGCAAACACTTTAAATGCAGACCTTGTTTCTTTGGAAAAGACAAAAGACAAGTGAAACATTGTGTGTCCCCCCCCACCAAGTGCCTATACTACCTTAAAAAAACAAAACAAAACTCTAAACTATAGACCTCTCTCCACATGCCTGGGTTTGACCTTCATGAATTTGATTATTTGCAAGGTGAGTGTGGGCCTCCCTCACTTCTCCTCCTCCTTTTCTCTTGCCTTTTGGTGGGCATCCATGCCTTCCTTCTCTACATCCAGGAAAAGGCAAAGAAAAGGGAAGGGGAAGCACTGTGTGCAAGGAAGGAAGAAGCAACCATGCCTTCTTCCTCCCATTCCCTTGCCTTTTGCCCAGGTGTGGAGAACATGTGCTGGGGCAAAAGGCAAGGGAATTGGGAGGAGGCACACATGCCTCTCCCCTATTCCTTGCCTTTTGCCCAGGTATAGAGAAGGAAGGCACACATACCAGGGAAAAAGGAAAGGGAATAGGAAGGGAGAGCCCCAGACGGAAATGGAAAAGGGAACGTGGGAAGGGAGTGTTATTTCTGGTTCTTCTACTTTCATGAGGGTTCTGCACTCTGAACCCCAATGAAGGTGGAGGGGCCACTGTATATTTGCAGCTATCCCCCCCCCGCCGTATTCGCAACCATGCCTTTATCAAATTCCCTTTCAAAGTTGCTCAAGGTGGGAGCCATTACTATATTATGTGGTAATTAAAATTAATCAAACCAACAGTAAAATTACTTTTTTGAAAGACTGCAACTCCCAGAATCCCTCACAGCATGGGCAATGGCCATGATACCTGGGTGATTATGGAATGTGTAGTCCAGAATGTAATGTGTTCCAAGCTCTGATTTTAACTTTCCATTGGATGTAAAAGTACCTTTTTTTATCTGACCTGCATCGCCTACTATTCAGCTTTATTAGATCACCCTGGGTGCCAGTATTGTGAGAGAAGGAGAAAAATCTTTCTGCATCCATGCACAATTCTATACATCCCAGCCATGCCCCCTCCACTTTCCTTTCCTCTAAACTAAAAAGCCCTGAATTGTCTAACCTTTCCTGATAGAGAAGTTGCTTCAGCCCTTAAATCATGGCTGTATCCACATTGTGCAATCATAGCAGTTCAATACCATTTTAACCATAGTCTCATCCCAGAGGATGTTGGGATCTGTAATTTAGTGAGGTGATTCCCTCTTTTTCCTTCCGTCCTTCCTTCCTTCCTTCCTTCCTTCCTTCCTTCCTTCCTTCCTTCCTTCCTTCCTTCCTTCCTTCCTTCCTTCCTTCCAGAGAGTGCTAATCCACTCCCCTGAGCTGTAGCAAGAAACCTTACCTGATTAAGCCACAAATCCCAAGATTACATAAACTGGAGCCAGGGTAGTTAAAGTGGCATCAGACTGCTATAACTGTGCTGTGTGGATACACTCCACACAAGAAAGAATATAAGAAGAGTGCATTGTATCAAAGCACGTCCTAGCACCATTTTTTTTTTTTTTTTTTTTTTGCTAAGATTCCTTCACTACAGGAAAAAAAATATGTGGCAAGCAAGTCCTCACAAGGGTTTTCTTCTCCAGAGATGGAGTGTTAATGATATAATAGAGTTCTTTAGAGCAATAGGAGATAATGAAACTTTGAAATGGTAATGTCATGGTGCATAAGAAGCCAGCTTTGATGTTAGGGAAATTCAAGGAAAGAGATATGCAAACTAGGGTCTCTCCGGGTTTCTTTTCTCCAGTCTAGCTCGCAACTAGAGTGATGTGGATGACCGTGGGCATGCAGGTCGCCCACAGCAGTAAAGTATGGGACTTACGTGAGCTTCTAATAAAGTGCTGCATCTTTGCTTATTCTGTCTCATGTTGCCCTCTGAACATTAGGCAGCACTCAGCAAAGTCATTTTTTGTAGGACAATTCCCTGATTCCCCAGACAGACAGTGTCCATGCTAGCTGTGGGATTTTGGAGTTTATAACCCAAAAAAGAAATTTGCTGAGCTCTGGAATCAATGTTGCTAGGGTTACTAGAGTGAAAACAGAAGATGGCTCTTTTTCCTTTAATGGCTACATAGACAAGAGAATTTCAGCAGGTGTTACTTGTCAAACAGCCAGTTAATTAATATTATATTTATATATATTCTGCGTTCCCAGTCTGGGAATCAGTGTGGCTTACAACAGTTATCTAAATATGACACATCTAAATATGTGTGTGTATGCCTTTAAGTTGCCTGTTAATTTATGTACCAAATAACAGAAGTTAAAAATATTATCAAACTGTCCATAAAATTAAAATCAGTTAACATAGCTATTAAAAACAACAAATAAACCAAACACAGATGGACAGTACAGCACAATCCTGCAAGGCCTAGTCCCCTTGCGCAGGTGATCTTTGAAGGCCTGGCAAAATAATTTTTAAAAAAATGTGTTCACCTGGCTGCAGACAGAGAGCAAGGAGGGTGCCAGTCTAACCTCTGTCAGAAGGGAGTTTTACAACCTGGGAGCAGTCACTGAGAAGGCTTTTTCCCATGTTCCCACCAGATGTACCTGTGAAGGCAGTGGGACAAAGAGAAGGCCTGCTGCAGAGGATCTCAAAATATGAGTGATGGAGGGGGCACATTCATACATACCCCCTGGACCTCAGCCTTAGAGGGCTTTAAAGGTCACAACCGGCACTTTGAATTGTACCCAGAAATTAGCTCTTACAACAAGGGGTTGTGTGCTCCTTGTACCCTGTTCCAAAAAGCAAAACTTGCTGAAATCTCCTCTTCTACACAATTACTAATGCATTTCAAGTTTTCATTGTGGCAGCCCTAGCCATTTTACTGCCTAGGACTGAATGCCTTATTCCTAGAATGACAAACACCTGGAAAGTACCATGTACTGTTTAAGATTTGCAAAATGTGTTTACGTAGGGGGATGAGGCTAGGTGTGGGGGCAAGATATGCTTTTGGCTTGTACCAAGAACCTAATTTGACACAGTCGCAGATTTAACAGGGCCTAAATATCTCAAAGGCACCAGATCCCATTTGACCTTGGGAAGCTAAGCAGGCTCAGCCCCAGTTAGTACTTCGATGGGATACTGCCAGGTACTATCTGGTGCTTGTAAGGCTAGATTTCAGAGGAAGAGGCAAAACCACTTCTGACTATTCCTTGCCTAAGAAAACTGCATGAAATTCATGGGATCACCATAAGCTGCCAGACGACTTGAAGGCATGTACACACACACATACTATGGCTAGAAAATCTAAATAAGATCCTTTGATTTTAATGGAGCTTACATTTCATTAAAAGTGTGCACTATGTTGTAATGTAACTGGTGCTTAACAAAGTGTAATGTTTATCTTCATGCTTGTGAATTAATCTGCACACACAAACGAGAAATGTCACCCTTGCTGCTTCTTATACTGTCCAAGGTCTTTAACCTTCTGCACAACGGCAAATGTCATGGGCATCGAAACGAAGCAGCCAGGATTATACAATCTGAGCATGTTCCTCTAACTTGTTCAGCTTTTGTTGTAAACTTCACAGGGGACTGCTTTAACAACAACCAAAAATCCACAAATGGCTTCAGATAATTCCTTCTTATTCAAAGAGAATCCTTCCTTCCATTTAAAAGGAGAATCCCCTTTGTTTTCCCTTAATATTGACTATGGCGATAAGCTTTTGCTTTGTCCCTTAGGACTGTACCTCTGTCTGCATTCACTAAAGTCGATAAAGCTGAAAAGAGGATTACAGGTAGATAGACTCAGTCAAAGAAGCCACAGCACTGAGTTTGCAGGATCTTAGCAGAGCTGTTATTTATAGGGTCTCCTGGAGATATCCCCTTCATAGCTCACCACAAGTTGAAGCCAACTTGACAGCACAAAACAACTGCATTCACCTTCATTATCATCTGCTTTGATTTCCATCCACATCACTTTGTCTATGATCGCTACAGACTTTGATTGCCAATAACATACCCTCCAAATGTCCCAATTTGCCAGGGACAGCCAATATTAATCCTTCATTGTCCCACTTCTTCAGCTGCATTTAAAATGGCTGACTTTCTCCTCCTCCCACTTTCCCCCTTTTTCCCCAGCTTACTTCCACAGCAGCAAACTGAGTTCAAAGACCAAAAGTAGTTTGTACTCAATTAATTCAGTGGGAAGAAAAAGGAGAGGGGGAGACCAAATCTTGCCTGTACCAGTAGGCTCAGGCAAAAGCACACTGCTGCAGCATTACACAGCTTGTCACTAATACTTTTTGCCATCTCATCCACACTTTGATGTTGCTTAGCTATATGTACCCTGGTTTTCTTCTGTGGAATATTGGAGGGTATCTGATAATACCATGCTTCTTCATCTGTTTAATTTTAATGGACATCCTTTACTTGGTGATAAGATCTCTACAAGCAGGACCTGGAAAACTTGGACAATCAAGTCTTTTTACAGGAAGCAAGAGGAAAATCCTGTTACTCTTTCTCCAGATGGAGGAGAACTAAAATATTATGTGCATCATAGAGCAATGGTAGTTTGTGGACTGAGTGATGGGGAGGGACTAGCCTCTTATGCCATATTTTGTGGTGTATGCCCCAAAGTCATTTCTGACTTATGACTTATAAGGTGATCTTATCATGGTGTTTTCTTGTCATATAATATTTTTCTGTACAGTGGCCCCTCCATTTTCATGAGGGTTCAGGGTGCAGAACCCTTGTGAAAGTGGAAAAATCATGAATAACTCACTCCTGCACTCCCCCTCCCATTCCCTTGCCATTTTCCTGAGCACATGTGCATTCGTTCTCCATGCCTGGCTAAAAGGCAACTGAAATGGGGGAAGTCTGCATGCCTTTCCACCAATTCCCTTGCCTTTTGCTCTGGCATGGAGAAGGAAGGCAGGCGTGCCTGGGCAAAAGGCAAGGGCATGTGAGAGGGAAGGCGTGTGTGTGCCATCCTTCTCTGAATGCTGTGCTCCTCCCTTCCACTCCCTTCCCTTTTGGCTGGGTGTGGAGAAGGAAGGAAAAGCATGCCTGGGCAAAAGGCAAGGGAATGTGAGGAGGAGAAGAGGGGGAAAGCACATGCACGCTTCACAAATAATCAAATTCATGAAGGTCAAACCTGCAAATGTGGAGGAGGGAGGACTGTACAGCATTAAACAGCTTCTTATTTTGTAGGTTTCTCCCTTCTCAGATTAATTTACTGAATCTGAAATGCCCACCTTTGAAATCAGTCTGCCTCCTGGAATAACCGCCATTACATCTGTCTAGTTATTTGGACTTTCCCCTCCCCTTTTTCCTTCTAATCACCCCCATGCAATTTTGTACCATCTAAATATAAGGACAAGTTCTAAAGAACACCAGAGCTCACTCTGTTGGTGATACTTTAGTGATCCAAGTAAGATTATAACACCTTGGCTTTTGTTTCTGTTCATGGATCACATGGCTGTATTTTGTTTGTTTATTTGCATTTTCATCTGGCTTTTTTCCTAGAAGCCATTAGTGTTTCTCTGGAGATGCAATTCCTGTTTTTCAGTTTCCAGAGGAAGGGTATTCTTGTTACCCTGTTATAGCAGAAACAAGACAGTGCTGCTGTCCTGCACCCATCCCAGCAGCTGCTGTCTCTCTTTGCCTAATGGTAGGGTTGGCCCAGATAGCTGCAGAATAGACAATACCTACCCTACCCAAGCCAAAACTAACAAGATAATGAAATTGTAGTATTGGTGAAAAGCAACAGCACTTCCTAGTTAAAGAGGAGGTGAAGGTTGCCTTTGTCTTGGATCCAGCCCATATTTATAAATGGATGTACAAACCCAAAAGTATTTTCTATATGAGAGCTTGCTATCAGCCTACTATTGGCCTACTATCAGCCTAATTATTGACCAGAAAGATCAATAATTGCTGCAAATCCAATGAGATGGAAAACTAAATAAAGCATCAGTCTGGAATTGATTCAACTACATTGTTTGGAGCTTCAGTGGCATTTTAGTAATCTAACTTGGAACACCAGTCATTTAGTGTAACCCCCTGGTTAGCTGGAAAGTGCACTGAGGTGAAAAGAATATTCACAGGTTTTTCTCATCCTTGA
This sequence comes from Cyclura pinguis, assembly GCA_030412105.1. NCBI lineage: Eukaryota > Metazoa > Chordata > Lepidosauria > Squamata > Iguanidae > Cyclura > Cyclura pinguis. The sequence continues at coordinate 28,011,477 of CM059602.1, read as the reverse complement.
TGAGAAAAGGTGTCTCAGCACACTGACATACCTTGTCTAATAACAACAAGATTAATTTTTACACACACACACACACACACACACACACACATATGCACAAGTTCTGAAGAACACCACAGAATCATAGAAATGTAGAGTTGGAAGAGACCACACGGGCCATCCAGTCCAACCCCCTGCCATGCAGGAACACCCTCAAAGCACTCCCGACAGATGGCCATCCAGCCTCTGCTTAAAACCCTCCAAAGAAGGAGACTCCACCACACTCCCAGGCAGCATATTCCACTGCCGGACAGCCCTGACCGTCAGGAAGTTCTTCCTGAGGTTCAGGTGGAATCTCCTTTCCTGCAGCTTGAATCCATTGCTCCTTGTTCTGGTCTCTGGAGCAGCAGAAAACAAGCCCTCTCCTTCCTCTACATGGCATCCCTTCAAATATTTAAACGTGGCTATCATGTCCCCTCTTAACCTTCTCTTCTGCAAACTAAACATACCCAGCTCTCTAAGTCTATCCTCATAGGGCATGGCTTCTAGGCCTCTCATCATTTTGGTTGCCCTCCTCTGGACCTGCTCCAGCCTGACCATGTCCTTCTTGAACTGGGGTGCCCAGAACTGGACACAGGATTCAAGATGAGGTCTAACCAAAGCACAGCAGAGTGGTACCAGTACCTCCCTCGATCTAGACACCATACTCCTATTGATGCAGCCGAGATTGCGTTGGCTTTCTTGGTTGCCGCATCACACATGTTCACTCACTCACACACTGCTGACTCATGTTCAGCTTGTGGTCTATTAAAACTCCTGCATCCCTTTCACACGTACTGCCATCCAGCCACGTGTCCCCCATCCTGTATTTCTGTATTCCATTTTTTCTACCTAAGTGTAGGACCTTACACTTCTCTCTGTTGAATTTCATTTTGTTAGCTTTGGCCCAGCTCTCCAATCTATCCAGGTCATTTTGAATTTTGATCCTGTCCTCTGGCATATTAGCAACCCCTCCCAATTTGGTCACTCTGTTTGTGATACTTTAGTGATCCAAGAAAGATTATAACACCCTGTGTCAGGAAAGGAGGGAGATTTGTGGCAGGGTAGTCTTGAGACTGGATCTGCCAAAGTGTTACTTTTTCCAGGTTTGAAAACAATTTTGAATCTAAATTGCTGGAAAAATTCAGCCCAGCGTGCTTGTTTAGGGGTCAGTTTTTTGGCGGTTTTCAGTGTTTCGAGATTGCAGTGGTCAGTCCAGACTTGAAAGGGAAGCTTAGAACCTTCCAGGAGGTGTCACCATGAGGTGAGTGCAAAATGGATGGCCATGGCTTCCTTTTCCCAAATTGGCCAGTTGCGTTGTGTGGCGGAGAATTTTTTGGAGATGAAGGCACATGGTTTTAGGTGGCTGTCTGTATCATGTTGAAGAAGAACAGTTCCCATGTCGAAGTCAGAGGCATCAGTTTGAATTATAAATTCTTTGCTAGTATCAAGGAATAAG